>CM031239.1:492793432-494055932 GCA_018340775.1 Taxus wallichiana var. yunnanensis
TTGCTCGTTTCTTTGCACAGATAAGCCCCCTTAAGCATACATGGGAATCCCTCACGATACGGTAGAGGTTCAAAAATTCTGTGGAGATAAGGACTTTGCACAAAGCTTACGGATGCTAATTCAGGGCTATACAATACTATTTTGTCCTCATACCCCTCGACTGCACACACCTGATGGTCACTCCTTCATAGGGTATGTACTACTCGGTATAGCTACTCATTTAGCTCCCACTCTCCCGATAATACCGCCTTGCCCCGCATCTCCTAGCCCCGTCTCCCAATCCGACAGTGCGAGGTTCATACGACCCCGATTAGCTTTCCTTTTGTTAATCTTGGACCCCACGTTTCGTTACCACCAACTGCCCCCTATCTCATCTCTCTTTGGACACTCCATTCATGACTTACTCTACTGCCACCTATTCAAACGAGCTTTCCTTCTCAAGCTCCGCCTACCTTTTCATTCCCATACACGTATCCGGTAACCTCAACACCTTATATGGGACATCCCTGATACGTGGCACCATCATCTCATCCAACCACAGATTTCATCAAGCAAATGATGGACAAAATGCAAAACACCTGGAGGCTTCGTTTGGGAAGTCGTAGCGCCTGACATACGAGCAAGTTTGTCGAGAGCCCATTCACCCTTCTTGTCCCCCTTCATTCATATCCTCCTCAATGGGAGTTGCCAAAGTTTACTCGTTTTAATAGTAAGAGGATCCTCAACAACACTTACGATCATTTAGACATGCTTGTTATTTGATTGCCCATGATGATGCCTTGTTACTCCGCACCTTTCCCCATGTCCTTATCGGGGCCGCCTTGAGTGGTACGGTGCTTTAACCCAAAGCCTCAATCTTCTCTTTTAACCAACTAGCCCAATCTTTCTTGGATCATTTCTCCATTAACATTGCAAGCAAGAAAAGTATCTATCACTTGCGACCTCTATGCCATCCGAAGATTTGAAGACGAATCTATCGCGATTTCGTTGGACGATGGCGAGACCTTATCAACCAACTTACGTATGCCTTGCCTCAAACCGAACTTATCGAACTGTTTACGCGGGCTGCGCTAAGCTCATCTCCCCTACCCTCAAATTCAAACTTTCCGTACATTCGGCGTGAGGCCTTTACTATGGCTCGAAAATTAGAAATTCGAGCCTTAGAGGAAGAGAAATTGCGGTTGCGCAACAAGAACTCCACTTTCCGAACTCCTGATTCTACCAATAAACCAAATACCACCACTCCTCACGCGTCCACCTCTTCTAAATCAAAAGGAGTTGTCCACGCGGTGATGGTCAAATCCCAACCACCGTCCAATACTCCACCAAAAACCACCTATAAATACAAAGCCGAACCCATCAGCTACACTCCCTTGGGAGAAACCTATGGTGTGATATTGGAGAAATTGCTCAAAGCTGGGGCTATCACCTTGCCCCCTGTTAAACCTCACTCCGGGTTTGACTCCACCCGCGCAATACCTTCCTGGTACAAAGAAAATGACTTTTGTAACTTTCACCGCGTAAAAGGACATAGTCATGAAAACTGCAAGATGTTGAAAAACATAGTGCAGGAAATGGTTGATGCAGGGGATATAACACTCGATAATCCTAACGCCCCTGCTAACCGAAATCTGAAAATTTTCAACAAGCCATTCCCGAATCACTCGTCCAGCAGCAACGTGAACCAAGATATCTTAGCTGAGGAGAGTGTTCATGAGATCCATGCAGTCTTCGATTCTCAGCCAAAAGCCTCTATCGAGAAAATTTTGAATCAGACCTCTTCACTAACACAGGAGCCCGAACCTCCTTTACCACCATCAAGCCAAAGCGAAATCGTTCCTTTACCCATAGAAGAGTTAACTGCCCAGGCTTCCCTTCCCATCAATGAGTCTTCTTACACCACATCCCTACAAGACTGTGAGCGGATGCTATCTAATTTATCTATTTCCCAAACGTCCCCTTCTACCACTCTTGCTACACAAGAGGAAGGCTCACCACTCCTTTTGACATCCTTAGACGAGAAATCTCTTACACTAACATCACCACATTCTTTTAACATGACAGATCTCCTCGAACACGCCCTCCTACCTATTAGTCCCTCATCGCCTAAATCTTTTCAACAACCGGTTGACCTCCTAACATCTATTGATACAGTGCCTCATCTGCCTCCTGTGTCACACCCATGATGGACTGAATTACAACTCACTTTCTTCTCGTACCAAAATTACAAATCACACACAGGTAATCGTCATTCCACGAGGAAGATAAAGCGGGCCTTATGGGAACGTTTGAGTACCCCTTTTTCTACTCAAATGCAAATGGTGATCCCGATGTCTCCACCATCTACCCGAAGTGCTTACAGAAGCTTAAAATGCCCCTGTTCTCGCCTTCACCCCCCTCACCTCTACCAAATGCCCCGTCCACTTCTATCAACTTAACCAGATCTTCCCCTACGCTTGGGACCTCACCAATGCCCAATCTGACACACCCGCCTAAGCGACTCGATCTATCCAAAAATAAATCCGTTCCGCCACCTAGGAGACGAACGCAATCCGGGCCTCTATCACAATTAAAACCTTCATCGTCACACCCACCTTCCATATTGGGACCTCATCCCTCCACTTTACACCAATATATCATACCTCCGTTGTTTTCTGCAAAACGACCTACGCCTTCTACACCTATACAGAGATCAAAGGGTATCACAACATCGTTACCCCGCGTATCCGGTCCACCTATCAACCTAAACCAATCCCATCATCAAAGGATTTATTTTACTGTCCACTCCCCTTTCTCAGTGGTTGTTTCCCATTCTACGCCATCATAACCTCATCATCTAACCAGTGAGCATGTAACTTCTATGTCCCAAGAAACCACGTTTAGTGAAAAACATGTGTCGGCACCCTCGGCTAAACCATCACCCATCTGAACTAAACACGCCCAAACATTACCACAACCCACACAATCAATACCCTCATCCTCTTCCGATTTTGACCCACTCAAAGGATCTTACGCCAAAATCCTTGCTATGTTGGTGGAGAATGCGACCATTTCCCTACCTCCACTTAGACCTTATGACCCGTCTAAACCCCGACCTATGGGTTACGATGAGTCTAAAATCTGCGCTTATCACCGCACACCAGGACATGATGTGGAGGGATGCAAAGCTCTAAAAACCCTCCTTCGTCAGTCACCTCTCCCGGATAGACAGATTAAGAAAGACAACTTACGAAGGGAGAGACCTCTAGCGTCAATTCCCTCTACTATATCATCTATCCCCGCCTCACCAAGATCTATCATTATTCTGACCCCACCTCTTGAAGACCATGAATTATCCCAACCATCTTCCTCATCTCGGATCTACGAGATTAATATGATTAGTGTTCTTGCTAGAGACGAGAAAAACAATGGGAAAGCGAAAGAAAACACACTGCGGCATCTCTTTCTCCTTGACCATCCCAATTACACCACCACCTAAAGTGGTTATTCGCGGACCCCTATCCCATCTCTAATGGAGTTGCCCACCGAACCATGATCAAACGCGCTTCATCAATCGCCGTAAAAATGACACTATATGATCTCATTCGGACTTAAGAATCTCATCGACAAGCTCTCGTTGAGATCCTTGAGGATAGAGGTTTTACCCAACGAAACCACTGCCCGTTGCCTCCATTCTAACACCTAATCACGTTGCCTCTCTCACCCGAACAATCCATCTCCCCACCACTTACGTCTCGAAACAACAAGCGCTGCGGTTAGTTTCTCGGAAGATGAAATTATCGACTTTGGTGCGAAGACCACGACCACTGCCCTTTTCATTTCCGCTTACGTCGAGACATTCGAGTCGTCGGGTTATGATTGGCGGGCGCTAGCCTAAACATCATCTCTTGAAAAGCCTTCCAACAAATGAACATCCCTTCTAGTTGCATGTGTGCCCGACCCCATCATGTTGCGATCATTGATAGCGCTATTACTTCTACCTTAGGCACCGTGATCCTCAACATTCGCGTAGGCCCACGTACTTTGCCGAACTCTTCTATGTCCTTGAAGGAGAGTTCCATATAATATATTCTTTGGGTCGTCCTTGGATTCGAGCCATGGGATGCGTTCCTCAACATTACATCGATGCATAAAATTTGAGTACGAGGGAAGTCCTACCTTGTAAAAGCTGATCCTCCCCCTTGAAAACTTGCAATATGTTATACCGCCCAAGCGATGTGCTTATACCAATTAAGACACCCATACATTCAACCCAACCATCCTCTTGAAATGTACCTCAACCATCCACCTCAGCGCACCTCGCCTTGGCGATGAAACCACCGTCGCACAAACCACTTCTCTTCCGCAGCTAACATCCCAACCTCCGACCCCTTAGTAGATGTTTTCATCGCCTCCACGGCTGAGGGAGTACCGCCTATATAACGTTAGTTCTTTCCCTACCCCGCGAGTACGGACAATTACATGCGCATCCCACCTCGGCCGTCGCGTGGGAGGTAATCTCTTACGGACCACCCCATTGCCGCACTAACCTAACGTATGGGGGTGTTGACACATCCTCCATTACCCCTGAACCTCCTCTTGGTGTGGTTCCCTTCGATCCGATTTTCAATACTTGACAAATCGTCGTTTACGCCCTCACCTTCTTGACTCATTTGTGCGTGGAAGGCTTTGGTTTTGGCCTTTATGAACAAGGCCGACATACACTCATTCCCGTGACCACACGCAAAACATAATGATCGCGGTGGTCTCGGTTTTCCGAAACACCTACACAGAGACACCTCTGTCATTTGTATCTGGAAGAGGAAGGCGTTGCCCCTACTGAAACATCATCACCTACTTTGCCATCATCACCTGAGAGAATCGATGGACCCTGAATCTATCCCTCCTAACTTTTTTTTTTCATAAATGCTATCTTCATAGGTCCTCTCACTTATCAACGCGATAATGAGGACCCATCTTCTCTTCCCCTTCTGTATCCAGACATGATCGAAGAGGATTCGCCTTTGATTAATGTTGTTGAATGCCAGGATGACGACTCCATACTCACTTACATGGGCGCGGATGATTCTTATATTCAACGCGCCCTACCATCTGAAACCCAAACTATGCTGAATGAATCTACTATAGAAATCAACATCCACACGGAGGAAGATCCTCACATAGTGAAGATTGGACAATCCCTTAACACATCAGAACAAGCCGCCTTTACTACCTTTCTCTGTGCTCGCAACCAAGCGTTCGCATGGTCTTACGGCCCGACATGCCAGGAATTGATCCTACCATTGCCGTCCATAACATCACCTAAACCCCGATTCCAGACCGATCAAATAGAAATTGAGAAAATGCATCCACGCATTGCTCTCTTGGTCAAGAGAACTCAACGACTCCTTCTGTTTCCTTCATTACTGCTTTATTGACTATCCTCGATGGATTTCTAACATCGTACACATCACGAAAGCGGCCGGGGGACTTCGGATATGCACGGTTTCGGGATCTTAACCTCGCTTGCCCTAAGGATGACTTCCCCCTCCCAGTATTGATCAACTTGTTGATCTCACTGCGAGTCATGAAATGCTTTCTCTCATGGATGGCTTTTGAGGATCTGACCAAATTTTGGTTGCCCTGTGATCAACACAAGGCGCCTTCATAACTCCTTGGGAACCTTTTGTTATCGTGTCATGCCATTTGGCCTTAAGAATCTTTGGTGCTTTACTGTCGGTGAGGCTATGACCTACATTTTCATGACATTATGCACACTATCCTTGAAGACTATGTCGGCGATCTTCTCGTGAGTCTAAACATCGTAGTGAACATCTCGATGTTTTAACCATTATTTTTGATGCTTTGTTACAATATTATGTCGCCTTGACCGAAGAAATGTGTTTTTGGTGTTCTTTCGGAAAACTTCTTGGCTTTATCGTCTCTTTGCGTGGCATTGAGGTCGATCCATCCAAAGTCAAAGCTATCCTAGAAATGCCCCCACCCAAAAATCTCAAACAATTGCGTAGTTTACAAGGTAAGCTCGATCTATCCGGCGTTTCATCTCCCACTCTCGGATCGGTGTCGACCTTTCCATCACCTCCTTAAAAAGGATATTGCATTCGATGGGCGAAGAATGTCACCAAGCCTTGAAGCTCTCAAATCTTATCTCTTCTGACCACCCGTGCTTATCCCACCCCAGAGACAACCGCCCTTTCTACCTTTACCTTTCCACGCCACCGAGCCACTTTGTAGGAGCCATGCTTGCACATCGTGACTCACGAGAATCACGAACAAGCCGTTTATTATATAAGTCGTACTTTGGTGGACTATGAGACTAGGTACACACATGTAGAAAAATTGTGCCTTGCCTATCATTCGTTGCCACCAAACTCAGACATTACCTTCTAAATCACAAGACTTTCGTCATCACCAATCAGGACCCCATCCATTACATATACGCCAAACCTCATCTACGAACCAACGCATTCTAGATGGCTCATGCTTCTAGCGACCTCGACCTTGAGTTTATCCACGAGAAATCAATCAAAGGACAAACCATCGCGAGACCCGACTTGCGGACGCTCTGTCACCCAGGGAACAATTTACCAATTTCACATTTCTGACGAACTCATCGCTACTCTTTCCCTCACGGAGGAGTCGTACCCAATGACCCTCTTCTTGATGGATCTAAATGCCGGCGCGCGGCGGAGGAGCCGGCGTTGTTCTCATTCCTCTCAACGCTGAACCTATGCCTCTTTCATTCCGACTTGATTTCCCTTGCACTAATAATACAGCGGAATACGAGGCCCTTGTTCTAGGTCTCCAAGTTGCGTTACACTTAGGTATCAAATCTATCAACATTTTGGCGACTCTCGATTGGTAGTCAATCGAGTTATGGGCGTCTACCAATGCAAAAACGAGGAACTTCAAAAATACAAACACTACGTGGATTCACTTCTAGCTTTATTTACCCACTATTCTATACAAACCATTCCCCGCTCCACTAACAAATTTGCGGATACTATGGCTTGTTTAGCCTCGCAAATTCCACTTGCCCTTGTGACTCTGAATTATTCGTCATTGGTCCAACAACTTTTGCCCCATCTATTCAACCCCGGTAGTTTGTATGATAAATACGTGTCTACTAATTCACGGGATACAGGTACCACCAATTCCACGACTACCTTACAATCTCTGTCCTCCCACACGACCTTCTTAGCTTGAAGTGCTTTTCTTAAAAGTGTTTCGCGTTATGTTGTCATGGGGGGACTCCTCTATAAACGTGGCTTTGATGGTATCCTCCTTCGCTGTCTAACTGGCGTGGAGGCCACTCATACCATTCAACAGGTCCATGACGGTATTTGTGGTGGACATTTTAGCGGCCTTGCCGTGGCCAAACGAATCCTTCGCCTTGGTTATTATTGGCCTACTCTCAATAACGACTGCTACGAATATGTTAAGCGTTGTGTTATGTGTCGACAACATGCCAACCTTGACATACTCCTAGCCACCGCTCCCGAGATCGCTCGAGATCTTTGGCCTTTCTCACAATGGGGTTTAGACCTTATTGGTGAGATTCACCCAACCTCTTCACAACGTCACCGTTGGATACTCACAGCGACCGAATATTATACAAAATGGGTGGAGGCTATTCCACTCATTTCAATCAAAAAAGAAAAAATTGTCGAGTTCATTAACCACCACATTATACATCGTTTTGGTGTTCCTCATTGCCTTTGATAACGAGATAATGGAAAATCTTTCAAAAACAAGTTGTTGCGAGACCTTTGTGACAACTTTGGTATCAAACTTAGTTTCTCATCACCTTACTATCCACAAGCCATGGGCAAGCCGAGTCTTCTAATAAAACACTAACCAAAATCCTCATGAAAGTTGTCAATGAATGCGGAAGAAATTGGCGATCACATTCCCTTTGCCCTTTGGGCTTATCGTACTTAGCATCCATACTTCTACTAATGCCACACCTTTTTCTTTGGTATACGGCACCGCAGAGGCTGTTTTGCCTCTCGAAATACAAATACCCTCCCTTGAATATCTCTTGGGATATTCTCACCAACGATGATTTCCCGAGCGGTTAGCCCATGGAGCTTCTTGTGACGCCGTCTTACGGCTCTTGATCACCTTCAAATCTATCAAAAACGCATTAAACGTGCTTATGATAAGCGACTTCATGAGCGTACCTTTAAGATTGGTGATCTTGTTCTCAAAGAGAATCAACATGTAACCAAACTAGAAAAGAGCAAACGTGGAAAATTTGCTCCCAATTGGATCGGGCCTTATATAATCACTCATACCTATGGATGCAGTACTTATCGTTTAGCTTCGGCAATGGTAAACTGAGCACAACCCCTAATGCCTTGCATCTTCGACCATTCTACTGTTGAAATTAGTATTATATCACTTCTTATCTACCTGTCGCTCGTCCCTTGAGCTCACTTACCACTACATACACCCTGTTTCCTACACTTCATAATAACAATCAGGCTCACATAGTTTGATCCTCACCTCCCCTTGATGATGTCTTCCCCTTTTTAGTCTAGTCCATGACTTCAAAGTATTAAAATAAGCCGTATTCTTCTGGGATTTTCTTGAGTCAAACTTCCTACTAACTAGATGCTTCACGCCAAATGAACATCTAGTCATTTAAATTAAATATAGTTGCTCCCTCGAAGACATGACTATATGCTTAGAATTATTGCCGCTATTATATATATTTGCTCCCCGAGAAGGACAGCTATGCATTACAATTATATCTCTTACTATAAATAGTTGCTCCCTCGAAGGACAGCTATACACGGTCGACCTTTATCGAAGCTTCTCGCATTGATCACTTAGTGAAGACCTCAAGAATAAAACAATCAATATCCTGGTAGACTTCCCGCATCGATCGAGTCTATATTGATAAAATAAAAGCCTCATTCAGAAGAACTTTTGAGTCATGGACTTGTCTATTTAGGGTAGGTTCTCTTTCGTCAGAGCACTCACTTTGTAATAAGTTCTGCGTACCTCAGTTATATCATCCACCTCACCTCACCATTTGTTCCCGACTCGGGGCGTAACGTACACCATTATATTGTGATCATACTGACTCTTTTCACCTATTGACTTCTCGTCTATGCACGGTACTGGGCTTGAAGCTCATTCTACGTTGTGTGGTTTGTTTAGCTCTTTTCACCTACGGAGCACTCTTTCCGCTTTGCCTCGCATCTAGGATTGTGTGTTGATCTTAATCAGGACATGGTTCCCTTCTACTTGGGTAGGCTAACTTTCACTTCCCTTATACCTTTTACAACATCACCAATTCATTACCGACACCAACAACCTTACCTTACCAATATTAATATCAATATTCTTACCAACCAACCAATTGCCTAAACCGTACCAAATTGCCTGAATTCGCCTCTCCCTGATCCTAAGGGAGAACTACATCGGTCTGAGGCCCTTCCTTGCTTTGTGCAATGGGCTATGTAGGCAGCACTTCGGAGACATGGGGTCTCCCAAGGTTAGCTCGACCATCCCCTACCATAACCTATCTTGTGCGGTGAATATAAATATTTTTGTGTATTTTTATTTTAATCACATTTCTCTTTATCCTTTTTCGAAACACCGAAAATCAAAACACCGACAATCTTATTATTATCATAACTCAAATCAACATACATATTCAGTTTTATTTAGATGTTAAACAAATACATCTTCTCTATCATCGACACGCAGGTCGGCATCCTTATTTATTCTTATACCTCGCTAACATGTACTCAGACCATCACAACTCATCCCGAACTAGGTGATGATCGTGATCGTCGACCCCTCTCGCCGGGCCTCTCTGTCCTCAAAGGTACCGCGGCTATTGGTACCGCCCACTGATCTGCCAATCTCTCCTGTAACATATGAATACGCCCTCTCGCATGGAGAACTCCAGCCTCTAGTCTCGCTTGCCCAGTGACTCATGACCACTAACAATCCTCTTGTCTCATTCACTGCGTTTGGAGCTGCTTTGAACCAAGCGCTGCCAGGCAATCCCTCTCTGCTTTGTAATCACCGGCTGTGTCGGGCGCTCACGTACACCTCGCGATTCTGCTTTACCCACCATAATCTATAGGCCTCTGTCATTCCTGCATCCATTACCTGCGATCAAATGCTGCTATCTCCTCGGGCCCTTACGGAGGTGTTGGCGGGGTGGTGAGAATCTTTGCCTCGGCATCGATCCTCATATATGGTCTATAAGCTGTGGTATGTCTGCCTGAAAATCCAAATTGTCACGCCGCGTGATCTATAGGAATCCTCTCATATTCACCCGGCTTTGCCTGCGATCCACCTCAATCGCTCTACACCTCTCAACTCCTCGGCTATGTTCTCGGTTACCATATAGTTCAGTAGGGCCTCAGCCAGAGATATCATGCACGTCGACCTCTCCCATACACCTGCTGTAATACTCAATGTCACCCGTCACGGCCTGAGATCTTGCCTCTTGTTCTGTCTGGACCCATCGTCTGAATCCCAACCTCTGTACTCCGGTCTCTCCTGCCTGGATGGATCGGCCTATTGGTCGCACACAAACAATGTGCTCATAGGCCCAACAGTGTAATAAGTATGAACTATCAACGTTGTCTGTGACTTCGCCTCTGAAGCCCATAAACCCCTGTATAGCTCCGCCAAATATGCAGGTGCCCATGCAAAAGTCACGTTCCTTTCTATCATCTCCCAAATAACACACATCAATGCCTTTGGAAATCTTCCCCCTTCTGCCCTCGGTAATGCATAATACCCTACCGCTATCATTAATATCACTGCTAACCTTGTCTCCTCGGGGTGTCTTTGCATACATTACCCCATATGTAAAAGATAAACCTCATTGTGTCAAATCTCGTGCGTATGGACCAAATCATACTGTTATCACTCCCAGTGCCGCGCTAGGTAGTGCACGATATCTTGGTTCTCTCTGTAATAGGGAGTCTCAAAATCCGAAACACATCTTCCAATGTTCTTGTCATTTCACTGTTGGCGGATAAAGGTATTTGTCTCGGGATTCCATCTCTCGATCAATGTAACATACCATGGTTACGTGCGATTCGTGAATAATAGCAGTTCCACTTAACCCCAAAGCGATTTATCAATGTCCATTCGGTGGTGTTACATCCGCTCGGATTAGCGACAACAGGACGGCACACTATCATTCATCCTCGACCCTGTCTCTGCCTGCATACGCCAAAACGACAAACAACCATTCAATCCATTAGGGTCTTTTTCAAACATTCTGGAAATTTCTCCAGTAACCGGTACCGGTTATACGTAACCGATATCGGTTGAATAACCGATACCGGTTCTCCTAACATTACTAGGTCCTTTGTCATTTTATACACCTTCCTAAAAACAACCACCTACGACAATAATTTGCTCGTTTATTCGTTTTTATACATATAAACATACCTGGAACCCCTGATTGCCTACCCTGTAACACTTAGCTCACCTGCAACCCTTGTTATCATGTTTTCTTTCTCATATCTACCCACCTACTCTCCCCCATCTTATTCACGAAACATGCAGTGATCAAATCACAAACAAAACAATACCTCTTGGGTTGCAGCAGCTTGAGGTGGCCCTTGTCTTCCCTCATGTCCTTGCCTGCTGGAATGCTTCTCCTCGTTCTGCCATGATCACCACCCTTTTCAACTTTGTCTTTCTGCCTTCTGAACCTCGGATCACATTTACTTTCCTTGTCTCTTTTCTCCTTCTCACCCAAATCTCTCATGCAAATACCTGTCTCAGTCGTCAAAAAGCGTCGCGTTCGCGTATTTAACCTCTTGCATGGCTCTAAAATTAAAACTTAAGTTGCCACCCTAGCTTTTCTATTTTTAGAAAAGCTCATACCTAAATAACCGGTATCGGTTAGTTAACCGATATCGGTCTATGAGCTACCGATATCGGTTCCCTAACCGATATCGGTTACACACCTTCCTTTTTGAAACAGGGTTCTTTTCTTCATTTCTCCTCTAAATTTTTGTCGCGCCCGCCTCTTTGCCTGCATAAACAACACAATTTACCACATTTTGTTCATCCACCACACATAGCATTACAATTTCATCAACATCATTTATTTTATAAATACACAAACCATCAACTACAGATACCAAAAAACTATCAATCTATACATCATTTGGATCCAACTCATCAGTTACATATATCACACTGTCACAAAACCACCAATTTATCACATAACCTGACATTCATATATACGCACAAACAAACAAAAACATCAGCATCATCTATCTATCAACATGTCAATTAAACTCATCACACATTCTATATATTACCAGCCATTAACCACATATTTCAACACATTTTAAACACGGCATGTGGATCAAAACATCGTCTCTATATATATACAAATTTTCAAAAATACAATGTGCCCTACATCGGGGCCTCTGTGATCTCATAACATACCAAAGCCGGCACGCAGGCCGCAATCCCTACCAAAAATCTCGACTCGACTCGCAGGCCGGTCTCTCAAACCAAAAATATACTCGGCTCGCAGGCCGGTATCAAATATACAACCCGTACTCGGCTCGCAGGCCGGTATATAATAAATAAATGAATCAATGCAATGAATAAATGTCGGCACGCAGGCCTCTCATCAATCTGACCGGTTCGCGAGCCGGTGCCGTGTCCTATCTGAAAACCATGTCGGGATCTATCGGCTCTCCCCACCGCCCTCGGCACCTCTCCCCATTGGTCCTGTGGTGCCTCTCGCCTCCTGCCGTCACGGACACGCCGGTGTGGCTGCCCTCCACTGAGATCTCTGGGCATGCGAGGTCTACGCTCTATCTTGCATGCATCGCTGATACTCGACTCGGTGCTTATCAGAATATCTTGATAATAACGCGGGCCTCTGCTCTAACCTCCATATAACGATCTCGCGCCACTGAAGGAACTGGGGCTGGTCCCCTGGCACCTAACACCATATCCCCACAGGCACACCACTGCACCTGTGGTGCTGGTGGAGAATCTTTGCTGTGCTGTGCACCTGCTTTTTGTGGCCGTGGTGGTATCTGTCTTTGCTTTGTCACCTTGCATTTGTCTTTGTCTTCTTTGCTGTGAAATGCAATTTACTGTGCACAACTGCGCTGTGTTTGTCT
Source organism: Taxus wallichiana var. yunnanensis (assembly GCA_018340775.1). Lineage (NCBI taxonomy): Eukaryota > Viridiplantae > Streptophyta > Pinopsida > Cupressales > Taxaceae > Taxus > Taxus wallichiana. Next base: position 492,806,572 of record CM031239.1, read on the forward strand.
TCTTGGTGGTGGTCTTTGCTTGCTGTGCAATGAGCACACAGGCTAAGCTATTGCCTGTAAGACCCTATACGTGCTGTGCAGGCGGCCATTGTGTCCATCCTGTAATACATTTTTTGCCCGGGCTGATCTCTCTCTGCGATGCTTCCCATGACCAAGTCAGGCTGCGCGCGCGATACTATCCTCATTGCTCTCTGTGACCACCATACCTGTATGCTCCGTGCACCGGCATCATCCACACCCTCCTGCTTTGGTCTCTCATTGCCCGGTCACGGATCCCAAGGGCATGGCCCATTTGGCTGGTGGGGCCTCTACATCATCCCTCTGTGCTTGGGGAAGGGAGGTGGCTCGTCTGTCGCGGCCCCATCTGCTGCGTGCCCTCTCTGGGGTATCATTTCGTACTCTCCCGGCCTCCGTCCTGCTTTATCAGGAATGTATCTTTGGATCGGAGCCTGGCACGGTGTCTGTGAGCTCCTCTGCTGCGGTGGTGACCTCTGTAGGGTCTCCATATAATGTCTCTTTGCTTTGTAAGGCCCTCTAGCATATGTCATAGTAGGCCACATCCCGACTGCAACTGTTGCTCGTGGCTGGCCCACGACCCCACCACCTCGAAATCCATATCGGTATCTGACACAGTGGCCACTGCTTTTGGGGTAGCCCTACTGGCACGATGCATACGATGTGCTCGTATGCCCAGATCTGACAAAAATGTAGAACAAATACCAAATCGCCTCCTCCCGTGATAGCCCCATAACTCCTGTATAATTGCACGGATACTGCTTTGGTGCCCATGCAAAACAGGTGTGCTCCTCCACCATCTCCGGTAGCACCCCCATCGATGCCGTGTGAGCGGCCTCCCTCTACGAATCAGGGAGGCGAGCGGGTGATCCCTATCATCATCGACCACGGCAAGCCGTGTCTCGTGTGCTGTGTGCGCGGTACATGTCACACATATCGATGCTCGCGCTTATGATATGTAAAAGCGCTGCTGCATCCCCAAAAACTGCGATATCTATCCATGTGAGATCTCTGAATCTACGGAAAATGCGGCCTCTCCCTCGATCGGTAGCCGCAGGATGCGATACACATCCTCTAATGTGACGGTCATCTCCCCGGTCGGCAGATGGAACACATTGGCCGCCGGATCCCATCTCTCGATGAGGGCGACCATCAGGCTGTGATCTCTGTCTATCGCTCTGTACCTCTGGACCCCGCCAAGTCCCACCTCGCGCATGATGGCCCAATGCGCCGCAGATATGTGTGGCCTCATCCGACTCAATAGTGGAGGCATCCTATCACGCATCGTCAACTGCTGACGTGCCTGCAAAACCAACCCACATTCTTAGACCCACTCTTTATTATAACACCTACTTTACCATCTAAACCCCCTTTTGTAACACCCAAAATCTAACCCCACACCTCACCCTTCTCCACCCCAAACTCTAAACCCCACCCCACCAAGCCACCCACCCACCTTCAAACCTAAACCCTAAACCCTAAACCCACAAACTGCCACCCACCCACCTTCAAACCTAAACCCTAAACCCTAAACCCACACCCCAACACGCCACCCAACCCACCTTCAAACCTAAACCCTAAACCCTAAACCCACACCCCAACACGCCACCCAACCCACCTTCCAACCTAAACCCTAAACTCTAAACCCCACCCCAACACGCCACCCAACCCACCTTCAAACCTAAACCCTAAACTCTAAACCCCACCCCAACACGCTACCCAACCCACCTTCAAACTTAAACCCTAAACTCTAAACCCAATCCCATCCCAACTCCACCCTCAACCTCCCCACCGTTACCGGCCGATACGCAACCGATGCCGGTAGCCCCAAATCAAACTCACCCTATGCTTTTGCGACCGATGCCGGTCGCCTATTGACCGACATCGGTCACTGTCTCCTGCCCCAGACGAACCCCCGCGCGGCCCCCAAAAACCATTTTTCACCTATTTTTACCCATCTACCCACCCAAACACCCCCAAATTTTACACACCTAGCCGCCTTAGCCTATCTAACCTATCTACCCTCTCCCTTTCTCGAATTACCTCCATTTACCCATTATTTCCTACAAAATACCAATTCCTACCCAAATCCCAAAAACAACATAACTCAACCAAATCACCAAATTAAAGAGTTTAGAACCTACCGGTACGACGACACGTCGTCGTGGTGGGATGAGTGGTGGCGGTCCAGCTGGTCCAGCTCCTCCAGCTCCTCCTGCCTGTGCCATGGCTCCAATCCTGATCTGCTGGGTCCCCGGCCAATCACCTGCTGCCTCCTCAACTATTCGGGCCCCTATCGACTCTCTCACTTGATCAAATAGCTCCACCTCACTCAATACCCCTCCAAATCAACTCTCCACGTCAGACAAGTCAATTTGGATTACAAATAACAAAAGTGACAATGACAGGCCGTATTTTTCTTTTTATAGGTTTTTCGACCTTAACCGATGTCGGTTTCTTTTTGCCCTAGGAAACCGGTATCGGTCCCTTAACCGATATCGGTCATGCAGAATCGACATCGGTTCGATACCCAACTTTCACCCCATTCTTTGCCCTTAGTTACTCCTTGCCTCTTTTTCACCAATATCGCCTCTGTCCACCTTTCTTTGCCTGACATTTGTTCACTTGTCGGCTGACCTACGGCCTCGACCTACCATTAGGCCCGAGGCCAAGGCCTCAACCTACCTGTTGGCCCGACCCAGAGGCCTCGGCCTACTGTTGGCCCGACCCAAGGCCTCGGCCTACCAATTGGACCGACCCAATGCCTCGCCCCTACCACATTGGCCGACCCGACCCGAGGCCTCGGCCTACCTATTGGCCCGACCCGAGGCCTCGGCCCTACCCCGATCGCCTGGCCCGACCAGGCCTCGCCTACCTATTTGGCCCGGCCCAAGGCCTCGACCTCGACCTACCATTCGGCCCGACCTGACTGGCCAAGGCCTCGGCCTGCCCGATTGGCCCGACCTCGACCTAGAGGCCTCGCCTAACCTACCTTTGGCCCGACCCAGGCCTCGCCTACCTATTTGCCCGACCCAAGGCCTCGCCCTACCTATTGGCCCGACCCAAGGCCTCGCCCTACCTGTTCGGCCCGACCCAAGGCCTCGCCTAACCATTGGCCCGACCCAAGGCCTCGACCTACCTATTGGCCCGACCCAAGGCCTCGCCTACCCATCTAACCCGGGCCCGGGGCCGATCGCCCAACCACTTGCCTTGACCCAAGGCCGTATCACTTCATACCATACCCACAATCAGCGTTTTATTTTATCCATCCATCATGTACCTTGTGTTCAATCGAGCTCACTGTTGTGTTTTAGCATGATTAGGGTCCTTGACTTGATCTCGACCAACTTTGCCTAGACTGAAGACCGTGACGTTTATCTCAACCAAACCAACCATTTGAGTGCTTGCCGAACATGCCTAAACGTTCTGTACCTCACACATTATATACCACGGAGCTACTTCCTATGCCTTGGATACCAGGATTATATCACCCTTGTTTGGATAAACTATCGACCTTTGCCTATACATCGCTGGTTTGCTCGTCAAATCATATACCCTAGTCGTACTGTTGCATTTCAACATGCGTCTGCTTCCTTGGACCTTCCCTACCACCTTACCATCCTCTCTACAACATGTACCCTTTATCAACCCTATCCCTGATTTCCCGTTCACTCCATCGGTGATAGATTTGAGGGGGATTACCTATATCCTTAACATGAGAAACCACTTCATATTATTGTTCGCGCAGCTTTAACAAAACAAGCTACACGACAATAAGGGGCTAATGTAGACACCAAATTCGTGTCTTACGACCCCTTGTGACCCGCATCCCATTTCACAACCTAACCTCATTACCTAAACCTTACACAATTATTTATTAATTACCTCATAATTGATAAATCCACATCACCTTACCCGCCACCTCACTTTGCCACCTCATCATGACCTAGCCCTAACCCTAAACTAACCTAATTAAGACCCATGACTTGGTCTAGACTCACATCCATAACTAATGCCTCCTTACTCGCACTTTTGCAGCCGACCTTCTAGCCACTTGACCAAGCCCTTGGCCCAGTCTCTCGGGAGAAAAGCGGGGAAGGTGGGCTATTTTAGTAAAAATAGCCTACTTTTTCCTTACCGATGCCGGTTCTACTCGACCGCCGTCGGTTACGCAACCGCCATCGGTTCCCTGTAAATGGGCTCCCCAAACCAAAACAACGGATCGGAATTTCATTTTGAGAGATCAGTCAAAGGATTTCGGGATCAAGCGAGGGCATTGCGAACAGGCGAGTCCGAGATCTTCACTTGATCAAGCAGAGACGAGTGAAAATATTAGACGTGTTTACAGCAAAGGAGATCAACTGGCACCTTCATCAAATCCAGTAAGTTACATCTTGCATGTCCTCCATTATAACATTTCTTATGCTTTTGGAATTACAGTCCTCCCAAATCCGTTTCTGGATCCATTATCCAACGTACCATTGCCTCTAGCTGTCATTCTTTTGTTTCTAACCATCCCATTTCCTAAAAAACTATCCAAAAACCAGCCATTACAAACTCCACAACCAGCCCAGAAGATCCTAGAACCCACCGGTATCGGTTATCAGTAACCGGCATCGGTTATAAGTAACCGGCATCGGTTCCTTTGATCAAAAACCAGGAAAAACAGCCTTTCCCCTACCCAGTTCAGCCAAGCAATTTAATTGATATTTTACAGTCTTTTGTGTTAATTCATGTTAGCAGGGAAACTGACCACCTTCGAAAGGAAGTTTTACATTTCCTGGGCCCAAGGCAGTTTCCTCATTTATTGTTTAATCAAATCTTGTGGTCTTGTGTTCTTATTTGCAGGTAGTCCTTCCCAGACAAAAAGGAGTTCTCCGCAGTCAACCTGATCTTTCTCTACGGTACGCGCACATCATCTCGACATTCTACAGGTATTCCTCCTAACCCTAACCTTATCTGTTTCTATAAGGAACGAAGCATTTTCCGAGTGAAACAATTCCATTCTTCAATGGAGAAAATCACACAACCCCAATTGATCATATCCAAGACATTACAAATGCTTGTTATGTTGATATGGATGTGGCGGTAAAACTTATTTCTTCTTCTTTCAAAGACAAAGATCTACCTTTTAGAAGCTTAGCGGTAGCATCAATTCATAATTGGAATGAGTTATGCATGACTCTTTATGATTAATTTGGAGAGAGAGGGGATAATCTATCTCTTTTAGAGAAATTGACCACCATCAAGAGGGCTCCAAATGAGCAGATGGTTGAATTCAATTTTAGATTCCAAAGAACATGGGATAGAATTCCAATTTCCGTAAGACCAACTATTGAAGGTGCGTTTCTCTATTTCCTAAAAGCTCTCAAATCTTATATATTGGTAATTATACAATGTATGGGAGGGATAACTTTACCAGGATCCCATGTCATAGCCATTAGAGCTAAGAATTTCCTAATTCAAACCAAGTAAACTTACACATAGGCCACCTATGCCTATTTATCCATAAATGGGGAATCCTAGTTACGGCGAACACTGAATTAGCTCCTTTTCTGCTTAGAAATCAAAGTTCCAAAGTGAAGCTGCCACCTCTTCTAGCACATCAACCGAGCTCTAAGAGGTCATGAAACAATCAAAAAATATAGGGAATGGGTTGATAATGATTAAGAGGTAGCAAAATCAAAATTTCAGACCTTCTACGGTCTCGAGTGCTTTGTAAGATGAAGAATAGTGACGAGAATCTAGTAGATTTATTAATAATGAATCCAATCAATTTAAAAATAATAGGCTACAATATTTATAGATATTGCACATATTAAGTACAAAAATATGTTGCACAGGTGCAACAAAATATGCATCCGAGAAATAATACAAACAAATGTGTTGTTATAACTATACAACAAAATAACACATACGAGAATAAAATGGTTATTAAAACATAACCATATAACAATAAAATAAAATAACCTATTTTCCTAAGTAACAATGCATAATTATAATGTAAATTATATTTACCTAACATTCCCCCTTAATTTTGCATTGTCTCAAGGGATGAGGAGAGGAACTCTCTGAACAACTCAAACTTGTCACGTGCAAGTGACTTTGTGAAGATATATGCTCATTTGTTCAAGTTGTTGGAAAAAACTAAAGTTGTATATTGTGTTTCAAGACATGCTCATGTATGAAATGTACTTATACCTCAATGTGCTTTGTTCTTTCATGAAAAATTAGATTGCTGAAACAAGTTTGAGAACACCTTCATTGTCTACATACAAGGTGGTTGTTTTCTGTGGTATTCCAAGTCCTTCAAGTATGTGACATAGCCATATCACTTCACATATAACTTCACCTGTAACGATACTCAAGCTTCTATGGAAGAGTGAGAAACAAAGTGTTGTTTCTTGCTTCCCCATGATATTGGTCTAGATCCCATAAAGAACACAAACCCTAAAGTGGATTTTTGTCATCAATGTTTCTGCATGATCTGAATCCAAATATCCTGACAAGAAGAAGTTGTCATTCTTCTTGTATTCTAGACCAAGATCCACTATTCCCTTGAGATATCTCAAGATGCACCTTGTTTCCTTCCAATGACAAACTTTGGGTTCTGCATGAACTTGGATAGATAGCTCACTACAAAGCTATATATCTGGTCTAGTGTAGGTCAGGTAAATGAGACTCCCAATCAACTTGTCGATAGAGAGTGGCATTTACCACATAGGAGATGGATCTAAATGAGATAATTAATCTCATTTCCATAGTGTAATAATAGGTGTGTAATCCATCATCCTAAATTTCTCGAGTCTTTGTCTTGGTATATTTCAACTGAGAAAAAAATATGTGATTCTCTTTTGTCATACTTCCAATCCAAGACAATAATGCATCATCCTAAGATCTGTCATGTCGAATGATCATTTAAGATCTTTCTTTTTGCATCAATCATCCTCATTGAACTACAATCGGTGATGACTAGATCATCGACATAGACAACACAATCACAATCTCCCCCCTTTCTTTTTGAGGTAGAGATTGGGATCGTATGGATTTCTAACAAATCCATGTTGTATGCGAGATGCTCATCAATTTTGATGTACCAAGCCAGGTGCTGTTTAAGGCCATATAGATATTTCTTGAGTCTGCATACCTTTGCTTCTTGACCAGGTACAATATATCCCTCAGGTTGAGTCATATAGACTTCTTCTTGTAAATCTTCATTCAGAAAGGCACTTTTTACGTCCATCTGATGGACTTTCCAACCAAACTATGTAGCTAGAGCAAAGATCATCTTGATCATTTTGATCTTAGTTGTGGGAGAAAATGTCTCCTCATAGTCAATGCCTTCTTTTTTGTGCATACCCATTTTCTACTAGTCTCACTTTATACTTGTCTATGGTCCCATCTACTTTGTACTTTGTTTTGAATATCCATCTACATCCAATGGGTTTCTTCCTAGTGGAAGATCGACAAGCTACCAAGTGTTTTTTTCATCACTGAGTTATACTCAACATCCATGGCATCTTTCCAAGCTTTTGACTATAGGGCTTCTTGGACTATAGAGGGCTCATCAGATTCAATAACTCTACTCATCAAAGAAAATTTTACTTCTTCTCTTGCTTTACTGTGAGTCCTTGTGGTCCAATGGTGGATGTATCCGGTGGAGCATCCATTCTTGCATCTCGTAGCATGCTAGTATACCACTTGGGCATACATGAACTACTCTCATGGGTCATGGTTCTATCTGATCATCACCATCATCCCCATCATCACTTTCATCATTTGTGGGAACATCAACTTCTATTTTTACAACTGGTGAAAAATCTACATCGGTGAGTCCAGGAGGGGAGTCTCTTGCTTCCTTCTTCTCAAAAACTCAACATCTCTGCTAGTGTAGACTTTCTGGTCTTTGGATCCATCAATTTGTACCCAAGAGTCTCTTCATACCCAATGAAGATGAGTTTTTGATTTCATATCCAATTTATTTCTATTCTTCTTGGGTATGTGCATACTTTCTTTGCACCCAAATACTCTGAGGTGTGCAACAAATGGTTTCCACTTTGACCATGCTTCATGTGGCATTACTCCATCAAGAGAAATGTGGGCACTTTGTTCAACAAATACATTGTTTTCTTTTTTTGATTCAACCTAAATGTCCTCACTTAGTCCAGAAATCATCAATCATGCATCACACCATTTCCATGATAGTATGATTTCTTCTCTCAACAACACCATTCTATTGCGTGTGTGTGTGGAGGAGGCATTTTTGATGAATCCCATGAGCTTGTAGGTAGGCTTTGAACTCATCACTGGTGAATTCCCCCTTGATCTGAGTGGAGAGTTCTGATGTGATGACTAGTTTCATTCTCAACAACCACTTTGAACTTCTTGAAGTTTTCAAAAGCTTCACTTTTCTTGCGAAGACAAAAAAATCCACATTTTTCTCAAATAGTCATCAACACAAAGCATGAAGTACTTGAAATCCAAAATGACTTGGTTGCATCGAACCAAAAGATCGGTATGAACCAGATCAAGCTTACCATGAGCTCGATAAGTACTCTTCTAGAATGAAGCTCTGTGTTGTTTTCCTACTAGGCAGTGAGGACACTTGTTTGTATCCTTCTGGAGAGATGGTAATCCTTTTACCATATTGTGTCGGCAAAGTGTCTTGAGATACTTGAAACTGATATGACCAAGTCTCGATGCCACAATTGTGTAGAGGTAGAGTTCTTAGCCACAAGTTTGATCATCTCTGTGGACAAAATCAAGCTGGAACATACGTCCCACATTAGGATTTTGCAACTATTTTTGAGCCTCGTGATTTGTCTCGAATTAAACACATTTTCTTGTCGGAATGACTATCAAAATCAATTTTCAAGTTTGATGATCTAGGAGTTGATTGATTGATAAATATTTTTAGTCAACCCAGGGACATATAGTACATCTGATAATCTACAGTTGTGAACCAAGGGTAGAGAAATGTTCCCAATCCCTTAAACTATGTATGAAGAATCATCACCTAATGAAACATGGTTTTTTGAAGGTGTGTCCCTCATTGAAGTAAACTAGTCTCTATGGCTCGGTCATGTGTCGAGTGGCTCCCAATCAACATACCAGACATCACTAGATGATGTGAGGGTTCACTTGATCGAGTAATGTACAAGTAGTCTTCAATATCTGAATGTTCTTCTTGCTCAACAATATTTCCTTGCTGATGGGGTTTTCTTTTCCAGTTCCCTTTTTTTTTGCCCTTGATTGTAGTTAGAATGTCCCTTGTGAGATTGTTGGTGTTGAGGTCTAGAGTTACTTGATGAACCTTTCTTATAAGTATTATACCAACAATATTTCAATTCATGTCCTCTTTTGTAGATAGGACATTTCTTCTTTTGTTGTTTGTCCCCTTGATATTGATGTTGATTCTGATTTTGGGACTTTTGATAGGAATTAGGTTTTCCTTTTCCTTTTCCTTTCCATTTCTGATGAGAAGAAAGTTCTTGCTCCTCTTCATCATCTTTATTGTACATTACTTCCTCTTGTTTGCATAGGTTTACCAACTTGTCAAAACTCACTGTCATATCTGACAAGTTTAGTGTTGTCACAAAAATGTGGTATGAAGGAGGGAGGGCTCTCAAAACAATGGGAATGAGAGCTTCATCAGTGACCTCTTCTCCTAGGGCTAGAAGTGAAGCCCTCAACTCTACAACTCTTCTTAAGAAAGCTTCTATTTTTCATTTTGTTTAAACTTTAATGTGTGTAACTGACTCTACAAATTCAATATGACATTCTTGTTTTTGGCCTATACACTATGCTCAACTTATCCCATGCTTCTTTGGCTATTTTGGCATCTCGAATGTGGGTTGCACATCATCGGACACTCCAAACAAGATGATTAGCTTGGCCTTCTTGATCGGATCTATCAAATTGTTTTTGTTGTGTTGTATCAATTGTTGATCTGTTATAATACCATTCACAACAATCCAAATCTCTTCAAACTCAAGTTGTGTCTTGATTTTTGTCTTCCATGCTTTGCATAGTTATTTCCTCTTAGAGTAGTTGTGAATCTAGAAGAAAGAACTTGGGGCGTTGGTGCCCATTTTGTAGAATCAACTAACAAAGGGTAAGGCTCTTATCACTCCAGGTATATGGTCTCCCAATCTATATACCATCATTGATATACTAAACCTTTCTATATACATGCCCTTCCGATATACCCATCGGTACATGGAAGAAGCTCACCCTTTCTATATACTCGGTGGTATGTGAAAGAGGCATTAACGTACGTGAAAGAATTTGATATGTGTACCAAGATAATATTGAAAGGGGTCTATGTGATTATTGACACCGGCTCAAAGAAATATCCTCATACACGCATGTAACTTCGCTATATACTTGGATAATTTCTCAATCCAGATTTAAGTCAAGAAATCATTCACAGACGGATGGGAGGGCTCAAAGTGTGTGCATTGTGTCCTTATTACTCCCCATCGATTTAAAGGGTCGATGCCCAGATGATGTTGTTGTAGTTATATTAGGCGTTAAGTGCAGTAGTAGTCATGATGGATTTACCCATAAGCACTTCCCAGAGGCATTGTTTATACTCAAACATTGCTGAATGAGATCGAAGATCTCATGAGTGATTCAAACCAAATTTTTAATTATTTTTGAGTACAAATATCTATCATTTTACAACATTTACAATGGTTTGTGGTTGAATATGGCAACTTGCAAATTAGTACAATACACTAAAATATACAATTACATTCAAAATTCTAAAAAAATTGAATGGCAGGCAAAAAAAATTTTTTTCGAGGCCTTGGTGGCCTTCGGAGCTCAATACGGCTCTCTTTGAGAAAAAAACCAAAAAAATATGGCTCAAAATGAAGTTTTCAGATACCCCTCCTTTGGAAAAAGTGCTCATAATAAAAAAATATGCATAGTAGGAGAAAAAAAAAATTTGACCCTTTTTAGGGTTTTTCACTAAATTTAGGTGGATTTTTAGTTAGGACTAAGTGGTTTAGAGGAGGATTTTCCACTAAATAAAGATTAGTGGTTTTGCTAATTCTTCGCCAAATTCAATGTTTATAAAAAAAATGTTTGGTGGGGTGGGTCGAACCCCAAACCTCACCCCCTAAGCTTTCCACCTATCCAACTAACCACTAACCACGCTTTGCATATAAAATGAAGCACTTTGTATTTAAATAAGAGAAAAATTGACTAACCTTTTAAAAATGACTGGCTGTTTGCATGGTGTTCATGGCTGTGGCTGGCTTGATTTAGATGGTTCACATTTGGGTATGCGTGATGATGATGGTGGTTTAAGTTTTTCGTAAAAAATGGAGCTAAGATCTTTTTGTTTTATCATCGCCTTTTATTTTGATTTCACCATCTTGTTTTTCTTTTTATCCACCAATTTTTTTTTTTTGCGGGAGCTCTGCGTTTAGGGTGTTGCTTTAGCTTGGTCATGAATAATGTAGAGGGCTAGGGAGGGCTTGTCTCTATGCTTTGGATTTTTGTTGGTATATCCATTTCATACTTTGTTTATAGGATTGATAATTTTGCTTTAGATGACCACTATGGTTGCCGCTTATTATTTGATTTGACTTCACCATTTTTTCATTGTTTTTGTCATTGGGAGTTAGTAATGTAAGAGACTTGATGGTTGTATTGGCTTTGTGTTTGATCCAATGTCGATCAATGTTCCTCCTCGTAACTTCGATTGTAGAAGTATAACCCATCAGAGAAAAATGGGGGACTCGGCTCGATTTGAGGGGCTCAGTTAATCTAAATGCTCAAAACATGCCTTTTGAAATAAATCAACTTGCCTGGATCATTTGAAAACCAGATCTCTGAGAGATTCTTTATGGATATCTCGGTCACTTGACCAAATTGAATGGCCTAGTCAATGCATTGAATGGTTCTAACTTTCGAATGAACACTGACAAACTTAGTGTAGAGCTCACTCAAAAGCTCGAGTCTAAAGACTTTTGACACAAAGTTTCCTCTAAATGCAACGATCTCTAGCTAATAGTAGAGAATATAATATCCACTAAATTTAGTGGAGAAACCCTAATGGGGAAAAAAAAATTTTTTTTTTATGAACTATTGATTAATGCTTCTAGAAGAAAATTTTCCTTGTGCGAGGGGGCACCAAGAAAAAAAAAATTGTGTTTACGTTTACCTAGAGATGGGCAAGGAGGTTGTGGGGATGCTAGGATGGGAGATTCGGGAAGTTGTTGGAGGCAACACTGGCTCTCCAATGATGCATATTTCTTCTCCAAGATTTTTCTTCCTCTGTAACCTCTCTCCAACCTATCACAGAGAGATTTTAACTGCTCTAGTACCAAATGTAAGATGAAGAACAAGGACAAAAGCCTGGTATATTTTATTAATAATGAATCCAATCAAAATTACAAATAATAGGCTACAATATTTATAGATATTACATAGCCAAGTATAGACAAACAATATGTTGCACAGGTGTAACAAAATATGCATCCGAATAATACAAACAAATGTGTTGTTATAACTATATAACAAAATAACACATACGAGAATAAAATGGTTATTAAAACATAACCATATAACAATAAAATAAAATAACCTATGTGTAATGCATAATTATAATGTAAATTATATTCATGTGGGATTCATTGACAATTCAGGGACGAGAGACTTATTGCAAGTAGCCACAGGCTAACTTGTCCATCTCAAATGAGTCCAAAGACCAGGAAAAGGTGCTCACCAATACTGATTTCAAAGGAGGTCAATCGGGTAGAAATATGAAACCTACCCCATTTTATGTATCATTGATCATTGGGAACAACCTAGTGCACAACTGCATGATTGAATCGGGGCAAGTAGCTTAGTGATGCCTAAGAAAATAGTGGACCAATTGGGTCTTAAGTATGAAATTGTCTTGAAATGAGTGGTACAATTAGATGGAATAGTAGTGTGAGCAGATTGGAAACATCGATAATTTGAATTTAATGTTGCATGCATGCTTAAATGTCACAGTTCCACAAGATGTATCAGTGATTGACCTACCTCCACTCTTCACCCTATGTTTGTCTCAAGATTTTACTACTAATATCGGTGGGTACTTGTTAGATGATTGGTCACACATGCTATTTAGAACTACGTATGGATCCAAGGCTCTTATCGTCAAAACCAATTGTTTCATCCCACATTGAGCCTTATGTGTCAAGTCCAATCAACATCAATTGCTCGGCCTTTGATTAAGAAGACTGCCCAAGCACTCTAGAAATAGACACTAAAATTAGAGGCATTCCAAATTTAACACTTGATGAATGGGCTCACAAAATTCATGCCTATGATCTTTTTGTGATGCAAATGTGCAACAGGGAAATTGACAATTTCCAAACATGACAATGATACCCATGTGCTAAAATTTTCATGTTTTACCCTTCCAAGGCACCCCGGTCTACCCAGTGAATCTAGTATCCTCCCATTTGATGTTAAATCAGTCCCTAGGTGATTTAGGAAAGTAAATTTAACCCCCCTAGGTGATTTTAGGAGTTCTTGGAAAATGCAAATTTTGGGCAATCGTGGGAAGGGCTATCACTAGCCTTCCCAGGATGAGTGTAACCCCCTAGAGAAAAATGGAGGAGCCAAATCTTAAATGGAGGTGAATTAAAGGCCTAGAAATATCATGGAATTGATTTAGGAAGATTCAGGAAGGATTTGGAGAAGTTGGAGTAGTTTGATCAAAAACAAGGTTCATGGGCCTAGCAGTGCATAAGGTCAAAAGAGTTGTTGAACTTCGGGAAGTGATTCTGGGAGTTCTAGGTGTAGTTAGGAGCTAAAAAAAACATCGTTGAAAAGCTAATTCCAATCCCTATAATAAGGTGAAATCATATTTTTCACAACACCTTGGCGTAATAAATTTGTAAGTAATTTTTCTCATGCACATGTAAGGGACCAGATCAAAAATCCACTTTTTCAAGGCTTAAATGGATGAATCAAGATCTTATACCCCTAACATTTGATTAAAAAGTCCATTTTAAGTCAATATCATATAAATTTTCATCAAAAAATTCCATCAAGAGCTCAATATATCGTCGTTTCAAGTTGCCCTCAAGGAATGAGTTCGAGAGTTAGTCAAAATTTGATGAGGACACGTGTTAGCTCCAGGAGCCTGGAGAAATTTTTTGTCCTTTCATCCCTCAAGATAAGGGACATGAGGGACATAAAAATTTCCCATCCCCTATAATCCCTCTAGTCACCCATATAACCTCCAAGATCGCCAGTTCAGCCCCCAGGTGCTTGTAGGAGCTCAAACCCTCAACCGTCGGATCGTTGACAAGTGGCGGCTTCTGGCGCACCGTGTAAATTGATGACCCTCATTTACATTTTGTTATGGGACATGAGGGGAATTAAAATGCACCCATCCCCAAGGGATTCTTCAAGTCACCCATGTGACCCTCTCCAGTTCTTTTTCTCAGCCCCCAGGAGCTAGTGGAGCTAAAACGGAAGACCGTCGGATCACTGCCAAGTGTCAAGCTAAGGCGCACCATGAAAATTGATGTCCCTCATGTCCCTTTGTGCTGGGGGATATCAGGAACATAAAAATTCACCCAGCCCAAGGAATGGCTCTTGGTCCTTCATACGACTAGTTTCCATCCCCAGTGCTTCCAACTTGCTTTTTAGCTCAAATCCTCAGCCGTTGGATTTCCGCCACATGTCACGACCAAGTGCCACATGTAAATTGATGTCCCTATCATCCCTTAATGCTTAAGGGACATGAGGACATGAAAATTTGCCTCATCTCTACTCTGTTTTTTATTGGATTATTTAAAAATCCTTCCTGCCACTTTATTTCCCACTTCTAACTTTCCATAACTTCATCATGCACAGTAACTCTTCAACTTTCTCACACCCAGTCCACCATGGCTGAACTTGAACCAACTCCACCACAAAAACAAAATCATTCACTCCATGATAATATACAAGTCTTAGAATAAATATTGATCAAACCAAGAAGAAAAATGAAGAATGAAGAAGAAGAAACAAGAAATCCATCTTAAACCTCCATTGTCGTGAAATAGAAATTCAAAGAGATCTTGCAAACTAGTACATAGAAAAATAAACCATTTTTTGTTGTATTATTCATTATCAAAGGCCATAAAAACCCCACATTCAGATCTCCCATTCATAGTAAGAAGTGTTTGTAGCGAAGAAATCTATTTCTTTGCACAACGGAAGAAAAAGTTGGATTTCTGTCAAACCAATGCAACTAGTTTGAAGAAAAAATTCACCAAAAGAATGAGAATAAAAAACCCATATCAAAAACATGATTTTCATTGTGAACAAAGGATAAAACCAGACCTGCAATTTTCAAGGTCCATCAATGGTTGTTGTGTTCAAAGGTGCCGCTAGTCAAAAATTTAAAAGTTTAAAATCTCCCAAACTATTGAGCGAGTAGGTCCAAGATTTCAAAGGGGTGATATTGAGAAAAACCCATATCAAAAAAATTTATTTCAGTAGTGATCCAACCACCGAAAGTTCAATTTCTAAAAATAACAGGTCTTCTACATAGAGAATTACCATTTTGAGAAAGTCATCAATTAAAGAAACTGTGAAAGAGGCATTGAACACAGAAGAAGTGTTGCAATGGAAAATTCATCAAAACATCATCTTGGTCCAAAATTGACACTTACTAAAAATAGTAAGTGATCTCATGAGCACCTACCAAAAATAGAAAATTGATCTAAAAGGTGAGAGAAATGTAGGGAGAAAAGGAAATCTGAGTTGCAACATCTAGTTGAGGTCCGAGGAAGCTAATTTTTCACACTTACTAAAAATAGTAAGTTGCTTTTTCTGAAGAAACCATGAAGTATAAGTGGACATGACAAAATTCGGCATAGCCTTTCACTTACGAGTATGAGATAGAAGATAGTGATGTCTCATACATGGACCTAAATGACCTAAGAGCTCGCATGACAACTAAGGAATGAGGGAAGATCGAGGATTAGGTATTCACAAGTGGATTGTTCATAGTTGTAGGACACCCCATGTCTATGCAAAGCCTTGAGTTGGTCTTGTCTTTCTCTCACCACTATGAACCGGAAACACAAACAATTTGAGTCGAATAATGGTACAATAATGGCGGTCATTAGTCCCAAAACCATCTCACTCACTCTACAAATCCCGACATCACCTAACATGGTTATCATCTCAAAGGACAAGGCCTTACACGACTAGGAAATGATGGATGCATATGTGCAAGGGGTTGCACTTGGTTTATGGATGAAGATAGGGAGAAATCCCTCAAGAATTCCTAAGACCCTTCCAAGGTGTGAGTTTCATGAGGGATATTCAGATGCAATCACCCTCCTCAATAGGGTGATGGGAGAAGTGAACACAAGAGACTTCCAGAGTGGATGGGCATGTTCATCTTGATTATCATTGAAGGAAAGAAGAGAATTGATTGGGGGTAGATCATCAGTGACAATCTACATCTACAACTACTCCAGTGTCCCATGATGAAGAAGTTTCACATGACTTATTTTACTTGGTCTATCTACTCGCTAGCTCAAGATCATTCAAAGGATTGGCTCTCACGTAAAACATTGTTGCCAAGGTGCCCGCACATGAGAAACTTCCATAGGTGATGGAGGAAATCCACAGGCACTTTTCTCATATGAATGATGCATTCACGATGTATGTGGTCCAAAACTTGAAGGTGATTTGGAGGCCAGGATGTCACCAAAGTGGCGTCCTTGATCAAGAATTATGAATCTTACTTCATCCAGTTCTCGACCTTCTCCTACCTACAAGTTTTCAGCTTTGACCAAGCTCCACTAAGGTTTCCCAAGTACCTTAGCAATCAAATTGTACTATTCGAGCTTTGTAAGAAAATCATACAAGTAAACAATAGGCTCAAGAGGAGGAAGAAGTTGATCTCATTTCCCATCTCTCTCAGAGTATTCACATGTAAGAATGCAAATGATGCATCGCATCTAGAGGTTGCCTTTTCTCATTTGACTTTGTATTCCTATGCTATCAGGCCTAATTTCGACATCCGAGATGATCTTGACTCTTTCCACGTTCCATACTTGCAACATGAGCCACAAGTTGAGGACTATTAGGCCAATTGTGCTAATGAATTTGAAGTACGGGAAAAAGACCATATGAGGATGACAGTCAATGAAATGAAGAAATTCAATTTCTCTTGGTATGAAGACATCTTGTAGGATGATGGGATAGAGATGTATGATCTTGAGTACGTGGCAATAAAAATATCTCCATTGCCTCAAGTCAACTGGTATGTTCATGAATCAAGGGATATAAAGGAGTTAGACTGAGAAGGTGGTGAAGATAACAAGGAATTGGTTTTAGAGGAAGAGAACCATGATCATCTAGTCACGAGGTATGCCCACAGGTTAGAAACAAGCCTCTCATCAGTCATCATCAAGAGTCATGGAAGTTGCCTCAAGTTCAAGGCATTCTGGAGAAAGTTCTAAACAAAGATCCATAGAATTAGAGACTTCTTCTCATGGAAGGTCACTAAAGAAAGCTAGGGTGGAAGAAATCTCAATTGCAATAATGCAAGAAGAAGATCCATGACAAAAGAATAAGTGAAGGAAGAGCACATAGTTCAAGACCCAATCTTTGAACCACCACAGGAGGCCTCACCTCTTGTTAACACTAATGTCTCTCCCATCCAAGATGTGCCTTCTCTTCTAGAACATGGAATGGTTGATGCACCTATCATAGAACCTGAGTCCGATGAGATGTTCCCTTGGATGCAGGAAACAATTACCCCTGACACCCACACTATTCAACAAGTAGCAACCCTTGACTTATCAATAATTTCCTCACTAGCTAAAGGAAAGAAAAGGAAGTTCACACACATGGCCTCGTGTTCTACAATGGGGAAACATGTAATCGTACATCGAGGTAGCCCAGCCAAAAGGTGATCAAGCTAGTGGATGAGATGACACTGGTTGATTATGAGATGAGCACGATCCAACTAGGATTGGCAACTCATGAAGGGGATTTTCACATGTATCAACAATATTCTACTTACATGGTGGAAAGGAATAAGGAATATAAGAAGAATATTGATGAACTAAAGGAATAGGTGTGAACTCTATCATCCTATGTGCAACATCTAGTTGAGCCAAATGCCATGACCATCCCCATTGAATAAGTTGCACCCATCAGCAGCTTCAATCCAAAATCTATCAAGAGGATGTATGAGTTCACAATGCAAGGCAAGAAAATAATGAATGGATTGATTCAATTTCTGAAAAAGGAAAGTTAGTGCTCCAAGAAGCGGTCAAAATTTTTGCTTACATGTGTGCGATAACAAACAGGATGCGGCACTCAAAGAAGACTTGGAGAAAGAAAGGGACTATTGGGATCCTTTGGGTCTAGTAGTGAATGAAATGAGAAACACTCATCGTCAGGAGTTGATCAATAGGAGGATTTTGAAACTCCTTTATAATACTTGTCATGTGTATGTGTAAGGTCTTCGAAATCAAATTTTAAGTAGTCAATCAGGTCATCACTGAACTAGAGGAAAAAGAGGACAAATGTACAAGTTGCAGGATAGTATAAATCATCAAATTCAGAAATTCAGAGTTCTTGCAATGGGATGATAAATAACTATTAATGAGATAATTGGTCCATTCGAGGAACATGTCAAGAAAAGGAAAGCAACCCATTTTCCTTCACTAAGGACACCATGGAGTTCCTCTCAGAGATTCGGGCTGTCATTGCACTTATCGTAGAGAAACATCCATCATGGTTCGGGAAGTGCAAAGATATCAACAATGTGTCTGATGGATGGACAGATACCTAATCAGTATTTCGTATTCCTCATGTTGACAAAGTGGAACCTGTAGCAGCTCATTTCAGTAAGGAATTTGGAGGACAAAGATCTTCTTAGGAGTGTGAGATGGAAACCAGTCGGGAGCGAGATCAAATCCACCGCAGGCTCATTCTTCTACATAATGCTTCTTCCTCTTTCTTCCTTCTTCTTCCTCCTCTTTCTCTCTCTTCTCTTCTCACCCAACACTCTCTCTCTTCAATGTTATAATTCATTAGGGTTTTTACTTTTTGATATATCTTTAAGTGACTTTAGAAACATAATGTAAACTTTAAGTCACCTTGTTTTTATAAAAGGGACTTAAATATTTAATTGGAATATGAACAGTCTAAAGTCAGAATATGGTATTTGAAAAGTCACCGGGAAGATGAAGAGTTGCCTTCTCTTCTATAAATTGTAGTAAGCTCCTCATTTGAGGGTCTTCTTAGATCTTCTTAGACTTATGAGCTATTTTTTGTGAATTCATGAGAGAGATATCCTTGTGAAGAGAACAAAGAGATAGAAAAAATTTCTTCAATTTTCCCTATTCTAAAATGTCTTCCATTTCTATGTTATGTACAATTTTTGCTTGAGCATCAATACAAGAAGGAGTTTCCAACCTTTTTTACTAAGGATTTTAGTGATACTTTGTGCTCATTAAATGTTATTTGGTCTTTTTTGTTATGCAAATTTGTTTTCTTCTTAATTTTAGTGCATGTGATGAACTTCTAACTTTGTTGTATGCAAGTCTCTTATTTTCTTATAGCATTAGTTTCCTTTGTCTAACATTCTCACTCCCTTTCCCACTCTCTTAGAAAATTCTTCCCTTGTAGATATCTATAAGATTTTTGTTGTAGGGTCGATGAGAGTGCCCCTATTGGATCCCCGGTCAAAAGGCCAACCCATAAATCCACCTTTTTACTCATGCATGCATATACGGTAGTTGTACCAATTAAGTAGAGGACTTATATTCCCATAGTGTTGGCAAGATATCCACTAATATGTCCTAGAAAAAATTTCTTACCAACAGATCCATGCAAAGAGATGGAATAAGTTGAATTGGGAATCTATTGTCTACATGAAGAAAATCCACCTCTTCCTAGTGTCAACAAGCCAAATGAAGAAGATGACAATGAAGTCTAGAAGATTTTATTTGACATTTTAAGGAAAAGACAAGGTGCAGGAGGAGGAACAATGCTTATATCTCCCAAAGGTAATAGATAATATTCAGCCTTCCGATTCCAATTCAGTTGTTCTAATAATATGGCTGAGTATGAGGCACTTATCCATGGTGTTTAGAATAAATTTTACCTCTTCAACTTCACCTAATAAGAAAGAGATTAAAACTTACCTAACCTCCAAATGGAAGGATTTAGTGATACTCATGGATATAGATGGATGATATTTGATTGTTGCACTCTGTATATCAAATGAATGTCACTCCTCTCCTACAAGGAAACCTGCGTTAAAAGACACTAAACAAGATGGGATTAGAAAAATGTATAGCATATTTCCTGGCAAGGGCCAATCCCCAAAAATCAAAGGACTTCCTTGCAATGATATCAATCCATGTTTCAAAAATTAATCAAAGAATGATAGATAATAAAATGATAACAAAAATATAACCAATTAGTGCAAAGGCAAAGGGACTGACATGGTCCAAGGCTATATGTTGGTCTAATGGTGGTTCTTGATCCAAAGGGATTTTGGGAATCATAGTATGGCTCAAAGGAGCAATGGTGTATATGGATATGCGCTCACAAAGGAAAGCGGGATGATGTGTTTGATTGAGATAATTGATGAAATGCAAAGCATGGCTCAAAAGACCTGGATATGACTCAAAGGAGCGTGATAGGACTGAAAGATACTCACAGAGATAGAGTGTTGGTAAAAATTGAGGTTTGGATATCAAAAGGTAGGTTCTGATGGAAAAAGGGTATGATAGATAGGAATCACCTGAATTGGGAAAATAGCGGGCGATTAGGGCTGAATATACATAGGTTGACAAAGGCCAAGACAAGATTGATAAGATGTAATAATTAATGAATGATTAAGATGATAATGCATAAATAAAGTACCTACCTAGTTCCAAGATGATAGGAAAGGATGAGAATAGGTGTTACCCGAGTTGTAGACATCCAAAGGGATCATTGATTTAAGCAGATATGAGAAGGTTGTGGATGATGGTTTTGTTGATGGTGAAGCTCTAGATCTGATGAAAAATCAACCTCTAATGTTTTGACGATAACTTGAGAACTGTAGCTCCATTTTACAAACCAAAAAATGCGTCGGAAAGCTGACTTCAAGATCTTTCTATTGATGTAGAGAATTGTTGGATATTTCTATGAATCACTAAAAATTCAGCCAATATTTGGTTATTTTGTTGCAGATCCAAAATTATTGGCGATCATTATAAAAATCACACCGTTGATTCCAAGCCCGTGTTTTTTGAACATTTTTGAAGCTGCAAGTTGTGAGAAATTGAGGAAGCATCCAAAGGAACTAAATATATATCGAATTGAGCTCCAGGATATGCTGATAATTAGAATTTGTGGATTGAATTTTGGGAAACCTAGAATTACAGTTGAATGATGATTTGTTGTTCCTAACAGGCTCCAGAACAATCCTCAAACTTGTTTATTGATTAAAAATGACCAGGATGGATGATATCGTGTTGATGTGGATGTAAGTGCAATAGTAATAGACTCTATTAAAATCGAGGTTCGATAGTATGATAAGATCCCTCTAAACAAGGTCTAGGAATTGGGCTTGAATAATCATTGGTGATTTAACCAATCATCGGTGATTCCGGCCAGTTCAAATTTATTTAGTGAATATTTGAAACAATTTTCTAATTCAAGTTTATTTGTTTATGTATTCGAGAGATAGGATATGGGTTTATTTTTTAATGTGTTTTGCTATCATATGAGGTGTCATGTTTGTTTAGAAAATAGTTAGATTATGTTCTATTTTATCCTAGGTTTGTTTAGGATATATATTAGGTTGTTTAATTAAGATATATCAAATGTACAAATATATGCTTGTTCGTGATAATATAAGATTATGTGTGATATTGATGTATAAAATAAGATTTTGCAAGTATATATAAAAATGTTCATGGTAGATATGTTGGGATAAGGGGATTAGAGGTGATTTTTAAATAGATTTTAATTAAGAAAACAAATATCATGGAATTTGATATTGGTGTATATGAAGAAATAATTAATTAAATAAGAATGGGTTTAGGATACGGGATGTTGATTTAATTAAATAAGGATATATTTAATTAATTAGACAAAGGTGAGAGATATGGTGTATAACTTAGGATAAATGATTTTAATAGTGTAGTGTGATTAACTGGTGGGTATGAAATATCGATGTATTTAAGTAAATAAAGATAAAGGGGTATAATATATGACTTACGATATGGGGAGTTGATATATTTGATTAATTAATTAAGGATGAGGGTGATGAGGGGTGTAGATTTTATATGACTTAGTATAGGGATTAGATGTGATAATGAAGGGGTCTAACAGTGGACTCGGACACGAGGAATATTAAACTTAGGATAAATTATTTTGATAATATGGTGTGATTAAATAGTGTGATAAATATATGATTTTCATAAGAATAATATGATGTGGTGAGTGTATGGATTTGTGTAAGAAATAATGGTATAGCAAAAAAATGAGTGTGCGAATTTTGAGTGTCTACATTTTTCCCCTTTTTGTTGAGTGGTTTTAACACAAGCCACAAGACAAAAACGAGGTGTGATGGAAGTGAGGGATGATGGAATAATGTCCCAAGACGAGGTAGAGAAATAAGATAAATGTCATCGTAAAATCAAGTGATAGGGGAACCAAAGGGTTTGTGTCCTACAGACATATGATCTAATGATGAAAAGGATGTTTTGATAAGGTCAAAGGACCAAATGATAGATGTTTCCACAAAAGTGGGCTTACAAGGCCATGAAGTCAAGTGATAGGGAACCAAGGGTTGTGTCCTATAGACATATGACTTTCATATGATTTAAAATGATAATTTGATGAGTCAAAGGACCACAATTTGATGAGGTCAAAGGACCATAATTTTATGATTCCACAAATGTGGACTTATGAGGACTAGATGGGGTCACGATGGTGACCAAAAGCATAGTACCCAAGGAGGCATCAGTTTGACAAATGTCGATTTGATTGAATAAATGTGATGTTTTAGACACAATGAAGTCATGTTGAGATGTATTGAAGATTATGTTGATGTTAAGAGATGTTAATATTTTATATTTTATTTCTTTGTGATGATGTTGATGTTGATATTAATGATGTTTTAGATGTTGTTGTATTTTTTTGATGATGTTGATGTTGATGTTAATGATTAATTTTTATTTAATGTTTGTCATAACCATGGTCAAGAATGAAACATGGATTGATTGCTTTATACTAGATTTGATACATATGTGATGGGAAGAAATGGAATGAAAGTGCTTGCATTTTTTGCCTTTACAACAGTTGTTAACAAATGACTAACAATGGGTAGTCACACGTAGGATTTTGAATACAAAGATAAAGTGAAAAATGTACCTTCCTAGAACATGAGAAGGGCTGACATATGTAGGTTGTGAGGGAAAATAGGGTTTTCCTTTCAAAAGTTTCATAGGGAAATGCCCCAGCTTTACATTATTTGATTTTGAAGCAAACTGATCAATACGGAAGTTTTCTATAATGGGAAAGTTGATCGATGTGGGAAGCTCTCTTGGATGCTTTTGATATTTTTACTTTTGAAGGTTGATCGATGCGGGAAGCCTTTTTACATAGGTAGCCATCCTTTAGGGTATGGTCTACATTTTTTTCTTTACAAAATGGTCATCCTTCGAGGGATCAGTCCATAACTTGATTTTTTTTTTATAATAATTTTGACTTTGAATAGTTTTCCTTCAAGGGAGTAGTCTATTATATTTTGACTTTTGAGAAATGCATCCAAATAATTATTTTTGACTCTATCTTGAGTTGAGGGAAAGACCCTAATAGTCCATTTCAAGGAGGGGAAGGAAGATATGTGCATGACCTACACATGTGTGCCCCAAGACATGTTTTTGTTGGTATACAAGGTAGGATGGAAGTAATGATTGTGGGGTTCCTACTAAGGAGGAACTTATCCATGTGAAAGATGTGATGAATAGAGTCGTGGTGCTCATCTTTAAGGTTTGTGAGGATAGTGATGGAAGACCACATGATTTAAAATCATTAGAATGATAAGATGGTTGGTGGATGATGGAATAAAATATTTGATGTGACTACTGTCATGATGGTCAGATGTGTTAATAGTAGAAAGCCACAAAATGCAAGGTGATTCAAAGGTTGACCCATGTTATATGGACTGATCCAATTAGGGAAAAATTTCACATTTACTCCTTTCCAGAGTAATGACATTTTGATTTGATTAGAAAAAGTAAGTTTATAAGGATGTGTGAAGTGATATTTCAAAGTCTAGTATATAGGATCCCTCCTAACATAACATGGTAGATAACACGTGCTAAAAAGGAATAATGTTTTTAGGATGTTGGAAATTTTGATTTTGATTGATTGAGTATATGGTAAATGGAGGGGGATGTGGAACCTTTAATGAAAGGAGTCAACAGAGCATTGGTTCTACCTTTTCTTCGTATGTATTGATTTTGTGTTCGTATAGGTGGATAAGCCATATTGTTCTAAGATGAAGGAATTTCACTGGATAGTGACAAGAAGACACATGAGATGGATTTTTGAGACTTGATTGAAGATGACCCCTGATTATGGAGATATCGATGAAGATATTGCCACCGACCTGCTTATTGGTTTAGAATGTGTATTGGGTGTAGGTGTTGATAGTGTTGACAGACCTTCAAGGGAAGGTATTGAGGTAAGTGGACCTTCAAGGGAAGGTGCTAACATGATTGAGGGACCTTCAAGGAAGGGAAGGTGGACCTTCAATGAAGGTGTTTATAAGAAATGGACCTTGGAAAGGTGGACTTGAAGGTAGATGGACCTTTAATGGAAGGTGTTAGCGAGGTAGATGGACCTTCAATGGAAGGTGTTTGTGAGGTATATGGACCTTCAATGGAAGGTGTTGGCAAGGTAGATGGACCTTCAATGGAAGGTGTTGGCAAGGTAGATGGACCTTCATGGAAGGTGGGAGGTAAATGGACCTTGATGGAAGGTGTTGATGGGATAAAGTTCAAGGTAAAAAGTGCTAAAAAATTGACTAACCTTGAATGGAAGGTGTTGAAAAAATTGATTGACCTTTAATGGAAGGTGCTAATGAGGTTTTTGACAAAGGTTTGTTAATGTTAATGGTAGAAGAAGGATGTCCCCCTTTCCCTACAGATATCGGTAAGGGTATTAATGAGGGTAGAGGTGTTGGTGATAGCTTAGGATGATCTTCTTACGGAGAAGATCATTGACAAGGAAAAAATGTTGGATTATGGCTTTTAACACTTTACACTTTTTATATCATGACCTAGGATTCTATGATAGGCACAAGTTTTGTTTTGGTCATACCATGTGGGTTTTCAAGTATGTGGATTAGGTGTTTTGATGGGTGGTAATGTGATAAGAGATGATTTATATGAGCCTCTCAAGGATATCAGTATAAGTCCCTTTTGGAGGGTTTGAATTAATGGATTTTGATTTTGGTTTTGATTTATGAGAACACTTAGTAGGATGCATATTTTTTTGTTTGGACATAGTTGGATTAGATGTCATATGGTGTTGCAACATCGTAGGAATGTTTTGAGGTTGATAAGAAGGATAATGTGACCTGAGAAAGGGGTTGATAAAATTGGATGAGGGATGAGGTCCCAAAATGGACGAGGAGGGATGAATAGGGTATGACTATGTGTAGTATTGAGATAAAGGATGGGGTCCCAAAATAGATGGAAAGTTTGATGACGTGCACTTTGGCTTTATAACTTTGATTTTAGGAAAAGGAGGAGTTTTATGATAGATGAAGAGGATGAGGTGGAATGTGACAGGTTTTGATTTTGTAACATTTATTTCAGATCTATGAGAAGGACTCATGTTAGATGACGAGGGTGCGGTTTTGGATGTGATGGTATTTGATTACATAGTGTCTGATTCAGGACAAGGTTCCATGTTGGATGGTAAGTGATGAGTTGTAGATAATATTGGATTAGAATCGGATGAAGGAGACATTTCCTCTAGAGATGATTGAGGTGGATTAAAGAAGTTTTCTAATTCTTTGATTAGTTCAATGAATGGTGGGATATCAGGATTTTCAATTACAAAGGCTTCTTTAGTAACAAATTCTAAAGTGGAATCCAAGATTGCAAGGAGGTAATAGGTGTTTGAACAGGGACAATTGGTAATGTCAATGTATGAGTATCATTGGAAGGAGGATCTAGGGGTGTTGAATCTTTGAGAGGAAAAATTGATGATGAAGGGGTCTCCTCATGGGGGAAAATTTGTGTAATAACATTGATGGTATGATTTGGAAGGATGTATAGTATCCATATGAACTGATTCAATCAAGGTGTTTGGATCAAGAAGCCAAGTAAATTCATCATGTGTGATATCTTCATTATGAGAAGATCTAGGGAGTCATATGCATGCTTGATCTTGAATCATAGGAAGTCCTAGGGGATTCAGGTGGAACATGTGTAAATTGAGGATCAAGATGAGCCTCTTTAAGGGCTTGGATTTCTAACTTCTTGGCCATGGAGAAATGCTTCATCAAAAGTTTTGGAATGTATGGATTTGAAGAGTGGATGAGATGTAATGAGAACATGATCGAGTGAACAACTCAATTAGTTATATTTGTGAAGTGGAAAGGATAATTGATTGACAATGTTTTTCCATCTAGCGACAAAGTCTGCAAGGGATTCATTTTCAGATTGTTTGATGGTAGCAAGATCAGATATGGTGATTTTGCGAGTGACATTGATAAATGAAGTGATTGAGGAATAACATAGCTAGTTATGTGAAAGAGACCAAGAGTGTCGAGGAAGGGAGTTGTACCAATCCAAAGCGAGTCCTACTAGTGACATAGGAAAGGTTCTAAGAGAAGATCTTGATCATGGATGATAGGATAACATGAGTGTCTAAAATATAGTATGTGTTGTTGAGGATCCTCTGGCCATAAAACAAGGTGAACTCAGGAAATTCCCAATGCGGAGGGTATGATTTACATGATATTGATGGATGGATGGGTTCATTACAAACCTCATCATAAGTGAGGACATGTTTGGGATTTATAAAAGTAAATTCTAAATGGTCTAATATATTAGACAAGGATTACAAAGTATCATTCATGGGATTAGATGTGGAATAATTAACATGTGAGTATGGAGGAGAATGTGATTGATTTGATATGGATTAGAATAATTCTATTGTATAAGAGTTTGATGTGGGAGTTGATAAGGAGTGGCCTGAGATGATATTGATTGTAAAGTAGGTTGTGATGAAGGAATATGGGAAGACGTGTAAAAATATTGAATTGGTTGTTTTTTGATGAGAGGGGGCTGATTGGGCCTGAGATGAGATGTGTGTGTGGGTTTGAGATGTCTAAGGTATTGAGAGAGATATTGAAGTTGAGATAGGTTGATTGAATGAGGGATGAGGGATATTAGGATTTTGGTGAGATTGAGATGAAGGAAGGGATGTAGAAAATACCATTTGATGTGATACACCTGGCATGGGAGAAGAAGGATGTGATGGATGCCCAGAGGGTTGTTGAATGGCATTGTTGTATGATTTATTGGATTGGTTGATATGTAGGTTGTCCATAAGGGACATAAGATGGTGTAGATGGTTGTGGGAATATGCTAGAGTTAAATGAGGTTGAATAAGATGTGATAGGTTGATAAGTTTGATAAGGACTAGATCCTTGTATAAAGAGATATTTTGGAATTGATTGGGATGAAGATATGTTGGAGCAAAGTTGAGGCTGATTGTAAATATGTTGCATAGTGATTTGGGGGATATACTGATGTAGATAGTTGAGCCATGATAATTAATTATCAATAATACAAACAAATCCTAAGGAAAATCTATAAATTTAACAGACAAGTCAAATAGAAGAATGTTTTAATTATCTTAAATTAATTAAGAAAAGGTGAAATGTGTAAGATGGATAACAAAGGTCCTAGGAAATGGTTGTAAAACTAGTTTCAGGAATGTTTTGGATGGAGTCCTCGATATACCCAAAGGTATGTGAGGCCGTGATGGATTACTATTTCCATATGGACATGGTATTGGGGCCTACCCCCTCACTTCACTATCCCACTTGCGATAAGGGAGTCGGTGATTGAGCTAATATATATCGACAAACAAGAGATTATACTCGGTTAGAACACCTAGTCGGTTTCTCTCTTGGTGATCAAATCCAAGTAGGTTCACCTAGTGGAATTATTTTAATGTGTTTTTATTTATAAGTGATTTGGTTGTGTGTGGGGAAAAAAGTGAATGCAACAAATTAACTTCCCTAATTAAAATTAGATGATCAAGAAGTATGAAATGATTCATTTTAAGACCCAAAATGAAGTGTTATTTTTGATGAGAAAAAGTCAATCAAAATGTGGTACGGAAAGAAAAAGAGGGATTAGGACTTACCATGAGATCGCTCCTTTTTTTTTATTTTAGAAATTTTTGAAGTAAGCAATTCTAACAATCTAGTAAATGAGTTCTCCAAAAACAACCTTGCAAGCAGGTTAGGAGAAACAAAGAACATAAGGTAGAAACAACAAACAAAATGCAAATTGTTAGGAAGATGAAAAACACATAGAAATCGTTGGTGATTTTCCCAATCACAAGTGATTTACCAAATCGCGATTTTTACACAAAGATTTAGAAAAAAAAAAAAATATGTTATTTTAATGAAATGAAACAAAGAACAAGGGACAAGGTCCCACTAGGTGTGCCAAAATGTTTAGAATAAATTTTACCTCTTTAACTTAACCTAATAAGAAAGAGAATAAAACTTACCAAACCTCAAAATGGTAGGGTTTAGAGATACCCATGGATGTGGATGGATGATATTTTATGTTGCGCTCCATATATAAAATGAATGAGATCTTATCTTGTAAAAAAAGCCTGCATCAAAGACACTACACAATATGGGATTAGACAAATGTATGGTATATTTCTGGCAAAGGCCAATTCCTCAGAAATCAAAGGACTTCCTCACAAGAATGTCAATCCATGTTCCAAAAATTAATCGAATAATGATATATGATGATAGATAATAAAATGATAGGTGATATAACCAATCGGTGAAAAGGCAAAGGGAATGAACGTGTCCAGGCTATATGTTGTTATTGATGGTGATTCCTAGTCCCAAAGGGAGTTTGGGAATCACAATATGGCTCAAAGGATCAATTTTGTAGATGAATATGCACTCACAAAGGCAAGCGAGATGATGTGTTTGATTGAGATAACTGATGAAATGCAAAGGATGGCTCAAAGGAGTTGGATATGGATCAAAGGAGCATGGTAGGACTGATAGATGCTCACAAAGATAGAGTGTTGGTAAAATTTGAGGTTTGGATATCATAAAGGTAGGTTGCAATGGAAAAGGGGTCTAATAGATAGGAATCACCAGCGATTAGGGCCAAATATACACAAATGCAGTTGACAAAGGTCGAATACAATAGTTGATAAGATGTAGTAATTAATGAATGATTAAGATGATAATACATAAATAAAGAACCTACCTGGTTCCAGATGATAGGAAAGGATGAGAATATGTGTTACTGAGAATAAAGACGTCTAAAGGGTTCATTGATTTAAGCATATATGAGAAGGTTGTGGATGTTTGTTTTGTTGATGGTGAAGCTCTGATCTGACAAAAAACCAACCTCTAATGTTTTGATGATAACTTGAGAACCGTAGCTCCATTTTACAAACTAAAAAAGTGTCGAAATATGAATTCAATATTTTGGATGATAATGAGAATCATTGGCTATTTCATGGATTGTTATCGATTTAGCCAATATTTGGTGATTTTGTCCATAACTAGAGAATTATCGGTGATCACTTTGTAAAAAACACATGTTCCGAAGCCTATGTTTTTACATGTTTTTCAAGGCTGTGATGTAGATAAATTGAGATAAGCATCTACGAATAATCTATAGGGATCAGCTCTAGGATATGCTAATCATTAGATTTGTGAATTGAATTTTGGGAAACCCGAATTACAATTGAATGATGATTTTTGATCCTAACAGCTCTAAAACAATCCTCAAACTTGTTTGTTGATTATAAATGACTATGATGTATGATATCATGTTGATGTGGATGCAAGTGCAATAGAAATAGATGATTGAAAAATAGGGTTCTAGAATATGAGAAGATACCTCCTAAACAAGGGCTAGGAATTGGGCT
Source organism: Taxus wallichiana var. yunnanensis (assembly GCA_018340775.1). Taxonomy (NCBI): domain Eukaryota; kingdom Viridiplantae; phylum Streptophyta; class Pinopsida; order Cupressales; family Taxaceae; genus Taxus; species Taxus wallichiana. The sequence continues at coordinate 492,836,791 of CM031239.1, forward strand.
TAAATAATCACTGGGCATTTTAAGCAATGTTGGTGATTTTGGCCATTCAAATTTATTTAGTGAATAGTTGAAACAATTGTCTAATTCAAGTTTATTTGTTTGTGTATTCGAGGGATAAGATATGGGTTTGTTTTTAAATGTGTTGTGTTGTCATATGAGGTGTCGTGTTTTTTTAGAAAATAGTTAGATTATGTTCTATTTTAGCCTAGGTTTGTTTAGGATATATATTAGGTTGTTTAATTAAGTATATCAAATGCACAAATATATGCTTGTTCGTGATAATATAAGATTTTGTGTGATATTGATGTATAAAATAATATTTTGTAAGTATATAAAAATGTCCATGGTAGATATGTCGGGATAAGGGAGTTAGAGATGATTTTAAATAGATTTTAATTAAGAAAACAAATATCATGGAATTTGATATTGGTGTATATGAAGAAATAATTAATTAAATAAGAATGGGTTTAGGATACGGGATGTTGATTTAATTAAATAAGGATATATTTAATTAATTAGACAAAGGTGAGAGATATGGTGTATAACTTAGGATAAATGATTTTAATAATGTAGTGTGATTAACTGGTGGGTATGAAATATCGATGTATTTAAGTAAATAAAGATAAAGGGGTATAATATATGACTTACGATATGGGGAGTTGATATATTTGATTAATTAATTGAGTAAGGATGAGGGTGATGAGGGGTGTAGATTTTATATGACTTAGTATAGGGATTAGATGTGATAATGAAGGGGTCTAGTAGACTCGGACACGGGAATATTAAACTTAGGATAAATTATTTTGATAATATGGTGTGATTAAATAGTACAATAAATATATGATTTTCATAAGAATAATATGATGTGGTGAGTGTATGGATTTGTGTAAGAAATAATGGTATAGTGAAAAAAATGAGCGTGTAAATTTTGAGTGTCTACATGGATTACACTAGGCAAGGAAAAGAGGGATCAACAACCTACACGTTTTCGGAGACAAAGTGAGCTAATAGTAAATTAGATTAAAGGATTAAACACTACTAAGAATGACCTGCTCAAGAGATATAAACATCGGGTATGGGATATCATAGAGGATTTTGAGGCATTTAACATTGATTTCATTCCAAGGAATAAGAATGAAATTGCAAAGAGACTTGCAGCAATTAGAGTAGCATTTGACATGGTTGAAAGTATCAAGAAGGATCAAACTTAGCCTCATATCAAAATGGTTATGAGACTAACTATTCGGATAATAACACAAGTTGGAAAGTGTTCGAAAGTGGTCAGTAGATCATAAATTTCCTTCAAGAAGAAGTTGAGTTATCTTCCAAGAATCAAGAAAAATTTGAAAGACAATATGGGGTAGTCCAGGTTGAGAAAAAACAATATCCCAAAAGGTTTGGTGACTTTGGAGTCAATCTTCAATGCTAATGACTAATTCTAGAAAGAGAAAGTAAATATTTAGGTCGGGGTGAAGATTCATAACCGCCTCGGTTGGAGAAGGCAAAGTACTCCAAATTGGCAAAGTAATTACTCATCAAGAAAAAAATTATTTGATTGAACTTTGTCAAGAGTTTCGGATATCTTTGCTTGAAGTTATGAAGTGATTAACTAAAAATATAGACATACGATAGTTAATATAATCTAGAACAAAATGTAAATACAATAAATAAATGCAGTAAGAAAAGATGGAAAATGACCCAAGTGACTAAGATAATAAAATTATAAAACCTAATGTGCAAGAAGAGTGAGGAAGTGACTCAATTGATTAGAGGAGCTCATTGGACTATGTCACAAAATAAAAGAATAATCTATAAGTGATAACGACTATTTTGACATCATAAAAGGGAAAATCTAAACCAGGGTGCCTAGAGAAGGATTGGGGTGCTTATGGGCACCATGGTCTATAGTATGGGTGATATGGTCTATGTAGGATGTCCAAAACTAAGTTTTACGAGTTTGGTGGTGGTTTGAAACCCTTGATGTGTGTTACATCAAATTCGTTTACCTTTACGCCAAATGTCGTTGATAATCCAAGATGAATGAAATACCTGCAAGAGACCATAAGAAGTATAAAACCCTAAAAAAAGAAGATTTCAAATGAATAGGTCAGACTTACCTCAAATTTCCACAACAGTGGGATTACTAACTAAGCATTGCACTACATTTTATACCTAAATATAGTTCTAGTGTGTGTGTGCATCGTGTGCCCTAGATGTTCTTATGTTAGTCACACTTTGTGCGATAGAGAAATAACTAGATATAAAAATGTAGTAGAATGATTGATGGAATATAATAGAATCCCCTCCTATGCGTGTGTGATGCGAGATGAATCAGCCTTGTCCTTTTTATGGAGCTAAATGTATGCAAATGATCTCCAAATTCCTTTAGATGAATGTAACCCTAGGTGGATGATAGTATTGGTTAGTGCTTGGCCCCTCATTATGGTCTCATAACTTTATATTTATAAGGTTCTCTTGATCTAATTTTGTAATTAACCCCGAGATGGTGACCACCAAAAAGATAAGAAGATGAAACGGCTAGAAAGTGCCCAAAAAGTAGCGGGAAAGCTCAAAAAGGATCGGGACACCCTTGGTGGGACCAGGCACTCGAAGTACTAGCCTAGGCATCCCAGTCAAATCTAAAATAATGTGAAATGATGAAAGCTAAGTAGGCATGTGGGTGTAAGAGATTGGTAATGATGAAAGAAAACAAAGTAAGATGGTAAAAAGATGGGGTCAATTAGTACTTTCTTCACTCAAAAACCTTTTAAATAGTAGTATGAGACCAGGACTAAATAATTTCTAAAGTGCATGATTTTGTGTCTATATTTTCCCCCACTTTATGTTGGTGAGCGGAAAGCTCGGTAACATAAAGTAGATAGATATGCATACCTAATAATCCATGTAGAGTGATGTAGAAACATGCTGAAGGACTAGACAAAGTGTGGAATGAAAAAAAGATGATGGAGCATGGAAACTAAAGATGTAAAAGCACAAAAAAATGATGAGAGTGAACCTAGGGCAGAAACACGTGTGTAGTTGCCAATGTGTGTAATGTACCTGCATGGTTAGTATGGTGTGTCTTTGCCGAAAATGTTGTTGTTGATGTTGTTGTTGTTATAACCATTTGACTACTTATTTCACATACGGCCGAGACCTATAAGGACATAACGATCAAGCAATCAAATATATATGTATGTATGTGTAAAAACGCAATGTAAAAAAATGCATGTGAATGTAAAATATGCAAATGAAAAATAGTAAATAGAACATGTACACATGATCCATGTCGAGAAAGTGAGTGTAGAAGATGTCCAAGTACTATCATGGTTTTTTAGGTGATCTCGACACCATAGGCCAAAGAAGTGTAGGGATGAATTCTATTGTATCCTCCAACTTGTAAATGTTTCCCTGAATATGTGTGAAGAGATCTCTATACGTCCTGGTTTTTGGGTGATCCAATGTCACTTGTTGAATAAGTTTAGAGAGGAATTTTGTTGTATCCTCGACATGTAATTACTTCCCAGAATGCTAAGGACAACCATGTCCTGTAAAATTTGTTGTGTACAGGGTTCGTAGACTGGTCTGAACCCACTCACTATATGTAACCCACAATGCCAAGGGTAGAAAATTCACTAAATTGAATCGGTGTAGATGCGTTGTGTAGAATCTAAAACCCCAAATGATGCCCCCTCTTTGAAGTGCATACGATGTCACGATAGCGAATGCGGCCCCAAAAGAGGACCAACCACATGAATGTTGTAACTCTACCCTACGGGGGAGGGAATGCACTTGGTAGAAACCAAGGCACGTATAAATAAGAAGGCTATCCAAAGCAAAGTGTTAGTACAAACAAGTATGCATGTATAAATCAATGTGTAATCTACGCAAATAATGTAAAAGCTACCAAGAAAAGTTGTAATGTAAACACGCAAGAATAAAAATAAGCCACATAAAACGGGCTACAAACATGGGACATCACTCATGATGTTGCAAGACATGCAAGGCCATTATGGACACATACAATAAACAAGTGTACACACTAAACAAAGGGCAATGCCCGCAAACAAGAGCAAACAATAATAAACAATGTAACAAACAAGTATGGAAGAAAATATCCCTGCATAAAAATGTTGCATATGAAGCACCCGTTAGCATGTTAGAAAGATAACTAGTATGTCAAAAGCGTGTATAACCAAGTGATGTAAAGTGCTAAGTACAAAATGAAACAATAACACATGTGAGAGACAAATATGGATGCCCCCAATGACTAGTGTAGAAAGGGTAAAAGGAGAGCATCCATGTTGCATATAAGAGACTTGTATTTGCGATCACAACTAGAAAAAGACATGAACGTGCGTGTGTGGATGATATAGATAAATGACATACAATTAATCTAACTAGCATGTGTAATAAAGAGACCATGAACAAGAAAGAGTAAGAAAGAGTAAAAGAAACCATAATATGTTGTATGTTGTGGGTGGATGGAATGGAATGTAAAATGGAGTGATAGGAGCCACATGCCTCCCAAGTGAATGGATTTTTATACGGTGAGCTTCATTTGGTTTTCCCCCTCGGTAGTCAAGAATGAACTCTATCCGAGATTTTGTCATCGGGAAATGTTCGAAGTGTGTGTTATGTTTAACATGTTGTGATGAGTATGTATATGTGTTATGATTATATGTGACCTAGAGATGATGTGTGCATGACCCTTATAGCCAAAGCATATATCACAACAAGATGAAATGTAGGAGTGATGATGTATCCTAAAGCGTATATCACTACTAGATGAATAAAAGGGAGTGGTAATATAGCCTAAAGCGTATACCACTACAAGATGATATAATAGGTGACCATTTAGCCTATAGCGTATGTCATTATCCTAGAAATATCTCATGATGAAAGGTCGAATGATAAAATTATGATGAATGTAAGTTCCATTTGATTTATAAACCCTTAGCAATTAAGTATGGACCAAGGCACTAAAGTGTGTTATTGGAGTGCGAGTACAGCGTGTAGAAGATGATGTAATATATGTAATGAAGATGGTAAAAAAACATGTGATGTGCATGTAGTGTATAGTATTGAATGCAATAGGTGTAGTGTTCCTAAGAGTGTATATAATGCTAGATGAGTATAATGAAGATTAGTATGATGTATGATGTATAGATATGTAAAAATTGAAATGATATGGACTAAATGTAGAATGTGTGAAACGTGATGTGTGGTGTTTATAGTGTAGTGTGTGGGGTTCATGTGTAGTAAGCCCTCAATAGTCAAGTGTGAACCGAAGCACAAGAGTGTGTCATCGGGTAATAATGATGCTAACGTATGAATGATTATACATATGTTAGGATATTGATGTATGAGAATGTAAAGATGATAGATGCGTAAATGTGGCAATGGGTGGGGGAGATGTATTAGATTTTATTTCCCCCAGTTTACATGAATGAATGAATTAAACAATTACCGTGAAGGACAAATGTCCTCCATTTGACACATGTGATGGTGAAAATGTATGACTATGCTCTAACAATGGTGGTATAGTAGATAAATGTTGTCTTTGGTGAATGAATTCTATGTGCATGTGATGGATGAATGTATGATGAAGGTCATGGCATCACAAAATGCATCGGTGATGGATATCTACATGATGTTGAATGCAAAGATGATGAAGACCCACGTGGAATAAACCAAGGTGGTGACCTATGTCGAGATGTAGTAACTGTCCTAGGAATGGGCCTATACCTATGTGTAGGACTAGTGGAATGATGCGGTCGTGTAGATGATGCTCGAGTAGGTGAGCTAGGAGTAGATTGTGCTTTGAGCAACATAGAATGTGATGTGCTAGAAGAAGTATATGATGTGCTAGCTATTGTGTGAGGAGATGATGACCATGGAGCAGATGGAGGGACACCATCAATAGAAATGACCTGATTGTTGTGAATAAATTTAAGTTGCAAATGATTCATAGAAATGATAGATTGAGAGTGACGAATCAAATTGAGACCAAGAAGTTTGTCACGTTAACAAATATGTTTCCAATGAGGAAAGGCATAAGCAGAGTAAGAGGACCAACTAAAAATGTTGCTTAACAACACCAAAGGGTTTGTTGAAAGGGTACTCAATTTACGATTGAGGATAACCGATAGCCTTAAGAAGTGAAATAGAACATGCACTAATGGGCCATGATGGGTCAACCTTAGTGTTGTTAATGGAGGTTGAGCTAATAGATGCATTGATATGTAAATGATTAGATGTGAAATTTTCATGATAATCAACATTAGAGAAAGAAATTATTGGTGGCGAAGCGTTTGCAACTAAGAAATCAAGAGCTCCTGATCCAGGAGGAGGTACTATGTGATATGTATGATTGGTAAAAGATTCGGATGTCTTCTTTTCACATTGTTAAGATTCATTTTTAAAAATCTTGAGTTTACTCTTGTCATTGGTCGGTGCAAGGTTAGTAGACTCTAGAAACTCTAGTTTATTATCATCAATTAGATCTTGGATGATTGTACGAGTTTAAAACATCTATTTGTAGAATTTCCCACACATCGATGATAATCACGAAGAAGTTCTCATTGTAGTTCCTACCTTTTGGTCATGATGGGTCTAACTCGAGTGGTGGAGGGAGGGTAATAATATTTCTCTTGAGAATTTGCTTCAATATAAGATGTGGAGCCATTGGAAAGTTGTTAAATGTATGCTGAGGTTGTTGTGACTGAACCTCCTTAGTAGGAGTGACTACGTTGACATGATTTTAGTGTCGGTTGGTTTAGTTGTAGATGGTTTGAATGGCATCTTGTTTTGAAAATGAGTGGAGGGAAAATCTTGTTCTTAATACTTAAGCTTTCCTATGGATAGGAGTTTGGTCTCATGAAGCTTAAGAGTATGACAGAGTTGATCGAATGAAGGAGAGGTCTCAAAGAGAACACTCTCTTGGAGAGGCGGTAAGAGACTCTAAATGAACAATTCTTGAAGCTCAAATTCTACAAGCACATTTTTCATCTTAGCTAAATTATTCTTATACCTTAAACATAGTTAGCAAAGTGTTCATTGGATCCCTATTTAAGTTGTGCTAGTTGAGCATAAGAGATCTTAGAGCCGATATTGATGGAGAAATGTGTAAGAAAGGCATTAGCTAAATGCGTAAAGGAAGTTACCGAGTGAATAGGTAGGTCATAAAACCAATGCATTACATAGTCATAGAGACTATGATGAAATAATTTTGGCTAAGAGAACATGATCATCAGAAAAATCTAGAAAAGTGACATGAAATGCTCTAAGATGCTCCTATGGGTCACCATGCTCATTGAAAATGGGAAGCTTAGGGTGAAAAAGCTAGGAGGAAGCAAATAAGTAGAGATGGTAGGTGCGAATGGAGTATGCAACAATAAGGTAGAATCTAAAGATGATGATGTATGCAAAGTGGCTTGTTGCAACTTATGGATTTGAGCTTAAAGGTCGTGATAAAGAGAAGTTAAGTCTTGATTGCCAACAGATGAAACCTACCATATATAAGAAACTAAGGCTAGTGTAAATTAATTGGTAGGAGTAGTGATAGAAATGGGATGGTAGAAATAGGCAAAAGAGTATAAGCAAGTGATTGAGTAATGTAACGAGTTAGGTGTGGCTGCAAAAGTAGTGAGTTTAGCCAAATTAGTAGCTTCCTTGTTAGGAATACTTGGTTAGTGCTCACATTATTTAGATGTGTTAATATAATAATGTGGAGTAAATGAGTTGTAATAACAACTCATATAGTTATTTGAATGTGATTTGGTTGTTAAACCAAATTCAAGTAAATAAGAAATGTGAGGAGTGTTGTTAGAACAACCTCCTAGAAAATAGGATCAATTTCTCCTATTTATTTGTAATATCTTGTACGTTTGAATATCAAGAAGGTATTATTATTGTGCAAATCTATATACGATTTCATTTGGTATCAGAGCGTAATGGATCCTTAAGAGTGCAGGAGTAGCTTTATTTTCATTGAAGTTGCTCGATGAATGGAAGATCTTTACTCGGCGTGGTTCGAATGACATTGATATAATTTCTTATTGATTTTCTTTTAGTTGTCTCAGACTTCATTTATGCCTCTCAAATCTGCAGTCTATCCAGTCAATGTTTGAACGACTCTATCAACCTGGAGTCGAATCTGATGGTAATTTTTATTTTGATTAATAATTTGGATTCTACATCCATTTTCTGCATGTATCCTTATGTCTGCTAGTGGGAGGAAGAACGTATTCATCGAGTCAGAGTTGGAAAAGAACTCAGATTCTTTCTTGACATCTCAGACATTCGCAGATCCATTTGTATTATTTCTGGGTAGATACAAGCTCAGCTAGTGAAAAAGTTTAGAGAGAATCAAATATTCCTCATTCACGTTTCACATTGATTTGGCTCACCATAAATCAACTCAACGCAATCTATTTAGGGACTAGATTGCATTACATTAGTTTGAAGGAAATTTTTATTTTAACTCCCTATTACCCTTATCTCCTTACAAACTATGTTCAACATTTGCTCAAGCATAGCCCTTTCGCAACACGCTGGGAACTTATCTGCAACACTTTGGATCCTCACAATAATGTTCTTGGCATTGTACATCCTCATGATCTAACAGACCTCACATCAGTCTCCAACCTGACTCATATATTGTTCACAAGATATGCGGGCAGATCCAAGTATAACGCAGTGACTTCATTGTCTATTTTTCTCTGTGCACCATCAGCACGACCGTATCATCCTGATATCTTGCATTGAAATGCGTGGTCAGTATTAGCAGAGGCTTGAATAAAGAAATAGGTATTTTGGTTGGGTGATCATTCTAAAATTTACTAGCTTATTAATAATCTTCCATAGCTGTTTTCTCCCTATATCAAGTCGTTATGGAGATAAATACATGTGAACTGTGCATCAAGTGTAATTCCAAGTTCGTAATTAAAGTCATGGTCATTTAAAAAGTAAAGTTTTTTATGTCAAAGGCTTGAATAAAGAAATAGGTATTTTGGTTGGGTGATCATTCTAAAATTTACTAGCTTATTAATAATCTTCCATAGTTGTTTTCTCCCTATATCAAGTCGTTATGGAGATAAATACATGCGAACTGTGCATCAAGTGTAATTCCAAGTTTGTAATTAAAGTCGTGGTCATTTAAAAAGTAAATTTTTTTATGTTTAATTCTTGGTTTAGTTGTTTTCATTTTGATCAAAATAGTTGTCTCACGAGACGCATTTTCGAAAGTTACTGACGTCAAGTCAAAATAAAGTGTTTCACATTGTTGGAGAGAAGAATAAATCACAATGTGCAAACTATTGAGCTTGACATCTGATTTGTTGAGTAAGCAGCATCGTCGTCTGTTGGAGGAAGGAGGTATAGGACATTGGAGGATAATTGGCGTCCTCTCGTCAATTGCCAACGCAGCGAGGCCGCATGAAGTTGTGGAGACACTTTGTGTGTGTGTGTGATTTTACTTTCATTTTTGGATTGCGGTATGATTTCGAGTTCCTGTTTTGTGTTGAATAAGTGAAATGTTCACATTGAGGGGGAACATGGTCTCAATGTTTGATTTTCTCTTTTTCATATTTGTAATCAAGGATCAATGTTTCCTACATAATTCCCTGAAGGAAAATCATAGTGGATAGATGAAAGCACAAAGAAAAGCGGCATCATGATATTGAGGTTGTTGGTTGTCCTGTAAAACCATCCCTGTTGAGGTTGTTGGATGTCCTATAAAACCATCCATGTTGAGGTTATTGGTTGTCCTATAAAACCATCCATGTTGAAGTTGTTGGCTGTCCTGAAAAACCATCCAAATCATGAGCACGCACGAGCGGCGCTGCAAAAGGAAGTGTGATTGTTTTTCTCCCATGTTCGCACTAAGGGGGGAATGTTAAATACTTGGTTAGTGCTCACATTATTTAGATGTGTTAATATAATAATGTGGAGTAAATGAGTTGTAATAACAACTCATATAGTTATTTAAATGTGATTTGGTTATTAAACCAAATTCACATAAATAAGAAATGTGAGGAGTGTTGATAGAAACAACCTCCTAGAAAATACGATCAATTTCTCCTATTTATTTGTAATATCTTATGCGTTTGAATATCAAGAAAGTATTATTATTGTGCAAATATGTTTATACCATTTCATTCCTCATGAGCAACATGTAAAAGTAAATCTAGATCTTGTGGATGTTCAAAAATATTATTATTAATGGCCTTAAGACGAGCTTCAGTAAAGGCTTCATGAGATTGAGCCATGGTGAAATGAGACTAAAACCCTGAGACAAAAGTGGATTCGAACATGGGGTTCACCAAAATGATTAACTAAAAATATGGATATATGATAGTTAATCTAATCTAGAAATGCATGTAAATACATTAAATAAATGCATTAAGTATTGTTGGGCTGATGAATTATAGCCTAAGTATTGAAGGTGCATAAGGATTGGGTGTGCGGGCATAGGAGCAGAGGTGCACGCAAAAGTATAGTGGAAAAGGGAGAGCCTAGGAAAGCATGATATCGGACTTAGCACTTCCATGGTAAGGCTAAATATAGATGTTGAGTGTGGGGCACACATCAGCATGAAGACTTAAGGATGAAGCAAGGCTATTTTGGGCAAGTGGAAGATCAAACGACATGCATAGTTTTGAGCTATTAATAGGATTAGATCTGTAGTTGATATTATTAGATAATCTATTATTAACGAGCTTGCATGCTTTTATATTTATCATGTAAGGGTGCATGGCTATTCTTAGCATGTAGCCTATTTTGGAAGGTGCATGAGTAGTGAAATGCAAGTCCCCACTACCTATATATATGTATTGATTTGCATGGTTTAGGGATCCATGTTTTCTTTAGAGTTATGTTTTTGGTTTATGAGCGTGCATGACTTATGATGACATTACTATGTATGTATTTAGCTTCTATGTTTTACAATAATTAATACAATGGATATTTGTGGTTGGATATTGGTTGTTGACATATCTATGATTGGTTCTTGTATGGTAAACCTAATCTTGATTCTTGTATGAGTTATTCTTATATATGGTTATGATCTAGATCTGTGTATGGTTTATTACTGCATTGTTATTATGGATCTAGAATATATCTATGTGTGTGCTTATTGTTGTCACCAAATCACTACACCCCGAATGGCCTGAAAATGAATCACAACATTTAGTGTGATTGGGACACATGGGATCACCTCTCAAGCTGTGGGACTTGGGCTCGAGGTGAACCTCCGGAGAAGTTCACTTCCTCTTCCTAAACTAAACACAACACTACTTCTAATGCAAGAAGAATGGCTAACTAGTCCTATGCTAACATTTCATGGGATTAGGGAAAGAGATCTATAAGGAAATAAAACCTATGCTAGAAGTGGTGATGCACTTGAATTAAGGGATGTTTAACATCTAGAAGGGTTAATGTGGGAGGTATGCTTACATCACTGACCACCTTCACCTATCGTAACTAGAAAGGGTACAAAATACCACAAACCAGGGCGGACGTTCCTCTGTTAAATTCGATCAGACAACAAACTACCAATCTCCTAGTGAAAAAGGATGAACTTGAGAAGGGTGAACAAGCACCACAACTCAACTGCATGCAATATTTCACCACCTGATAAGCACATAAATCCACGTAACTGCAATGGAAACCAGAACTTACACTATGCACCTGAAAACATGAGAGAGGCAAATAGAAGTAACAAAATCATGAAAGGACATTCATATGATCACAAAGCATAATTCTCATTACTTCAAGCACTTGCATAGTGCAACATTACATCAGGTAAAAAGGGCATAAGCTACCATTACATTTTGAGAAGAAAGGCTTGAGAGCCTACTGATTCACAAAGCTTGGAAGTGTCTAATCCACCAACTAGTGTGACCTGCTAGAAACCACTTGTTGGAACCCTTTGAATGAACTTCCAATTTACACTTATAGAAGAAATTGAGAAAGAGAGAAGAGAAGGATCATAAATTCCCCTTCCTAAATGGAAGGTACATGATGTATCATCTATTACATTTGGTTGAACCATCTGAAAAGGCTCCATCATGTGCAATTAATGCTTGTTGATATAGTCTTCATAAATAATCAAAATAATATTTTAAATAAAAATATTTAAATAATAATAATTATTATTATTATTTAAAATATTTAAATAAAAATATTAAATTAATTTTAAAATAATTAGTGGGCCTCCCTTAGACGGGTTTGTGATGATGGGAAAAAACCAAAAAAAAGTCCCAACTCGGTGGTTGGCTCGCCGAGCCAACTCACCGAGTTGGTCATAAACTCCGTTGAGCTCCTAACATTCATCACGTCCATCAAGTTCTTTTGAAACGAGCTCCTCCACATTGCTTCCGACGTAATTGAGCTCCCATCGTTGCACTCCTTCCCTGGTGAGCTTCATCTCCAAACCTGGTGCCATCACTCGACCCAAGCTAAGCTCCTATAATAGAGCCACTCACCACGAATCCTCCTCGACCGGGTGTGATCACTACACTGAACTCTCCCTAAACGAGCTCCTCCACATAGCACAACCATGATGAATTCTAAGCACCCTTTCACTTACCAGGTTCTAAGAATTCACCATGACCAAGCCAAGCTCCTGTGCTTTGCCTTCTTGAGCTACAATGTGCGAGTTCATTCAAACTTCTCATTATGTAACTATATCTCATGAGTCCTTGGGATGATTCCAAATGAACCTCCTCCTCACTTTTCTATGGGCTCACTATTGAACCATGTCAGGCCTGCGAGCCATCTTCTCTGTCTAGTAGACTCAGCCAATCATTCACGCATTCGACTCTTCTCCACGTGCATGCCGACTCATTTCATCTATGCTTAGCTCAGGCACTTTATTCAGTGATCACTTCAATGTTGATCGAGCTTTCTTTCTATGCCCGTGCTCAATCATCCTTCACCATGCAAATGTAGAGCCAAGCTCCTCATGTACCTCACACATCTTCGACTCAAATCAGCCCGAGTTTTCAACCTATTCAATCTATCCTTCACCGCGACACCGAGCCGAGCTCCATCATGGTGAGCGAGTTCCTTACCATCGAATAACTCCTATCGAGCCAAGCTCATTCTACACTGCCTGAGCTTGACGAAACCGAGATTTCTTCTATCACACATTGATTGAGCACTAAACTCAACACCGAGCTCTGTAAATTAACCCTAACTCAGCCTTGCCTCTAAATGACTAAACTCAACCCCAACCGAGTCATCTCCTCCAGTTTTCTCGGTGTTACCAACAATCTCCCACATAATCACTACTACTTCTACACCTTTGCTCGGCACCTAACCCGATCTCCCTCCTAGCTTGGCGCATGACTCACTGATTTACCGGCTTGACCACAACTCGGCGCGGAGCTCTCAACACCCAAAAATCTCTGAACTCCAATTCCAATTTCTCCAAATTTTGAAAACTCCGAAACTCGAATTTTAGAGTTTTGGAGTTTCAGGATTTGGATATTTTCAACTCACTTAACGCCTTCGAGTCCCAAAATTCTCTGAATGTCTAAAATAGAAAACTCTGAAGCAAAACTCCAAAATGGGATGGAACGGAAATGTCTAAAAAGAATCTCCAAAAACGTGACTTCTTGGTGCTAACCGAGCTCGCCAACTATGCAATCACTCCTTCATGAATCCACCAAGCTCCACACACATATGTTATGAGCTAATGTCATTGAGTTCCATTCACGAGTTGAGCCCTTCCAGTTGAGTTAACCACCGAGTATGCTCCACCTTGCATGTTCTGCCAACTCGACGAGCCGAGATTCCATCATTTCCTTTGGGCTTGCTGAGTTTTGAATGTGCTCGACCGAGATAATGCCACCTTGCCACTAATTTTCATCACACGAGTTCGGTGAACCTTTTCCTAGCCACATCAAAAATGATGAGCTCAAACTCCTTTTGTTTCACGTTGCATCGAGCTCCTCTTCAAACACCAAACCCTTAAACTAAGCTCCCTGTAGAATTCAGCTCCTCCATCAACCGATGCAACTCCTACTTGCTATGAGACATTTTCCTCATATTCACCATGCGGTCTACTACACCTGACTTGGCTCATTAAAATCTACATCAAGCTCATACTCCATTGCTCACAACTCGATCCTGTTTGTAGTGTTTCGCAACACCATGAATCGTCGAACTCCTATTCTTATCACCATGCACCAGTGACCAAGTTCACTTTGAATCGACCTCGATATTGTTGGATCACCCTCTCATGAAAAACTAGCTCCCTCTTATTCAAGCATCTTGCGCTCTCGATCCGGGTATCTCGAATCTCATCTTCTCGAGAACCACCTGAGCTTGGCAAGTGATATCTTCCCCTACCCCGACTCATTCATCATTTGAATTGTTGAGAACTCAGCCCATTGTGATATCTCAAGCCATCAAGATCTTTAAATGAGCTTTCCAATAAACAACACAACTATCCTCCACCGATCGAATTAGCTCCAACTCGGTCACACCGAGTGATCCTCTCGTGTCTCTTCTCTTGATCTCGAGCTTGCCACGACTCCCCATGTCAAGTTACATATCCATGTGCATTGATCAAAACCTTAATTCCTTCCTACCGATCCTACCACTTGTTTAAGAAAACTCACGACCTCTCGGGGATGCTTCAACGACCTTCATCACTCACTTTCCAAGGTTTGTCTTCCACCTCGGACATATGGGTCTCAATGTTTCCTCCTCAAGCTCTATACATGATGATACACCATTTTTACCTCACGACTCGTTGTTCCCGAACTGCTACCATCCTATGCTTCCGACAATAGAGCTCTCCAATGAGCCATTTCAAGACTATGTTTGAGCCTCAACGAACCTCGATGCTTTTTCCTGCAAGCTCGACCCCTGAAACTTTGATAAGTGTTTCGTTGGGCTCCCGAATGAGCTCATATTGATCTTATGAGAACAACTCAATTGAGTTACACGGCTTCACTTGATCTACTACGGGCTCACCCCACCTGTGTCACGATCGAGTTGGCTTTAACCATTTTTTCACATTAACCACGACCTCGACTTAGATTGGCCGACCGAGCTCATTTGCCTAGTTTGTGAGTTGAGGACAACTCTACGCCAAGCGGAACCCACCGATCTCCTCTCAACACACAACTCGACGAGCTATTTTTACATAGTGTTAATTTTCCTTGATTCTACTTATTTTCAAACCCTGATTTTAATAGTCTGGGGCTTCTCCTCAAACCGGAGGGTAGAAAAGATACAAAAAGGCATAATGATCATTTTAGCATGTGGGCCCACTCAGAGTTGATTTTCCCATTCGGAGATCAATTCAAACCTCCAAGACATGGAAAAGAAAAACCAATCTAGGAAGATCCGAAACCGACATACAAGACTTTCAAATCTTGAAATTATACTGATAACCCCGAAATCCTTATGGAAGAATTTTTGGTCTCAGGGTATTATCCTATTGTCCATTTTTTCCTAGGGGGCAAAAATTGACAACACTTATCATGCTAACTCCTTGACAATGCTTCCATAAAAGAGGACACTGGTACCCTTGCTCGCTTTGAGTGAGCACTTAGTTTTAGTTGAGTGATGTGCCAGCGCGCCTTGGGCTAGTTGGTAAAATAAAAGACTACATTTTGGTTTCATTGTCAAGACCTCTTTTCAAGATATTTGCAAGGATGTTACCTGATGAAGATGTACTAGTTAACTTTGGCCAACATTGAGGATTGGTTAGAGAATTTAGAGGAAGAGTATGCTCATAGATTTAACACTAGACTTGAATTTGATGCATGCACGTGGGTTGAACAAAATCTATACCATGAACTTTATGAGACGTTTTTTCCTATTTTCCTATAGAGTTGTATGAGTGGCTGGTAGCATACACATCGAAGATAAATTAGAATTATAGAGCACTTGTTTGGACACAAGAAGAATTCTAGGCTTTACATGATGTTGATTTGACTTAGACACGCATTGTAGATCATTAGTGGAGTGGTGTTTTGAATAGCTACATTTTGGAGTATGCAGTTTCTACTTATTCATGTCCAAAGGTTTCTGATTTTCAATTCCTATGTAAACCCATAGGATCTTATTTACACACTATCCCTTTAGTGATTAAGATCTTGATCGTGACCTTAGATTTGGAACAACGTCCTATGGCTAGCTAAATCCCACCATGAGCGGGGAAAGAGTAGGTGTGATGAAAGATGAAAAACCCAGTGATAGAAAGGAAGAGAGAAGAAAGGCAGCTTAAGTTTAATGAGGCACATGAGAGGGATTTGGAGAATTAGCATGAATTTGTGGAACGAATGGCATTGTGGAGAGAGATGGCTAGCAAAGGATTAGGAGTTCATGTAAAGGACATGGAGCCGGAGCATTTGAAACTCCCCATTTGGGTAAGCATGGTAGAGAACCCTCTTTGACCTTAGATGAGAGCGTTTCGGTAGAATCTGAGAGGACCGCAGGTGCGCATTTGATCCCTCCTAGTGACCTAGCCCTTGCACTTGGTTTCCCAGTCTCTACAACAGTTATTGATAAGCAAGCTAGTGTGGGTGGTAGAGTAACAATAGATAGATTTCATTTTCCATTAAGTTTAGGAGTTAATCAAATAGAAAATTCATCTATAGCGGTGTAATCTTTTTCTATGTTATTTGGAGGTCCGATCGAAGGTATTTTTTTGGCACATCAGCAACACAAAATGTGGGTGTGCAGAATGTTGGTATTACGTCTGGATGTAGTACAACTTCACAGAGCTTGGGAGTTCAGTTTAGCACAAATATTGAAACACAAGGCAGTGCATCCTCTAGTCCATTTCCTACCATAGTGGAGGATCATGAGGATCAAGTGGCTCAGGATCTAGTGGGTCTGGTGGTTCTAAAGGAGGAGGGAACACATGAAGTAATACAAGTTACGATCTGGTGGGCACGGTCTGCACCAACCCCAACAATTATATTTTGAGATGTCCCTTCACCTACCATAGTATATATAGGAATTAAATATGCAGTTGAACATGTGCATATGTGTGAGATACTATGGCATGCTAAGGGGATTACAACTTGAGCATAAGGTAAGTCATTTTGCAACTACTTTACAAGGGTGCACGCATAGCTAATACAAGAAATATGATCCAAACTAGACTTGTGTAGACTATATCGTGTTGCATGATGCTTTCTTAATAGAGTTCCATATACCTGAGTTTGAGAAGAAGAGCATCAGTACACTAAAGGACATCAAACAGGGCATGGCTGAGAGTGTAAGGGAGTATGATGCCCACTTTAAAACTTTATTATCAAAGTTATCTTATGACATTCACCCGAGTCAACATGCTCAATGGTTCATTGGAGGTTTGATCACCCCTTTCAGAAGGGCACTCTCACACAAGACTTATACATACCCACATGAGGCACTTGAGGCAGCTCTACACGCTAAGGCAATTGAGAGCATAGACACTAAAGTTAGCCCATTTTGGAGGCTCAAATTACAGCTATGGAAAAATAATTGGAAAATTTGTCAACTAATTCATCTCATGAGATGCATAGTGGTATTTGGTGCACGAACTATGAAGTAGAAGGACATACTAAGGATAGTTTCCCTCGTAAATTGGTGTGTGCCATGTTGTTGGACTATGAGATCTATCACTTGGATCATGATTCAAGTAGGTGCCCACTATTGTAATGCGTGATAAGGAAGAACATGTCCTATTACTTTGTAAGATTTGTAGGTCTACCACTCATGATATAGATAATTATAGGTTGATTGATCATATTCATGATGTCATTGATACTAGTGTATATTAGACCAATGTTGCAAACAATTCCAAGGAGCAAGGTGAGCATCATGATCATAGTTACAATGAAGGGCACTCTAATGGAGGTAGTAGAGGTAGAGGTCGAGGCTACCATGGAGGATTCAGAGGCCGAGGTCACGATGGTGGAAGAAGTGATTTCCCTCGTGGAACATGTTATACATGCGAATCCCTTGATCATTATAAGTGTGAATGCCCTCAGAATATTATTTTCTCCTTTTTGGAAAGAACCATAATTATGAAGATTGCCGAATTTTTATGAGCACATGAGTAAGAAGCACAAGTAGGATAAGGGCGTGGGAATGGTTAGAGTACAGGATGTTGTGGAAGATCGGTGGATGCCAAAAGTAGCACTTGATCGTGAGATGTTGCATGTGTTGGTCACCACATGCGCCGAGACTATGCGCACTTGAGAGAAGTCCCAAAGTATAAGCATATTATTACAAAAGAGGAGGTATTACATGCAAAGTATCTAGACCCTACTCATTAGAAGGAAGTTTATCAAGAAACCATGGAAGTTATTAGAAACTTGCAGGGTGAGATATAATGCTTAAAAGAGCAGTCATGGAAGCTAGAGCAAGAAAAAGCAATTGAGCTTCCTCATAAGGATGTTGACGATTTAAAGGAGGTTTGTAAGATGTTACAACAAGAAAACATCATTCCTTTATTAGGGGAATGGCTAAGGGGAAGATGTCGTATCGTTGGAGTTGAGCACGAGAGACAAATTTTACATGCTAACTTACCTCCTCATAGTTTAGATTATGAAAAATATATCACTCTAAATGTAGTTTTTAACATATAATTTTTGAGTAATTTTTCTATCGATACACATACAGAAGTGAATGTGCTCACTTTGGACGCGTTGAATCAGATGGGGAGGCCACCATTACAGCCATCTTCAAATGTGTTGTTTATGGAAAACAAGACTAAAGCCATGCCCATTGGAGTCTTGAAGGATGCTACTATTACTATACAAGGGACCAAGTTTATTGGGGACTTTGAGGTCTTGGCATTTGTAGAGAGGCATAGTTTTCTAGCATTGCTTGGGCACCCTTGGTGTTATGCAAATAATGTTGATCTACACTTTAATAAAGGATATATCAATTTTGAGAACAAGGAAGAGTGTGTCATCATTCCTTTGATAGATAGAAAAGATATACCTTATGTATAACCTTTGAGTGAAGAGGATTTGAACAAAATTTATGTGCACACCATTAGAGATCCTGAGGTACTTGAGCCATCAAAGGAAGGAGTTCTTCAATGGGATGATGCACAATCTATGAGTGATACAACCAGCATTTCTTGTGACAAATGGGAACATGGAACTTATGAAATGATTGGATGCAAAATGAATATTACTGATTAATCACGTAAGTAGGCCGCATAGTGTTAGGAATTTGGGTAAGTAACCGGTACCAATTACATTAGTGAAGGAAATCCTGAAGTATTTCTCTTGGCTATGGAATCACAATGGATATATCAAGTGGAAAGAAAAATATGTTGGTTTATACCTTACGTGAGATAGTAGCGCACTTTGGTGGATGGTATAGAGAGATAGTCTCTTAGAATGGTGAGAAGTGAGAATCTCCTTCTCTGCTAGATTTCTTCAGAGCAATGCACCTACCAAGACATGTAAATTTCATGTGAAGGATTCTACTTCACATCACATTCAACAAAGTGAGATACTCTGCAGACGGGGGGCAAGAGGCCTTGTTACCTTCACTGTGGGTGCACAAGTTCTACTTCACCTTGCAAGGTCGTGCATGAGCATGGTATGTTTATGCGGAGTTAAATAGAGAAACAAGGAATTGACAAGAATTGACTACAGTTATAATTCAAACCTTTGACTATTTTTCTACTAAACCTCTAGTGAATGAGGCATTACAGTTATGAAGTGCTTGAAAATGGGGGATAGTGCAAAGGATGAGGAGCTTATTCAAGAGTTACTAGGTGAGTCATATCTGGAGGCACATTTTGAAGAAGAAGAAACGGATGAAGAACAACTTGGGCATGCCTACCTAGAGAAGGAAAAAGGTAAAATGATCTACGAAATTGATGATGAAGAAGTGGAAAATCTAGATGTTGATCATACTATGGGTACATGTGAGGTCTTAAACAAAGCAAATGAGAAGTCACGCACATACCATGAACCCATGAAAAAAGAAGGTCAACATTGGGACAAATGTTGAACCAAAGGAGGCCATCATTGGTGATTATTGGTCTGACTCAGAGGTTTCAAAGGTAATTGAGTTGTTGCGTGATTTCAAGGAATTATTTCCTAGGGGCTATCATGAGTTGAAAGGGGTACATCACTCTCTAGATGAAATGAGGATCAAGCTAAAGGAATTTTCATGCTTGGTTAGCAAGAGGCCTTACAGGGATGACCGAGGTGCTGTGGGGCACCCTAGTTTGCGATATGGGTGCTCTGGTCTATGCATGAGGTCTAAAACAAAGTTTTACGGAGTTCGAGAAGGTGGTCTGAAACCCTCATTATGTGTCACATAAGATTTTTTACACTGCATTAGATGTCATTGATAATCCAAGATGAAAAAATATCCGTAAGAGACCACAAAGAAGTATCAAACACTAAAAATAAGAATGCAAATGAATATGTTAGACTAACCTCGACTACCACAACAATGGACTTACTAATCGAGTGTTGTATTACATTCCAGACCTAAATGTAGTTCTAGTATGTGTGTGCATCATGTGCCCTAGGTGTTATTGTGTGCATGTGTTCTCTCCTTTAAAATTCCACTCTTTTTGAAGTCAAGTTTTGAAAATTTTGAGTCAATACCTTGGATTAATGGATCACGTCGAGCCTAGTATTGTTTACAGTTTTCCATTCCATCGAGAACAATTTGAAATTCGAGCGTAAAGGTGGAGTTTTTCCTTTTCATTTTGTTCTTCCACAGTCAGAATGATGGGTGTATCTTCCTGTTAATTTTTACCCCAACATCCACAAGTAGTACGTGGACATCTCATATTGGATGCGGCATGACCATGTTTCAAGTGATAGCGAAGCCTCCATGCATCCAAATGGCACAACTCCAAGGGCAGGGCCCAAGGGACAATCCTCAAACAAGCACAGGCTTTCCATGTGTCCTAGGTCTAAAATGAAGACAGAACAATCCTGAATCAACTAAGTATGGAAGGTTTAGGGAGGGCGCCACATGCCTCATCGGTGTAACTTCAAGGGTTGAAGCTAAAGGTGGTTCCCCAAACTTGCGCCTCTCCACGTGTCCCAGGTCCGAAAAGGGGACAGAGTCGACCATTTAATCGACTAAGTATGAGAGGGTCGGCGGAAGCCTCCACGTGCCTCAATGGTGTAGTTTTAGAAGTGAGACCAAAGGGCCAGTCTCAAACAGCTCTCCATGTGTCTAGGGTTCAACAGAAGTCAAGTGGGTGGTAGGCCCGAATCGGCTAAGTATAAAGAGGGTCAGTGGAAGCCTCCATGTGCCTCAATGGCACAACTTCAGAAGTGAGACTAAAGGGCCAATCTCCAAATGAGCGCCAGTTAGCGATGTGGTCAAAGTTAAAGGAGAGACAGAGTTGGCCGTTGAAGAGTTCAAGACTAGTGGAAGGAGCCACGCATCAGCTCGGCACAATTTCAGGAGGTGAATTCAAAGCAGAAACTCAAATGAGTGCCAGTTCGCCACATGGTCAAAGTCAAAAAAGGGGTAGATCCGATTGTTGAATCATCTAAGTATAGAAGAGTTTGCGGAAGCCTCCACATGTCAGCTCGATGCAGCTTCAAAAGGAAAAATCTAGAGGCAGGTCCCAAACTTGCGCCAACCCTCCACATGTCCAGGGTCAAACATATGGCCCCGCCAAATGAAAGGGACTTAGTAAAAACACAAAAATATTGAACTGACAAAGGGACATGTGGCCATGTTTCAAGCGTTAGAAGGGAGGTGGGCCCTTTTTGTGTTTTGATGTCGTTAAAAAAGTCAAAGTGGGCCGATGGAGCAATTTGAGTTTTTGAGCCTGTGTTGAAAAGAGGTAAAAGTATAAAAGTGACCCGCGGCTCCATCACCACTCAAGTAAATCCATGTGTCAAGCCCGTATCAAAAGCGGTGGGCGAGGCCAAAATGTTCCAAAGTGTCATTTCTCTAAGAGGCACAAAATACAAAAGGTGTCCCCAGGCCCACCTCAGTTTAAATCTCTCCCATGTGGACAACTCAAATTTAAAGTTTGTAAAGGTAGGATGAACAAAATGTAATTCAATGCATCTGGTTTTGCCTCCGTGTATGGAAATAGCCGAGGCATTGGAGAAGTTCGGATGTCTGTTTCTTGAATCGATTCTAGCATTTTTGTAACCAAATTTAACCATTCTTGTAAGCTATTTAATGGCTTCTCCACACCATGGTTAGGGTTGGATCCTGGTACTCTGTAGATGTAATAGATTCGAAGTAATTAATATAGAAGTTTTCCCTTTTCTTCCTCTGTTACTCCTTTCCTTGTCTGAAAATTTGTGAATCATCCATCTTTGCATGCTAAGAAACTTTGTGTTCTTGTTTCTATGATTTCTGGAACTTTGTGTCCATGAAATTATATCGATTTGAAAGTGAATGATTCTATTCTGCATCTCCCTAGCTCAATACTTAGAAGGTTATACTCTACTATCTATATTTCTTGAAGGTATTGTTATGTTCTTCCTCCCTCATCTCCTTAATTCTTCTATTCTTTCGTATTGATGATCTTTGGGCATAAAACATTTCAAAGTATCAGGAATCCACGCTTTGAAAGTTGTATATTTGTACATAAGTTTTGTTTCTTGCTTTCAATAAGGGAACCTCTCCCATTAAAGAGGAGGGACTTGTTGTCCCCTAACTGTGGTTTGTTAAAGTTCCATTTAAAAACCCAACAGTTTTTGGTGACTCCATTGGGGATTTCATTTCAAACGGATCCCTTTCTAAAAGAACAACTTCAAGATCATTGTTGGTCTAGTGACTCTACAATATACACATCGAAAGAAAGCTCTCGGGGTTAACGATTCCCATTTTCAAATTTTGGAGGAACAAAACTTCTCTCTTCCAACAAGAAGGAATAGAGGGACTTGTTCTACAAGCACACCTCCTACTAAAGACAAAAATTCCAAGGATAGCATTCCTTAGGAACATCTCAGTCGTAATCTCCTTACTTTGATACTTGATGGTGTTTTTGTTCCCCTTAATTCAATTTTTCTAAAGATGGCAACCCCCTTTGCCTTGGGGACAACATGTTGGGCCTCTTGCTCTTCCTCAGCCATTGCATGAGTTACCTAGGGGTAACAGGAAAAGTTTTCCCAAGTTCCGAGGTGATGGGAAAGTTCATCCAGATGAACACATTGTAGCCTTCATTGTTGCATGTGGGATTCTTGGGGTTGAGACATTGCAGGACAATGTTGCTGATTGGTTTTATCATCTTCTTGTTGGGGTGATCACTAATTAGAATACCATGACAACTCAGTTTGAGCAGCGTTTCAAACCTGTTGAAGATGTCCATGCTCTATTAGCACAAATTTCTCATATCAAGAAAGAACCATTTGAGCCCATGAGGGATTTTGTGGCTAAATTCAACAAGCTAATTAATAAAATTCCACAAAACACTCGTCTAGTGGATCAAATCCAAAAGTGCTTCTTCCTCAATGCCCAGTTACCTGAAGTGAGTTATGCACTAAGGAGATCTAACCTTGTAACTCGGATGTTGATTAGCATTTGGCTATCAGTGTTGAGGATGATTTAATCATGTCTGGTAAATTGAAAAGAGAATCCTCCAAATCTAAAGCTTCTTCTTCTTCCTCTTCTCCTAGAGCCAATTCGATTAGTTAGTACGAAGCTTGCAAATGATCTCATTTCTCTCAAGAAATAATTGGCTCAAGATACTCCTTACCAAGATGTTCCAAGAAAAAAATTCAATCCAGGAACCATCTCGCCTACTTCTCAAACCATATTGGCTATTGAAGGCCCACCCATAAAGGTTCCATAAATAACACTTGTGAAGTTGATGAACCCGATGATGAGGGTGTAATGAACTCTATGAAGAACCAGAAGAAGAGGTTGATGAAGAACTGGAAGAGCTTGGTGGGTCTCAAGTTCATTTCTTCACCACTGAAGGTATGGATGATGAAGATGAATATGAGGAAAGAGTGTTAGATATGAATAGTGATTCATATATTGTTATGACTTGGGAGTAGACGAATAGAAAAGAAAAAGTGGTGTAGCCTACTAATAAGTCCAAGGATTTTCCTACAACTATTCCAGTGATTTCAAGAAGAGGAGCTCCTATTCCCACTGCCTCCACACAAAAGGTGATTAATATTGATTCCCCTTCTTCTCCTTTTGTTTCCAAAACTCCTTGTCTTTAAAATCCTAAAACGATACATCAAAAGTCTCACAAGTTCCTTAAAATTATTCCCCATCCACCTCTAGGTCTTTTGATATCATTGATCACCTCAAAAGGACCAAAATCCAAATTTCAGAGGCAAAGTTTTACCAAACACATCTAAAAGCTTTTTCTAAAATGGTAAACTTTGTCAATTCCAAATCCAAAGCCTCATCCAGTACTTCTAAAGGTCTTTTTCCCACTCCCTCTTCCTCATCTCAATCAAGCCTTGTGGTTACAGTCACTTCCCCTAATGATAAAATTGAACCATTCTATGTGACTCTTCTCATAGCCGGTCATAAACTTAGTAATTGTGTTATAGACTCAGGAGAATCAAACAATGTAATGCCTGCCAAATTAGCTCATGCTTTGGGCCTGACTCTAACACGTGACTTTGGTTCTTGCTATTCCATGGAAATTAGGAAAGTGCCTTTGGTTGGAAGAATTAAAGATGCACAAGTAGCTTTTACTACTTTTCCAGAGAAAAGGGTCTTAGCCACCATTTTGGTAGCTGATATTCCTCCCTCATATGGGATGTTGCTGAGTAGAAATTTTTGTAAGGAGGTAGGAGGTGAAATTCAAATGGAATAGTTGCATGCTTTGATCTCGGTCAATGGGAAAATGAAGAAGCTGCTACCTGAGAGACAAACTAAATACATTGTGAAAATACTGATGATCCAAAAGCACAGATACTCTATGAAGATACAAGGCATGGTAACTACATGATCATGTCACAAGACGAGGCAAAAATTCCTAAGGGAGTGGTTCTTGACCCCAATGGCATTTGGACTCTGGAGTTTGATGGAAGCTACTCTTCAGCTGGTTCTAGAGTTGGAGTGGTGTTGACCTCTCCAGAAGGGAACATTCATCCTTTTTCTTTCAAGCTTTATTTTGAAAATACAAACAATACAGATGAATATGAGGCACTCATACTTGGATTGAACATGGAAAAAGAAATGGGAGTGAAGAATCTTTGTGCTCGTGGTGATGCAAAGTTGATTGTGAAGTCAGGGATCTTTACCAGTCAAGAATAGGAGATTGAAACATTATAGAAATCTTGTCTAGGATTCCATTGAGTTTCTTGATGCTTTCTCCATTGAAGTTGTGCCAAGAGAAAGGAACACTAGAGCTGATTCTCTAGCTATCTCAGGGTCTTTGTTGATTCCTCACCCAGATTTCTCTCAGGAGAAATTTACTATTGAAATGATTCATAGGCCCAATGTACCAGATAATGCAAATAACTGGTAGGTTTTCAATGATGATCAACACTTGCTCTCATTCTTGGAGCTTAAGGATAATTTTGACCAGTTGTATTTTGAAGGAAGTGAGACCTTTCCTAGAGAGTGTGTATCCTCTTATGAAGGAGATATCAAGGAAGAGATGGATCAAGATGGCTGAATCAAATTGAAAGGTAACAAGATCCCTAAAGGGTTGGTGAGTTTGGAAGATTTGTTTGATAAGCATGATAGGTACATTAAGTCTAAAGATTCTAAAGGAGCTCGGCAGTCTACTGAATGTGAAAAGATTAATATTGGTAGTCTTGATGAACCCAAGATGGTGAACATTGGAAAATGTTGTACTCAAGAGGAGAAGAAAAAGGTAGTAAATTTTCTAAAAAGGTATGTTGATGTTCTTTCCTATTCATATGATGATCTCAAGGCTTTCCAGCCAAAGGAGATGTAACACTTTATCCCTCTAAAACACGGGAGCAAACCGTTTGAAGCAAAAACAAAGGTAATACAATCCCAAGGTTCAGCTGCACTATTTTTCAAGAGATCCAGAAGTTGCTAAAGGAAAAAATCATCTTCCATATACATCATTCAACATGGATTGCCAACATTGTGCCTGTCAGGAAGAAGAATGGTGAGATTCGTATTTGTGTGGATTTTAGGAATTTTAATCAGGCCTCTGTAAAGGAAAACTATCCTCTTCCCATGATGGATCAAGTTTTGCAAGCTATCACAGGCTCTAAGATGTTGTCTATGCTTGATGGATTTGGATCTAATCAAGTGGAAGTCAATATCCCAGATCAATACAAAATCGCTTTCACTAATCCTTAAGGCACATTTTCTTACAAGAGAATGCCTTTTGGTCTTATCAATGTTGGTGCCACCTTTCGGAGGGTAATGGACTTGGATTTTGGTAGTTTGAAAGGAAAGTGTGTGGTTGTGTACCTTAATGATTTGTCTATTTTCTCCAAAACAAGGGCGATCACTTTCAAGGCATCTTAAGCGAGTCCTCCAAAAATGTAGAGAACATGGAGTTTCTCTCAACCCAAAGAAGTTTGTGTAGTGTCCACTTCCCTTTGACACTTTTAGATACTTGATTTTGATATTATTGATCATATTATGGACACTATTATGTTTTGTTTTAGTATGATGGTTAGATGTTAGATCATGGATTATTATTGATCTGGATTCAATTAGTATGCATGATGGTTACTAGAGACATTTTGATATGTGGATGATGATAGACTGTTGACATGGACATATTATAGATGTTGATTTGGACTTGTGACATTTGATATTTTGAGTAGACCTAGTATGGAATAGTATAGATGATGATATAGTTGATTTATGAATTAAAAATGATAATGTTGAATTCTTGATATTTTTGTGATTCATGTGTTTAGATGATCTTGAAATGTTGTTTATATCATTTTGGATGTTCTGATATGGCCACGAGGCCAAAGGAGGTATTTACATTTTTGTAGGTTAAAAATCACAACAATGTCGGGGGACTAGAGACTAACCATATTAGAATTCTAGGTGAAATCAACAAGGTCACCATGGCAACTGTTTTGTGTGTGTGTGTTTGTTAGGGATTCCCATGGGGGGGATTTCCATTATATGTGACCATGGGATATGTATTTTATTATGTGTTCCTTTTTGTTAATTATTGTTGTATGTATTTTATTAGTAATGTGTTCCTTCTTGTAATTAATTTAAATGTGGTAGATTAATGTGAGAGATCATATAGTTAAACTTTAATTAAATTAAATTGGGATATGGAATGTAATTAATGAAGTTGTTGATTTTAAATGTTAATGTTGGAAGAGTGTGTAAGAAATGTGTAAGAAGGTGTAAGGGATATGTAAGAGAATGTAAGATAGATTTTTGGAGTGTTAAACACTTCATCCTCTTAGGAATTCGAATTTGTCCTTGGAGGCTATATTTGGAGGCTTGTGGGACAAGTTAAGCTTGTCCCACACCTCTTAAAATTATTCACCAACCATACCTATGGTTTGGAGGTTAAATTTAGGCCTTTTTAATGCATTTTGAAATGACTAAATGTAAGTTTTAATTGCACTTCTCTTACATGTTTTAAATTCAGTCCTTTTGGAGTATGGGTTGTTTTGGAGTGTGTAAGTTAAATTGTCATTTTTATTTATTGTGTTTAGGTGCATGATGTTGACTTACTCTTGGGGTTGAGGAAGAATGATGTGGCATCCCACATGGATCCACATCATCCTCTTCTCTTCCCTCTCCTTTAAAAGTGTAACTCCTTGCTTATTTGTGGTTGTTGAAACTTTGTTCATTCCTCTTGGGGGTGCATTTTTTTGCTTGCTTGTTTTGGGAGCTTGTGGTGGAAGAAGTTGGAGTCATTTACATGCTTGAGCATTTCAGTTTTGAACTATTTTTGGGCATTTGGAAAGCTTTGTGGATCTTGGAACAAACTCCATTATGGAGAGGTAGGATCTTGAGCTTGTTTTTAAATGTTTTTTTCTCTTGCAAGCATGTTTAAATGGTGAATGTGTTTTGTGTTCTTGGCTGGTTGGGTAGACTGCTTAGGACATGGTGTAGGAGAAGGCTATGGGGATTTCCAATGGGGGGCATAAGGGATTGCCAATGGCACCAGTTTTATTGTGGAGGGATTTTTGGATTGGGATCCACCTTGGAAAAGAAATTGCTTGCATTTCTTACTCTTGGGGGGGCATAAGGGAGAAACTTTGGGGGCATAAGGTTTATGGGATTTGATATGTTTATTAGTGGTATGATTTAGGTGGATGCCCAATTCCAAATAGGGAGGCATAAGTAGTTCCCCATAGTTCCTTACTCTTGTTGGCTTGTTTGATCAAGCCTATGTTTTGTGTGAATGGTTTCCAATCGTAGTTGTGAACTGTTGTCTTTGCTTGGACTGTGTATCTTGTTGATTTATGCATGTGAAAGAATGTTGTTTGTTTGTTGTGGAAGCCATTTTTGTCATGAGTTGATTCTCATTCTCTATTTTAATATGGTTGGGCTCGGGGGACAATGAGGAAGGATGCCTTTCCCCTTCTCATTGGATGTCTTGGTTGGGTGGAGAGCGTTGCCTTTCCCCCTTGTTGTGATCAAAGATGAAAAGATGGAGAAACTAGCAGGTTGTTGTTTTGGAGCAAGAAGATTATACAGTTTGATAGTCCCATCCTTTGAGAAAGTTTATTGTGATCCTTCCCACTTTGAGTGGTTGAGTTGTATAATAATTGTAATGTGAAACCATTTGTATTGATACTGGAAGATTGAAATTGGACTGAGAAATGTAAAGGAGATTTATATTTGTTCTCTATTTTGGAAAAGAAATGTAAATGATGTTACATGCATTGTATTTGTATCTTTGAAACCAAATGGAAAGGAAAAGTTGTAAAGATGTAATTGTTGATCAATAAAAGATTTCTTTTTTACTCAAATTTGTATGGTGTATTGGATTTGGATTTGTTGTTAAAGTTTGGAAGTTGTTGTTTGAAAAAAAAGCATGCGTATGAAATAAAAGACAGTGTATTGTTCTCTTGGAATGAGTTGAATTTAGAAATAAGGCTTTGCATAATTACTATTGAATGGTTGATTGAATTCAATTAAATGTTTTGACTAGTTTAGGAATCCATATACACATTCAAATGATAAAATTAATAGACAAACTCAAAAGGAATAGTTCACAGTCATAAACATCAATCTGCAATTCACTTTTAAATAAAATGAACAGTTCATACTTGCACTTAGTAATCAACTTTAAAATGTTATAAGTTAACATGCTAAGACATTATTGAACCCAACTTGACAAAGAAAACTCAAGAAAACAATATAACCATTGCAAAATTGAATCAAATCCCTTCCTGGGTCATTTTTCTGTCTACTATTAAAAAAATTCAAACTTGAATCAATTGGACAAATCAACTCTCTAGAAACACTCTAAACCCTCCCTAGATCAATTCTCCATGTCTGTTTGACATGTTGAGTGAAGGAGGAAACCGAATTTGATCAAATTGAAAAGTTGAAAATTGCCAGTTTGCAAATTAAAAGCCTGTAGATCAATTTCATAAAATTGACCCTTTAAACTTCATCAAAAAGTAAATTTTATGCTTCTTGTGCAAAGAGGGCATCGAGAGCTTTCCAAAAGTCCTCATTTTCCCAAAATTGAGCTTTCTAGCTCAAGTTATGGCACTTTGAAATTTTTGTGCTTTGGCGGGAAAATTTGGGAAAATTTTCCCTGGCGGGCCCGCAAGCCAAAAATTTCCCATCGTTTGGCCTTAGAAAAGTTTTTTTTTTTTTTTGGGGGAAAATTTTAACCTTTCCTCCACTAGCCCACACCAATCGGATGGCATCACATGTCCTCTTGTGGGCTATGGCATGAGGCGGCACGGTTCTCTTTTAAACTTAACCCTTTTGAAAAAAAAATTGGGAAACATTTTCGTTTTGGCTCTCGCGACCCGCGGCCAATGAGAGTGTGCCATGTGGCACTTTGGGGTGGAGGCGGGAGGGCGGACCCTCCTATTTTTTGTTTGTTTGTTTTGGCTTTGGGAAAAATTTAAAGTTCTCCCCATGGCCCACATCTCGCCTTCACCTCGAATTTTTTTCTTCCATGGGTGTGCGGACCCACACATCTTGTTCTTCTTTTTCTCCTCGTCGGCGCAACGTGCTAAATTCACCCGCTACTTTTCCCTTCCCTTCCCCTTTTCACTTGACACCAAGACTTGACACATGTCCACCAGGGACCTGCGGGGATGCGAGAGCCTTTAATCTATGCAATGGGAAAATTTCCCTATGCCACCCCACGACCCGCCAATCCATTCTAAGCACTTTCCCCCTCCTCTTGACACGTGTCCCCTAAGGGAATATTTGACCTTAGAACTCGCCCACTCATATCTTGAGTTCTGTAAGGAGTTAGGAGGACTTATTTATATCACCGAAAGGTGAGAAAATTTCCTATCCAATGGGAATGATTTAGGGAAATTTTGGAAGCATTAAGTATGAGAAAAATCTAGTTGAAACCTTGAGCCTGTTAGAGAGCAGGCCTGGGGGTATATTACTCCCTGAACCTAACTAAAACATTTAACCTTAAAATTTGAACCTTGTGAACTTGAAATTGTTAACAAAGGAAAACATATGTTGTAGTACATTGGTCTTGTTCCGAAACTGTTAGTGAAAACTAATGTCTTGCAACCTGGTTGTAGACACTTCAAAAGAAATTTATCCCATAATTTTCTAGCTAACCCTAGGTTGTTTCTTGGGTCTCAAGTGGTTGTTTAAACGGGCACTACAGTTTGTCTTTTGTGTCACTTTGAAGGCAAGTTGTTGGGTCATATTATCTCCAAATAATGAATCAAGATAGATCCAGAAAGAGTTCAAGCAATTCAACAGATTCCTCTTCCCACAATCAAAAAGGGGGTTCACTCTTTCTTTGGTAAGATAAACTTCCTAAGGAGATTCATTCCTGATTTTACAAAACTAACTATGAGTATTTCTCACGTGATGAAAGGAAAGCAAAACTTTTGTTGGAATTTCAACGGTAAGGAAGCATTTGAAGGTATCAAGAAAGCCATTGCTAAAACTCCCATTTTAGCATGTCTTGATTTTAGCAAGGATTTTACCATTTATTGCTATCTTCTGAGAGAATACCTTGGTTGTGCTAACTTAGAAGAATTCCGAGGATCATGAAATTCCAATTGCATTCATGAGATATGTTATGAAAGCTCATGAATTGAAATATACTATGATAGAGAAACATGCTTTTGCAGTGGTCAAAGTTGTCAAGCAATTTCATTTTTATATTCTTAATTCTCACTTTGTTGTGTGTGTTCCTGATACAATCATCAAGTCTATTCTTACACAACAAGAGTTTGGAACTAAAAGAGGCAATTGGGTAGCAAAATTTCAATAATATGACCTTGATATCAAGCCAACTAAGCTAGTCCGGGGTAAAGGCTTGTGTGAGCTTATTGCTGAAGGAGCTGATGTAAAATTTTCCAAAGAAGCAATTGATGTTCCTATTGTCCTCTTCCTCAATTCAACAGATGAATGATATGCTGATATTGCACATTTTCTTACTTATGGAGAGTGTCCATCTCACTTGAGTTCCAAGGAAAAGAAGACTATTAAGCTAAGGTTTGCATAGTATGTATTGTGGGAGAATGTTGTGTTCAAACGAGCCATAGATGGAAGATTCTTGAAGTGTGTGGACAAAGAGCAACGAAGAAGTTGTTCTCATCTTTTCATGATCAGGCTTATGGAGGCCATTTCTCTTATGTTATCACTACCCATAAAATCCTTCATGTTGGGTACTATTGGCCTACATTGTTCAGAGATGCATCAAAATGGGTAGGTAAGTGTGAAGCCTGTCAAAACTTTTTTTGGGAGACCTAAGTTGGTTGCTTTGCCAATAAATCCAATAGTGATCGATGAGCCTTTTCAATGAATGGGATTGGATTTCATTGGGACTCTTAACCCACCTTCCAGTGTTGGGCATACTCATGTGCTAATTACTACAGACTACTTCACAAAGTGGGTAGAGGCCATTCCAATCAAAATCACTACTTCTGAGGTGGTGTGTAATTTCATTAAGGAGAACATATTGATAAGGTTTGGGGTACCAAACAATATTGTGACTGATAATGCTTCAAATTTTTCTTCTTTGGAGATGATGGATTTACTGCTATGGTTATGGAATTTCCCTTGCTCATTCTTCATAATACTACCCCTAAGGGAATGGACAAGTAGAATCAACAAATAAGAATCTGGTAACCATCGTTCGGAAGTTTTTCAATGACTCTCAAAGGAATTGGCACAAGAAACTTTATGATGCTCTCTGGGAAGATAGAATTACACCCAAAAGAGCAAGTAGAATGTCTCCAATTCAAGTGGTGTATGGTGTTGAAGCTCATTTGCGAATAGTGTAATTACTAGCCTTGCACTTAATGAAGGATATTGAAGATTCAAGTTTTACCAGTTCCTTGGATAAGAGGATCATGTATCTCCGTGGAAAGCTGGATGAAGACAGTTATAGGTTTTGATAGGATATCGGTTCATTAATCGAGGGTGAAAGCTTTGTTTGACAAGAAAGCTAGACCCAGATATTTTCAAGTGGGAGACATTGTTCTGTTGTGGGACAAAAGGCATGAACCTTAAGGAAGCCATGGTAACTTTGATTCCCTTTGGCTTGGTCCTTTTAAAATTAGGCACTTTGCTAGAGAAAACTCATTCTATTTGGATTATATGGATGGTTCTCCTCTCCCACTTCCTTATAGTGGGTAGTATCTGAATTTGTTCAAGTCCTAGGTGACTAGGTGGTCCTTCTGTATATTGTGTACAGTGTTGTTGGTTTTGGGTCATTCCTTTGTGTTTTGTTTTTGTTTTTCCTTTTGGTTTGTTTCCCTTTCCATGTGTTTTGTCTTCTGTATTGGTTTTTCCTTTGACTCTATTTTCCCAATGGATAAGGCACTGGTCTGCTTCCCCTAAGTTTTTCTATGGTCCTTGATCTTGCCTCATTCCTCTGTCAAGTCATCCCTAGAAAGAGCCAGTTGTTGTCACCCTCAAAATTCCCCTCTTTTTGAAGTCAAGTTTTGAAAATTTTGAGTTGGTACCTTGGAGTAATGGATCGTGTCGAGCCTAGTATTGTTTGTAGTTTTCCATTCCATGGAGAACAATTTGAAATTCGGGCATAAAGGTGGAGTTTTTCCCTTTCTTTTTATTCTTCCACAGTCGAAATGACGGGTGTATCTTCCCTGTCAATTTTTACCCCAACATCCACGGGTAGTACGTGGACATCTTAGATTGGATGCGACATGACCATGTTTCAAGTGATAGCGGAAGCCTCCACGCATCCAAACAATGCAACTCTAAGGGTAGGGCCCAAGGGATAGTCCTCAAATAAGCACAAGCTTTCCACGTGTCCCAGGTCTAAAATGAAGACAAAAAAATCTTGAATCGGCTAAGTATGGAAGGTTCAGCAGACGACATCACGTGCCTTAACAGTTTAAAAAGTGAGACCAAAGGGCCAGTCTTCAAATGAGCGCTAGCTCTCCACATGTCTAGGGTTCAACAGAAGTCAAGTGGGCAGCAAGCCTGAATCAGCTAAGTACAAAGAGGGTCGGTAGAAGCATCCACGTGCCTCAACGGTGCAACTTCAAAAGTGAGACCAAAGGGTCAATCTCCAAATGAGTGCTAGTTTGCCACATGGTCAAAGTCAAAGGAGAGATAGAGTTGGTCGTTGAAGAGTTCAGGATCGAAGGAAGGAGCCATGCATTAGCTTGGCAAAATTTCGAGGTGAATAGAAAGCAAAAACTCAAATGAGTGCTAGTTCGCCACATGGTCAAAGTTAAAGAAGGGGCATAGCCGATTGTTGAATTGGCTAAGTATGGAAGAGTTTACGTGAGCCTCCACGTGTCACCTCAACGTACCTTCAAAAGGAAAAATTAGGAGGCAAGTCCCCAACTTACGCCACCCTCCACATGTCCAGTGGTCGGACATATGGCCCCGCCAAATGAAAGGGACTTAGTAAAAACACAAAAAATATTGAACTCGCTCATGAGGGGACATGTGGCCATGTTTCAAGTGTTAGCGGGGAGGTGGGCCCTTTTTGTGTTTTGATCTTTGTTAAAAGTCAAAGTGGGCCAGTGGAGCAATTTGATTTTTTGAGCCCGCATTGAAAAGAGGTAAAATTATAAAAGTGACCCACGGCTCTGTCACCACTCAAGTAAAGCCACATGTCAAGCCCGTATCAAAAGTAGGTGGGTAGGCCAAAATGTTCCAAAGTGCCATTTCTCTAAGAGGCACAAAATACAAAAGGCATCCCCAAGCCTACCTCAATTTAAATCTCTCCCATGTGGACACTCAAATTTAAAGTTTGCAAAGGCAGGATGAACGGCCGCAATTGATGCATCTAGTTTTTCTCCGCGTATGGAAATTTCCGATGCATTGGAGAATTTCAAATGTCAGTTTCTTGAATCAATTCCAGCATTTTTGTAACCGAATGTAACCATTCTTGTAAGCTATTTAATGGCTTCTCCATGCCATGGTTAGGGTTAGATCTGGTACTCTATAGATGTAATAGATTCGAAGTAATCAATACAAAAGTTTTCCCTTTTCTTCCTCTGTTAATCCTTCTTTTCTTATCTAAAAATTTGTGAATCATCCATCTTTGCATGCTAAGAAACTTTGTGTTCTTGTTTCTATGATTTCTGGAACTTTGTTTCTGTGAAATTATATCTATTTTGAAAGTGAATGATTCTATTTTACATCTCCCTAGCTCAATACTTAGAAGGTTATACTCTGCTATCTATATTTCTTGAAGGTATTGTTATATTCTTCCTCTGTCATCTCCTTAATTCGTCTATTCTTTTGTATTGATGATCTTTGGGCATAAAACGTTTCAAAGTATAAGGAATCCATGCTTTGAAAGCTGTATATTTGTACATAAGTTTTTTTGCTTAATTTTAATAAGGAACCTCTCCCATTAAAGAGGAGGGACTTGTTGTCCCCTCGATCCGTGGTTTGTTAAAGTTCCATTTAAAAACCCAACACAATCACACTTTGTGAAGTAGCGAGCAATAACTAGATGTAAAAATGTAGTAAAATGGTGGATGGAATAGAATAGAATCCCCTCTTATGCTTGTGTGATGCAGATGAACCAACCTTGTCCTTTGTGATGGATCTAAATGTATGTAAATGATCTCCAAATGCCTTTAGATGAATGCAACCCTAGGTGGATGATAGTAGTGACTAGTGCTTGGTCCCTCATTATGGTCTCATAACTTTATATTTATAGGGTTCTCTTGGTCTAATTCGGTGATTAACCATGAGATAGTCAATCACCAAAAAGATAAGAAGTTGAAATGGCTAGAAAGTGCCCAAAAAGTGGTAGGAAAGTTCAAAAAGGATTGGGGCACCCCTGGTGGGACCAGGGCACCCATGGGTGCCCCATACTAGCCTGGGTGCCCCATTCAAAGCTAAAATAATATGAAACAATGATAGTTAATCGGGTATGTGGGTACAAGAGATCGGGAATGAAGAAAGAAAACAAAGTAAGATGGTTAAAAGACGGGGGTTAATTAGTACTTTCTTCACTCAAAACCTTCTAAATAGTAGTATGATACCGAGACTAAATAATGTCTAAAGTGCATGCTTTTATGTCTACATGAAGATTTGAAAAGATTTGATCTAAGTTTGATCCAATGCACTATTGAGATAAATCCATAATCTAAGCCTATTAGACATAAGCAAATGGCAATTAACCCTCATATTGAGCCTCTCATAAAGAAAGAGTTGAACAAGCTAATTGAGGCAAACATCATCTTTCCAATCAAGCACTCAAGTTGGGTGGCAAACATCATGCCAATTCGGAAGAGAAATGGGGAAATCAGATTGTGTGTAGATTTTCAAGACTTGAATAGAGCTTCTCTCAAGGATCACTATCCACTTCCCTCCATGGAGTAGATCTCACAAGTAGTAGCTGATTCGAGAAGGTTCTCACTCTTGAACAGATTACTTGGTTATAACCAAATCATGGTGAAAGAGGAGAATCAATTCAAAATAGCCTTCACCACGAAATGGGGCACATACACTTACAAGATGTTATTTGGGTTATCAAATGCCGAGTAACATTTCGAGAGGGATATGGACATGGCATTCAAGGGCTGATTAATAAGATGGTTCTTGTATATCTTGATGACATAACTATATTCTCCAAGAACACAGTTGATCACCTCTCTCACCTCAAGAAAATATTAGAGAGATGTAGGCAATTTGGAGTGTCTATAAATCCGAAGAAATGTATATTCTTAACTCATAAAGGAAAACTCTTAGGCCACATTATGTCTAAGGAGGGGTTGACAATTGATCTATAGAGAGTTAAATCCATTCGAGCACTTCCCTTTCCAAGTCATAATAAAGCTCTTTAAAGATTCTTGGGGAGAAACAAATTCATCGGAAGGTTCATGCCTGATTTTTCCACTCTTGTTAAACCACTAACAATGATGTTGGAGAATAGCATGACATTCAAATTGGTAGTGGAGGGAAAGGAGAGTTTTGAGGTCATCAAACAAGCAATATCACAAGCTCCAACTCTCATCAATCTAGACTTCTCCAAAAAAATTATCCTCTATGCTTTTTGTGGCTCAGACACAATCTCTGCAATTTTGGTGTAGCTAAACAAGGAAGGATCCGAAGAGCTTGTTGATTTCTTCAGTCAAAGTCTGGAATATTTTGAGGTGAGGTATTCTTTCATTGAGAAATATGTCCTCATTTTATAAAGAGCTTGAAGAAATTTAGACATTTGGTTTCAAACAATAAAATTCATATGTTAGTGTCACATGTCGGAGTAAAGAATGTTCTCCTCAATAAGGACTTAAATGAGAAAAGGGTTGGTTTGGTTACCCATGTCATGGAATATGATATAGAGATCAAAGTGATAAAACTAGTTAGAGGTAAAGGCTTTTGTTAGCATCTGGTTTCAAATCAGTATGCAGATTCAAAAGATGAAGAAGTGGTTGTTCTAGTGCTATAAGATGATCAATAACAAGTTATAGATGGTATATCCACTCCTTATTGGACCCGAGGACATGATCAATTTCCTTGAATAGGTCTATGCTCTCAAGGATTCATAAAATATAAAAGAAGGAATTTTAAACTCCAATCCATTTCTTATGTCCTCATTGATGGTATCTTGTTCAAGAAAGAAGTGAATGGAATTCTCTTGAGGTGTGTTCTAGCGAATCAAATTGAGAAAGTGTTGCATGATTTCCATGACGAAAAAGCTAGTGGTCACTTTGCTCCACAGTGTAACAACCCTCATAATCATGAAGGATAGTTACTTATTGGCCTACAATAT
Organism: Taxus wallichiana var. yunnanensis; assembly: GCA_018340775.1. Lineage (NCBI taxonomy): Eukaryota > Viridiplantae > Streptophyta > Pinopsida > Cupressales > Taxaceae > Taxus > Taxus wallichiana. The sequence goes on from CM031239.1 coordinate 492,874,034, forward strand.
TCAATGATTGTTATGCATGGATCAAAAGGTGCAAGAAATGTGCATTTTTCACAAGTAAAGAGAAGCTAACATCAATTCCACTCCACCCAATCTCAGTTCATCAACCATTTATGCAATGGGGATCAGATTTCATTGGGTTCATCAATCCTAATTCAATCCAAGGGCACAAGTAGATCCTTACAGCTACAAATTATTTCACCAAGTGGACTAAAGTAGTGGCACTCAAGGAAGAAAATCAGTCAAGTATATTGGATTTCTATGAGGGAATTATAACCAGGTTTGGTGTTCTATCCACTATCATATCAAATAATTCTCTAGCATTCCTTGGCACCAAAATCTCTAGATGGGTTGTTAAGAACAGGATTTATCTAAGCACTTCCTCTAACTATTACCCCCAGAGTAATGGACAGGATGAGTCCACAAATAAGAATCTCTTAAGGATCATAAGAAGAACTTTGGATGAGAATCAGAGGATGTGGCACACCAAGCTCAAATCAGCCTTGTGGGCTGATAGAATTACTCCCAAGAGGTCAACTGACAACTCTCCCTACAAGCTAGTCTATAGAAGAGAAGCTAGGATGCCCATATCTATCAAGCTACTAGCATTGGAGCTTCTTAAGCACTGGAATTATCTGAGTTTGAGCCCATGGAAGTCAACTATCCCGAACTCATGGAATTGGAAGATTTGAGAGACCAAGCAATGAAGACCATGGAAAATGATCAAGCTTTGATCAAGAGGTCTTTTGACAAGAAAGCTAAAGCCAAAAGCTTCCAAGAGGGGATTTGGTTCTAAAGTGGGATGCTAGACATGGCTAAACCAGGGTAAGCATTCCAAATTTTATGCTATATGGAGTGGTCCCTACATGATCACAGGATGCAAGAGTAACAATGCTTTCCAGTTATCAAAGCTAGATGGAGAAGAACTACAGATTCTAATCAATGGAATCTACTTAAAGCATTGTTATTGAAGTAAAATTTCACCTTTGTACATATTAGTTTAGGATTTCTAATTCCTCTAAGTGCTTTTAGCACATTGTCTTGTTGTTAGAGTAGGTTTCCCTTCCCTAAGTGCTTTGCATAGGTTCTATTGCTTCTAATGGTTTCTTTGCACATTTCATCATGTTTCCAAGAGAGAGAGTGTGTGATAGGAAGAAGCTTAAAGTTGTAGGAAACAATTGCAGTCTTCAAGAAGTTTCAAATGAAAAGCAACTAAAATGATATGTAGAGGCAATTTTAGTGTTCTCATTCTCTTGTCTCTTCTTGTTAGTCATAGCTTGAGCTTTTAATGCCTCTTACAAAATAAGAAAATTAGTTTTAGGGGCAGCTTGATGTGTTTTATATGGCAGGCCTCATGGCACCTTACATGTTCCCAATCTCGGTGGGCAACCTTCCTAAAGTTTTATTCGAGTTTCACCTTGGTTTTAAGTAGAAGATCAACCTCAAATCCATTTTAAGAAGAAGATCTTATGAATTTGAGAGTAGTTCAAGAATTTCTAGATTTTCTTTAGCATTTAGTATTGTTCCAAGCGGGGGTGAATGCTCCAGTTTGATTCGGTTTGCGGCAAAAGGAGTTAGAACTTCAAGTTTCAAAATAATTTTCCACTCACAAAAACTTCAAGAATTTCTTTAAAAGGATGGAAAATGCAGTGGCAGTCAACCCTAGCTTCGAGTAGTGCTTGAAGAGGGTCCCGAGGTACAATTTTCAACTTCATATCGGTTTCGGGTGATTAAAAATGACCCCATGCCCAATGGATGCTTGAGAGCTACTAGTCAACCGATCTAAAAGTAGATGTCCCCATGAGTCACCAAATTGTTATCCATTTTTACCCCCTTGTAAAAATGGACAACGGAGAAGATTGATCTTGGGAAGTTCATAGAGGCTTCAGGTTTAATTTGGATTTTTCAAGAAGATTTCCATGTTTTGGAACACTTGCAGTGATTTTGGGAAGTTTGGGATCATTCAATGCATTTTTTCCTCTTTTAGGTTTCAAAGAAGATCAAACTTGGCCGAATTTGGGTGAAATAGGAAAATTTGAAAAAAAATTGGTCTTAGGGCAAGCCACTTTGCACTTCCCTTAGCCCACTTGGCTCAAGAAATTTCCAAAAATTTGGTTGAAATCTAGAAAAATTGAAAATTTGCAAAGGATTGACTAAATGTTTGAAAACAACTCACTAAGTTGTTTGGCGAGTTGGATCAGCTCACCGAGCCATATGGAGGTTAGGCTAGTTACATGGAGTTGTGAGCGAGTTGGGCGAGCTATGTGGGGCAACGTGGAAAAAATCGGTAATTTGGCAAGTTGGTTGGGCCGTCGATGTGTTGTATAGCCACATCACCAATACAAAACTAAAGGGCCCAAGAGGTACACGTGATGTCACGTCTCAAGATCCTCAAGTAGCCAAGTTTGCTCTGATACACTAAGGTTAGGTTGAGTTTGTCGAAACAGCAAGTGTGGAGATGGTTGTGGGCTTGGAGGGTTCGGTCGGAATGTGGGACTTGGTGGGCGCGATGCGACGCATCGGCCAAGGTGGGAATGTAGAGCCTAAGAGGAACTCGAGCATTATGGGTTTGTTGAGGCCGATACAACCAAAAGGAGAGTATGGGGAATAATGTTCCCTATGGGGATTTGGTTTTTACAACACACTACAGAACTGGTGCACAATGCGATCCCAAGGGAGATTAAGTGTCAGGATGGCTCACTTGAGCCAACAAAGCAGACTCATTGAGTGAGGAAGACAATGTAGCAGGGTAAGTGATGAGCCAGCTTTCCAAGCCAGGTGGTGAGTTAATAGCGAGTGTAGTCACAAAATCACACACTTTAGACGTTATTTAGTCTCGGTCTCATATTACTATTCATATGGTTTTTGAGTGAAGAAAGTACTAATTGACCCCCATCTTTTGGCCATTTTACTTTGATTTATGTCGTCATTGTCGAACTCCCATACATGCATGCCCAGTTTGTTTCTATCATTTGGTGCTATTTTGTATTTGATTTGAGTACTTAGGCTAGTACTTAGGGTGTCGACATGCACTCAGCCCATTAGGGTGCCCCGATCCGTTTGACACTTTTTCGCCACTTTTTGGGCACTTTCTATTTGTTTGAACATTTTATATTTCTTGTGGTTGACCTTTTCAGGGTTAATTACAAAATTTAAACAAGAAAACCATATAAATATAAAGTTATATGACCATAATGAAGGACCAAACACTAAGCACTACTATCATCACCTAAGGATTGCATCCATCAAATGTTACACTTCGCATCCATCGAGAGCCCCGTCTCAAAGCACATGGTTGTTTCATCTACATCACACCTGCATAGGAGGGAAGTTCATTCTATTCCATCCATCATTCTATTACATTTTTCTACACCTAGTTATTACTCGCTACTTTCACAAAGTGTGACTGACACAATAGCACCTAGGGCATGATTGCACACACAAGCACATAGAACTACATTGGGTTTAATATGTAGTGCAACACTTAGTAAGTCCACCATCATGGTAGTTGAGGACAGATGACCACTTCATACGTATCTTTCTTTTTTAGGGTTTGATGCTTGCTTAGGGTTTTACAGGTCTCGTCTTCGTCACTAATTACCAGTGACATATAACCGAGTATAGAAAAGTTAGTGTGATAGGAATCGAAGGCAAGAAAACATCAAACGAAACCTCATAAGAAGGTTGCAAAGATTTTTCACATACTAGGGTGCCCATATCTCGAGACTGGGCACCCACAAGTGCTCTGCACCTATCGAGGCATCCTAGTCCACTCAGCTTGCCTAGATCTACACTTTTCTGGACTTTGGCACAGTCATTTCCTCCTCTTGTTTCTCCACCATCTCTGCGACATAGTCCAACAAGCTCATCTAATCAAATAAGCTCCTTCCAACCCTCCTTGTTAATTAGAGTTTCACATTTTCATTCATTTAGTTGTTTGGGTCACTTCTTATATTTATTTACTACATTTATTTACTTTTTATTTACTATTGTTCATAGTTTATATTAACTACCATTATTCCACATTTTAGTTAATCATTTTGGTGAACTGACTTATCCAACCCTCTCTTCTCGATCATGTTCTCACCTTATCATGTCATGACTCAATCCTTTTATCCTACTTTTGCGCTACTAAGGTTTCCAAAGGTATAGTTCTTATTGTTGTTGACTTCATGTGTGTGAGTACTCAACATCCTCCTTGCTTTATTACGCCTAGGGTTGATCCATCTATTAATGTAATTACTACTCTTCATACTCATCTTAATCCACCTACACTCCACCCACTTCTATCCCTCCACCCATTACTTTGGCACCTCCTCCTGCTACTTCTAAGGGCTATGACATTATTGAGCAACTTAAAAATACACATGCCAAGATTTCTCTTTATGATTTATTACGTAATGCACCAAATTTTCATAACACACTAGAAGTTGTCCTTCATGCCATTCATATAGAAATTTATAACTCTATGGTGGCATTTACACATCTTATTCAATCTCTTCACAATTTTCCACATGTCATATCTTTCACTGATGACAATCTATCATCTTTTGTGAAAAGCAATCTGTGTGCACCTTTTCTCATTATTGTCATTATTGTTAGCACCACTTGTATTAAACGAGTACTTATTGATAATGGATTAGTTGTCAACTTATGTGTTTATTCTCTTTTACAACAACTGGGTATTAGTGATACTCTCATTTCTAGAAATTTTACTATCATCCGAGGTTATGACTCCACCACTTGTACATGCTTAGGAACTATTTCATTCCACATTAGAGTTGGGCCTAAGATTGTTCTAACTGATTTCTATGTTATAGATGCCTTGTTTCAATTCAATCTCTTGTTAGGTAGACCTTGGATTCATGCAATGCAAGTAGTTCCATCTACTATTCACCAATGTGTCAAATTTTTGCATGATGGTTATGAACATACTATCACTGCAGATCCATAACCATTCAAATATTGTCACATAGACCTTATTCTTTATACCTATCCCACCTCCACAATGTATCCCATATAGTAGTCTCGACACATATGACATTAGTCAGTCTAGTGCTTCATTACCTTCTTTTGTTGCTATGCATACTTTGGTTGTTTCTACTCATACTACGGCAATCATCTCACCCACCATACCTGCTCCAGTGACCACTTCTTCTTCATCTATTGAGGCACCTTCAATTCCTTCCCCTAGTGTAACTCCTAACAATATACTCGATAAAGCAATACAACACGACGATGCCCACATAGATGATTCTGAGGACTCTAATGATGAAGTTGATGCTATTGAACTCATTGATGAAGCATTAGGACAACTTAACTTTACTCCTATAGATGTAGATGACTCTTATTTTGAAGAAACCTTTGTGGCCGATGGCCCAAGTGAATATAAATTAAAGACCCCTCCCTCTACTAATGCTATGGTACTATACTGAGGGTCTGTAAATAGTGTAGACACTATTTAATCTTCTCTTCCATGGGTTTCAACTCCACTGCCTCCTTTTACATGTACATTATTTATCAAGAGGTCCTTTTGGTAGCACATCCCAATTAATTATGTTTACTTAGATATTATTTGTACACTTGACGGTTTGGGTAGGTTTGGCATGACACTTAATGATATTTTACCACCTCGTCATTCACCACATCTCTATCATGGTTAAAATCACATTACAACCACTTATGGCCTACGTGTTTTTCATTTAAAGGTCTTTATCACACATACCCCTCATGATTCTCCACTCACACTTGGATAGTCCTAACTTGACTATATTGGTGGTATGATAGACGCTAACCATTATTTGCTTCCTATGCCTTTTGGCAATATATCTATTTCTAATGATTCTTCTCCTGCTTATGCTCTGAATATCTCTCGTTGGCATGCTCACGATTGTCCACCAATAGCCTTTACTGATGAATAATATGTAATGAATGTGTACACACTACGCCACAATGGGTCCTTATATGACCCTCCTCACTCTATAGCTCATCATGTTTCTAGATGTTGTTCCAGTAGGTTTTGATCACAATAACGATGATCTCCTTGATAATGGCACATATTCCCCTTTCCTACCATACACTCGGGGGGCATAACATCTAACCCCCCAATCTAGTAGCATTGTACATCACAACATAACCTACTTCTATCATACACATCATGCAACCTCATCAAATTGTGTGTGCTCATCACATTCATACCAAAGATTGTCATTACCCGATGGTGCACTCTTGTGTTTCGATTCACACATGACCGTTGAGGGCTTACTACACATGACCCTACAAACTGCACAATAGTTACTACACTACGTCTGTTCACACATCTTGCATCTTACATCTTACATCATACACTCTACATTTAGTCTACATCATTACACATCTACACATCATACATCATACTAGTTGGCATTATACATACATCACACTTTTAGGGTCTACATTATATACTTGCATTGCACATTTATACACCACACATTGTCTATACACTATACTAGTATTCATCATACATATGTCACACTTTTATTGTCCATGAGTCTAGCACCACATACTACTCCTCCTACATACTACATTGTGTGCACTCTCACATTACTAGTCTATCTTACATTACACACTATACATTGCATTTTTACACATCTTACACATCATATGGTTGTCCACTCATCACACATACTACATTGTCTTCTACACACTACACTCACTACCCTATGACACACTTTAGTTCCTTGGTCCATACTGACCACCGAGGGTTTACAAATCAAATGGACCTTATCATTCTTACACATTCATCACTTGTCATTCTATCATGCACCATTACAAAGTTAGTGACATATGCTATAGGATAAATGGTCACCTATCCCTTCATCTTGTAGTGGTATACGCTTTAGGTTACATCACCATTATTAAGTATAGAGCTTAATTGCTTCACAGAAAGCTTTTTTTTACATGTTGTTGGTTTTAATAGTGATTGGCGACGTCGGGAGTGACCAGCGACGTTAGGCGGATCGGAAATGGTTAGCGGTGACTAGTGATGGTCAATCATTAACCAACATAGGTCGAAGTGACCGGCGATGGTAAGGCGATGGCCGACGATGCTTACCTGTGCGATGGTGCTTTGTTTTTGGACGAGAATTAGAATAAATCTTTTTCTTTAAACATGATTTCTTGATTTTAAAAGCATAGTTAGTTGCCTAGAATAGATATATATGCATGTATGCATTGTATGAGGGCATGAGAGAAGAAAATTACATGTTAACATATTAGTTTTTTTTTGGTGAGCAAGAGAGAGAAATAGGTGAGTGAGGGAAAAGCATTGAACATCCTTAGAGGTGTTGGAAGACAGCAGATCTTCATTGTATTTCCTCTGTAAAGTATTGAATAATAATATTGGTCATTTCTTGGTGGACTTGACCCACACTGGGTGAACCATGATAAATCTGGTATTATCTTTCTCTTATTTATTTTATCTTCTGGCTTATTTAGGCATTCATTGCTTGTATGCTTTATCTGATATTAGATCTATGCAATAATGTTATATGGTTTAACCCCAACAACTGGTATCAGAGCTTTTTTTGGAGGTTTTGTGTGTTGACAGGGTTTACTCACAGAGGGTTTTTCTGATTGAGTGGGAGCAGAGAAATGGCAGAAGATAGTAAATACCGAGTAGAGAAATTTGACGGTCGTAATTATCAACTATGGAAGATGTAGGTGGAGGATTATTTGTATCATAAATATATACTTACCGTTGGATGAGCATGGATAGCCGAGCATGATGACTGATGAAGAATGGAAGGTTCTTGATAGAAAGGCTCTAAGATCTATAAAATTAATTCTAGCAGCATCAATGGCTTCGAATTTTACAGATGCAAAAACCACGGTAGAGTTGATGAAATATTTAGCAAATTTGTATGAAACTCCTAGTGCTTTGAATAAGGTATATTTGATGAAAAAATTGTTTAATTCTAAGATGCAAGAAGGTGGATCTATATCTAATCATTTGAATGATTTTCAATCTATTGTAAATCAATTAAAATCAGTAGAAATTCCATTTGATGATGAAGTGAAAGAACTTTTATTCTTATGCTCTTTACCAAATAGTTGGGATAACTTGGTATGCTGGTTGTTAGTAATACATCAAGTGCCTTTAAAGGTTTGAAATTTCATGATGTTGTTATTGTAATACTTAATGAGGAAATACACAAAAAAAAAGCTCATGAGAAGCATCATCTGGAAACACTTTAACTATAGAAAGCAAGGGAAGATCTAAGGAGAGATCATCTAAGAGCAAGAAGAATGGGAGATCAAATTCAAGACATGGCAGATCTAGATCCAGGTACAGAGATTTACTTTGCTAGAATTGTGGAAAGAGAGGACACATAAAGAAGGAGTGTTGGTCCAAGGAAAACAAAGAGAATACATTAGACAAAGGTAAAGAAAAATGTAAAGAGGAAAACATTGCAAGTGAGGTAAAGCAATATGCCCTTATTCTCTCATTGGATAATAAAGTAGAATATTTGGTTTTAGATTCTGGAGTTTCTTTCCATGCTACCCCTAATAAGGGTTATTTCAGAAATTATGTTCAGGGTGATTTTGGACAAGTTTATTTAGGAGATGATGAGCCATGCAATATTACTTGGTAAAGGTGATGTTCATCTAAAGTTGTAGAATGGAAATCCATGGGTATTGAAAGATGTGAGGCATGTGCCAAGCCTCAAGAGAAATATAATATATGTAGGGCAACTAGGTGAATCTGCATGTGTGGTTACATTCACAGCCGATGCTTAGAAGGTTACCAAGGAATCTCTTGTTGTGCCAAGAGGTAAGAAGGTAGGAACATCATATCTGTCTACCTATATTACTTATTCCTTTTCTGTGCTATCTACTATAGATTCATATGTAACCATGTGGCATAATTGGTTGGGCCATATGAGTGAAAAAGGAATGTAGATCTTAAAGGCTAAGGGTAAGTTATCAGATTTGAAACAATTAGATCTTGAATTTTGTGAGCATTACATATTTGGAAAGTAGAAGAGAGTGAGATTTCTCAAGGTTGGGTCAATAAAGAAGGAGAAGAAATTGGATCTTGTACACTCAAATGTGTGGGGACCAGCTCAGGTAGCTTCTATTGGAGGATCCCAATATTATGTGACTTTCATTGATGATGCCATAAGGAAGGTATGGATCTATTGTATTAAGCATAAATCTGATGTTTTTGAAACTTTTAAAAGGTGGAAATCCCTTGTGGAAAATGAAACAAACTTTAAATTAAAGTGCCTTAGATCTGACAATGGTGGTGAGTACTTTGTAGTAAGGATTTCAATGATTATTGTTCAGTGAATGGAATACAAAGAGAAAGAATGGTTCCTAGAACTCCACAGGAAAATGGAGTTGCAGAAAGAATGAACAAAATAATCATGGAATGTGCTAGAAGCATGAGGGTACATGTAGGCTTGCCTTTGAAGTTTTGAGCAGAAGCAGTGGATACAATAGTTTACTTGATCAACCGTGGGCCTTCAACAACACTAGATGGTGGAATACTAGAAGAAGTTTGTCTAGAAAAGAGGTAGATTTTTCTTTTCAGATATTTTTTGGCTCAGAAGCTTTTATGCATGTTGATAGGGAAAATATGAAGAAATTAGATGCTAAATCTAAGAGATGTAATTTCATTGGTTATGGCTCTAGTGATTTTGGATATCATTTTTTAGATTTAGAAGATTCTAAGATTGTTAGGAGTCATGATGTTGATTGGAATGAAAAAATAATGTACATGGATCAGGTTGTGTTGCCTAAACATGAACATGTTGATGAGATTTTGAAGAAAATTTAATTTTCAAACCTAAAGCAAACATCTAAAGACAATGACGTCAATTCTACATAAACGATGGTGGTCGGGATAATCGGCATCGGCAAATAGGATTACGTTCATAACAAATCTAGTGGAACCAAAGATTAGTACTCCTTAAATCCCGAAGTCGGTAAGGCAACCACGGTAGTCGTCAAACAGAGGAACCGTAGTTGGTTACGGTGTGACCAAAGATCGGTCCAGCGACAAAGATTGACATGAATGTGCAACATGCACAAAATGAGCCCCAAACACCCCAGATCTCAATGAGAAGGTCACAAAGGGTAAGTAGACCTCCAAAGATATTTTCACCTTCCTTTTCTTATTTATTATTGACTGATAATGGTGAACTAGAAAGATTTGAAGAAGCAATGTAGGTAGATACCCACGTGCAGTGGGAGCATGGCATGGATGAGGAGATGGAATCCTTGGAACAAAATCAGACATAGGATTTGGTCAATTTACCAGCAGGTAAGAAAACTCTACAGAACAAATGGGTTTACAGAATCAATGAAGAAGAGAGTGGACTGAAAAGGTACAAGGTGAGGATTGTGGTAAAGGGATTTACATAAAAATTAGGTATTGACTTTGATGAAATTTTTTCTCCTGTAGTTAAGATGACTTTTATTCATATTGTTCTAATTTTGGTTGCAATAGAAGATTTGCATTTAGAACAACTTGATGTTATGATGACTTTTCTTCATGATGATTTGGAGGAAGAGATTTATATGTGTTATCCCGTAAAATTGACAAGGGCAATTTTATAGGTAACCCTACCAAAATTTTGTTTTGGTCCCTCGTCAGGGACCCCTCGTGTTCGGAATGTTGCAAAGTCCCTTTCCGGAAATCCAGTCCTCCGAACTTAGTCATTTTGACCCTCTTTTGGCAGGGCGCACCTTTCATCCGTGTAACACAGATTAAACCTGCGCCCTCTTCATTTCCTTTGGCACACCGCTTTATGTGTCGACACACGTTTTGGTGCGCCTTCCCGTGTTGCACCTTTTTTACGTGTGCCAAGGCGCATGTGCCTTCATGTTAACACATCAATTGTTGCGCCGTGTTTTGGTGCGCCAAAGGGCGCAGAGAATGAAGTGTTGACAGTCTTAAACTTGCGCCAGAGGCGCAAGTATTTTCATGTTGACACGTGTTTTGGTGCACCAAAGGGCGCACCATTTTACATGTCGACACATGTTTTGGTGCGCCTCTTAAAAGAGTGGTTGGCGCATTTATTACACCTTTGCCTATATATAGGTGCACCCACCCTGTCACTTTCACAATTGAAAACACGTGATATTTTATTCCTCTGCACCTGTCAGCATGCCTGTCGTCCTCGTGTCACATTCGTGGACCCCGCTTCGTCTCTCACATTCTATATATTCCGGGTAAGTGGTCCTTGTTACTCTCGTGTTTTAAGTTTTTGTTGTTGGTTGTTGAAGGAGGGATGAATGAATATGAGAAACCCATTAAACCCTCCTACCGTTCTTGCAACCTTTCCCCCAAACCGTTTTCATCCTCTTTCCAGATCTGCTGGTCGAAGGGCTCTGCCTCAAAAAATCAACCTGGATCTCCTTGTTGTGCCCCCTTCACCGTCTGAATCCCTGAAGAAAAAGGCTTAAAACACATGCAAACCCATCAGGGAAAGAAAGAAAACTTGGAGGCTCGTACTATACTGCATTTTCCTCTTGGCGCATTTGCCTTTCTGCTGCATAAAATACAGTCGCGCCAAGAAGGCACACTTTTCTTGCTTGCAACACCCAATTAACCTCGCGCCTTTGGTGCACCAAACTTTCATGTTGCATAACAAATACTTGTGCCATGGGCGCACCTTGCCCCCATGCAACACCAACATTTCATGCGCCAAGTATAAAATTGCATAACGGCGCAGGCACATACCCTATTACAGCAACACAGTGTCATGCAGGCTTTCCCTGCGCCGCGCCAAATTCTCCTTTTGCGCACAGAAAGATAGTGCAACACGCATTTATCCTGCGCCATTTGGCGCATCAACATCCTCTGTTACATGCCAATTACATGCGCCATTGGCGCACCTGATTCCATGCAACACTAAGTTTATCTGCGCCCAACATAACCTTATATAGATGGCGCAGGCGCATCCCCACTTACAATAACATGATGTTATATGCAAAATTCATGTGCCCTGCGCCCTTTGCACTGATTTGTTCCCTGTAACACTCCAACTCAGTGCGCCATTCTGATAGCTCTGCAGCCTGCAGTATTCATGCGCCCTGCGCCCTGAGGCCTTAAAATTGCTAACTCCTCATTCTATTCTGTAGTGCTTTAATGGAAGACTGACAGCTAATATGGCTCTTTGGCGTTGGACTTCTCTTCTTCTTCTTGCAGATCAGCAACTGAACTCAGAGCTACATATGTCTACATCAAGCAAGAAGCCAACCAAGTCAAAGGGTAAGGCTAAGCTTACTGAAGAAGAAATGAAATACAAGTACCAGAGGGTCAGAATGCCCGAGTCCCAGGCAGAATGTGACCTGGATATAAGAGACTCGAGCTCAGTCACATCGATATGGAAGATTTATGTGCCGTAACCAAAAGAGTCACGGGAAGTCCTTAGATGGACAAACCGGTGGTAGGCAATGGACGCATTTTTCCGGAGGGATCCCCGTCAGTGTAGTAAATAATGAATTCATGATGGTAGTGGCCACGCTACAACAAAGACACAAGGTGTGTCCAAAATGAAAAGGGCGAGGTCATGATCAACCTCACTGCCCGGCACTTCAAAATCATGTTAGGCATCCCTCACCACCGACACTTTGTGGCCGTAAGCCAAGAAGACTGCACCAAGGCATGGGAGGATAATGAAGACCAGTGCATACAGCTCATGAATGAGGTCTACCTAAAGAACAATAAGGTGGTAACCAGATGGCCACAGGTTATTCACCGTAGCGACTTCTTCGAGGAACTAAGTGACACTATCACATTCCTGAAAGCAGAGTATTTGGGCTTTCTGATGCCCATTACTTTCACAAGTGGATGCTCAGATACCTTGAGACCATGAACAAGAACGTACCTGATCAACGCTTCGAGTGGGCGGAGATCATAAGTAGTACCATATCTGAGCAGCTCCAACAACTCACCACAATGGGGAGGTTCTACATGAACTCCTACATAGTTTATGCTGCAGCCACGAGAGAGGGACTATCCAGCATTGAGCCGATGTGGGGTTTGGCCCTAGGTTAGAATATATGAGTACTACCTAGAGCTGAAACTGGAGAACAACATCCCACAGTTTACAAAGATCAACGATGCTTTCTTCTATGGCATCGTCTACCTTTTGAGGCCAAACATGACTCACGGTCGAACGACCAAGAGCATTGTCACAGCAACAGAGAAGTGGGGGGCCTTATTTACACAATTTCCCACCTTCACCTATCTCAGGGCAGCTAACTTCTTGGGTGAGCCCACCAAATTGCCGAGATATGCCGGCCCCAAGCTGATCCTGTTGGAGCTATCTAGACAGCTCGTGACATACCATGAGAAGTGCCTGAAGAGAAAGAAGGGTGGAACTCCTTTCCCCTTACAGGGCGAGATACACATGCGTCTCTCACCACAAAGCCCTGGGAAATGGTTGCCGAGCTAGAACTGCTCAATCTGAAGCACAACTTCCCGGCGAGGCCCACTTTTGATCCAAGGAATTGCCTTCCCAAGGCAAAACTCGATCCAATCCATATTCCACAGATCGAGGACATCTATATCGACCTGTACCATGAGGTCGAACTTAGAAGGAAGGACCACTCCCGCTTGGCCCTGGCAGAGATCATTCAGTACAACGTGGGCCATTGTCCCAAAAGGTTATCAAACTACCAATCAAGAAGTTGATCAGGTGTATCTTGACACGGATGGGGACAACTGGCCGTTTGCCGCAATCGACAGAACAAAAGCACCTAGACTATTGAAGAAAGGGTTAAGGAGACATTGCGAAGAACATAACACTGGTGCAGGATGAATGGCCTCATCTACCTCGGGGTAGATTTCACTACGTCTCCATTAGGCAACGCACCTGTCAAGCCAAAGCATCTGCCAAAGGTCAAAGGCAAGGATAAAGAGGGTGAATCAAGCTCTGCTCAAGAAGGAGCCCCTGAAAGTCCTCCTTCCGCTACACAAGAATAGGCTGTAAGCCTAGTATCCCCAGAAAAAGAAGCAATGGAAGGTGTTATGATGGGCACATCCACTCAGGGTGTCGCCACTACTACAACTACTGAGGTCCCTTCTATCCCTTCTCCCTCTCCTCCTTCTCCTCCTCGCGTGACCCAAGCAACCATTCCTTTGGTCGTGTCCTCTCCCCCATCTTCTGTTGTTCCCCTTTCCTCTTCCTCCATCTTCTCCTCTCTCGCGGAGCTGTCCCCCACCATTTCTTCTCTCATCTCTCAGCTCCCTTCCATTCCCGCATCTACTTCCCCTGCAGTGTTTCCTCCTTCCGTGAGCACTTTGATGGCCTTTCTGTTAATGCCTCCACCAAGTGTCTCTACGCATTTCCCCTCATCCACTGCAGCTACTCCCTTTTCTACCTCTGGTCCCATTCCCTTAAGTCCAGCGTGGATCTCCCAACATCTGAGCCAACGCAAAAGAGGAAAGTCCCTATCGCACCAATGGACTTCTCCGTCATCCCGGCAAAGGGGGCTAAGAAGCAAAAGCCTATAACCCACTTCTCTCAGAGTGCATCAGGGGAAAGAGTGATGGAGATTACATATCCCGATCCTTTAAAGGGTAAAAAGATCTGTCTCCGGCAGATTATACAGTGACCCAAGTCACAATGGGAACGTCTTCAGAAAGTCTTCAAGGAGAGGCCCTATCTGCAGTGGATGCCCTTTGCAAGAAACTTCAAGAAGCAAAGGAGGAGAAAAGGTTGCTAAAGGAACAAAACAAAAATCTTCTCCACGCCCTACAGAAAATGGGCAATGCACCTCCTACAACTGCCATGGAAACTCCTGAGGTCCTAAGTCAGGACAAGATAAACGAGTATGCCAAAATTGGCGAACAAGGTATGGCAGTTTCCACCTGGAGGGATCAAATCCTCAAAGACAGTGAGGAGGTAATAGTCAAGTTCACCGAGTTGTATCAGAACATCAATCAGGTGAACAAAGATCTCCAGGTGATTGCAGGACCTATCTCTGAGGAGTTGGACCATGCAAGGCTGCAACATGAAACATTCCAGAAAATGCTTGACTACTCACTCGATGATCTAGTAAAATTTGGCGTCTTCAATCACCCGGGTACCCAAAGTAAGATCCTTGCTGCGTTGGATTACCGGGTCGACCAGATGGAGTTCGTCCTGGAAAAGATTGATAAAGTCAAGGAGGAAGCCCTAGATGCAATGCATCAAATGGAGCAAATTGTTCTGAGAATGTCTCTGGGTTTGCTTACTCCTTCTTTCACCTTGAGGAAGGTAGACGAAACTATCCGGATCTTCAAAGAGATCATCTCGCAAGGGTTAGGGCCAGAAGCCACTTTCGACACCGAATGCATCAACAACCTTCTGGCTTGCCGTGATTTTGTGGGGTTCCTGATGGAGGCAGGAAATGAATATTTCAAACTCCCTGAAAAACTCAGAGATGAGTGGGAGACCTGTGAGGTCATCGGTGATCATACGAAGGGTCCTGCTCAGGATCAACTTCAGCCCATGATCAGTAAATTCATGGAATATCGGACCCAGTTCCACATCATCTCTCCCGAGGAGCAACAAGCAGGATACCCCCTTTCAGCCGCGAGATGATGATGAATAGTTTCCTCCTCTTGGCTTCTTTTTGTAAATATCTAAGAGTATGTTGGTACAAACAATGACCTCATCCATGTTACGTCATGGGATGATGTCATCCACCAAGTTGCCAAAAGTCAACATTGACTTTTAGATATTTTGTAATTAGTTTTTGTTTCCTTTTGCCTTCTTTCTTCTCCTTCTTCTATATATACTTGGATACTTGTTGTATTCGGTGGTGGACATTTTTTAGATGAAAAATAGAAGTGAGAAGAAAAGGCTTTGTACTTTTTGTAACAGAAGAAAACATTAATACAAATATTAAAGACTTTGTGTTGAATATGTGTGTTATGGGCATCTGATCTTTCTTATGTCAGATCTCTGTGTTTATTCTGTTGGATCTATTTATGTTTTTTTGTCATTTGTTCATCAGTATTGCTTTGCTCGTCTATGTAAGTAGGTTCGGCTTTGTTTACTACCAGCCCAAAACATAGACCCTCTGACCTTTCTGCTTTGGAATTCATTTCTTTTCTCCCTTCAGATCTATCATATCTCCTCTCCTCGCTTCTTTCCCTTCTTTCCGCAGTCGGAAATAACCCAACTAGGACGAGATCCCAAACCCCCGAAGGTAAATCAAAGACTTGCATGACAGTTCCTCGCCGGTAGAATAGCAATAAACCAGTTTCGCTTTGTTGTCTCAAAGAGGGGCTATGCCCTGCACACTGTTGGCTCGTCTATCCATAAATTTACTCTCACGATAGATTTTCGGACCAACAATATGCAAGAAATGCTGCTTGGTCATGAAGTCAAGGGTAAGAAGAAACTTGTGTGCAAATTGAAAAAGATCCTATATGGGCTCAAGCAAGCTCCAAGGCAATGGTATTTGAGATTTGACAATTTTATGCATGAGCATGGTTATATGAGATGTGAATCTGACCATTGTGTTTATTTTAAGAAGCTTGAAAATGGGAGCTATGTTATTTTGTTATTGTATGTGGATGATATATTGATTGCAAGATCTAGTATGCAGGACATTGGTAAACCCAAAGAAAGGTTAGCTCACACATTTGCAATGAAGGATTTGGGAGCTGAAAAGAAAATCCTTGGCATGCAAATTCACTAAGACAAGAAAAACAAGAAGTTGTATTTGTCTCACGAGGCTTATATCAATAAGGTGTTGGAAAGGTTTAACATGTAAGTTTCAAAACCTATTAGTACACCTATGGCTAGACAATTCAAATTGAGGAAATATTAGTTTCCTTCATCATACGAGGAGGTTTAGTACATGGCATGTGTTCCTTATGCTTCAGCAGTAGGAAGTCTTATGTATGCCATGGTTTGTATCGGAGTAGTGGGAGTTGTGAGCAGGTTTATGGGTAATTGAGGTAAAGAACATTAGAAAGCGGTGTAATGGATTCTTAGGTATTTGAGAGGAACATCCGCATGGAGTTATGTTATGAAGGGCCAAATACTTCTTTACTCGGCTATGTTGATTTAGATATGGTTGGATATTTGGATGGCAGGAGGAGCACCACTGGATATGTTTTCACAATAGGTGGAATAGAAGTTAGTTGGATTTTGAGATTACATAAGGTTGTGGTTTTGTCTACTACAGAGGAAAAGTATGTTATAGCTACGAAAGCTAGTAAGGAGATGATACGAGATGAGCGAGTTCATGAAAGAGTTACATAAGGAGCAAGAGGGTTACAGATTATACAATGATAGTCAAAGCACAATTTTTCCGGCAAAGAACTCAGCATTTCATTCAAGAACAAAACACATTCAATTGAGGTATCACTTCATATGGCAAGTGTTGGAGGATGGGCAACTGAAGTTAGAGAAAATCCATACGAATGAGAACCCTGCGGACATGCTAACAAAGCCATTGGTAAGGGAGAAGTTGGAGCTTCACTCCACTTTTGTTGGTCTTCGAGTTTGAGACTTGAAGAGGAAGAAATGGGCCAAGGAAAAGGAACCAAGGATGGTGATGCACAATACAGTGCAGCAATTGATCTCCAAGTGGGAGATTGTTAAGTATGGAGCTTAATTACACAAGACATGTTATTGGTTTTGATAGTGACCGGAAAATGTCGCGGTGATGATCGGTGTGCAGCTAAGTAGTGACCAGAATAGTCAGTCATCAACCAACATAGGTCAAGAAGTGACCGGCGATGGTCGTGCAATGATCAATGATGGTTACCTGTGTGACGGTGCTTTGTTTTTTGGCTAAGAATTAGAATAAATAATTTGTTTTAAAGTTGATTTCTTGATTATAAAAGCATAGTTAGTTGCCAATAATATAATATATGCATGTATGCATTGTATGAGGGCATGAGAAAAGAAAATAGCAATTATTTGCATGTTAGTTTTCTTGGTGAGAAAGAAAGAGTAGCTGAGTGAGGGAAAAGCATTGAACATCCTGTGAGGTGTTGGAAGATAGCATATCTTCATTGTATTTCCTCTATAAAGCACTGAATAATAATATTGTCCATTTCTTGGTGGACATAGCCCACACTAGGTGAACCACGTTAAATTTGGTGTTATCTTTCTCTTGTTTATTTTATCTTCTGGCTTATTTATGTATTCATTGCTTGTATGCTTTATCTGATATTAGATCTATGCAACACTATTATATGGTTTAACCCCAACAACCACTCCTCTATTCATCTAGTAGTGATATATGCTTTACACTACATCATCACTCTTTTGATCATCTTATCATCATATACGCTTCGGCTATAGGGTTGACGACACATCATTTCTAGGTTGCATATCTTCACACATACACACTCATCACAACACGTTAGACATAATACACATTCTTCAAAGATTTCTCGATGACGCACTTGCGTTTACGGTTCATTCTTGATCTGTTGAGGGGCCAAACCAAATGAACCTCACCACATCCATTTCCATTCACTCGAGGGCACATGGTTCCTATCATCCATCTTACATTCCATCCATCCACAACATATTGTATATCTTGGTTACTTTTACTCTTGTTTGCATTTGCTTGTATTTGTTCACTTTCTTACACATGCTAGTTAGATCTCTTGTATGTCATTTATTTATACCATACACACATGTGCATTCACGCCTTTGTTTAGTTGTGGTCACATTACGGATGCTCGCCTTTTACCCATCCTACATTGGTCATTGGGGCATCCACATTCGTCTCTCACAGGTGTTATTGTTTCATTTTGTACTTAACACTCCATATCACATGGTTATACATGCTTTTGACATATTGACATGCTAATGGGTGCTTCATGTGCAACATTTGTTTTGTAGGATTATTTGCTTCCATTGCTATATTTTGTTTGTACTTGTTTGTTTTGTTTGTTATTATATGTGGGCCTTGCCCTATGTTTGGTGTGCATACTTGTTTTTTGTATGCGGTCATGATGGCCTTGTGTTTCTTGCGATGTTATGAGTGATGTTCCATGTTTACTGATCCACTTTGTGTGGCTTATTGTGTCTTCTTATGTGTTTACTTGCATTCTAGCTCACCCATTGTCTACGTAGTTTACATTTATTTTCTACATGCATGTTTTTTCATCCTAAAATTTGTTTCTAGTCACTTGCTTACATGTGCCTTGGTTTCTACCAAGTGCATTCCTTTCCTCAGCACTGAGTTATAGATTTCATGCGGTTGGCCCTCTTTTCGAGTCGTATTCTCCTACAATGATGTGTTCAAAGAAAGGTTGCAAAAGCTATGGAATGGGGTAAGAACACTCAAGAGACCCCAAATCTTTGTGAAAAACTGATCAAATGGACCATCAGATAAGAAGTAAACAAGGATTCCTAATTTGCATACATTAACCTTGAAGCAAACAAGCAAACTTAACAAATATAATTACCCTCTATTCTTGAAAGCTTAAATAAGTGAGCCTAATAAGGATCTAAGCAATCAGTTTGTGCTTAAGAGAATGGGAGCTCACCATTAATGGCTTCAAGGCCAATGGTTCTTCCCATTTACTCCATGGTGTGTGGTGTGTTTATGTTAGAGGGAAGAAGTGTTCTTGTAAATGAGAGGGGGGTAGTGGGCTATTTATAGTTTTCCATTTGGGAAAGTGGAGGAATTTTGGTGCATGTGGGACTAAAGGATAAGCCAAAAAGTTGATTAGGGAGTCAAAGTAAGATTTGACTAGGTTTAGAAGAGTTTAGCCATGGTTAGGACTAGTTAAACTAGGTTATGTTAGTTGATCATGTTTAGAGAGGAATTAGGGTTTTGAGAGGGTTTTGAGAGGTCTAATCAATCCAATGAAATGGATTGATAGTCTAGGAAGCTAATAGAAGTAGTCTAGAAGAGGATAAGAAGAGGATTTAGCCAAGAAGAGGCTTATATTAGCCTATTTAATTGACTTATAAGAGGAATACGACCAAAAGAGTGTCGTAAGAGGGGAGTTAGATAGGTCTAACTGATGGTATGTCATCAATTTGCAAGAAGGAGAATAGTTAGTGCAATATTAGGAATAATAGTTCTTTGATCAAACTACAGGTGTCTACAAGCGACATCGCATATTCCCCTAAAGAGGGGGCATCATTTGGGGTTTACATACTATACAACGCTTCTACATTGGTTCTAATTGAAATCAATTTCCACCCTTGGCATTATGGGTTATACAGTGAGTTGGGTATAGACTAGTCTATGAACCCCGTACATAACGGCTTTTACAAGACATGGTTTTCCTTAGCATTCTGGGGAGTAGTTACAGTTAGAGGATACAATGAAATTCCTCTCTACACTACTTCATCCAAAGGGCGTCGGATCACCCAAAAACCAAGCAAGACAAAGATCTCTTTATACATGTTTAGGGAAACAGTTAAAGGTTAGAGGATACAAAATAATTCCTCCCTATACTTCTTCACCTATGGCGTCAAATCACCCAAAAAACCCAGGATAGGATATCCTCTTTCTACACCTTTTATCTCATCACGAATAAGGTGCACATGTTCCATTTTTCATTTTTGTATTTTACATTTACATACATATACATGCGTATTTTACATGTGTTTTTGTTACCAAAATATTGTGTAACATTATTAAATAAAATGTAATATTATTAATAATGAGTTTATAGAACTCATATTAATAATATAGTTGTAATATTTTTATTATTGGTGAGTTGTGAGAACAACTCACAGCTATTTTAGTGTGAGAGATATCCTAGAGATTAGCTAGAGATATCTTAGGGATAAGTTTGAGAGATTGTAGGGATTGGAGAGAGATATGTGGGTTGTTGAGGATTGATGTTGACTCCTTGTATTAAGGAGAACATCCTCCTATATAATGTAAACTCCATCTATGTATTGATATCCTGAATGATTTCTAAATTGAATATAATAATATTCGGTGTTTTTTATATAATTGTGCGAAAGTTTAACAATTTTTACATATGTGTGTGTGTGTGTTTGTGTATTTGACTTCTTGATCATCTTCTCTCTTGCAGTCCAATCGTATGAGAAGTAAGTAATAAAAACAACATTTTGCGGCAACACACATCATACTAACCATGCAGGTACATCACACACATCAACAACTACACACGTGTTTCCACCCTAGGTTCACTCTCATCACTTTTTACACTTTTACATCTTTTATTTCCATGCTTCATCATATTTTTGTCATTTCATGCTTTGTTTAGTCCTTCAGCACGTTTTCTACTACAATCTTTATGGACATCAAGTATGCATCTCTATCTACTTTATGTTACCGAGCATTCTACTCACCAATATAAATTGGGGGCAAATGTAGTCACAAAATCACACACTATAGACATTATTTAGTCTCGGTCTCGTACTATTATTCATATGGTTTTTGAGGGAAGAAAGTATTAATTAACCCTCATCTTTTGGCCATTTTACTTTGATTTATGTCATCATTGTCGACCTCCCACACATGCATGTCCAATTTGTTGCTATTGTTTTGTGTTATTTTGCATTTGACTAGGGTGCCCGGGCTAGTACTTAGGGCGCGACAGCACCCTAGTCCCGATCAATGGCACCTTGATCCTTTTCCCACTTTCTTGCCACTTTTTGGGCACTTTATATCCATTTGAACATTTTATATTTCTTGTGGTTGGCCTTTTCAGGTTAATTACAAAATTAGAACAAGAGAACCATATAAATATAAAGTTATGTGACCATAATGAGGGACCAAGCACTAAGCACTACTATCATCACCTAAGGATATCATCCATCAAAGGCTACACTTGTGCTCATCTAGCTTCATCACAAAGCAAAAGGTTGGTTCATCTACATCACACTGTATAGGAGGGAATTTCATTCTATTCCATCCACCATTCTATTACATTTTTCTACACATAGTTATTGCTCATTACTTTCATAAAGTGTCACTTACACAAGAGCACCTAGGGCATGATTACACACACAAGCACATAAAACTACATCAGGGTTTGAGATGCGGTCAATACTACTCGCTTAGTACATCCACCATTGTGGCAGCTAAGAAAAGTCCGACCCCTTCATATGCATCTTTCTTTTTAGGGTTTGATGTTTTTCTTGGGGTTTTATAGGTCTCTTCTTCATCATCGATTACTAGTGACATACAACCAATTATAGCAAAGTTAGTGTGATAGGAAGTGAAGGCAAGAAAACATCAAACGACGCCTCGAAGAAGAAGTTACAAAGATTTTTCACATACTAGGGTGCCCATATCTCGGACCATGGCACCCACAAGTGCCCTTGTACTCTATCGAGGCATCTAAGTCCACTCGATTTCCTAGATCTCGCACTTTTCTAGACTTTGGCACGGTCGTTTCCTCCTCCTGTTTCTCCAACCATCTCTGCGACACAGTCCAACAAGCTCGTCGAAACAACTAAGCTCCTTCCAACCCTACTTTTAAATCAGGGTTTCACATTTTCATTCACTTAGTTACTTGGGTCACTTCTTATATTTATTCATTATTAATTATTGTTGTTCTTAGTTTATATTAACTACCATTATTCCACATTTTAGTTGATCAAAGTGAGCCACCGGCTCCTAAGACTACATCATCATAGATCCTCCCTTTTTTGCACAATTTAATAAATTTTGATTTTGTGGGGCCCATAGTTTTAAATGCCATCACTCATAAAAACCTTATAAACATTAAATTAAATGGGATTGGGAAAAAAATAGAAATACTCATCTACAACCACATGAATTAATTGCCCAAGCCCAAGATCATTGAAATAGCCCATAGAGTGACTGCCGCACTAAAATTTCATATCTTCCTCAATACTCTACCAAATTGGACAAACTTATACTCGTTGGAATCATGATTTTATCCTCTACACTTAGAAATCAAGAAATTGAAGATTTGGTGAAGGTAGATGGGTCAAAAATGTAGAAAACTCACCCAAATCTCAAATGAACACTTCTAGGTGGGCAAAAATGCATTAATGAGACATGGGAGGCCATTTTCTTCTATAGGAAGCTATAGGACAATGAAGGATGGGGTTTTGCAGGGTTCTCCATGCCTTTTGCAAATCAATTAATGTCATTTGTTGGTGGTTGAATGCAGATTTTGGTATTTCCTCTTTCTTCTCCCTCTCTTTTCTCTTCTATAAATGTAAAATGGAGAGCTCGCTTAAAAGGTTATTGAACATTTTCTAGCTACTCCTCCACTCTACAGTTTGTTGCATGTGTCTATGGGTTTCAATCCTTCCATTTTAAGCATTTGGCAAGAAATTCATCCCTTTTCTTGATTGTAATGAACTCTCTCACATATTGAAATAATAAAATCAAGCTCTGTGGTTATTTTGTAACCCTTTCTTGTGTTCTATTGCATTATCTGACCTCTACATTGTATTTTAATATATTTAGTACATTTTAATGGTTTCTTTCATGCTCTAGATGGTTGTGTTTCATGGAAATGGTAGTGTAAATGTGTGTTTATATATTGTGGTGTCCCAATACCCTCTCTATCTCCATTTGCCTTCACTTTCATCCCTTAGAGAGTCTCCCAATCACCCTTCTCTTAGTGTTATCACCTCCTTAGTGTAGGATTTCCTATTTTTCATGCATTTTCCTCTCTCCCTGGTCCCTTGGAATCATAGGATAGGATTAGATAAGTGTATTTCCAACATTAAGAGTAGTTTAGTGCTTAGATTAGGAAGAGGAACCAACCTTTTCTTGAAAATTATCTCAATAATAAGGTCCCACACCTTGAGATAATTCTATGTTACCCAATTACATTCATTGCCCAATAAACTCACATGCTAGAAAATCGGAGGGTGTTGTAATTAGGTGATAACATGAGTCATATAATATAGAAATTTAAAAAATACTCTTCACCTACCTCCCACACGACTTTTCACTAACTTTTACAACTTGTGACCTTTCATGTCCCTATGAAATAAATTGAATCCTTTTTTATAATTAAAGGAAACTCACTAAAATGTTTGATTATAGGTCACATTTAAATGAATAAGATGAAATAGTGAAAAGTAAACCCCTTAATGAAGAATTAGAACATGAGAGAAGAGAAAATGGGGGAAGAAAAAGAAGGGAGATAGTTATGCCGAAGTAGATGATGCATCCACCGATGAAGATCAACCTATTGAAGGACTCTAGGAGAATGCTCCTGAAGAAATATCTATTCCTTTGAAATCTTTACTTGAAGCAATCCATTATGGGTGCTACTTTTTTTGCTTGAGGAACACGCATGAAGCTTAAAGCCTTAAGCCAATTCTCATAAGTATTGTTGATGTTTTTACATTGCTTGAACCAAATTTGGTGATCCTTAGCAGTGTTGGAAATAACACACTTAATCTCTACAAGGGATTCTAAGGTGTCCTCATTGAAGGAGAAGGGATCTCCTGCCTCTCTCTTGATTGGCTCTTCAAATGGCTTTAGAAGATCATTCGCCAAGGACTTCTCATTTACCGAAGGTGCTCCAAGATTTTGCACTTCCTTGTTTATGTTTTCCTACATCTGTGAAGTGATCTCATCACAAGAATCTAGCTCATCAAGAGCATTGTTCAACATCTCATATCGGAAACCAACATTCGAGACCAAATTGGAGACATATTCTCAGTTATGGAGTTGAACACATTTTTGCCTACCAACACAAAATAATTAAGGTTCCCCATCTCTGTTACAAATGGAAACACTTAGTCCCAATGAATATTTTCCTTATAAATTTCATCTTTAGTCATCCTTACTTTCACAATAGTGGAGTATGAACTCAAACAACGAAAGAATCTCTGGAAAATAAGGTTTTACCTTTCTTGAGGATTTTGTCCACCCACTTGTCATTGGCTCTCCCTTGCATTGTATATCCATGTGCCTTCTTGATTGAATTTGGATCAAAGCTAATGATTGGAGTGACATCTTCGGTAGGGAGAGATGGGATGACACTAGATCCATGAATGATTGAACATATGAAGTGAGAGTTCTCACATGTTCTTCCAATTGTTCAATCTTCCCTTTGTATTCCTTGTTTCTCGTAAGAATATGGTCATAAAAGTCTTGGAACAAATGAGCATATCCTTCATGTGTTACTGGTCCCAAGGTAATTGTTGTCATTTCATAGTTTTATGGGGTCATATCCTCAACAAGGTTTATTACCTTCGACTGAGAAACTTCTATATATTTGTTTCCTAAGGTATCACTGAAGAAGTAGGAAGTTGTTTAGGATTTCTTACCTCACTTTGCTTTCACCATCCTTGAAATAGTTTGAAATTCTAACACCACTTCCTGTTGCACTTGTATGAGTTTCACCTCGATGAGATCTTGGATCCATGGAAATATCTTTGTTGTTGTAGGTTCGGCACTAGACATGATAGCAATTTCAGTTCGAGGTGAGGGGGTACCTCCGCATTCGGCGAGTTGAATCCATAGTGGAAGAAGATATTATTGGATACTAATGTAGAATTGGTGGATGAGAAGGATCTATCTCTCCTTGCACTATATCTTATGTAGAGTCCTGAATGACTTTTGGTTTCTTGTACAACCTCATGCAGTGGGAACTTTCAACATCCATTATTTTTCTCTTCACACGCTCTCTGAATGAGCAGATCTCGCAGTCCTCTCGAGTGCCTTTAGAGATGAGAGATGAGATGTTTGCCTTGTGAGAGTATGAAGACCACTTGATTCAATGAACACAACCCTCTTTTTCATGAATCACCCCTTAGATCTCTAGATTGCTACTCTGCAGTTATTTCATTGATATCCCTTGACTCATGAACACTCCACGAGACTCGGTGGGAGAGGTGAAGCCTTCACTTCTTGGTATTCAAGATCATACAACTCGGTTCCATCATCTTCCACACCTTCTATGAACCAATCAAATCTGAATTTCCTCATTTAGCCAATGGTCATCCTCATGTGATCTCATTTTCTTATCTCAAAATCATTCAAGCAATTGACCTAATAATCCTCAATCTGAGGAACATGGAATAACTCATGGAGATTGAAGGTTTCATGATTGCTTCGGATGTAAAAATATGTCATGGATGTGTATGAATAGAGGATCAAGGAGGAAAATTAAGCTTCAAGATTTGAGGCATTAACAAAACTTTTACAAGAGTAAATACCAAGAGAAATGGGGAAAGACACACCTTTCTTCTTGTAGTTCCTAAACTTGTTATGGATATGAGCAAGTTGCCTACATAGTTCGAACATCACTATCTTGTCACTGAGATATCTTGGAAGCTTGTGAGGAGTGAGGTCAAACCCTGAAACTCTGATATAGGAGAAGGTGGAGAATTGAGTGAAGTAAGACCCATACTTTTCAATCAATTTTGTGGCTTGGGAAGACAATCTCAACTTTGGGTTACCTTCAAGCAATCAGATGATGAACATGGTGAATGCATCATTCACTGGAAAAGTGATGATTATTTTCTTTAGGAATGAGTTAAGGGTACCTTTCATAAGCCAGTGGTTTTTGAGAAACATTTTGAGCAAGATTCAAGACTTTCAATGGTCTAGTGCTCGCAAGGGCATACACTATATATGATGTCATGTGAATTTTTTTGTAACTTGCAACTAGAGAAACTAACAGTGGATGTTATCACTTATGATTTGTCCCTAATCAACCATATGATTCACCTCGATGATAATGAGGATGAATTGTGTAATCTAATCCAAAAATTTCTTTGTGGTTTATTCACCCATTACCCCTTTCTTAATATTATTGCATCCAAGTAACCCTCATGAAACTCACTCCTCGATGAAGTCATGGGCATCCAAGAGGGTTTCCTTCCTTGTATCAACCATGATCCTAGTGCAAGGCCCTAGAGATAAGATTAATTCTTTGACCACTCACTAGATGTAAACTCTTTTGATATTATGACCATGTTGTTACTAGTTGGAATTTACATACATTATGAAATTCCTTTTGGGGTGAGCATTACAAGTATGGAATTGTCATCTACCCTTACAATCTTGGATTTTGTCTCATAGTTATCAACACATGCTATCACTAATTCAATATTTTGTACTAATAAAGGGTGTCCTACAACCGTAAACAACCCACTTGTGAATATATTTTCCTCAATATGTTCTCTCGGTCCTTTGAGCATCCTACTTTTTAGGTCCTCTAGGTCCATGTGAGTGACATCACTATCACCCACACCTAAATACTTTGTGGCCAATATTGAAACAAGTTCAATTCCAAATAATTTTAACTTCATGATTCCAAAAATCAGCAAGATAAGTAAAAATGAAGCTAACAACAAATTTCTGCACTAGAATCCAAAACTTTCTATTTTTGGCAGGTGGGGTTAGGAGTTGCTATTTTGGGAAAGTTTGCTTTTTTCTCAAATTTTTCTTTTGAATATCCTAACACACTTATATTACCTCCATTTATGATGCTTTACTATTTTTAGAAAGTTTCTATTTTTAGCAAGTTACTTTTTCGAAACTGCTATTTTGGGAAAGTTGTATGTTTTGCCTTGTTTGTTGTTTTTCATTATTTTTGGATGTTCTGAGTAATGTGAGCTTGTTGTTTTAGGAGGATTAATATTTTTAGTATGTGACTATATAGATAAATTTCTATTTTTATTAATTTCACTTACCAATGTCGGTTTGCAACGAAAACACTTTCATCGGATTTGACTCTACACCGGACCCCGTACTCCAATTTTCACAAAGTGATTCTTCCATCAAAACTCTTGCAAACTGAAAAGTCAAATTTCGTAGGTATAGTATATATTTTATACTATAAATAAACTAGGGCATCATCTGATATGTAACAAAAATCTTCTCGAAGGCGCCTAGAGTAGAGTATTTTGTGAAAATCTTAGTTGAATTTGGTTTTTGGTTGAAAAGATATGAAGAAATATTAGTTTCCAAGGATATGGTTGTTTTGGGATGATTTTAACAGCATGTATGGTATATTTTAATGTTATTGGAGGTATTACAACAACAAAAATGGTGAATAGGTTGAATTGTGTTAAGAAAGTAACTTAAAAACAAGTTATCTTTTACTTTTGTGTTTCCCTGCTAACTATGGTTTGACCCTAGGTTGAATGAAATCTTAAGTGGAGTTAAAAACTAGGTTTAGTGGTGTAAGGGGACACAAGGGATAGAAAATGGTACTTGGAGAGATATTAAGCCAATTGGTGCATCTGGTGAAGTGTGAGGAAGATGAAAAATTTGATCAAGCACCTATAGAGCATGAGAGAGATCACATGGGGGACCAGATGAGGAGGCTTACTCATGGGTGCTCATTTTTTTCCTCTGTCCCCTTGGGAAAAATGAACAAGAGGGAAAAAAATGGAGCTTGGAGAGATATCATGACAAGTGGCGTAATCTGAGCGGGCTCGAGGAAATGGAGTTAACCAAATAAGCACCCTATGGAGTTGGAAACGGTCACATGGGGGAGCAGAGAAAGAGATTGCTCATGGGCACTCATTTTTGTCCTATGTCCCCTTGGGAAAAAGGGATAATAGGGACACAAAATTACACCATCGAGCAAGGTGTTGACATGTGGTAATCAAAATTTTGGCTAAGTATGTAGCTCAGCACACTCTTCACCAATGAAAACTTGAAATATTCACTCCCAAAACTTGGAATGGTATTTTGAGATGAAATATTATATGAATCTGACTCCAAGAGACCTTATAATATTAATGGCATATGTTTCAGATCTTGATTCTTCCTACAACTCCAAAAAAATCCCTTTTGATCAAGATAGGGAGGTGCACCTACAAAGATTAAAATGTTTCAAGAAACCATCATGTCTTAGATCAAATATGATGTTACCACCATATAGAGGAATCCTCTAGATTTAAATTTCCTATTTTATTTCCTTGTAACTCCTTATGGAGCTCCTAAAATCATTGGGATAAGTTCATGTTCATAATTTGATTATTCATTCCTTATACTTGTAAACCCACTTTTACACGTGAATGTCCCTAAAGCATCAAATATTTCCTAAACTTTTAAAACCACTTCTAACACATTTAAATCTCTCCAATACCACCTCCAAATGCTTATGTTATTTTATAGCCTTCCCGTAGGATGCACACATGCCTTGAAATGGAAAAAATGGCCTTTTTTTGCCTCGCCAAAGAAAGAGCTAGTCTTTTGGTTGTATTTCGTTGAATGAAAGAGTTGGACTTATCACATCAATTTGAAAACTTGTAAATGCTTATTCAGTATATTAGGAGAATATGCAAGGTCAATATGATCATGAAACGAGATACAACTAATCGGGAGAGGGGTTTGGGAAGAATTTTGAAGCATGTTTTCACTTTGTGGCTTGGTTGTTATGGATCAAATTTTACATTTTTGGCTAGTGATTTCACATGATAACAACTCGTAAGACCAAAGTAATAGTATTTTCACTACAAAGGAAAATAAGAAAAATAATTGGATTTTTGAAGGAAGTCCATTGGAAGTAGTGGAAGAAAACAAGTATCTTAAGCTTACATTCCACAACAAGATTAGTTGGGATATATGTGGGGAAAAATAATTTAAAGCGGGATGCAATGCTTTATACTTGTTATAGAACATGTTCAAGAATGTAGAATTATAGGACTGGAAACCAAGAGATCCTTGTTCATCCCACTTGTCACATCGGTGATCTTATACAAATATGAGGTATGGAGAAATAACATGTCTTTCGTAAACTAGAAGTAGATAGAGCAAACCAAAAACATTTAATCACAACACATTTCGAAGTTAAAACATCATTTCCATATGAGAATTTGTTAGTGAAACATATGCTTTTGTTGGACGTATCGATAATGAATCCGACACCAAATTATTTAAAAAGGATCAAAACACGAAGACACATCAATGGCCTAGAAACGATGTTAGAGGATGACTTAAGCGAAGAAAAAATGCATGGATGAGATAGAAAAATAAGTGGATGAGTAAATGGGGAATAAACATGTAAGAGTGCCCAAATACTAGTGGGTAAGTAAGAAAAATGTGAGAGAGAAATTCGGACAATTATGTGGATAAGGAAGTCGGGCGGAAGAAAGCTTATTATGTCAAAGAGTTTAATCCCATTTGTAACTTGTTGGTGTAGGATTTTTCCTAGTATGTGGTTGTACCTACATGGTCTAATTAGCTTGCTTAAGTTAATCATAGGTTATTAGGGGAATGTACTTTAAGTCATTTTCTAATTGTGAGTTGAGTTAGTTACCTTTTTGGGTGACCTAATTTCTTATTATTTAATGTAACCTCTTATGCATATGTTGGCTAATAGGATTATGCATGACTGAATGAAGAGTTTTTCCTTCCCTTGAGTGTTTGTGGATCTCACTATTCCACGTAGATTCTTGATTTGTGCATTCGATCCTATCCAATCCCATTCCTTGATCGTGGACCACTCTGACATGATATCGAGCTGATATAGTAACCGAATGTCATAACCTCATTGTAAGATCTAACATTCTAGCTCATTTAGTGTTTGTTTTTTTATAGATTTTAGTTTTCAAGGGTTTGGTGGGATTTTAAGGAAATTCATGAAAAAAAATTCCTTTAGGGTCTCTACATGAAAAATCGACATCGTCATTGAATTCAAAAGGGGTCAAAACCTCAGGTTCAATTACAAACTTGATCTAGTTTTGTGACAGACAATTTTGACCATTTTTGGAGGTTTTTTTAAGGTTTTGTTTGAAAATATACAAAAAATCACCATCTTGGGCTCGGAATAAAAATTAAAATCATTTTTGGGTTTATAGATACATTTTTTGGGTATTTGACATTTTATGTGGAAGACATACAAAATTTTCAAGATCTAGGGTTTTTTCCCACATTTTTATCGCCATCTATGTGTTTAGAATTTGTAGGGTATCTCGACAAGTCAAAAAAATTGCTCGGTGAATTTGGGTTTTTAGGGTTTTGGTAGGTCAATAATTCCAACTCTAAGAATTTCAGTTTTGGGGTTGTTTGACAAGTCAAAAGTCTCGTCACTATTGTTTTTAGGACTTGTCAACATTTCAACAAAACTTGTAAAGCGTGGTCAAACATTTGAACCCTAGTCAAAGCCCACTATTTTGGGTTTTAGGGACTTCAACTTATATTTGCATTTCAATTTTTTTTACAAAGTGTGGTCAACCCTCTAAACCACAATCAACGCCCAATGTTTTAGGTTTTCAAAACTCCGAAACATCTCTGCATCTCAACATAAATTTACAAATTGCAAGTCAAACTTCGACCCTGGTCAATGCGTAGTGCTTCAAGTTTTTCAACCTATTTGACATGTGTTGGGTCCCGACACTGTTTGACATGCTTCGTGTTCTACCACTTACTCAACACACATCGAGTTCCACCACCCACTCAATATGGGTCAAGTTTTGTCACCGCTCAACATGTTTCGGGTTCCCCAACTTGCTTGTGAGTCCAAAACCCCGACAATCTATTTCAGGATTTATGACTTTCTAAAAAATTGAAAACCTCGAAAACATGTTTCGAGAGTTGTTCAACAAGCATAAAACCACGATAGTGTTTGTTAGGATTTTTAAGGTGCTCAAAGCAAGCAAAAAAATGACTGTGTGTGTTTGGGTTTGGGAAGGTGTTTGACAAGTTAAAAACCCTAACAGATTGTAATTAAAAGTTTCCTAAGGTGCATAGCAAGATGAATACTCCGATGAAGCATGTGCATGCATAAAATTTAGTCACGGGGTAAGTGACACTATTCATTGGCAAAAGAGGGTCATTTTGGGAGTGACATCACTCACCTAGTCACATTACAATGTAAATCGAGATCATCAAAGGAGGGAGGTTTTTTCCATAGCCCTTAACTCTTGGTAAAGTGGAGATTTTTGTGATCAAGAAATTTAAAACTAAGGCGTCATTTTTTTAAGTGCGAATTTTTTCTAGCTTTACGCATTGGTAATATTTTTGTGCCTTGTCAATTTGTGACCTTTATAGTTTCGTGGGGTTGCATATTTAAATCTTTTCAGCACGCTTAGTTTAACCTACACCACTTGTTGCAATGGATTTGTCTCTTGTTCCACTTCTTACACTATTCAACTATCACGAGTGGAAAGTAAAAATACAAATCCTCTTGAGGAGTAAAGGCTTACACTAGATCACCATGGGTATAAAAACAAAACCGACACTAGATGTAAAGAAGGTGAAGTGGTACAACAAAAGTGATGAAGCCTATAGTCTATTATGCATGTCTATGTCTCCCAACTTGCTCTTTCATATTGAATCTGCAAATACTCCTAATGATGTATGGACCACTTTGGAAGGACTCTTTAGGAAGTAGGACATAATGAGAGGTCACAAGTTGGAGAATGAGCTCATCAGTTTGAGCCTAGGTAACTTTGACACGATACAAGACTTCTTCACCAAATTCAAATCACTAAGGTTGCATAGTTGAAACTTTATAGCATAGAAAAAATATACAAACAATTAGTTCTTTCCCTACTTGCTAAATTCATTTTTACCTTTCATGCCACTAGGAGCGGTATGGAAGCTACATGGACCGTGTCATCCTTGGACAATTTTTTGTTGACTTAACTCGGGAGTAAGACAAGCTTATTCAAATGGGTGCATTGAAGTCCTCTAAACCCCATGCTCTACTTGCTAGACATGAGAAACAAAAGGCTTCAAAAAGAGAAGAAACAAAATAACAAGGATCATGAGAACAAGAAGGATCAAAATGATCCCACCTCTAAATAAAAATCCGAACTTCCTCTTCTAGTGTTAAGTCCAAGAAAGAGAGGATCAAATGTGGGTATTACACAAACAAACATGATGAAATCAAATGTATGAAGAATCAAATTGACCACCTCATGAGTATTCTTGAGAAGAACAATATAGGTGTCCCTGAGTCTATCAAACCATATTCATCAACCCATGAATCCTCTAAGGAAAATGACCATGGAAAAGAGAAAGAAAAAGAATCAAGAAAGGAGAAAACAAAGGGGAGAGCCCTAGGTACTTTGTTATACTGTCAACTCCTACATGGGTAATTGATTTCGGTGCATCACACCATATGGCCTCTTCACATGTGGATTTCACTTCCTTAGATTTATGTGATGTGTCCTCTATACGATTGGGTGACAACTCTTCTACATAGGATTTTGGGAGAGGGTCTGTTGAAGTGAGTGGAGGAACATTCAATAATGTTCTTAATATTCCCTCATTGTCAACTAATCTCCTATCAGTCTACTAGATTACTCACCTTGGTCAGGGCTTGTGTGTTGAGTTCACTCTAGATTCAATGTATGTCAGATAGTTGCACACATGTGATGTTATCATTATAGTGGGTGTGGTTGATCATCAAACCTTGTTATCAATGATGGAATCATCATCATATTGGTGAATAGAGTATAGATCTGTCATAGATACCTTCTTAGAGATATTGATTGAGAAGTGATCAAGGAAGGTTTGGGCTAATTGGTTGAAGGAAAAGACCAAGTGCCTAGGAAAAACACTATACCAATCTAGGGTGGGTCTCGATAGCGACATGGGAAATGTTCTAAGGAGTAAGGCATCATCGTGGCCTATCAAATAACAAGCATGTTTAAAGGAACACAAGTGTTGTTGGGGATCCTCCTTATTGTTAAAATGGTTGAATTTGGGAAACTCCCATTACGTAGGATAGGGATGAATAGGTATGGAAGGGTGAATGGGTTCATTGCAAATCTCATCATAGGTTAGGACATTACGAGATCTGGAAATGGAGGCCTTGAGTATCTACATTTTTCCATCATCATTTTGATGAGATCTATGGTGGGATTAGGTGAGGATACCCCCTGATGTATAAAAGGGGTGGATAAGATAAGTGAGTCATGGAAGGCATGTCAGTATGTGGTGGTACCGAGTAAGCGAATTGAGATGTAGGCATATAGGTAGTGGTAGAAGAGGAGGGAAAATACCCTGAATATGAAGTGGAGGCGATAGGATGTGTCTAAGGTAAGGTGTAGGTGGGAGGAACTTGTGAAAAGATCCTTGTGGCAATAGGTGGAAGAGTTTGGGGTATAGAAATGACCAAATTTTGAAAGGGGGTATAAGATGTCTGCAACTAAACCGCATAGGAATAGGTACATAAGATGAAATAATAGGGGTGGTGGATGTAGGTACTGTAGATGTTGGAGGGATAGTAGATGTCGAGGGATGACAAATGTTGAAGGTGCAGAGGTCACTTGTGAAATGGGCAGTTGTGAGATGGGGTTGTTGACACTAGAGTAGTTTGGGTAGCTACATTAGTGTTTGTCGATATGGCAAAGGTGGTAGAAATGGGGGGCATGGAAGTAGGCATTCCATAAAGAGGTTGACTGATGAGTCATGAGTAGAAGAATTGGTGAGGTAGTGTTGCAAGGCCTTGGTGTTGTGATCAAGGAATCAAGTGAATTCCTCATCACCCTCAGGTATGATCACAGGCACATTTGGGTCCATTGGTGAAGAAATAGAAAGCAATGAAGGGGTAGTAAGTAATGGTATAAAAAACACATGAGAAGTAAAATCTCACACTGTTGGTGAGTCCAAACCATATGAAAATGGAAAATAGGTATTCTAGGCTCTATGAAAGTGACAGAAACTCAGAAACATTTTTGAATGAATTTGGTAGGTGAAAATAGGTCGTTGTTTTTAAGAGATTCAAAAACAAAGAGACCGATACCGGTTAATGACCCAATGGCGGTTAGATGAAATGACCGATATTAGTTGTTGAACTAATGTTAATAGGAAGGTAATCGATGTCGATTATTGTGAAAATGAAGAAATTTGAAAAATCTAAGTTAGATTTGGTCAAAAGAAGCCAAGAAAGAGGTTGTGTGTAGAAAATATAATCTAACACACTCAAAGAACCAAGATTAACTGGTTGTGATGACTGAATGTGAAAAATAAATAAGATTGATGAAGTATGAACTCACACCTCAAACAATAGAAGACAAGAAAGAAAGTCAAAAATCCACAAGCAAAAACTAAGAAACACGTTATCCTAGGAATTAGATTTTAGTGTTGTAATGGCTTAAGCCTTAAGACTGATTGTGAATATATAGAAGGGAATGGATGGAAGGTACCTAAAAGCTAGCTATGGATGGTTTCATGATGAGATGCAGAATAACAAGCCAAATAATCTCTATCAAATGAAAAATGTTGAGCTTCTCACGTGCGCAGCCACTGATAACTCACATGCAATAGATGGGTCGTACACGTTTATGACTTCACAAAATGGCATTAAACAAAGGGAAATACCTGTAAAAGACTCTCATGGATCCTTGCTCAAAGAATGGAGACCGGACTTATGGAAGAGGCATTTCTAGATCTCAAGCGCTCTGACACCAAATGAAAAGCACATCAACAGATTTACAAGGAATAATACTTCAATAATTCTTCAATCTGGATCATACAATATATAATGAGATGCAATTCCTATATTCTAGGAAGTTGCTCCAACAATCTACCTATATCCGTGATATTGTTGTAACTCATAACAATATCACAACTATCAAATAATACAACCAAATATGTGAATAATTACTCACGTAATTATTCTCTTTACAATATCTATAATAATGGAGCACTAATAAATTATATTTCCTAACATTTTTGGCGTGGGAGTCCTTGATATACCTTTTGGTACATGAGGTCCGAGCTCTGATATGACAATTCGGCCAAAACACCGATCAAGACCCACTATCAATGGGTTTTTAAATCCTTGATAGCTTCTTCTTGGGATTTGGGGAATGTTTAAGAAGTTTGTTGTTTGTTTAAGTGGTTTGGAAAAGAAGTGTGTGAAATAGTGAACTACGCTTTATTTCCCAATCCTCAACTAGTCATGACCTCCGTTATATTGGATTGTTATTTAAGCTATGTGAGCTAAAATGCAAGCATACAAGGATGAAATGCAAGAGTTTTAAGCCCAAATCAAGAAATGAAGTTGGATGAGAACATCGGTGGATAGGAGAATAATATTTCTTTTCACTATAACATGCAAGAGGAAATAAAGAAAGGTTTGTTTTAATTTGAACTAAAGGAAAGGTCTCTTTTAAAGAAAATAGAAGAAGGAGAATATTACTAGAGAAGAAATTTAATGAATATTTTCATAAAATAAAACACACAAATATGCAATCCTATATGAATAAACGAACCCACAAAGATGAGGGTCCCACCAGGCATGCCAAAATATTTCACCAATAAGTTACGTACGTATAAGAAAAACATATAAGGTAAGAGGTTGGGTACATGAGGAATACCTGAGACGAGAGGAAGGTTACGCACCTTCGTAGAAGATCAAGTCGATTTTGAAAATCTCCCTTTTTTCTAGGAAGGAATACCTGAGAGAGAACACAAGACCATAAGATAGAATTAAAAGCATCGGTTGGTCGACTACTAGTAATGAGTGCTAGATCCGGAAGGTGGGTACTTCCTAGAAGGTTTTCAATCCGCGTTTAAATAAAAATCAATGTAGATAAGAACATGAAATAGAGAGTCCTATTGTAGTTGTATAATTTAGGTATCTCACACAAGCACAATAATTCAAATCTAATCTAAATAATGAATACAAGATTAAATTTAAAGTGGGTGGTGGGTTGTTAAGGTTTGTAGGTGTAGCAGAGGGTGTTAGGGAGGTCTAGGTGAAGTTTGGTGGTTTTAAGAGGTTTTGGGTGAGGTTAATAGCTTATTGGTCTGGGGAAAATATTAGGTATAGAGACCGATACTGGTTGGGTGACCGATGACGGTAACTGGTTTTAGCTGGTATCGGTTGGCAAACCGATCATGGTAGGGGAATTAGGTGAAAAGGTAGGAATGAGGTTGGTTTGGGATTACAGTGATTACAGAGAGTGTTGGTAAGGCTCGGTAGGGTGTTTGGATTTAGGTGAAGGTACAACAGAGGTGAAATGGGTGGTTGGAAGGACAAAAAGGTTCATATTAGCGAGTTGAGATGGGTGTAGGAGGTATACGAGGGAGAAGGAGTCTATGCGATAACAAAATAAAGGATTTTAATACTAGAAACTAATGAAACTTAACAACTGGATTAGAATACTTATCTGGAGATTGAAGGTTGATGAGGCAATGGTTGTTGGTAGGTGCTTGGAGAAGAAATGGGTCCAGATCCACATAGCAAAGAACAAAAGGCTCGTGCTTCCTGTGTGAATGATCTGAGGTTCTGGAGCAATAGGTTGATTGATAATGAAGAATGTGGGTGCTCAAGTACTATGTTGGTCATCGAAATCTTGTTTTGAATGCCTAGATGTAAGAGCTAAGAATGCCAAAACTCAAAATCCAAGATCGAGGAACCCGAGAAAAGGGTTATAATTCCTTATTTTTAAAGAAGATGGTAGTTAGGTGAACCGATGCCGCCGAGGAATAACTAACGTTGGTTAGGGAGAAAAGGTCCTATTTTGTAAAAATAGCCTTTTCTCTCCATTTTTGGCGTTGGTCAAGATTTTTATGGACTAGGAGTTTGGGTTGGTGCTAAATGAAGTCAAAATTGGTAGGAGGGATAATAGGTAATGAATGTTAGGGTTAGAATGAGTCTTAGTTAGTTAAGGGGAGTGGTGACTTAGTCTAGGTTAATAAATAGGCTTGGAATGGGTCCATGGTGAGGTGGAGAGGTGAGGTGGAGGGGTGAGGGAATTATTAACTTAATATGGGTAATTAAATTAATAATAATGTGTGGAGGGGTCATGGTAAGGGGTATGTTAGTCGAAGGGGGCCTAGAGGGTTGCGACCCAATTTTGGGTGTCTACATTTGTCCCTTTTTTTCGTGTAGCTCATACTAATGAGAGACAATGACAAAAATAAGAAGTAAGTTACCCCAGGTAAGGGTGGAAGTAATCCCCCTCAAACTAGGAACTAATGTAGTGGGAGGCAGAATCGGTGTTGGGTTTGATAAGGTGGTAGGTGATGAAAAATGAGGTAGGGTCAAGGTATAGGTAATAGTGATAATAAGGCGAAGGAAATCAAACACACGTATAAGCTTAGAATGCAACAAGGCACAAGGTTAAAGGCACACAAACTCTAACTCATCATAGGTCGATAGTTTATCCAAACAAGGGTGATGTGGTCCAGTATCCAAGGTATAGGAAGTGCTCCTGAAACACAACGAGGCTAGGTGTAGAACTGGTATAGGTGTGTTTCAAAACACCAAAAGGTTTGGTTTGGTCAAGATAAACATCACAAAATAAGGCAAGGTAAGGTCGGTAGGCTAAACAACATAGGTAACATTATCACACGGTAGAGCGAGTAAGTGAATTTGATTGGCATATAGGCAAGGTCGGGTCGGATAAGGTATGGGTAAGGTCATGGGGAAGGGTATAGATGAGGGATAACAAGTCCGGATTATCCGTAGGAGTGGGTGAGGTGGTGAGGCTAGTGGGTGAGCTTTTAGGGAGGTTAGGAAAGCTGGCCAGCTTAAAGAAGGAAAAAAGGAACAAAATTAGGTCAAATGAAGCATTTGAGGTGATAAGTAGGGTGATTGATGCTAGTTTAGTAGAACCAATATCGGTCACCTGATCATGACCAAATCCTAGGGCATGACAGTCTGCCAAAAAAAGGGTTAAAATGGAAAACCCGCCCAAAAGTGATTCATTTGAGCATTTGTGTGTGTTGAAAATGACTGGTGGATAGCATTTTTGCAAGAAAAATAACAAGGAGGGTAAGGAGGTTGAGTTGGTGAGATATTAGTAGTGGGAGGAGTTTATTTGGTGGCCCCACTTTGTAGTTAGTGGATTGGTTTAGTGAGTGTGGAGCTTGGTGAGATGGCAGAGAGTAGGGAAGGAGCAGAGGAGGTCCCAATTCAGGCCCATAGATCCCAACATGGAGGCGCCATGAGAGGAGGTAGGATCTAAACTCTATGGTTGGATTTGGTAAATGAAATTGAGTAGAAATATAAAGTTTTGGATTTTCTAAATTTTGAATAAAATTGGGTGAAATTGGGCACATGAGAGGTAAATTAGGTTAATTAGGGGTTGAAATGAATATATGGCTAGTTGTAAGGGATTTTGGTGGGTTTATTAGATGTTTTCATTAATTTTTTTGGTAATGGGGGCATTAGGAGTTCGGCTTAGGGCCGAACCAGGAATCGACATTGGTCGGTTATTGGCAACGTTGGTCAATTTACCAAAGAGCGGTGAATGGGAACCGACATCGGTTGAGGAACTGGTGTCGGTTACTGTGGGAAATAGAAAATGTGAAGAAAAGGTTAAGTTTAGGTCGTTTAGGGGAATGGGAAGGTAGGTTGGATAGCAAATAATAGTGTTAGGGTAGGATGTGGGTAGTAGAGGATGGTGTAGGATGGAGTCGGGTGGGTTGGGGTTGGTTAGGTGGGTAGGTCAAATAAGTGAAGTAATAATAAGGTCAAGTTTTAATAGAAAGTTGATAGGGCCAATGAGTAACGTGTTTGGGTGTTAATGGTGCAAGCTAGGCAACAGTTGATAATGAGGGACCAACTTCCACCCTTGTTAGTTCAGATGAGACCTACCATTCTAGAGGAGGAGTGGGAGCACATGTGAGTAGTGGGGCTTGGTGTAGTTAGGAGGTACAAATGGATTTCTAGAGATCACAGCTTGATGGTAGCCCTCATCGATAGATGGGATCTGGCTACCAACACTTTCCACCTACCGACAAGAGATGACCATCACCTTAGAGGATGTCTACGGATTATAGGCTTTCCGATCGTGGGGGATCCATTGTATCATGTGTCGTCTTACAGATGTAGTAGGGCATATGGCGATGGTTTTTGGGCCAACACTGTGACATAGTTGTGATCATCACATCACGAGTATCGCTATGGGGTGATGTATGCGGCACATCCAGAGACTCAGCTGTCAGTATTGATGATGATTGGGGTTGATGTTTTACTTTGCCTAACTCAGAGGGTGGGAGATTTCCATGGGATTTGATGGGGGTTTTGGAGGATATGATATTTGACAGGGTGTATTTTGTATGGGCATCAACTTATTTGGTGTAGTTTCATAGGGAGTTATGGGCATACAAGAGTATACATTGATATGGCATCTGTTGCACATATTTATTACATTATTAGGCATATGAGCACATTGTGTGCCTTCGTCCACTTGGGCTACCACGATAGGGGTGGGAGGTTGGTGGATACAGGGTCAGGATCAGGTAATGGTTGGGGTAGGAGAGAGCAATAAAGGGTGGATGGGGTGTCGCGAGATATTGATTACTATCGATGGGTACTAGACAACTTATCACTAGTAGAGATCTTATGGAGACCCTACCTTGCATATCCATAGTTCACAAGTATGGAGGAGGAGTTGGAGGGATTACAACTGCTTAGGTGGATACAGGGGCACAGGGCTGAGGAGCATGAGTTGATACCCATAGATTGAGTTAGGTGGAAGTTTGGTTTGTAGCAGGGTGTGCCCCAACCTTTCCCACAGTACCATAGAGATGATGTGGAGAGGTCATTACCTCTCCACATGATAAGACCACTAGTAGAGAGCATAGGAGAAGTTACAATGATACGATAGATGATGCAGGGTGCATGGAAAGGGTATAGCGGTGGTGGACAACACACATTGCAGATAACAACAATCAAAGCTAGCTCATCTGATTTAGCCACTGTGATTAGTGAGAGGGATATGTTACAGAGGTAGGTGATGGCATTATAAGCCCAGGTAACTACATTATAGGCACAAGTGGTCACCTTAAAGGCACAATTAGTGGCAACACAAGAATAGGCCGAGAGGGGGGTAGGTTGCAACATTATAAGCCCAAGTCATTGCGTTACATGCACATAGTGGCCACTTTATAGACACACTTAGCAACAAAACATGTACAAGATGGCATTGGGGACACGTGCATGCCCCTCCTTCACCTCTGAGGGCACATGATGGAGCATAGTACAGGACAAGTCCATCGGGATGTACAGTACAGATGGTACACGACCACTACCACAGGACAAGGTCCATAGAGACAAATAGTGATGCCACCACCACAGTGATATCGATGGACCGATATAGAGAGGTTGTGTGAGAGACCAGATATTATGAGGATTGAATTATAGAGAGTGGTATCCCTTTTGTCAGCTATGCCACCTACAGAGCCCAACAGAAGTTAATGAGAAGTCCAGTTCACGGACTCATGTATTGCAGCGAATTCGTGGAGCCATCGATCTCATGGGCAGGGCCTAGCGAGAGGTGACTAATTCACGGAGGCAGAGGCTAGGTGAGGGGACAAGAGAGAGTGGTAGAGGTGTTGGGCCCTCCCAGGGATGATATAGAGATGGAGATGTTATTTATTTTTTATTGTTGACTTATACATATTGGCCCGCATGCTTTGAGAGGTGAGATGTACATGAGATTTTTTGAGAGACTTATTTATATATGTATATTTAGTGTATTGACATACAAAATTTCTAGTATATAGATGATGGAACTTATTTATGTTGTGTGTGGTGTTTATTTCTAGTGTATGGTTATTATGGAAACTAGTTATAGGCATGGTTAATGTTATGGTTTGTTTTAATTTCCAATGTATTGATATTATGGAAAGTAGATGATAGGCATGGTTTGGTTTAATTTCCAAGTTATTGATATTATGGAAACTAAATAATAGGCATGGTTTGGTTTAATTTCCAAGTTATTGATGTTATGGAAACTAGATATATAGGCATGGTTTAGTTTAATTTCCAAGTTATTGATGTTATGGAAACTAAATGATAGGCATGGTTTGATTTAATTTCCAAGTTATTGATGTTATGGAAACTAGATATATATGAATGGTTTGGTTTGATTTCCAAGTTATTGATGTTATGGAAACTAGATATATAGGCATGGTTTGGTTTAATTTCCAAGTTATTGATATTATCGAAACTAGATGATAGGCATGGTTTGGTTTATGTTTTTTGGTTGTTATGGTTTGGGTTGATTTCTAATGTATTGATGTTATGGAAACTTAGATGATAGGCATGGCTCGACTTAATTTCCAAGTTATTGATGTGATGGAAACTAGATATATAGGCATGGTTTGGTTTAATTTCCATGTTATTGATGTTATGGAAACTAGATGTATAGGCATGTTAGTAGGGTCAAATAGTGAAAAATGGTGAAAGAGGGTAGAAAATGGTGGCCGAGCTAACCTCCAAAGACCCCATGTCTTCAAAGTGCTGCCTACATAGCCCTTGCAAAAGGGGCCTCAGGATGATGTAGTTCTCCCATAGGATAGGGAAGAATGAGATTTTTGATGGGTAGGTTGGGTAAGGAAAAATGGTCTTGGTAAGGCAAGGTGGAAAAATAGGCAAGGTCAAATGTTGAGCCGAAAATAGAAAGGGAAATTGGTTAACTTTGGTGATAGGTATGGGTATGGTGTTGTTTTTGGTTTTGATTTTGATTTGGTATGGGTGTGGGTGAAATGAGAATCAGATCAAGATATTCAATTTTGATGGTCTCGTCTCGTTGAAGAATCAATAAGTAGTCAAAGGGGAACCAAAAAGAAGTGAAATGCTCCATAGTTGGCAAGGACCATAACGAGCATGCCAAAGATAGGCTTATGAACATAAAACCCTTGAGACATTGCATGATTGATAGGTTTTATGGGTGAAAGAAGTTTCATGATCACAAAGTGTCGCATGAGCGCCACGTCCCTTGAGTAGACAAGAGAAATAAAAGAGGGTAAGGTGGAGTGGTTTGTTTAGTGTAACCTTGTTGTGGGACAACATGCCCCTTCTACAAGATACCCAAAACCAAAATAGGCAAGTCCATGACCAAAAGTTTATATTTTTCTTGATTTTTTTTCTTTCTTTTTTTTTTGCTTTTTGCATGTATAGAATGATCGATGCGGGAAGTCTATATTGGGATAAATAAGTAGTGTCTCCTTAAGGTCTTCGTGAAGCTAATCGATGCGGGAAGCTCCAAGATAATTATTTTTTTTAACAAATACAAATTAGTCTTATTTTTTTGGATAAACTAAGTACAACATGTGGCTAGATTTTTATAGTTGTCCTTCGAGGGAGCAATCTACTTATAGCAACAAGAGAGAGATATAGATGTCTTTTTGAGGGAATCATCTATTTGCAAGAAGTTTGACTCAAGGAGGAAATTTTTGGTATCCCAAATTTTTTGTTTTATTTTGAACTTGTAGTCATGGAAAAGACTATAAAGGAGTAAGGCTTATTTTATGAAGGAAAAACCATAACATGAAAAGGTTAGCTATGAAAGAGGGGTTTCAAGTGATGGACGACCATGGGATTCCATCCTAAAAGGATGAAAAGTATCCATGAGAATCATGCCATGAGTAGAGTCGTGATACTCATATTCCAAGATAAGGTTGAATGGTGATGGATAATCACACAATTTTGTTTGAGTCGTTGGTCCTTAAAAGAGGTAGGTGGAGGTATAAGTTCGCTCAAGGGATGAGATATGTGAGACATAAAGTGATGTAGTATTTTATTCAATAGTAGAATGATCGAAGATGCAAGGCATTAAGGGCTCGAGTTCGGGTTTATCCTTAAGAGAAGATAAACGATAAGTTTTGATCCATAGGTATGGGTGACGACAAGCCAATTAGGAGCAAACTTGCCTCGTTTACTTTTCTCCATTTTGGTTATATGTTGATTTTCCTTCATGACAAGGTCGTCGATCCTAAATGTTTGCTCATGAACACATTTTTCATAAGCACGCTTCTTGTGTTTTTGGTAAATTTGAAGGTGGTCTAGAGTGTTTAAATGACATTCATCCAGTAGCTCAAGTTGTGCCAAATGTTCTTGGCTAAAATCATCATCGATAGGAAGTCTTTAAGAGATATACAAAGAGATGGAATTTGGACTTCGAGAGGTAAGACAACTTCACATCAGTAGACCAAAAGAGAAAGGTGTAGCAAAGGTAGAGGTGCAAATATTAGTGCGATAAGCCCATAATGTGAAAAGAATGTGCGTGTGTCAATCTTTACCAATTTCATGAGAATTTTGTTGAGGGTTTTATTAGTAGATTCGACTTGACCATTGACTTGTGGGGG
Organism: Taxus wallichiana var. yunnanensis; assembly: GCA_018340775.1. NCBI lineage: Eukaryota > Viridiplantae > Streptophyta > Pinopsida > Cupressales > Taxaceae > Taxus > Taxus wallichiana. The sequence goes on from CM031239.1 coordinate 492,917,945, forward strand.
TAATATGGTGAAGAGAAATTGAGTTGAATACCAAATTTGTCACATATTTTACATAGGGTCTTGGTTTTGAATTGTTTTCCATTGTCAATGATGAGGTGATGAGGAACACCAAAGCAAAAAAATGATATGATGGTTGATAAGTTTGCATATTTTCTCGCTTTGGTAGAAATGAGAGGGATGGCTTCCACCCATTTAGTGTAATATTCAGTCGCCGTGATGATCTAGCGATGACGTTACAAGGAATTAGGGTTAAGCTCCCCAATGAGATCTAAACCCCACTGAGAAAAGGGCCAAAAGTTTCGCGGCGACTTGTAAGGTGTGACTAGGAGTATGATGAAGGTTAGCATGTTGTTAACACTTCACACAAAGTTTTACATAGTCACAAATACTTGGTTTAGGGTTGGTCAAGAGTAGTAGCCAAGTTAAAGGATACATTTGGTAACAACGAGGCCACTAAAATGTCCCCCACAAATCCCATCATGAATTTCTTTGATGGTGTATAGGATTTCGAACCAATGAGGCATCATAGGAGGATACTTGTCAAAGCCACATTTGTAGAAGACCCCCATGATGACATAATGAGAGACACTTTTTAGGAAGGCTTATCACCCATTGTGAGAGATTTGGAGGCACGATTGACAAGGAGAGGTGGTCAATGAACTGCTTATACCAAATGTCTCATGATTCTCATCGATCCTACCCACAAAATTAACGTCGTGGATAATATAAGAAGGCGATCACAACCATTATACTATGACAAAGTTTTTTGAGTTAGAAGGAGAGGCAGGTATTTAAGAAGCAAGGAAGACCATGATATCCATGAATTTTTAGTGGATTGTAGAGTGGTTTGAATGAGGTAATGATCAAATGTGGTAAAAATTAGGTGGACATGGTGTCTATACTTTGAAGCTCTTCATTACAACACTTTGGTACAAATCATTTATTTGGTTCATAACTAGTTGAGAGTTGCTAAAGATGTTAATGGATTTAACATCTAAGGCAATGGTAGTTTGAAGACCTAATACAAGTGCTTCGTACTCGGTTATGTTATTGGTGCAGTCAAAGTCTAGTTTAAAGAACAGTGGCATGGGATCACCATCAAGAGGAATAAGGATGACCCTCATAGCTCCCCTATGGTGACATTTGGATCCATCAAATAATAATGTCATTTGATAAACAATATCATCAAGGGAGAGGGTGGTGATAGATTCCTCTAGAAAATAAAATTTTGAGGTTTGATTTTCGGGAAGAGGAGCGTCTCGAGTTGATCTACAATGGTTCGTCCTTTGACGACTTTTTGATGAATGAACTCCAACTCCAAGTCTGCAAGAAGCATGAGCCAACGTGCGGTGCGTTGGTGTTGGTAAGGTTTGGTGTACATGTAATGAAGAGGGTCGGTGTTGGTAACGACAAATGTTTTGTGATTAAGAAGGTAGTGGCGAAGTTTGGTGGCCACGAAGACTAGGGCTAAGCAAAGATTTTCAACGTGAGTGTATCTAGTTTCGTAGTCAAGAAGAGTACAACTTATGTAGTAAATTGCTTGTTCCCTGTGTTTCTCATCATGATGAACGAGCATGGCACCCAAGGAATGGTCAGGAATAAAGATGTACAGGTAAAAAGGTTGGTTGTCTTTAGGTGGAACGAGTAACATGTGGTTGAAAGAGGTAGTTCTTCAACACTTTAAAGGCTTTGTGACACTCATCATTCCAATGGAAAGAAACATCCTTTTTAAGGAGGTGATGAAATAATTGGCAATGGTCTGAAAGTTGAGAGATGAAGCGCTGGATGGATTACAATTTTCCCTGCAAGCTACGAAGCTATCAAATGTTAATAGGTGGAGGCATGTTAAGAATTGTCTCAATCTTAGTGGGGTCACTTTCGATACCTCTTAAAGAGACGATGAAACCAAGAAGCTTACCCGAGAGAACTGTGAATACACATTTCTTTGGTTGAAGGCGAACATAGAATTGGATAAGGCGGTTGAAGATAACTTTAAGAACAGTCAAGTGTTCGGTGTGACACTTGGACTTACCAAGAAGGTCGTCGACATAGTCTTCTAGTATGTCGTGCATGATGTCATGGAAGATGTAATTCATAGTGAGTGATAGGTAACACCAACATTTTTCAAGCCAAAGGGCATGACGCAATAGAAAAGAAGGTTCCCAAGGGTGATGAAGACGGTCTTGTGTTGATCTTCTAAGGTGACTAATATATAATTATAACTCGAAAACTCCCATAAGAGATAGCATCTCATGACCGACTGTGAGATCAACTAGTTTGTCAATGCTTGGTAGAGGAAAATTGTCTTTAGGACAAGCAAGGTTAAGGTCATGAAATTCAGTACAAATACGAAGTCCTTCGGTCGCTTTCGTGATAGGAACAATGTTAGAGATACATTGTGGATAGTCAATAGGTAAGATGAAGGAAACAGAGAGAAGGCGTTGAAGTTCTTCTTTCACAAGAAGAGCAATGCGAGGATGCATTTTACGTAGCTTCTATTTCACGGGTTTGGCGTTAGGGTTAGTTACGATATTGTGAAGCACAATATTAGGGTCAATACTAAGCATATCACTATAAGACCAAGAAAATGTGGTGTTGTGGTCATGAATTAAAGAGGTGAATGATTCTTTTTCCACGAGTCTAAAAATTGGCCTATATTTAGAATTTGTGGGTTGTTCTGGGTGTGAATGTTGATTACTATGGTAGATTCATTCAACATAGTTTGTGTGTTAGAGGGCAACAACCTTTGAATATAAGAATTCTTCGCACCTAGATAGGTTAGGATAGAATCCTCATCCTGACATTGAACGACACTTATAGAAGGCATGTCATTGTAAATCATTTTAGGATAAAGAAGAGGAAGGGAAGAGGGAGCCTCACCATCATGTTGATAGGTCAAAGGTCCCAAAGAGATGGTGTTCACAAAAAAAAATAGGTGGGATGGATTCAGGATCCATAAACTCTGTGGGAGAAGGTGGGGTGATAGGCGAGGAAGGTGGGGAAGGTTTTTAATCTTCCACGAGGGTGATGTGGGCCTTCTTATGAGGAGGATGGTCAAGAAATCCAAGACCATGATGGTCTTTTTGTTTCCTAGTGGTGGGCGGCATGATGACATGATGACCTTGTTCATAACGACCAAAGCCAAAGCCTTTCTAGGCACAACGGTGAAGAAAAGAAGTACAAAGTTATGTTTAGTGAGATAGGAGAAATCATATGAAAAGGGTTTGGTTTGGAAGGGAGGTTCAATAGAATAAGAGGCCATGTTGAGCCCTCCATAAGTTAGGTTGGTGCGAAGGTGGGGAGGGCCGTAGGCTATGACCTCTCTTATACGATGGTTGTAACGTGGGTGTTGGTGTAGTTTTCCATACTCCTGAGGAGTAAGGAATGCGTCAATGCTAAGGAGGTGGTATTCTCCAAGTGAAAGGCGTTGAAAAATACCTACCAAGGGGTCTGTGGTTAGTACTTGGGTAACAAATATGGATGAACTATCTCGAATCCCGAGAAGATTGGGCATCGAGAGGGCATAATAGGAGGATCGGTAGGTGGGCTAGATGAGGAAGGTGAAGTGGTAGAAGTGGTAGATGTAGTAGATGCGGTAGATGCAGTAGATGTGGTCTATGTGATAGGTGCCTTAATTGGGATTAAGACATCATTTGGCTGGTAAAACATATTATAGGTTTTGAAGGGGGAAGGATCTTCCTGAATGGTGTAGGTTTCCCCTTCATATTCAAATTTGAGGCAATGGTGAAGGGTGGAAGGTCCACAAGTTATGGTGTGAACCTAGGGATGGCCTAGCAACATGTTGTACTTGGAAGTCTCCTTTGAGAATATAAAACAATTTGGGAATGGTTCGGGACCCACGCGGATGTGGAGGACAACGGTGATAAGAACCTTGCATATAATAAATCAATAAATTACAGAAGATAATAAAACACAAGAGATATGGGGGCCCAAGATGCCCTAATATCAATATATGTAGAATAATACCCTTAAGGTAGGGCAACACCATACAATGCTCCTTAAGGAAGGAGTAACTCCATAATCTCCCAAGATGAGAATCCACTTTGAGGGGGACACCTCCAATATACCTCTACCAAGTAGAAGACTCAACTCATACATACATTTCCTCCTCATAATGATACTCACATCCTTTAAATAGGATGGGTAACACCTAATCCCAATGTAGGCTGACCCATTACCCAATATAATTAATTCCTATGTGAGCCCATATAACTAATTAAGGGGATGTGTGCCACATGTTGGCATCTCCATCAACCCATATACATTATATTATCATATCCCATGTGAACCCATACATATAACTAAGGGGATGTGTGCCACATGTCGGCATCTCCATCAACCCATATATATTATATTATCATATCCCAAGGTACATAGCATTACCTCCCTCTTTGACATGTTTCATCCCCGAAACATAAGAAGAAGCCATATAATGAGTGTGCTTTAAATTATTGCACACTTGTCGCCATGCTCGATCATCTAACCACCCATATGAAATCCTAGTGGGTGATGTTACTCCAAACATGATTCCATATTCCATTGTGCTCATCTGATTCCATCCTGGTCCATATGTGTTCCTCCTTGGCATCCATGCATATCCATAATTATTATTCATGTGATTCCATGACATATAATTATTGTTCCATTGATTCCATGTATAGCCAAAATTATTACTCCTCCAATTCCCTGTATATCCATATAGATTGCTGCCCTTGTGTGTCCTAGCATGTCTCCATGATTTTTTCCTCTCATGATGATGTGGGTGTCTATATGGTGCAACCTTAGTATGCTCAACCTTATCAATCTTTTCCTCCACTTTATTTTCCTCTTCCAACTTGTTTGCTATTTATTTTTTCTCTTGAGTAGAGAAACTATTTTTTACTTTTTCATCATGTTCTTCATCCTCTCCTTCTGATTCATCCTTATTCCCTTCTTCACCATCTTCAAATTCATCTTCATGATCTAATTTTACATTATTTTTTCCTTGTTAAGTGTGATATCTTACTGATGTAATTTTCTTTCTCTTGTACCATAATTTCATGAATTTATTTTGCACATTAATATTAATTGTTCCCAATGTCTCTAACCAAGGATATCCGAGAACAATATCCATACCATCCATATCTAAAGCATAAAAATCTGAATGTAAAACATATTTATCCATAGAAAGCTTTAAATCTTCAAAAACTTGAATATGCTTACCATCCATTTGAGATTCCTTGATATGCTTTGTTTGCACATGTAGATTGTGAGCTACATCCATATTGATGAAGTTATATTTGCTGCTAGGGTTTATGGAAACAATTACCTTTTTTCTTTGAATGCACCCTTCAAACTGAAATATTGAAGCTTCCTTCCTTGGAGATGCACTATCCTGTGTAGCAGCTTCATCATCAACATTTTCTTCTTCTTGTTCTTCTTGTTCTTCTTCTTCTTGATGCTTCTTCTTCTTCTTCTTTAACAAAATTGTGTTTCTTTTTTGTTTCCCATCTAGCTAAGAAAATATCCTCCATTTCCTCCCAATCCCAATCCAATAGATCTATATCCAAATAAGAATACCAATGTCGCGCTTTCCCACCAAGATGAAGATAAAAACTAACCCATACTAAACATTCTTCAAAATACATTTGTTTAAATTGTATCCACCATTTTTTTGCATCAATTTCCCCATTACCATAGAAAATTGGTATATCCATGATGCATAAAAATTAGGGTTTCACAAACTTACTCCTTTGACCAATATTTGAACTAATGATTTCACGTCGAATCATTCAAATCAAATCAAAACCACAAAGAAGTAACCCCTCCTAAAATTTTCAGAGATTTATGAAAATGTAAGAAATTCAGGAAAATTCCTCAAATTGCGGCCTGTGGAGCAAAATAATGAAAAAAAAAAAACTGAAATAACTTTGTCAAAATAGATCTAAAATTCTGAAATTTCAGTGGTATCACTATTTAATATATTACCAACAACCCCGAAAAAATTATTTCGTAATTCGTCATTATTCAGAAGATATAGACGAAACCTTAGAATTAGGGTTTCAACCCTAAAACGAACACAACTTTTACAAAACAACTCCAAAAAATCTGAAATTCGGAGGGAAGATCACTTGAACTATGTATCCACTCCCCACAAAAAAATCTAAAAATTCCAAGTGTATCTCAAGATATGCAGACAAATCACCAACATTAAGGTTTCATCCCACAAATTACCCTATCATCGCTTCGATACCACTTGATAAAAACTTTGCATATAATAAATCAATAAATTGCAAAGATAATAAAACACAAGAGATATGGGGGCAAGATGCCTAATATCAATATATGTAGAATAATACCCTTAAGGTAGGAAACACCATACATACTCCTTAAGGAAGGAGTAACTCCACAATCTCCCAAGATGGGAATCCATTTCGGGGACACCTCCAATATACCTCTACTTGGTATGAGTTGAGTCTTACTACTTGGTAGAGGTATATGTGGAGGTGTCCCCCTCAAGTGGATTCCCATCTTGGGAGATCAGTGGAGTTACTCCTTCCTCGAGGAGCATCAGATGGTGTTGCCTACCTTAAGGGTATTATTCTACATATATTGATATTAGGCATCTTGCCCCCATATTTCTTGTGTTTTATTATCTTCTCGTAATTTATTGATTTATTATATGCAAGGTTCTTATCAAACGGTGCAAGGGTAGTGGTCATGACATTGTTAAAGGATCGAAGCATGACGAGGTTTCTAGACATGTAATTAGCGGGTATGCCCATTTGTTTGTAGGCATGAGAGGAGATGATATTGATGTTAACACCCCCATCAATCATGATGCATTTAACATGAATATCATTGATGTAGGTGGAGATGAAAAGAGTGGGATCTGGATCATCGGGGTGTGAAGGGGAAATCTCTGATTTGGAGAAATTGATGGAAGCAATCTGATGAGGAGAAATGAGGGTGGTGATAGGTGAAGTGTCATTGGGTGGTACCTCGATGGATTGTAGGACCTCAATGAGGGTTTGGTAATGAGCATCAAAGGTCTGGTTTAAGTTGAATAATGACATCTTCAACGGGGATTGATGAAGTTGTTTAATCATTGATTGATGGGTAACCCCAGAAGAAGTAGGGGTGTTGTACCAATGATGGTTATCTTGGGGAGGTGCGGGTGAAATGGTATGAGAGGGTGAACTAGAAGAGTTACCAACCTTCCATTTTCCCTTGTCTTTCGCATGTTGTGGTACCGAGTGGTAACACGCACCATGTTAATTTCAAAGATGGGAAGAGGAAAAGAGGGTTGTGTGGCAACGAGCGAAAAAGAGTAAGATCCTCCTCTAACAAATCGTCTTGTTCGAAAAGACCATCCGAATCACAAAGCTAAAGGAGAATATTTGTAAGAGCTTTACAACCCTTAACATCATGCCTTGACGAGTGATGATACGCACATACTTTCGTATCGTCAAACCCTACTGGTTTAGGTTTGAGAGAGTTGTAAGGTTTGATAGGTAGAAGAGATATGGCAGATGTTTTTCACAACCGAGCGAGGATGTTAGCATAAGATCCCGCCAAAGGATCACAATGAGAAGTCAGGGTTGGTTTGGGTGAAGGTGTGGGTGACCTTCGTGAAGAGGGCGAGGCGAGTGACCGTGTTGGTGTAACTACCTTTTTGGTAGGTAGTGAGGGTTTGGGTTTAACTACCTTTTTGGTAGGTAGTGAAGGTTTGGGTGCAGGCTGCACTTTTTGGGTAAAGGTGGAGGAACAATGTGATAAGACAAAGGAGACTTAGAAGGTGTAGGCATTCGAGTAAGCCAGGGTGAAAGTGGGGGTGTTGGTAAGAGTGAGGTTGAGGGTGATGAAGAAGGTGTAGGCATAAGGGAAGGTAAAGGCGAGGGTGTAGGTTGCCACACTTTAGGTTTGCCTTGGCAAAGAGGTAGGTTAACCAAGGTTGAAGGATGTGGGCCTAAAATCGACGGACAAAGGTGAAGGCGAGTAAGAAGGTGTGGGAGATACCAGGGTGTGAGCCCTAAAAGGTTGGGTCTTCCTCTTAGGTGTTGGAATAGATCTTGTGATGGGCGAGGATGAAGTTGAAAAGTCTAGCTTCACAACAGATGATGTGCTAGAATTGATCACTTGGTAAGATCCCTAAGGTGGTGTTAGGTTTTTGTGCAGACAAGGATCCTGAGTGAAAGGGGTGCTAATGAAGAAGGAGCTAGAACCACAGGCTTAGGTGTAATAGTTGTAGGCACTTTGAATACCTTGGGGTAAATGGTCGAGGTATCCAAAGACAACATCTGCATTTGGGTGGAAACTGGGAGTCAGAGGTGCCCCCAGAGGGTAGAGAAATCAACATACTCCATGCGATCAACCAAATGAGAGAATGATTTTGGTTTATATGAAGTGGACGACGTGCTAGTGCTAATCCCCATGATGAGCTTTGAGGTTTGTGAGACAGGGAACATCTTGGCCTCAGATTCGGTAGGTAAGAGTGTTGAGTCGTGGAGCTCAATTACTTCAGATTAGCATGCTATATTAAACTTACAGGAAAACACATTAACTGACATCGGTTATGGAGGGACCGAGATCAATCATCTATGACCGACATTAGTCGTGCAGAGGAGGAATTGACATTGGTTAGGGCTAACCGATGTCAGTTACCTCTGCGGGAGTGTTTTATTTAACTCTTGGGAATTAGATCTATTTTTAATATTAAAGCGGATCTATTGATTACAATTTCATGGCTAAAGTGCCCTAAGTTTGTATATGCCTATATAAGCATGAAAGCTAGGGTTTAGAAGTGATGATTATAAGAATTGATGATTATTGTGAGAATAATTGTGTGAGAGAGAATTCTTGGAGAAGAAGGAGAAGTTTGAGAGAAAGAAAGTACTGTACATCTGAGAGGTGTGGAAGATTGTAGATCTTCAATTGTATATATTCTGAAAGCTTTGGATAATAGATTGGTTTGTTTCTTGGTGGATGTAGCCCACACTAGGTGAACCACGTTAAATCTGGTGTTGATTTATATCTCTTGTTTTGTATATTTCTTCTGGTAGAATATCCATTTTTATTGCATGTATGTTTAGATCTGATATATTATCTATACAACCTTGTGCTAACCCCAACAACTGGTATCAGAGCTTTGTTTGAGGGTTTTATGTGTTGACAAATTTACTCACAGAGGGTTTTCTGATTGAGTGAGAGCTACAACAATGGCAAAAGAAAACAAATACAAGGTAGAGAAGTTTGACGACCAAAATTATCAATTATGGAAGATGCAGATTGAGGATTATCTGTATCAAAGATATTTGTACTTACTGTTGGATGAAAAGTCCATACCTACGAAAATGATTGGTGAAGAATGGAGGGTTCTTGATAATAAGATTAAGTCTGGCAAAGATCCGTGGTTTCTAATATTACATAAGTGACTTCTACGGTAGAGTTAATGAAATATCTTGCTAATTTATATGAAAAACCTAGTGCTTCAAATAAAGTTTATTTGATGAAGAAATTATTTAGTTCTAAGACGTATGAAGGTGGATCTCGCATCTAGTCATTTGAATGATTTATGATCTATTGTAAATCGCTTAAAATCGGTTGATATTTCATTTGATGATGAAGTAAAAGCACTTTTATTCTTATGTTCTTTGCACGATAGTTGAGATAACTTGGCTACATGTTGTTGTAGCTTCGAGCGGGGCTTTTAGTCCTACCTTCTTTTCCTTTCTCTTTTGGGGAGGAGTTTCTTCCACTTTGGGTTTTATCTTTTTCTCCGCTTTATGTGAGATTTATATTGTACGTCGGTACCTCATCGAGCCTTGTTGCCAGACCCAAAATTCTTTTCTAACCCACCTAAGCTATGCTTAAGGGGGTGTTGGTGTAGGTTTTTTCCACTATGTGGTTTTACCTACACAATCTAATTAGCTTGTTTAGGTTAATCATAGGTTATTAGGGAATGTACTTTAAGTCATTTTCTAATTGTGAGTTGAGTTAGTTACCTTTTTGGGTGACCTAATTTCTCACTATATAATGTAACCTCCTATGCATATTTTGGTTAATTGGCTTATGCATGAATGAATGAAGAGTTTTTCTTCCCTTGAGTGTTTTTGGATCTCACTACTCCACACATATTTCTACTTTGTGCATTCAATCCTATCCAGTCCCAATCCTCGATTGTGGACCACTTTGTGACAGACCATGAAAAAAGGCCTACATAAGAGCAAAAATTAAGTGGAAGGCGAACATGTTGCTAACAGAGTTAATGACTAGTTCATATAATCTTAAATGTGAAATCAGTAGGTGGATAATGCATAAGGAGTGGGAAACGAGAACTTGCCCTTATTACGACAAGGGATAGTGGAAATAGAATGTCACTACATCATGAAGTGCACAACCTTTAGGGACATCGTATCAATTACAACCTCAATACAAACAAGATAACCAACTTATTTGAGGAAATGAAGCTTAAACAAAACAATAAGTTTTTTGATCAAAATCCATGGTAGAACATACAACCTCAAAAAAAGATTAGAGCTTTTGCATGATTCTTAAGACGACCCTTGTAACAAGTGGTTGGATTTACACAAATCAACTTATTGCAGCTCTTGGTTTCATAAACTGTTTAGTCTCGTAGACGCTATTCAAATATTTCATTTCATCTCACCATGTAACCAATAAAAATGTGGGAGTTAACTTTTTAATCGAATGATGATTTTTTGATGGATTTGGATACTGATCTAGCGAGAGAGTGGTACTTATGTAGGATGCAAATAGACACCGTACGCGCAACACAGATTTTGGCGCAATTTCTCAAGTCAAAACCCTCAATAATTCCTCTTCCAGTGTGGCTGAAGATTTTGAATTCACGCCTTAAACCCCAACGGGAAAAAAAACCTTTAAAATCACATTCCAAGTTACTTACATTCCATTTCTCTTCCTTCCAGTTCCAGGTTAGTCTTCTGTAAGTAGTTATAAAAACTTTGGGCTTTACAGACTTACGCGGTAAAAATACATCCGGTTTTTGGCGAAAATTTATTGTTTCAGCCATGTTTTCACCGGCTCCAAGGAAATCGAGCGCGGACGTCCAAATGAGAGCCATGGAGGAACGCAGTCTCCATCGACGCCCGTGTTAACGGGTGCTCGGCACTCGATGTCAATGATGCCGGGGAGGCCCTCCACTGGCACACCTGTTCCGTGGAATTCTCGTCTCTCTACTCTCGTCAGGTTTGTTTTTGTTTCAGCTTTCATTTATTTGCTTGGTAAATCTTGAGTGAGGTTATCGGCTGCCTTTAATGGGGTATGGAATAGGCTTAAACTACATTCCTAAGATTCAAAATTTGTACACACGAGTTAACCTAAGTTTTTTATTACAACCCTTGCACATATTCACTGGAGTTATAGGTTTCTTTATCCCTTCTTTTACTAGTTAGGTAAGATATAGATGGAGTTGTAGGGGTTTTATTCTTTCTTTTACTTCCTAGTTACCAGGTTGAGGCTATCTTGGGCAAGGTTGTGTGCTTCCTTTAATTCCAGATATATTCTATATTCTGTAAAGGTTGTATATTCTGTTATGGCCATGCCAGATGTCAAATTGGTGCACGAGGGTATCCTTGTGGAAGTGCACAAGGGAATTGGATTTCTTTCTATTTAAGGAAGGCCCTGGATTGGGTACTCTGGAAGGGGTGACATCTTGGATATCAGGGGACTTCAACCTGCGGCACTGATGATAGGAAATACTAGGACATTTTTAGTCCAAAATATCCCTTAAGAGAGGCCTTGGAAGAGCAGAAACGTCAGAATTCGAAGGATGAAACAGAGCTCATTCCGGATATAAAACTTATAATGTCTACCTGTGGAAATCTCAAACAATTAAATGCTAGGATAGACACGAGGACATAGCTCATAGAGAACATGGGATGGGTTTGGCTTTTAAATATAGTTACACTTGCCCGTGTATCAAGGTGTCTGGTACTGAGTTCTTATATCTCGTTTAAATTTTGTACTTTTGAATTTTGACATCATGCCAAAGCTCAAGAATAAACCAGAGCTTACAAATTCACCTTCACCAGGAGAATGGAACTAAAATTTGCGAACATAGGTCAAGATTTAGAAGTACAGACCGCTTGAATGCACCATAATTATTACAGTGTATGTCTGCCACATGTTTGCTAGAGTTATGGGCTGCCTTATCGTGGCAGGATTTGAGCCTAGGTAGCTTATACTCTTTCGAGTGCTCTTATTACTATTACATTACGACTGCTGGGTCTTCTTTTTTTCTTAACTACTTGGGTGACTGCTTCAATTTTTGCAAGGGCTTTGAACCTGAATCTTTTTGTGTGACAAGGGGATTTGAACTTAGGTACATCACATTCTTATGACTGCCCCTGTTGCCGTTATGCCACAATTCATCGGAATTTCTTTTCTGTTTTTATAATTGCTTAGGTCACTGGTACAATTTTTGCAAAGGCCCAAAACTTTCGTGCTTCACTATTTTTTTGATATCAAACATACCTTTGAATCTTCAAAGATGAAAACCCTAGTTAAATCTTTTGGTAGGATTAGATGCATAATCAATTTTGGCATAGCTAATTTCTTTTTCATTTCATTTCATTTCAATGCACATGGCTAACCTTTATGTTATGGTTTAGGAATGAGACTGTAGGTTGTCTTATGGTGGTGTGGGGCGAGGCTTTGGGTTGCCTTACTGCAGAATGGGGTTGAACGGGTCACACACTTATGAATGTAACCCAAATTCAATACTTTACAACCTCACCAATATTTTGTTGCTCCGTAAGCTCTGCGACATGTCCTTTGAGTTATGGGCCATGATATTCTAGTGTATGATTTGAGATTAGGTTATGTTGTCCAAAATAATCCCCCAGGCTACTTTGACAACTTACATAACCATTTTTGGACTTAGGCAATGCAAGTTGGTCAAAACAGGGCAAAACAAGACAAAGGGGAGGGTCTCAAGTGCAAACAAAAAGGGAGGACTTAGTCAAAATTTGCAAGTTTTGGGCAAAATTCAACCAAACAGAGCAAAATCAGATTTTGGAGGAACAAAGGAAATTGTTCCTTTGTTCCTCTTGTTCCCTGCTTCCATCCTTGCATCGATTTCCCTCTTAATACACTTGGAATCGACAAAGTTGGGTTTCTTGGGCACAAATGGAAATGTTCCTATGCTCCCAAAGTTCCCCGAACCCTAGATCTGGCTGATAGTTAGACAAGGGCAAAGCAGTCGGGTATGTTGGGTCTATAAGCCACAAGTAAAATAGTTCCCGGATTCCAATACTTCCCGAACCCTTGATCCGGTCGACAGGCGAGCATGAGCATTAAAGCGATAAAGTCGGGCACCTTGGGAACAAAGTGGGAACTATTCCCACGTTCCCAAAGGTTCTTCGCCCCACGCATTCACGGCCAAACAAAGAATAAAACAAGTCAGCTCCACCAAGCGGACCTAGAACAGCTTCCACCTTTCCTTTGTTCCCCTAACCTGTCCAATTCACCGATCCAAGGGCACAAATCATTAAATTGGCTTTTTAAGGCCCATGAGGAATGTTCTCTTGTTCCGTCTATTTTCCGAAACTCCACCGGCTGATTTGGATCTGGTTTTGGGCCATAACTTTTCACTTGGAGCTTCAAATTGCACAAAATTGGTGGCGTTAGAACTGTCTCTTCGAGGGCTTCATTTTGGTATAAAGAAATGCAAAAATGATGGAGTTTTGGGGTCAAAAATGCAAACACGGGTTTTGGAGGGAGAAGGTGCGGTTTTACGGTTCAACCACCCAGATTTATTGCTTCATGGTGCCCATACTGCTTACAAGATCAAATGATGTGGAGAAATGGCCTTGTCAGTCCACATGGTCTTGTAGGGAGTTATTGTGTTTAGTGGGTGGTTCAATTCAAATTTAGCATGCCCTCTCTCTTTCCCTCCTCTTTCTCTTCCCCTTTCTCTATATATTTGCAAAATCATTCATTTGTAAGGGTTGGACACCTCAGAATGCAAGGGCACCATGCCAAAATGGTTTTCCAAGTGTTTGTGAGTTACAGGCCCTCATTTGGTCTTTACAAATGCAGTTTTTTACCTTCTACCACTGTAAAAATGGTCTGATGCATACTCCTGTAGCAATAAAATCATGTTTTGTGGCTACTTATCTGCCCTAGCATATGTTTTGTTGTAATTTTTGCACCTCTATTTGCCGTGATATGTTGTGTATGTGTTTCCCATTTGCATGTTTTCATTTTGAGTGTTTGTCTGTGAGGATGGAAGGGTTTCATGCAGCTTTGGCCCGTGTCACAATTGTCCCGACCTCCTTCATTTCTTCTCTGTTTTCCCTCATGAAGAGTGTTTATCCCCTTTTCTTGGTGTTATCACCTCTTTCTTAGCTTAGGATTTCATTTCCATGCATCTTTGGTCCATGTGAATGACTAGTTTAGGCTTAGATAGTTGTGTTAGCATTAGGTTAGATAGGTAGAGGAACCAACCTTCTCTAGAGGTTTGTCTCAAGATGCAAGGTCCCACACTTGGAGACAATCCCATGTTAGCCAAAAGTATTGATCTTCCATGATCAAATCCTAGGGTCTACTTTTGTGCGTTAACAAGTTATTCTTTTACAAATGCACCCTTTATCGTTACATCACAACCATTTGGATATTGTGCCTTAATATTTATCGCAATATTTTTTAATTATGTTTTGTGATTCATTTTGAAATTATTGTTAGTTTTTAATGGATAAAAGGGAATAATCATATGTACATAAATAGCTTCTTACGAAACCCTAGGTTGTATAGAGATTGCGTGGCAAAATCGGGGAGTGAATTAAGCTCACATTAATGAAACCAAAGTCATAAAGAATGTTCTAAAAACTAAATAACACAAATAACAACACAATCTAAGATGGCCTAATTAGGGGGTTGAACAAGGCTATAGACAAAGAAACGAAAGTGTTTGTGACAATGCACTTATTTAATACAAAATACCATAAGGTAACTTATTTACCGTAGCAAGACAAGTGTAAACCAACCACAAGGTGTAGGAGAAAATTTAGGAAGCTGCCTTAGATACACTTGACACCACTTGCCTCCCTCATTATCCACTGTGGTGTCTCAGGCCTACTGAACTTGTGACTCATTTCTGCTACCCATTGTCATTTGGAAATGCGGTATAAGGGTGCTCCATTTTCAATTCATAGTATGAAGTCCCTATCCTTATACTTGAGTTCCTTGGTGATTGTACCTCCATCTCCACAATAGGCTGCAAAATCTTGAACCACAACCGCTTCATCCATGACTAAATTGACTTGCTTCAAGAACTCAACATTGGGGGCCGGGCTCATGAAGTTCGATTAAACCTTGTTGCATGGAGCTTTGTCACCGCTTTGTAAGAGATGTTAAGTGTTTTGGCCGTCCATCACCGATGTAACACAACTTTCTTGAGACTCGGAGTTGTTTTAGATGGGAGTTCACGGGGTTGGCGATATGTTTGTACATTCTTGCACGTCTAAATGCACCATCATCATCCATGTAGTTTTAAGGTTCCTTCCATCCTCCATCCATTCCCTAAAAATTTTCCTATTACGAAATTATGCTTCTTTACCGAGTTGTCCTTTGTGGTTTGAAGTGTGAGAAAAGACAATTGACCTATTATTTTCTGCCCATGTTGCTATCCACTATATAATTCTCCACAATGTCCATAATTGTGATCAAAGTTAAAGGCTGATGTAGAAACACCCACAAGGAGAGATTCTACCAAGATTAGAAGGGACTAATGATGAACAAATAAGAATGACTGTGACAAAGAAATCAAAAATGCCCCTCCATAACTTACTTAACAACTCTAAGAGGATGTACACTGCTCAATATTGTAGATTGGCCACCCGAGGAGAAGGTAAGGCTTGATTTGCAACATATCCCGCCCTTCATAATGAGAAAGATCTCCCACCCCATTGTCCAGTCCCAAGTTTGGTTATTTGAAATATGATCCATAATGTCTCTATGCTCTACCACATTCCTCCATATCCTTTGAATGAATGTTGTTACCCCACAAAAGAGGGGTCAAAACTTAGGAAATCAAAAATATTCCCTCGATGTCTTGAGGCAAGTAAAAGTCCAAGGAGAGTATAAGGAGAATATATAGACTAATTGATAAACTACGTTTGAATACCCTAAGCCAAAATCAAATCATCTTAGGTAGAGCATTTTTCGCCATCCTATATCTTGTCAAACATAGGTGGCCAAGAATCAAATATCCTCAATTGTGTGATTAAGTGATTGAGTATCAACAAGATTTGGGAGAAAGAAAGAAAGAAATCAAGAAAGTAATTATATTAATGTCTACAAATGACTTAAGGGTCCGATATTGGTATTGATATGGGTACGATATGAGGCTCGGGTATGTTGGTATGGCAGATTGCCTTTTCCTTGGGTTTGGATTGTGTACGACTATACATCAAATTATAAAATATTAAAATTATTGCCAAATAAGCAAAATTAACCACATAGTATGCATAGAGTCATAGTTGCCTAAGTCTCGGGGATGGGGGACGGGGGTTTGGAGGGACGGGGTTTCAGGGACAGCTAAATTTTTTCCAAATTTTGGGATGACAGGGGGATGGCTATTAAAATAATACATAAAAATTAATATTTCAATATTTTAACTTTTTTCAATGACATTTAGGGATTTAAACTGTATTTAATGTATTTTAGTTACTTTCAAGATTATAATTTAATGTTCTTGGTAAAAATAACAACTTTTAAAAGTAAAAACATCAAAAAACTTTTGAAAGATTTAAAAAAATTGGGGACGTCCTCCAAGTCCCCAAGTCCTCAAACGTCTAGGATGTCACCAAAATCTAGGGGATGCGTCCCATGTAACACTTTGTATAGAGTAAGCAAAATAAGTTAAATAACTACAAAACAATTGAAAACACCACTAACAATTCAATTCTAGATGTCATGATATAAGTATGTAATGAGAGTTAAGTGTTGTTTACTTTTGAGAAAATGAATGTCGAGTGCCTTTGAGGGTTTCTCATACTTTTAAATTGTTTTTAAAAGTTCAAGCTGATTATTTTTAGGTAAAAACAAAAATCAGCTAAAAACAAACGGTTTAATACATTTTAGATCATGCGGGTCCCTGCTCTGGTCTTGCACGGCTATGTCCTTGGATGTACTCGAGTGTACCTTGACAGAGGCATAATTGAACTAGGACCGGGTACTGGTATGCACCTTTACTAGGACCGGTCCCCTAGGGTGAAGGACTCAATATCCTAGCATATGACCAAAGTAGGTCAGTGGGACCCAAAACTATAACCAACTACAATTGAAAAGAACCAGGGTGAGAAGATCCTAGGTTAGGAAAGTAATATAAAAAATGCAAAAGAAAGAGCAAAGAAAGACAAAAAGAGAGGTAAATAAAAATGCTTAAAACCTCCGAACCCTTTGGAATCTAGGTATGTTTAACCAAGTGAGAGGATTGTTAAGTTTTGGATGTATTTGGGTGTACTCAACCTGTCGTGATGTACTTGGCGGGACCTAAGGCGAACTGAACTGGGACCGGTACTAGTACACGCCTGCACCGGGACCATTTCCTCTAGGGTAAAGGATTTGGTATCCTAGCAAATGACCAAAGTAGGTCAATGGTATGCGAATGTATAATCAGCTATGGTCAAGAAGAACTAGGGTGAGAAAACCCTAGACAAGGAAAGTAATTAAACCAAAAAAATGCAAAAACAAAAGCAAAAAAGCAAAAACCAAAGCAACAGAGGGTAAATCGAAAATGGTTAAAACCTCCAAACCACAACATCTAAGTTAGAGGATATTTAAGTTTTTAATCACAGTCTTTGAATCTACCTTGACCACAAATAATTTCTCAAGGCATTCCACATTCCTTATTAGATAGCGATTGTTTTGCAAGGAAACGCCCCCAACCCCGTACCACTGTTAGAAACGTTTTGATGCGGAAACGCGTTCCAAAAATGTACTGGAAACGTCCAAGATGTTTCCGGTATGTTTCCGCCACTTTTGCAAGTTTAAAACTCAAAAAACATAAAAACCTAATTTTTGGCATTTCTTGATCCTAAGGCTAGTGACTTTGATGCTTCTGCTGCTACTCTTGGCCAACTTTCACTGCTTGGTATTGATGATGAAGATCCGGGAAGTTCTACACAAGGGATGGATAGTGGAGCTAGTGGGAGTGGAGCTGTTAGTGGTATTCATGGAGATGATTATGAGGAAAATCTAGATGATATATTCTAGAATCTAGATTATAATCATGTATATATGAAACATTGAAATTGTAACCATGTTGAATGATGAATCTTTAGAACTTCAATGAATACAAAATATTTTGAGTTTGAGTGTTTTATCTCTTATAGTCCATGGACTTAAATTTTGAAAATGAGTTCTATGCATATATATATATATATGCAAATTTAAATTCTCAATGTTTTAAATATATTGTATCCGCACCCAAGGTTTTTTTGGAAATTTGCGTTTCCGCGTTTTGGACCCATACCCGTACCCGTTTCCAGGCAACATAGGATAGCAAGTGTTTCAGCCACATCATCAGAAACTACTCCTTTTCCTTAAAAATCATTTTACCATCTTACAGTTAGCATCCTGAATAATGCCGCTGAAGCGCTCACAACCCACGACTCCTTCGGGTGTACTATCTGTATTGAGTTTAGCAAAAGGGGCCTTCACAGTCTCCCAAAGTTGAATGTCCTTTGGGGTTTTACTTATAGGCCTACCATATATTAGGGAACATATCTGAGAATTCAATGTGTTCATTTAGGCAATTTACTACACACAGGGATGAACATAACAGAAATGCTATTAATAATTATATTTTATACAACAGAGACTGCTATTAATAATTATATGTTATGCATTCAATAGTTTCATCATCATGAGATAACACACTGAAATTCTGTTTTGTCTCATCTGCTTTCTTGTAACTTATTATCTCCTTTCCAAATGATATAATACAGTTTCAAATATGATAACAAGGTCATTATTCTGCTTATAATGGCTAAACAAGTGGGCTTCTGCCTGAATTGGAGTTTTATGAAGTTTCAGTTATATAATTGAGAACTATTTATAAGAATGTCAGTTGCCAGCAGAAACAAAGGTGGGACTGCCTTCATGCTAGTGAAGAGTGAGACACAGGGCAATGATGTTTATTTTTCAGTTTATATTTCTTCTAGCATCCGACTTTCATGTGTTTCATACTGATGTATCTCAAGTCATATACAATTTTAAAGAGGCTTCAACCCCACTTTACCTGTTTAGCATCCAATTGGTAGCTCTTTTCACTGCAGCTACCTGCATTTTTGATGAAATTACAAACTTCACCCCTTGAGAAAATCTTTATACACTGCCTAATCCGTTCACATATTCATACAATGCCCTTGTAATTTGCCCAATTACCTACTAACTTGTAACTTTTTATGGAAATCTAGTGCAGATACAATATTAATAACTCACTGTTGAGAAGACATTGTCTTCAATTACTCTGACTGAGGTCAGACTTAATATGTGCACATGTTTGTAATGCTTCTGTGGGGGCATAGCCAACTGTGTAGATATTTTGAAGGAATATTGTATGAACTGCTATGTACCTCGAGATTCAATGAGCTGTCAACTTAACTGATGCAATGTCCTAGCTTATGCAACTCTAGAGGTGTAAACCTGCAGAATTATTGCAGGAAAATATATTTTGTTAGCGTGTAAAGGCTATCACCAATTTGTTATTATAGATGGTGTGGGAAGGACGTGTATTTATTAAGTATGGCCCCAAAACTATAATCTTATTGCAGTTGTATGTAATGTCCCCTTAGGGCATAAAATAAAGAAATCTGGATTTCCTAGAGAACCCTTATAAAAAAATGACAGCAGTTTGATTTTATTTAAAACACTAACTAAAAAAATATAGCAATCTTCACTTTATTTATCAACATACCCACAACCCACAATACCCAGAAGGCTTAAAACATCTAGGAGACCTCTAGCAACATCAACATGGAAGAAAATATTTTTTCTAACAATGATATGAATTTATTTTAATTTATTTCAGACTTGGAAATAGTTGAAACTTCAAAATTTCATATCTCTCGGAATACTTGGAGTGACAATGTGTAAGCCTAGATTTGGATCACTTGCAAGATGGATTAGTTAATATGAAAACCCCAAATCAGCTACTATAACAAAACGGGCTTATGTTGCCATTTTTTTGGATTGAGGGTAAATTGAGGGTGTTTGAAAGGACCCACATCCTTGTACACTTGAGGATTTTAGAGAGGATCCACAACCTGGTTACAATGAAGGGGACCACTTATTAGGAACCCAATTGAAGCAACCATGAAACCGAAGTGAAGATGCAGCGACCGTCGACAACGACAGCAGCGAGTGGGACAACTTAGAACAGCTACCAGCGTCGGCAGCGAGAGGAGCAGCCACCGATCGCTCGAAGAAGCGGAGCAGCCACAAGTGTCGTGCGAGCTAGAGCGAGAGGAGCAGCCACGATCGGCAGCGAGAGGAGCAAAGAACCGTGAGCGGAGCAACCACCGGCGTCGCAGCGAGAGGAGAAGGAGCCACCGGCGTCGGCAAGAGAGGCGGCCACCACGTCGGCGGTGAGGAGTAATCACCAGTGTCAGCACGAGCAGAGATGCCGCCTCTAGCGGTGAAACCACCTCCGAGGAGGATCGTGCCTCGGGGGGATTTGAAACCGGGTGGGCAAGCACACAACCATGTGACTTGACCGCACCACTCCCACCCCATCGGGCCGCTTATGTTGCCATTGTGAAGAGGGACAATTGTGGTTTTTTTCATTGAATAAAGTGGGTAAAACTCTTCCAGATCTGAATTTAAACCTGTACACAAGCACACTTGAAAAATGTTAGTTGTTTTTGGTGGCTAGGGACATGCCTCAATCAGATCCCTAACTCTTTTAAGGAGATAAAGACATTTTATTGATTAAAATGACAAAACGGTAAATGAAAATGACAAGTATACCTACCTTAGATCGCAGAGACCGATTGCGGCTTGCGTTTCTACAAGAAATGCACGGAGATCGCAAGCCAATCGCAGTTGTGATTCCCGCCTGTGTTGAGATTTCGCTAGAACAGTGTTGCAGCAACAAGTTAGATCTATCATTTGAGCTTCGCTTTCACTTCTTCAAGACCTGCAAAATGAGATACGCGAGCAAGAAAACTCAAGTATAACCTTAGTGCACAAAGAGTCAAGGGTTATAATGGGGGATGAGTGGTATTATATAGTTTTTGAGTGCATAGGGGAGTGGGACACACATGGGTGCAATGTGCATTGGGCATGCAAATGGGTAGGTGTGATGGGACAAAATTAAATGTGAGTGGGTGAGGGTTAGTAAATAGGTGGTGAGTTGTCTTTTATCCCCATTTTGTAGGGTTATTTGATTTTTTTGGGCTTTTATGTTTTATAATGTATTTGGTATTTTTGATTAAGAGACCTTATGCGCATTTTCTAGTGTTTATACATTGCAAATGATAGCTCAAAATGATCACAAAAATAACATCTATCAATTAAAGCAAACCTTAAAATTTTCCACCCACGAGAAGACCCCAAAAATGATCCCGAAATCTCCAAATGGGTAGATCAAGCTGGAAATGGACGTGAAAACCATGAAAATGGTTGCCTCATACAACCCAAAATTGTCACAAGTGAATCTCAATTGATTGTTGTCTGACCCAACACAAAAAAACCCTGAAAATTAGACTTGCATATGATGCCTTGCTGTAATAAATATGAAATTTGATCCAAAATGTGCCTTGGCTGATACTTCTGATATGATCTTGCAAATTTGTTGATTGTAAGCCCAGTTGTAGCTCTTGATTGGAACTACCTCAGAAGATTAGTGGGTTTTCGTCCACGAATTTGAATACTAATGCGGGTTTTCATCCTCAATAGCTTGCCAATGAGGGATTTCGTCCTCAACAACTGACGGTAAAAGTACAATGCTCCAACTTTCCAAAATAGAAGATGATAAAATGGAAAAAATTCCCTTTATCACCGTACGAGACCTTTTATGCTCTTTGGTGGCACATAGTTTGATGCAAGGGTCCCAAATGGGACATCCCACTTTGGCATGTTAAAACAATTAGAAATAAAGCAATTTCTTACTTTATTCCAATTAAGCGGTGACTTTATTAGTTCTTTTTTTGTTTTCCTTAATAAAGTCACTTTTAATTAATAATAAAACATAAGTGCATATGATAATAATTATTTTAGCACTTATTTTCCACCCCATTAGCCCTTATTAATTATTAATTTATTTTTCCCTTATTTTCCACCCCATTAGCCCATGGGAAAATACAACTATATTAAGTGTATTCTCTAGAATTAATTTTTAAAAGCGGACATTACAATCCTCCCTTCCCAAAATTGCTTGTCCTCAAGCAATGCTGACCCTATATGCCAATACCAGGATCCCAAATAAACTTGAAGAATGCTCCACCATGTTTTTGCTGCACCACTCTGATACAACTAAAATCTGCAAACCTGTCATTCTTTGTTATTCTGTGAAGCAATCCATCCATCAAATAAAATCCTGGATCCCAATTTTTGTAAAATTACAGCTGTATAAAATTGAAAACCATAACTCACACTCTGATTCTCCTGAAATCAACAATCTGTAAATTGGATAGCAGTTGTAATACTGAAATCTTCTCACCAAAATAGAGAAGGAAAGTGCTGAAATGACATTTGTAGATTCAAAAATTTCTTCCCTTTCAATCACCCATTGAAAATTTATTCCTTCCCTACCTGAAAACACTCACCAACTTACTTGAAAATAATCTTTATCATGATGGTGCAATGATTCCCTGTTATTCCTATGCTTTTCATCAAGAGATCTCCTATGCATACTTGTAACTTCTTTAAGATGAGATGCTGAATTGAAAATTTCAGCAAGCTGGAAATCAAGTTTATTGTTTGATAAAACAATTGTTTCAAGTCTAAGCTCTTCACCTGGTTATCGTACCTTGTGATTGTCACAAACTGTGTTACTAGAATTAGAAGATGTCTCAACATTCATCACCAATCTCGGATTATCAAAAAATAATTCAACATCCAAAGTAGGAAAAGTATCATCATCCAAAGTAGGAAAAATATCATCATGAGTAAATTGTTCCTCTAGCCCCAAGAGATTACACTCTTGATGTTCATCCCAAGTGCTATCAACATGTTGGATCTCCATGGTACTAGGACTGCTGAAATCACTTTGCGGTATTTCATCACTCCTAATACCTTCTTCATCTTCTAGAAACTCAACAACTCCCTCAATTATCTGCTTGACTTCCTCTACTCTTGCTTCAGATTTCAGCTTATTAGGTATGGCTGCAACATCCATCTGATTTTCAGCTTGATAGAGTGAGTAGTGAGCTAGGCTAAGTTCAAGGCTGAGCTCATCAATCTCATCCTCTTTCTGTTTGTATGCATCCAAGGTCTCCCCTGCAAACTTGATGGCAAGATCCCTGTCAGAAAGCAATTCATCTTCTGTCAATTGTTTTTTTAATCTTTCAATATTTTGTTTTACCAATCTCTTTGACAACTCATGTGCAACTGGTGAATCAACCTGCTCCTTCCTCCAAACAGCCAACAAGTTAGCTAACAAGAGCTTAGAGATATCATCATTCTCATCCATAATCAGAGACATAATAGTTTGCATGGAAGTTATGACATTCTCTGTATGAGCCTCATCAACAACAGTCCAAAATATGTGAAACATTTCAAAAATAATCTCATCACAACCAATATCTAACATGATGTTACAAAATCTATTTTTGCCTTTACCACCATGGGTGCTCCATTTGCCATACCATGTAACACTATCTCTTGGTCTGCTGATTTGAATTTCAGCTCCATTGTTTGATAATTTTGTGTAAATTCTCCAAGAAAGTGCAACCATTGCGCACTCAAAGCCAAATCAGTTTCTCCAATACCCAACCACATAAAAATCATCTACCATCTTATGCTTACCTAGAGTGATTTTCAGTTGTGCTATCTTCTTGGTACAAGGGATTTCCTAGAGAACTCTTATAAAAAAATGACAGCAACTTGATTTTTATTTAAAACCTTTACCAAAAAATAAAACAATCTGAAATTTCACTTTATTTATCAAAAGACACAACCCACAATACCCAGAAGGCTTAAAACATCTAGGAGACCTCTAGTAGCATAAACATGGAAAAAAAACTTTTCTAACAAGGATATGAATTTATTTTAATTTATTTTAGACTTGGAGATCGCTGAAACTTCAAAATTTCATGTCTCCCAGAATACTTGGAGTGACAATGCAATGGATAGCTCAAAGTGATCACAAAAATAACAGCTATCAATTAAAGCAAACCTTAGATTTTTTCACCCATGGGAAGACCCCCAAAAATGATCCCGAAATCTCCAAATGTGTAGATCAAGCTGGAAATGGATGTGAAAGCCATGAAAATGGTTGCCAAATACAACCCAAAATTGTCACAAGTGAATCTCAACTGATTGTTGGCTGACCCAACACAAAAAAACCTTGAAAATCAGACCTGCAGATGATGCCCTAGCTGTAATAAATCTGAAATCTGATCCAAAATGTGCCCTGGCTGATAATTCTGATCTGATCTTGCAAATTTGTTGATTGTAAGCCCAATTGTAGCTCCTGATTGGAACTACCTCAGAAGATTAGTGGGTTTTCGTCCACAAATCTGAATACTAATGAGGGTTTTCGTCCTCAATAGCTTGCCAATGAGGGATTTTTCCTCTACGATTGAAGGTGAAAGCACAATGCTCCAACTCGCTAAAATATAAGATAATAAAATGGAAAAAGTCCCTTTCTCACCCTAGGCGACCTCCTTTTATGCTTTTGGTGGCACATAGTTTGATGCAAAGGTCCCAAATGGGATGTCCCACTTTGACATGTTAAAACAATTAGAAATAAAACAATTTCTCACTTTATTCCAACTAAGCGGTGACTTTATTATTTCTCTTTTTGTTTTTCCTTAATAAAGTCACTTTTAATTAATAATAAAACATAAGTGCATATGATAATAACTATTTTAGCACTTAAGTTAAATTATTAATTTATTTTCCCCTTATTTTCCACCCTGTTAGCCCACAGGAAAATACAGATATATTAAGGGTCTTTTCTAGAATTAATTTTGAAAAGGGGACATTACAGTGTAGCTTGATTCTAATAAACTGCAGGCTTAACAAATCCAATGACAAATTTAGTTATGGCTCTTGAATCCCCCAAGGTGTGCACTGTGCACATTGCTTGTTCTTTTTAGAAAGCACCATACATTGACAAATTTAATGCCAAACTTAGTTGACTGGCTCTTGAATCCCCAAGGGGTGCACATTGTTGGTTATTTTCAGAAAGTACTATGCATATGAACAGTATTGGGGTCAGTCAGCATATTTTCTACACTGTCAAATATGACCACTTTAATCACACCATAGTGACCTTCACAGATTTATGTATAATGTTTTTGGGGTGCAACTTCCTAAACGCTGATTCTAGACTCTACCTATAATGTGATTGACCAGGAAAAAATGTAGATCTTTCAATAATCGAGTAAACTATTTATGTATAACAATGCGTAATTAGTTTGTGATTTAAGAATTGTGAGGTGCAATTAAACTCACATGATTCATATAACAAAACTTAGGAATCCAAAGAGTCAAGATTGATGAGGAAATGTTCCGGGATAACAAAGATGATTACAATGACTTTAATTTTTCTCATAATTATCCTATCATAAGGAATATTTCCTCATGAAAGATCAAGTTGTGACTTCACAAGAACTCGACAATATCTCGAATAAAAATTAAGATACAAGTCCATTTATGAGAGGTCCATCTCATATGTTGGTGCTCAATTTGATCGTGCCCTAGTTTGCCCTCGAAATTCTTCAATTTGCGGGCTCTGTCGTATTTTCTATTTCCTTGAATGGATGCGTGAAAGGTTTTCTTCATTTGTATGTTGTTGAAGATCCTTCTCCATGGTCGTGGATCACATTTGGGCCTTGTATCATTTCCAAATTCTTTGTCCTTAAAGAAAAATTCAATTCTAGGTGCAAATGGTGATTTCCCTGCATTTTACGATTTGACGGCGTGTTTTCCCCGTCAAATTATATCTCAGCATCTTCAGCTACATGGTCTCTTTTGATTGGATGAGGCATGACAGATCTATTTTATAAACTTGTCACTTTTGTTACTTTTGCAAAAATATCAAATTGGCCCCGTGGCTCCATTGATTTCTAATTGGTTAGTCAAAATTGTGAAATGGCGGAGCAAATTCTTACTTTTTGCCCCGAAGGAGTACACGTGTCATCAATTGAGCAGTTGCGTAGAGGCGGGCCCCTTTTATGTTTCAAGGCGTTATGGCAAAAGGGTAAAAATGTGAAAGAAATGCCTAAGGCCCATAAAAGGACCAGAGAAGGACACGTGGCCGTTTTGAAAAGTCAGAGCGGAGTGGCGGAGCGTCGGGAGAAATTTGAAACTTTTTGCTTTGTTATGAAAAGGGAATAAAGTCATAAAGTACAACGCGGCCCCACAGGGGACTAGAGAAGGACACGTGGAGGTTTGAAAAGTCAAAGGCGGAGGCGGGCCGTCAGAGCATTTTGAAACTTTGGCATTATTTTGAAAAGGAAGTAAAAGTACAAAAATGAAGTCTGCATTGAAAAGTCAAAGGCGGAGAAGCGGTCGCCGGAGGAAAATTGGAAAATTTTGCCTTTTTTGTAAAAAGGGTAAAATTGTATAAATGAGCCGCGACTCCATCAAAAGCCCAAATTAAGTCACGTGTCGAGCTCGTATTTCAAAGGCGGAGGGGCGGGCAAAATATGAAAATTGCACATTTTCTCCAAAAGTCATAAAATGCAAAGGGCAACCCCAGGCCCGCTTCGAATCAGATTTTTCCACGTGGATGGCTCTAATCTAAAGTTGAGAAAGGGCAGAATCAACGGTTCTTGATGCATTGCATTTGATTTTGTCGCCATTTTTGCTCCAAGACTCCTGGAGATGCGAATACACATTGTTTTTCATCGCTTTTGTCTGCAAAGTGCAATTGAATGGATTTAGAGCTTAATTTGTGAGTCCAAGGAATGTAAAGGTTGATATTTTGAAGTTGGAATTGCTCGGGCACTTGCAAAAACGCAGAGAAGCTAGATGCGAGCAAAGTCAGAGAGGAAAGAATGGGAAAAGGATGATATGATAGAGGTTGCATGCACGAAGGATGAAAACGTACTCCCGCTAAAACAATGATGGAGATATTTGCAATGATTCACCTTTTTGAACAATCGACAACTTTTGTTGCAAACCTGTTAAACGTCATTTTCTGGAAATCATGATCAAACATGTAACAAACAAAGGTTCCTCGAATATTCTTTTCTTGGGGAAAACTTGGATGTAAATTGAG
Organism: Taxus wallichiana var. yunnanensis; assembly: GCA_018340775.1. Lineage (NCBI taxonomy): Eukaryota > Viridiplantae > Streptophyta > Pinopsida > Cupressales > Taxaceae > Taxus > Taxus wallichiana. The sequence goes on from CM031239.1 coordinate 492,945,387, forward strand.
TGTTATAAAAAGCATGCTTTAGTCATGCAAATGGTTGGGGTTTAATTTGTGCGAGAAAATCTGAGAAAGCCCATCTTCCTGAGAGACCATCTGAGAAACCTGTTAATCTCTTATGTTTTAGATTTGATCATGTCAAGTTGGTTGCGAGTGTACAGCCATTGACAAGCTTTGAGATTGTTCAAGAAACCTTCCCCTGCTGATGAATCTAATCAACTTCGAATTAATCTGTGTTGATCTTGGGAAAAATTTGTGTCTGCTTTATTTGAATGTCTTTTAAATGGTTTTGATGTTCTGTTGCAATCTTGTGTTAAAATCCCTCTGAATCACACAAGATCTCGTCCCTGTGATAGTTTAGTGGCATTTGCAATTTCATTACGAGAAGAGCCTTCATCCTGTAATGAGATAAACAATTTAAAATCACTTTACCATTATTTTGTTGATAAAGATTGTCTGTAAGCCTTTGAGTGTATCTTAAGCGCGAGGAATCAAGGGTCTTTAATGTTTAATTGAGTCTTTAGCTCGAGCCTTCGTGTTAAATTCTTGGAGATTGTGTGAAACCGTGCAAATCTGGGCCTCCATTGATGCACACCTTCTGGTTGAAGGAATATTTTAGCTATTCTGAAGCATTCTGTCATTTAGTTTTCCAATTGTTGTGAAGGTTCTCAAAGATCTGGAAAAATCAAGTTTATCCTGCTTAATCTCCCACCAAAAATTATTCAAAAACAATGAATCCTACTTGAACTACCCCTGTTTGCCCTGTATGTCCACAAATGAATAAATTCTACTGCTAAAATATGCAGAAGCAATCAAGATTCCATAATGTCTTTAGTAACCTTAACCTTGTTTAGAAAATATCACCATTCTTTAGAAGTGACAACTCATGAGAGTTAAATTGTGGTGCATTGATCATATTTTCTCAAGGTTTCCTTTCAAATTTGTGCAAAGAAGGATATCTTCATTCTCCTTCACCAATAGAGGTTACAAAATGGGTCCTCTCACCCTGGTTGAAAGGCACAACCTAAAGTAGTGAGGATAGATCAAATCCTTTTGAAGGTGCTATCCATTTCTCCAACATCTGAGTGACAAAGAGCCAGCTGAATCACCTCCCCGGCTACAAAATGACATACATGATGATTTATCTGTCTCTAGGCTTCTTGTTAAATCTGTGATGCTGCTCAGCTTGCAAAGGAGAATCAATTTGGATACCAACATGTTAGATGTCAAAATGTATAGGGACCACGCTCATGTGAAAATAAAATTGCAAATGGTAATGCACAGTATATGAGCTGCTATCTCAGCTGCCTATGATTGTTATAGACCATCCCTTTGGGATACCTTTCTAGGCACATATTCAATTAGTATATGCAAGTTCATAACTAATCAAACACTGAAATATGGGATTGTATTAATAAGAATGAAAGCTATATGAGCCTTTATCCCTTTCTTATGGACTGTTTCTGCTGGACACCTTTAGACAATGACAAATTACAAGATACCTTTGTCTTGATGGTACTTGCACATAAATCAACTAAATTGGTAATGAAGAACCCCACAGGTATTGGTAAATGGACCTTCCTCATTTCACATCCAAAGATGGGCATTGCTTGACGTTTAGTGTTGTCAATGGTCATACATCATTAATTTGTTACTTCAACCAACTTCTTCTTCAACTTGCCCAGGACATAAATAATACATTGCATAATCTCAATGCCATTTAATAATCAAACAAGCTACTTTGATCGTGGCATGATTGAAGATTCCAACTAAATGGCTTATTGGTAACCTCAAACAAGCCTTTCATCAAGGGGGAAATTACAACAATTTCACCTCAAATCCGTTAACAGCCCATGCAATTGTATGTTCTCTATCATTGGTACACAAGATGTCTCAATTGACCATCAAAGTGATGATTGCAGGACATGAGTTACGTTAATTGAATCCTTTGATTCCCTTAACTGCCTAGGAGTTTCCTTGACAAAGCTTTTGCATTAGTCATTGGGGACATAAGCTACCTCATTTGACTCCAAATCAACGAATGGCCCATCAGTTATGTGAACTGGCCATCATAGTTGTAATCCCCACAAGCGATGTCACGATTCAAGTACAATAGCATTAATTGGTGAAGCAACTTATTTATACTTTCTGCTTTATCATTATCATTTAATTACAACTTAAATTTCATATGTATCATTTAAGTACAACAACAATTCATCATTAACTATAATATCCCTTACTAATAATTTTAAATAATTCTGGATATTTGCACAAACCCTAGGGCAGCAGTATAAAATTTTATCTTTTATGACAGCAGCAATAATCTGATTTTTATTAAAAAACAGCAAACCCCAATATGCAGAAAAACAGATTTTTATTTATTTATTTCAAATCAACTTCAATGAAAATACCAGAATGTTTGAATACAATTATTTCCTCACAACTGTTGATCCAGATGGAAAGATGGACATAAGATAAGAGCATGCAAACTGATTTGACTGAAATCTGCCCCCAGATGTGGCGCCAACACTGAATTTTGTTTCCAAAGGGGGCGTCCCCACTATGGAAGCCTTGAATGGCTTGCAATGGCCAAGTTTGCTGAAGCCCTAGCTGTACTTGCTGTTCTGGATGTAGAATCAAGCCTGAAAAGTGTGCCCTAGCTGAACTGGATATGCAACTGTGCTCTGAAATACCATTGCAACCCTTGAATGGAATTGCCAAGCTTAGATATGAGGGTTTCTGTCCTCAAATCTGTGTGCAAATGAGGGTTTTCATCCTCTATTGCTGATGCAGAAGCAAAAGCTACTTGCAAACAATGGAGTAGTTGATAAATTTCCAAGATCCCCTAATAATGAACCCCAAAATCTGCTTTTATAATTTTTAATGCCTTCTCCCAAAGGGTGGTGCCACCTTTTAGAGTTTCATGCATGCTAAAAAGCAATTAAAAATTATTTTATTGGCATATCCAAAGTTGGCGCTCCATCCTAAAAATATAAGCTTGATGCTCATGCAAACACTTCTACCTTTGGCGCCCCATATTGGAAATTTATTATTTTATTCCTCATGCACTCACTTCTGCTTTTGGTGCCCCATATTGGAAATATAATATTTTATTCCACTTCTGCTTTTTGGCCCCACTTATTAAAATATAATTTAAGTGTCCTTTTCCAATTAATTTATTTCCCTCATTAATTCCCGTAGCCTAGGGGAAATAAAAAGAATAGGCTTTGGGTATCAAGAATTAATTAATTCTGAAAAAGGGACATTACATTAACTATAGTCAAAAAAGTAAAATGGTCAAACTGGTAAAAATAGTCAACTTGATCAAACAACAAAAGTATAATCAACACAACAATACTTGGTGAATGTAGTGATCCTTCAGTTAACATGATGGTTTTGGTCAACGCAGCCCCCCTTAAAGAGGTCAACTAAAGGTCAATGTGGCAGTCAAACCCAGTCAAAAACTGGCAAGCTTGCCGATTTTACAGTTGTGCTGATGTAAATAGCATGGTTTGCCTTAAGATCACCCTTTTTGTCCTTGGAATACTCTTTGGCTGGAGAGAAAGTTTGCAAGATGGTGCTGCTAATGAAGTTCATTTATCATATTTATATGTGAATTTTGAAAAAGGTAGGGATGATGGGGCACTAGTTAGCCTAGTTAGCATGGGGTGTAAATAATGTGATCATGTTTGACAGGTCGCCTAGGATTGAAATTTAGGTTATTATACTCTGGAAAATAAAGATCCTAATGGAAGTTCAATGATGATGTCATAATCAATAATGAGATTGTATTGAAGTCAAATTGTGAATAATGATATCGTCAACCTCTTCTCAATTTACTTCATACTTTCTATGGTATCTCCCGTCTTATTCTTTTTTTTAGTAGTTAAATGTGCAGGTGGCTGTCTGCTTTCGAAGCAAAGGGCTGCTTGGGGCTGTAACACCATTTCCATTCTTTGCAAAACCCATCGTCCATGACAAGTCCTCCTCCTTTAGCAAAAGCCACTCCATCTGTTTGTCCACTCAATTTTCTTGTTCTTTTATAACATGAGATTGTTGTTCTACTTCTTCAAGACGCATGTTAGGGAAGGGCATCTTTATATTTTGACAAGATTCTTATGTGAAGTACTGGTTGCATCTTTGCATGAGGTGAGTCTTACTAGTTTATAGGCTACTTTGTTTTAAGTTTTCTAATATTTTAAATGGTCTGCAATATTCGGGAGATAGTTTGGCATGTTCCTTGTTTAGAGAGGGTTATTGGGTTTAACTTATAGATGCACTTTTGTGTCCTATAAATGATTGAGGTGTTCTGTGTTGACCTTGGTGTAGTTTTTTTTCTACATTGAGGTCTTTTCATGTTTATTTATGCTCATTTAGTTGTTGATGCATTACTTAATCAAAGGTTGTTTTATGAATTGTTGTTGATGAGAATTGGTGGAGGTATCTTTGTTTGTCCAAAGACTTGGGTACTTCTTTATTTGATTTCTTTTGTCATGCTAATTAGAGATGTTTAGCCCATTTCTTTTAATGGTTACTAATTTGGGAGCAGAAATTTACAAGGACCATAGTGTCGATAGGTTTATTACCTCTTTCTTTTATCTGGTCAAGAATGACGGAGGCATTCTGCACCCTTTGGATTTTGTTGATTCACATAAAAGTAGGAACAAGAATGTGAGACAATGTTAATCTTTGTGTGTGACTACTAGGGAGTTGTAGCCCTCTCACTCTAGGTACTGTGGATATGCTTTTTTCTTAGCATCAACTACCTTCTAGCCCCCTTGCTTGTGGACCAGGTCACATGGACGTGTGTGCATTGCTAGCTTCTGTTTCTCTTCTTGTTGAGGTTTGTTGGCCGTGGGTGTTAGGAGAGCTTCTAGGGTGTGTATCTTGCTTCCTCCTAGGATTGTCCATCTTGGCCCCCTTAACCTTGGGCATTCATGTATGAACAATATTACAACTTGCATCGACCCTATCATGGTAGTGGATGACGATGCCTATTAACATATAGATTATCCCTGTAGTGCATTACAAATGTTAACATATTATGAAGGAAGCTGATTGATTTGTTTGATCATTCTTTTGTTAGAGAATGGGTATTGAATTATTTGATGCTTGATTTATTTATCGAGTCAAATGGTGAGACGGGGGACACCCAACAATCATATTGGTTTCATGATGGTTGCCTTTAATATGTCACGATGTATGGTGTTCACAAGTTGCAAGAATGATAGATATTGGTTGGCTGTTCTTAAAAATCATTCATGTCAATTTCTGGGTCATTGTTGAGTTCTGTTCCTGTATATCAAGGTTATCTAGAATTGATCCAGGGGTGTACCATTCTTGCATGGCAAATGCCACCTTCAGCATTATTGTTATATCTTGTGTATATAAAGGTTATCCCATATTGATCTAGGTGAGTGCTATTCTTGTATGGCAAAGGTCACCTTCAAGATCATCGTCAAATCTTTTTATACCTATTTTGAATCCTGTGACCTTGTGACATGTGCTTCATTGTCATTAGTCACCTTTTATTGAGTGCTTTTGACCAATTAAGATTGTCACTGTTCGTAGCTTTAAGATCTATGGTCTTGAAGGACTATTGGATGGTGTGCTGATCAACAGATCCAAAAGATCTTCGCCACTCATAAAAAGAAGCAGCAAAAAGGTGAAGATGGTCCTGAACAGCTGTTAGATTATAAGTTGATCAATGACTCATGTCTCACATTGCCCATAGTCTCGACTAGCAAATGAAATGCAGGTTGGGTCCCAAACGACCATTAGATGGTATGTTGAATGACTCATATTTCACCTCACCCTCATATCTGACAAGCGAATCAAAGGAGAGTGAGGTTCAGCAGGACTGTATGATCATTCATGATTGCCAACTCTTATTTTCTCTTGCATCCCCATGGAAGACATAATAAAATTATCTCAGATGCTGAACATATCCCGAATGGTGATTGTTATAGGAGATTTAAGCTTTTAAAGGCTTAAAGACAAGGATTATTAATGAATATGATGATTTCATAACATTTAATTGGTGCACAACTCAATTCAATAGAGGATTTACGAGGGTTTCCAAATCCTTGTCATTTTTTCTAAAGATGGAAAATTAATGTTGTATGAAGTGACAATCAAGCAAATTGACATATACATCACCTCACCCTCAGATTTGACAAGTAAATCAAAGGCGAGCACGGTTTAGTAGGATTGTGTGATCATTCATGATTGACAACTCCTATTTGCTCTCCCCTTGGAAGACATGGAATAAAATCATCTTGGGTGTTGAACACATCCGGACTAGTGATTGTTATAAGAGATTAAAGCTTTTAAAAGATTAAATGCAAGGATCATTAATGATTTTGATGATCTGGCAACGTTTAATTGGTGCACAACTCAATTCAATGGAAGATTGACGAGGGTTTTCAAATCCTTGTCATTTTTTTTCAAAGGTGGAAAATTAATGTCATATGAAGTGGCTAATAAGCAAATATATACTAAATAGTGACAAATTACAATTAAGTCAATATATAAAATTTCTTTCTCATTTCTCCTATCTTCGCGAATTCAAGAATTCAAGCATCTAGAGCTCTTGAAATCCCCTTACCTTGTGTGAATCATTTGATGTTCTCAAGCTTTTGCATCTTCTAATTGTCGAGTTATTTGTCTTCTATTCCGTGGTTCATTTGATATTATTCTTCACAGTAAAATGTCAATTAAGAACAAGTCGGGCTCCTAAGCTACTAGAAAATGGAAATAGAAACAAAAATGGATCTGAAATGTGGAAGCATTGATTTTCCAAGAGCCCTTGGAAACAAAATTGCATTGAAACGTCCATATAATAAATTGTTATAAATACACACACGCACAAGAATATAAATATATATAAAATACTGATATTCTTTTTCATTTTTTGAGTTTTATAAAGCATTCTGTTTTTTTTTTTTTAAAGTTGTTGGAAATGCCCATAAACCTATTGGAAATGTCCGGAAACGTGGCAGAAATGTCTGGAAACTGCAAGAAATGGCTGTGATATTTCCAGTGGGCACCTGGAATTTTTCTGCACTTACTGTATGATTTTGTAACACTTTGGTTCCCTGGTTTTCTTTGAAGTGTTTCTGGGGAAACGCCTTGCACAGGGGGCATTTCCTACACTTACTTGGACTCCAAAGGGGGTGGGGCAAATGTTAAGTTTTTCAAAAACTATGTTGCAGGGGAGGAACAGACCAATCACCAAGTCGTTCCCCTTCTCTTGCCATTGATCCACTTGTCATCCCCTACCTCTTCTACAACAACCAACTCTCAACCTCAGCTACCATTCCTCCCTTACATATGATTCCTGCCCTTCCTGTAGCTCCACTACGACCAATTGCTGCAATGGTGAAAGATTTGATCAAAGATTAAACACTTTCAAAGGGCAAAGACTAACAAAGTAATATCCACTCAGTATTATTTAACCAATGACACACACACACACATATATATATATATATATATATATATATATATATATATATATATGCACATATATACATACATATCAATTCCAAAGGTTTTTGTTCATTTTATTTTCTAGGATATCAGCCTTATTCTATTTTATAGGATGTCATTCTTATCATCTTTCCAGTCATCTCTCTACCATATTCTATCTTATGTGAACCTCCTAACAACATTGTTATAATAGCTATTAATCCAACCACCTAGTATTTAACCAATCTATATTATATAAACTATGTGTAATATTAAATTCGAACATTCCTGGAGCAGCCAATTATCATTGTCTCCACTCCACCACCATCTTGCATTGTGTTCTTTGCTAGCATAGTTAGGAGGGCTATTTAGAAATTATGTAGCAGCAAAGCAGTGGATTGCAAGGGCCTTTTGGTTGAGTTTCTCAAATATGGTGTAGACTCTCTTGCCTCCCCATTGGCAAAGCTTTTTAATGAGGTTGTTTTCTTGGGTTTTCCTTGTTCTTGGTTCCAACACATTATCCATCCCATTCATAAGTTTGGGGATAGCTCCAACCCTAACAACTATAGGACCATCATGATTGGTCTTACATTTGGCAAACTTTATGCCATGGTGTTAGACACGCAACTTTCAAAGCACTTGAATAGAGGTAATCTTAGAGCAAGGGGCAGACTGGTTTCTAGTGAGAATACCAAAATATTGACCACCTCTTTAGACACTAGGCTATCATTGAGGAGGCTCGTCATTGGTCTTCCAAAGTCTTTTGTTTTCTTGTAGACTTTTGGAAGGCCTTCACTCAATTTCGAGGCATCTGCTTTTTTAGAATTTGTGTGATGTCGACATGCCTGATTCTCTCCTTACAGTAGCTCGGAGGTCTATGAGATGGTTCTTGTGTAATTTTGTACTTCTTGCGGTCTTTCTAGCTTTGTGAAGTGTACCAATAGGGTCAAGCAGCGATGCCCTCTCTCACCAACCCTTTTCAACATTTACATCTATGAACTAGAGGATTTTCTTCAGCAACATACGCATGTCGATCATGTTTACCTTTTAAATGATGTGGTTATAGGCATACTTCTTTTTGCCGATGTTCTTCTCTCTGTCGCTCTCTCCACCGATGTTTTACGAACACAACTTGATGTCCTTGCTCGTTTGTGTGACCTTCGTCAATTGGTTGTCAACCTTAGAAAAATTAAGGTCATGATTGTTAACACCTCCAAACATTCTCTTCCCTGGTTCTACTTCCTTTACAAAGGAGAACCTTTGAAGATCACATCAGCCTACACCTTCTTGGGGTCTAGTTTTTCAGACCTTTCAATATGAAGCCTTGATCTCGGTCATGGCTTTGTAGAGGATGTGCCCCCTTTGTATTGGAGTGCCAATGTTTTCAGATCCACTTCTAGGATATCCCTTTGAAGATGTGCCTCTTCAATACAATCATCAAGCGTACAATTGTGTATGGATATGAGTTTTGGGAACCTAGTCTGGAATTAGTTGATTGGGCTCATATTGAGAGGGTCTAGACTCTCATGATTCACCATATGATCTATTGCAAATGGATTGTTTCTCAATGCATCATCCAATTTGAGTTTTTGCAAAACCGTTGCACTTTGAGACAATCTTGAGGCTTATTTTCTATGTTCACATACTCAAAGCCATGGGAGATTAAACTTTAAGACATGGGAACTATCCATACTTAGTCCTATGTTCTTCAAAGAAGATTGCAACGTTGATCCCCAAAAGATGTTGACGTTACTTTAGGATAATGAGACTAGTTCCCTCTTCCAATATATGGACATCTCTATTGATAGATTACCTTCTTTCACGTACTCTTTGGATGCCCCTACTCGACTTCTTCTTTCAAAACAGGTCATCATCAAAGTGGTTAGAGAGGATATATGTAGATAGTATATCCAGGTCACCTGGATCTCCCCTCAATCACTTAGCCCCAAGCTTTTAAGACGAATTTTGTTTATAGGTGGTGGATGGTGTCATTTGCTGCCTTCACTATCTCGTAGTGTTATTGGTTTCATGACTTGAGGTTTTTCCTTTGTTAGTTGAGGGTGTGCTGACACAGGTTGAGATTATTTCACGTGGAGATTGGATTTACGTTTTTGCCCCCCTCTAGGAGGTGGAGATTGAGGAGCACTTCATGTTTACATATCGTATTTATTATGAGAACTAGGGAGATGTTATTGTCTTTACATAAACTTGGGAAACTCTATCCACTTTCTTTTGATATCTATATCAATGATGCTTGGCCCTTTTTCTTTGGGAGGTTGTCACCCGTGGGCGTAGGTCCCTACAGGGGCCCTTAGAGCTACTAGGATAATCATTCGTTCAACCCCTCACAAAGATTGATGGCGTTAAGCGCCTTTTTAATACTCTTCTTTGAGGGTAGGTTGTGAGGCAACACTCATCTCAGCACGACACAACTAGTAGGGTGCTCTAGTAGCACACTAGCTCTTGGCGATGATCTACTCTTACTTAGCGTCATAGTCTTGTTCCTTGGCGTCATGAATGCACTCCTTCGCAACCACTTCTTGGGCCGTGGGGACAAGCACAAATACCTTGGGTGTTTCTTTGGCCTTGGATGTTCGGAGGGATTCTAGGAAGAATGCTTTGCTTCCTCTTAGGATTATCCAACCTAGCCCCCATAGCCCTTGACACTCCTCAATGAGCATTGTCACGTTCTTGTATTGGTCCTTTCACGGTGATAGACGATGACACCACCTAGTTTCTTTGACTTTCATTGGCCCATGCTGTTTGAGGGGTTCTTGTTACCTCCATATGGCTATTCATTTTAGTATCCTAATCACATGGGTTGGGGCTTCACAAAGTGTTTAGTTTGTGGGTTGTTCCTAAGGTCCTTTACCCTAGCACTTTCTATTCTATGTGGTTGTATTCTTGAGTCCCATTGACCTATTTTGGTCATCTGTGGACATTAATATAATTTCTTTATTTTTGTACGTGAAATGGAAAATACTCGCAATTCGATATAATTAGTCAATGGTCTCATGAAATATCCCTTGTGGGATACCACTTAAAAATGCACAAAATATTGAAAATTTGCAGCCAAATAAAATACTTGATGAGCCAAGTAAGATGCCTTCAAAGTGATGCTAAGCCCTACCCAAATGGCTGCCGTAAATCTGATCTGAAAGCCCTCTTGGTTATCTTCCCCAAATGCCCCCAAAACCCTCAAAATCCTTCCTCTGAAACCTCTGATAATATCTCTATAACACAGCCCAGAAAGCGGCTCCAAAATGACAAGCTAGGGTAGATCTCTCACTACCGAAGAATGCCCTGCTAGCTAGGGATGGATCTCTCACCACCGAAGCTAGGGTTCCTGTGGGATTTCACTCCACAAGCTATAGATTTGCAAACAACAGTTGCACGTGAAGGAAAATAAAATGTATGCAAAAGTCCTTTTCCTTTCTCCCCAACTCCTTATATACTTCTCCAAGGCAAAAGAGCCCCAATAAACCCTAGACGCATTTCTTTCCATGGAGGGGCCAATAAAATAAAAGTAACTAAAGTTACTTTTTCCTTTTAAGTCGCCATGGTCCAAAAGTGACCCCCAAACGCAAAACTTGAATATTAGTGACCCCTTCCCAAGAGTAGCTCCCAGCCCACGCCTCTTGGTATGACCACGGCTTGGACTGGACTTGGCCCTTAGGCCTTTGGCGTAGGAACGGGGACATTACATTCCTCCTTCCCAAATTTTGCTTGTCCTCAAGCAAATGCAAATTAGGATCTTTGCAAAATTTGCTCTCCCTCCCAAGTAGCATCCTCAAGTGGCGGTCCCTTCCATCGCACCAAATACTCGGTGATCACTCTTGCTCCCGAGCCCCCTCTATCTCTCTTGATAATGGATTTGGGTTCCAACACCAACTTCCCCTCCTCATCTAGTGGCGGTAACTCAGTGAGATGGTACAATATGCCGTCCGAGTGCCTTCTTAAGGCATGAAACATGGAAGACATTATGTATCTTCTTGTGCTTTGGTAGCTCTAGCTCATATCTGCAATCGCCTCTACTCGATTTAACTACTCGGTACGGACCATAAAACTGTGGTTTCAATTGCTCTGCACCCTTCTGCTTTAGTGAGGATTGCCTATATGGCTGTAAACGTAAGAATACTAGATCCCCAACTTCAAAAGACCTCTCTATCTTGTGCCGATCTGCGTATACCTTTTGTTGATTCTGTGCCTTCTGAAGGTTCTCTTTGAGAGCCTTCAGAATATCCTGGTTCTCCTGTAACCAATCTTGAGCTTTGGGAGCTCGGCTATCTGGTAATACCAAATCCACAAATGTCATAGTGTCGTACCCATACAAGGCTCGGAAAGGAGTCATACCTATGCTCATCTGGTAGGTGGTATTGTAGCAATACTCACATGTGTGTAACCATTTAATCCATGCCCGTTGATGTCTTGTCACATAACTCATGGTAGCCCTCTATCCACTTATTGACTATCTCCGTCTCGCCCATCTCGTCTGTGGGTGGTGGTAGTAGTTGGGAGTCAACTCTGTACCACTAGTCTGAAGATCTCCTGCCAGAAGGTGCTCATGAAGATCTTGTCCCTGTCACTGACAATATTTTTAGGCAACCCATGTAGCCTAAAAATACCGGTATAGAAGATCCGGGCCACATCCACTGCCTTGTGCCCCTTGGGTAGGGAAAATAAATGAGCATACTTAGTTAACCGATCAACTACAACATAAATGCAGCTATGCCCATGCACCAAGGGAAGCCTGTGATAAAGTCCATAGATATGCTTTCCCATTTCTGTTCGGGAATGGGGAGAGGCTGAAGTAATCTTCTTGGGAAAAGATTGCTTGGATTTGGTTTGCTGGCAAACCATACACTCTCTGACATGATTAAGGACATTGTCCTTCATCCCCTTCCATGTAAATCTCTCCCTGATAAACTGTATGTTTTGAAATACCCAGGATGTCCAGCTAGTGGTGTATCATGTACTGCTCGAAGGATCTTCTCCTTCATTTTGGATCCTGGTACAAGGAAAATCCTATCCTTGTAGAAAATGAGATCATCCACTACTCTGTATCGGTCATCCTGTATAATACCATCCATGATCTCACATGCAAACTAATTTTTGGAATACTCAACAAGTATATGAGCCTTCCAATCTGCTGAAATCTCAAACATAGAACTAAGCATAGAAGTGAGGTAAGGCCTCCTAGATAAAGCGTCAGCAATAATATTATTCTTACCTCTAGTGTACTCTATGTCAAAGTCATATGTTTGTACCTTGTTCACCCATCTTTGTTGGCGATCGTTGAGCTCCTTCTGTCCCAAGAAGAACCTCAAACTGTTGTGATCCGTACGAACCACGAATTTGCTTGCCCACAAGGTACTGTCTGAATTTGGCCAAAGCATGCATAATGGCCAACATCTCCTTGTCGTAAATTGAATACCCTCTCTCCATGGGTTTCAATTTTTGACTCTCATAGGCGATGGGATGCCTATCTTGCATGAGAACTGCCCCAACACCCTCTCCTGATGCATCACACTCTAGAATGAATGGGCGGGAGAAATCTGGTAATGCGAGGACGAGACACGAACTCATCACCTCCTTGAGGTGATCAAAAACCTGTTGTGTTGCGTCTGACCAAGCAAAATCCCCCTTCTTGGTCAAATCGGTCAATGGAGCAGTCAACCGAGAGAAATTCTTCACGAACCTCCGGTAGTATGTGCACAACCCCACGAATCCTCTCAAATGTGTCATGTCCTAGGTGGCGGCCAATCCAATGCCCGTATCTTCTCTCTATCCACCTTCACTATACCCCCACCAATCACATATCCCAAGTATAGAAGTTCGGTCATGCCGAACTCACACTTAGAGGCTTTCGCATATAACGAATTAGCTTCTAATATCCCCAATATCTCACCCAGGTGCTTGATATGGTCCTCCCAAGTCCTGCTGTAGACTAAAATATCATCAAAGAAAACCAATACAAACTTCCATGCAAGTGGCGGTTGAACACATGATTCATGCAAGACTAGAATGTAGCTGGAGCATTAGACAATCCGAAAGGCATCACCAAGAACTCAAAGTGACCATAATGGCATTTGAAAGTCTGTCTTATGCACATCCTGCTCCTTGACTTTGATATGATGATATCTAGAATGCAAATCTATTTTCGAAAAATAGATTGCACCATGTAGCTCGTCCAACAACTCATCAATGCGTGGTATGGGATACTTGTTCTTTATTGTCTTCTTATTCAAGGCACGGTAGTCCATACACATCCATAGGGTCCCATCCTTCTTCTTCACCAATACCACCAAAGAAGCAAAAGGGTTGGAACTCGGTCTAATATGCCCCATATCAATGAGCTCCTGTATAGTCTTCTCGATCTCATCCTTAAACCGTTTGGGGTGACAGTAAGGAGAAGTAACCACCGGTCTAGCATCCTCGAGCTCAATCACATGCTCAAATCCCCTATCTGGAGGTATGCTTGGAGGTATGTCACCAAAAACTGCACTATGTCTGTCCAATAAGCCCTGTATATCCACATGATACTCATGTTGTCCATCCTTTGATTTCTTGGTCGAAACCAAACAATGTACTGCCCAATCCACCCCATTGTGCCTATAGATCCTCTCGATCCTCTTGGCCGTAACAACTCGGGGTGCCTCTGAAGATAAGCCCCTCAAGATCACATTCCTCCTTTGGACTTAAACTTCAGCTCCATCGTCTGGAAGTTAGTCCGAAACTCACCAAGGGAATGGAGCCACTGTACTCCAAGCACTATGTTGGTCTCTCTAATACCAACAATATAGAAATCATTGGTAACTATATAGTTACCCATCGTGATGCTCAATTGGGAACCCGTCGTGTGCATCTCATAAAATCTCCATTGGCTACAACCACGTTGAAGCCCTCAAATTCCTCTGTCTGTAACCCTCGCCTCTCAACCAATGAGGCATCAATAATGTTGTGGGTTGCCCCACTATCAACGAGTACCACTACTCGTTCCTGCAAAACTCCCCTAACTCTGAATGCCTTGTACCTCGGGTACTAGACAAAGTGGCGATAGTCTCCTGGGGAAAGTCTCGCTATCCTGCTCAACACCCGCACTATCTAATGCCTCATCATCATCATCCTCTAATCCCTGTGTGTCCAACTCCTCGTCACCATCACTCTCCTCAAAGACCTCTATGAATTGGGTCCCCTCTACCCTTGCAATCATGTCTTGGAACGCAAGCTGTGAGGCAATCAAAACATAGTTTCTTTCGCCTCAATTCCTCTCTAGATCCGAATGGTCTCCAGTGCCGCATCTTTCCCAGGTGGAGGTACCTTCGGCTGCGAACCATCGGTTCAGAAGGAAACCCTTAGGTTGCACTCGAGGTGGAAACCTCGACTTAGGAGTGGATAACTCCAAGTCACGAGCTCTCCTAATAGCCTCATGCAAAGAAGAAGGCTCAAATGCCTTCACAAATCCAGTGAGAGCGTCTGTCAAACTTGCTGTGAATAGGGAAATCAACCTCATCTCTGTAACATCAGGTACCATGACCGATAGTCTTTGAAAATCTGCGATATATTGGTCCAAGGAACCGGTTTGCCTCAAATGAGTCAACTCTCTAAAATACCTGTCGAGGTCCCTCCTATCAAATATGCTCACTAGCCTCTTTGTGAACTCTGCATAAGTCGTGATGTATATGTGTCCCTATGTAATCAACCCATGATGCCACCAATCATGAGCGTCTCCCTCTAGATGTAAGATTGCAAACTTAATTGCATCTTCCTCACACATAGGAATCAAGTCGAAGTATGTCTTCAACTTTTGGACCCAAGGTCATAATAGACTTCTTAGAATCAGTCGAAGTGTGGAATGAAATCATCCCAACCTCCTTTTCATCTCCTCGGTACATGCACTGGTGATCTCTCCTAGGCCTGCTGCCAATCTTCATTTTGCAATATTCTTGGAATGACATGTTGTCATGAAAGCCATCACTTAAGGTTTGGTACCTTTCCCAACAAGACTCCTCATCTACAATATTCACTGACGCACTGTGAAACTTTCGGATCCTTCAAGACAGAAGGTTCGTGAAACCCCAAAGACCTGGTAGAAGAATGGGGAGACCGTTGTTCTGAATGTCCACCCTCATCTCATTGACCATGTTGCCCCTTATTGCTATTTTCTCCTTTTTCCGCATGAGTATCAATCCTGTCCTGTGCTAATCTCTCAGTGAGCTGGCTCAAATAGAGATTGGTAGTCTCCTATTGCTTTACCATGTTGGTGAACAATTGTTTCATCATATCTACACCTATATCCTCACTGTCTCTGTCCCCCATCTTTCAATCCCAACAGGCTGGAGAAACAACTGCTCTGATACCACTGAAATATCCCTTGTGGGATACCACTTAAAAATGCACAAAATATTGAAAATTTGTAGCCAAATAAAATACTGATTTTTGCAGATTTTTACAGTTAGGGCAGCGAACTAAAGAAACTTAATATCTCCCAAAATATCCACCCGAATTACTTGAAAATTTAAAGAGAGCTTGCTAATATTATAAAGGACATAAGAAAACTATTTTTGGAATTTTACAAAAATTAAAATGCTGCCAGAAAATTACAGCGTGCCCTAGACAGCTGGAAAACTTCTAAAATTCGTAACTCTCCAAATACAAGAGCAAAAATTATGAGACTTTGGAAATAACATTAACAAATATAGGAAATGATATTTCAACCTTTAGATCTGAAAATGGCCAACTGGAAACCCTCTAAATAAATGTTGCAAGTGTCGGAAATTGATGAAGATGCCTTCAAAGTGATGCTAAGCCCTGCCCAAATGGCTGTCGTAAATCTGATCTGAAAGCCCTCTAGTTATCTTCCCCAAATGCCCCCAAAACCCTCAAAATCCTTCCTTTGAAACCTCTGATAATATCTCTGTAACACAACCCAAAAGCGGCTCCAAAATGACAAGTTAGGGTAGATCTCTCACTACCGAAGAATGCCCTGCTAGCTAGGGATGGATCTCTCACCACCGAAGCTAGGGTTCCTGTGGGATTTCACTCCACAAGTTGTAGATTTGCAAACAACAGTTGCACGTGAAGGAAAATAAAATGTATGCAAAAGTCTTTTTCCTTTCTCCCCAGCTCCTTATATACTTCTCCAAGGCAAAAGAGCCCCAATAAACCCTAGACGCATTTCTTTCCATGGAGGGGCCAATAAAATAAAAGTAACTAAAGTTACTTTTTCCTTTTAAGTCGCCATGGTCCAAAAGTGACCCCCAAACGCAAAACTTGAATATTAGTACCATGTGGCCCCTTCCCAATAGCTCCCAGCATCCACAACCCCTTGGGTATGACCACGGCTTGGACTCGACTTGGCCCTTAGGCCTTTGGCGTAGGAAAGGGGACATTACATCTCACTACAACTCAATGAAATATGATCTCATTGACCAATATGTACAAATGGGGACATAGACCCATTCGCCAAACAATGTTGTGGGAATTGTCCTCACAACTATTACAAACACTCGTGAGTAAGACATGCGTTTTGTTCATCGAGAAACATCAAAAAAGCATGGACTAGGACACATTCAAGTCCATACATCTCTCGTGTGAACATAGACAAACTAAACTATATGAATAGGGACATACCCAACTAATCAACGTATACATAGTGGGATTGGGCCTCATTACGCTCATTCTTAGGTGGGACCGGGCCTTCCCTCAAATGCTCCTCTAGATTGATTGGGCCTCACCGAACAATTATAAAACAACAATAGTGAGATTGGGTCCTCTACGCCTCTTTCTCCAATGGGATCAACGAGGACACGGGACACGCATGACATGACATGCAAATACGATTATACGACACGGGACACATCGACCCCGGAAACAGGACACAGGGAAGACATTATATCTATATCTATGTATATATATATTAAAAAATTATATGTATTAGAAAATTTACAAATTACAAATACAAAAATGAAATATAGACATGAAGGAAATTAGAACATTAACAAAATGTTACAACTTACAACTAGTTACCATATCTAAAATCATGCTCTGTTGATTTAATGATTCCAATGTGCTTTTGTAATCCACCCCATAGTGTGCCCAAAACCTCAAGTATAACTAGCTGCACAGGATTTGAATTTCCTGAAAGATTCATTTCAATCTTGTAGCTGTATTGTTTCAACTTCATGGGACCAATCCTCTGAGTGAAAATAAGAGCCCAAGCCCCTCCATGGGACCACACCCCTAGCATCTGAGCTCTGATCCTCACAAGCCTAAATTAAAAAAATTGAAATCAATATTTATTAGCAAAATCAGGGCTTTCTGAAAGTTTTTACATCAGTTAACAATACAGAAAACAAGGTTGTATGGCGCGCATGTGCTTGACATGTTGAGGCACATCTAGGGCATGTTTCGGACACGTGTTTGACACATGTCCGACACTTGTCACGTGTTGGATACACAGGTTACATGACACAAGGCCTTCTAGGACGTGTCCGACGACTTAGCTCTTTGATCTACAATATCTTGCATGGCAGGAGTATGGTCATCATCACATAGAATGTTGATCATTGTCTTTGGTTTTGTAATATTTTTCACATTGGTTCACCACTAAAGCAACAAACCAGTGTCCGAGCTAGTATTAAGCTTAAGACTGGTAACTATCCTCTGTCTTACGGTGGTCTTTTGTCCTCTAAAACTTGGCTCACTCAGCTATGTCAACCCTGATGTACCTGTTAACTACAGACTGCTGCACGAAGCTCTGTGACGGTTTTGGCAGCATTTTTCACGATACTTGTCACCTTCATGGGAATATAGTCCTCCCCTTCTCTAGCCCCCCGTCCCACAATCAAAAATCTAGTAAGGGTGCCGGGTACCAACTATAATCCATCCAGATACACTTTTTCTTTTTCTGTAGTGTTTAGAGAGATTACTTCTAATGCAAATTTTGTGGAGAAACAATTTTATCTTACAAAGTATGAAGGCGGAAGCTAAATCCTTTTGCCACAAGATTTAGATTATAGTTTTTCATGGATTGGCAACTTTTGGTCAGAATCCTTCTCCTGGATGAGAAGATATGATTTTAATACAATTCTCCAGGCAAGATTTTAAGCCTAAACTACACTACAGGAGTACAAAAATTTAAATCTACAAAGCTAAGGAAGCTGCGGTGAAATCCTCTTGTTGGATTCTTGAGAATGACTTTGGACATATCTTGGAAAAGTCTTGCGGACAAAATCAATCCTTCTGGTTAAGAGAGACAAAATAATCCAGAGGCTTCAGCATATGAGAAAAAATATAAAAATTAATTATAAAGTTTATAATGTTGAAAAACTTAAAAAGAACTTTATATATAACAGCCGTAAAACTTTATATTAAAGTAAAACCCTGGCTTTCTTATTTCTGCTGTGTCATTATGTGCTGCACTTTCTGCATTGAGGCTGGGCACAGATATTTGTTTGCCTGTGCCATCGTTTCTGTTGTTCTTTTTTATGCTATGCTGCGCCTCTATTGTATGCTGCACTGTGAATAGACGCTTCTGCTTTTGAGCTCCTCTCCGCAGGCCTAAATGCCTTCTCTGACTCTGACTTTTTGCTGTATGGCTGCAATTTTTTTGTTTGTTTTTGTTTGCCCGAACACTTCACATTAATGCTTCTGCTTGTGAGCTTCTCTCCTCAGGCCTAAATGGCTTCTCTGCCTCTGACTTCTTGCTGTATGGCTGCAATTTTTGTAGTTTTTGTTTGCCCAAGTACTTCACACTAAACAGAATGCCTCTTCAAGCAGATCTCTTACAATTGCAAAACATCTTCCACTGCTGCTTACTCCTGTGCTTTGCTCAGGATATTGTGCTCCTCTTCCTTTCACTCCATGCACTCACTCTTGGCTGCAACTTATCTTTTATATTAATATTTCCTCCTAGGCAAATAATGCAGCAACCTAGCACTTTAAATACATCATCATAAAAACACTCCAGCATTCTGAGAATGGGATCCCACTCTTTTATTGATCTAATAAAAACCTAGATTCTAATCACACAACACTCAAATTCAAACTAATGGCTTCCACAATTAATTGCAAATTTTACATAGGAAGTGTCATTAGTTGGGGCAACCAAGAAACAATAGTGCTGCCCCTTGATCAATCAAAACAACAAACCTCCTCCCATCTCAAAGTCTCACCTGCTCTGATATTTGATCAGAGATTAAACAATTTCAACTAGCAAAGACTAACTCTGTAGTACTTACTGCATAGTTTCATTCAACCAATGAATATATATTATATGCGGGCGTGTGTGTGTACACAATTCCGAGGTTTGTTGTTTGTGCTACTTTCTTGGATATCAATTTCATCATTTTTCTGCTCATCTCTCTACTGTATGATGCTGCCCGTTGGTCAATCAAAACAACAATCCTTCTTCCATCACAAAATCTCACCTGCTCTGATATTTGGTCAGAATTGAACAATTTCAAAGAGTAAAGACTAACACCGTAACTGCATAGTTTTATTCAACCAATGACACGCACACACACACACACAATTCTGAGGTTTCTTGTTCATGCTACTTTCTAGGACATCAATCTTATCATTTTCCCCCTCACCTTTCTACCATATCCTATAACAATGATGCTATAATAGCTATTAACCCAACTACCTAATATTTAACCAAAGTATATTATATAAACTGTGTCATGTTAATTTGGTGACAGACGGTAGAGATTTCGCTTTCTTAAAGACGAACTATATGATGTACATGATCCTGTGCTTGTAAATGAACCTATGGCAAAGTGGGCTTCCTCAGTATGTAGTACCTAGAGGCTTTTCTTGCGCCTGAGTTTGTCCATATATTTGCAGAACACTATGACCCTGTTTCCAGAACACTATGACCCTGTTTCCAGAACTGTATATGTATATGTGAACATGTGGTTTTTGTTTGGATTCTCGCCCAAGATGATTGAGAGCATGCTTGGTGTTAGCAGGGTCGAGATACTATTTGACATGCATACACATAGGTCTAATTCCTGTCACCCTGTTGATAGAGATGATTTCTTAAAAGGATCTGTTGGAAACTGAGAAAGTGCCCAATGAGAACACTCACATTTTCAAAATTTGGGATAAAGATATATTCTCTATGCTTGCTTTTGTTCTTGGGAGGGATGATGACTCACGAATCTACATTTGAGGATTACATGCACTCCTCTCTTTCAGGCCTCCATGATATTCCCGGGAAGCCAATCATTATGAATTTTCTAAATTGATCTCAAACATCATCAACTAGCACTTGGCTTTATTCAAGTATGATAAGACTTTCAGGTACCCATCCTTCTTAGTCTACAACTTCTTTTTCTGCCATAATCTTTTGGACATTGGAATTTTTAAGTTAGAAATAAGGATGAAGGACCTATTCGAATCACTGACTGGGGTCCCCACCTGAAAGCTATCTTCAATCCCATTTGGAAACAGTGTATTTATGGATCATTTCATGGACAATTGTTATAAGCAGGTGATGGAACACGAACCTCCCAGAACTTCCCAGTCTTTGCAAGGAAATGTTTGAGTTGGGTTATTAAAGCAGGTTGCAGATTGGTACTTGCTTGAGGATTACACTGTACTCAGGTTTTATGGAGCTCAAGTCAGAGTTTACAGGTTGCCAACGTTTCTCACCCTAAGAGTATTCTGTCTGGATATGTTAGACAAATGGATGATATAGACTGAAGTCATTTTCATGGAAGGTCTAAGAAAGTAGTGATTCTATTTAATTTCTAGCAGATGTTTCATGTCTGGGTGGCTTGATTTTCAGTATAGAATGCTTATTAGATAGCTCCCCAAGAAACTGGCATCTCTTTCAATTTGCAGTCAGATGAGGCATGGAATATGGCTATGCTTCTTATGAGCATGAAAGTAGGCCAGAGATAGAAGCCTTGGAAAATAAAGCGAGTTGAGTTGATGCCCGACTAATTTTGAACCAACAGGTTCAATTCAAGGGGACTTCTTCTCAGGAGGTAATAAAAATATATTTCCTACATGTTCGACCTGTCACCTACAAGAACTTATACACCCAGTACCCAAAGCTAGCCACTACCTCTAAAGGGAGGAATCCATCTATTCCAACCTATAAGAAACAAAAATTGGAAGAAATGGGATATTATGGTGGTGGTCTTGGTCCTCAAGGACAAAGAATTCGGAGGCTTGCTAATGTGGAGGAAAGACCCAAGGCACTTGGCTTGAGATGTTATGTCCAGTCAATACCCAAACAAACTCATTTTGTGGCTGCTGTTGGATCATCCTGTCAGGCTCAGCCAACTCAAACCCATCAACAATCTCACAAAGGCAAGCTCCTCCAACCCCCTGCACCATAGAAGTAGCCATCACAATAAATTCAGCAAAATCTTGTAGTATCATCCAGAGGAGGCAATCCCCCTGATGGTGGGTATGATGGAAAAATAATAATAATCAAGGGAAAGGAGATACCAAGAATAAGAGAAAGAATGGAAAATCTAGAGAGGATCAACCCGACCTTGAAAGGTGAAAAGAGATGATGATTAAAGTACTGGTTAATAGATTTTGAATTCTTTCTTTTGCAATAAATTTTATGTAAAGAGAAGCCTTTGAGTGGATCTTAAAGTAATGTCTGATCTTTAGGAAGGATTCAGTGGATACCCTCCTATCCAACGCTTAAGTGAGAGGAGTCACATATGAACTCCTAGATTGCCTTTCATGGACTTTAAGAACATTTCCTCCAACAATTTTTAAAATGCTTGGTTTGGGAGACAACAATGCCGTTAGTTCTTTTGTGTCAAGCCTTGGTATAAACATATGTCAATGTAGTTTACTGTTTTGGTCTCCAAATTTGATATTCATCAGCTCCTTGTTTGATTGAAGGTCTCCCTCACACGGCTATTTTTACTTGCATTTGCATTGTATAGTTTGGGACTTGGGTTTAACTGCTTTGGGTTTATCCCTCGAGTTATAGTTATATTGTTTATCATGTTTCACTGTTTTGTGTTCGGTGACTTTCTAAACTTTGGAGTTCCATTGACCTAATTTGTGGATATTAATTTACTTTTTGACCTTTTGTAATGTACAATGTTCTCCCACCAAAGTTGTGAAGGTTCTATTGCTCTTCTATATTGCTTCGAAAGGGGGCATTCATGATATTGTTTTACACAAGCTATGCAATATGTAGCCTTTATTCCCATAATGTTTTGTCTATTTGCGACATGTGGACTTAACATATCTTTCACATTGTGATCTGATCTTTTTGTTCAAATGTGATTATCGTGAATAAAATTTAGCCGGGTTCCTAAATGTTGAAACATACATCATAGATTCCTTGTGAATTTAAGGTGATTATTGTTTCCAATATCCTTAGGTAGATCATACTTAGAAATTATTTCAGTGTCGAGTATTGATATAAGTTTTGAGACTTTTGTGTTAGGGAATGAATCTAGCGATTTTAGTTAGTTTTTGATTTATCTACTGCTACAAGGATTTGGCCTTTTTGTTTGGAGGCTTAAGGTAAATGTGTGACGAAGTTTATGAATATGCTTTCCCATTCATTATGTTGAGAGGTGTTCCTACAATGGCAGCCAAGTAGTGTAATGGCGTGAGTTGTTCACTTTTTTCTTGACAATAAATCTGACGTCCATTTGACCATCACGTGACAATTCATCTTTAAATTTGACGTCCATTTGACTTTCATTTAATTATATTTTTTTCCTTATCGAAGCCAATTAAAAAATAGTAATATCTTGGCCATATGTTAATGATCGAGATTTAGAGGAGAGACAAAAAGCAAATTCAATGTTGTCACTATTCCAAACAGAATATGTATGATGAAAAGCACCAATGTGAGCTGTGGAAGGGGTGAAATATGGGAGGAGGGATTAGAAGCAATAGTGGTAGCATGCAAAGTGACAACCGAAGCAGCAGGGGTAGGTGTAGTCTGGTAGATATGGTAGAGTTAGGGGTACATTTCTTTCTATGTATAGATAATTTTGAGACTGGCATAATGGTGTAGTAGATTGATGCCATTGTTCACCACTTAGTGGGAGATCGACAAACAACGTAATAGAGTTGTTAATCAATACGGTATGTCAAAAATCCAACATAAGAAACTTCAAATAGATCTCTTGGTGTATTTCAGATAGATGTATTTAAGATATCTGTACTAGTGGTTTGTTACTGGTAACTGCATTAAGCTTTCTATAGGAGTTTCTCTTTCTACTCTTTCAGATTTTTTCAACTTAACACTTATTGCATGATGTTACATATATTTTGTCATACTAAACCATTTATTGCTTTTAGTAACTTTGTAGTTCCATTTCCCACATTCATGACGTACGAGTAGGTTGTCATGGAATTCATGTAGGATCTCACATATGTGAAAGGGTCATTTATTGTGTACTGCTATTGCATTCTTGTAATGGAGAGTGTTATATTCTAATATATACTCTAGTACAGTCGTTTTCAATAAGGAGCTTGATGATATATTGATATTGCAGGTCACCTGCTTGTTCTCTTGCAATTTCTTCTTTTGGGGTTTGGTTTAGTATTGAGATTGAAAAGACTCTAGATAGCACATTTGCATTCGATTTTCCTTTAGTTGCTCATAAAGTAATAAAAATTTTCGGTTTGTAGTCTTTAAAAATTAAGGATGGTATGTATTGTTAGGTAGACAATTTTTATTTTTCCTTAAGGAGAACCTATGATAATTGGTCGTGATACATATATGCTTAAAAATTGTTTTCAAGATGATGTTCTAAAAATTTTGTCTGCATGGTCAAATATTTGATATCTTTGTTCAACATTTCCATCTTCTATTTTTCATATGTCATTGCTTAGTCTCTTGAGAAAGTGTTGCTCTTATTTCATGTCCAACAATGTCTTTGTGAATTGTGAATATTTTTATTGAGTATGGTAGCGTAAGGATGAGAGGTCAAATGAGTTATTTCGTAAATGATGTTGAATGATTTTGTTGTCTTTTGTCCATTAAATATTTTTCAACTTGCATAAATAGTTCATTTAAGGGTAAAACTATCTTGAAGAATTGGTGGACAAATCTTTTAACACCTTGCAAGTCCTACAAAACCTGTGAATTTGTTTATTCTTAAGGATGCTCTCCATTCTTAAATTATAAATTACTTTAATTTATTTGGTATCTGCAGTTTTTGCCCTTGTAAATGTTTTTGCCCTAGCTAGTCACTATAATTATTAAACAAATCCCAAACGGATAGTTTAGAAATGTTTATTTCTGGAAGGATTTTTAGTACTACTTGTAAATGCGATTTGTGTTTCTCCTTATTCTTGTTGGGGATTGATCTATACTTTAAGAATACTTTTTTATATTAGATGAAATCCAAATTTTCATAAATGTGTGTGCCAAGCCTGAAAGCTATTGGTCCAAGTCTTAGCATTATACAACAAAAAGACATTTGTACTCATCATCATAGAGATCTCCAGGGTTGAGAATGTATTTGATATCATCTTGTAGCCGGTTGGACCTGCATAAAGGAGGTGATCCTTAGCACAGGGATCATGATTATCAAGAGCCCAATTAGCCAAAGCATTTGCAATCTTAGTTCTTTCTCTGGGAATATGAATAAATCACACCTCCATAAAATTTTCCTGTAATGTTTTGATCTTCCAGACTTCTTTGGAAAGTTGCCAATTTGGTGGAGAAGTAGTTCTGCTACAAGATAGTATCTTGATGGCCAATTAGGAGTCAGATCTAACTTGAATTTTCTGCCAACCACACTTTTCTGCCTCTTGCATACCTTTATAGATAGCTTTCAGCTCGGCTACATTGTTGGTAGTAACACCCACATTAATAGCAAAAAGAACTGCACATCACCCTCATGGTTTCTACCAATGCCTCCTATAGCAGCTTTGCCTGGATTACCTCTGGAAGTACCATCTGTGTTCAACTATCCATATCCTAAAGGCGGGGCATTGACTTGACTGTCCCTCCTTCTAGCCTTCCTAATATGAGACCGGGGTTAAGGTGGCTTCTCTTGATCCAATGAAAGCTGATTACAAATATAATCCCAAACCGGTGATAAAGTGTTAGGTAAAGGGATCTTATGTTTGAGAGTTTCAGCTATATTTATTTATTTTTTCCCAGGATATAGGAGACATCTTTGCTGCTTTGCTGAAAAAGTCAATTATTTCTTTCTTTCCGGGTATTCCATAGAAGAAGAGAAATTTCACTCCATAGTATCGGACGTAGACTTTGCCTCAGGAAGCATCCTCTCGCCATTTTTGATAACCTGTTCAAGAGAGTCAAAGTTATGCTATCTCATCTTGAAAAGAGTTGCTAATTGTCCCAGATCTGAACAACCCAAGGGCATGGGACAAAAAGCCTAAAGGTGAGTAAAAGATTCCTCATCTTGGAAGCTGGTGTCCCCAAGATTTCACCATGAAATCTGGGACTACCCCTTTTTAATTTTTTTGTTCTTTTTAAGTAAAGGGTCATGTTTTTGTTTTGTTTTGCCTGCAGTTGCTTGCATTGCTCAAAGGTATCTCTAGAAAGTCATAGAGTCACATTCTCCAAATACCCACATGTTGAAGCTCACTCAATTCCTTTACAAGACTTTGTCTGAAAGCGTTTTATTTATTTTTATATTAAATAAATAAAGTTCTTTTAAAAATAGATTGAGCTAAAATTAGAGAATTTGGGTTATATAAAGCACTTCACCCCATCATTATTACCATAGAACATTCACCCGGGGAAGAGTTTTTGCAGACTAGCTAATTGGAGAAATTTTTTGAGCAATTGCCCGTAACTTCTTTCGGGTATTTTGTTTTTATTTATTTCTTTTGTGTTTTGGTTTTTGGTCTTTCTCCGTTTTTTGTCTGGCAATCCCCGTAGCCTATTCTTTCTTCCTGCTAGACCTTTTCCCGGCCCAGGGTTTTGAAAAGCTATCCAGTGTTTTTAATTGCCAATCAATTTGTCTGTCAAAGCTTGTATTTGAAGGTAACCGGATCAAACAAGAGGAAAGCTCAAGATTTTTGCCTTGTCTGAGGTTTAATCTAGGTTGAATGATTAAACAAATTGTGGATCTGGAAGAGTTTGTCTTCCTTTTTGCAGAGCAGCCATGGCCAAGGAAGAAAAAACAACATTCTGGAGGGTCATTCAAGGGGCAAAATCACTCACTAATTGCGTCAAGGATCAAAACAGAGTCTTCTAGTGCAAGTCGTGGTTTTTGGGAAGCAAATAACTAGTGCAAGTCGTGGATTTTGAGCTGCCCTTCCACTCTAAGTTCCACACAGGTTTAAGGCAAGACGTTTAAGTGCAAATCGTGGTTTTTACAAGCTGCCTCTCCTTTCTAATTTCCACACAGCCTTTTGTAAAGAGTTGGAAATATTTAAAAATGACTTGTGTGAATGATAGCTGCCCTTCCTTTCCATTTTTCTCGCAAAAATTTAAAAGAGAAGTTGCTGCCTTCCACTTTAGAAATTCATGCCAACACAAGCTGCCCTTTCTTTCCATTTTTCTCATGAAAATTTAAAAGAGAAGTTGCTGCCTTCCACTTTAGAAATTCACGCCAACACAAGCTGCCCTTCCTTCCCATTTTTCTCGTGAAAATTTAAAAGAGAAGTTGTTGCCTTCCACTTTAGAAATTCACGCCAACACAAGCTACCCTTCCTTTCCATTTTTCTCGTGAAAATTTAAAAGAGAAGTTGCTACCTTCCATCTCTTATTTCCACGCTGCCTTCACTTATGAATTTCCACGCAAATGTCAGGAGAAGAAGTTTGCATGCAAATCGTGATTTTAAGAGCTGCCCTTCCACTTGAATTTTCACGCTGCCCTTCCACTCCAACTTCCACGCAAGTTTAAGTGCAAATCGTGATTTTAAGAGCTGCCCTCCATGTCTTATTTCCATGCTGCCTTCATCTTCAGGATTCCACGCAAATATAAAGCAAATTCACTTAAGCAAGTTGTTGCTTTAGCTGCCTTCCATCTCTGTTTTTCACGCTGCCCTTCCTTTATATTTTCCACGCAATTATTATAAGGAGTTTGCAAAAGGTAAAGCGTGAATGTTAGCTGCCCTTCCATACTAATTTCCACGCTGCCCTTCCTTTATATTTTCCACGCAATTATTATAAGTAGCCAAGGCAAAAAGTTATTTAAATGTAAATCGTGGATTTCAGGCAGCTGAGTCTTCCAAATTGAAAGCATCCATCCACAAGGAAATCAACACAGCCTTTTGAAAGAGAAACATTTAAAGTATTTGCATGTGAAGCCAACTTGTCTTCCAGTTTCAATGCGTCCTCTAGTATTCACATTGCCAAATCTATGCAATTTGCTAAATTGCATGCTAAAAGCCCATGCATGTTGTCTAAAATCTCCCAGTTAAGCCCACATTGAGCCTACTTCTCTTTACTTGCACCCGGATTAATTCCCAGAATTTACGGTTGCCTATATATATGAATAAAAGGGGATGAGTTGAATGTTTGTCTGAATTCTTTCCGGACAATTCACTTGTGCACATACTTGAGAAGAATTGCAAAAGCTTCAAGGACAAGAGGTGAAGACAGGACAGAGGCAACATCCGCAAGCAAATCACAGTTAGTTGCTCAGGGGGAAATAGATGGAATCATTATTCCTCTCATGGGTAATCTAGTGGAGAAGATTGATAAAATCTACAGTGATGCCGACCCAGTTTGATGAGATTTGAATGAGAGTCAAAGGAAAGGATTCAACAACATATGGGAGAAAGAGCTTCTCAGATTCAAGGCAGAGATATCATTCATGAGGCGAAGTACAATACATGTTGGATTAGCATACAGAGTATGGAAGGAGAACAAGACTGAGAGTGTTGCAGCTGGATTAACTTCTAATTTCTTCTCCTCTTTCTTCTTCTTTCTCTTATTTTCTCCGACAAAGTAATTGAGTAATCAATTAAATTGTAAAACTTAGGTAATTGGTTTAAAAGCCGTTACTAGAAAAAGTCAATTACTTGGGAATAGGTGGCAGACATGCAGGGCATTGATTTAGTCTTCAGTTGTAAATCATGCATGTCATGCAAAGAGGAATTCTAGGAGGAAGATTGCCAATTGTTTCCTTTCTTATAGCTTCCACATGCAAGAATTCATTGAAAGTTACCTATTTGTATTTGCCCTCTATGCACTATAAATAGAGGAAGAACCTACGGGTTAAAGGATCACAACTTGTTTATTAGAACTTGTTTAGCAGAGGCTTTTGTAACTGGAGCATTCTTGAGTTCTCAGACTTTGTCTTTGGAACCCTTGATGTGATTTCTGTGAAAGTTGGGGATTGAATAAAAGGTGGATTTTTGGAGAACTTTGTGTCTACAGTGCTTTGTTGAGTACTTTTATTCAAAGGTTTTAGATAAACTTTGTGTTATCTTAGATCTAGGTTAGAAGTTATTTCTTTCCCTCTTTGTTGAATGTTGTGATTTATTTGTTTATTTAATTTGTGTGGATGAGACCAACTTTGATAACTATTGGTTGAGTCAACACATCTTCCTTTCTTCTTTCCCTACTTTTATTTTTACTTCTGCAAATATTCCCATCACAGCTTGCTTACTTGCTGCCAAATTACCTAGCTATGGTTCACGAGCTGTGGGAATTAAAGTAAAACCCCTGAAAGTAGTTATTAGGATTCCCCCTGCAAAATAGATAAACATCTTACACGGAGCCTCACCGTTAAATGAGGGAGATTTATCTCATGACTACCTAGGTTTTACGTTGTGCATAAAATCTAGCCAACACAAGCACATAATACATCCGAAAGGTCCATAAAATCTTTCTTAATAAGCTGATCCTTGTTAAACCCGCCTATGAATAAGTAGCCACAAGAAAAAGATCACTTTAGGCCACATCCCCAAGTACCATAGGTTTTTAAAGAGGAACTTTAGAGGGTGAGGATTGTCAATCACCAATGATGCGTAACATTTAGAAACAATAAAGTAGCTCGATGGATCGGTTCCCAACCCAATTTGTCGAGAGATGGGGATGAGGACAAAAGACGATTGCTAAAAAAACTTTGCAACAAAAGCTAGTGTTTATGTTGGATTACAAGCGGCCATTCAGAAAGCGGGATCCATTCCTTTTCACTTTCCCAAAGATTGAGTGATGATCGTTCATATTGGGAAACCTTCCTCCATCCAATATCGTGCATTTGCTTCATTATAGGAATGAGTTGAGGATATTGTAAAATAAGAGGGGGAGCTCCATCCCATGAGTCTGTCCAGAAATTGGCAAGTTGCCCATTGTTGACTATCCAAAACAATTACTTCTTAATTATGTTCGGCCTATTTTAATAACTTGTAAAATAGGTGAGGCCTTTGTAGGAAGGCAAGCACGCACAATTTCTTCCGGGGGGTCCCCACCAGCATACTTGGCTCTCACCACAGTCGTCGGGGTATACCAGCATCCTCCAGTACAATTTTGCAGCTAAGGCTTTCATCTGGCATGGCGAGGATCTAAATCCTGGACCACCTTTTTTTGGCCGACAAAGAGTAGTCCATTTGACTAAGCTCCATTTCCTTTTGTCCTGAATTCCGCTCCATAAGAATTTTTGGCAGATAGAATCCACTTCTTTCAATATATTGCTAGGAATATTTATCACGAAGCAATGCAGATGGGCATAGGTTGGAGAACTGTTTTTACCAATATTATCTTGCCTCCCAAAGAAAGCCATCTGTTAGTCCACTTTTGAAGTTTTAACTCATACCTGTGAATTAACCAGTGCCATTCTTTTAACTTATGGGCTGCTAAAGGAACACCCAAATATCGTAAAGGAAGCTCCCCCTTCTTAAATTGAAGAACATTTAAAATTTGATTCTCTTGCTGTCTAGAACAATGAAAGAAAAAGATGCTAGATTTTCCTTGGTTAATTAACTGTCTAGTGGCTTGTAAAAATGTGTGTAGAACTGTATGGATCTGCTTCGCTTTTGTAGATGTAGCTTTTCCAAGCATCGTGGAATCATCCACAAACTGGAGATGAGAGATAGGTGGAATATTTTTAGCGACGTGGATACCATGAATTTTTTTATCTTGACAGAGCTTCTTTGCAAGTCATCCCAAGCCTTCCGCCAGAATGATAAACAAGAAAGGTGATAAGGGGTCTCCTTGCCTTATACGTCTAGATGTCATGAAAAATTTTGAACGAGAGTCATTAAGTAATACCGAGAAAAGGAGACAAGAGATACAAACACTTATCCATTGGATCCATTCTGTAGAAAATCCAAATTGGGCCAGAATTTTGCTCATAAAACCCCAATCCACCCTGTCATATGCTTTAGATAAATCCAGTCTAATAAACATAGCCGGATTTTTTTGTATGTCCATAAAGTGAAGGAATTCCTGGGCTAAAACAATTTCGTCATGAATATGACGACCTGGTACAAAACCCCTTGTTTAGGGAGATAATCTTGTGCAATAGGGGTTTTAGTCATTCCGCCATAGTTTTAGTGATTATTTTGTACATAACATTACATAAGGCAATAGGACGGTACCCTGAAATATCCTCTACATCATTGCTCTTTGGGATAAGAGCAATGAACATTTTATTTATTTGTTTGAGCAAAGTTTTAGCATTTCTAACCTCCTCAGTCACCTGTAAAAGATCCCCTTGATAATCCCCCAAAATGTCTGGAAGAACTCAATCGGAAATCCATCGGGGCCGGTGTTTTTCCTTTTTGCATTTTGAAAACAATACTATGGAGTTCTTCCGTGATAGGCTGCAACAACCTTTCATTTTCTTGTTGAGAGATACAAGTGGGTATGATATTCAGAATTTGTTGTTGTGAGTTCAAGTCAAGGTGTTGAGAAGTAAACAGCTGTTGGAAGTACTGCTGAGCGACCTGCTTCATCCCCTGACTAGAATACACTCTAGTACCATCCTCTTTGATTAGGGAATGAATATGATTTTGGGCTCTTCTGGCTTGTACAGATTTATGGAAGAAGGCTGAGTTTTTGTCCCCTTCCTTCAGCCATTGGATCCTGGACTTTTGCTTCCACATGATCTCCTCCCTGGTTTCCCATTCCTGTAGTTCGGCTTTCAACCAACATTCCTTCTTTAAAAGGTCTATAGAATACCCTGAATGTCGGTGAATAATGTTAAGATCTTGCAACTGTTCCAAAATCTTTGTTTTCCTGTCGTTGATATCTCCAAATTCATTCCAGTTCCAAGCTTTTAGTTTAAATTGTAAATATGATAATCTTTTGACAAACATGAACATTTGAGTTCCATACCTTGGCTTTCCTTCCAACCACCATTGCTGAACAAGTTTATCAATATCCTTATGACGCAGCCACATAAGCTGAAAGCGAAAAGGAGCTTTGCATGGTGAAGTTCTACCTATCTCCAAACAAACCGGCCAATGGTCCGAGCCACTGTTATTAAGAATCATAGTCCTAGGTGTATAATCCTTAGCCCACCAATCTTTAGATAACAGAAATCGATCCAGTCTTTCCAAGATACAATCCTCCCCCTGCCGTCTATTAGACCATGTCATTATTCCATTAGCTGTAGGCACATCCACCAACCGATGAGAATGAATAAAATGAGTCATAAAGGTGGAGCTAGCATCAAGATGAGGATTACCGCCTTGCTTCTCTTGTATATTTAATTAGTATTAAAATCCCCTCCTATTATGATTTGTAAGTGAGGAAAGGAGCATATAATAGAGGAGATGGCGTGCCACTGTTGTCTTTTTTCTTCCATAGTTAATGGAGCATACACATTAAAAATTAAAAATTCATGGTCAGCTGTTGTGGAGTAAACATGTAAACACAGCAGACCGCTACATGCACATGAATTTAATATGGTAATAACTTTGGGGTCCCAACAAGATACCAAGCCTCCTGAAGCTCCATGTGAACTTATAGATAAATGTTCAGCTCGGGGCCAAATATTATTAGCTAGCACATTCATAAGATCAATAGAAGCTTTGGTTTCGTGAATGCTGATCAGCGCAGGATGCTCATGATTTATCTGTATCATTCTTTTGAGTTCTTGAATTTTTGAAGAACCCTTCAAGCCTCTTAGATTCCAAGTGATCAGCTTCATTGGGAAATGCTATGGAGGAATTGGGATAAGTCCCTTACTATTCCCGAATTGCTCATATTGTGACTCTCCCTCTGTAGCTTAGCCTGATTGGTCTTTCTACCAAGCTTTATGTTGGTATCCATCTTATATTTTTTATTTTGCTCTTGTTCCATACCCAATGTAGAAGCCATTTGGTTTGGTTGATTAGGACTGCTAAGCACAATGACCTTATCCATGCCTTCTACCTCCTTTGCTGGCTGGTGTTGATCTTGAAATTGCTCATGGTATTTATTTTTCTTCTGATAACTTTTAACCCGATTTTCACTTGCCACTTTGCTAGGTTGAGCTTGGAATATCACCAGCTGATTCTGATCTTGTGCATCCTGTTGATCTTTAATTTGTTGTTGCCTATCCAACTGTGTTTCCGGTACTTGAGATTCTAACAGTGCATCCCCTTCCTCTCCCTCTTGTTCCTGTAGTGCTGTGAATCTGTTATTGCTACTAGTTTCTGCCTTTTCCTTACCTGTTTTCCTAGCAACCTGTTTCTTTTTCGGTACAATAAAGTCCTCTTTGGGTTTTTCTGGCTCGGCTGCTCATGAACAAAAATTCTTGTTCATCATTCTCGAGAAAGTAGCTGGTACATTTGTAAGGCCAAAAGACATAATCACGCATTCATAATGGCCGTTGACAGTTGTGAAAGCCGTTTTAGAAGCTTTTCTGTAATTTGAACCTGATTACCAAGAGCATAGACATAATCATTAATGCTCAATAGTATATGCTGCAATTCATGAGCTTGCAATGAGAGAAAGTTCTCTCAATGTATAGAATTGCACACAAAACACACAAGTACAAGTGGAGGATTCATAATCATGCACAATTACAAGTGTAATTTTCTATAAAATACAACTGGAAGATTTCTTAAAGAGTGGTTGCAAAACAAAATAGAGAAAAAATGTGTAAAAACATTCACAATAATAATGCCTCATCACATAGTAAGACATGTGACAACTACTTTATGTTTCAAGCATATATTATCACTAATATTTAGTTTGCTAGTCAAAATGGAAAAGGAGGGTATATGATAAGGTGATATTTGAATGTCACAATTAGGATTAACTTATTAAGGCTAACACGAAATTTAGGTGGTGGAGCTGGGCTAAGAATCAGAAATATGAACATATGCCTTTCTTGTAAGCTTTCTGAAATTGTGCCAGAAACATATGGAAGGCAGAGGAACCAAAAGAGGAAGTGGGTTAGAGGATTTGGTAAGTTCCAATACAGGCTCTGAAATACTAGGGATTAATTATGTTTCTGAATCATTTCTCAGACAATATTTAGAAGAGGTATCGACTTTCTACAATCTAAGAGTTTGTTGATTTTGGATGGAAGCTTTATATGAATAAAACTTGTCTATCGTCTAAGACAGTACAGAATCCGTAGCTTCTATGAAGCAACAAAGATGAGAAAATGTGCTTAATTTTGACACTTCATGCGTTTCAAGTGACATGGCAGCTGTTTATTAATGCTTTTATTTTGTCACATGCATTATTTAATGTGGAAGATGTCTTCATAATCAAGTGATTCATTAGTTTCATAACAGCCGCTAGTTTATTTTCTTTTAAGTTTTGTTACACTCTGTTACTTTGCATTTCCTATGAAAATATTTGATTCTTTACAGACTTATTGTTGCACAAATTGAGACGTGGAAGCTCACTCTTTTATATTCTTTTTTTGGGCCATTTTAAAATATTTTCTTAGTTGGCCTTAGGGACGTCAAGGCATCCGTGGCCTACTGCCCACTTCTCAGGGGATGATCTTGCTTCACTGACCATGTGGATATCTGGGTGCATTTACTACGCCTTCCCCGGATATCCCTTACCTGCTATCCCACATTCGCAGGTTGAGGACAGCATCCCTGCTGCCCCACTGTTCTTGGGGATGAATGTGATATATTTCTTGTTGTTCTGCTGTCCTTGTTTCTTGTGGGATGTAGAATCACAACCAAAGCTCTGGGAACACATCCTTAAGGTACAATGGATAAAGTGATAATTAATGCATGCTTTTGTTTTCGTGTGTGTTTGCTTCAAAGAATATGTAAATTTCTCTGATTTTATGCTGCAGTTTCTTTGATTCGTTGATTTGGCTTGTTTATGGCTGTTTTACTTGAACCATTGGTTTATTTCCGACAATGTTGATGGTGTTCCTGTCATGTTACATTTTTCAAGTTTGGCCAGATCTTAATTTTTAATTAGAGTACTACTTTTGAGGCTCTTTATGGGTTTACTCCATGTTAAAATATACGTTTTGGTTGTCCTGAAAACTTATTAGCGAGATTTATTATTTGGATCAGGACTCCAACAGTTCAGAAAACAGATAAGACTTCTGGGGCAGATCATACTGAACCTGTATTTGTAGGCGAATTTCCTCAGCAAGTTCGAAATGCACAAGCAGAATTGCTGAAAACTTTTTACCAGGCACAACAGGTATTGACAATGCCTTTTATATATGTAACATCTTATTTTGTATCTGAGTTTAATTTATATTTCTCACTGATATTATATGCTGACACCGACATGTTTTCCAGATAATTTAGGATTCTCTGGCGGTATGGACAGGAGGACAGGGATCTGCTGGATGTTCTGTGGAAGGCAAGTGTTTATATGGAGTTACTTGTCTGGCAGTGATCTTCAGAGATGTGTTCTCCTTGAGATCCCTACAGAAATTTGCTCACTGGAAGAAAATGAAAATGATGCTAAACACGGGTACAATTGGATAGTTTCAGTGATTCGATGGGAGGAAGGGATGCATGCAAGTACAGAGAGCATTGTAAAACATTGTCACTCTGCAGGTATTCTGATGTGCAATCAGAAGAACCTAGCTGTTGTATATTGGCCTGATATATTTTCAGCCGATAATAATAGCCCAGTTGTGAGCATTCTGTCGGACAATGAGGCCTATGGTGGTAGCATGCTGCTTGATGAAAGAGTGACTAACAGTCGTAAGCTGGGACCTCAGTTGGCTGGTAGCATTAGCAGTTCTGACACTACTGTAGTAAACTCCATGGTTGCTTCTCCAGTTTTAGGATCTACTTCATACGAGTGCATTGCCATAGCATGTCAGCCAAATGCTGAATTATGGCGTCTAGAGTGTAATTCCATTTGTATTAGTTGCCAACGAATTAGGCAGGACAAAGAAGTGAAGATAACATATACACGTTCTCTAATTTGGCGATGGCCTAATATTGTATCCAAAGATCAAAGGGCAGAATTCTTTCTTTTGACAGACCACGAAATACAATGTTGGAATGTTGAGCTTAGGCCCAATGGAGATGTCTCAAAAGTCTGGTCATATGAAATTCTCAGCACAGGAGATGCAGAAATTAAAAAGACCTTGCTGGCCAGAAGCGTGTTTGGCTATTAGATATGCAGGTGGATGATAGTGGAAAGGAGATTACAGTGCTTGTTGCATCATTTTGCAAGGACAGAACAAGTAGCTCAAGTTACACTCAATATTCTCTTCTAACATTGCATTACAAGTCATCTGGACAAAAGATGGGTGAAGGTCCCGAGTTGACTTCTGAAAAGGTTTTGGAAAGAAAGGCTCCAGTTCAAGTGATTCTTCCCAAAGCACGAGTGGAAAAGGAGGATTTTCTCTTTTCCATGCGCTTACGGGTAGGGGGCAAGCCTGCGGGATCTACAATGATATTATCTGGGGACGGAACAGCGACAGTTACGCGCTATTGGAATCAAGCCACACGGCTATATCAGTTTGATTTACCATGGGATGCAGGAAAGGTTCTAGATGCATCAATTATTCCTACAGCAGAGGATGGTGAGGAAGGTTCATGGGTAGTTCTCACAGAGAAGGCAGGTTTGTGGGCCATTCCTGAAAAAGCTGTTGTACTTGGTGGTGTCGAACCACCGGAGCGAAGTTTGTCCCGTAAAGGGAGTTCCAAGGAAGAAGCTGCAGAAGAAGAAAGACGGAGCTTAGCATTTGGAGGGACAATTTCCCTTCGAAGACAAGGTTCCAAGGCATTGACAACCCAAAATGCCAGAGAAAAGGAGATACCAAGAGGAGTTAGCCATCGTACTGCTCAAGATGAGGAAACAGAAGCTTTAATTGGACGGCTATTCCAAAATTTTCTCAACTCTGGGCAAATTGAAGGAGCATTTGAAAAGCTTCATCAAGCAGGTGCATTTGAGAGGGAAGGGGAAATGAATGTATTTGCCCGAGCAAGTAAAGCAATTGTTGATACACTTGCAAAACAGTGGACAACAAGCAGAGGAGCAAACATGGTAGTCATGGCTGCAATATCTTCCCAGCTATTAGAGAAGCAACGGCGACATCAACAGTTTCTGCAGTTTCTAGCTGCGTCCAACTGCCATGATGAACTCCAAAAGAGGCAGAGTATGCACTTCCAATACTGAATCTTTGAAGTGTTCTTGCTATTGTTCTGTTAGATTGGCAGCATATTTCTGACTACCTGATGGTCATTCTTAGACTTTAATATGTTTTCTTTCTTTTTCCTTTCTGATTGATTTATTCTGTTTTGTTCATGTTTTCTCTTATTGATAGCATTTATTTTCCTTTTATGAACATTTTGTTTTGTTAGGAGGGTTTAAATAGAGACACGAATAGCTGTTATAAGTGGACTTGACATTATAATTGTTAGATTAGTTAACAATAACATACTGACCATAATTGCGCCGATAGGCATAATCTACAATGGCAGCCATGCGGGTGGTGGTGGAGTGTAACAATGTGAGATGTCAATAAAAATGGGTTTAAGTAGAGACATGCATAGTTCCTATAAGTAGACTTTGTATTATAATGGTTAGAATAGGTAAAATAGTGACCATAATTTCGCCGATAGACATAACACGCAGTGGCAGCCGAGTGTGTGGTGGTGAGTGTAATAGTGTGAAATGTCAACAAAAAGGGCTGACCTTAAATTTGACTTCTATTTGACCATCATAGGGGAGTTTCTTCCTGATTGGAAAAGGCAATAAAAAAATTTGCGATATCTTGGTCATATGGTGGAGTTTAGAGCCCGTTTTTCCCTTGCATAGATTTTTTGAGCCTAACTCCGGGGTGGAGTTAGACTGAGGCCCTTTATCACCAATCTGTGAATAATATGCAGGAAAGTTGATGAATTTGCTCATGAATTTGGAACCCTTCAATGGGTGAGTCTATGTGATAAATCCAAGATAGGTGCCTCGAGATTGATAACTATTGTCATTTTTAGATAGATATATGTAAGATACTTGTACTAGTTCTAAGTCATATGCATTCATATTATTTGTTATAAAAGGACATTGCCATAGAAAATAAAATCACAATATTAAATCATACCATTGTGCTTTATAAAAGCTATATCATTCTGCTTTATAAAAGTTAATATCAAGGGAAGGTGCATTTAATTAACCTTGTAATTAAAGGCTAGTTGATAATTGACTGGTCCTTCTCTCTATTTTTTGAGTTTGTCATCTATCTTTGCTTTCTTTTCTCTTATTGTATCAGAGCTGTAGGCATGTGAGGGTCCAGGAAAGATAAAGATCGGAATCATATGGTAAAATTTTCGAGGAATAGACCTACAACTAATTTCTCAAACCGTATAATTCTTATAAAGGAGGAACCGGCATGAATTCCAAAGCATTTTTGGAGTTTGGAGGCAGAATTTTGAGCTTTTGGGCGCCGATGTGTTTTTGGTGCAGTTTCCAGGACAGGTTTTGCACATGATTGTACATAATTGTACGGAAATAGAGGACAGATGCCACTTGAGCAAAATTTATACAGATAAGTTGTAGGAAATTAACAATCAAATCTGTGTACATTAGAATAGTATCATTTGCATATAGAATATCATTTAAAATACAATAACTAGTTAACTATACTCATGATGAATACCAACAATACTTCCTCACAGGAATGTCTCCACCAAATTAGGGAAGCTCGTGGGGGAGGTTTCTTAACTCACTTTTCCATTTTCCAATGCAACATACAACTGGCTCACATAAGGATGATTTTGTCACTGCTGTTTTTGAGAAAGAAGCATAAATATTTTGGCTCTAATGATAGTCGGTACTCCTGCCATTTGGTTTTTCATTAGAAACATAAGCTGCCATAAAAATTTATGTATAAATTTCATTTGATGTAATATAATATCCAGATAGAAAGTTACTGATGTACCTTCAGGCTGGTACTTGCCACATACTCCTCGTGTTCTCTCTATTCCATTTGCATTGTTTATGTTGGTGCTTTCATTATTGCAGCAGTTTGGCCAATACAATATGCAGTATATGGTATCAAAGCAATGAATTAGTATGTTTACAATCATAGTATCCTGAACATGCTCTATCTTCCTCTACTGGGACTAGTCATAGAGCTGTTGTGGTCCCATGCTTCTGTGTTGGAGTTCTTCTCAGATGCAAAGGACACCTGTACATACTAACATTCCAATCCGTTTCATCCATAGTTTTCAACTCCAATGGATGAATTGTGCCCCACACAAGACAAAATTACTTTGGAATATTGGCTGGTGGTTTTTTTCTGGAGTATTGACTTTGAAAAGGAATGTTATGGTTGCCAACAATCTGTTGCTCAGTATGCTTCAGTAGCTATGCCAAACTGCAAGGCAGAAACTACCACCCCATGAACCTGCAATTCCTATGCCCACCTATCTCCTTATCTTGCTGCACAGCTGATCATCATACATTCTCTACGTTGCTGGTATACAGGTTCAATATGTGGATACACTGATTTTCAAAAACCGTCAGTCTTGTTACATTTTGGGTACATCTGTATAGACATACACACACACACATACATACACACATATATAGACACACACACACATTTTACTCATTTTTTAGTCCATAAGAAATAAAAACTTAAAAATATAGTAGGATCAAGGTTCATAACATTCAATACGCTTAAAATTTAACATTTTCATTAATCGCGTGACATAATACGTATGATATATGCATATCATGTCAATATGAATACAAATAATCTAGAATATATCATCTAGATTTTCCTCAAAATCAAATTCCTGCATGCCACTCTTACTAGCTCCACTCTCAGTAGCTCCACTCTCCGCTCCTTGTGAACTCCCTTGAATGTCATCTTTGCCATCAAATATTGGAAGTTAGGCAAGAGGCTGCAGAGGAATCCAAGTCTGTAGTATTTGGAAGAATATCCCAAAGTTTGTGAGGACCTTTGAATGCACATTTAGGGTTTGATTTTTTTATTAATTTATGAGTTTTTAGGGTTTTCATTGATTGAGTCAATGGTTTTTTTAATTATTTTGCAACTGCAATGTGGGAATGCGGCAGGTATGCCTTGGGTACATCCTTACCATATCCGGGATGGGCACGTAATGGTACAGGTTTGGCGGGGAGATGTATTGGTTCAACATAGTACCTTCTTGTTGGCCTGATCTCAATTGTTCCCATATGGAGGAGGCCATGGCCTCTTCAGATCCACTGCCTATGACTGTCCCTAACTTAAATTAGCAGTTTCTGCTGACAGTCCTATCATTGTAAAGATCTCCAGAAATTTTTGCAATATCATGCTCAAAGAACCATGACATGGCCTTTGTTTCCAGCCAAAAACAATGCCTGTTACCTCAAAAGAGATGCCTTACTAAAGATATCTTACTCCATCGATGAAATGGAAAATTGACTTTGGCCCCTAAAGGAAAAGGCCCTTATGCAGATTTATGGGAGTTTTCCCGATACACAATTTTTTTAATAAATGGGTTCAAGCCAAACTGGAAGCCATCGGGATCTTTGGATATTCTCATTATGCCCAAAGTTTACTACATGGTCATCTTCAACACCACACATGAGAGAGATTGATTTTTTCAAGGAGGACTCTACTTTGTATCCCACTGAACATCTTCTAACTGTTGTCCCAATATGGGTTAGGGTACCATTGCTACCAAGTGAATATTGGCATGAATATAGTTAAGGAAGATTGGAGCTGCTCTTGGAGAATATGTCATAGCATTCAAGCTCACCAAGAATCCAGTTGTTCTCAGCTACGCTTAAATCTACATCAATATTGATCTAGATGAGTCATTGCCTGATCGAATAATTCTTGATATGGAAGGGATGGAACGGTAACAAACATTGGATTATGAAAATATTGCTTTCTGGTGTCGCCAATGTCATGAACATGGGCATCTAACATGGGTCTGCCTAGATAGGCAGATCCTGGTCCCCGGCAACATCCAGAAACCTAGGAATCCATGCAGCCAAAACCTCAGAGAAATCAGCAAGCCTCTAGATCCACCATTTCCTCAGACAAGGCATCAGTCATCCATCACAATCCCCCACAAACTAAATTTCAAATTGTATTTACCCGAAAAGAAAAACCACAAACTAGCACAGAAACCTCCCTTCCCTTGCATAATATTTTCATCACTTTGGCAGATCCAACATCCCAAGATATCCAAACTCTATGCACAGAAGAAACCAAATCATTGAATAAATCTTCTGCCAAAGCTAGCAGCCATGGAGACGTCTGAAAGAATACATGTACTTCTGCCCCATCAGACATGGTTACTCGTAATAGAGAGAAAAACACCATTTACATACCCCTGAGGCAAGACATCTTTGAGACACTCAAAAAAAAAGAGGAAATTCTTGAGGGAACAAATTTATATAGAGGAAGCTCACGTATTGCTATCACTGCTAAAAGTAGGTTACAAATATGGGCACCCTCTGCAACAAGCATTCCGGATATCCCTGTTGAAAGGCCTACCCCTATGAGAGATTCTTGATGCGGGAAGCCACTGATGGAATGTTTGAGGTTTGGGTGTTACGAATAAACACAGCTTTCTCACACAATGAATATGCATGAGCAAATACAAGCAAAATAATAAGTTTCCATGGGACTTAAGGTGTCAAAATAATAAGTTTCCAATTTGCTATTCAGTCTTAGCAAATTGGACCCTTTTCCATTGGAATCCAGTAAGGCATGATTTCATAGCCGACCTTTTCTGTACCTTTTGGATGGTCTGCAGTTTTTCATTCCCATGAATGGAATAAAATTGTGTATATACTCAATGTTTATATCCCAGCAACCGGATCCAAATGCTGGAAATGATGACCTCTTGGGTTATCAATCTCAATGTTTCCATCTTAATATTGATTAGATATTTCAATATAATATGATGTTCACAAGGAAAAAGGAGGTGCAGTATTTAACTCTTTGACAACCATGGTATTAGACAAACTTGAAAGTGACACTGACCTGTTGGAGCAAAACTACTATCAGAGTTCCTTCACTTGGATGAATAGGATGAAGGGCAGAGGATATATCACTGAAAAGCTAGATCAGGTCTATTTTTTTAACAACTGGAACGTGCGTTTTCTGAGGATTGATGTACGAATTGGAGAAACAACTTTGTCAAATTATTGGACTCTACTATCAAATATTTCCCCAGCCCATCCCTAACAAATGCCCTCAGTTCAGAATTGTCATAACCAATTTTGTGCACCTTGAATTTGACATTTGGCTGACTGTCATTGACTACGTATTGCCTGTCACAAAGAAGGCAAGTAGTGTCACAATGGCACATGGGGCACTTAAGACCTTGAGTGTGAGCAATTTGACTAGGGTTCTCTCGAGCGACTCTAGACTCTTGTGCTAAGCAATATTGTTGTTTCTATAGGTTTAAATACCCCTTTTAAGTGAAGAGATTGATTGCAATGACTAATGAGCTTTTTTGCATGGGTTTGCATGCATAAGTCATTATAACTCCCTCTCGAGTGGACCTTGTGGTAGGTTGAGTGAATTGATCTTGTGGTGGCATTGTTATGCAAAATAAATGCTTAGTTGGATGACAATTAATTGTTATAATTCCTCTGTAAGGGTCTTGTATTGCATTAGTATCTATTGGGTTATTGCTTTATACTTGATAATGGTTTAGAACTTTAGACATTTGTATTGCCAAGGGTTGGATATACCTTTACTTAACTAATGGTCTATAACCCGATGGCATAAGTAATTGTTGACTAATGCATATATATGTACTTATTATTGAGCATTACCATCACAACCCCGTTTTTTATAGAGTTAATTGAAGGGTCGACATTGTGATTTATTTGAGTCATTGATTACCATATGACCTAAGATTTACATAAATAATTATGGGTTTTGACCATATAAAGAAGAATATAAAGATTTTTTTGTTATATCATGTTGACTTGCGAGATAATTTCAAGGAAATTATTATAAAAATATGGTGTATGAACTTGGCGGAATTGTAAAGCATCACTTTGTGGGGATACACTTTATTTCATTAATTATGACCAAATTACCACTTCGTGGTAATAGGTGTTATTGATTATCGTCGACTACTTGAGTGCTAAGTTGTGTTGGATAAACATTAGTACAAAGGCTATCTATGAGAAGCCCTAAAATGAAATTATAAAAGTCTCAATCATAGTTCATATATTGGTATTTAGCAAACCCACAAAAATTTGACCGGGAAAAACTTGGTAAGACTTGGTGAATATTCAACAATACTCGACGACTTAAAAATACGCAAATTTCTTTTAAAAACATAAATTTATGCAAAATATAGCTACAAAATGTATCAAATGAGTTTGTAAAATGTTGGGTTAGTGTTATCTATTAGATTTGAATACAAATACAAATAAAATCGCCTCATCATGTGAATACAACAGCCAGTCGATAAATGGTTTGAATTTATGATGATTGTCGATACTAATTGAAAAAGTAATTGTAATATTCCTTTTCCTTCACAGAGGGCCTAAGGGCCAAAATTTAGTCTTAGCCTTGGTCATACCCAAGGGGCTAAAGACTTTAGAGGCTATTGGGTATTCCACCTTGCTTATTTGTTATATTTTTGTGTTGGCATGGGTGTTAAGTGGCTTGGTGGGGGAAAACGTTATGTTTTGTCGTTAAGGGGGGTGACTAATAACACTTTAATGTTATAATTCTTCGTTGGGGTGACTTAAGTACTTTATTATTCTATTTCTTCGTTGGGGTCACTTAAGTCACTTTTAGTCCCACATGGAGCTCCCAACTTGGAAAAAAGGTAATGAAAAGTTATAAAAGGAGGTTTGGGAAGAAAGGGAGCTCATTCTTGCATACACACTTATGATTTCCATTGAACAACTGTTGATTGCTTTTTCTAGCTTGTGGAGTAAGATCCCACATGAACCCTAGCTTCGGTGGTGAGAGATCCATTCCTAGCTAGTAGGGCATTCTTCGGTGGTGGAAGATCCACCCTAGCTTGTCAATTTGGAACTAATTCAAGGCTGATTTTCAGAGATCAATTTTAGAGTTTTCAGAGAAGGGTTTTGGAGGAATTTTGGGCTTTTTGTGGAGAAAAATCGAGGGTTTCCAGATCTATTTTATTGCAGTGATTGGAGTAGATTTTAGTGCCATTTTTGGAGGAATTTTGGAGGGTTTTTGGTCTCTTTCCAGGTGGAGCGACCCATTTTGGGATTTTATAGTGGTTTTTGGAGGGTTTTCGAGTGTTTTTTCCAGGTTTGGCGATTGGGATTTCATTCATATTATTAAT
Source organism: Taxus wallichiana var. yunnanensis (assembly GCA_018340775.1). Classification (NCBI taxonomy): domain Eukaryota; kingdom Viridiplantae; phylum Streptophyta; class Pinopsida; order Cupressales; family Taxaceae; genus Taxus; species Taxus wallichiana. The sequence goes on from CM031239.1 coordinate 492,989,427, forward strand.
AGATGTTATTTCCAAAATTTTAGAATTTTATCATAAGTATTTGAGAAGATATGAATTTTTGAGGTTTTCTAGTTGTCTAGGGTTTTCTGTAATTTTTGACAGTCATATATGATTCGAAAATATTGTTCTAGTGTTCTTTATTATCATAGCAAGCTTCCTGCAAATTTTCATGTGTGTTGGGCAAGTATTGTGAGAAATATCAATAAAAATCAGTTCGCTGCCCTAGCTGGGTATTTACTGCAGAAAATCAGATTTTCTATTTGCTGCAATTTATCTATATTTTGTGTACTTTTGCGTGGTATCCCACAAGGGATATTTCATTAATCCTCTAGTAGAAGGCATTAATTACAACTAAGGTTTACCGACTCAACATGTTCCAATCCTCACATCATCTTCTAAATGCATCAAGAAAATAATTAAACTAATACAGACTATTGAACACAAACAAAATTTTCTTTCTCACAACAGAGATTTGATCTCATCAGTGGATTTGGTAGAATTCATAATCCCATAAAATAATTTAGAAGAAATATCTCATTACTACCAATGGTGTTTTACTTTTTTAGAGAGAGGATATAGTTTATAACTGCGTGCAAAACTCAACACCTAATCTGATCTTCCAACAGAAAATTCCTCATTGCATTGGAAGTATGATTGGCAGTTTGTTCACTGTGTTCTTACATTTCTATGATAGAGACATAGATAAACCCAAAATAGAGGTAAAGTAGGTCATTTTGTAAGTGCCACAAATGCCTTTCCAACCATTTTGTAAGTTTTTGGGCCAAATTTTCCGAGTTTTGGCCAATAATTGCCGAATATTCGCAGTTTTTTGGGTGGCGAGTTTTCTTGGTGAATTTTTACCCAAAGTGGAAATTTGGCAAGTACTCGCCGAACAGGCATACTATGGTCTCAATTGAGGCTGTTGCATGTTTTTCTTTGACAGATATTTGAGAGCTTTAATTCTAGGGAAGCTTGTTGTATGGCTGACAAGATTCACTTGAAACTTGAGCTTGAGATATTTCATGAATTCTGTTTTAGCTTGTGGAGATGATACAAGAAGTTAAAATGAAAATATCCCTTTTAAGGGCTGAAACTGAAAATTAGGAAATTGGCACAAATCCCAAAGATATCAAATCAAATTTCTAAATCAACAGACTGAAAATAAACCCAGATTTTGGACAGCGAACTGATTTTTGGAACAGCAGTATGAAAAGCTCACAATTTCACCAAAATATCATTCAACAATGCATCCACAATTTTTATAAACCTTTTAAAGATATTTTAGAACTGTTTTCAACCCCAAAAACATGCTAATGCTCAGCTGAAAAATTAAATATAACCAGCAGAAGTACAACTCCAAAATAATTATGAAAAGAGGGTTTAGAAACCCCAAACTTAACAACAAATAGTAGATTCGGCTTTAGAAATTATGAGGAAGACAAATATGAACTCAAATCAGATTGCCGTGCCCTAGATGGCACCAAACCCTTCACCAATGCAAGTTGCTCCACAAGGGAGAGGCTCAACAATGCCTGTATAAATCTAATTATGTCTTCTTTCCTCTAAAATATGTCTTCAAGCCAATGGAAGGAGGGTTTCTGTCCCCTAATCAACCACTAGAAGGGTTTCATCCTTCTAGGAAGATGCCACACACTTGGATTGCTACCCAAGAGTGGAAGAACAATGAGCTACCAACCCACAAGTCCAGACAAAGAAAATGTGCCAATGCTAGATGATGTAAATGAGCTTTCTAACCTTCATTTATAACCTATCTTTGGCACCAAAGCCCCAAAAGGACAAGGCCGACCCCTAAAGTGTTCTTTTTTAATCTTTAATTGGCTTCATTAAAGTCCCAAACCCAGGTGATCCGCTAAAAGCAAAAACACACTAAAATAAAAGCATTAAAATTTAAAAATTAATGCAAACGAAGCTCAATTCCTTTCCCCAACTCTTCCACTTTGTTGCCATGGAAAAGGTAATGGCAAGAAGTCCAAAATTAAGTCCTTAAATGGGAAAAAAAAAGACATCACAGTCCTCTCTTCCCAACATTGCTTGTCCCCAAGCAATTTCAAACTCATATGCCCAAGCATCATCATGAACATGTTGTAGTGCTTCCGTAATCTGGACCCTATGCCTATTAGATGAAGGAACTTCAACCCAAACAAATTCATACCACTATCGCTCATTTCTTTTCTCATCATCTTCTCATAATTTTTATCCAAATGATGGCTTCCCAACACTTCCATAATGCTGTCCCAAAAACAACTGTAATCATACATTTTTCTTTCAAAAATCAGAATGTTCAAGTCTGAAAACAACACATCATAATCTGATTTATTCCCTCCTTTCAGCTGAAATCTTTTTTCCTCATCATTCCATGATGGAATGCTCTTAAAAATGAAAACACACTGCTGTTCATGGTTGTTAATGGCAGCCCCAAATCTGATTTTTGCAAATTCAGTCCTATAATCATGGCATAACAACTACCAAACTGAAATCTCACAAAGAAAAGCAACTCCATGAGTAAAGTAAGGACTGAAATTTGATTTACATATGCTGAAAAATTAGGAACAACAGACCTACAATTAAAATCAGCAGTTATCTTGGCCTTAAACTTGAGAAAATCAGCCTCCTTAGCATTCCCATGAATTCTGATTTCATCATTTTTCAAGTGGAACTCAAACTCCATGTGAATTTTGAGGGCAAGTTCCTCTAAAATTTGGAGCTCTTGATACCCACAAACATTGTGTGACTCAGCTGAAATGAAAACAAGGTAGTCAAAACAAAATCCATACCTCATCATGGGGTCATAAAACTGAAAAATAGAACCATCATTCTCCTCTTTGGTGGCCATGTGAACAACTGCAAGTTTATCATAATTGCTTCCTTTTTCCCATACTTCCTTTGGTTCTCTCATGGAACCATGGGTTAACAATTCATAGAAAAGAAAATTAGAATTCCCATCAAGCTTATGTTGTCTTAAACATGTCATGCTAGCATTCTTTTTCATCAAGTTCCTTTCATTCCATAAACAAAGAGAAAAACTGAAATCTTTACCTTCACTCTTTTTGTGTCTCATGAGATAGCCCGGATGATCAACCAATGGAGCATCATGAATAGCCCTCAAGATCCTGTTCTTCACCCTTGATTTGGGAACCAAATAGACTCCAATCTTGTGGAGAATGACCCCATCCATTAATTTGTACCTTCCATCCATTAATTTGTTTGTTTCATCCACAATTTCATCCTCCAAAACCACATTAACACACTTATACTCAGCTGTAGTTAAAGGCTTCTCATCAGCTATAATCTTAGATAAAGAGCCAAAATGTGATTTCCATGACCAAGTATCTTCTATCCAATACTTAACTTGAGGTGTGTTTGGAAGCATACCTTATAATGTAGCCTTCTTTTCTTTGTTTGAGAAGTTTATCTCTATGTTCTGATGATTGAAGATGAGCTCTCCCAATGAATGCAACCATTGGACCCCAAACACGATATTCATATCAGCCATGCTAATTAAATGAAAATCAGCACATACCTTATATTGTTCCAATGTGACATGGAGTTGGAAATACTTCTTTGTGCATGACATAGAGTAGCCATCCGTTATCTTCACCATGTATCCCTTGTAATCTTCAACCTTCAATCCCAATTTTGCCACCAAGCACTCATTAATGGAATCATGAGTGACTTCACCATTAATCAAACCCATGGCTCCTTGTCCTTGGAGGGTAGAGTCCTTCACAACTTTGTTAGAATTCATAAAAGTTTCAAAACAACCTTCCATCAAATTTCTTTCTAACCATGTGCATGGAGTAACAATATCAAGGAATTCCTCTTCCTTGCAATTCAAGGGATCAACCTGAACCACATACCCTTGCAAGGAAATATCTAAATGCCATATGCCATCATCACCAAAACATGACATGTGATCCTTAACAACAAATTTCCCATAATGACACAAGTATGGCAGCGATATAAGAGGAGATAAAATTTGATTTACATCATACCTTGGGCTGCCATAAAAAACACTTCATTGCTTGGAAGATGTAAAATAAGTCCTTGGCAAAGAGTCTTCTCCCAACCATACGCTGCTGTTCTGAAATTTCCAGCGATCTGAAAGTGATTGTAGTCATCCGGAAAAACACCCTCTTCAACCACATGACCCTCAACAAGGTCACCCAAAAGTCTTGGTCCATGGACCCTATGCAAATCTGATGTGCCATCACCATGTATCATCATGAAGGCTTCCTATTTGTCATGATGTGCTCCAGTCGTCTTTTGACAATTGAGCTTCACCCTTCAACCTCTCTTCATCATCTTGTAAATCAGATTTTTCTACTTTATCTTACTGTAACATGCCATCATTAGAAATCATAGGATCATCATGAAAGATCAAAGGGTTTATACCTTCCAATTTGTGCTTCACGATCTCCCCTTCCTCTCTAGGTTTATGTATCAACTTTCCCTCTTTTGGCTCTCTATTGTTCGCTGTTATAGACAAATCAGCAGCCTGATTACTACCATGTATCTTGGAGAAATGGGTTTCACCCATCCCTTTCACTTTTCCTTCTTGCTCATAACCCTTCTTTTCCACCTTGGATTCATCACATGCGGAAATACTATCAGTATTAGTCAAACAATGATCAATAATTACCTCATAATGATGACTTTCCGGAACAATAATGGGAGTAAGGGTTGAATCTTCATCCTTCATGGGCTCAAGCTCCATGATTTCTTCCTCTCCCACATGCATGATGGATTCTTTCATTACTCGCAGCCCTACTTCTTCCTCTTGTGTAGCTTGTGGCCTAGGCTTGGGCCTTGACTTTCCCTTGCTCACACTAATGAATTCAATGAGTGAAATAGCTTCACGAATCTTTCTTGGAAGAGCCATATACTCTTCATAACTTGTGGAAATGTTCCGTCTGGTAGAGGCCTGTTTCAACATCCGGAATAACTTCTTCCCTTGGAAGGAAAGTAGGCCTCATGGCTGATCCCAAAGGTCACCGTGCAATATTAGCTTCGGATGAGCTACCACCTCTATTATGAACCCTAGGTTCATTCATCTTTTGAAGAGATAGGGCAAGGAAGTTCATTGTGTCCGCTAATCTCTCTTGACCTGCAATCAACTTATCGAACTTGGTTTCTTGAGGATTTTGATTGGCCATATTGTCCTCTTCTCTTGGTTGATCCGCTTTTCCTCTTCTTTGGTAGTATAGCAAACCCTTGTTGCTTTCTTCCATTGAAACCCTGGGCCTTTGAGAATCCGTGCTCTGATACCACTGAAATATCCCTTTTAAGGGCTGAAACTGAAAATTAGGAAATTAGCACAAATCCCAAAGATATCAATCAGATTTCTAAATCAACAGACTGAAAATAAACCCAGATTTTGGACAACGAATTGATTTTTGGAACAATAGTATGAAAAGCTCACAATTTCACCAAAATATCATTCAACAATGCATCTACAATTTTTATAAACCTCTAAAGGATATTTTAGAACAGTTTTCAACCCCAAAAACATGCTAATGCTCAGCTGAAAAATTAAATATAACCAACAGAAATACAACTCCAAAATAATTATGAAAAGAGGGTTTAAAACCCCAAACTTAACAACAAATAGTAGATTCCGACTTTAGAAATTATGAGGAAGACAAATATGAACTCAAATCAGATTTTTGTGCCCTAGATGGCACCAAATCCTTCACCAATGCAAGTCGCTCCACAAGGGAGAGGCTCAACAATGCCTATAAAAATCTGATTATGTCTTCTTTCCTCTGAAATATGTCTTCAAGCCAATGGAAGGAGGGTTTCCGTCCCCCAACCAACCACTAGAAGGGTTTCTTCCTTCTAGGAAGATGCCACACACTTGGATTTCTACCCAAGAGTGGAAGAACAATGAGCTACTAGCCCACAAGTCCAAATAGAGAAAATGCGCCAATGCTAGATGATGCAAATGAGCTCTCTAACCTTCCTTTATATCCTCTCTTTGGTGCCAAAGCCCCAAAAGGACAAGGCCGACCCCTAAAGTGTTCTTTTTAATCTTTAATTGGCTTCATTAAAGCTCCAAACCCAACCGACCTGCTAAAAGCAAAAACACACTAAAAAAGAAACATTAAAATTAGAAAATTAATGCAAAGGAAGCTCAATTCCTTTTCCCAACTCTTCCACTTCGTTGCCATGGAAAAAGGAATGACAAGAAGTCCAAAATCAGGCCCTTAAATGGGAAAAAAGGGACAATACATAGAAGCTCTGTTAGGGTTATTATGGAAGCTTTGACAACATGCAATATATTATAAGAAAATAATTTTTTTTGGGGATGCATTCAAGTTCTTGTTTTTGTTGAAAGCCATTTCGGGCATTGTAACCACGAGTTCTAGTGGAGCAAGAAACATGCATTCATTGAAGCTATGGTCGTGGCAAGATGGAAAAAGTACACACACACACTCTAAGGTGCTTGCCTCCAAGCAACACACAGTGAAAGATTTGACAATTTGGTTGGCTTGGGTAGAGAGCCGGAGTTGACGCGTTTCAAGCTAGTTTTTTTTTTTGTAATTTATCTCGGTTGTGTCTTCTCATACATGGATACTCTTCTACTCCATCCCTCCAAGAAGTATGAGTAATTTTGTGTGTGTGTGTGTATAAATAGTCTATTGTGAAAGCCTAGTTTTATCATTTATGTTGATTGCAGGGTTTTTACTTGTGATAGAATTATGTCTTCCCATGTAGGATTATAAAACCTTATGCACGTGTTGGTAAGCATGCATAGGGATGTATATGCTATTGCTTATATGAGTAGTATATAACCCATAGTTACCTAAGACTCCGGGACGGCGGGACAGGGTTTCCGGGACAACAAAAAAATTCTAAATTTTGGGGACGACAGTGATCGAGGGGACAAATAATTAAAAATTATATAAATATTTAAAATATAAAGATATAGTGACTAAACTATATAAATAAGCTGAAATAAAACCATTTGAGATTTAAATAAGTTGAAACTTGAACTCATAAACATCAAATACATTCCTTAATATCATAATATCAATATGTTAATGTAAGTTACATATGTCATATTTGAATTTTGAATTTGAGACTCAAAATTAAATAAGCTGAAATAAATTATAAAACCATTCTAAATTATGATTGATCAAGTGACAATAGCTGATATTCATATCATTAATCTCATATCCAAATACACCAACAATTGTCTATTGTCAATATTACAAAAAAAAGGGCAAATGCAAGTATCAGCCTAAAACTCAGCTTCAACCTCTGAAGCAATATCCATGAACTCCTCGCTGGAACTATCATCCTCATCCTCAAAGGTAAGCCCAATCAATCCCCGCTTACACAATATTGTCCTCTTCAACCTACCTCGGCTCCTCGGGATCTACATCCCACCGTAATGTTGGGGTCTGCTTTGTACTCAGGTGTTTTGCGATCCATAAGATGCAAAGCACTGTACAACTACAAGCTTCTCTCGCTCTCGCAGAGGTAAGCCTATTCCTCTTAACAGAGTGGATCCAACCATATGTAGACCAATTCCTCTCAGAGGCAAAGGAGCTAGAAACTTGGGAAAGGAGGCAAATGGCAAGTGGTCGCAGCAGTCCTGGAAGCCCATATAGTCGCCACCAACTCACTGGCTTCTCCTGTGCCATTGTTACCTTGTCCGCCTTTGTTGATGTTTTGTACCCATCAAGTTCAGTGAAGTCGATCCACTCCAACTTATTATGTGAAGCCTCCTGTGGATTGTACATTTTTTAAAGGCCTTCATAACACCCTTCTTCACCTCATCATCATCTAAAGGGGTAACTCTACCCGGCCTCTCCACACACCATTTGAGATTCAATGCATACACAACCATATGAAAAGGGTTGTTCTACTTCTCCCATCTCTCTTTTGAATAACGGGTCAGTATATCTTCATTATAGAACTCCAAAGTGGGGTCCCTCACCCGAATAGCTACCTTCATTTGCCCAAATATGCTTTCAATGCACTCATAGATCTCACCAAGATTGGGGTTGTTAGAATCTCCATATTTGATGACACTAAAAACAGGAGTTATGATTGATATGATGTATTTCATATCAATCCAAAATGTTTCCCTCAACACCACGTCCTTCACTCTTTTCCCTTGCTTTGTCTTGGACTCACGCCACTTAGTCCAATCTTGTGTCATAATCATAACTTGCAGGGGCTCTTGCAACTTAGACATCCTCTCCAACAAAATAAAATATGATGCAAAGCGGGTGTCAACTGGTTTCAAAAATTCCTTCTTCAATTTTTTTTTGAAAAAGTGCCAATGATGTGTGGTGATTGCATATGAACTTCTGCACGTCCCTGGCCTCATTCACTATCTGGTTGACCCACTGAATCTTCCCTATGTCTTTTAGTGCATTGTTCATGGCATGCACACAACATGGGGTCCAATAAATATGTCTATACTCTTGCTCCACTAGCTTGCTTGTTGCTCTGCACACATAAGCTACATCCGTGACAACTTGTACAACATTTGAAGGTCCAACCTCCTCAATGGCATCCTTCAAAATATGATATTGGAACTCAACATCTTTCCGCTTCCCAGAACAATCAATTTCTCTCAAGAAGTACGGTCCATCTTTGCAAGAGACAATGATATTGATGAGAGGACAGTGTCTAATATCCGTCCACCCATCCATGATAATGCTACAACCATGTGACACCCATGTGACCTTCATCTCCTCCATCAACAAATTAACTTTGGAATAGTTTCTATCCAAGATTGTTGTCCTCAATTTAGTGTCTCCAGGAGGCACATAACTTGTACCTGCTTTTGCAACCTTAGCCATAACCTCCTTGTAATAAGGAGAGCGAGCGACATTAAATGGAATCCTAACAACATAGAAAAATTTCCCAATAGCATCATTTGCCTCTTCCCTTGCCTTTGAATCAAACATTTCTATAACTGCATTGGGGGCTGCCCCCACGACCTTTCTCTTCCCTTTGCTTTCCACTTCTGACACTCCAAAACTAGAACCAACCAAAGTATTACTATGCTTGCCAGTCCTATGAGAGCTCAAAGGAGTATTAGCCGTAGAACCACGAACTTCTGGCACATTGTCCGTGGTATTTCCATTGAAGATTCTCACCATCTTAGCTCTTTGCTCTAGTGAAAGGCCCTTACAAACGCCAACCCCCTTCCTATAAGGTGCAACAAGTGTGCATTGGTCCTAGTGATGTTGTCATGCCAAGTTTATGCACATATGTTGCACTTCCATAGTTTGCTCCCCCTTCAGACTTGGGGTTCTCAATTATCTGGGCAAATTGTTGCAATGGCTTCTTCTTATCAAATGGTCCAATGGCAAATTTGGACAACATTTGAGAGGGGCAATTGGTAGCACTACTAGCTGAACTACCAGTTGCCGTTGCCATTACATTTTGTCTCCCTTCTCCACTTTCCCCCATTGTGGCATCACCAACACTTCCACCTATCTCAAGTTCCTGTTCAACCTCTTCTCGCTTTGATTCATACTCATACTCAAAAGAAGAACTCATGGTGATGATTGCTGCAATGAATAAAAAAACAACCATAACTATATGATTGATTGATTATGTAATGAATTAATTTTTTTAAAAAAGTATAAGCAATGATCATAATTTTAATTTATAAACAATGAAAACAACCACAAGTTACAACCAAACCCTATGCAATTACCAATATGCAATATGTTTTTTTTAACTTTTAAAATGTAATTAAAAAAAAGTAACCAGTATGCATTTTGTAAAAGCCTACAAACTATAAACATGATTACATTGTGAATGTAGATACAAAAACTTAAAAATAACCCCTAAAAATGCATTATAAATTTTAAACTGGAATTAAAAATGTAATTAAAAAAAAACGTAACCAATTACAACCAAATCCTAAGCAATATACATTTTTAAAATCCTACAAACTATAAACATGATTACATTGTGAATGTAGATGCAAATGCTAAAAAACAACCCCTAAAAAATACAAATAAAATCTAAATTTAAAAAAAAGACTTTAACAAGTATTGTAAGCAAATAAAATTATAAATACCTCTTGCTCTTGCTCTCACTCTCGCTCTTGCTCTCACTCTTGCTCTTGCTTGGTGTGAATATGAAATGAGCCCATAATGTAAATTTATAACATAGAATTGCACTTTTAGGGTTAGGGTTAGGTTAGGAATGTTTCTTTTAAGTTATAAGTGCTTTTGATAAAAAAATAGTTTAAAGTGTTTAAAGTTTGTTTTTTTATTAAAAAGATGCACGAACATCGCAAAGGACGTCTGACATCCGCAAGAAGTTCCCGGGGATGTCCAGGCGTCGACATCCCCTCGACGCCCCAACGTCCCCAGCGCTTCCGGCGTCCCCACCTCCTCAAACGTCCCTGGATGTTTCGTGTGATCTCTCGCTAAGTAGGAAACGTGGGGAAACATTTCCCCCACGTCCCCACGTCCCAGGACGTCTGGGACGTCTTGGACTTGTAAATTTTGGGGGGGTACGCGTCCCCGCGTAACACTGATATAACCTAAATCATGATGGGTATTTGATGTGTATAGCTATTGGGTGCTTCTATGCTATAAATACTGTGTGGTTTATGCCCTTTGAACAAGGCATTAACGGGTGCATAATGTTTTGGATGGATTTCATGGAAATGGTTGTCTATTGTGTACCTCCTGAATTAGCTGTATCTGGTCTTGGTTGGCGGTATTATATGAAAACTCTATTGATAAGTTAATCACTAAACAAGATTCTCTTGAAATGTGTTTTATTTCAATGGGTTATCATGAAAAGGCTCTGTGCTTGCTTTAACTTTTTGATGGCAGCTTGGAGGAGATGCATGCCAGCATTGTTGCCGACCTATGTAATCACATGTTCTATTTTGCAGGAAAACGTGTAAGTTCTAGATCATGGGAAAAGCTATATAAGGTTTTGGTTATTTGAATGATTTCGTTCTGCTCTTGAAAGTATATGGCATGTGTTGAGAACATGAATATTGTCTTCAAGAAAATAATGACAATACTTTTTCTGTTCTCTATCTGAATAAGGAGCTAACTGATAAAGTCTTGTGTACTTCATTGAGATGAAAATGACCTAGAAGCAGTTCTTGCTTTTCTGATATGTTTTGGAGTCATGAATGAGTGGTTGAAGGATTTTGAATGTAGCATAATAAATAGATCTGTGATTGTGCAAGAATGTGGTAAATCGTGAGAAAGGAAAGGTATGATAGTGCCTGTACTGTATGATGATTTTGAAACGGTATAACCCCGGAGGTTAATAGATCTTTTAACTTGCTTGAGTGCCTGACTGATTGGAATAGTGTTACATTGAATCATGAATGACATAATTTTCTTCAATATACTTAAACCCTAATAAGGGTCTGCTCTGAATACGGCCTCTATTCTGGAGTACACTTCTTGAAGATGTAGTGAGGGGCATTACATGGATAAATTGGATTATGACTGTTAACTGTCTGACAATCCTTCTCAGGTCGGTAGAAACACTTTGAATGGCCTTTTGGATAGTGTTACTGCGAAGCTGTTTCAGGTTTAGATGACTTGCATTGATTGATGTTTCTCACTTGGTCCACCCATTAGATGCTTTACCTTTCTTGAGTGATTGTGCATTGTTGGCTTTAGTTTTCTAATGGAACTTGTAACCCTAAACAAGTGAGTCTGAATTGTGTGTGAATTCCAGGATTGCTCTTATACATAACCTATTCTGACTGTAATTAGATATATTTCTAGTTCTGGATATGATTGGAGTAACTTAGATTATGAGTGCTAAATGACATACCTCTGTTTTGATGTAAATGTCTTGATGAGCTATCTGATTCTGTATGAAGAAGGGATGTTGTTCTTGCGACAAGTTTCATATACTGACACAGTGCTAAATTGTGATAGCATGAGCTACCTTAATATTGATCGTGGTCTTTGAGTCCCCACTTGTTACTTAGGACGGAACCATCTCAGGCAAGAAGAGTATTGAAAAATTCAAAATATAGTGACAGAATGCTAATGTCTTCATTATAGTAAATTTATAGCACTGTATTGTTCTGTATGATCCAAGAACCTTGTGCAATTGTGACTAGGGCTTTGAAATGTGGTAACATTAAGATGACAACCCTAAACTTGCATTCTCATGCCACTGTTATATTCATGTTGTATCTCTAAGAGATGCTTAGGAAGGATTATATCAGAAGAACTTGAGATGCTGTGAGCCATAATTCTCCTTCCAGATAATAATGCATGAAGAATAAAATGAATCTTGATTAGTCATAACAAAAGATAGAATATGGAACTGTAACCTAAATATAAGATTGGTTCTATTAATGGTGTTGTAGTGAGAACTAAGTCATTATGATGACTGAACTTAACTAAGGGGCGTAACTAGTCTGCCTAACCCTACTGGCAATAAGGCTGGTTACATTTAGCACATTGTAAGATATACCTTCCCTGAACAGTGGGTACTAGATGTTCCTTCCGCTGACATAAGATATATTACTCCTCTAATGGCTGTACCAGAGAAGAACTCACCAGTTAGGATGCTCTTGAAAGAGTTCAGATTGTAACCTATTTGAGTGGCTGGTTATGCCCATCAACTTAACTATTGCATTTGGACATTCAGGCGGATGATGAATGACATCCTTTAGCCATTCACACTTAATTTGTTGTTGTCTACCTTGATGCTATACTAATCTCGAGCAAACCATGGGATGGACATTTGCGCCATATTCTAAAAGTGCTTCACACTTTGTGGCATTGGAAGTTGTATGCTAATGTAGAGAAGTGTCTGTTTGCTATGCAAAATATATAGTATCTAGGATACATTGTGGATGCACATGGAGTTCATGTGGATCCTGTCAAGATCCATATCATCCAAGAATGGCCTACACCAAAGAATCTCACACAACGTCGTAACGTCTTGGAATTAACAATTTTTATGAGATTTGTACTTGGTTTCTCTCATGTAACTCGGCCTTTGAAATAAGTTACGAAAGGTATCATCAAAGCAACTTTCAATTGGAAAACCACTCAATATAAAGTATTTGAAGAATTGAAATGCAAACTTTCTTCCCTGTTAGTGCTCATGTTACTAGATCTTCATCAACCATTTGAGATAGAGACGGATGCAATTGAATATGTACTTGGAGAAATCATTACTCAACATGGTCATTTGGTGGCTTACCACAGCGAAACATTCATTGCCATGGTTTGGTAATATCCCACACATGACTGAGAGATTTATGCCATTGTTTAGGAATCTAAACATTTGGAAAGACTGCATATTGGGAAAGGTCATCGTGATCTGCATAGATCACAAGCCGCTACAGTTCTTGCAAATATTTCAATGACATTCTCACACGTTGTAAGAAATCAATCTCAGATCTATAAACAACTCAGTTGTATTTTCAGCATGTAATGATCCATTTTGGATTACCATCCACTATCATCTTTGATAGGGACACCAAATTCTATGAGCACACATCATCTCACAATGTACAGTTTCCGGAAGCAATGCACATGGAATGACAATATATCCTTCAGTCAACAATATTACAACAAAGCTCTGCACAACTATACTGCACACAACCCTTTTCAGTTTTGTGGCACCCACTGATGTAGCTTATCCTATGCCCCTGTCAATAGCAACAACTCTTACAACTCAAAATGAAGTTGTGAAGCTGCCAAGTTCATTGAGCACATTCATCAATAAGTGTAGACCATAGACGCAGAAAGCTAATGCTACACACAAGCAACACTATGATCAACATTGAGTGACACACCCCTCTCAGGTTGGCGATTGAGTGTGGCTTCATTTGTAGAAGGAAATACTAACAAGACCTTATTGCAAGCGTTGTCCACTTCAGAATGAGCTCCACATCATCAATCTAGCTTCCTACCTTGGTTGACATCCTGTCTTCAATACAGAACTCTTGCGCCATTATTTTCAACCTTTGTTGTACACTTAAGTAGATAGAGATCAATCCTGATTGCAACACTCCAACAAAAGCAGGCCAAATCAGTGATGTCAGGGTCAAATGCACCAAACAACTAGAGGTCCCTCTCTTCGAGATCATCAAGGAAGGTCAAGTTCCTTCCTAAGAAAAATGGTTTACGGAAGTGCAAGTTGCCAACAACATTCCATATTTCCTTCTGCAACTGCATGCAGTGGGGACTTACTCTTTGAGGAGGGGTGACTTTCAACGACTCATGGTATGACGGTGGTACTTCTTGCGATGTGCCCTGTTCACCAGCAGCTTCAGTAACATCCCAAAAACATGTGGTCATACCACGAAGTCCTAACTCCTCTTTGTTGATGCCACACAACACCAACAGTGGCAACATTGTTTCAAGCAGAGGTGCAGCTTTGTTTCTAGTAAATGACAAAACAAGGAATTTGAATAGTCATGAAACGAGCAGTTGCACAATTTTTGTAATGGCTCAACTTTGTATATCAGTGTATTCTTCCATTTTGAGTAAGGACAGATAGAATAGAAAGTACAGTATTGGTTAGACATCTCGCAACATCCTACCTCTCGGATTATTGTAAAGAACTTTTGCATAATATAATATTGCAACCTATAGTTCTAGCATGCTGTCAATTGTTCTCTTTGTTTCTCCTTGTCTCGTAGCACTCAGATTATATCTTTCGTCATATACATTTTCATATATGCTACTGCCATAGCACATTTAATCCATTACATGTGTCTACTTGTTGGGTTCCTCCTAAGCCTCAGATCAATTTGGCAAAATTTTGACCCTTGATTTTTTTTTTTTTCAGAATCTATCTTATTTCATCTTTGTAGCTATTATATTGGGTATTTTGGGTCTATGCTGCAGTATCTACACTAATTTTCTAGTTCGCCATGCTTGCAACGCTTCTTGCATGTATTTCTGTAAAGGGTTCTCTTGTTTTGTGGACAAAGTTCTCCAAGTAGGGAGGTCATGTCGTATACCTAGGGACATCTAGTTTTGTTATCTTATGCAACTAGTTATTTTCTCGGATATCTGGAAACGCCAAGCAGGGCAGCATACCCACCCACTACTGTACTGGGTACCGGTACTCGCTTTAAATGTTTATGAAACTCCAAAACAGTCCTGGATATGGCTCTGCTGTACCTGGGACGTTTCTGTACCATTTCAGCAGTGCTTCTGTTTTTAAATGCCAAAAATTAAAAGTAAATACACAAGATACTTCTGTTTCAGTGGTACTTGAGGAAAATCTAGATGATATATTCTATAATCTAGATTATAATCATGTACATATGAAAATTTAAGCATGTTGAATGTTTTGACTTTGAAGAATACAAAGTATTTTATCTTTTATGTACAAAAATGCGTATTATGCATTTTTTAATATATATATATATATATATATATATAATAATATAATGTACTGAACGTTTCCGTACCGTTTTGTACCCAAAGGTTTTCGGAAAATTGGTGTTTCTGCATTTCAAACCTGTATCCGTACCCGTTTCTTGGTAAACATTATTTTCTTCACAAGCTCACATTTTTTAATGTCAGTGGTGGTCCTAGGTATTTAGCGATATTATGCTTATATTATATGAAGCAAGACCTTAATAGTAATAAGGGCTAGTTATCCGTGAATCTTTTACTTTATCAAAACAAGTTTTGGAGAGCTCATCTTCTTGCTTGAAATGTTGGGCATTCCATTTTTGGTCATGAATGTTCCTCCAAAGATCTGCGATTCTTTGGACAGTTATAATCTCTTTTTGAACTTCTTCCTGACTATTTTACAATTTGTGTTTCTTTTGAATGTTATCATCTCTTTTTTGAACTTTTTCTTGCTGTTACTAGAGTAGTGGTACCACTCTAGTATGCTGGTATGGTACATTCAAAATGCTTTTATTATTGTAACTGTTCTCCAAAATGAAAAGCTCCAAAGTACATTTAGTGTTCAGATATATAAAAGAACACCAATGCCAATTGAACCCACAAGAGTCAAATTTGTTCTGTGAGCAGAACATCAACAATAGCTTCTGAAAAGGCAAGACCAGTGCTACTGATATTTGATGGATAATATCTGAAGGATTTGCTAATAAAGAAGAAAAAGCCTGCCATTTTATTACTAGAACCAAGTAACAACCATAGAAGATAGAATATGCTAGGTTAGTGATAACAGGCATTATTTAATTTAAGCATGACACACTGTTGGATCATTTGAATTATGTCTGAAACAATTTTTTCCATGCGGTTTACTTTTTCATGAGATAGAGATTGGATCCATCATGTTATTTAATATTAAATCCGTTGTTTTGGGTACATCATGGGCATCCATCCTCAAGGAGGAGAAGAATATAAAAATTGCAGCATTAGCATGGTTACCTAAGACTCTAGGATGGCGGGACGTAGGGACGGGGTTTCCGGGACGGCAAATGTTTTTCAAATTTTGGGGACGGCGGGGGACAGCTGATAAAAATATATATAATTTATTAATTTTACAAATATAACATAAATAATTCAATAAACTAAGACTTAAAACTGAAAGTTTGAAGATTGAAACCATTAATGATTAATCCAATTATTCATCACATAAGCCAAGGCCCAAAATGCTATATATTCAATGTTCAATATGACAATGAAAATTAAAAACAACTACAAGTCTTCAATAATCAACATGAGAAGAGTACAACTACATATGTTATTAAATATTATGTCATAGACTTATAGTCATAACTCAAAAGTACATATATGATATTACATAACCAAAATGGCAATTCAATAATCACTATCAGAGTCCTCTCAAGGAACATTCGCGAACCACTCCTCTTCACTAGAGACTTATAGTCATAACTCAAAAGTACATATATGATATTACATAACCAAAATGGCAATTCAATAATCACTATCAGAGTCCTCTGAAGGAACACTCACGAACCACTCCTCTTCACTAGAAGTATCTATATCAGCATCATCTACATTTGCAAAGGAGATATCAACCAATCCTCATTGCTCCTTATTACAATGAGTGTGAGATGTGCTTTTTATAAGTTTTTAGAGGCTTTTAGGGTTAGGGTAAAGCAATGACATATTAGAATAAATAAAAGAATAAAACTTTAGCTTTAGCTTTAAGTTTTTTTTTTTAATATTTAGAAGAGGGACAACATAGGGGACGTCGTGACGTCTCCGGACGTATAAAGCAATGACATATTAGAATAAATAAAAGAATAAAACTTTAGCTTTACCTTTAAGTTTTTTTAAATGCTTAGAAGAGGGAAGATGTAAGGGAGGTCTAGACGCGTCCCTCATACGTCCTGGGGATGTCACGATGTTCCTTATGCTGTCCCCAAACTCTAAAGCACACGGGATGTGGGGGAAGTGTCCTGTCCCCATCCCCAAGTCCCTAGGATGTCCCGGACGTTCGGGACGGCTGAAAAAGGGGGAGTGCGCGTCCCCGCGTAACACTGAGCATTGGTGTATTCCCTTAAAATAAACTATTGATCATAGTAGAGTACGGTAAAAGTACAATAGAAAGTACAACACTATTGTATTCCTTTAATAAATAAACTATTGATTGTGGAATACGGTAGAAAGTCGGCAATTCTCAAAGTAATTTTTATATTCGTCTTCTCCCGAGGATAGGTACACATACTATATCTGAAACATTGGAGTTAATTTTAAATAACAGGATGGATCCAAAATCTATCTCAAACACACAACATCAAGGAAACCGATATAATCTCAATTAGATATACTTGTCTAATATAGTGAAGAAGAAAACTATATCTAAACGACTGTTTAAGAGAACAAAAGATAACTTCGGACAAAGATAAAAGTTATGGGTATTACTCTTTTGTTTTATATATTTTGAGCCATACAACTAAATAGTCTGTTGAATTCATCGCTCTCATATATTTGCAATTATCTATGCTATTGTGGAGATGTTCTGTGATTTGAAAGTGATATAGCCTACGTTTGAACTCATGGGTAATAAATTTGTTTAAATGGAGTTATTTCTAGTTTAATGTTTCTAAACCTACAACATGCTCCCCACAATTTTGCTCTACTAAAAATATTCTTAAGTATGAATGTATGTGGTCTGATGTTTGGATTGCTTTGTTAATGATTCAGGGCAAGCTTTACAAGCAATATTGGGACATGGTGAAAAACTTGCTGCCATGATCCGTCTTCGGGAATTACATAATGCATCTGCTCAGAGCAGGCCTCAAAACAGGCTTGACTCCCCTGCCATTGATTCCAAACCTGGTGAAGTGAGTGGCTCTCTTTGGGATCTTGTTCAACTAGTTGGTGAGAAAGCTCGTCGGAACAATGTAATGCTGATGGATAGAGAGAAGGCTGAAGTGTTTTACAGTCGGGTATCATACTTGGAGGAACTCTTCTCTTGTGTTCACCAACACCTAACTTATGTCGTTGGAAGGAGATGCCACTTAGGCTGCAAATAGAACGACTTTGTCAAATCTTAATTGCTTGCACGAGTGTAGTAAGGACTGCTATTCGCTACAGAGATGTACAAAACTCATGGTATCCATCACCGGAAGGAATAACACCTTGGTATTGTGAACCAAATGTGAGGTCTGGACTCTGGAAGTTGGCTTCATTTATTTTCGAATTGAATCCAGAAACAGATGTTTCAGAGCCTTCAATGAAATCAGTGTTAATTACTCAACTTGAAGAATTGACCGACGTTTTATTGGAAGCTTATGCTGGTGCTATTACTGCTAAAGTTGAACGCGAGGAAGAATATCGTGGTCTCCAAGCTGAATACTGGAGCAAGAGGGACGTTCTTCTTAATGCATTATATCAACATCTAAAAGACATTGCAGAAGCTGCCTGTCAGGTGAGTGTATGAAAATAGGTAGCGAATATATTCGCCAATTTTTTGTCCTTGATATTCAATATGATTTTTAACTAGTTTATTAGTTCCTTATTTACATCTTTAGTATTATTGTTTCTTTTTCCATCTTTATACTCAAATGTTTTAGGCTAGATCTTGGTTCTAGTCATACATTATTTAATTTCATATTCTTCAATTGCTGAAAATAAAATGCTGTAGCTTATTCACTCCGGAAATAAAAGAATCATATGCTACTTCAATAATTCAGTCCTCTCCGAATCTGTCATTTAGAAGGTGAAATGTATATGGGATTGGTAACAATTCTAACTCTTGTTGAAATTCAGGATTTGTGTAATGCTGCGTGTTTCATCAGCTGAATTTTAAATATCCAGGCCAAGGATTGCAATCCTTCATACTTAATTGATAAAATGCTGGCATTTGCTTGTTTGTTTTTGTGTACATAAACTTGAGCTTGTTTACAGAGTTCAATCCAACTTATGAGCATTGCAAAAATATTTACATAGGGGCTGAAATCAGATGGAGGTAAAGGATTCTCATAACTCAGCTAAGGACTAGGTCCCACTGGCTCAAATGTGAAATAGACAGATGGATGACACTTGAAGAAGAGTGGAAGGAGAGGTTTATGGTTTTTGCACAATGGGGACAGTGGAAGTGGAGAAACATTTCATCCTTGAATGTCCAAGGTACACAAACATTTGAGTCAAGTATAAGGAAACATCAAGAGATTGTTCCATGATGGAGCTATTTCAAGAGGCTAGAATAAAAGAGTTGAGGGAAATGTTAAACCATATCAATAAGAGAAGGAACACTCTTTTAAAAAAACAAACCAACCAAAGATTATATTAGGTGGGAATCAAGATTACATATTTGAGTATGCCAAGCCTAAAAGCTATTTGCCCAAGCTTGAGCATTATACAACAGAAGAGCTAAAGAAATAATCATGATTGGGAATCACAATTTAGAATACATGTAATGTCCTCTTGGAGCTTGTTGGACCACCATGTAGGAGGCATGCCATAGCAGAGAAGATCCTTGTTATCTAAGGCCCAGTTCGCCAACCCATCAGCAACTTTATTTCTTACCCGGGGAATGTGGTGAAATTGAACTTCTTGAAATTTTTGCTGCAATTCTTTTATCTTCCAAACCTCTTTAGCAATTCGCCAATTGGGAGAGGATCTGGTCTATAATCAGATAACAAATTCATAATGATTTGGGAGTCCGATTCAATTTGAATTTTTTGCCATCCAATTTTTAGAGCTTGTTGCATGCCTTTATGAACTGCTCTCACCTCCGCAAAATTATTGGTAGTAATACCCAAATTTTCTGAAGGAACACTCTTCTTAAAGATACAACCTGCCCCATGAATCTTTGAGCAACTTTGGCAACCGATGGTCCCATAGACTGTTTTGTCTCGTAGATGTAGTCAAAATCATTTCATCTCATTACATGATTGAATAAATATTAATTAAATTAATAATATTTTTTTATTATGATTTGAGATATAGCTACTGATACTTTAATCATTGTCTTTTTGAGATGGGAGATTTCTTGGGTACAGGAGATAGGTTTAGAAGAAGATGCTAGTAATACATGAGTGTTGATTTGATAGACATGCAGAATATTGGATGTCGATGACCTGAATTTGCAACTCAAATAGTGTTGACTTGTGTCTTTTCCGATTCTATCCTTTGTCAGTGGAGAATTTACTAGGGAGATACTAATTTGGAAGAAAAAAATTTCATAGGATTGCAATTTTTGGGATAAAGTTATTAACAATGTCTTCTGTGTTAATTCATACAACAAATGGATGAGTAGCCCTGTACCTTTGGGTTAGGACAGATAGTCTTTCCAAAACTAGAGATGAATTGCTATGTTACCAGGAAATGCCCCTGCCCTGCCCTACCCCCAAATCTTGTCAGAAACGTTTCCAAAAGGAAACTGGTATGAATTCTGGCAAAAATGTTTCTGGAAACGTCCTGGATGTTTCCAGCATATTTTTAGTTTTAAAAGCTAAATATTTGGCTTATTAATTGGTTTTATTGTTTGTCACTATCTTGCATGAGTGACAATGGTAATAATCCAATGTAACGTAACTAACTTTTTCTCTATTTTTAGTTAACTATCTCGCCCTGCCCCATCCAATGTAATGTAAGTCGAACTTCTTTACTATTTAAAGAGTAGCACTATTTATGAAATGAGATCTGTTTTACTGGTTTAGATTATTGATTTTGTAATGTTTGAGGCATGCAAATGCCTTGTCAAGCACTCGGTTTAGTGCTAGACTTAAGGCAGCCAATTTTCTCTATACAGAACAGATAAAGCTTGCACAAGCACAATGGTATAAACTTTTAATTACAAGATTATTTATAATAGACAAATATGTTGTTTAGTCTGACTTGGACTGTATGGAAGAAGGGTACAAAATGTTTTTAGCTCCAGTTGCATCCATAATGGTCTTGCTCAGGGTTGTGGTTGTGTTTGCGGAGCTCTCATGTAAAATAAATAGGAAGTCCACTCAAGCAGTTTAAGAGCCAACACCTTGTAGGGGAAGAGGATGTTGTACCACTTGGGAATGATCACCGACCGTTGTCCTCTACACGCCCATGAGTATATATATATATATATTATAATTTTATTTTTTATAATATATTGTGCAGATGTTTCTGTAACGTTTCGTACCCAAGTTTTTTGAAAATCGATGTTTCTACGTTTTGGACCCGTGCACTGCTTCCCCGACAACATGGATGAATTGTTATTTTTTTCTGATACATCCCCTCCCCTTGCCCTCCCCGGGTCCCTACCCCCTCGCCCCTCGAATACTAAAAACATATGGCCATTTGTTGTTTTTTTATAACTGTTTTGCTTTTGTTCTTATTTTTTTGCAATTGATTGTGTTTTTCCTGATTTTGCATATTGTTGTGTCATCCTTCGCATTATGACATAAATCAAATAAATTTTATTTATTTTTAATTTGTCGGTGCTTTTATCCTAAATTTTGTATGTTTTTTCCTTTTGATATTTTTGCAGTTTTTGTCAATTTATTGCCATGTGGGAATTTTGTAACATTGGACAAGAGAGAATATATGAGTAAATCGAACAAGAAATAACAAGAATTACTCCATATGCATAAATATGTTTGACTTTGAATTTCTAGTGTTACGCAGATACACGCACCCCCATCCCCAAGTAGCGTCGGACATCTGGGATGTCTCGAGGACGGGGACGAGATGTCCCCCTCACATCTTGGTAAATGTAAAAAATGAAGGGGACGTCCCTTGATTTCGGGGAACACACCCAAGACGTCCTAGGTGCTTTATGTAAAAGGGGATCTTTGTGATGTCCCAGGGCATTTGAGGGACGTTTTGGTGTCTTCTAGGGTCCATCACTTTCTTTTAATTTTAATTTTAAAAAATTCTCTCTTTTTTCCTATTACAATCATGTTGATTAATGAAGACTTGTTTTTCATTGTCATATTGATATTGTTGATGTATCATTGTATCTCTATCTAGTATGAATTATCAATGTATCTCAGATTCTCGATTCTAATTTCTATGTTAATGTCAATGACTCAATATGAAACATTGAAATATGAACATTGAATATTAAATATAGCATTTTGGGCCTTGGCTTATGTGATGAATAATTAAATTAGTGGTTTCAATCTAAGTCACAAGGTTTGAATTCGTGTTTATGTTCGACGAGGATAAAGTTTGGTTCAAGTTCGCCAATGGATAAAGTTTGAGAAAAAATGCGTCTTTAGGTTGAACATTATTTTTTCTAACTTTTTATTTTTTGAAAAAAATGTGTAAATATGTCGAGGAACAAATTGGAGAGAACTTTTTGTTCTCTACTTTTAGTTGGTATATGTATATATACACACATTTGTAAAATAATGCAAAATTGTGCCAAAAACTTCCCATGCAAAAAAAGTGGATAAAGTTCGAGTTCATGTTCGATGAGAATAAAGTTAAGAAAAATTCAAACGTTTTTGATAAAATTTGGAGAACCTTGTGACTTTGGTTTCAATCTTCCAACTTTCGGTTTTAAGTCTTAGTTTATTGAAGTATTCATGCTATATATATATATATATATATATATATATTAGTTTTTATTAGCCGTCCCCATGTTGTTCCCCCCCCCCACCATCCTCAAAATTTGGATTTTTTTGCCGTCTCGGAAACCCAATCCCTATGTCCTGTCTCGAGTCTTAGGTAACTATGAGAATTTCCAGTGGCCGTTTGATTTGTCTTATCTTGTATGGAATTCATATTACTTTAATTCATCCCACGATTGACATAAATGTCTCTCAACAACACTAGTACGAGTCAAACTTTCTATTTGAGTATTTTCACAATATTGCTCTTCAAAATTTTTGACTCAACTATTAAAAATGCATTGACAATTATGGAGTTTGCACATATCACATGGACATAATATAGGGCACACAAACAATGTTTTTGTAACTCTTGAATTCAATATGATGTCAATTAGTTGGTGACTTTACACTATCTAAATGAGACAATTGTAAAAAAATCCTTACACTCCATGAGGATATTATGTCAAACTTAAAGCCATGTTTGTACATCATCTTTGAAATGGTTTTGAATAGATACTTGTTTTCAACCTTAATATTTGTTATGAACCTAACTATGTAATTAGTTATTGAAGGTTACATCTTAATGAGACAATCCTTCAAATATTCACATGACGACAAGTCATGTCTTGTTGAACATGACCCTATATTCATATACATTGTATTTTATTTCCTACATCATTTTTTCTGTTTTGTATTTATATATTTTAATTTTTGCTAAGGGTAACCAAGTATTTTATGAACTTCAATTCTGTCCTAGGCACGCTTTCTTGCAGCTTGGGGATGGGGAAAGGGGTTCCGTGGATTGTGAAATTTTTCCTTGGTTATAGGGATGGCAAGGGAAATACTAATAATATAATATATAAAACTTCATTATGTGGAGAGGCATTCTACAATGGTAGCCGAGAGTGGGGGTAGGTTGTAAATATCTGTGAGTGTGTCCACTTTTAATTCGACCTTAAATTTGATGTCCATTTGACCGTCACTAAGAAGTTTCTTTTTGCTTGGAGAAATCAATTGAAAAATCATAATATCTTGACCATATGGTGGAGTTTGGAGCCATTTGTTTTCCTTCCATTTTTTTCAAGCCTTACACATTGGTGTAGCTAGATTGACACTATTTGTCATCATTTAGTGAGAATTTTGTAAAAAAATGTAACGACCCAAAATTTTCACACACACTGTTCGACGCTCCACAAGAGGGTCATTGCGACAAGAACTAGGGTAGCCGCTTAAGCGGGCATTACAAAAAAACATTATACTAATCAATAATTGTGGAATGCTGAAAATCCAAGATAAGAGTCATGAGATTGATATCTCTTAGCATTTGTTTATATGGATGTATTTAAGATATTTGTACTGGCATGTAAATATTTAAACTTCAAATAAACAAAAATAAATAAAAATAACTTAAACAAACTGAATTAAGATGAAATTTAAAACAACAAATTAGTGAATAACTATTGATCCAATAATCCATCCGATGATATCATGATCCAAAATCGTGATACATCAACACGATAACTTAGAGGTAAGAAGAGTACATGATACATCACCATATTAAGTCAAACTTAGAGTTGAGTACCCTCTTGCTCTTGCTCTTGTTTTGTCCTCTTTATCATCTTTTCCTCCTCTTTGCAAGTTTGTTCAAGTATGATTGAAAATGTTCCAATGTTATTTTACACGATTAGGGTTTTTGTTTTTATTTGAATTTCATTTTATTTTCTTAAAAGTTATTTTAGGGGATGTCCCCAACTCTTTTCCATTTTTGGAACTAGGGGGAGGAGGGAGAGAGCATTGCACCCTCGACCCCATCCAATCATCCGTGATGAAGAAAAATGGACTTATGTGAGAGAAGCTATGCTAATAAAATCTTAAGATATTATATAAAAGAAAATGCGATGCACTACACAAGATTTTCACTTGGGAAAACCCTTTTGGAAAAAAATCAAGCACAATAACATTTTTTTTGCATTAACTCAATTGTTTTACAATATAATAAATGCACAAGTATTTATAGACATAGCAATAGAAAACCATCCAAGCGGTAATACAATACAATGGGTAGAAATCATCCATACCATACCATAGGTATAAAACCATGGGTCAAAACCACCCATACAAATCCAAAACCACATATAGAGATCCAAAGTTTTCTTTTTCAGATACGAGACCACTTTGCATGGGGAGTTGCTGTCCCCATACCCTTAATTGGGGTGATGCCTTGATCCCACACAAAGTGCTAGATTGTACATCGTTCTTAAGTGTACAATTTACAAGAGGTAAATTATGCAAAATGTACAATACATTTCCAACATTCTCCTACTTTTTTCCAAAATGTTGATTTAAAACTCATTGGCACAATTTTATCTATAAGCATTCATTCAATTCTCCTACTTGTTGAATACTTTGCATAGGGGCTAAACATTCATAGGGGTTTAGGAAGCCACACCCATTGAGCTTCTACACCAAGAATACTTCTCGAAGACTCACAACCTCTGGTGAATCAATAACATTCTCCAATGTATCAACTTTTTCCAACATCGTCTTCAATCGCGTCTCTAACGAAATGGTACTGCGAATCAAATTGCTTGCCCGAGCATGATGAGTGAGGTTTTATGCAAAAAAATTGCACTTCAATTGTCACAATCCATTCTTAGTTTTTTTATAAGAAACCAACATTTAAGCACATCTATACTTGCCTTTTGTAGTTGATGGTGAAACAATCGCTTGCTTCTTGCTTTTGGTGATTGCTCCATCAAATAGGTTAAACAAAACCACTTGTAGTTCTTCCGTAGTCAAGATCTCCAACGAGTCAACGTCAATAAATCCATATACATTTACTAATTTGTTCTCCCTAGGGTCTTCCTTTATAACACATTGCATAATCTCAAGTGCCACGTAGATATAGAAGTTCCTCTTCATAGTAGCCAAATGCTCCTTCCTAGGTTGGACAAATTTTCTCATAGATTCCATTTGATGGGAAATGTCAAGTCTGGTACAAACCATGGGATGCATAAGGCTTCCAACAAAACTTGCATAAGGAACTTATCACATGTCCTCAACCTCTTCTTTTGTCTTGGGACAATGTTCAACAAATAATTTACACCAACAAGAAAGGGAGTACTCACGGTTTATGTTCTTGTATTCCAAACCTCTACAATATCATCTTAATATATTTTCTCGATTCAACCACAATTTCTTGTTTGGTTGTGCTCCCTTTAGTTTCCATGCCAATTTGATCCTTCATATCAAACTAGTGTTATGCAAGGATGCATGACCCCAATTGTCTATCCATCTTGGATGTATGGGATGTCTTGGGGACTTGGAGATTGGGACGAAACATTCCCAAACGCATCCGACAAGGGGGAAATTGGGAACATCCCTAGGATTGCAGGGATGTTTTCGAACGTCCCAAAAATGTTCTCTTTTAGGTGACGTCTTGAGGTCAACAATTGTTTTTCAATCATTTTTGTAATAAATTTGAAAGATTTAAATACTAGTACAAATATCTTAAATATAACTATTTGAAAATATCAATACATATCAATCTCAAGGCGCACTTATCTTGGATTTGTCATATCGTTTCGCCCATTGAAGGTTTCCACATTGATTAATGAATCTATCAATATCAACTTATTTGCAACTTCTCCATGATCCGTGATTGATGGCCTCAATCTAGCTACATCATTCCGTTGGGCTCAAAATAATCTTTTCGGGTAGTAACAAATGGGCTCTAAACTCCATTGTATGACCAAGATATTGTCATTTTTTGATTGCCTTATCCAAGCAAGAATGCAAAGTAATAATTGCCTCAACGAAAAATAGATATTAAATATAAAGTTGACTATTTTTATGACATCTCAATGTCTCACACTATTACACTTGCTCCTCCCATCCCCGTAACTACCATTGTAGGTTATGCATATCGGCATAATTTATTTTTCTATTTCATATATATTATTATTATTTTTTTAATTTATGATGTATTAATGAATATTTAAATAGCCATCCTTAAAATACAAAAAGATATTTGCGGTCTCGTAAGTCCCGTCCCCATGTCCCCACATCCCCGAGTCCTGGAGTCTTAGGTCTCAATGTATTAAATTGAGATGATAATTGAGATTTAATCTACTTGATCATTTCATTATTGTTACCAATTAACATGTCATCCACATACAAAACTATGATAACAAAGCTATCGCCAACCTGTTTGAAATATACACAATAGTCATCTTTACTTCATATGAACCCAAGTCACAACACATAATTGTCAAACTTATATCTCCGCGTCCTGGTGATTGCTTCAATCCATAAAAATATTTTATCAACTTGCACACCAAGTTCTCTTTCCCTTTAATCTTAAAACTTTTTGCTTGACCCATGTAGATCTCTTCCTCAAGCTCCCCATGCAAAAATGTTGTTTTTGCATCTGCTTGTTATACTTCAAGATTGAAAGCAACAATGTTAGCTTTGCCACAAGAGGAAAAATCTCACCAAAATCAATTCCCTTCACTTGGGAAAATCCTTTTGCTACCAAGCAAACTTTATGCTTATCCTTTTTCCCTCGCATTGAACAACTTCTTACAAACCCCTTTGCAGGCAACAAGTTTACCAATTCCCATGCTGTCTTTTTATCCAATTACTCCATTTCTTCATCCGTTGCCTTCTTCTAAAATTTAGTTTCGATTGAATCATCTGATTCCCTCATAGTCTTCGGATCTTCCTCAGCAATAGATAAATCTGATTTAAAAATGTAGATCAAGAATTAGGTGGACTATATGTTTCTGACAAAATTGGAGTTTGAGATCCTTATGCTTTTGCTTCATCCTTGTCCGAATCTTCCTCAAGAAACTCCCTTTCTGATTCATCTTCTTTTGTTGCTTTGTATTAAGATACATATTCTCTCTCTTCTAATTCAACATGCACCTTTTCTGGTTCTTCCTTTGGCTGCCCTTGCTATGGATACCTTTTAACCTCTCCAAAGATCATGTTACAATTTTAAACAATCTTCTTTATTTCTGGGTTCCAAAGCTTTTATCCTTTTACACCATCACTGTATCTAATAAATGTACACTTCGCTGATTTATAGTCTAGCTTAGTTCTTTTTTCCTTTGGAATATGCACAAAGGCATCACAACCAAAAACCCTAAGATGTTGGGGAGAGGGTTCCTTACTGGTCCATGCTTCATGTGGATTTTTATTAGCAAAAGCTAATATAGGCGATCGATCGATAAGGTAACAAGCATTCATTACTACTTCTGCTATTTTTTTTAGTATAACCGTACACCGCCGAGCATACCTCTAGCCTTATCTATCAAAGTCTTGTTCATTCTTTCTGTAATTTAATCATGTTGTGTTGTATATGGAGTTGTTTTTTGCCTTTTTATTCCACATTGCTTACAAAATTGGTTAAATTCATTTGAGCGATACTCCCCAACATTATCAAGTTTTTAAAACTCTTTATCTTCTTCTCTATCTTGTTTTTTTATAAACGCCTTAAATTCCTTGAATTTGCTGGACACCTCATATTTCTTATGGAGAAAATATATTCAGGTTTTCTTTGAGAAATCACATATAAAAGAAACATAATACAAATACTTTCCTCATTATGTAACCTTCATAGGTCCAAACACATCACTATGTATTAACTGCAAAATCTCATCTACTCCTGAAGCCACAGTGGGAAACTTGACTTGACTCTGTTTACCATATGCGCAATGTTCACAAAATCAGAATGTAAAGCATGGTTAGAAATTCCTCTAGCCATAACTTTAGTTCATAATCGAAGTTCGTAATGCTTGAAGGCCTTTCTCTCCAATGTGTCCCATCCCCTAATGCGAAAGAATTGTCTTTTCTACAAGAAATGTTAGGGTCCTTTTTGATTCATTGTTCACCCTAGGATCAACAAAGCTATTATATCCATCACCTATAATTCTTGCCTCAAGGCTAAACAACATTCTAGTGCGGATTGCTATTTCCAATACCATGGGCTCCTCAAACCATCTTGCATCTATTCTTATTAAATACGACCTGCTCACCTACATCATTCATCTTGCATACAAAAATCAGATTTCTAGCCAAACTTGGAATATGCATAACACTAGGAAGGTTTTTGATCCTTCTATCTTCGAACATCAACTTGACTTTTGCTCACCCTACAATCCTATATGTTAAGTTGTCTCCTAAGAAGACATCACCTCCATTATACTATTCACTTTATAAAACCACTCCTTATGAGGAGTCATATGAAATAAAACACTTGTGTTGATCAATCATGCATCATGACATGCATATGTACTTGAAGCAACCAAGTATACATCCTTGTGTCTTCACTGGAGGTTCTAATTTCTGAGGAAGGGGCAGCATTAGGCGCCTTTTCATTATCAAACTTTTAAACTCTTCATTGCTTCCTAGAGGACCCAATTTACCACAGTCTAAATATTTCCTTGCAAGTCTGTTGTAGAATTAGCTGTACCTCATGACTTCGATTGTCTGTCCCCTAACTTGTTTTTTTATTTCTTTCTTGGTGATGATATCTTACAAAAAAAGACATCTTTTATTTGATGACCCTCTATGGATTTGAGCCTCTTTTCTTTTGATAACAAAATTACAATTACATTCTTAAGTTTTAACTTAGATGTAGTACCACTAATGGGCATAACAAAGATTATCCCAAGAATCTGGTAAAGAACAAAACAAAGTAATACACTTTTCTTCATCATCCATTTTAAATTTTGACATGAAGTAACTGACTTACCATAATATGAAACACATTCAAATGATGTGCCATAGAGTTGCCATGATTCATCCTATATGAGAATACAATTTTTATGGAGAAATAATTTGTTTCTAGAGATTGTCTGATATTATGTCCCTAACTCATGTCATAGTTGTTTAGCAATGGTTTCTCTTGAGGCATTCAACAAGACTAGGTTTGAAAGAATGTTTAATTGAACTCTTTTCCTTCCCCGTCCAACTTCTCTGAATCTTTGGCTTCATATCCTTGGGAACATTTCTTAGAAAACAACCAACTCATCTCTGTCCATGGAAAAATCTTCCATCTTGAACTTCCATAACTCAAAGTTTTGGCCATTAAATTTGTCCATCTCTATCCTTGTGCTTTCCATCATTCTCCTTTACAAAAGATTCTCGGGTTCAAAGCTCCTAGACAAGAAACAATTTATCTTAGGGCAAAGACGCCCTAGCTGTTAAACAAAGTTAAATATTAGGTTTAATACCAAATGAAGATAAATAGACTGATAGGCTTATGTAAGAGAAGCTAAACCAATAGAATCTTAGGGTATACCAAAAGAGCAAAAGTAGACAATATACACAAGATTTCCCCATGGGAAAACCCTTTTGGGAAAATAGTCCAACACAATGACCTTCTTTCTTATTGCATTGACTCAACTAGTTTATCGTTTAGTAGCATACTTCAAAGTTCCTAATTTAGCCTAATGTATGTGTGAGTATATTTGTAGGTACATTAATAGGAAACTATCCAAGCAATATTACAGACAATTGGTAGAGACCATGGGCACAAAATTCATACATACGAGGTTAAAAAATCATGGGTGAGAACCACCCATATGGACCCGAAACCACATATAGGGACCACAATTATTTGTGGAGGTGATATCCCAAATTTGTTTTTAGGGGCAGGACCCCCATTGGTGGGCCATTGTCCCCCCCATACCCCATAGGCGGGGCAATGCCTTGAACCCCATGCATCATGTCAAACTATAGGTCATGCAAGTGTACACTTTTTGAGGGGACTGAAAATCATGCAAAACATACTACACCTCTCCAACATTCCCGACACGCCTAGGATGTCACCCATATGCTCGGGGATGTGTCCTCTATAGTACCGGTCCTAGGGAATGCCCTAGTTAAGCCCTCCTTACCTTGATAAGGCTTGTGGCAATGCCCTAGGCTAGATAACCTTACCTCAACAAGGCTCGTGTGGCGAACCTATAGGGATCGAACCTAAGAATTCAATTTAGTGAGTGCCCTCACTAGTTTTCTAGCCCAATAGACTATGTTCTATATATTTATAAGTATGTAAAATTCCTTACATATTTTGTTTTTATATCTATTCGGTATATTTCATGGCGTAATCAGGGCGAACATATCAGCAAATTGTGGTCTGTATAGCTGTCACTGGTAATCAAATGTCTTTGGTGCTGCCGTTATCAGTTGGCTTGTAGCCAACAAAATAAAAAAAAAAATTGAAAAACAAAACAAAAACTTCACATAAACCTCTTGCGTCAGTATTCTTCAAACTGATGTGTCCTCTATATTTTCAAAAAAGGGCATATGAATCTTTATTTAAACCTTTGTAAATGAACATAACCCTTTCCCCTCGAACAAAAAAAATAGAAAGACAACTTTAAAAAATGTTTAAATATTTCTTTTTTGAATAAACAAGAATGGTGCTAAACTTGGAATCTAAGTTTTTTTTTTTAAACTTCATCATATTAGATTGAAATCAAAGTGTACATATTCTACTATGCCAGGCTTGAAAGCTATTAGTCCAAGCCTGGGCATTATGTAGAAAAGGATACATATTATGATTCATTAGGACAAATCAGAATCCAGTATCTTCCTCAAATCCTCTTGAAGCTTGGTTGACCACCACTGAGGAGGCAAACCATAACAAGTAATGTTGTAGTTGTCAAGAGCCCAATTGGCTAAGCCATCTGCTGCTTTGTTGCGTTCTCTGGGTACATGGCTGAATTGAACCTCCTGGAACTTATCCTGCAAACTTTGAAGCTTCCCCAACTCTCTTGCTATTTTCCAATTTTTACTATGAATTCCTTTAGGATCAGATAACAAGCTAACGATTACCTTTGAATCAGATTCAATTTGGAGTTTTTGCCACCCAATTTTGAAAGCCTCTTGCATCCCTTTATAAGTTATTAGTTATATGTCCCAATTTCTCAGCAAAGAAGAAAGCTACTGATTTATCAGAATATCTACCAATGCCTCCCATACTAGCCTGACCCGGATTGCCCCTTGAGGCACCATCCGTGTTCAATTTACCGTACCCAAAAGGAGGGGCTGTCCAATGTCTATCCATCTGATTTTTCTTTTTAGGTTGAAAGGCAGGCATTGTTGAAGTCCTGGGTTGCAAAGAGAGTTGATTACATAAATGTTCCCATTCCGGAGTAAGAATCTGAGGTAGGCAAATCTTATGCTTGATAGATTCAGCTATATTAATTTTGATCTAAGATTTTGTTGAATACTTCGACATCCTCTTTCCACATCACGTCTATACCTTTGCCCAATTGCCATTTACTGTACATTGAGCTCTTCTGTCTATCGCTGCACCATCACTATTGTTCACTTCCTGCCCTTAAAATAATTTTTCTAAATATAAAAAAATGAATAAACATGCAGGGTGCTAAACTTGGAACCTAAGATTTTATTGAATATTTCCACATCCTCTTTCCATGTCACTTCTATACCTTGCCCAATTGGCATTTACTGTACATTGAGCTTTTCTGTCTATCGTTGTTCCATTGCCATTGTTCACTTCCTGCCCTGCAAATAGTTTTTCTATCCAGCCATTAATTTCTGTCAAAAATGTCATCTTCTCCTCTCTCCTTTCTCCATCTTCCCTCTTCTTTTGGTGTGCTCCTCCCATGTACCCCTCGAGAACATTGTTATGTCATTGCACCCTGCATTATATTTTTCACTTCTTCTGCAACCACCACTGGTTTATCTGCATTTCATTTTCTTATCCATCTTGGTTCCATTGCTGTTCACCCTTATCTATTATTTGGTGCAGCTGTGACTTGAGTTTCTGCATGCCCCAGCTTCTCTCTTTACAGTCAGAATACACCGTTTCTCAAATTGTTCTTGTTCCTTGCCATAATATTGTCACTTGGCTTACTTCACCATCTTTCTTTTTTTAATATATCTTCCCTTTCTCACCTACCTGCCTCTTCCACTTACAAGCTACTTTCCTTTCCCTTCATCAAACTATTATTCTTTGGCAAAGAGTGCATCTGTTCGATAAGGATGTCATGAATGGAACTACAAAAAAGTAAAATGAGAATATTCAAACTTTAAATATCTATAGCAAATAAGCTAGCGTGAACAAATAAATAAAAGGATTAGAAAAAAAAGTTTTAAAAGGTTTATAAAAAAATCATTAAGGGAGATATAGTATTGAATTAAAATCATTGTAAAGAATGCCAACACAAGTAATTTATGAAGTCAGCCTTCCAACGCCAATAGTAATTGGAAAAACTTGTTTAATAAAGTCAAACATGCGGTTGTGAAATTAGTTGTTAGCCATATATATATATATATATATATATATATATATATATATATATATATATATGTCTGTGTGTGTCAGTGTATATATATACATATAAGATTCCTGTAAATAAAAACTTTAAACATCTATTGCAAATGAGGTAGCGTAAGCAAATAAACAAAAGGATTAGAAAAACATAATTTTAAAAGGTTAGAAAAAAATCAATCACTAGGGAAGAATAATATAGAATTATGATCATTGTAAAGAATGCCGGCACAAGTAATTTATGAATTCAGCCTTCTAACAGCAATAGTAATTGGGAAAAAATGTTTCATAAGTCAAAGGTGCCATTATGAAATAAGTATATATGCTAAAAAAGTAGTTCAGAAAAAGATCGTATACTTTCTAGTAGAAATCAAATTATTAATCATTAAAAATATTATAGTACTTGAAGGTCTACTAAAAGATTATTTAAAATACACTAATAAGCCATTGAGAGTTCTCTACTTCCTTGTCGTAATCAAATTAATAACATTAAAAGAAAAGATGTTATAATACCTGAAGGTGTGCTAAAAGATTGTTCAAAATACACTAATAGGCCATTGAAATTTATCTATCATTTGACATACTATATCTATCTGTCAAATATAAAGTCGTGATGACCTTTGGATAATGTACAAGTAGCTTGATTCTCATTTTTTAGGAGTCAAAGATGTGAAAACTTGGTGGATTCTATATAAAAAGAATGCATGCATTCTAGGTTGTTTAATATGGCATTATTTTGTAGGTGAGGCATGTTAATGATGGGTTAGCCTTGACATTGAGCTTGCAAAAGATCTCTCTCGTTGCCTTGACTTTGAACTTGTAAAATCTCTCTCTCTCTCTCTCTCTCTCTCTCTGCCCACGCCTACTGCCGTGCTATCCCCCTACCACCCCATCTCCCACCCCCACTGCTGCACTGTCTCCCTGCCATCCAACCCCGCACCCCCACTCCCCCAACCCCTTCTCCGTCCCCGTGCTTGTCCTCTCCCCTGTGATTACATTGAGTAAGCATGTAGTTTACTACCTAATTATTGATCACCTATTTGCACCTTTATAACATGGTGGTACCATTATCACACAATTAGGCTCTCGTGTCAAAATTTCCTGTAAGACATGATATTGTTGAATGAATTGTGATCAGCAAACAAGCTGGTCTGAAAACACAACATCAAAATTTAAAACTGATCAACACCTATACATGAATGAACTGCAATACTTATAGGTATTGTACAGTCAAACCAACCCCTGGAATATAGGCTACGGTTGTTAACAATCTGACAACCACCTGAAGATTAAACTACAGGATTTACAATCCCAACCAAATTACAAAATTGAAGTTATATTCTTAACAACCTAACAATATTGTAACTTAAACTGATGTGAGTTTATGTTTCCTCACTTACAATTACTATGATGTAATTATTCCTAACATGAATTTGTTCTCTTCTTATCAAACTTTTGCTATGTTAGGAAAAAGTTTTTGACTTTCTTGTTGAGTTCAAAGGACACTTTAAGTCATGTGTGACATATGAATGGGCATCTGGAAAGAACGTTGATGGGTAGATACCTTGTATAGCGGCATGGAAAGAATGTTGCTCTTTGAAATTGCAAATGTGAAAATTTGGCCCATAGATTCAAAGATCAAATACTATTTTACAGAACTTTTTTGGTACATAGTTTTGCTAATCTGTCTTTCTTATACATGCAAAAAGTTTTCTGCTGCTTTTCCTCTTAGACATATATTTTCTGGCTAAATTTTGGTGTTTTCAGGTTTCTTATCTTTTGTTTTTTTGTAGGATGTTGCTGCTGGTGATGAACGAGAACAAAGAAGACAAGAAATGCTAAGAACCCATTCTCAATCTTTAATCATGCTTGCCCGGCGTCATGCAGGCTATCAGACATTGTGGGATGTTTGCTCTGACCTTAGGGATATGGCTTACCTCCGAAGCCTTATGGTTTGTGCTTATGGCCATTTTCACTCTAACTAATATTTTGTTATTTTTGAAATTTGGTTGTGGTTTTGTAGATGGCCATTTAGGGCCAAAATTGTCCTTTGAGCTCACACTTTTCTGTATGGGAACTGGTACATATAGGGGTATAACATTTTAAGAGTTTTGTCAATCAATGGGAAGCATACTTAACAAGGTTAAGTTAATGCTTTCTTTTGTGGTAGAAACCCATAGTGGCATGTTTATGTAGTTGAGATTGGTTCAGTTGCTTCTGTCAAGTTACAGAAACTTCTTGAATTTCGAAGTTGAGTTGTCTTCTGTTGATAGTTAATGTTGGTGAAAAATTATATGAGATAGTTGTTGCTGCAAGCATTCTTTTGGTTATTGATATGTAAAACAGAAATACCAGTGGTAAGCATCAACTATTAATGGCTATTCCTATCTGTTCAGGAATAAGATGGAGTCCTGAAAAGGAAAAATATCTCAAGTATGAATTTACTTAGATTTAATACATAAAGGAGTTGATTATCTCTCCACCTTTAATCACTGTTAGTATAGGAGTCAATCAAGAGCGTTGGTCTATCATAATGATATCATTGCATTGTTAATGCACAATATTGAGCTTAGCGTACGATGATTGTTGGGGTGGCATGGAAGTAAAATTGTATATAGGTTCCTAAGCTTGGGGTTTAGTCTAGTGTTATATAAATTGGCTGAACAGGACTGGCCTGTTTGACCAGTTCGAAAGAAAATGTCATAAACTGGTAGAAATACCGGCTCGGGGGACTAGTTCTGTACCGAACTAGTCCAAATCAGCCGGTTCTGGGTCAAACCGGTAGTGAACAGTAAAAGCAGCGACTGGACATGGAAAAACAGTTTTTTTAAATCCAACTTTTTCAGCAGAATTTGATCCCAATGACTTAAGGTAGATGGCTTTGGATGATGAACCACTATTAGCACCACACATGGCAGGCACTAGCTGTACTACTACAACTGCTGCAAATCTCCTTTAGGACAAGGATCCCATTCCCAGCAGGGTTGATGAGTTTGATGATTGATGATTGATATTAGACATGTAGTAGCTTGTAGCATGTTGTTTTTTGGATTCTAGAGGCCATATAGAGCCTCATTGTCTATGTATTTTTTTAGGATAAGTATTGCACTTGGTGCCATTTTGCTATGTTTACCCTTACATTGGTATATACATGAGCAAATTTTTCATATTTTGTCTTAACTTGTTTGGAATCTTTAAAATATATATTTTTCATTAAAACTTTAATATTTCTGTATTTTTAGTAAACTAGTGCATAAATTTTAAACCGGTCTTATTCCGTTCCGAGTCTGGTTGATCCCTCAGCCAGTTCTGAGTCCGATTCTGACTATTAAAACATTGGTTCAGTCTACATCATTATTATGGTATCAGTACAAATGATCTAAGTGAGATAATTTGGAACACTGAAAAAATAAGACAAGTAGCATATGGAGTCTGAATTGATTAGAAGCTAGGTGTTGTATCTAGTCTTTGGATTAGTAAGTTCTCTCAAGACTAGTTAGTTTCCAAGTTTACTCGTCTTCACTGATTCAGTAGGAAGGAATTTTTTTCCAGATTGGAGTTTATTGAGATGTTTTTTCTCTATGATAGATTTGATTGAATGGAGAATTTCAAGTAGGACAAGCATAGGTGACATGTGATTTACTAATTATTGATCTTGATGTATTTTTCTAGTGCTGATGCTTGATTTAAATGGCCAATCCATTTGTGGCCATACTGAAATGTTTTTATTCTGCAGCATGAAAGTATGGGTCTCAAAGAAGGTCGATTCAGCAATTTTGTCTTTGAGCAATGCTATAAAAACACCAGTATGCAAAGCTTCTCCGATTGGGAGAGGAGTTCCAAGAAGAATTAGCGTCATTTCTTCAAAAGCACAAAGATATACTTTGGCTTCATGAAATCTTCTTGAATCGTTTCACATCAGCCTCTAGCACTCTTCATACATTTGCTCTTTCATCAGAAAATGACATCACCATGTCAGTTGAGGAGGCAAAAGAATTTTACGACCATAAAGAGCATTTATCACTTGCTAAACGGAGACGCTTGTTGAATCTTGCCAAAATAGCTGCTTTAGCAGGTGTGTTTCTATAACTTATATGCATGTACTCTTATCTTTCAGTGTTTTAATTTGTTTTCAGCTAGATTATCTATTGCTTTTGTTTTCTGTCTTGTCAAATTGAAAAAATTAGAACTTGATAATGAGCAGGGCCTATGCTAATCCTTCTCATATTATATAAAAATTTGTATATCTGCTTTGCTACAATGCGTTTGTTCGGTTTCTTTTATTTTTGTAATAGCTCCTCGTGTACCTAAAGAGAACACACATAATTGTGTCTTGATAAACAATATAATTTTCTACATGGATCAAACATTGGGCACCAAAATATTTTAATACTACTCAAAACATTACGATCGTAGACAAGCCTATAGAAGTGGAACTCCAAGGGCGAGTGCCGATGAATGGTCATTGGTATTCCGCCAATGGTTAGCTTACTATTTGACTTAACACACTTGTCACCATTAGACAATGGACATACTGTAAGATTAGGCCAAGCCATAGAGCTCCTCCTCTCAATTAGATCTTTCCCATTAACCGATCTCCTTATGATCCTTAGCCAGATATTGTATGAATAAGTACATTTCACCAACCAAATATTGTTTCAAAATTATTAAACTTTCAGCGTGAAGGAAAGGAACTACACATTACATTGTACAAGAGCTTGAATTCTTAGTTTTCTGTTTAGGAAACAATTGCAAAGTTTCAAACACAAATAAAAGCAAACATGCATCCAAACAGATGACACAAATATTTTTGTGGAGAACCTCTTGTGTGGAAAACTCCATGGAGAATTATTTGGATCTGTTTTTAACTTGTTATTCGTTCTAAGAGATGTATGACAAATTTCTTCTCGCATTGGAACCATTACATTGTGATTCTTCATTCATAGAAAAATGCTACAGAGGTCTCCTCCATTTCTGACTATTTTCCCCTTGAAATGTCCGTTGAGGATGATCTAACATTGATATTGTTCTTTTCCTTGGTCTGTGAATGGAAGGCGGTCCATTTTTGCCGATTACATAAATCTCGTCTTCCTCTTCTATGTAGCACTGATGTGGCATCCCAGTTGTGTTCAAATTACTTTCGGTTTCTTGGATCAAGAGAAAGTGTCACCTGGCATAAAACCAAATGGACTCAGTCGGATTTAGCCAGTTGGCCCATCATTGCTAGATATTTCATGAGTTATATCCACCCAAAACTAAACAATACTAAAAAAATCGTGTGTCACTTAACAAATCGATTTAATACTTGTGAGGGGAATGCAGAAAAGTAACGATTTCTTGGTTTGACTGCCACATGCTAAAAAGGCCTTAATTTTGAAAAAGACATGAATGAACTCTGATTCCTCTATCCCATTAGGCACCTTTTTTTCACATGATCTATTTTGAATCACCTAATGACTCCCATTAACTACTGCTTCTATGCAAATGAATAGAGACCAGCTCCTTGGAGGAACAGGGCATATACATAGAATAGCTAACATGCAAGAAAATTCAACCCGTCAGATGACTGAGGATGGATGTAAGGTCCATTAATCATAAAAATATATGTTCTTGCAGGGGCAATATACAGACCTGATTTTTCGTGTCTTGAAATGCATTTTTGATTATCTCTTGCCAAGATACTTGGATTTTAAATAAACCAATTTTATCTCTTTTCTAATCTCTCAAGCTGCATATTTTGTCATATTTCTTTCCCATGGTTCAACACCATGAATTTAGGAGAATAACTGTGTGAGGCAGTTGCCATCAAAATCTTGTAAATTACATTGTCACTTGTTGCATTGAGCTCGTTTTTACTTGCGCCTAACTTCTTAAAATACTATGCTGTTGAATATCCATCTTTTACCTTAAAAAATGTGAACATAGTTTCTTGTGTGCAGCAACCTAGATTCATTAGGTGTCTCCTAAATGGTCTAAAAAAGGCTGAATCCTTCCTTGTTGAGTTTTCTCTTTGAAGACGAGTCATAATTGTTTACCATTGGCATCCCTATTAGTGGATGACATTACTCATCTTTCTCTATGATTTTGACTTAATATCTTCAATTGCATGTTCATCTGGTGGCTTTCAACAACATTAACCAAATTCAAAGGCTTCCAGTTCTTGACAATAATTTATTCTTTATTTTGTACCTTTTTTGATTCTGAACAAGGGTTGTAGGGTCCCTTTCCCAATATATTTATCAAAAAGGCTTAATATATTAGTAGTAGCATGCTTTCCATAGGTCTGAGGACCTGGATTATAAAAACCACTTTGTAGGCAGCCTATGCCTAACAGCTTCAGTGTTAGTCATGGCTTACTGAGCTAGACTTTTACACATACTTCCGACAAAAAAATGTTGTCAACCAACTATAACAAAGTAACCTATCTATATATAAATAGATAATAGGGCACCCAATCTCCTTGGCTAAGATTAGGCAACACTAGACAAACCTGCTTCATCAGGCCTAGCAGAGGCAACTGTTCCACCATGGAAATTCATGCGACCACCCAAACTTATGTTGAAACCACCCCAGCCAACCACAACATGGTCTTCTCTGGTTTCATTTCCATTTCCATTGGCCTCTTTTCCATCAAGAAATGAGTAGGAAGCGCATGTCGACGCAAGAGAAGAGAGGTTGAACTGTGGAGGAGCCACCCCTTCGTGTGCTTTTCCCAAGTGTAGAAAGCTCTAAGCTTTCTCCATGACATCGACCAATACAAGGAAATGTTTCTCCAATTCTCGACTCTAGTCCTCTCATCTTCTCTCTCGAAGTGGTAGGTCCCTAGGAAGTATTATGTTGAGTCCCTCCATAATCTTGTCTAACGAACCCTATGCTCAGCTTTGAACAAAATTCAACGCAATGGTCAGCATTGCTTGCTTGTCTTGCGTTAAATAGAGGAAATTTGACATGAACAAAGTGAAGCCACCTCCAAGTTAACTTGACTTCACATTTCCAACTCCAAATAGTTTGTTCCTAGAACCTCCTTTCTATATAGATAGGAGTTATCTCTAGCTTTCTATAGAGATAGAGATAGGCGCCCCCCCCTCACCCGCCCTTTCTATATATTTGGTGAGATCCGCCTCTCTCTTTTCAACCTCACCCGCCCTCTCTCTATATATATCTATTCAACACCTCCCTAGATTGGACAATAAAGATAATCTTGAGCCACTTGTCTATCAATGGGGGCCGAAATCCCATCTCTCTTTGCCTCCACTAGGGAAAATCGTGGTAGGGGAAGGACCACATTATGACAGATCCAAGACCAAAGAAACAAGCAAATCTTAGAATGAACAATTGCATAGAGTGGATAGGACCGAATTTGCTTAAAGTAATTGCTTTGGCACGTGTGGTGCCATGCCCCCATTCCATTCAGCGTTTGCCACCATGCCACACACCCACGTCACATCTTTGCCTTGAGAGTGTAATGTCCTCTTTTTCAAATTAATGGACATTAATAATATTTCTAAGTTGGGCCCAGTCAATTCATTATCTAGGGGCAACTTATTAATATTATTATAAGAATAAAATATATTTTTAAATACTACCAAGTAGAAGAATACCTTAGCATGCTTGTCCAAAATAGGCTGAATATCAACATGATAGGACTGCTGTGATAAAAAAGAGGATGTATTTCTTACCAAACAATGTGCAACCCATGCAATCTGCCCTCTTTGAAAGATCTTTCCATACTCTTAGTTGTCACAACTTAAAGAATAATAAGGGCACCAAAAAGAATAGAAGATATCAACAGGGGGCAACCCATGGGAGCCCTAGAAGCCCCCATCACCATTGCCAAAGTAGATCTCTTGACTGATTTTCCAAATAACACCATAAAGACACAAGGGTTTGGAGAAATCATGGGGCATGTGTCAAGGAATGAGAAGGAAATTAAGGAGCATGCAACCCAAGGTAAAAATCTTTTAGTGTTTGATGATGAATTATTGGTATCCAATGATTGCATAGAGCTGAATATTAGTAGAGAAAAATCAGATTTGGGGAAGGAACATGGGGATGGCATTGTTGGAAGTCATACCCATGAAGAAAGGGCATTTCCGGGTGCCCATAATCACTCTCAGCCTGCTGGAGTTATCCTAACAGCAGTCAATGAAGAGCAAAATGATGATGGATTAGACTTCGGTAAGAGCCACGAAGACATTCAAAACATATATGAACAAGGTATGGAGGTAGTGCAAAAGGGAAAACACCAATTGTAGAAGGAGCAAAGGAAAAGGAAATGAATATCTTGACGACACTCCAAGGTATGAAAGGATTGGTAACATGTCATATTTATTGCTGCATACTAAACCATTTCAGATTTGTTGTCCTCATGAGAAGCATGTTAAAAGGAGTGATAAAATGAAGGATACAATTTGCAATATGGGGCATGTGGACTCCTTGATCCAAGTTCATAATTATGGGCACCAAAGGGTATGGGATCCCGGTAATATTTTGAGTTCTACAAAGGGTAACAATTTTGATTTCAATATCTTTGATGTTGTTAATGTCATTGGGAAAAGGAAAAAATCAGAATTGATTTTGGATAAATGTAAGAAAAGCTTGGTACAAGTTTTAGAAAGTAGTACTCAGAGAAATTTTGGTTTGTAGACAAAAGGCATTCAAATGGACTGATTTGATGATGGCCAATGGGCAGCCCTTTGTTTGTTGAGTTGCAGGTTTGAAGTTTTACAACATTAGTCAAGTAATGTGGGTATTCAACCCATAATAGATAGACAAGACAAGGAGTTGGGTGCCAAGCATTTGAGCCAAATTGCTAGTATTCAAGGCACACAAAAGAGTGTCAAACAAGGAGCATATGAGACTTTCCAAGTTGGGCATCATGAGGGCTACATACAAACCCAGGCTCAAAACTCAAAACTCAGATTTTGGCAAGAGCTCTCTCATTTGACAAGCACGGGATCTAGGCTTTTGGAGCACTACAACATGTTTTACCTCTTGGACATGGTACTTGGGCATATGAGCTTGCATTTGCTTGAGGGCAAGCAAATTTGGGAAGGGAGGACTGTAATGTCCCCTTTTTCAAATTAATGGACATTAATAATATTTCTAAGTTGGGCCCAGTCAATTCATTATCTAGGGGCAACTTATTAATATTATTATAAGAATAAAATGTATTTTTAAATACTGGCAGGTAGAAGACCCCTTGTTAGCCTAATTTCCATTGTATTCAAATGCTACAAAGAAGAATAAAGGAGGAATTAATAATCTAATTTTAGTACTAAAGTAATTCTTATTACTGGTTCTTTAATTAATTATTAAAGGTTGGTGGAAAAATGAACTAATTTTAAAATAAAAAAATAAAGTTACTTTATTTATCCCAAAAGGAACACACCACTTGAAAAATAGAGACAAAAAAGTATAAAAGGAGATGTAGAAGGGTTCATTTGGAACATCTTTTGTTAATTTGATATCTATTTTCTGGTTTGCACTGATTGCTCTTCCATTTCTACATTGAAGGACAAAAACCCTTTGGTGTATTTGCATTAGAGGACGAAAACCCTCTCTTGCCAAGGTTGAAGAACAAAAACTCTTCATCCTTTGTGTGAAGATCCTCCATTTTAGGAGTTTCTATTGAGCTTTCAAGGAGTATTTCAGATTTTTAGCAGTGATTGAAGACCCAATATTGCAGATTTGAGGCATTTCCAACTAGGGTTTGAAGACAAGAGTGTTTGGGGTAGATTTCTACCTTCATTTTCAGCCATATCTAGGGTTATCTACACCCTTGTGGGTGGAGTTTGACACATTCTAGGGCACGGCTGTCTCGGATCTCATCAACAACTTCAGCTTCTAGGGCACGGGTGTCTCGGATCTCATAATTTTGGAGGCCAATTTCAGCTTGGTTTCAGTTGATCTGGGCTTGGAAAACCTTCTTTCCAGCCATTTTTGTAAGCTGTACTTCTGCAGACTTTTAATAAATTTCCAGCACTTATTTTGGGTCCAAAAATTATATATTTTGGTATTCATACATGCATAATTAATTCTGATTATTTTGGCAAAGATTTGGTTAAGTTTAGATCAGATTTGAGGGTTATTGATCTCTAGATCAGCTCGCCATTTCTAGGGTAATTTCAGATCTGAAAATTGAGGATAAATTGCATTATTATCATAAATTTATTCAACCAATTTGCTGCAATAAATCATGAATTTCAGGTGTTCTTGTTGGGGTTTAAGTATTCTCCATTGGGGACATTACAGAGAGCTTGCACATTCTCATTCTTGTAGAAATTGGGCATGATCCCAATATATCTCATGATAATGCCATCACTACAATCACCTGTATAACTACCAATGTATTTATAAATGGGTGATTGGGGAATAACCAAGGCAAAGTTGATCATTGTTGATTGGAGGGAAATTAAAATCCAAGGGGCTGTTAGGATGGAATTTATCGGGGAGATCATTGGCCCAATAGCCTTTTCGACTGGGCCATGAATGCAATACATTATCCACTCAGGAAGATATTTTCTAATCAATGCCACAATTTGCCTTGCAGTTTGCCATTTGATTGGCCTCCCAAAAGCAATGTTGCGTTTGCAAGTCATCAAGAAGTGCCAAATATATCTTAGAATGTAGTCCAATTTCTAGCTGTGGGACCCTGTATTCACCAAAGCCTTGGTTGTCACCATTGAATCTCCCTCAATGTGGAGATTTTTAATCCCGCAAGAGATTGCTAATTGGATGCCAACAACCAATGCATGGGCTTTTGCTTCATTGTTGGTTCATTGGTGGTAAGAGGCAACTTAAGCGACCCCATGTAGTCGTGAATAAGACAATTGGCACCTGAAGCGCCAAGATTACCACACGGGCACCATCAAAATTCAATTTTAAGAGATTTGACCTTGGAGGAATCCACTGAGAGTTTAACCTGTGTATTTTGTTTTGATTTGAAACAAATACCTGTGACCTATTAATAGCAGGGCCAAATGTGGCCAAGGGTTCATTAGAGCAATATCCCAAGAGGGGAGATTAGCATGTGATGTCAAAGTGTTTGACATAACTGTTTCCGAGATGACTGTCTCGATTCTGTTTATCACAGATTTGATGGACCATGAATCGTTCCAAAGTTTTCCCCAGTTTCTTTCCCACAAGAGTTTTCACATTAGAATTGATGGGCTACATTTCCAAATGGAAGCAAAAGAATAGATGGATAGAAGACTGTGATTGAAAGGCTGAACTGAGAGATGCCTGGGATACCCAAGACAAACCAAGCTTGGAACAAAGCCATTTTCTACGTTGACTGGCAAATGTGCAATGCAGCAACAGATGGACGATCAATTCCTTGTTTGGAATGGACTATTACATTGTATCCAGGCCTGACCACATAGAATCTAGATTTAGCTGCTGTCCATTTGATGCTGTAATTCTCCTGGCAGAAATTGAATTTCTGATGTGACAACAGCTCTCAAAGCTCGAGTTGCTAATTCAAAGGAATGGGGATGTTGTGGAAGCTCTTCCAATGAGCCTGCTGAATCCCTTGCTCCTATTTTACTTTCAGATAGTCTCCACTTATTGATTCCC
This sequence comes from Taxus wallichiana var. yunnanensis, assembly GCA_018340775.1. NCBI lineage: Eukaryota > Viridiplantae > Streptophyta > Pinopsida > Cupressales > Taxaceae > Taxus > Taxus wallichiana. The sequence continues at coordinate 493,034,270 of CM031239.1, forward strand.
ATGAGTTTTGTGAGAACATTCTTTGCTTCCACCAAATCTGAAAAGGATTCTAATGCAGGATGATTGTTCCAGGAATCCATCCAAAAACATGCATTGTTACCTGCCCTGATTTCCCATGAAATAAATTCGGTGATGATCAGATGGCATTTCATCATGAAATTCCACAGGTCAGAACCTTGGGAGGATTTGCAGTCGATAGGAAGCTATCTGGTTCATGCTGGCCTAAATATTTTAATTGCAACAACCCACTCCATTTTCCTGAGGATTGCTGTACACGTTCCAAATTAATTTCGCCTCTAAAGACCTATTTTGAAAATCCAAATTCCTTATGCCAGCACTTCCTGCCATTCAGGTAGGCAAACCGTTTAAATAGATTACCAATGATATGTTTCTCTGATCATTTGCTCCCTGCCACAGGAAGTTTCACATGATTTTTGTGAACTTTATCTGGATGCCAGCTGAAACTCTCAACACCGACATCAAATTTACACTTGGAAGAATATTCAACTTATTAGTTTCCCAGAGACTCTATGTAGATGCTGGACTAGATGGGGACCGGTTGGGCCCTCTATAGAGAATAGATGGGATGGGGACCACCGGTAGAGTAGGCTGGTCATACTGATGCACGTAGAAGTCTACAGGGCCCATTTAAACTAGTTTACTAGATTCCTTTGACATACCCCCTCTCATTCCCCCTCACTCAAACCCACCAACACCCAAATTGGTATGAATCCCTGGCTGGAATTGGCTTGGAAATGCCCCGGATCTTTTGGGATCTACAGGTCCTTGTTGGAGATATTTTGGGAATACTAACAGGATTGCCAAAAAGGGCCTGTGGAATTACGACTGCTTCTAGGGTCTTATGTTAGTTTCAGTGTTACGCGGGGACGCGCACCGCCCCTTTTCCAGTCGTCCCGGGGACTTGGGGATGGAGACGGGATGTTTCCCCCCGTGTCCCGAAATTAAAAAAAAAGAGGGCGTCCCTAAGGTCGGGGGGGACGAACCTAGGGCGTCCCGGGTGCTTTAGAGTTTGGGGGACGGAATAAGGGACGTCGTGACATCCTTGGGACATATGAGGAACGTCCTGGGGGCGTCATGAAGTCCCTTATGTCTTCCCTCTTCTAAATATTAAAAAAACAAAAAAACTCAAAGCTAAAGCTAAAGTTTTATTCTTTTATTTATTCTAATATGTCATTGCTTTATACGTCCCGGGACATCACGACATCCCCTATGCTGTCCCTCTTTTAAATATTAAAAAAACATAAAGCTAAAGTTTTATTCTTTTATTTATTCTAATATGTCATTTCTTTACCCTAACGGTAAAAGCCTCTAAAAAACGTATAAGGAGCAACGAGGATTGGTTGATATCTCCTTTGCAAATGTAGATGATGCTGATACAGATACTTCTAGTGAAGAGGAGTGGTTCGCGAGTGTTCCTTCAGAGGACTCTGATAGTGATTATTGAGTTGCCATTTTGGTTATGTAATATCATATATGTACTTTTGAGTTATGACTATAAGTCTATGACATAATATTTAATAACATATGTAGTTGTACTCTTCTCATGTTGATTATTGAAGACTTGTAGTTGTTTTTAATTTTCATTGTCATATTGAACATTGAATATATAACATTTTGGGCCTTGGCTTATGTGATGAATAATTGGATTAATTATTAATGGTTTCAATCTTCAAACTTTCAGTTTTAAGTCTTAGTTTATTGAATTATTTATGTTATATTTGTAAAAGTAATAAATTATGTATATATTTTTATCAGCCGTCCCCTTTCCCTCCCCTGTTGTCCACAAAATTTTAAAAAAATTGCCGTCCCGAAAACCCTGTCCCTACGTCCCGCCGTCTTGGAGTCTTAGGTGACTATGGCTACTTTTAAAAAATTAAAAAAACCAAAAGAAAGTAACCTAATCCAACCCAACTTAAATCTACCTCTCCTCGACCCAACCGATTCAAACCACCTCTACAGCGTAATTTGTTTTTTAATATTTAATCAGCACACATTTCCTCGGTGTACTATACAACTCCCAAAAAAACATTGTTTTCTATACCTGAATTCATTTCTAGGTAACTTAGTATTTAAAGCATCCAAGTTCTGTGCATTTAATTTTTGGATATTTTATAAACAAATATTTCCATGCCATACTGTGCTGAGATTCCCAAAAAATAGGCGTTTCCCATATTTATTTCCAATTAACTTGGTTTTGAAGCATTGTGGTATGTGCGTTTAAATTTCTAGCTATTCCCACTTTGTATGGCCTTGAACTAGCTCAATCAAAATCGGGATGTGGTATCAACAAATACTTTAGTATGAAATCTTTTGAGTGTGCTTGTGGACTTTAAGTCAGAAGTTTTAACTAATTTTATTATTGCTATATCTATCTTTTTCTTTGTTAATTGAATTTAAGGCTGATGAAATTCATTTAGGTGGAGAATCTGGTTTGGAGGAAAATGTGGAATGTCTTGATGCTGATTTGCAAATTCTAAAAATACAGGTAGGTTTCACTGTACCTATTAATGCCAAAATAAAGTAAAGCATGGTCGCATGATTCTAGTTGACTTTCTTAGGTGAATATGAAAATTGAGTTTTAGTCTTTCTTCCATGGGGATTATTCTCAAGTTTCTTGGCAAACGGGTTTTCACATTTTATCCTTTTTTTTGGCCATGCATAAAAAATATGACAAATATGATAAATTACAGCATCCAATAGTGACAAAAATATTACAAGAAATTATAGAGTCCAATAGTGACTAAAATATTAGATCACATACTAGGGGAGAGGTTTCGTAGTTGTATACCCTATGTTGATGGGTCTGCTGTGCTCATTTTGAGCCACTTCAGCTGACCAATTTTTTATCATAGTATGTGCATGTGGACTAATAGTACATGTTGAAGCTAAACATTTCATTTCAAGCATTTGAATTATGTGCAAAACCATTTTCAAGGTATTTGCAAGAGGAGGTTTTGAATACAAAGGAAACAAGGTTGGTTCATAACTTGTTGTCATGTCCCTTTCAAATAAAGAAAAAAAATAAAGTTAAAGTTTTTAAGTTGTCAAGTCACTTACTTTTTATTAAAAAGGTGACAACTTAATATAACTTTATTATTAAAATAAAAATAAAGGTGATTTTCCAAATAAAGCAAAAGCCAACAATAAATTAGAAGATGGAAAGTCACTCTAGTAATCCCACATGGAGCTCCCAACTTGGGAAAAGGCAATGGCAAATTATAAGAGGGGTTGGGCTTTCATTTGAGACATCTTTGGTCATTTATCTAATTTCACTTTGGAGAGTTGAATGCATTTGCTTTCACTTTCAGCCATAGAGGACAGAAACCCTCCTTGGTATCCTATTGGGGACGAAACCCTCAATAGAATTCAGATTTGAGGATGAAAACCCTCAACATCTATTGGGTGACTTCATTCGGAGGTCACATTTGGGCGCAAAGATCAGATTTTCAGAGCTAGGGCACATTTTTGGAACGTTTTCTACATTTTCCGCTTCAGATTTGCATTCCAAGCGAAGAAATTCAGCCAGTGGAGAGACATCTGCCAAGACTTCAAGCAAGGACAACTAGGGCATGATTTGCAGCCATATCTAGGGCTATCTACACTCTGTGGGATTTCAGACTGGTGTTTAGGGCATCATCCGTGGGAAGATTTCTTCGATTCCGGGTTGCATATTCATCATTTGGCCTCTTCATGCCACCTAGGGTGTCAGTTATCAGAAAATTGTTGTAATCATACACGGGTATTTTCTTGGTTTTGGGTGTGAAAAATAAATAAGATAAATTCAGAACCTTGTTGGAAAATTATTTTCTTTCATGATTATGTTCCTAGAGGCTTCTTGGATGTTTTAAGCCTTCTGGTATTCTAGATTACGGATATTTTGATCAATAAATAGAAATTTCAGAAGTCTACGTTTTTTTGGTATCAAGGGTTTGAAATAAAAATCAGGACATTATCTTATTCTTGGCATTAACAACTGATTGCTGTCATAAATTTCAGTTTGCTGTTATATTTTTGCAAAAAGGTTTGTGGGAATCTGATTTTACCCTAGGCACTAGGGTTTGGAGAATTAAATTACTGAATATTCATTCTTTTCCAAAATTTATTGTTAGTTGAGTTTGCATACTTTCAGATTTTATTTTTGGGGTTTTGGGAAAACCCGTTTGGTACTAATTTTACCTTGAAAGGGGACATGACACGCGTACATCATGACTTATTTTTGTGCACCTATATGTCTTGATATGATTTGCTACATTTTTATGAGACTTGTCATGATGACTACTTTTCATTCAAGTACTAATTTTGAAAGTCACATCGAATAACTTATTATTATTTTTTAAAAACACCCCATTTATATTATAGAGAAATCAAAGTATACATATTCTACTGTGCCAGGCCTGAAAGCTATTAGTCCAAGCCTGGGCAGTACACAGAAAAGGATACATATTAGCAATCATTAATGCAAATCAGAATCTAGAATCTTTCTCAGATCCCCTTGAAGCTTGGTCGACCACCACAGAGGAGGGGGACCATAACAAAGAAGGTTATGGTTGTCAAGAGCCCAATTGGCTAATGCATCCACCACTTTATTAATTTCTCTGGGAACATGGATGAATTGGACTTCTTGAAATTGGTCCTGCAACCTGTGAATTTTCCCCAACTCTCTTGCTATTTGCCAATTTTTGCTGTGAACTTCATCAGGAGAGGATAATAATCTAACAATAAGCATAGAATCAGATTCAACCTGGAGTTTTTGCCATCCAATTTTCAATGCCTCTTGCATCCCTTTATAGATAGCTTTTATCTCAGCTAAGTTGTTTGTTGTATATCCCAATTTTCAGAGAAGAAGAAGGCTACAGACCTATCAGAAGACCTACCAATGCCTCCCATACTAGCCTGACCTGGATTGCCCCTTGAAGCTCCATCAGTGTTCAGCTTACCATACCCAATTGGAGGAGCTGTCCACTGTCTATCCAGCTGAGTTTTCTTTTTTGGTCTGAAGGCAGCCATTGTTGAAGTCTTGGGTTGCAAAGAAAGCTTTTACACAAGTGATCCCATTCCTTCGAAAGAATTTGAGGTATACAGATCTTATGCTTGATAGATTCTGCTACATTCATTTTTATCTTTTCCCAAACATAAGTAATATCCCTGCTGTCCTGTTGGAAAATTCTTCTGTTTTGTTCCTTCCATGTGTTCCAGAGCAGAAGGGTGATACCAGACCACATAGCTGGTAAAAGGTTTTGTCCCTTGGTCAGGTGGCTACTCCATTCTCTAATCAGCTGCTCTAATGACTGGAAGCCAACCCAAGGGAGCTCAAACAATTTGGATAAATGCTGCCATAAGTGGACCACAAAGGGGCATTGAAAAAACATATGAGTTATGGATTCCTCATTATCCAGGCACAAAGCACATCTAAAAGGACCATAAAATCCGTGTCTCATGAGTCTATCTCCTGTTAAGATTCTTCTCCTTAAAACCAACCACACAATGAATCGGTCCAGAAGTTGGCAATTTGACCATTATTAACTATCCAAAAGACTGTTTTTATATGTTCTTCCCCACTTTTAGAACAAGAATGGGGAACCTTTGGAAGGAAGAGACAACCGAATGATTCTCTCAGGAGGATTATTCTCTGCATATTTAGCTCTAATGTTAGCAGCCCACAGATCAGTTGGAGCCATGAGCAATCTCCAGTAAAGTTTGGCTGCTAAAGCCCTGTTGTGCTTAGATGTGGATTTGAATCCTAAGCCACCTTCCTGCTTAGGTTGACAAAGAGTCTCCCACTTAACTAGAGACCATTTTCTTTTTCTTGTAAGCCACTCCACATGAATTTCTGACAGAGGGAGTCCAATTGTTTCAGAATTCTGACCAGAATGTTCAAGATAGAGGAAACATATATAGGCAAGGCTTGGAGGATTGCCTTAACCAATGTCATTCTTCCTCTTAAGGATAGCCATTTATTAGTCCATTTCTGCAATTTCATATTTGCTTTGTTTGTGAGCCAATGCCAATCTCTTATCTGTTTAGCTGCTATAGGAACCCCCAAATATTGGAGCGGAAGAGAGCCCCTTCTGAAGTGAAAGATGTTAAGAATTTGTTCCTCCCGTCTTCTTGAGCAATGAAAGAAAATGATGCTAGATTTGTCACGATTGACCAATTGACCAGTAGCTCTAGAAAATACTTGAAGAATTTTCTGCATTTGGTGGGCTTCCAAGCAAGTAGCTTTGCCTAGAAGCGTAGAGTCATCCACAAACTGAAGATGTGTGAGAGGACGAGCTCCTTTGGCCATTTTAATACCACTGATCTTTTTATCCTGACAAGCTTTAGTTACCAATCTGCCAAGACACTCCGCCAAAATGATGAATAAGAAGGGAGATAAAGGATCTTCTTGACATATCCCTCTAGATGCCGAGAAAATCTGGGAGGGAGTGCCATTAACAAGGACAGAAAAGGAAACTGAAGATAAACATGCTCTAACCCATTCAATCCATTCCTTAGAGAAGCCAAACTGAGCCAAAACTTGACATAGAAAATCCCAATCCACTCTATCATAGGCTTTGGATAGATCAAGCCTGATAAACATAGTAGAAGATTTTTGGATATCCATGGAGTGTAAAGCTTCCTGTGCTAACACAATCTCATCACGAATAAATTAATTCAAACAAGAAATGACCCTTTAGTTTACAACTACCCTCACAACTATTGGTTCCTCTCCCCTATGTTGCTTTGGAGAGTATCGATGTCATTTACAAAGTAGATAAGAGTAAAATAAATAGAGCATTTGCTAAAAATTGATGAAACCATGCATCAGTACAAGTGTTGATATAGTTAGATAATCATAAAGTGATCTGCTCCATTTCTTTGTGTTATCCAAAGACCCAGACAATCTCATTGACAACAATGAATTCGGAAGTTTATAGATAACAAACAACATTGTTGAAAGCACTTGCAAGATCTCTTGATGTGCTTGAAACAAATACACAATTTTCAAAGTTATGTAGTATAAGGCTCAGTCTTTCCTCTACATTCTCCTAAAATGCAATTATTTTATTTCCTGTCTCAAGTATAGTCTTTATTTTTTGGGCACGGAAGCATTCCTTCTCATTGGTGTGAAATTTTGTGAAGAGTTTTGAGCTTGAGGAGTCATGTATGTGTGCCGAAAAATGATGATGTCTGCGCCTGATCTAATGTTTTCATCCTCTACATTGAGGGATTTCCAACAAGATAGGCAGAATTTGAAGCGTTGGGGTATCACTTCATCCCCATCGAAAAGATAAGGCTGAATCTCAAATCAGCAAAATGAATAAAATCTGAAGTTTAAGAATGGAGTTTATTGATTAATTGCTCTTGTAGGAAACCCTTCATTGGGGAGACATGTAGATCAATACAAAAGGATTAAAGAGCATAGTACTGATATTCGTCTAAACAAGGCAGAGAAGTCAGCTTTTCCAGAGCATTCTGATAAAACTAAATGCCAACTTTGCATTGAAAAAGCATAAATTATTGCGAAGGAGGATTATTTCTACAAAAGGAAGTTAAGAAAAGTGGTGGAGATCAGTAAACACCCGAGCAACCTCGATAGGGATGAGGGCATGAATGTTAGCAACTCATGGAGACTGATTATTCTCAATCTAATAGAAGGTCTTAGCAATCATTAGGTTAATTTAATTTAATTATTTAGAGGAGCAGTCAATAGATTAATGAATGGGCCTAGCTGCTAGTGACCATTAATTTTTCATTAATTATATTGTTCGTTAATTAATTAAATAAAATTGAATGTTGTTCAATTAATGTTTCTTTTTGCACATTATGGTCAGGACATCTCATGTATTGTAAAGGAGTCATCTATATAAAGAACTCCAAGTTCGTAATTTCATCACTTTGTCGTCTTGATAATGGGTCACATAGTGTTATTTGAAACATCAACATGCCCATGATTTTCATACACAGGATTATCCAGAAGCACTTTGTGCTTATACCATGGACTTTGTAAGCCTCAAAGCTTTTATTTAATAACTACATGTTGTGAATAGTCTCATGTTTAAGAAAAGGAAGTTGAAGATGTCAACATGATATAGATTTATCATACATATTGTATGGTATGTGTTGGTTTGCCTTTGTTTATCTTCCTCTATCTTCATGTGCTCTGCATTCAAATTCCTTACAAATATATGGGATTTGTTTGTGTGGGTTGATTGTATGTGTTCGACATTTATGACTCAGTGGGGCTGTTAATGTACAAATACAATAACACACGTTTTGTATTCAATTGTATTGATTGCATCTTTTCAACAAATAGGACATAGCAAGCCTGTTTTGAAGACATTTATCGTCATAAGGTATTACCTTCGCAAAAAATACAATTTTCAAGTCTACAAGAAACTTTTCCCTTGCATGCAACACACAAAGTCTGGAAAATGAAAAGATTGGAATTGTTTATGGCTTAAATTTTCTGTTGTTTTATCATGGTTTAAATCATGTCATGACTTTGAATTTCTCTTGACGCCATCTAGTGAACAACAATATTGTAAGAAACCAATCCTTTTTGATTGAAAAAGTGTGAATGTATAGTGAACAAATCAAGGAAATGAAGCTGTAAAAAGAAGAGAAAAAGGGGCTATAGCTTGTTGGTTTGGTATAAATCTGTAAATTATTTGTAGATCATGTTGAGTTCTTTCAATCTGCAGTGTGGGTTCGAAGACAAGCAGTTTACTATGTCTGCCAGTAATCTGGCCTTAATTCTAATTTTCTCCTGGAGGTAGATCTGAAACTTTGTCTACATGCTTTGTTAATATTTAGTGATTATGTAGTGAGATTGGGAAGTCATGTTAAGAAAATTAAAAGAACCATAGCCTTCTCAACATATTCTTTTAAAATCTAAAAAATTAAAAATAATGGTTTATTACCATGGCATTGGAGTTTATTTTATTTCTACTTCATATTGCATTTGAACTTACTGTGAGGCAATAGATAAAAATGGGGAGAGGCAAAATTTTGATCTGGATCTTCCTCTCATGGGGACTGTACTGCAACTTTTGGAATATGTTCAATAGAATCTTTGGGAATCTGGATGCTGTTCCTCAAGTAATTATAATTGGGTTTGGGTGCTTGCTGAGAGAAATTTGAGTTAGTTTTGCCATTGTGAAGATAGAAAATGTGGCATCCATCTGTTTTTGCCTCTTCCTTTCTGTTCTCACTGCAAGTGTTGGCTCCTCTGCCACCTTTTCTCGTGGGATTTAAGTGTCTCTTTCAACTTTGGATGCTATCATCCCTCTGCTGGATCTGTGCCTTTAGAATTTTATTTTCAGTCTACCGGTTTTCTATCCTCTGTTTCTCTTTTGCGAGCTGCATCATTATTCTAATTGCACAAATAATCATAGTACTCTTGCGGCCGGTCATCTACTTTGATCACTTCCCCAATTGCTCTCCAAAATTGAGTATTCAACATTTGGATTCTTTCAACATCACTGCTCCCAACTTTTGGAAAGGAAATCTGTCTATTGTTCCTCTCACTTGCATTTAATCATGTTTTCTCATAATCAACCATCATAGAGACAACTTTAGAAGCTTATGAAAACTTCGCAATTTACTGATAGGGCTTATCATATCAGGATCAATTGGAACATAATTATAGGAAGTTGTATAGCTCTCCTTGTTTCTTTTGTATTCACTTCAACTGGTTCAACTAGTAGAAATAAAGTATGCTATTCCAAAAAAATATGCAGATAATAAAATAACATAGACACAAGTAAGATGGTGGGCACAAAATAGTATCCAAATACTCAAATAATCCACAATAGTGTAAGTTTACATGACATGAATCCAAGAAGGCCACAACGAGAGGAAGAGCTCTCATTAAGTCTTGCACTTAGAAGATGTACACACACAAGTGGCGGATTTAAGTAGCACACAAGCTACACGTGGAAGATTGCATAAAGCATGCAAAGAGCAAGTGGAAGTATCCAAAGAACAAGTGGAAGCATGCATAAATCTTGCAAGTTACAAGTAGAAATTTCCACAAAGCATGTAAAGCACAAGTGGGAGGATGCACAAGTGCAATCATACAAAGACGTGGAAGAACTTTCATACGAGGAAGGATAAATGATATTTTCTACACAAATTAGATACGATAAACCTTATATTGGCTGTTTATATAGGGAAAGAAAAGACTAAGAGACACTGCTTGGAGGTGACGTTACACAATTGTCCCATCTAATGACAACTCCTACGAGTCCAAGCATGTTAAAAAACTTGATGAATTTGGCTTCTATTAAGGCTAGAAAATTGTTGACAACTTGGTCTTCATCTTACAATATTTAAGGTGAATTGTGAATTGTTTGACCATGGATCAATTCCCAAATATAATGTAATGTCCCCTTTTCCGGGGCATTACTAATATATCGGTTCATCTCTTTCATTTGCATTATAACCCCTTAGCATGCCTAATGCTCCAAGTGGGAGTCTTATTTAGTCTTTAAATATGCACATAGGTTAGTTACTCTTTATTATTTAATTAGAAAATAATAAAGTGTACATTAAGTGAGTCTTTTAATATTTTAATTAATTTTTATTTGTTTTCCTCTCAAAAGAGAAAAGGTCGGCCATTTGAATGTTGCACCCCTTATGTTATAAAAGGAGGTTGCATGGCCATTTTTGGGGATGTTGATTTGATCATTTGATATCACTCCATGCTTGGAGAAATGGGATGTATGCCCTAGCTCTTCATTGTGCTCTCTCTCTCATTCGATTTGGAATTGAAGTAAATTTGATTTTGCTAAGGAAAAGAATTCCTTGCCCTAGCAAATTTATTTATGGTGCAAATCTGATTATTATTGCATGATTTGGAGCATATTTGTTGGTTTTCAGATCTGCTATGTTTTGCAATTAATTTCATAATTTTTGGAGATGATTTGATGCCCTAAATGTGTTGGGTGACCTAATTTTAGGAAAAAATTAGGGTTTCGTGTCTGCTGTGCGAAAACTAATTTTGGAATATTATTATTCATATTTTTGTGGCCCAAAATCCAAAGTTTGAAGGTTTTTGCTTGATTGGTTAAGCGGGAAATAATTTTAGAAGTTGCAGCAGTTTGGGGTTGGATTATTAATTGTTTGTGACACATTTTGATGCTTAAAAATTGTGGTTTCAGTTTAGATTTGTTCTTGGCATTTTTGTGCATCAAAACAAGCTTTTGGAGGGTGAAAACAATTGAGGGAAGTGCTGGTTATTAATTTATTAATTTCTGCTAACCCTAACGCTCGATCCGAAAGTTTAGATGCTATTTTGAAGGGGTTTAAGTGCTCAGAAAAACCTGAACTTTAGTTCATTGGAAAACTCTAAAATTCTAGTTTATTATGCACTTGGTTTCATGCAAAAATATGTAGTGATTGAGTTATGAATTTTTGAAGTTTTCAGCTGTTGACAATTGTTTCAAATTAATTCACTGTTGTAATAAAAATCAGAATTGAGAAGAATAAAAATCTGATTGTCTCCACCAATCTAGCTCACCACCTTAACCACTTCCAACCCCATTTGGGTTGTAATTGGTTGACATTGGGCTATTTTAGGTTGATTCAAAAATATCTAATCCTTCTTGGTTCGATTTGGGTTGAATTTGTAATTTTCTCTTTGTCCAAGAATGGGACATTACAGTGGTATCAGAGCAACTTTTCTCTACTCTTGTGGGGTTTGTGTTTGTAGATCTGGATACATAGTGTATGAATCATGGGGTTAACAAGTGAAAGAAAAATGAAAATGTAGTTTTACAGATTGGGGAGATGGCTTGATCCTCCACACCTTTCGAGAGATGTGTTGCTTAGCATTTTGGAGGAAGTTGCAAATTGTTTGTCCATGATAGAACAATTGGATTATGGCTCCATGTTTTCAGCGATGGGCTCTTTGGTGACTCATTTGGCTAGATCTGAACTGTTGAGGCATGATGAGGTGGATGTGAGGCTCATGGTCATCACTTGCATTAGTGAAGTTACAAGGATCACAACCCCGAGTTTGCCATACAATGACACCACCATGGAAGAAGTCTTTGAGCTCATGATAGGGAGTTTTCAAAGGCTTTGGGACATCACAAACCCTTACTTTGGTAAGAGGGTTAAGATCTTGGAGAATATGGCAAAGGTGAGATCTTGTATACCAATGTTAGATCTTGATTGTGATGATCTTATTCTTCATATGTTCAAAGTATTCTTTGCTGTCTTACATGATAATCATTCAAAAAATATAAGGGTTGCAATGCAAACTATCATGTCTTTGGTGTTGAATGAATATGAGGGTCCCCCACAACCATTGCTATCCATGCTTGAGGAAGGTTTGAGACAAGAGGAGTCATGTATTGCTCATACTTTAGCCAAAGGTGTTTTGGATCAATGTTCAAGCAAGGTGAAGGCATATATGTTGGCAAGGTCTCCTATGAAGCAAGAAGGATCAACTCTCCAAGGTATGAGTCCTTTGGTGTTTGATGATAAATTTTGATATCTAATGCTTGCATGGGACTTGGTGATTGCACAAAAAATCAAATTTGATTCAAGAGGAAGTGAAGGAAGAAGAGCCACCGATGAAAATAAGCAAGGGAAAGATTCATTGTTGATTGAAGAGGTTTCTTTGCCCTTTGATGATTGCATGCATGATGATAAAGTGATCATGGGAGATGAGTCAAAGAGGAAAGAGAAGCTTGATTTACAAGTTTGCATGGACAAACAAAATGAGGGCAGCCAAGAGGTAATCAATGATCATTTTTGGTTGTTACTAATGCTACTTGGGTTGGTAATGAATGCAAGGATGTGGGGGTGTGTGCCATGCAAGAAGAGACATTTCCGGGTACTTTAGACCATTCTCAGCTCACTAGTCTGTGCATAACAACAGTCATTAGAGGGCAAATAAATGATTTCATTCACTCAAAAATGAAGTTTAAGGAAGCCCCACACCCATCACAAATAAGGTTGCATGATTCCAAGGTAGAAGGTGATGTTTGGGTTGAAAAATCTAAGGAGTGTGAAGGTGTTCCATGGCACAAAGGTATGATGGGCAGCCCCAATCATGTTGTTTCAGATGTATTGCTTCCTTTCATAAGGGAAATCCATTGGCACAATGAATGGTATGAGATTCCTTGCATGAGTTATATTTCAGATTTTCCTTTTACTTATGTGAATGATGGAGTAAAACAATGGGGTATTATCACACACATGCTACCTCATGGTTTGAAGAAGTGAGCAACCACTTGAATTATTTGTATTGACACTTCCATGTACTTGTGAGATGATCAAGTTGAATAATCTATTGTTCTTATATCACAGTGAATTTCAGTTTTGGGTTATAAGGAAGATTGTTGGTATCATAAAGGGAAAGTATAAACATTGTCTATTCATGTGTGAATTTGCAACCAAGAAGAGTACGTGTATGCCTAATATTTCCATTGATATTCACATTGTTGTCATGCACATTTTCAGTTTGTTTGGAGACATGTTAGCATGCCCACAAAAAGATTCAGTCACATGGTATGCTAATTTTCAGTTTGGAGCATCATTGGTACATGTTATAGGACCATTTCCAGGCCACTTAGCATTGTTGTTGCATTGGGAGCAACAAAGAAGAAGGTATGGTGTTAAATTTTCATGTTATGTTTTGGAAAATAAAGGCAAATATGATGAATATTCAACTATGGAAGGAAGAGGTGCAAAGCTTGTCATAAAATTCACTTTGGATCAGCTCTACATCATGTGTGTGAATGTGTTTCAGAACTTGTTTTCATGGGAACAATGCATTGTGGGTTGTGAGAGTGTAGTGTTGGCCTTACCTAAGGTGAGTTGGGATACCTTGAGGTCAATCTGCTGTAATTTATTTCAGCAGTCTTCTTGTGGCTTTTAGAGCCATAAGGCATGAGGATAAGGGATATTTTTCCATTGGTACACTCACACATGGATCGAAGGATGAAGTAGGGCTCACATGGGGACAAATTTGGAGTTGTCAAGCTGCTGATTATTTATCAGATTTTTATTTTATGACAGCAGTTGGTTTTTGGGAGTTCAAGGAAGTATGGGGCAACATTGTGACATTTGGGGGCAGCACATACATGAAGGATACTTGTGATCCATCCACACCATGGAGACACATTGGAAAAGTGTTTTTCAACACTTATTTTTCTAATAAGTTTGCTCCATGTGCAGGATTGAAGACATATGAAGAAAGACCGCTGTCCTACTCACTTCACGAGGGCATTATTGAGTGGGCAGCCTTGGAGCTTAGCAAAACTCATCCCTTTGATGACTCCCCATGCCATGTTGAGGACACCATTACTTGGAGCACCAATTATTGAGCTGAGGACCCACTTTTTTGGGTTGACATGGGGGAAGGAAACATGTTCTTCCAAGTGCTTCATCACTTGATTAACACCGAGCAAGACTTTGGATGCATCACTTCATCTCTTCTCTTGGGTGCATGATACATGGATCTATGAGCTTGCTATTGCTTGAGGGCAAGCAATCTCCGAGAGGAGAGGACTGTAATGTCCCCTTTTCCGGGGCATTACTAATATATCGGTTCATCTCTTTCATTTGCATTATAACCCCTTGGCATGCCTAACACTACAAGTGGGAGTTTTATTTAGTCTTTAAATGTGCACATAGGTTAGTTACCCTTTTTTATTAAATTAAAAATAATAAAGTGCACATTAAGTGAGTCTTTTAATATTTGAATTAAGTTTTATTTGTTTTCCCTCTAAAAGGGAAAAGGTCGGCCATTTGAATGTTGCATCCCTTATGTTATAAAAGGAGGTTGCATGGCCATTTTTGGGGATGTTGATTTGATCATTTGATATCACTCCATGCTTGGAGAAATGAGATGTATGCTCAAGGCATGTATGCCCTAGCTCTTCATTGTGCTCTTTCTCTCATTTGATTTGGAATTGAAGTAAATTTGATTTTGCTAAGGAAAAGAATTCTTTTCCCTAGCAAATTTATTTATGGTGCAAATTTGATTATTATTGCATGATTTGGAATATATTTGTTGGTTTTCAAATCTGCTATGTTTTGCAATTAATTTCATAATTTTTGAGATGATTTGATGCCTTAAATGTGCTTTGGACGACCTACGTTTTAGGGAAAAATTAGGGTTTTGCATCTGTTGTACGAAAACTAATTTAGGAATATTATTCTTCATATTTTGTGGCCCAAAATCCAAAGTTTGAAGGTTTTTGCTTGATTGGTTAAATGAGAAATAATTTTAGAAGTTGCAGCAGTCTGGGGGTTGGATTATTAATTGTTTGTGACACATTTTGATGCTTAAAAATTGTGGTTTCGGTGAAGATCTGTTCTAGGCATTTTTGTGCATCAAAACAATCTTTTGGAGGGTGAAAACAATTGAGGGAAGTGCTGATTATTAATTTATTAATTTCTGCTAACACTAGCGCCCAAATCTAGAAGTTTAAATGCTATTTTGAAGGGGTTTTAAGTGCTCAGAAAAATCTGATCTTTAGTTCATTGGAAAACTCTAAAATTCTAGTTTATTATGCACTTGGTTTCATGCAAAAATATGGAGTAGTGATTGAGTTATGAATTTTTGAATTTTTCAGGTTGTTGCAATCGTTTCAAATTAATTCACTTTGCTGTAATAAAAATCAGAATTGAGAAGAATAAAAATCTGATTGTCTCCACCAATCTAGCTTACCACCTCTACCACTTCCAACCCATTTGGGTTGTAATTGGTCGACATTGGGCTATTTTAGGTTGATTCGAAAGGATCTAATTTTCTATTTGTCCAAAAAGGAGATATTACATATAATGACGAAGGACCTCAATATTCTTGGTCTATGCATGAAACTTACAATTCTTATCCAATTAGGTAGCACTTTGTTTGTCACATTATAGAATAGTGGGTGGTTGATGCAATCCCGGCTATTCAAGCATTTGATGATCGTGTACCATTAACAACACCTCTATTCTCTTAAATGCTTTAGGATTAGAGAGAGAAGTGGTTGATTGATTCTTTCTCTTCCAAGCAATTTCCTAGTGGGAAGCTTCTATGATCTAAATTTTGGATCAAGTTCACTCAATTTAGTTGGTCAAGGTATTTGACAATTATCGTGGGTTTGCGACACGCCCAAGTTTTAGAAAAGATCTAGTTTTGGTTGTAAGGGTTAATACATCATACAAACTACATCGAAAGTATATTCGATTACAAATTTTAGTCCTCCTTGAAACAAATACACACTTTAAAAAGAAATGGTAGCTGATTTCGAGTTCGTTTCATGAAGTTATAGCCTTCATAAGGTAGAGGATTTTTAGGGTTACAAAATTGTTACTTATGACAAAAGAAGAAAAGAAATTATATTAATGTCCACAAATGTCCAAAAGTAGGTCAATGGGACTCAAGGATACAACAATTAGCAATAGAAACTTCTAGGAAGAATCCTACAAGCGAACTAAAGAAATAACATATAATAGACAAAAAGAATTGCGTGCCACTAATGCAAGTGGTAAATAAACCAATACAAATAAATATTGGGGACGAAGAGGAGCCCCAAAACATGTGCTAAAGAAGATTGAGGCAAATCTCATCAAATGTCATTGTTTGTGCTCAATTGGATGAGTCATTTGAGTTATTAAGAGTGACTTTTGTAAATCGCGTTGATAATTTTGCAACCTTGAGTGGTGGTTTTGCTATTGCATCGACCGAGCTTCTACAAATGCTATGGTGTTTAACTTCTTAGAGAGAGGATACAATTTATAATTGCGTGTAAAACTCAACATCTAATCCAATCTTCTAGCAAAAAATTCCTCTTCGCATGGGAAATATGATTGGGAGACTGTTCATTGTGTTCTTACATTTCTACGATAGAGACAGATAAACCCAAAATAGAGGTAAAGTAGGTCATTTTATCAGTGCCACAAATGCCTTTCCGACCATTTTGTAAGTTTTGGGGCCAAATTCATGAGTTTTGGCAAATATTCGTGAATATTCAGAGTCCCTAGGGTGTATGGCGAGTTTTTGGACCAAATTTCCCGAGTTTTGGAAAATATTTGCAAATATTTGTAGTTTTTTTGGCGAGTTTTCACCCAACAGTAAATCTAGCGAGTTTTGCCAACTTGACGAGTACTCTTGAATAGGCATAATATGATTCACAATGTATACATTAGGTTATTAATGTATTAGAAAGAAACTTTTTAATTTTTTTTTTTTATAATGAAATAAAATATATAATAATATACATTATTTGAATATATGTTATATTTTAATATATACAAAATAAATATGTATAACAAAATAAAATATTTTATTACTATTAATATATAATGATTTATGCATATATACAAAGGTGGATTTTTTGAACTTTTTGAGATATTTGGATTTCTAGATTTTTTTCGTCCTTCCCAATGGATCCAGATTTTGAACCTAGTAACTTTGCTATTCTTACAACCTAGGGTCTAGTTAGTCTCCATCCCCTAACCTAGACTTAGGCCTTGGAACTCCATGCTTTTGATAAAGTATGGATTATTGTCTAAAAGATCCATGACTCTTGCACTTCATAATTACAATCTTGGTTTGTGTGTTGGCCCTAGCATGGTCTTCTATCTATATCCTAATCTATGTTGTTGAGAAGAGAGGATAAATCTATTTTCCTTCTTAGCCATCATATGAATGTCATTAGTTTCTTTATTAATAGTTGTAGCAACACTTTATGCCTAGTGTTGCGAATTTTACTTGTTCCTTCAATCCTATCCTTTCTCTTACACAACCAATTGAACGTCAACTTTTATCATTGATGACTTCTCTGCATTGGTACCTCCTATTTATCATGTCGGAGATGTTCTTTGATGCACTAAAGGCATCCGGTCACCTTGGACCTAAAGAGACATCGCTTTTCAATCATTGTTGTAGCCATGTTCATAGTGGGTGAAATTTTCCGCTTGTGCAAATTGTTGGTTTCAAATTTATTGCTGTAGTTATAGAACCGCCTTACACAATGATAATGCTCTGAGTGAAGTGGTGGTGTTTACAACTTGCGAAGATATACTTCCTTTGGAGCCTTGTTGTTGATTGAGAACCAAATTTCTCTTGGTTGGATGATTAAGTGGACTACGTGCCTTGTTCCTTATGGAGCAACCCTAGAGGCATCAACACCCATACCAGTACCATTCCATGTAACTCTTGTGTCCTTCTATTATCCTAGGTCTTGCCCAAGTTTGGTAGAGATGTATATGGGATCTTCTTGGGCATGACTTGGGCTATACTCAACCATCAAACAAAAGTCATTATAAAAACATTAGAAAATGATTTCAACAAGCACACTTCTTCTATGGAAGAGCCCATAAGCAAAGCTAGTGCGAATGACAGATTCTGCTAGTCCTTCCTACACTTGATTTTAATGAATCAAATGCTGATTTGGCAACATTATTTCAAAAGTATGTGTTGTACTAATATTCTATTATCAAATTAAGCTCATCACCGACCTTAAATATTGTGAAATAAGGAAAGTAATCATTTTTTTCCATGTTCGATGGCTTTTGTTTGGAATTTTATATGGGCTCCATAAAACATTGTATGTTGTTTGTAAATAACTTATAATTATAGTTGGTAGGAGATGGTAAGGTTACGAGTTTAGGTGCCATACACCGTATTTCAAAAAAATGGGTGATATATATATATATATATATATATATATTTTAAAATCAAAATGCACTAAAATTTACAAAAATTCTAAGTTATTAACTATTTAAAGTAAAGAAATCAAATGTCGACAAAAGATGAGTAATTATATTGATTTACTATGTATCTCACATATTATGGGAAGAGTACATTGTAACACCTAAATGCCAAAAAAATGTCAGGCACACTAAAAGCAACCAAAACAAATGTGAACATGAATCATATCTCATTTGATAGAATGGGGACAACTATCACATTAATTATGTCTTTGAAATCCTTCGCTAACATAATTGCTTGTCAAGGAACTCTACATTTTTCTCTTGTCCCGAACAATTGATTGCCTTCAAAAAGTAAGGGCCTTTAGAGCAAGTTACCATAATGTTTAGAAGTGGATGGTATTTATTATTAGTCTATTTGTCCATCACATTGCTGCATTCTTCTATAGTCTAGGCTCTTTTTGATTTGGTATGGTTTGTTGCTCTATCCTTGTTTTCTTGATGTCAATAAGAGTCATGCCAAACTTCACATATCTAGCTGATTTATACCCCGCTAGCCCATTGTTGATCACACAAACCATCTCCTCATAATATGGCGAATGAGCAACATTCAATGGTATTCCATTCACATTGAAGAAATGTGCAATCATTACATCGATTGCATGTCGACCATGGACATCGAACATGTTTCTAGTGGGGTTTGAATTGCCAATGTGTGGTCTCTTATGAGAAAGCTCCTTGCCCTTTGCCACATGTCTAGAAGACTTACCTTTGATCATAGTTACCAGGTTCGGCCGGATTTGTATGAAATCCGGTTCGAACCGTATTTTTTGAAGCAACCGAATAAATCCGGTTCGGTTCGGCCTTGTTTTTGCAGGAAAAAAAAGACCTTTTTTGGCATATTTTTTTTTTTTGGTGAAAAAATCGCAAGAATGGAAAAAATTTGCCATTTTTGGAAAGGGTTCCGGAAGATGTAGCAACAAAAACTTGCATGTGCCATAACTTTCATTCTGTGGCTCCGTTTTAGGTGTCGTCTTCTCTAAAAGTATATATTTTCTCGAGCTCTACGCATTGATGGCAATATTTTTCTTATTTTCATAAAATCCATTTTTGTACCTTTTTGGACCAAGCAACTTCTTGCAATCTTTTGAAAGAATCATTATGATGATGATGATTATGGTAGATGGATGCTTTTTTGTATGATTTGTCTATATATAATGATATAAGTATACAATAATATAAATTTATAATAATACAAGTATATATATTCCGAACCGGATTTTTCCGTATTTTTTCGGATTTTTTCGAGAACTCCGAATTTTCGGATTTTTTTGCCCTTCCGAATTTAATCGGATTTCGAACCCGTAACTATGCCTTTGATTCTCTTTTTGGCCTAGTTCTGTGATAGGATGGCTCTGTGTATGATTTGTTATTGAGCGTGATAGCTTAAATAAGTCACTTTCTTTGTCTCTGCCCTTTCTTGTAACCTCATAGCTTTATACCGCTCTACCTCCTTTGCAAAAACGGTCAAACCCTTTACTTGGTGTATGAAGAAAATGGGCCTTCACCTTTGTGTAAGTGCTTTGAAAGTACTTCCCACAACTTGTATAGGTGATTTCTGCAATAACACCATTCCCTTTGCAGAAATGTGGTTGCAATAATTCCATAGTGGGTATAGGCCTTCTTTTCTCCCCGACATCTTGAATCAATTTTTTTTTTTAAAGTTTTGAAATCAAATGATATTTAAATAAAAATGAAAATTTAAAATATTTAAATGATAACTTATTAATTTATTATTAAAATAAATATTAAAAATAAAAATGTTAATATTAAAAAAATAAAATGTACTATAAATATTATATAATTAAAGTTGAAAGTTTAACCATTTAAACATTAACAAATTAAGTGATAAATACAAATTGAATTTTATAAAAATAAAAATAAAAACTAAAAATCAAAGATACAAATCTTACCTTATAAAAATAAAAACTAATGCTAAAAGTTAAAATTAATAATATAAATTATAATTAGTAATATTCAATATTGAAATTGTAAATACAATTAATATTAAAAATTAAAAACTAAATATTGATCGAAATGTAAAAAACATAAAACTTTAATAATAAATCTTAAAAATTAAATCTTTAAAAGTCTAAATATAAGATGAAAATATTTTTTTAAGCGTTGGCATGTGAGGGTCGAACCCCTACCTTAGTGTCCAAAGTGCCCATGGTACTTGCAAGTGCCGTAGGCGATTAGGATGCTAAGGCAAGGCTTCGAACCTCACATGCATCACACATAGGTTGTGGCGGTAGCTTTTGCCCTCAAAAAATAGTGAAATACATTCAAAGGCGGAGCGACAGGGGCTTTATCTTGTCAAAAGATAAAAACCAATTGATGTAGTAATACCCGGTTTTGTAACGTAGTAAAGAATCGACCCAACAAATGGCAAATGTAGATCTAACTCCTTTAATGGTTGTTAGTCTAACTCTCAATGATTGAAATGAGTGGGAGTGACGGTGAATGGGTGAATTATTGGTATTATGAAGCATGTGCAATAGTTTTAACAAGTAAAATGACATGTTTTAGGGTTTACGACAACATGTTTAAGGTTTTATTAAAAACAAACATGATACTTATAACTAGAGATGTCGGGAGATGTTGAACAAAAGTTCATGCATACGATTTGACGTTTTAGTACTCCTCTCCTATATTGGAGACATGTGCTTGTCGAGAGATGTGTCTCCTTGCAACAATACATATAATCTCCAACCATATTTACTAGGTGCCCCTGTGAGGCACTGTATCCATAATAGTACTATCCTAGGTACCTCCAGGTGTTGAATATATAATGTATTGTTTGGTTTTAGAGCATTTATGTAGTTATACCTACCATAACCGATAACAAAAATGTAACCACCATCTGTAATATAAATAATACTCTGCCTGTGTCATTTTGGACAGTGTAGTTTTGCCTTCTCATCTCTTTCTTTGTTTCTCCTTTTCCTAACATAGGTATTAAAGCCTTCGTTAGTCAAGTCGCCATTGGAGGGAGCACTTTCAAAGAGGTGTGAGGTTGATGATAAGGTTGACGCAGGCAAAATCGTGGTTGTGGGTTGTTCCTCCATCAATACGAGTAGTCCATTGCAGTTATAATGCGTATATGCTGTTATTCGAGGGCAAAAGACCTATCGCAAGGATGTCAAAACATGTGATCCTCCAAATACGAGGGCAAAATACGGTGGCATTTCGAAAACACAGTCACATTTTGAGAAAACTAGTCGCGAGGGGTAGAATAAGGCAAAACTCTTCTTTTTGAACAGGTTGTATTTGCTGTTTGTTACGTGCGCAGTCTCCTTTACGAGCAGTCGTGTTTCTTTGTGCGTGCAATCTCCTTTTGAGATCGTGAGAAGCATTTGTTGCTATTTTTCACAATCGCCAAGGGGCACTTACTAGGGCATTTGCTAGACAAAACAAAATATTCCCGAAGGGTATGAAACTTGATTCACATTTATTATGATTTCGAGAGGTTATACTTTCTCCCTTGTTCATGTGTCACACATTTGAATAATAAACTCATTCTCTTTGTTTATGTGGTTTTATTATTTTGTTGTTTTGGAGTAATAAATGGAAAATATATCGAACCTAATTTTGTTGTACTCGCAAAAATTAACGAGCACAAACTTCAATGTATGGAGCCATAAGATTTTGACGCTTGTAGAATTTCAAGATTGTGATAAAATAATCACAGCAACGAAGGCGGACTGCTGAAACTTTGCTTTGATTATGACAAATATCATAAGGAGGCTGTATTACTTCTCAAGTTGTCGGTGTCGGATGATATGGTACCGGAAGTGCAAAATGCTACCGTGGGAAGTACATAGTGGACCGATTTGAGGGATAAATATCAGATGTCAAAAAGAGTCGAGTTTTATACCTGAAGAATATGCTCTTTTCCATAAAGTTACAAGAAGGTGGATCATTGTCTAAGCACCTACTTCGGATGAAAGACCTCCGAGACCAATTATCTTCCATCAACAAAAAGGTGGACGATGATGATATGGTGGCTTTGGTTCTAAACAACTTACCTTCTTTGTATGAGTCATTTGTGGAGGCACTCCATTTAATGGTTGAAAGTCAAACTCTCACGTTTGATAAGGTGAGTTCCCACATGTTGCAAAAGGAGCGGAGACAAATTTAGGAAGAATCTAGTTGTGACCATTAGAGAGTGCTCTTGTCACATAGTCAAAAGGAAAGTGGAGACGTCATTCTGGTGAGTCCTCCACTCGGTATCAGGTCACATGCTATTATTGTCACAAGGTTGGGCACCTTAAGAAGGATTGTCGGAAGCGGAAGTATGATCTTTCACAACAAAAAAAAACCTTGTGTAATGATGAGGAACATGTGGCAGCAATTGCAGAAGAACGAGATTCAGATGACGGGCATGCTCTTTATTGTCTTACGACATCATGCTCGCATGACAATGGTACTAGTTGTTGGATCATTGACTCCAGCGCATCTGCACACTTTTCATGTCATGTTTCATTTATTGCAAATATATGTTTTGAATCAGTAGTACTAGCTGATGGAGAATCACTTGCAGTAGAAGGGATAGGAGATATATGCATTGTATTGAATAATGCTCATAAATTGTTGGTACGAATGTTAGATATGTACCTTCTTTACAAAAGAATCTTCTATCTATTCATCAATTAACTTGAAAATCCCAATATTTTTGTGGATTTGTGGAAGAAGTGTGTTGTTTCTGATATGAAACAAAGACAAATGATTTCCCTTGGTATTGGGCAAGGTGGCCAATATCGGCTTGTTGATCTTGCTATGATCAACATGAATGCACGTGTGGAGGACAACTCCATCATATAAGATGTACGGGAGGCTGACATGCCTTGGGAGGATGGATTTCCTCATTTTGAAGAACAATTTGTTGTGGATGGAGACTCCACTATTCTAGATGCACTGAAGGTGCATGGTGAGATGGCATGCCAAGCCACTCACTCAGAGGTACTTGCTCGAAGGACAATAGAGCGTGAATAGTTTGCTCATTGTGTTGTGAAAGACCTTTCCCAACAAAGGGGATAAATGGAAAATAGATGATACGAAGGAGTTGGTTCTCACTCCTGCCACTGTTGCGAGATGGTTATTTCTCCCACTGCTGAGACGGAGATGTTTGTTTCTCCTACTATTTCGGAGTTGGTTCTAACTTCCACTACACAGATGGTCACATTTCTCTTCCTGAAAAGGTTGGATGAGCACTACATGGTGTTGTGTTGGCTAGATTTTTCAGGTAGCTTGAAAACCTAAGCGAATCATGAGATAAATCTCCCTCATTTACACGGTGAGGCTCTTGTGTAAGATTTGTCCAATTAAATATACTTTCAGTATCTATATGGGGGTATTACTTTAACCATTGCGTGATTCTCATGAACCATACGAAATAGAGTTTTGCAATGGACCACTAAGCATATCTATTAAAGAAAGGAAATATCTAATGAAGAAGGAAATAATAAAAAACACAAGAAAGAAAGAAGGAAGATGTGCAACTCAATTAATAGATTACAGAGTTGATTGCATGCACATAGAGCGAAACCAATAGATATTAACACACAAAATTATAAGCAAAGACAACTTTTAGATTTCGGACAAAATTTGTCTTGTAGATCTAAAATAACACAATATAGCACATTTATAAGTAGATGAGACAAAATGTAGTTAAAGACAAAATGCACCGTGACACAAAGTTCTCCGTAAATCTGCTCCTTTTTATTTCTTTTCTTTCTTCTAGCTATCGGGATTTTAGCACAAAGTCTGGAACACAAGAATGCTTTCTTACAAATTCTGATTATTTAACTCGTAGGTTCCTCCTCTACTTATAAGCATGGAGAGGGAAAATACAAATAGGAAGCTTTTAGTGAACTGACACATGTGGAAGTCGGAAAGGAAACAACTGGCAATCTCCCTCCTTGAATTCCTCTTTGCATGACATGCATGATTTGCAACTGAAGATAGAACCTTCTATTTTGTATGTCTTACCTATTTCCAAGTAGTTGACTTCTTCAAGTAATGGCTTTTCAACCAATCACTTAAGTTTTATAATTTAATTGATCGCTCGATTACTTTGTCGGAGGAAATAAGAAAAGAAGAAGAAAGAGGAAAGGCTGCAATCTTGTCTTCTTTCATATTGTGTAGTCATGTACACAGGTGATTCTTTTGCCCTTGATTCTCACCAAACCCAGAATGCTGAAGTAATTCGGATCTGGAAGTGGTGGATCTGGAAGCAAGTGGTCAGATTTGTTTCAAGGGTATTGCCTTTGACTTGTCTTCCTTCTTATCCTTGAAGCTTTTGCAGCTTCTTCTCCGATACATGCATCGGTGCAATGTTTGCATTCGTAAATAACTCATCATTTTTATTTTTAATTGCATATGAGCAATTAAAAATTTCAAAAGCACTGGATGAATGCAAATTCAATGAAGGCTTGATTGGAAGATTGAGAGAACATGCGCTAAAAGTCCTGGAAGGAATTCTCCATGCACGACTTCTTTACGGGCTGCATTCGAAACAAGAGGATGAAGCCTTTCGATTATGGATCTTCATCTGGATTTGAATTTGGATCTCTCTCATCGAGTGCTACATATGGCATGGTTCCAGTTGATCCTTTTCTTTCATCATGCTTCACCATGGCCAGAGCAATCTTTGTCTGAGCAACTCTTTTTCATTTTATTCGGCCGAAATTCCTTCAACAAGTGCAAATATGAGAATTTGTTCAGATTTGGAAGATATATTCAATGTATTGGACATTGATTTAAGCTCCTTTTGTTATATAAGCACTTGTAATGAATACCTACAATTAATTCAGACAAAGAAGGAATCCGGAGCATGAACACTTGATTTTTATCATAAAAATCTGCATATAAAGTCCGCTGCCCTAAAATTTGAGGCTTTGCTTGCATGCAAAGCAAGCATAAATATTGTCAACTTCACACTGGCACTGTACTACTATGCAGACAATTAATCAGACTTAAATCAAGCTCTTTCAAACCTAGGCGCCAAACTTTGAAGCTTTCCGGCATGAAAAGACCTTTTTCTGAGCAAAATTCCTCCTTTGGGCGCCAAAATTGCTTGGGCTGCACCCTTTGCCAAAGAATTAATAACTCCATTAATATGGCAGCCCATTCTTATATAACCTTCATCATTCTATAATTAATAATTGCATCTCTTATTCTGGCAATTAATAAATTAAAAATCAGCTTTTCTCTTTAAACTTGGGCCCTATTTTGTGCATGCTCATGGCTGCCATTAAATAAACTAATTTAATTTATTTTTAGCATTCTACTTCCATTCTACTTTGACTTCACACTATGCTTTGACCTCATGCGTCCAAAATAGGAATAGAAACAATTAATTAATACTTTAAAAAGTATTATTCTTCCTCTAGGTGGGTTACACTTTTTGCCATAGCTGATTTCTATTTTTAAAAGTCAATTTCTAATGGGATTATTCACCCTGCACCGCAGCTCCAAAAATCCCATGATCTACTTAACTTGTTTGACTTTCATAATGAGATTTTTTACCTTGCAAGGCGTTTGTCTCTAAGAAATTTCTATCAATGCCTTAAGTGATTTTCTTTTATTTCACAATAGGAATTTTTCACCTGCCGCATGAGGCGGTAAGAAATTCCCTCCACATATTGTACTCTAATTTTTCCTTTATGACTTAAGTGGCTTTGCTTCCATGGGAAAAAACCCTACCACACCAGTGCACAAATTCCCACCTTCCTGGTCACTTACCAAAAATCCCATTGTAGCTTAAAACATTCATTTCCCAAAAATGTTACTTGCCTAGAAGAGGCCCTTTTTGTGCATGACTTCGTCTTTTAAAGAGAACCAAACCTCTGAGAAATTCCTTCCTAAAATGACGTCCATAGATGATCTTCAAATACTCCGGGAGAAAACTACAGACTTAAACCGACAAAGGAATTGACCTAGGGAAATTTCACAGAGAACAAAACGAGAAAAATAACAAAAATGCAAAACATTGCCAGAAGTCACAGATAAAGCCCAGGATTCATTCCTGGTGAAAACCCTACTGGTATATGGGAATATTGACATGTAAAACCTCAACAGGGTTAAATCGAGCACAATTTACCTCAAATGGGGCTTAAAATAATTAAATAAAAATTTTCCATGCAAACCCCAACGACAAAATATAACGAGTTTGGGCATCTGGGTATTTGGCGAAATTGGCTTATATGACTCTCTGGGAATATCTTGACACAATACAGACATTTTCTGGCAATAAAAACACAAAACGACCCATTATTTTAAAAGTACGATTTTTTTTTAACATGGGGTAGTCTCAGATTTCAGGGTGAAATTTGGGGACACCATGTGAGTTTGGACACTTTTTTGTTTTATCGAGGGACTTCGATTGTAGGCTAATTGAGTCTCGTCATAAGACTCCAAACAAGCTACACAAGCCTCGAAACAAATTTGTCAATCCACCTCTCTGAAGTTTCTATTCCAACCCTCTGGATGATGGTGGCCGAGACTCTCCCGATGTCTGATTAATCACTGATCAATGAATCACGTAACGAAGAATCAGTGGACCACTTGCCATATCCTTTGTTCACATGACCAAATTCTTGTTTTGTGGTCCTTCTCCATTCAACAACCGCAACACAACAATGGACTGCTGATTTCAAAGTACCACCTATGGCACAATCTATAGATCTAATGACTAAACATATGGGCTTTAGGACATTTGTAAAATTTCGGGACAAACTTGGTATTGTTTCCGGTTTAGTCATTAAGAGGGGGTGTTGAATATATAGTGTACTATTCGGTTTTAGAGCAGTTATGCAGTTATACTTGC
Organism: Taxus wallichiana var. yunnanensis; assembly: GCA_018340775.1. Classification (NCBI taxonomy): domain Eukaryota; kingdom Viridiplantae; phylum Streptophyta; class Pinopsida; order Cupressales; family Taxaceae; genus Taxus; species Taxus wallichiana. The sequence goes on from CM031239.1 coordinate 493,061,826, forward strand.
CATAACCGATAACAAAAATGTAACCACCATCTCTAATATAAATAATACTTTGCTTTTTTCATTTTAGACAAGACAATTTTTACTTCTCATCTCTTTCTTTGTTTCTCCTTCTATCTAACACAAGTTACATGTCATGTTCTTTTATCATTCTTGTTCTTTCCTAGGTTTGGAAATGTCGGCTATTGCTACGAATGTTCCTAAGTATGACCTAGGCCATACAATGTTGTCAAATGTTAAGGGTCTCAAGTAAAAGATTCCTTATAGCATGTGGCCCTTAGAATACACAAATGGAATTATGCAATAATTAAAGAAATACTCGGCAACACAAAATATGTAATAAAACACCAAGCTCTTTATTTCATTCAAGAACCAAAACTACAAGGCATACACGCAAAGCAATCTCACAAAATGTGATGCTTTACAACTACTTAAATCCATAGATCTCAGCTCGTTAGCTTTGATCTTTGATGTATTAACTATCCGAGCACACATTCTCTAAATTTTGACTAGTCCAAATTTAACTCATGTGTTGGAATTTTCCCTAACACAAGCAGAGTGGTATTCTTATATAGATGCAATATCCTCTACTTAAATATGCGTCAAGCCATAAGTGACCCATGTGACATCTAATGGCATCCCAATCCGCTTGCCTATGTTGCCAAGATACGGGTATGGGTACAAGTTCGATACACTGATACGTTGATTTTAAAAAACCCTTGGGTACGATATGTCTTGGATATATCTGTACATATATTAAAAAATTATATATATACATATACTCATTTTACTCATTTTTAGTCCATAAGAAATACAAAACTTGAAAAATATAGTATGATCAATGTTTAAAACATTCAATATACTTAAGATTTTACATTTTCTATGATATACGAATATTGTATTCCTTTGTGTTTCATCCATTTCCTTTGAGATTAATTTTAGTGTCCTGATGGTGGCCATAAAAGATGTATATAGGGAGCTCCTAAAGGACCTATTTGATGAGATTGACTCTAACCTTCCAATGATAACTAAAGGTCAGTCCAATGGTTGGTTTTTGCATTCATATTATCCAAAATCACCTTCTAATACTCCTTAAGGATGTGGGAAGGAGTCAATGTTGTGCCTTGATAGTTTATGGGAAAGGATGCTCTTTGAAACTTTAAGCTATGCAATTTGCGGTTCCAAATTTTTCTATTAGTATTAAAGATCACTTGAGATTTGATCTCATAAATAACTTGTACGGAGGCTCAGATATATGTCCAAATTTCAATGAATAGCTTCTTTCCTTGGCCAATTGTGATGATCCCAAATAATTAGCTCAAACATTCTTGATATTCTTTGAATATTTTCTCTTCAATAAACTAGAGGGATTTAAAACAATTTCCAGGTTTCCTTGTGGTTGCCATGCCCTCCTAGTATAGTCCTCAATAAAACTGAAGTTTATTTTGAGTCAAAATGAAATGATTTTTTTAGTGCCCCCACTTCGTAACCTTGTGGGTACATCCCGGTGCGTTCGGGTATGTCTCAGGTACGCTAAAACATATCCGGGAGGTACTTGGTATATACCCAGGCATACCTGGGACATATTAGTACTGTACCCAGTATGGATAGTACCCGGTACGGATAGGTGGGTACGAGAGGGTGGAGGGCGAACCCTGGTAACATAGTTCCATGCAAGATAGGTCCCAAATGTTCATAACACAACTCAACACAATTGAGTTGGCTCAACAGTAACAATTATGGGTTAGATGAACCTGTGTCAGCTCCCTTGAACAATGTTGTATTTGAAACCCCAAAGATCATGCACACGTTACACTATGGCACATAAGACTGTGCACTGGCCTTGTAACTAAATCCCATTGTGCTTTATGAAATCAACTCAAATTGCTGTGCAATTTTAATGATAGATGTGCACCATTGAGATGATCCTTTGTTGGGAACATGAGCCTCTAGAAATGGCTTATGTGATATCATATGCAAAAGAAGTAATTCTCTGTGTGAAACACCAATTATTTGAAATCTTTTGCTCTTGCACCAAGTGATCCATCGTTGCATTTTTCATTTGAGTTATTGCACGATTCTGTTGAAGATGCATGTATAACGCGGGTGATACGATGCGTTCTTGTCTTTTATTTCCTTGCTCATGACTTTTCTGCTGAAAAGACTTTTCTTTGTTGCGCTATTGAGATGCTTGCACCATCTTCTGAAAGATATTCTAGACTCTAGATGATATCGCATACCTGATGAAATTCTTTGGATATGCTGCAACACACAACATTATAATCCATACAAACACTTGACATATCAACTGACTGTGCAAAACATTACAATACAAACATACTAAATAGATATGTGCAAAACAACATTACAAGTCACTGACACACAAGATTATGTCCAAAATACAACTATGGCAAAACTTGTGTGCCATTGTGCATTGCTAGACTTGGATTATTTCCTAATATGCTATAATTTTGGTTGTTGTAGGATGTAAGTGAAAGCATATGCTCCTGCATCATATACCCTTGGATACAAAAAAAACATAAGCTCTTTCTTATGTGAATTCTGTTGATGGTATCCCATTTTTACGGCTTCAAATGCGCTTAATCATGTCACATCTTCAATCTCTTGCCCCTTCCAATCGACCAAATATTCTTTATATTCTTTGACATGCATTTTCTTGTTGAACCTTGTGTTATATACTCTTTCCACCTCTTTGCATTCCTTCTTTGGCATTTGCGCTCTCCAATCTACCTCTGAATCTAAATCCGACTTTGTGCTTCCTTTCCCATTCTGTGGATCATACATTAAGGATACACAAATTGAAAATTGGCGAAATGTCTACTCCTTCTGACAACTCGATCTCTTATGCATTCTTCACAAATTTTTGCAGCACTCTGTATGGTCCAATCTTGTTGAATTTCAACTTGTTATATGTTTTTGCAAATGTGCTAAGACCATGTCTCCAATCTAATATGCCCCTTCTCTTTTCGTTATATTTGTGTGTTGCTTGTATTGCATTGTACTCTTTTCCAACTACATGTGCACTTGTTAATGCATAGTTCTCATATGCTTTGCAATTTTTTTACATTCACACTTTTCTGTTATATACTTATGATGTCGCACAATTCGGTGACTCCTCTTTAACGGAATATACAATGTGAGATGGTGTCATTTTTGTATTCTTATTAACGGAATTGTTATAAGAAGACACATCTTGTGCTAGAATACTATCCCATTTTCCTGGCTTACCTCATTCAAACATCCTAACAAATTACCTAAAGATCTGTTGATTACCTCTATTTGTCCGAGGATGATATGTTGAAATGAACTGCAACTTGGTGATCAACATTTTCCATAATGTCCTCCAGAAATGTACTACAAACTTCACATCCCTATCTGAAACAGCGATGCATGGAAAACCATGTAGCCCTACAATCTTTTTGACAAATATACTAGCAATGTTTGTCACAATACTAGCCTTCTTACAAGCTACAAAATGTGCCATTTAAAAAAATCTACCAATGACAAATAATGAAGTTCCTTTTTGCATTCTAGGAAGCCCTAAAACAAAGTCCATAATGATATCCTCCTATGATCTCCTTTTCGCTAGTTGACAAACTCTACACTCCTAAACATACTTGTGCACGTTTGTGGTCATCCGCAGCCAAAAGTAGTTCTATGTCAATTGCATGTATAATTTGTCAAAGCCAGAATGTCTTGGCAATCCTCTGCTATGATTCTCCTTGATCAAATTCTCATGCATTGAACCTCTTTGTATACACAACTGTACTTTTTTGAACAACAATCTTTCTTGGACAAAATAATCTTAATCATGGTGTTTTGTCCCCACTCATTGGTTCTGCGCACGCGTTCCATGCTTCATTGAAATCTTCATTTGCCACAAACCTTCGTAGAATCAACTCCAATGACTTCAACTGTGAACTCAGTCAACAATATAATTCTCTTGCTTGATGCATTTGCAACTTTGTTTGATTTTTCGCTTCAATGTTGCAACACAAAAATACTTCTGTAGGAATTTGACCCACTTCATATGTCGTTGATTAAATGCTCTGAAATGGACTGTAATGCATGGTAATCTGTATATAAAACAAATTCCATCAGAAGAAAGAAATGAATACTTCTTGAGTGTTTGCACAATTGCATAAAACTCATGATCATACATTGAATGCTTGCATTTTGCTTCATTGAGCTTTTTATTAAAATATGCAATAAGTCTTCTTTGACTTAGTAATGCACCTATTGTTGTGTCACTAGCATTGCAATTTATTTGGAATATTATTTGGTAAGGCCAACACTAGCTGGTCAGTTACTTTCTTCTTTGCCTGTTGGAAACTATGTTTTTCTTCCGTGGTCCATGCAAACTCTTTTTGTGTTTGTGCATTACATCAGTAATCATTGTGCATGTCCTGTTACAGTTTCTGATGAACTTCCTTTAAAAATGTCGAAAGAATGAAAACTTCCGGCTTCAAAAACACTTATAGGTGAAGGCCAATCCACAATTGTGCACACCTTTTTGGGTCCATTTTCAAACCTTTTGGGAAATCACAAGACCAGCAGCGTATATCAATTCTTCTTTTAGAAAACTGCATTTCTTCAAGTTTATGAGTAACTTTTCATCTTGCAATCTTATTAACACTTTGCACAAATGTTGCAAGTGTTCCTCCTTTGCCCTACTGAAAATCAATATATCATCAAGATTGACAATAACAAACTTATTCAAAAATGGTTTAAGAACTTCATTTGTCAAACACTTGAATGTACTTGGTGTATTTGTTAGCCAAAATGGAATAACCAACTAGACATAGAGTCCTCCTTGTGACTTGAATGCAATTTGCTACCCACCACCTTCTCTTATGTCGATTTGGTGATATTCACTCTTCAAACCAATTTTCATGAAATATCTTGCCCCACTTAAGCAATCCATTAGATCATCCATTCTTGACAATGGGAACTTGTACTTGATTGTAATCTTGTTTGGTAGACTCGACCATGTGATCAAATCCATTTGACGACTTATGCTCCTGATTGGTGGTTATCTCTTTGGTAGATTATATGAAAAAATCCTTGTGAACTCATCAAGTCCACTTCTTGCGGAAGTGTCTTTCTTGTTTACCTCTTTTGCTGCATCCAACTTTCATGGAAGCTTTGCTACAAGCGCAAATTAGGCATGCTCCTTTACCTTGCTTAGGAATTGTTTTCCCGTCGTCAACATAACTCATAGATTAGTTCCCACTTCAATTTCATCCTTCGAGAGGACCCAAAGTGTGTCTCTCCATCTTCTAACACCAAAGTGTATGTATTTGTATGACCATTATATTGTGCCTTGCGATCAAACTTGCAAGGTCTTCTCAGCAAAAAATGACAGATGTCCATAGCTATTATGTCACACATTCCCTCATCTTTATATGCACCAATATAGAAATTCACTAGGTATTACTCATTCACAAAAATTTGATGTTCCTTTAGCAACCATGAAACCTTGCAGGGATTCAGATGCATAATTCTCTTCAAGCCAAAATTATCTACTATCCCCTACAAGACATTGTTATATGTATTGCCACTATCTACAATCAACTTGTAAACTTTGCCTCGTGATTTACTTAAGCTTCTGAACAAATTATTCCTTTGCACTGGAATATTCTCTTCTGTCACAAGTTTTAACAACACCCTCTTCACCCCGAGAGATTTTCTAGTTTCTAGTTCATTAATGTGGTGTACTGATGCAACACTTTCATCATCTGCCTGTGCAATATGTACAATCACATTATTGCCACCATCTATACGTGTGTGTGTGCACTCAAATGCTCTATGCCCAACTTCTCCACACTTGAAACATGTGCCTGTAAATCTGCATCCACGACCTTGACCTCTTACTCTGAAATTACCTCTACTTTGTGCACTAGTATCACTGTGTTGTGAAGTACTTGCCTTGCCCTCTTGTGCAAAATTTCCTCCGCCACTTGCTTGGCCACGACCACGTGCGAACTTGCCTTTTCCTCACGTTGCTCCTTGCTGTTTGCGTGATAATCTATCCTCTGCCTTGCATACACAGTGATATTCTTCCTCAATAAAATGCAATCTGATCATACCAAATTCATCTTGAATTGTCAAGCTCAATACATTCACATAACATTAGATCTTTTTAGTGTCATCTTCAACATGACCAACTCTAATGATGTTGCAAGTTTTGAGGCTTCTTGAACAAACTCATGCAATTATCCTGCAGAATGAATTTCGCTTTCAGTTTCACGATGAATCTATTCCAAGTCTCAATATTTTCTTTTGCTTTGCACAATCTTTCATCTTGTGCACGATCCCACCATAGAGATGTGCGACCTTTCAATTTTGTGCCGGTGAACTTAACTCATCTAGGATCTTCCATGTTCTCATACTTGAAGTATTTCTCCGATAACATGAGATGTTCTGCATCATCTTTGACATGACCAACTCTAATGGTTAGCTTATAGTATTCCTTTGTGTAATCTCTTACATTCATATCCCTTACATGCAAGTTTTTAGGCTTATTGAACAAAATCACATGATAATCTTGCGGAGAATGAATTTCTCTTTCAGTTTTGCAATGAATTTGTTCTAAGGATTGATCTTTTCTTTTCCCTTGCTCAAGATCTCAACTTGTACATGCTCCCACCATAGAGATGTGTGACCTGTTATGTTTGTGGAGCCTATTTTCATGTTAGAGTGTGGTACACCTTCTATGTGTTACACTCGGGTATTTTTACGGCGGTTTATTAACCCATGGGTAATGGGTAACCGTTATGGGCTGTTTTTGGGCCCATGGTTTTTCGGTACCCATTGTTTTGTAAAACCGCCTCTTCGGCTACCCATAGGTTTATGGGATGGTTTTGTTTTTGCCCATTGTTTGATACCCATGGTTTTGTAAAACTGCTTAAGCAGTTGTCTATTTATATGGTCTTATGCATATGATAGAAATACAAGCAAATGTATTGCAGATGTGTTTTGAATTCGGGTGTGAATTCTGTAGAGTTTGTTGAGCATAGCTCCAAACGGATCTAGGTATTGTATTGAGAGAGTGGAGGCTTGTAATAAAATCTGAGCAAGTGATTCTTGGTGGACGTAGCCCAAATTGGGTGAACCACGTTAAATCTTGTCTCTCTGTGTTGTGTTATTTATTCTGCACTTTTATTTGAGATCTGTAATATTTTCTGCATATTAGTTTCTACTTTATTACGATTCTGTAAGGGATTATTCCGCATATTTTATCTCTTATTTCCTAACAATGGTATCAAACCTGGTTTGGTTTCTTTGAAGTGTTGAATCGCAGGAAAGTTTTATCTTGAGTGGGAGCTATGGCAAATGATGGAAGATCTAGGGTTGATAAATTCAACGAGCGCAGAATTTTAGTCTTTGGAAGATGTAGATGGAAGATTACCTTTATCAAAAGATCTTTATACTCCGTTGTTGTCTGCGAGAAGGTGAACAAACCTCGAGTATGACAGAGATGCGGAATGATATTTGTTGGATCGGAAGGCACTTGGAATGATTCGGCTATGTCTTGCATATTCGGTATTATTTAATGTTTCAAAGAAAAGACTACAAAAGATCTAATGGATGCATTAGGAAGTTATATGAAAAATCCTCTGCCTCTAACAAGATATTTTTAATGAAAAAGTTGTTTAATATGAAGATGTCTCGAGAATAGTTCAAGAGCAGATCATTTAAATGATTTCAATACGGTTGTGAATATGCTAGCTTCGGTTCTGATAGAATTTGATGAAGAAGTTAGGGCTTTATTAATTCTGCTCTTTACCCGAAAGTTAGAATAGCACAGTAATGGCGGTAAGCAACTCGGTTCCAAATTAACTCGAACTTAAAGTTTGAGGATGTTGTAGGGGTGATTCTAAGTGAGGAAATGCGAAGAAAAAGTTCCGGGAATCTTCTACTTCAGAGGAATGCTTTGTGATGAAAAACTAGAGGGAGACAGAAGAATAGAGGAAACTGTGAAAATCAAAAAATCGGGCAAGGTCAAAATCCAAGAGTAAGATTGTGTGTTGGAACTGCGTGGAAAGTTTGGGCATGCAAAGAATGATTGTTGGGAGTTTCGGGACAAGAAGAAACAACATGAAGAAAAAACAAGGAGGCAAATGTGGCATCAAGTAATGTATGTCGTCGATGCTTTGATTCTTTCTTTGCATAATATTACCGAATCTTGGGTTTTAGATTCAGGGGCTTCTTTTCATGCTACTCCACATAGGTATTATTTTGTTGATTATGTTCAAGGGGATTTTGGGCATGTTTTTCTTGGTGATGATGAGCCTTGCAACATAGTTGGAAAAGGTTATGTTCAAGTTAAGATGCAGAATGAGAATACATGGCTATTGAAGGATGTCAGACATGTGCCTACATTAAGGAGAAATTTGATATCGGGCGGGCAATTGGGAAGTGATGGTTGTATTGTGATATTTACTAACTCTTGGAAGGTTACAAAGAGTGCTCTTGTGGTGGCAAGAGTTAAGAAGGTTGGAACCTTGTATTTAACCACCGATAGTACTAATGATTGTAACCTTGTGGCTTCGGATGCGAGATACAACATTATAACACTATAGGTTCGGTCATATGAGCCATAAGGGCATGAACATTATAAAGAAGAATTTGCCTGGATAGACAGAAACATGTTTGGATTTTTGTGAGAACTGCGTATATGGGAAACAGAAGCGAGTAAGGTTTCTCAAGGTTGGACCTATGAAGAAAGAGAGTAAGTTAGAGCTGGTACATTTTGATGTGTGGGGGCCGCTCAGAGTATCATCTCTTGGGGGTTCAAGTTATTATGTTACTTTTATTGATGATGCAACAAGGAAAGTTTGGGTTTATTGTATTAGAAACAAATCTGATGTATTTAATACTTTTGTTAAATGGAAAGCCTTGGTAGAGAATGAAACAAGTCTTAAACTAAAATGTCTCGGTCGAGATAATGGAGGGGAGTATTGCAAAGAATGAATTTAATGATTATTGTTCTAAGAATGGAATCCGCAGCAAAAGATGGTTTCGGGAACTCCATAGCGAGAATGAGGTATTAGAAAGGATGATCGAATAATAATGGAACGTCTTTAGGAGCATGAGGTTACATGCAGGATCCTCTTTCTTTTTGGGCAGAAGCGGTGAGCACAACTGTGTACTTGATAAACAGAGGACCCTCAAGTGCCTTGGATGGAGGCATACTTGAGGAGACATGGTATGGTAAAAAGTTGATTATTCATTTCTTAGAGTCTTTGGATGTGAGGTGTTTGTTCATATAGACAAGGATGATAGGACCAAGCTAGAGGCTAAATTAGAAAAATGTACTTTCATTGGTTATGGTGGTGATGAATTTGGGTTTAAATGTTGGAGTATTAAGGACAAGAAAATCATTCGGTCTAGGAATGTGGTCTTTAATGAGAAAGTCATGTATAAACAACGATTGCTGCAGGAAAATAGGGAAAAATCCAAGAAAGAATATGCGTGGTAGAGGATCTTCCTGATGGGAAAGTGACCCATGAATCGGTTCAGAACCTACTCAACAGAACCCCAAACTCCTACAAAGGAGGAGGTCTTTTAGGGTAAGAAAAGAACTTGACGTTTTCTCCTTCTCTTTATTATTTATTACTCACTGATAGTGGAGAGCTAGAGAGCTTTGATGAAGCAATGCAGGTAGATGCCAGTAAGAAGTGGGAGCAAGCCATGGATGAGGAGCATAAGTCTCTCATGGAGAACCAGACTTGGGATTTGGTGAAGCTACCAGAAGGCAAAAGAGCATTGCAGAACAAGTGGGTGTACAGAGTTAAAGACGAAGGAGGAAAGAAAAGATATAAGGCCCGGTTGGTGGTCAAGGGGTTTGCACAGAAACAAGGTATAGATTTTGATGAGATCTTTTCTCTTGTAGTAAAAATGACTTCTATTAGAACTGTTCTTGGAATAGTGGCGTGAGAAGACTTGCACTTAGAACAGCTTAGATGTAAAGACCGCATTTCTCCATGGTGATTTGGAGGAGGAACTATATATGCAAAGAACTGAGGGCTATGAAGTCAAAGGTAAACAGAGATGGTGTGTAAATTGAAGAAGAGTTTGTATGGTTTGAAACAAACTCCACGTCAATGGTATAAGAAGTTTGATAGCTTCATGATGGAGCAAGGTTATATTAGATGTCATTCTGACCATTGCGTGTATATAAAGAAATTTGAGGATGGAAGTTATATTATCCTATGTTTGTATGTTGATGACATGTTGGTTGCATGTAAAAACATGCAGGAAATAAAAGTACTCAAGAAACAGATTAAGTGAATCCTTTGATATGAAGGATTTGGGGGTAGCTAGACAAATCTTGGTATGAGGATAACTCGGGATAGGAAGGAATGGAAGTTGGCCTTATCTCGGAAGAGTACATTAAGAAGGTATTGGATAGGTTTAACATGCGGGATGCTAAACCGGTTGAGACTCCTTTGGCAGCCATTTTAAGTTATCAAAGGAGCAAAGTGTCCCAAGACAGAGCAGAAAAGAAACCGGATGTCCAAGGTACCTTACTCATCAACAAATTGGTAGTTTGATGTATGCTTTATGGTGTGCACTAGGCTTGATATTGCCCATGCGGGGGGAGTTGTGAGTAGATTTATGAGTGATCCGGGTAAAGAGCATTAACAAGCAAGAAAGTGGATCCTTCGATATTTGAGAGGAACCATGGGGACAGCTTTTGTGCTACTGGGATCGACACCACTTTACGTGGTTATGTAGATTCGAGACATGGTTGGAGATGTAGACAGCAGGAGGAGCATGACAAAGTTATATTTATACCGTAGGTGGGACAACAATGAGCCGGATTTCACGACTATAGAAGGCCGGTGGCTTTGTCAACCATAGAGGCCGAGTATGTTCTTTGCCACAGAGGCAAGCAAAGAGATGATTTGGTTACAACAATTGCTTGAGGAGTTGGGGCATAAGCAGAGGAATGTAAGGCTGCGTAGTGATAGTCGAGTGCTATACACCTACCTAGCTAGAACTCGCTTTCCACTCCAGGGACGAAGCATATATACGCTTGAGATATCACTTCATCAGACAGCTTTGGAGGAAGATAAGTTGAAGTTGGAGAAGATTCATACCAGTCAAAATCCTGCAGACATGATGACCAAGGTGGTCACAAGGGATAAACTAAAGCTATGTTCAGCTTTGGTTGGCCTTCGCGGATGATAGTGAAGGGTTGAGAAGCTTGCTCAGTGGAAATCAGTCTCCAAGTGGGAGATTGTTATGTTTGTGGAGCCTATTTTCATGTTAGAGTGTGGTACACCTTCTATGTGTTACACTCGGGTATTTTTACGGCGGTTTATTAACCCATGGGTAATGGGTAACCGTTATGGGCTGTTTTTGGGCCCATGGTTTTTCGGTACCCATTGTTTTGTAAAACCGCCTCTTCGGCTTCCCATAGGTTTATGGGATGGTTTTGTTTTTGCCCATTTTTGATACCCATGCTTTTGTAAAACTGCTTAAGCAATTGTTGATTTATATGGTCTTATGCATATGATAGAAATACAAGCAAATGTATTACGATGTGTTTTGAATTCGGTGTGAATTCGGTAGATTTTGTTGAGTATAGCTCCAAACGGATCCGAGTATTGTATTGAGAGAGTGGAGACTTGTAATAAAATCTGAGCAAATGATTCTTGGTGGACGTAGCCCAAATTGGGTGAACCACGTTAAATCTTGTCTCTCGTGTTGTGTTATTTATTCTCGCACTTTTATTTGAGATCTGTAATATTTTCTCGCATATTAGTTTCTATTGTTGTGATTCTGTAAGTGATTATTCTCGCATATTTTATTTCTTATTTCCTAACATGACTGTCAATTTTGCCTTTGCAAACTTAATGCATCTTGGATCTTCTATGTTCTCACACTCAAGTATTTCTCCAACTCAATGACTCAATCAATTAGTTTTTTTAGGATTGAAGCTTCCAAAATAGCTTGGGGATCCAACTTAGGTTTACTTGTCATTCTTACAACCGCTTTCAAAATTTTGTCTTCATGTTCTTCAATTTCTTCTTCTCTGCTTTGTTGACCTTAGGTGCTTTTTTGTGGCTTTAGTATTGCTTGGTCATCCATTATCACAACACCTTAGTGTCACGTTGTTTCCATGACCTCCAAACGAGCTTGCATATCTCTCATCAATCTTGCTATATCTGCAAGTCCTGGAACTCCCGCATGACATGTTCGATAGCTTGTGGTCTCCTTCCAATTTTAACCCCGTGTTTGACATTTCCTTGGAATCAAAGATCTCCTATGATGATAACAAATAATGAAATCCTTTTGAATCAAAGGGCTCCTTTAAATTGATCTCCTTCACACCTATCCAATTCATTTGTTGGAAAATGTCTACAACTACTTTCTACTCACACTCGCACATGTGAAAGAAACAATCAATTCAACAAGGACTAAAACCTTTCTTCAATACCGAGTGATGTTCTCAAACTAGATGACATAAAATGATGCACGTAATACAAGGAATGAAAACTCTTTCTCTAATAAGGAATGGAGTCGTGGTTAGGGTCTTAATTAAGAAATGCCTTATACCATGCAACCTCAAAATACAAAATGGAATCATGCAATGGAATGCACTAAAACATGAAATGTGTAATAAAACACTTTGAGCTCTTTATTTGATTCAAAAACAGAAATACAAGGCACACACATGAAGCAATCTCACAAACTAAAATGCTTTACAACAGCTTAGATCTCAGATCTCTACTTTTCACTTACGGTCTTTGCAAGTAGAGTTATCTCGAGCACATACCCTCTAAACCGACTAGTCCAAATTCTAATTCTTATGGAAGTCATTTATGTGGGAATCCTCCTAAGAAAAGTGTAGTGGCATGCTTATATAGATGCAAGTCCCACTTCCTTACAATATGCCTTGAAGCCACAATGACCCATATGCCATCAAATGGCATCCCAATCCTCTTTGCAAAATATGGCCCAAATGCTCATAGCACAACTCGATGCACTTAATTTGGCTCAATGGTTCCAATTATGGGTTAGATGAATCCATGTCGGCTCTCTCGAACAATGTTGTATTTGAAACTTTGAAGATTGCACACACATTACAACTGCTTACGCAAAAAATGTGCACTACCCTTCCATTGAATAATTGTGCGGTTTCCGTTAAAATATAACACATTATATAGAATGTAAAAACAGTTATGTAGTTGTTCGGTTGGTAACTGTTCAACCACCTCTCTCTCAATAAATAAACCTCTGCCTGTATCATTTGGACAGTGCAGTTTGCTCTCTTGTCTCCATCTGCATTTTATTCTTCTCTCTGTATTTTCTAACATTGGTATCAGAGCGACTTGCCCGAGGAAGCTCTTGGACGAGCACGGGAGTGTTGCATGAGGTTCGAGGAAGCCCCGACATGGGTACGAACTGTAGAGAAGAAGTTTGAAGTCGTGAGTCTCTCCTGTCACGTATTACAGTCACGTTTTTCGTATCACAAAGTCACGTTTTTTCAACGGAAATACAGTCGCAAGCAAATACAACGTGGGACAGATTTAGTTGGAGGAATACGTGAGATCCAGGGCAGACTTCGTTGGAGGAATACACGTAAGACCTAGGGCTGACTTCGCTGGAGGTAGAAAAACGTGAACAGTGGCAGAACGTGAGCAGCAAACCCTGGGAGGTAGAAAAACGTGAACAGTGGCAAAACGTGAGCAGCAAACCTTGCAAAAATCGTGGCAGAGGTAGCAAACGTGAGCAGCAAACGCAAACAACAAAGTAACCAGAAAAACGTGGGCAACCAGAGCAAAATCGTGGCAGAACCAGAAGAAAAATCGTGGCAGAGGTAAAACTTGCGAACAACAAAGTCCTGGTTTTGTGTTGTAATATTTCTCTGCTGCCACGTATATGCATAAAACATAAAGTATTTTTGTTTATTTGGTGGAGAAATTAAAATAATTAAATATATTTGCTGGAAAATTGGATATTTTATTAAGTGTGAGGCAAAGTTATTATTTTATTATTTTCCGTTACTTTGGAATAATAAAATGGCAAATATATCACACTTGACGTTGCGGAGACACAAAAATTAACGGGCACTAATTTCAATGTATGGAGCCATAAGATTTTAACGGTTGCGAATTTCGTGATTGTGATAAAATAATTAAGGGTGAGGAAAATCGACCAACAACACACTTCGAGGATTATGACAAACGTCATAAAGAAGCATTATTGCTTCTCAAGTTGTCGGTGTCGGATGATATGATACCGGAAGTGCGGAATGCCACTGTGGCAAACACGTTGTGGGCCAGTCTGAGGGATAAATATCGGAGACGTCAGAGAAGAGTCGGGTTTTATACCTAAAAATTTGCTCTTTTCCGTAAAGTTACAAGAAGGTGGATCGTTATCTGAGCACCTACTTCGGATGAAAGACCTCCGAGACCAGTTATCTTCCATCAATAAAAAGGTGGACGACGATGATATGGTGGCTTTGGTTTTGAACAACTTACCTTCTTCGTATGAGTCATTTGTGGAGGCACTCCATTTAATGGCTGAAAGTCAAACACTCACGTTTGACAAGGTGAGTTCCTACTTGTTGCAAAAGGAGCGGAGACAACTTCAAGCAGAATCAAATTGTGACCATTCAGAGAGTGCTCTTGTCACTCAGTCAAAGGGAAAGTGGACACGTCAATCTGGTGAATCTTCCACTCGGTATCAGGTCACATGCTATTACTGTCACAAGATTGGGCACCTCAAGAAGGATTGCCGGAAGCGGATGTATGATCTTTCGAAGCAGAACAAAAAGCCATGTAATGAGGAACATGTGGCAGCGATTGTAAGAAAGGGATTCGGATGACGGGTATGCTCTTTATTGTCTTACGACATCATGCTCGAATGATAGTGGTACCGATTCTTTGGATCATTGACTTTGGTGCGTCACTCGCACAATCGTTCATGTTGTAGGGACCGGTATGATTTACTGCAAATATATGTTTTGAATCAGTAGTACTAGCTGATGGAGAATCACTTGCAGTAGAAGGGATAGGAGATATATGCATTGTATTGAATAATGCTCATAAATTGTTGGTACGGAATGTTAGATATGTACCTTCTTTACAAAAGAATCTTAATCTATTAAATCAATTGACTAAAAATCCCAATATTTCTGTGGATTTCTGTGGAAAGAAGTGTGTTGTCTCTGATGTGAAACAGAGACGGATAATTGCCCTTGGTATTGGGGTAGGTGGTCAGTATCGGCTTGTTGATCCGGCTGCGATCAACATGAATGCACGTGTGGAGGACAACTCCACCATTCGATGTGTGTAGGAGGCTGCAATGCCTTGGGAGGAAGCCATTCCTCACAAATTTGTTGACTTGGATACAATCAACCTACATGCACCTATTGTGGAGGGAATATCCACTATACTAGGTGTACGGAAGGCGGACATGCCTTGGGAGGATGGATTTCCTCATTCTAAAGAACAATTTGTTGTGGACGGAGACTCCACTATTCCAAATGCATTGACGGTGCATGGTGAGATGGCATGCCCAGCCACTCACTCAGAGGTCCTTGCTCGAAGGACAGTAGAGCATGACCAGTTTGCTCATTGTGTTGTGAATGATCTTTCCCAACAGAGGGGGATAGATGAGCAAATAGATAAGATGGAGATGGTTATTTCCCTTGTTGAGACGAAGACCACTTCTTTGAGACGGAGATGGTTATTTCTCCTACTATTGAGGAGTTGGTTCTAACTCCCGCACGATGGTCGCATTCCTCTTCTTGAAAAAGTTGGATAAGCACTACATGGTGGTGCAAGGACGTGATCGTGGTGACTTCGATTACAGATAATTGAGTCTTTGTGCTGACAGACTCCGATGAGCTACACAAGCCTGGAATAGATTTTTTAATCCACATCTTCGAGTAACTGATTTCAGCACTTTGGAGATGGGGCTGACACTCTCAGCCATTGGTGATCCATCACTTTGGTCAATGAATCACGAAACAGAGAACCAAAGGGACCACTTGCCATATCTTTTGTTCATGGGACCAGATTTTTGTGTTGCGGTTTGTCTTCATTTGACAACTGCATCACAGTTAAGGACTGCTGATTTTAAAGTACAACTTATGGCACAGTCTGTAATAATGACTAAACATATGGGCTTTAGGAAATTTGTAAAATTTCGGGACAAACTTTGTCTTGTTTCCGGTTTAGTCATTAAGAGGGGGTGTTAAAATATAACACATTATATAGAATGTAAAAACAGTTATGTAGTTGTTCGGTTGGTAACTGTTCAACCACCTCTCTCTCAATAAATAAACCTCTTCTTGTATCATTTGGACAGTGCAGTTTGCTCTCTTGTCTCCATCTGCATTTTATTCTTCTCTCTGTATTTTCTAACAGTTTCTCAAATTAAATCAGATTGCCTTGCAGTTTCAATGGTAGATGCATGTCATTGAGATGAAACTGTGCTGGTAACGTGAGCCATTGAAATTGGCTTATGTGATACCGTGCTTAAAAGAGGCGATTGTCTCAAATCTTACGCTCTTGTGCCTGGTGATCCAACCTTGCACTATCATCTAAAGTATTGTGCCATTATCTTAAAGATGCAATAACACGAGGGTGTTGCGATGCATTCTAATCCCTCATTTTCTCATTCACGGCCTTTTTTGCTGAAAACACATTTCTGCTTGAACTACTTGAAATGCTTGCACCATCTTATGAAAGATATTCTTGACTCTAGAAAATACAATGCACTTAATTAAGTCCTTTGACTATGCCGCAACACACAAAATACTATTATCCATATGGAACATTACCACATAGGTGCACTAAACAAATAGGTGCAAAACAACATTGCAAAACACTGCGTGCTTGCAGGCCTGCACAAAAGTTTAAAAGACACAAAATAGTACTTGCACAAAATAGGTACAATAAAACTTGTGTGCCATTGGGCACAGCCAGACTGTTAGACTATTTCCTAATCTGCTATATTTTTGCTATTGCATCACATATCCAACTATTAAACAAAATTCATAATAAAACATAAAAAGTGTTTTAAAAACACACACTTCTACACAACAGACAGATAACTAGGCTAGTAAATTCGTCACTCCTGTCAATCCTATAGCATTTGGTTCTAATGAACCAATTGTTGATTTAGTTGCTCTCAATGAAGAGCAATATGATGCTTTCTTTCAATAGTTCTTGGCTTTGACTATTTTTCTATGTTCCACCAAGTTTCCGGGATGTGGACAGCAGGGAATGGGGAGATGCATTTCCGGGACGGATTTTATTGGAGCCCATTATTTAGGGGACAACTATTAAAAATAGGGGAAAATTTAAAAATATAGGAACTTTCAAATATTCATACGATAACATTGATAAGGCATTCATCATATATGTTATAGAACCTTATTACATAACATTAGAGCTGAATTGAGATTTCACATAATATTCAATGTGGATATATATAATAATTACACGGTCATTTATGTAGGAGAGAGTTCAAGACAAGTAATTTACATAATTACATGTACAAAACACAGTGGTCTACAAATTTTGCCTTGAATGATTGCATATCCTTACAAATTCACTGCTGCATAAAACGTTGTAATATAGAAATAGAAGCAATGCATAACAATAATAATCTTACATTAATCTAGTAGTAACAAAACTAAAAATCAATTCCAAAACATATATGATATATTGGTTTATTCCAAAAAAGTGATTTAAAAAAGGAACAAGGGCACCTAGATCACATGTTCTACTGTGCAATATGCACATAAATGACATGAATTTTCAAGCCTTCAATCTTCACCAAAGGGAGCTATTGCTTCCCACCTTTTTCATATGACAGCATTGGAGCCACATATATAAGCATCCACAATCTTCATTTGCTCCCTTCAATATCATACATCAAGCCATTTTTAACCCACAAAAATGGGGCATATAACTGCTACATGCTGAATGGAACAGTCTCAATTTGTAAAGAACAACACCATCCATCCAACCTCCCCTTTGCATGACGGGTATGTCTATTCAATAAGGCTTGCTCTGTTTGTTATCTCACTTAAGTTGGACCTTCAACTTCTTTCCACTCAATTGGAATCCATTCATCACGTTGATGGCAGATTGTGCAGTTGTAGGGGAGTCATAACTCACAAAACTTGCAATTTTTTTGAGTTTTCTTTTGAAAAACATACACTTTTGTGTGTGTTGGGACACAGGGACTTCTAGCCATCCCCTGCCATCCCCTATTGGAATCTGGCATCCCTGAAACGTTTCTTTAAAAAAAAATTGGGGATGTCTAGGGGACGTTTCTTACCTGTCCCAGCATCCCTGAAATATCCCCTATAGGGGACACCCCCAAAAACACAAGGGACGTGACCCCAGGGTATATTCTTAGTTTTTAATATTTTGAACAAATAACATAAACCTGGTGATTTATCTTATGTCACGACTCATTTAATAGTTTGAATTATCAATTATCAGTAGTGTTTTGCTAGTTTTCTGTTAATTTTATGCATATAACATTGACATTATTGTTAATTTTATCCATAGTTTTAATAGATTTTATTAACCATATCAAATTTTGGGTCCCAAAAGAATTGGTGAACCCCGGTGCTTACACCAGTACCCTAGTAGCTTAGATCCCACATCTCCCAATTTAATAAACCTTAATCTGACAAGCATTCATCTTCGTAGTGATTGTTAAACTGCAATGGCCCTTGTTTACTAGCCTCATAAAGTCATCTCTGATTTGACCAAACTAAACAATTGTTCATTTATGGCATACCTGGTCAATTAAATGATAATTCTTTGTTGACTACACTTGAACAGGATTGTATCACGTGGAAGCAACTGTCCAGTCTATATATTGCATCCATACATCTTAATGACCATTGGATGACCATCTTGCCAGCTGACCCACACTTTTGCACATTTAGACTTGGAAGATAATTTGTGTCTGATAAATACAGTGTGTTTATCAAAGTCTTTTGCTCTCATTATATCACGAGTTGAACCTGTGACCTCTTGTTTGTGAGTGCTTCACTTTGCCAACCAATCTGCAGGAATTCATATACAAGTAATCCTACCTGATCACTGATATTTGAAATCAAATCGATAAAGCTGATTACTGACACTGACGTGACTGCTGACAGCATTTCAGATGTATGTATGTATGGTGTTTGTATGTTATGGGATGGAGATATGATGCCAATGGGTGTATTCTGTAGGATGGATATCTGCTGCTGTATCATGTCCTCGGTCATGGAACACAGCAATTCACTTCGACCATATGAAGGTCCCAGAAAAGGGTCATAGCAGTTCTTTGTATCGTGTGTTGAAATCACTAGGAAGTCTACCAAAAAAGGGCTCTGGGCGTTAAAATTTTTCTTTGGATGTAGAATTTCGATAGGATCAATGTTTAACTAATTCACCATCAGTAATTGAAAATTGGGGGATACAACTTAGTTTTGTTGAATATGTCCATGTATCTTTCATCATTATATTGACTCTGAACCACCATTCATTATAACATTTTTCATGGAAACATCTTTATTGTCCAAGGACAATTATCAAAGCTTCTTCTCAATTGATCACCATTAATTCTTTTCTTTGAACTCTCTTTGTATTTTTTTGGATTGAGGGTAAATTGAGGGTGTTTGAAAGGACCCACATCCTTGTACACTTGAGGATTTTTGAGAGGATCCACAACCTGGTTACAATGAAGGGGACCACTATTAGGAACCCAATTGAAGCAACCATGAAACCATAGTGAAGATGCAGCGACCATCGACAACGACCGCAGCGAGTGGGACAACTATTAGAACAGCCACCAGCGTCGGCAGCGAGAGGAGCAGCCACCAGCGTCGGCAGCGAGAGGAGCAGCCACCAGGGTCGGCAGCAGAGCCACCAGGGTCAGCAGCAAGCAGAGCAGCCACCAGTGTCAGCAGTGAGAGGAGCAGCCACGACAGCAGCGAGAGGAGCAACAACAGTGAGCGGAGCAGCCACCAGCGTCAGCAGCGAGAGGAGAAGGAGCCACCAGCGTCGGCAATGAGAGGAGTAGCCACCAGCGTCAGTAGCGAGGAGTAACCACTAGTGTCAGCACGAGCAGAGATGCCGCCTCTAGCAGCGAAACCACCTCCAAGGAGGATCGTGCCTCGGGGGGATTTGAAACTGGGTGGGCAAGCACACAACCATGTGACTTGACCGCACCACTCCCACCCCATCGGCAATGAACTCTCTTTGTATTACTGACACTTGTGTTGGCAGTTTTCAGGTATCCCAGCAGAACTGTAATGACTGTATCTGTGATTCTTCAATTTTTTTCATTGTGACTCCTTAGGATCCAAGTTAATTAATTTCTTATGCAACATTATTATGCTGTTTATCCCGAACTGTGTCAATTGACTCAGGATGGTTTGTGTCAATCGACTCACCATATGCCTTCAATTGTTTGATACATCTTTTGTCCATCTTATCTATGAATTGGAGTTCTGTCTAGCTGTATCGATCGACTTACCATTATTCTTCACCTTGATTAAATGAGTTCTTCCTCTTCCTCTCTTTACATAGGTTTCTTCCTTAACAACATCAATTGAAACACTCTTTCGGGTTGCATTGATTGAGGTACAAACACCCATTCTTTTATTTGTTTAGTTTTTATTTTTCAGATCAACCACATTTTTCAGGCCTTGCTTCTCAATCATGATATCGACAAGAGGTTCAACCGCCATAATGGAGACCTGTGCTTAGGACAGTGAGCTCCATGATCATCGTCCAGTCCACATAATTATATACTTTGTATTATTAGCAGAAATGTTGAGTGAAATGGCCCCCACTATCCACAGATTCTACAATGGACCATTTGACATCCCTTTGTCTTTTTGATGGGTGGACATTGTTCTGCTGCTGTTCATCTAATTACTGTGGCACAAGTGCAGACATCTGCCTTGTTGTCTTCCCTTGTATTATATATACATGCTGGACTTTGGTATGCTCATTGAAGTTTGGCTTTTTATTTTGGATATTGAACACATGGTCTTTGATGCCATGAGTATCTACATCCAATATTCAATACTAATATACTCGATGCTCATCTTTGAGTGGCCTTCTGTAGAAAACTTGAGACCTTATTTCTTTCATTCCCTTTAATTTGTTTTTGAAGCTCATTTCCTTAAGCAGTTTTATAAATAGTTTTTTTGGGATGTATTTGCGTCTGTTTCCTTGTCATCATCATCATCTATCATCTTTTTATCCTTAATTTTCTGTTGTCATCTGCACAATTTCCAAGTAGTATAATGCTGAATGTACTGCTTCATTATAATAGGTATCCATTGGAAAAAGTGCATGTTATCTTTGTGTCTTGGTATTAGACTATCTGAACGAGCTTAACTTAATTTCCTCTGCTGGCTGATCTTTAAAAATGCTTACCAATCCCAAGAGATGCCTGCGATATTCTTGAAGGAATTTGTTAGGTTGCTAGGAAAAAAACACTCTTTATCTGTGCAGCTTAAGTTCATTTCTTCCATCGGCTGATCTTTTAAAACTCTTGTCAATCCCTAGAGATGTCTTTGATATTCTTGAACCATTTTGTTTCGCTGCTTTTGTATGTTTGCAAACTCTGGATAGATTTCCTGCTTACTATGCAAAGCTTTAAACTGCTCCCAAAATCATCCCAGCTTGCAGATTTTCTTACATCCGTTATCATGAGCGAGTCAACTGCAGTACCTTCTAATGTAGTTGGACACAAATCCTGCTTGTGCTTCTTTTATTTCATGGTTTGTGATTTTGTGCTATTAGAATATAAGGCTTATAATTTATTATTAAGTCAATATTAGTTATGTATTAACTAATAAATGGTTGTAACCACTTCAACCATTTTGTAACTATCTCTTGCATAATAAAATGACGGACACAATCTACAATGTGTGCAATCCGCTCCTTCATTATCTCTCTGTTCACATCTTCTAACATTGGTATCAAAGCCATTGGTGCTCGATAGGGTTTGTAATTTGAATAGAAGATTGCAAATCGTGAACAAAAGGTTGTGCAAATGTCATTTCAAGATTGAATTGCGAAAATTTCATTGCAAGTCACCATTTATGCTAGAAAAGTTGTGATAGTCGTGTAAGGCAAAAATCGAGAGTATCTGATTTGGTTATTTCGAGATTAAAAAGAGCCCTAAATCATGTGTAGAGAAAATAAAGAGCCCTAAATTGCGTGAAAAGAAAATAAAGAAACAATCAAGGCCAAACAAAAGTTTTGTAGGCATGAGTTCCTTGCTTAGGGCATGCATTTCTTGCACAAATTGCAAGTTTAAAACATCATTTAAGGCTTGATCTTACAGCTGCCATTATCATTGAAAATGTGAGTTCCTGGTTTGAGTTTTAAGGGAAAATACAGTCATGGCAAAATACAAAAAGCTTGTGCTAAATTGTGACATAGAGAAGGAATATGATGGGAGAAGAAAATACAAACCATTTGGTCGTCTTTTGATTTTTTAGGGTTGTTTACTTCGCGAGACACCGAAATTCATTCTAATGCCATTTTAAAGGGGAAGACACTAGGACCTTCGAGACCACGTGAGGAGACCGAGTTTTGAGAAATTTATTTAGACATACAAATAATGTTGAAAATATAGTCAAAGACCCAAGGCACAACCCTACTACTCCGGTCACACCATGACCTTTGAGGCCACGTGAGGAGACCGAGTTTTTAGAAATTTATTCGTGACAAACAAAATAAAGTTGAAAATATAGTCAAAGACCCAAGGCACAACCCTACTACTGGTTATTTCGAGATTAAAAGAGCCCTAAATCATGTGTAGAGAAAATAAAGAACCCTAAATTGCGCGAAAAGAAAATAAAGAAATATTCAAGGCCATACAAAAGTTGTGTAGGCATGAGTTCCTTGTTAGGGCATGCATTTCTTGCACAAATCGCAAGTTTAAAACATCATTTAAGGCTTGATCTTACAATTGTCGTTATCATTGAAAACGTGAGTTCCTAGGTTTGAATTTTAAGGGCAAATATAGTCATGGCTAAATACGAAAGCTTGTGCTAAATTGCGACATAGAGAAGGAATACGATGGGAGAAGAAAATACGAGACCGGGAGAAGAAAATACATACCATTTGCCATTGTCGTCTTTTGATTTTGTAGGGTTGTTGACCGAAAGACATCGGAAATTCATTCTAATGCCATTTTTAAGGGGAAGACACCAAGACCTTCGAGACCATGTGAGGAGACCGAGTTTTCAGAAATTTATTCAGACATACAAAATAAAGTTGAAAATACGAGTCAAAAACCCAAGGCACAACCCTACTACTTGGTGCACTTTCTTGTCTTTACCGTAAAAATTTAGCCGTAAAACTCTTTGCATTGTTTTATCTCCGAGAATGGACAAATTCTATTGGAGAAATATTCGCTTCAACTTTCACCCTTGGAAAGTTAAATACAAGTGCAATTGATGAAAATAAATGTGGAGCATAGTAAATGAGAAAGAGAAATCACCTACAAAGTAGAGCAAAGATGACAAAGATGCCAAAGCTATTTTGTTAAACATTTTGCCTTCTAAGTACAACAAAGAGAAAAATCAAAGACAAACCAAATGGGTGAAATATTCGCGATGAAGACTACTTATTTTAAATAAGCCCATGCTTTGACGATTGAGGGGGATCTAATGTAGATAAAACTTAGTATGGATGGTTGCCCAATTAGTTCGGGAGTTTGTGAATCTTGGGAATTATACCTTTACGAGGGTCATGAGGCAACTTGATGGAACATTGTCGATGTAGCTCAATATGGATGGTTGTAATTTGGGAATTTGGGGGTGTGAAATTTGGGAACTCATGAACTACACATTTTCAAAAGCTTATGAAGAATGCGTGATTCTGTTTAGCTTTGTTACTTTAATCTTCTATCAGTATCTTTGTGTTTTTTTGTATAGTGTAAGCCTTAAGAGGGTATTAGAATATAAGGCTTATAATTTAGCATTAAGTCACTATTAATTAATTATTAACTAATAAATGGTCAAACCACTTCAACCATTTTGTAACTATCTCTTGCATGATAAAATAATGGACACAATCTACAATATGTGCAATCCACTGCTCCATTATCTCTTTGTTCACATGTGCTTGAAGATAATTCACACATGAATGAAAATTATATTTTTTGCAATTTTTTGCCCACCAAATCAATAGCCTCAATCAAAATATTGGCAATAAATTGCACATCTTTAACTTTGCCCTCACAATCAACGACCTTTAAGAACATTTCCCATTTAGGGCACACTGTAACAATGATTATTAGGGGTCTATTTCAAGCATCTTTCCATCCATCTGAAATAATAGATACCCCTGAGTCCTTCCATGAATCCCTAATTGGCTGCAAAGAAGTATGTATATGGTCCACTTCTTTCGCCAACAATGATGTTCTAACCTTCTCATAACTAGGGCTTTTGTACCCTTGTGGTGCCTCATTAATACCTCTCACCATTTGTTGCCAATATGGTGACCGCAACACATTGAAGGGCAACCCACATGCATAAATGCATCGAGCAACCAACTCATCAACAATTTCTTTTTCTCATTTGCAAATGCTTGATCTAATGGACCTTTTGTTCTCTTTTGTGAGAAGCTCTCTTCCTCTATGGGAGTTTCAACTTCAAGTGGTTGGGTTGGAGTTTGAATGAAAGGATGGTTTGATGGGGTGGGTGGTTTTCACTGAACCCCTCCTTTGCAAAGGAATGGTTTTAGATCTAGCTCTTGCAACTTGCAAGTCAGCCTCCTCTTGCTCTTTCATGTACACCAAAATTTGTCTTTTCAACCTTGGAACATTTTCTAATCCCCGTTCTCGTTAGCCCCATTAAATGAGCTTTGAGTCGGTATATGAGGACTTGAAATGCATATTGCAATGATTGCATATCCAAGATCGAGAGCCACTACCAACAAGGTACTCCAACACTTGCACATGTCTCCAAAGAGGAGCTTTAGGATCTTGTTTTGTGGGATCCACGCCCTCACTTTGGCTTGCTTCCCCATGCCCTCCCCCTGAAGTTGAATTGGATGTCATTTATGTTTTATATCTCAAAGACTCAAAGTTCAAACCTACAATGAAAAATAAAAACAAAAACTTAGAAAACAATAAATAAAATTACACCCTACATATCGTATTCTACTTTTGATCACCAAATTCACCATTTAGGCACGAGGTGAGAGCATACACAAAGTGTTCAAAATTTTTAATTTAAAAAAACAAAAAAACTTTTAAAAAATAGCAAAAATAATTAAACCCTACACATCCTATTCCGCTTTTGATTACCAAGTTCACCGTATAGGTGCGAGGTGAGAGCATACATAAAGTTATGATTTTTTAATTAAATTTTTTTTTTTTTAAAAAATACCAAAAAGAATTAAATCCTATGCATCCTATTCTGCTTTTGATTACCAAGTTCACCGTATAGACGCGAGGTGAGAGCATACAAAGAGTTAATATTTTTAATTTAAAAAAAAAAAAAAACTCTTAAAAATAACAAAAAAACCCTATGCACCCTATTATGCTTTTGATCACCAAGTTCACCATATAGGCGTGAGGTGAGAGTATCCAATACACAGTTTGGATGATATTTTTAATTAAAAAAATAACATATAGTTTTCAATGAAAAATGCAAAGGAAATGCTACATTTTATTAGTTTAAAAATTATTAAATTAAAACTACATATTGATATCATGATCAATGATTTTGAATGATGTGTGCATTATGCACACATCATTCGTGGTCATTGATCACGAGTGAACATTTTCCTTAAAAAACCTAATTTTCCTCCTTGAAGTTGACAACTCCTTCCAAATCTGCTTTTAAACTCCTTGATGCTCTTAGCTCTTAGTAACACCACCTAAAATCTTCTTTCAAGATGCTCCTTGATGTCTCTTTGCTCTTCACATTGCTAGATGTTCTAAGTTTAATGAAAACTGAATTTAGCAAGAGAAAGGTGAGTATGATTTAGAATGGATCAAAGATGTCATTATATAGCTTTTAGGAAGTGTCTTTAGGAAGTTTGGGTGGGTAGATTAGGTTTAGGAGCACTAAATGTTAAAAATTAATTGTTTTTAAAATGTTTTTGGCTTTTAAAACTGAAAAACTGGCAGAAATGTATTGGAAACATCCTGGACATTTCGGGACGTTGCACTGCTTTCCGTGCGAAACGTTTCATCGTGGTATGGGGGGCTAGGGATGTTTCCTGGTAACATAGGTAGGAACTATAATTTGGTTGTATATGAATCTTTTGCCTACGAAGACCCTTGGAAAGATTGCCAATCTTGAAGTATTGGACACTTGAACGTTCTCAAGGTCCTCCTTAGACTTGATGACAAAATGCAAGGACTTTTTTTTTTGTTTGCTACATATATGTTATGACCACTATGAAATTATAATCTATTTTTTCACTTCCTCTTTGGAAACCAAGGGTTTAGATGTACTTCCAAACTCGGTAAATCTGGAAACTCCAGATATTTGACACATCTTTAATTTCAATAATTTGGTTTTCTACCCGAGGTCCCAAGATTAGGAGGAACTCCTAACTCTTATGTGTAAAAATATTTTAAGGCAACTAGGTAATTTTATTTACAGGCATTTTCAAGTTCTTGTTCAACATTTGGCACAGCTATGAACACGATGGAGGGAACTCCTAGCTCTATGTGTTAAAAGATTTTAAGGCAACTTGGTAATTTTATTTTTAGGCATTTGCAAATTCATGTTCAACATTTGGCACATTTATGAACACAATGATTCTTACTGATCATGAGACTTACTCGTATCGCTAGCTATTGCCTGTACCGTATATAAGCCCTTGTCATTCAAGAGTTACGGCTTAATGATGAGGCTCTTTTTATTGCTAGTTATTGAATGTACTCTAATATGAAGTATTATAGTTTACTCGCTATAGTTGATGATGGGATTACTCATTGCAAGCTATTGTGTGTATTGAATATCAAGCCTTATCATTTTATGCTAACTTCTTCAATGGGTTTCAGGAAGAAGTGCATCAGATGGGTTTTGCCGGTGATGAGGTACTTAATCCAAGACAGTTAGTGGAGATCTGCCTGAAAAGTGAACATCGAGAGCTTGTTTTACGGGCATTTGATGTATTTGCATGGACTGGAAGTGCTTTTAGGAGGAACAATAAAAGTCTTCTTGAAAATGCTTGGATTCATGCAGCTGACATGGATAACTGGGCCAGAATCAGTCAGTCATCGAAGGAGCAAGGATGGAGTGATGAGCAAAACCTGCAAATGTTGGAGAGTACAGCTCTCTTCCATTGTTCAAATAGATGCTATGGTCCTAAAAGAAGCCTTTGTTACGAAGGTTCATTCCAGGAAGTATTACCTTTGTTGATGGAGGATGCCGAGCTGGCAAACTCGAAAGATTCAGATACAAGAAAATGGTCGGTGGAGTCGATTCTTATGCAGCTTCTATATTTTCCAGAGGCGGGTCAATTAATGTTGACAGCAATCAGGATGGGAAAATTTATTGGAGCTGGCTCAGATACAGAAGATGCTGGTATGATGTCTGACTAGATATACTAGCCTTGAATTTATGCAGCCTGACCATTCTTTTTACACCAAACACTTTCACTATTCATAACATTGACGAGATGAAGGCTGAAGCATGTGAAAGGTGATATATTTTCTTGAGTCTGAATAGATCTGTGTTGCATAAATGTCAGTTACTTTTGAAAAACAAATGGATCTTCTTTTATCTTGGAATGCTAATTTTGAGAGAATGTCAAGGTGGCATTGATCCCAATATACCATTTTAAGATGGCATGTCTCTTCACTTTGTTATTTAAATGTCTTCCACAGATTTGTATATGCCATCAAAGCTACAGTGACAAGGATCCAGTTTAAATAAGAGACTTCAGTATGGTGACAGATGCGGAAGTGAATTGTGTAAACAGTTATCATTACCTAACTATGGGTATTTGGCTCCCTGTTGTGACTTTGAAATGGAAGAAGAGCCGACAACAAAGCCTTGTAAAAACTTGACCAGCTTTTTCTGTATATGTGAACCCATAAATGTTCTTGTAGCAAATATGCATTTCAAAGAAGATGAATTGTAAACACCGAACCTTGAATCAATTGTTGAAGTGGCAGTAGTCATGTATTCCAAGCACACATTATTAATCAAGTTCTCATGTTTATAATTTTCAATATCTATCATTTTTCATATAATTACAAATGTTACTATGGAGATTGAGAAAGTTTCCTGAGTTTAAAAGTGTAGATTTATTCATATTTTAACGTTCTTTCAAACTGCTTCTTATCTATCAAAAGTCCGTGATTTGTTGTCTAATGCAAAAGGTGAATGAACACAATTTTGACTGTTGGCACAATACACTAAGCAACAAATCAGCAGTAGGGACTTGATGTGATTAAGTCAATAAAAATGGCTGTGGTATATAAACTAAATGGTCTAATATAGGAACTAGATGTTAAAAGACTTGAAGTTTGAACTCCTTTTTAATGAAGAATAATCGAATGTGGCTTGTCAGCTTACATGAAGACAAATTCACATATCAGCTGCATATTGGTGCCTCATGCAAGTGCTTGAACATCTACACCCTTTTCTGCAGCTATTATTAGCACAATTCAGGAATAGGGTAATAAATCGAGAAGACCTTCATTCTAGCTGTAGATTAACATATCTTTACACTTCTAAGAAAATTGTGAACTTTTGACTACATGCACACAAAGGTTGTACATGATAAACCAGATTAGTTACTTTTTCCTTTTGCAGGTCGAGGCACAATCATAGTATAAAAAGGCCATACACAGTCGAGCATATTGTATTGAGTTTACAATCATTTAGATGGTAGGAAAATTTGAGGGGGTTTAAGTGTTAAGATCCACCTCCTTTAATGTGATCCGAATTTATTATATTTTAACTATATTTGATTCAATTATGCGCCCTGATCAGCCAGCTACTTAGGCATTGGAAAGCAATTAACACAATAAACTGAAATGTAAAGCTGAACTTTCTAGAACTAGGCTAGGAAGTAAAACTTTACACGGAGCATTGATTTCTTTGTTATGCTTATGAAAATATCTGCGTTTGTTTAGATTCTATCATCGAATGACATGTTTCCTCTCTATGATTATGATATATTTAATTGTTTCAGTGAGCTTTGCAATTAAATTTATCATGTATTTATAACAAACCAAATTATAGTGAGCATTTTAAGAACTCTTTGTACAGCTTCAAAATGAAATAGTTAAGCATTGTTTTGGGATAGATTTTAAAATATATCAATTTGTTTGGCCATTCTCAAGCTTTTCCTCTACACAAGAAACTTAACTATTTCTTGCATCTTTAGTTGACGAGAGATGTTTCAATGCAATAGAGCCATCCAATAATATTATTTTAAACTGATTTGATGTTATACATTATGTTTTATAATTTTTTTGATAATAATAAAATTTAAAAAGACTGTACATGCTATTTTAAAAAGTTAATGATTTAGTATCTTCATAGTTTTATTTATTTAAGTTTGATAGAATATAGGCGGTTACATATTTTATTTGAACATTGTACATATTGTGAAGCTCCTAGAGCTAGGCTCTTGATGGTGTTTTTTAAGGCTTTGGTTTGTTGACCAACAAAATATTAAACATAATATTTCTTAAAAATAAATATAATATTTGAAAAAATGACTTTTTTTGTTTATATGATTAGAAATTGTGGTTCTCTTCATAACAAGATTGTAGCTGCATATGTATTTGAATACACCTATTGACAAATTGTAACAATAACCTTGGATATTTTGTCTACTAAACTATGTCAACAAGAGTGAATATTGTGATTTCTAGTACAAGCTATTATCGTATAGTGTCACCATGAGTAAGCACTAGAAATATGATATTACCAAAACTAAACCATATTTCTTTCTTGCAATTTTATATATACTATCAAAACTTGTCACACATACGTTTGAGCAATGTGTAAACATAAAAATATACTTCACCAATAAGAGCAAAAGCTAACATATGAAATGAGAAAGAATCCAAAAGCTAAATGCACATAATCATCCTACGCCAATTCCTCCCGGTTGCTATCATTGTCTAAGAGAGGGGCCAATTTCAATGTTTGGATATCAAGTCTTTTTCACATGGAGGTAGATGGTTATTGATGACAATATGATCTCTCACTAGTACAATAGGTTTGCCCAAAATATGGCTTAGTTGATGGCACTTAGACATGTGAAGTGCCCAAACCAAGCCATGTTTTCTTTTGATAACTTTTATGGTGCCACCCCTACATCGTTGGAGTCGTGTGCACTACTAGGCATTGATTTCTAGATTTTATTTGGTTAATCTTATTGTTAGTTATGTTTACACCTAGTTAGTTAAACTCATTTAAGAAGTTTCTAGATTATTTATATTTATGGCCAAGTTGTTTTTTTAACAACTTGAGTATATGTAGGTTGTATGAGCATGATTTTAGAAATATTCACACATCTCCTAAAATCTAATATTAGTTGAATAACTAATAATTGTTGTGTAACAAACATCTATACCTATATATTGGTGGCATTCTTGTAAGCTAATTTAAGTGTGAGAGAAGTTTGGAGAAATTCGTGAGACATTGCAATATTATTTGGACAAATCAAATTATGAGATTGTTGTGGGTGAATTGAAAGAAAAAGGAGGGACTTCAAGATGAATCTCCCCTAAGAACATCTTCCTTCACCCTAAGCAACACTCACAACAAAATGCAACAAGGGGAAGCTAAGGGCTTGATGAAGATGTCACCAACTTGCTCGATAGTAGGCATAAACAAATCCATCCTAGACAAGCTTTTGAATGAAGACATGTGGATCTCCACGTGCTTTGTTTACCGATCTCTATAGGGATGTGTGGAATCTTAATAAAACTTTGGTTATCACACCCAATGACAATGAGATTATTCCGAGGAAACCCAAACTTACTAGGTAGCTAGTGAAGCTAGAGTGCCTCTTGTTGAACCCCGACAACACCACTATACTTAGTCTCTATCAAAGATATAGAAAATGTTGTGCCGCTTCTTGCATGCCCATGCTACGGTCCTGAACTAAGGTGCAAAATAAATCCACAAGTGAATTTGCAGTACCAACACAATGTCCCCAATTTGAATATGTGAATCCTTCCATCTTTGAAGTCCCTTGAGGTGTATACTACATCTCAAAGTTCATAGTACCCGAATATAGTGCAAAATACACTTAGCTTAGTTTATTTTGCCCTATATTACAAAAATATGGTATGAAAGCAATCTGGGTTTCTAGTGGCCATTAATAAGAATCCCGCCCTTCTCAACTAATTAGGCAATTTCTTGGCAAATTTTTTAATTCCCTCCATACTCATAGCAACTTGTATTGTTGGTTTTTTATATTAATTCTTTGTTGTGTTTTTTCATGGGCTGGTTGAAAAGTTTTTAAATTTTTTTTTTTTTGCCACCCTCTTTGCTAGGCACCATCTTGATGTAGAGGAGAAAATATCCTTTTGTTTGAGAAATCTCCACCCACGCCTCACATAACTGTAAAATTAGATATATTGGAGCAATTAGTGCACAATTATGAAATTAGTGTAAAATTATGGAAATGCAAGTAAAATCTAATGAAATGATTGTACAAATCGAGTAAAGCCAGAAAATTAAGGTAATTAGTGTAAAATTACAAAAATGTAGGTAAAATTGTGGTAAAAATAGGGTATATTTTGATTTATCAAGAGTTTCAAGCAATTGTAGGACACTTGAAAAAGGAAACTTCACATTTCCAACCATCTCTTGATGGAAAGAAACATTAGTTGGTGAAATCAATGCACACTAAGATGAAAGAAAAGAGTTACAAAATCTTGATAATGTTTTTTGCATGCATCAAGTCACTAAAACACACATTTATAATACCCCACTCCAAACTCTTTGTACCTCACAACATTGTCTACTTTCTCCGAATGATGTACAACCTTTATGAATTCATTATAAATAGTGAACAAAATAATCCAAATGCACTTATTCAACACAGATAACAAGGTCTATATCTTCACTAACTTTATACTTTAGAGGAGAAAAATATAGCCAAATTGTAAAGATGCAATGAATGCACTGTTGTCGACAAAAAATTGACCGACAACTAATCAACCCTTTTACCTATCGTAAAAGGTTAAGATGGAATCAAACCAACTTTAATCGTATAGGGAACCTTAGATGATACTCTAAGTGT
The DNA here is from genome assembly GCA_018340775.1 of Taxus wallichiana var. yunnanensis. Classification (NCBI taxonomy): domain Eukaryota; kingdom Viridiplantae; phylum Streptophyta; class Pinopsida; order Cupressales; family Taxaceae; genus Taxus; species Taxus wallichiana. Next base: position 493,094,096 of record CM031239.1, read on the forward strand.
AGGGTAGTTTATATCTTAAGTCATTTATAGACAAACAAACCTAAGATTATGGGAAAATCCTTTAATTCATTCGAAAAGAGAGATTATACAAACATAAAGAACAAAAGAACAAACAAGCCAACAAGAAAGACAAAAACAACAAAGAAACAAAACCCACAATCTACATGTAATCAACCCTATCCGACAGAGTGATATCTATGAACTAGATAACCTCTTGGAGGGAAGAAAGCAAGCTCGCAACATCCTTCATACATTGATTTGTATTCAGTTGCCAAAATTATAATGCTTGCATAATAATACAATCTGAAATAAATCCTTTTGACTCCCGCTTTAAAAATACCTTTTTACTCCAGATTTCAAATAAAATATAAATAAATCCTTTTAACTCCAAATTTGGAAATCAGAATCAAATATTTTCTTTTTAACTCCAAATTTCAGATGTGTAAGAGAAGAATGCAAGTAAGAAACTAACAAAAATATACACCATGTACACAGAAATACAAGTCATAAGAGACCAACATTGTTTTTATATTAAACTGAGAAACCAATTTACAAATGAGAAGTACAGAATCACTGAAATCAACTTTGATCAAGATTTGAAAAGTACAACAACCAAATGACAAATTATAAACCCAAAATGCTTAGAAATCCGTGTAAACAACCTTCACAAACTCCTAGATAAGCATATTTAAATATGCAATCAATTAAAGATTAGACATAGAAAATTAACCTTCAGATAATTAGAATAATAATCATAATAATTGGATATACCTATTGTATCAAATGTTTACACTTAGATCCTCAAATTTTAGGTCATCAAAATCCTGTAATCAAAGCTTCATTCAGAATATTTTCACGAAAATTTAGAATGAAATGCACTTAACTCATATGCAAATTACCTTTGTGTTCCTCCTGTGTAAATGAGCCCTTCATCTTCTTTTATGATCTCCTCCAATAGAACAATTATAACTAACCTCTTCAAATGATATTATAAAATGGAGATCATTTAAAAGATATAGAGATTAATCGATTAAAATTTATGATGTATGATTAAAAATCATATCATAAATTTATTGTAGACAAATATTAACGAGAATAAAATATATAAGGGCGAGGGACCCACTAATATTTAAATAAAACATTAATCCAAAATCACCCACATAACCATATCATTTGCATTAAATATTTCTAAACCATAATAATCAACATTAAACTATAGAATTTTAATCTTTTCTAAACTTCTATATTGACAAACATAGATTAAATATCCACATCATAATATAATAATATATGTCTATCCGAATAAAAATATGACTAAGTCATAATGCCACCAAGTCTGAATAAACAACTGTTCCAAAAATAACAAAGTTTAAAGTCAATGTAAAGTATCATAATTAATCATCCCAACCAAATCAAGAACCATGGTGCCATCAGCTGCCCTAAGCTCTATGTATTCATATGCTTCCAAATTCGAGACTTTATGTGTCATAGCCCCGCCGCCATCCACTTCCAATTTTACACGTTTGACGGGATGTAACTCCACAAGATGGTCAAGAGGACCTAACCCATTTAGGAGAAGGGCGGGGTCCTTCTGCAGAGTTCCCTAAGGGAGGCAGTGGAGGATTACTTTCTGCATTATGTAAAAGAGGATTAGATTGGACTAGCCTTCGAGAAACAAAATTGGCATGATCAGAATGTGATTGGTGATGATGGGTATGCGGGGCATTCACTTCGAGTAAGCTACGAGTAGGCTGAGTATTTGGCAATCAATTAATTGCAAAACTTCCCAAAGGATGGGCTCTCTAGAATTGAAGTGGATTGAGACACGAGTAGGACCACTTCGGCGGACAACTATACCATGGCCCCGAAACAAGTTAGAACCTCTTCTTCCACCATGAGGAGAATCATGTGGTGAGAATCTATTATTATCATGCCAACCCATTGGACCGAGAACCCCGTGGAGTTCCCCATCCACTCCATCAAGACCTAGGCATTTGTTCACAATTGTCGTTATGATAAACATCACTTTCAGGACTAGTTCATCCCACAAAACCAAAAATTCAGCAAATATGTGATCATATGATAAACAAAATTATCAACTCACATCATAACCATTATGTTAGCCCATGTCAAACATCTGAAAACCATCACTGCTATTCTAAAAAAACACTATTTCTTCCATGTATATCATATTTGCAACTCATAAATTGAAGACCAATGTTCGAAGGATAAGTCCATTATAACTGTCGAATCAACTCATGCCACAAGCCACATCAAAGCACATAAGAGGTGTTTATACAAAAACGTTTTAACCTTGTATTCTTACAACCAAATCCTCATAATATGAGAAATCACAAACATTCCACAGAACCTAGTGAAAAAAATCATCATTACTTCGAATTGAAATCTATATAGTAAATAAATGCAATCACACAAAACATATTTTCTTCAAGAAATGAAGCAACATCACCTCAATACTCTGTTCAAAATACCGATTTGCATGTAAATGCCTTGAAAACTATTACCAATATTCAACAATATTCAACAAAAAAGAGATCTGCTCACATATTTTGACAAAAAAAAATAATACCCAACAACCCGAATCATATGGAGACAAAAAAGCTAAGAATTCGACACAACTTCCATGGTAGAACATATTTTCTCACAGTAAAACAAGATCTCAATCAAAAATATGTTTCGAGTAAAGAATACAACATGAGCAAGACACAAACTTGCAATAGTTATCAATAAACCAAATCCTACAATATTTCCATAAAAACGTGACATAGAGCATTATCTCATTACCCACTAGGGTTTCCAACTTTCAATGAAATCATTCAATCTTAGAGCCAGAATCGTAATCATTTTATAAATCAAGCTTGAAACCAAGACAAGTTTCCATACAACTTCAAACTCGAGCCTTCATACAACAAAAATATATTTGAGCAATCATACTGAAACCATAGTCTTTCTTGAAAACTTATGAGCAGTAAAGCAATATTTCACAAAGTTGGAAAATAACCCTTTTCTCTCTAGTTTGTATTGAGTATTTTTCCCAAATAACCCTTAGCTATAAACACCCTTCAGTTAAGCAAGAAACCAAACTACTAAACTGAATAACAAGTGAAAAAATCACAACCAGAACCAGACAAAGCCACATCTTCATATATTTTCCACAAAGAACCAAACCTAGTTCGTTAAATGAACAAAAGAACTCAAAATACAAGCAAGCAGAGGCATACAATATCAACAACTCAACATAGTCTCAAAGTGAGTTTTGAACTTGAGAAAATTGAGCACCCACAGTAAGCTAAGGCTAAACATACCTCGAGAGGCAGATTAAATACTAAAGTTGAGCTTCCTGAGGGCACCTCGATGCCAATAATGGAGGATGAACCAGTTCCAGAAAATTTTTAGTAGGGCTTCACCGTAGTAATGAAAAATCAAATGACAGACAAAACTTGGCATTGACGGTAAAAGAATGGGCTTGAGAACGAGACTTCAATGCTTGAGTCCACCATAAAAAATTGCACCAACCAATAATAAATGACCACAATCCTTATTTCCCACTCCATTATCATGGATGCCACTTGGAATTTCATCGAATTAAACCATGAGATCAAAATCAACCGCCAAAATGCTATGTGACATTGTTCACAAATAAAATCATTAGGTTTAAGCAATGCTAAATGTGGTTCAACTTCAATGCCCAAATGCCATTGTATTATTAATTGAGGGACTAAACATTGCCTTAGTTCAATAATCCATACTCAAACGAAGTGGTAGAATATGACAAATGCCCTGAACAAAATACCTTGTTGTCTGAATCCCAAAACACCACCATGATGCCACAACATGATATCATGACTCAAGTTATCCCAATGTAAAAATTATTGAACCGACCAAAGTTTAATGTCATATAATACAAAATTAGTGTAAATCAAAGAAAGCGACACTTACCAACATTCTTTACTTCCACCATAGAAAGAAGATATAGACCAAAAAGCGAGCTTGGAATCTGAAGATGGTTAATGTAAGCTGAAATTCAATCGTCATCTCAATAAACTATGATCATCAATCTGTAAAGTGCCCAAGGTATCATATTATATCAATGTGAACACCTAATCATATTAATGCCGACATGCAAATGTTCAAACCACTTTAAACATGAAATGATAATCGAACTAAAGTTTTAATTTAAACAAAGTGCCCCCGCCATATATTTGTAATATTTAATGTAAGAAGGGACAAAGGAGGACACTTGGATGAGCAGTCAATTTAAAAAAAAGGGTAGGTAAAATTTGAGGTATAACAGGAACCTTCATGTTTCCTACTTCCGATTAACCTCAAATCAACCTAATGTGACAAATTAATGTCTATTGGGGTCCATTATTCCCAATTACATATGACACTAAATCAATCAATTAATCATATCAATGTCATATGCAAATGGGGCCAATCAACCTCAATGAGTGAAAATGGGACAACCTAATGTTAGTTGGTGCTAAATTGGTCCCATTTAGGTATCACAAGAAACTAATTAAATGTGGTATGCAAATGACACAAATGGAATCTATAAGTGGATAATACAAAAATTGGTGTCAATTCATGCTTGATTGACACCAATTACATACCAATTGACCTATTAGGTACTCAAATGGTCCAACCAAGGAAAAACCCACAAAATATGATAATTTCTATTATCAATCGGTGCTCTATTGGCCTCAATTATATACCACATTATACCAATCATAAGCTTGAATGTGGCTTAAAAATAGACACAATCAAGCCTAAACTCACAAATGTAAAAATCTAATATCAATTGGGGTCAATCAACTCTAATTGCATGTCGCATTGAACCAATCAAGTAATCACTTCAATAGGGTATGCAAAGAGGACCGATTGATCATAGATTTGCTAAGTGTGATAATCAAATGTTAGTTGGGGCTTAATTGACGCCAATTGCACACCTAATTAAATCAATTTGGTATTTGAATTAATGAGTTATACAAATAATGTTGATCAATTTCAAATGTGATAATTTAATATTATTAAGGCCCTGATTGGCCCCATTTGCATACTACAATGAACAAATCAAGTAATTAGTTTAGTGTGGTATCAAATGGGGCTTGTCTATTCCAAACCCACCAAATACAATAATCAATCGCTGATTAAGGTTCAACAGGTCCAATAATGCTCCACATCAAACAAATAAGGTATTTTGTTCAATGGGGTATTCAAACATGTCTAATCGAGCCTAAACTTACCAAAAGAGGTAATTTGGGCTCAAATGTTTCATATTGCATAACATACTAAACAAACTATGATTAGTGAAAAATTAGGGAAATAAATATAAAACTTGATAACTAGGGAAATCAACATAAAATTAGGGAAAAGTAATGACAAATTAGGCAAAATTAGGGATATAAACATAAAATTAGGAAAGTGTGGGAACTGTTTGCATAAAATTATGGTACTTTTTTGGGAAATTAGGGAATTAATGTCAAATTGGGGAAACTAGAGTAAAATTAAACTAAAATTGTGGAAATTAACATAATAATAGAGTTAAATTAGAGAAATTATGGAAATTCAAGTGCAATATTAATGAAAGTAGGGTATATTTGGGGAAATTACCATAAATAAGAGAAATTACCTTAGCATTGATGAAACTAGTGACAATTCATGGAACATAGGGTAATTAGTATAAATAGAAGTAGATTTTGATGATTTGTCCATAATGTCATTTTTTCTATTTTCATGATTTCTAATGTTAATTTTGCAATATAGTGTGGAAATAGCGTGTGCATATATAAAATTTGTAGTTGTTTTTAATTTTATTGATGCAAACTAATTTTTTTTTATAGATGATGCATATAACACGAGGTTTCAAATTATGATGCAAATAACATTAAACTTAGGTTTGACTTCCTCTACTTTTAAACAAAAATTAGACTCGACCCAACATGTGAATTAAAATGTGATGTAAATTAAAATTTATGTTTGATGTTTGTCACGCTATATTTGTGAAAACCATCACATTTAAAAACATCATAAATTCATTCAGTTTTAAAACTATCACATCCGAATTAAATGTAAATTTAATTTCTCCACCATTTAAAAAAATGAACTCGATAGTGACTGGAAGTAGCACCCTTGGTTTGATCATGGAAGATCAAATACTTCAGCTAACATGGGATTATCTTCAAGGTGTAGTACCTTACTCCTTGAGACAAACCTCCAAAGAAGGATGGTTCCTTCTTCCTAGCTCAACACAAACTAACCTAAACTACTCAAAATGTAACTAAATCTAAAACACACAGGATCCAAGGCTAAGAGAAAGGAAACATATGCAAGATGAAAGAATGTTGATGCACCAAAACTAAGATAGGGTTTGAATCTGACCTTGAAAGACATAGAACAATTGCATATGCAGAGAATTTAATGAAAACACAGAGTTTTGAAAGACATGAATGAATAAAACTTAAGGAAAACAAGAGGAGAACATCCACAACAAATACAAAGCATTCATCTAGGAAAATACCACATATGTATTGCATTCAGAATGTATCCATCACATTTACAAAGCAGAGGTTAGAAATCTCTTGCAAAATACGAAGTTGTAGAGGTTTGAAGGCAAGAAAATGCGTGGCTCCAAGGTAAAGCCTAAAATTCGATAGAAGGGAACCCTTACAATATGCCTCTGCATTTACATTTATAGAATACGAGCAAGGGAGAGAGGGGAAAAAGGAGGGGAATTCAGATTTGGAATTTTGCAATGAATGAAGACAAATATTCCTCCCCATATCTTATTGCCTTTAATCTCCCGATAGATCATTATTTTCCCTACAATATGCCATTAAAATTTGTATGCAAGAGCATGGGCACCATTCAAGCATTTAAATCGGGTAGGTGAGGTGATTGAGAGCTTTGAAACAAGCTAGCTCCGTTTTATTTTTTCCCTCTTGAGCTTGTGCTATGTGGTGGTTTTCGATCTCATGCCGCAATTCACAACTTGTAAGGCTTGCAAGATTGCAAACGACCTCTTTTGTTTTGCTTTTGTGACATCCTTTTCGGTTCTTGACTTGACATTCTCATGCGGATTTTGTAACGCTCCATGACCTTTTGAATTTGAACTCTCTAAGGATTTAGAAACTCACGAGACAATAACTCTCACATATCCATGAGACTTTTTACTTGCATTTCCACAAATATCCAACTCTTCGTATTCTTACACTTGCACATGGATCCTCACACTCACACTTTTTCACTCACACCAAAAGATGCGAAGGCTTTTCTTCCCTTCACTCAAACCACTCGTCCCACAAACTTAGAAATCCACACAATATTGTATTTGGAAAACATGTGGAACATGGAGAAAGTGTTTCACAATTTCTGGAATTAGATGATTTTCAAATGGCTCCCCTTTCCTCATGGTTTAGTAGCATCCTCCAATGTATCGAAAATTTCACCTTACCACCCCGCCAAGTGTCACTACTTTTCATACCTCGAAACCCACCTTTGTGTTGTGTGGTCTGTTCCATCCTAAGCCAAATTTTGACCTTTGCGAATGCAAACACTTTCATGCCTCCTAAACTCCGCTCCACTGCGACAAATTGCTCTCAAAATCCCTAGAATTTTTGAACCGGTTACGCTTCGCTCCATAGATTCTCGAGAATTAACGTAACACTAAGTTATTCGTAACTACACTATGTGACTTTCATACTTAGCCATTTTTGGACCTTGATGCCAAGAAAGAAGCCGCCTAGCCTTGAACTTAATGAGTAATTCAAAATAGTAAAGGGGTGCTATTTTGGATAATAATTTGGCGACTCAATGAGGTTATATGGATACAAATAGATGATCGGTTACATTGATAATACTTTGGGCATGGAGTCGAGTATATATATTTGAAATCATAATCTTTAACTTATATATTCCCTAAACTTGGTTCTGTTTCACATCCGATGAATCCACAAACCACTTTGAATTTTTTTCAAAAACTCTGCAAAATGCAAATGCCACCCCGAGGCAACTAGAACATGTGCAAAGCACTTAGAGAAATGGAAGCTACACTACCAACAAACAATGTGCTGAAAAACACTTGGAGGAAAGTAATACTAATCTAGTATGTACAATATGAACATGTTGTCCAATTTTACACCCCTTACAAAAATTGGACAACTTGAAGAAAATTTGGACTTGAGCACTTTCATGGGTCTTCAATGGAGAATCTGGAGATTTTCAAGTATTTTCATGTTTGGTGACATTCAGGATCATTTTTAGTGCATTTCCCTTCTTCTAGAGGTTTCATGATCCAAAACTTAGCCTATTTTGAGAAAAAATGGATAAATTTGGCTTTGGAGTACTTAATTTTATTTTTTCCTAACTCTTTGGTTCAAGAAAAATCCAAAAGTTAGGAGAAAATTCGAGAAAAAATGAAAATGGCTTTTGCAGTTGTAGTATGGTTATTTTGGCTCAAGGAGGCCCGAGGGGTACGTGTTCCATTGGGTCACAAGTGCTCTCAAGGCCCAATTTTACCGATTTGTTAAGAAGGGCCAATGAGGCATTTGTTATGCGAGATATGCGGTGGGTTGTGAGCTTATGGGGTTCGGGTAGCAAAGACAATGGTTCGAGGAACACTTACTTCCTCGTGAAGCTTTAGGCTGATTAAAAAAGGTGGGTGTTAGGGGTGTTTGTTGTGGTAAATGCGGGCCCGAGTGGCCTCGAGCGAACAAAGGGTGAGGGGCATGAGTTCCCCGATTGTGAGCAGGGAGCCACATTATGAAGGGTGAGTGGAGTAGTGTGTTACAACAGGGGCGAGGCTGCGGGAAAACCGAGACTATAGGGAACAAGTTCCCAAGCGGGAATGTTTTCCCCACAGAGTATGAAACCCTAAAGCCAAAGGGAGGTGAGGAAAAATAGTTATATGAGGGGAGTTCGTAGATTTGGAGCACACGAGCTTGGTTCCTTTAGTTCCAAAGGCACCCACAAACCATGATATATCCAATAAAGGAAAAGTGACTTTTTAAATGTAGATTGTAAGTGAATTAGATGACCCAGACCCAAAATTTTTGGAAATGAGAAAATGAGAACTACAAGTCCGCATCCCCATAAATTTGACTGGGTGATCCATTTTTCGAGATCTTAAACTTTCTAGAAACATCTCATCAAGCCTTACATCATGAAATAAAAAAATCAGAATTTTGGTGAGGGTAAGTGTGTGAAAATGGTGAAAAATAGTCCAAGATGATAAATGCAGCTCTAGTTTACCCAACAACCAAAATTTAATGTTGTATGGTCATTTTTCTTCTTCCACAAGGCAAAGGACATTGGGAATGAGTATTGCAGTATCCCATGTTGTTTTCCAGAGAATTAATGAATGTTTTTGGTGGGTGAAGGGATTTTTTTAGTTTCTCTTCTTTCTCTCTTCTCTCATCACTTCTATATATTGTAACTTCTCATTTTAAGAAGGGAGAACATTTCTGGGATGTGGGGAAACCCCGTAAATTGTTTTTCAATATTAATGAGTTGAGGCCTCAGATTTGGATATATTGCATGGTGATCCTTACCTCTTATCCTTTAATTTAATGGAATGTGCATTCATGAAACAATAAAATGTGTGTTTTGTGCCTTTATTATGCCCTTTCTTTGTTTTATTTCATTTTCATTGCTCTTCATTGCATCTCGTAGGTGTATTGTGCATATTTTTATCTCTTACAGGGTCTCAAATTTGTTGTGCTTTAGGAAGATGGTGGATTGAATGTTGATGTGGACTGTGGACTCCTTTTTCCGCCCTCTCCTTCATCATTTTCTCCCCATTTCCACTCATTGGAATGTCTCCAACCCTCTTCTTAGTGCTATCACCTCTCTAGTTTAGGTTTTTTTTTATGCATCTCCTTCTCACCCTAGTCCCTTGGAATTTTAGAGTAGAGTTAGATAGTTGCATTTCAATTCCTAGGAGTATTTTAGCATTAGGAATAGGTAGAGGAATCCATCATTCTCTAGAGGGTCATCTCTCAAACAGAGTTCCACAACTGAGAGACAGTCCCATGTGTTAGGGAATAAGGGATATAATATGCGAATAATCCTCACGCGAATCACAATAGTAGAAACTAATATGTAGAAAATATTACAAATCTCAAATAAAAGTGCAGAATAAAATAACACAACACAAAGAGACAATATTTAACGTGGTTCACCCAATTTGGGCTATGTCCACCAAGAATCACTTGCTCAGATTTTATTACAAGCCACCACTCTCTCAATACAATACCCAGATCTATTTGGAGCTATGCTCAACAAACTCTATAGAATTCACACCCGAATTCAAAGCACATCTGCAATGTTTTTCATTTCATCTATCATATGCATAAAACCATATAAATAGACAACTTCTTAAGCAATTTTACAAAACTGTGGGTATGAAAACCATGAGCAAAAACCGTCTCATAAACCTATGGGTCAAAATCCCGTCCATACGAGAAAATCACGTTTCCCGATATATCGGGCATGTTTTAAGGCCCAATTTATTTTTATCATATGGGCCGAACCTTGGCGAGGATACATGAAAAGTGTACAATACTCTTAGTGTACAATCTTCAACACTTTCACACATGAAAATAGGCTCCACAACCTAACACCATGTTGCTTTAGAAGTCTTGATCCTTCATGATGATATCCAGGGTGCAAGTTTGAGCTCCAACAATTTTGGCACTCCCAAAGGGGACCAACATTGAAAGCTATATTTTCACGGTGTGTATCCTAGTCTACATCTTCATCTCATCAAGTTTGATATGCTCTTGATGAAATCTCATCCTTTGGAGGCAAGTTTCAAGCATATATGGAGACTCCACTGATTTAAGCAACCCATTATCTTAGTTGCAGACCTTTCCTTTTATTCTTCCATTCATTTTAATGACTCCATCTCATTTATGGATCTCCAAGGAGATTTTCCATTCCCTCATTTTAGTTCCATCTCTCTCCATTTACAAAGGTGGGATGATATCCCCAAAATAGCCTTGGAAAATCTACACCTTTCTATGGAAATGGAGATCAATCCCCTGTTGATCACATTCAAGATATTGCAAACCACCGTGTCATTTACAACATCATAGAGGAGAATGTTTTCCTCAGAGCTTACGTTTCATATCTCAAAGGAAAGGAAAAATATTGGTACAATAGTTTGGCTCCAAAATCCATTTCCACATGGAATTAGCTGGGAGAAAAACTACACAACCAGTTCAAGGAGGATACAAATGTCATTTTCCTCACGAACATCTCAGCCAAATACAACAAGCTCCAATGAAGTTTATTCCTAATTTCAACATCAAATTCATAAGGACCTGACACAGAATCCCTTAAGAATACATACCCTCACAAGGTATAGAAGTCTTGTATTATTTGATATCCTTTGATGCTGATTTATATTTATTGATTCAATCCCTAGGGGAAACAATCTTCCTCAAGATTTTGTCATTGCATCCCAAGCTGAGAAGATTCTCATTTAGGCTAGAAAAATAAAATTCATCTCTCGATCCTGCAATTATTCCTTCACCACCTCAAATCCTTCCTTCCCCATGTACAAAAATGAAAAATTCATCATTCCTTGCCAAAATCAAGAAGCTCCTTTTCTTCCTTATCCTTCATTTGATGTTTCAAAAGTTTATCCCGCCCAAAAATTTTTCCAAGTTTTGAGAAAATCCCTCCCATCTCCACCTAGGGCACTACCCAACTTCACTAAACCTTGCATTAATGTTTCCAAAAGTTGTGGTGTGTCAAATGCCATCCCTATATTATCAGCACCTAAGGTTACGTCCAAGAGAATTCAAAATCCATCTAGCTCCACACAATAGACAAGTGATCATTTCGCATACATAGATAGGAGGGGAAGTTCATTCTTTCATGCAAACATCTATTTATATCTTTTACATCTAGCTACTTGCTTGCTATCAAGTGCGACACACACAAGAGCCACCTAGGGCACGATTTCGACACACACACAGAACTACATTGGGTTTGAGATGCAAGACAATGCTCACTCGTAAGTTCACTTGTTTGACATTCGAGGACAATCTGACCTCTCATTTACATTATTTTCTTATTGGGATTTGATGCACTTTTGGGATTTTGCAAGTCCTTTCTTCATTACAGTTATAAGTAACATGTATGAACTTGATGTGACATACTAGTGACAGGTAGCTAAGGACAATGAATATCTCACGACCTTCCAAAGGATGTTTTCGAGGTTATGAGAAATCACAGGCAACTAGAGCAGGTTTACAACACCCACAGGTTCCCTTGAACCATTCTAGATGACCCAGTCTAAGTAGATCTTGCGGTTGAACAATTTTCTGAGTTTTTATGGGATATGTCTCCCACTCTGTTCATCAATTCATCACTTTGGCATGGTCCAAGATTGATTGCGAATCAACTAAGTCTTTTTATCCCTTCTTTGCAACTAGGATTTCATAATTTCTATCTTATTTTTCTTGGGTCAAATCTGTATTTCATTGCATATTTAATTTACAATGTTGTTACATATTCAGATTAGGAATTTTTATTTATTTCAATATTTTTAAAAATCATTTTAGTGAAGCCATCACTCGTATCCACCTTCTTTCTAGGATTTTTATCATTTTATCACTATGGCTCAATCTTATGGAGAATTTACTAAAGCCCACCTTAAAGAGCTTAATGATCATATTGTTGAGCATCCTTAGGATCTAGACTTGATTTTATTTGCTGCTCGTGAGGAGGCCACTAATCTTGCGGAGTTTAATGTTCCTACATCCATTCTTGCCTCAATTGCTACTCAACAACTTGCTTCCACTCTTTCACTTATTTATACCGTTCCCATTTCTGTTCCTACTCCCACCAACCATTTCACTCCACCTCTTGTTTCTTGCATGTGGAAATTATCTTCTACTAGAAATCCCAAATTATCCTCACTTTATCAATATCTTCAAGTTCAAATCCAACAATTGCGGTAGGTTACTTCTTGTGTGTCTCCACTGGATTTTACTTTATTGCTTCATACTCCATCTCTAGACTTGCTTTTATTTTCTCGCTCATGAGAAGGCCACTAATTATGTAGAGTTTAATGTTCCTACATCCATTCTTGCCTCGATTGCTACTCAAAAACTTGTTTCCACTCTTTCACTTATTTATACCGTCCCCGCTTCTATTCCTATTCCCACCAACCATTTCACTCCACCTCTTGTTTCTTGCACGTGAAAAGTATCTTCTACTAGAAATCCCAAATTATCCTCACTTTATCAATATCTTCAAGTTCAAATCCAACAATTACAGTAGGTTACTTCTCGTGTGTCTCCATCTCTGGATTTTACTTTATCACTTCATACTCCATTCGCACCTGCCATTTCCACTTACCAACTTCCTCCTAATTTTGTCACCCCCAAGATTCCCATTTTTGATGGGCATGGTTACCCTTAAGAGCATCTCTGAGCATTTCATCTGGTATGTCTAGATTTTATGGCTAATCATATTCTCCTAGCTAAGCTCTTTCCTCGTAGTCAAGTCACGATTATGTGATGCGTTGGTTTTATGACCTACCTATCTACTCGATAACATATTTCATGCATCTAGATGATACTTTTCTATCTCATTTCTCCATCAATATCGGCTCTAAGATCTCATGTTCTCAAATTGCTCAACTTAAACAATGATCTAACAAACATCTAATGATTATGTCTTATGATACAAGAAAAACTTAGTTAAGATGTCTAATGTACTTGCGGAATCTAAAATTCAAGATTTATTTGTCTGAAGTCTACTACTACCTCTTCAAGAGAGTGTTATATTTGAAACCTCTCCATCATTTGATCATTTGTGTCACACTCTTAAGCTATGCAAAAAAACTCTTATCTATAGGAAAGCTTAAGTATCAGGGACATGCTTCAACTTCTATGCGATTTCAAAGTAAATCAACTTTTAAGCTTACTGCAAAACCTACTAAATCTAAAGCAACTGTCAATGTTGTCTCTAATACTAAATAACTTCAATGGAAACTACTTAAGTGTACATATACAAAATTGACAATCACTCCACATCTTATCTTGCCACAAATTATTGAGATAAATCTTATTACACTTCCTCCTCCACTCAACTTTGACCCATCGCATTCAAAAGGTCATAACTACAATGAAAATTTCAGATGTGATTACCATCAAGGTGCATTGATAATCAACGATAGGTGTTTTAGATTTTGTAATATTATCCTAGATCTCATCAATAATGATGCAATTGAGCTTCTAAAGCCTACAACTTCACATGCAGACTCCAATGGAAATCACAAGCTCAAAATCTACAAAACCCTCTTCGAAACATGACTAGAAAGTGATTAATTCTTCAACTAATCATTCATATCGTGCAATTCCTCCTCATGCATCGGGGCTCTTAAATTTCTAGTTGCTCATACCGAGCCATCTCCACTAATCATTACTTTCTCTAATCATGACTATCATGTTCCATTCTCTTCTGATCACTTACACATTAGTGCTTCTATTGGATCCAATCCTATTAATAACACTATAGTCAATCCATAATTTCATGTAAACACATGTTTTATCACACTTCTCGTTGCTACCATTAACTAATCTCGTAGATCTCATATCTGATTCCTAAATCATATGATTTTGTCAAGCTTCCGGTCACTATCGGTCCTCTTACCATGCTTGTTCCTTTTTGTGTGGCACCTTCAGTCGAAGGGTGTGACATGGTATTAGGTATCCTCTGGCTCCGCATAATTCGTGCCATCACTTTCATAAATCACTTGTGTCTAAGGTTTATTCACAATAAGAAAGTTATCACTATCAATAGTGTTCTACCATCCACACCATGGCCACATCCTCCTCTTGAGGTTGCCATTGCTATCGCTAGAGCATCTAGGTCCCCGTGGCCTCTTGAATCTAAAGCAAAATATGCTCCTAGCTCACCTATTTACACACATCTTACATGGTATCATTGGTCTTCTAGTCCATCACATCAGTCTCGGTCTACCCTTCGGATAGCTCCTTCACATCAACATACATCATCGCATTTTTTTGATTCACATATGTGTCCATCACCTTTGCATTCTCGCTTCACATAGTTTTCTGTCACTTCTACGTTTTGCTTCACATAGGTTTCCATCACCTCCACATTCTATCTCACAAATATGTCCATCACCTCTGCGTTCTACTTCACATAGGTGTTCATCTCCTCTACATTATCCTCATCGGTTTCATGCACATAACCTTCATTTACTTATGTAGATTCTATCTCATATACCACCGATCTTAGAGCATGGTCACACACCTTCATCTATGCAAGCATTGGGTGGAGGACCTTCGTATTTCACTTTCATCGGATAACATATTCATTATCATGCATTTGGGGGGAATCATACTTATTCTACCCCTTCTTCCATCATTCATAGGTGTCTCACACTTCACTTCTAATATATCACACACATCTTACATGCCTTGATACACTCTTGTATCATCATTAACCGATGAGGAACTCTTGTGCTATGGTTCACACTTGAATGTTGAGGGACCACTACATTCATGAACCTCACATCCCTCTACATACTACACACTTCACACTCGATGCATTCACGACATATATCTCTCACCCATAGTCAACACAACACACTTCCCTATGACGTACTCTAATTCCACGGTTCATAATTGATTGCTTTGAGGGTCTCAATCTGAAATGAACCTCAACAAAATAGCTCACATACACACTCACTACACACCATGGTTTATCAAACATATCTTTCTAATCCCACACATTCAAACCATTTCTTGATGACGCACTCTTGCTCTATAGTTCATTCTCGAATGCTGAGGGGGCATGTATAAATGAACCTCATCTCATACATACTCACTTGCTCGGGGGCATGCTGCTCCTATCATTCAATTTGCATTCCATCTACACTCCACAACATACTGCATATCTTATTTGTATTTACAATTGCTTTCTTATGCTTACATGTACACTTTATTACACATGCTAGACATATACTTTGTATGTCATTACCTTTTCCATATACACATGGGCATTCACTTTCATTCTAGTTGTGAGCACAAGCTTTACATAGATTGATACATGCACCATGGGTGCTTGGTGAAGTACCTATTACCACTCCCATAGTGGCTCTTAGGGGCATCCACTTTTGTATACACTACAGGTGTTATTGTTTCATTTTTCATATCACATTAATATTGGATTATACACGATTTAACATAATTTTTATTTTTCTAACATGCTAACAAGTGCTTCATGTGCAAAATTTTATTTATAAATCTATATGCTTCCATGGTTGTCGATTCTTTTCTAGCTACTATTTGCATTTGTATTCCATTGTTTACGGGATTTTCCCTATGTCTTACTTATTCTCTAATTTCACATTGTGTGCCTTCGACCACTTCAACCCTGATTGACTTGTGACATTGTGAGTGGTTTCCCATGTTTGCAAACCTATTTTCGTGGTCTACATTGTCTACTTGTTTGTTAGATTACATATTTTATTTTACATGTGTGTTTATCTTGCTTGCACTAACACTTATTTCCATCCACTTTGTTTACGTGTGCCTTGGTTTCTACCAATGACACTCCCTCCCCCTAAAGGGCATCAAATTTAGTTCAATGGCCGGTCCTCCTTTGGGACACGTGCTCCTCAACGACGTCATATGCATCCTAAACGATGGGGTGCATCATTAGGTTAATCAATCACCCCATACAACGAGTCTATAGTCACAGATTCAACATAGTTCATTACCGTACACCAAAATCTTCATTCTTAGAAACAACCTAGAACTCCGATTAGGGTCCTCAAAGACAACACAAACAATAGCATCCAAACCCAAACAGAAGCTCCCGGGTGCCCCTAACCCTTCCTAGATGTTTGTAACTACGGGCGGTTACACATATTTTCTCGATTCAACATAATTTTTGACAATATACACAACGGATTTTACATGACAAATAGTCCTTCAACACTTGACATGCATGCGTTAAATTTTCTTTCAACTTTTGTGCTAGATCTAAATTGTTTGAAACGGATCTGATTTTTACACATCATCTATAGTGGTTTTCTATACTTTAGGAAACAATTAAAGGTTGGAGGATGACACTAAATTTTTATCCCTACACTTCTTCCATTCTTGCGCGAGTTTTCCCAAAACTCGCATTCAACACCACCGGCATGAGATAACCTAAAAACCCGTTCTTATACATCATCTCCAAGATCCTTTATATCTCTTTTCTCATCATGGATCAGGTACATATGTTCCTTTTCACATTCTTTCTTACATACTTTTAACTCATTTTTGATCATATTTATGCGTATTTGAATAATTGTTCATTCTTCTCTTTTGTAGGTCCTTCCTTATGAGAAGTGATAGTCACATCAATCACACATCATCCAAAAAACAATCAACATCAATAACATGTACAAATGTGAAATCTATACATACATTCTCACCCTAGGGTCATCATCATCACTTTTTTGTGCTTCCTCATCTCTAACATCCATGCTTCATATATTTTATCATTCAATGATTTTCCTCTCGCACACTATTCGCTATCAATCTACACGGTTAGTAGATACACATCTCTTATGTACTTTATGTTATCAAGCATTCACTAAACAAAATAAATTGGGGAAAATGTAAACACTAAATCACACACTTTGGGTACCTATCTAGTCCTAAATCACATTCTACTATTCATATGATTCATAAGTAAGAAAATTACTGATTGACCCATGTTTGTGGCATTTTTGCTTGCTTTTAGTTTTCCTTTTTGGTCTCACACACCTTATTTCCTGAGCCTCACTTTCGACCCTTAAGTTTCTCTAAGTTTGGACACTAGCACCCCACCAGGATGCCAATGTCGGGTGATTTAACAAAATCTAACTATTAATTTCTTTTGCTAAATTTAAATATGTACTAGCACAAATGATTAAATAATGCTACAACACAAGTATATGATCTAATAAAATCAAAACCCTAAGTGCAATAGAAAGGGAGAATAAGTTAGGCGATAATTGATAAAATATCAAGGTGTCTCGATCCTAGAAAAATGATGAGCAAAATTGGTAAACTATCATAATGATGTACAAAAATAGCATAAGTGTGTGAACTAGGGTGTCCGGGATGACACTTTGGCACATGGGCACAAGGATCCCCTCATGGGTGCTAGGGTTTGTGTAGAATCTTAGGATCTAAATTTTTGAGGGTCACGAGGTTGTCTTTGATCTTTTCTTCCTATTGCTAGTGTCTCACACAAATCCCATAAATGTCATCGTTAAATTACAATATAGAATCCACCTGTAAAACCCAAAAAAATCAAACCCTAAAAAAGAAAGATGTAAAATGAGGGGTCATATTTTCCTCAGTTGTTACGATGGTGATCTTACGACTGAGTGTTGTGCTATATCTCATACCCAATGTAGTTCTATGTGATTATGTGTGCAATAGTGTCCTTAGGTGCCCTTGCGCCAATGATGCCAAATATATAATGGGCTATGGCTAGATAAAATGTAAGAATGTGTGGATGTAATAAAAGAAACCCCTCTTATGCAGTGTATGCAGATGTAAGAAGCCCAAAGAATGTATTCCCTTTGTATGTAGATAGCCCAATAGTTTCCATCCCTTAATAATGGTATGTATGATGTGTTTATATAGGGATCTCTTGTTTAAATTTTGACACTAGTAACATGACATGCTGACTAGGACCTTAGGATAGGGGAAGGATAACTGAAAAGGATGACCACAAATGTCAAAATAAAGATAAGAAATAATCAAGACATACTCACCCACTACTGGACATAGGTGCCTAAGTGCTAGAGTCCAATATGGGGCACTAGTGTCCCAAGAAAAAATGACAACAAATATGAAAATACTAACATATAGGGATCCTTGTGACCTAACCAGAAATCAATGTAGGAGTGACATAATCAAAAGAGATGAAATATATAAAAGAGTAATAAAAGAAGACAATAGAAAACAAAAGGGGGATGGACAGGGGGATGTGTTACCAGTGAATACTCTTTTCACTCAAGATCCATACATAAAACATCATACTTGCTGAAATAGTAATATAGTAGTAAGTGCATGATTTTGTGTCTACATTTTCCACCTTTATCCTATTTGAATGCAATTTAAGTAGTGTAAAGGAAGTAATGAACATACTTGTGTGCAATATGAAGAAGCCCTTTTTGTAGAAGTATGCACAAAACAATGTGTAACATGGCAAACCATGGATCGGCGTGTCGATCCAGGTGGCATAAAACAAAGATAGAGCTGTGATTAAGGAACACTATGGAGATAATTTATGATTCAATTTCGAGAATGTGGAGTTTTTTATTTATTGTGAAGCAAATATTATGAATGGGGAAAGGGAGCAATCAGTTCCTAACCCAATTCTATATGTTGTGTGAATAAATGAAGGATTTGGGAGTCCTTTCCGTCAGAGGAAGAGTGTAGGGATAGAGGTATAGTTTTACCCTCTAACTTTAACTACATCCCCGAAAGGTCAAACCACTCCGGATGGTATTTTTTTCGATGAAAATTAAACCGAAAACCAATAAACCTTTTTGCATAACATGAAGGTTAAGATAGAATCAAACTAGTTTAATCATAGTTTTACTTAAGATTTGGGTTAAGCATAGGTAGTTTAATACATGCTTTGAATAATCATTTAACCTAAGATCTGGGAATGTTCTATTGCTAACAACAATTAGTATCCATACATCAACAAAAAATGAAATAAAACACACTCAAAGACTAAAAAAAAGAGATCACCAACCATAAAGATTAATACCAATAATAAAGACTTTATTCATGTATTCATATCTTTTAGATACAATTGATAACTCTTATATCAAACTAATTTTTGTATATCCAAATAAATATTATCAACCTTTATTCGACAGAGTGAAACCTATAAACAAAGTAACCTCTTGAAAAGGTGAAAATGAATGATATTATACCTTCACTTATTTATTTTATTTCAAATATCGTAATGATCTCATAAACAAAAACATCGAACAAAGACAAAGGGAAAAACAAGATATGGACATATTTACATATTTCATAATTTTTTTAATATAAACATGAAGACGAAAACATATTTGAATTAATGAAATGATGTACAATGAACGCTAAAACAACGTCTTAACAAGATCATGATCAAATATCAAGGCCAACATGGCCACATATTACATTCATTTTAGATAGAAGAAAAGACATCATGAATATTTCTCTAGATACGTAAAAAATCAGAATCAATTAGATTAAGAATAAATAATATTTAATCAAATAATCAAAATAATAATATATAAACTAGATATACTTGTTGTATCCGAAACTCACATTTAAACCTCAAAACAATGATTTCATGATTCCTGTAAGATCACTTGCCTCAGAAATGCATTGCACATAATTAATTTCGAATGAAATAACTTTCAAAAAGCTACAAAATACTTGGTTTTTCATCCTTTGTAATTGAATCCTTCATGTCCTTTTATAACAATCCTCAAGAATGGAATTAGTTATAACCGATTTGTCTTATTTTAAAATAAAGGATGTTTTTAAAAGTTTATAATAATAAAATGTCACTTTATAAATTAAAGTGATAATACATATAACTTTTTAAATAAAGGACACATGATTTTAAATTTAACTTTATAAATAAATGAGTGAGGTGTATAATATCAAAATAAGGGCCACATAGGTATTGCATACACAATAAAAAAATAAACACAATCCATACTAACATCCATCATTAAAACAACTAACACCTCATTAATATATCACAACCAATAATATACCATAAATCCATATATGCATTAATATATCACCACCATTAAGTTCTCAAATATGTCTCAAAATGTTAAGTATCATATCCCAAAAATATGAAAATGTATCAAAATACCAAATGTATCCAGCCAAGTATATCAAATCAAAATATGATTAATCAATCATTTACCATCAAATATAATAGTTTCCTCCCTATCTTAGTGACCATCTCCACGTACTCATACGGCTCAATAGGAATAATAGTGCGGTGAAGACCATATTCCTCTTGTACTTCCAATTTCACTCTTTTTACAGTCTGTGTCACCTTAGGTACAATAGAAGAGGACCTAACATGCTTAGAAGTGTGTGGGGACTCATGAGAAGGTACAATTTGGTTTATTTTAGGTAAAAGTGGTGCAAAATGGGGCTATGGAGTATGCTGTGGGATTGCATGAGAAGGGGCAAAATGGATTGATCTATTAGAAGAAACAAGATTATTTTCAGCATGCACATGTTCAAGATTTGGTAGAGGTGGATTATTGAAACTACGAGAAGGAGGATTACGGGATAAGACTCAATCAATTATAACACTTCATGTAAACAAGGCTCATTGGCATCAAAGTGAATAGATACTCGAGTAGGACCATGCTTGACAAAGAGTCTACCACCCTGAAGTGTACTAGTTCCCTTTGGCCATGTCTAGGTGAACCTCTATGTCATGATTTGCCATGGAAACTATTATGTCCCCAAGAATGGTGTGATTCAGACCTCCTATACCCCCATCCATCTCATCCTGACATGGTATAAAGATTTAAAAATAATGAATGATTACCAAATCTTAACATGTGTAGTCTTCAAAAACTAAACTTGCCAATTCAAATCATAGTTTACAGTCAACAAATAATGGCATATTATAAAGATAAACAAATATTTATCTTTACAAAATCATCTTAACTATTTCATATCATCTTTGAGATATATAAATGCCCATATGCCATTAACAAAGTTCCCACATGCTGAAATCATTTTAGACTTTGTAAAAAAATGGAAGAACTCCTTATAACATGCACACATAGCTATCTTGACTGATAAATATTCATACTTGAAGCCTCTATTCTATCTATCCATACTTCATTTACATATCCTTGAAATGGTCAAGATTAATTTATAAGCATGCCCACTTTCTCAAATTTCTCAAACCATTATTATATGCAATCGAGAGCCCATATATATGCAAGTATCAGAATAAGAAAACAATCATTTCATACTCTGCCATAGGTTCCATTATGGTACTTCAAAACTGAATGCCAACAACCCATCATTGTCGACTACAAATGACTTTAAAATAAAATGCATGCACTTGCAACCTTATCACAATCTACAGGAGGCCTTCCAGAATCTATCATGATATATAACAATGAGTTCACAAGAAAATTCTGGGTCATTTGGTTAATAATTGTTTGCCAAAATAACCATTAAAATTTCTAAATGCCCAGATGAAAAACTTCATTTTAACTGCACTGAGATAATATTTTCACTTAGAATCCAAAAGCAAACAACTTATAACCATTTTTGAGCTTTTGAAATACCCAGATGAAAAGATATTTGAAAAAATTACTTAAGTTCAGTATAGGAAGTATTTTCATTTTATGTGGACTGTAAACACAATAACCAAACATGTCGTCGAATCCTATAAGACTGAAACAAAAATATTTCATTCTTTTAAGACACAACAATACCCTCACTATTGCATGCAAGTATTTTGAAGCAAATATGATTCAAAATAAACTGACATCAACAATAGCTCAAAACATAAAGGAAATAAATGGGTTTCAATATATTCAACCCAAAATATTCAGATTTCAACTTTAAACTTTTTATCTCTTCTTTCACAAGCATTTTAAAGACCTCGACTTTGCATATAAGTTCAAAAAATAAATGAGTATGTGAAAGATCACTTAAGTCAATGAGCTCAAATACATTTTCGAGTAGACACCGGAAACTCAAAAGAAAAACAAAACTAAATCATGACCAAGGCACAACTGTCAAGCATCTAGGCTCATACCTGTAACTTTGACATGTCTAAAAACCAAAAACCGTGAGCTCATGCACAAACCAGACATCTCCGAGCTCCTAAACTTGCAATGAAAACCAAATGAATACCAAACCAACTCGCTATGCTTCACTCCATTACCTCACCCCATATTCAATGCCATAAATCAATTGTCATTAATCACCCATTATCTACTACCACATCATACCTAGGGAGCAGGAATTTGAAAATGGTGGTTTGCCAATTTTAATTTATTAAACTCCAAACATCATACTTTAGCCCCATATTAGTTTAAATTAATAAACTATAGGTTTTATCAAAGAACATATAAGATAGTCATCAAACCACAATTAGATATTTGTATTCATCAACTATTATGTAAGAAATCACCTCCATGTGCCTGAAAATGATAATTCGATCAATATATATGATCTATTTCGCTCACTGCCACATTCCTATACTTATTTCCAAAAGGGAAAGATTAGAGAAATTAAAATACGAGCCTCGAATCCAAACAACGAGATTACAAAATGAAATTTAATCTCCATGATGACTATCAAATATGATAACCAAGGTGATGATATATATACTTATATCAAAATAAGGTGATAACCATCATTTTAAAGGATGCTCGAAACCACTTAGTGAAAATAATTAAATAGCGTAATTAATACTTAGTGGCTGCCAAATTTATATGAACATATAGGTAAACAAGCTTTAATGTGAATGTCGTGTTTAATTTTGAAAAGAAGAGGGGTGTTAAAATTTTAGTAATAACACTCGCCATACTTGCCGCTAGTTTCTTGCTTCAAGAGGCTAGGCTGCATCAAAAATGGTTAAATTTTAACAAGCTCAAGATTTCAATGCAAGTTCATTGTTTATTGAGTTGATCTCATGCGGACCTATAATAAGTTTTAATCAAGGAATATAAGTTCAATGGATCAAAAGTGGAGAAGGGAATACAAGAGATAGGGAAGTGAGGGTTGGAAAAGTTCAACATACAAAATCAACCTTCATAATTTTGAAAATAAAGTATGGATTCCTCTACATCAAGTATATTAGAGATATTATATAAAGAGAATCTGAAAAACATATTCTATAAATGATCCAATTGAAAACTTCAAGAAATATTACCATATGAGAAGTCTGATTATATCTTCACCTCCATCCAAATTATTGAAAAGCAATTTGTTAGTATATTAAATGATCATGACATCCTCGTTAAAAAAACAAGCAAATATCCAAACAAAGAAAAAAACCAAAAAGGGAAAACAAAGCAAGAAAGCAAAAGAGAAACAAACAAATATATACATAAGATATAATCAATGATTTAGTTATAAGAGTGTTTTAAATGATGTCCATTCACCGTGAATATTAACCAATCACCATCTATTTCCTTTAAATAAAAAGCATTATTATCAAGAACAAAAGAAATTTGGTATGGACCTAACCACAAAGAATCAAATTTATGATGTTTCCCAGGGTTCTCTTGAGCTTTATCCCAACACAAAACTAAGTCTCCAACTTTAAATATTTGTGTGTTAACTTTGTTGTCAAACAATGTTTTCAACTTTTCTTTACCATTTTTGAGCTCTACAAAGCAATTATCCTCATTTTCTCTAAGGTCAATAGTTCATCTAAACACAACTGCAAATTATTTAAGTCATCTATGCCAAAATTTTGAGCAGTACGTGTTGAAGATATTTGAAGTTTGATTGGCATAGTGGATTCAAAACCATAGGCAAGCATAAAGGGTGAAAATCCAGCTTGTTGTTCTATTAGCCCATAAAGCTTCAAAATTTTAAGGGGCCAATTTCTTTCACTGTCATTGACCAACTTTTTCATGATGTTGATTAAATTTTTGTTCGTAGATTCAGCTTGACCATTATCCTGTGGGTAATACTTCGATGCATGACTTTAAATAATGGAGTACTTATTAAGGAAATTCAAATATTCTTTAGAAATGAACTAAGGACCATTGTCAGATATAATTTCCTGAGGTACTCCAAAGTGTGAGAAAATATGATTTTCAAAGAAAAAGACCACTTCACTAGCCACATAACTCTTTAAAGCAACAACTTTAGCCCACTTTGTAAAATAGTCCGTAACTGTTAGAATGTGTCTTTAACCAAAAAAAGAAAGGAGATGATTATCTGAAATAAAATCAATTCCGCATTTTGATAAATGTCTTTAAGGTAATGCGGTATTTAAAGTCATGACCGGTAAACATTCATGACTAGAAAACATTTGACAAGGAGCACAAGACCTTACCCATTTATATGCATCTTTAAATAAAGTAGGCCAATAATAACCGACACGCAAAATTTTGTTAGTAGTTTTTTTGGAAACAAAATTTCTACCACAAACACCTTCATGAAAACTCCTAAGCACACATTTAATTTGATCATGAGTTAAACACCTCAAGAGAATGCCATCACAATTTAAAAAAACAATAAATTCTCCAAAAGCACAAATTTAAGAGCTTGAAAGCGAAGTGCTCTATGCTATTTTTTATCTAATGACTTAGGGCATGATTAGTTTTTAAAATAATAAACAAGATTGTGATACCAATCATCTTGGGATAACAAATAATCCCAATCACACATGTTGAAACCTATGTTAAATTTAGATGACAAATCATTACCTATCATAGCTTGGAAATGAGGTACAACATGTAGGGCATCATCAACTGTCAGGATAACCAAATTGATATTTGAATAATTTCTTTTTGTTAAATGTTTGACAAACTCATTTCCTTTGATGGTTTTGCACATTTCCAGCTGTAGATCAAATTTTTGGATTTTGAAAATCCACTTGGCCAATCTTTCGTCAATCACAGGTTGTTTAAGCAAGTAAGCTAAAACATGAACATTAGAACGCATAATAATTTTATTTCCCATCAACAAGTACTTGTATTTCCCTAAGATTGAAACTAATGTGAAAACAAATTTTTCAATCAAAGGGTACCTGATTTCAACATCTTTTAAGGTTTGAATGAAATAAGCAATGGGTTTTTCATTATTTGATTCAAAGTATTGAGTTATGACAACACCCATAGCTTTATCAGTAGTGTTTAAATACAAGACGAAAGGTTGTGACAAATCAGGTTTAGCCAAGATAGGTGCTAAAGCAATATAATTTTTAACATCAACAAATATAGAATTAACATGTGAATCCCATGCAAAACCATGATTCTTCTTCAAAAAAATCTGCAATGGGGCAGCCTTATAAAAAAATTAGATATGAATTTTTGTACAAAATTGATTTTTCCAAAGAAAGAACGTAAACCAAATTCATTTTTAGGAGGCTGAAGTTTCGAATGGCTTTAAATATATCAGGATCAATAGAAATACATGTTTGTGTGATGATGTGACCAAATTTTTTTCCTTCAGTAACACCAAAAATATATTTTTTTGGGTTGAGAGATATACCATATTTACGAAAACGAATACAAATTTCTCTCAAATGATCTAAATGTTTTTTTTTTTTTTTTTTTTTTAAATACACAATTAGATTATCTAGATAAACTTAAATTATAACCCCAATCAAATTATCAAAAGCAACATGCATTTCTCTTTGAAAGATGAAACCTACATTTATTAAACCGAAGGGCATATAATTAAAAGCAAAGGTACCTTTCCATGTAGTGAAAGTAGTTTTATGTCTATCTTCAGGATTTACAAAAATTGATTATAACCTGAAAATCCATCTAGAAGAGACATCATTTTAGACCCAGAGACCTGATGTAAAATTTGATCAATATTTGGAAAAGGGAAGTTATATTTTGTGTTTGAACGATTTAAATATCTAAAATCAACACAAAGATGAATGTCTCCATTTTTTTTTCACACTGACACCAAGTTAGCAACCCACTCATAATATCTAACCAAAAAAATGACACCACCTTCTAACATATTTTCAAGCTCCTTATCGAAGGTGTCTTACAACAAGGGGATCGCTCTTCCAGCTTTCGAGGAACATGTTTGATCCCAAGTTTAATAAGAATATCATGTTTTATAATCCTATTATCATACCCTTTTAAGCCTTTATAGGACCAAGCCAAAACATCAATGAAATCTTGCAGCAATTTAATGAAGGCTTCTTTTTATCTAGAGTCAAACAAGAACCTAAATAGACGTATTTCAGTTCTTTTACCAAGATTCACAACAATTATTTCCCAATAATTATCCTAGGGGTTTGTACAAGAAAATATTTTAGGGCCGATCGTGAGGAGAAAACATAGATTCTAAACTTACCAGACCAACAAGTAGTTTATTACCTGAGAGCTACAAATAATCACCACAATTCAACACATAATCGTCTAAATCAAAGTAATTTAATTTCAAATAAGTATCAATATGTTCATCATAGGAGAAAAAGCCAATTAATCTCTAAATCAGGTATCATAGGCCTATAAACTTCCTTAAAAATGTAGTCAATCTGATATGCAAAATTAGGATTTGAAGCAAACACAACTAATTTATTAGCCCTAGAATTTAACTCTTGAAAGATGTGATTGATATTAAATGCTTCAAATTGTTCAATAAGGGACCAAATTTTTTGAGTGTAATGATGAAGCCTAGTCTGATTTGTTTTATAAATCTTTTTGACCTATCTAATAACTAGTTCTAAATCTCCAAAAATAGATAACTTTTTAATTTTCAGACTTAAGGCTTGTTGTAGGCCTAAACATAAAGCTTCAAATTCATCTGTATTGTTTGTTGCTTCAAATGCCAATTGGAAAGTGTAATTAAACTATATTCTTGTGGGTTACTTAATGACTAATCCGACACCATTAACAAATTGATAACTAGCTCAATCAAAACACATTTTCTAAATATCATCAAGGTAATAATCTAACAAGTTGGTTATCTTCATCATCAAAAAAATTAATGTCTAAAGTATTTAAACCATAAGTTCCCATACCAGTTTCTACAAATGTAATAGATGATGTAGTTCCTTCAATTGGTGTTCCTAACCATTCTTCCCTTTGAATGAATGTTATGACATTTCCTATTGGTGCCCAAGTGAGATCCTTTCCAATAAAATCACTTATGGCTTGAGAGGAATATCTTCCAAGAAACATAGCATAATTAGCAAGTATATCTAAGATATGCACATTTCTAATAAATCTAACCCTTTCATCTTGTGTTATCTTAATCACTATGTCCCTAAACTTACCACAACATTTGGTTTGATGAGAATCAAAACCGGTCAACTTTCTGTTGTCATGTTCATATGGAATACCCAATTGGCCAGCGATGGATTTGGGAATAATGTTTTTCGAAGCACCTATATCTAATATGTAATTATGTATGATTTTATTTTGAATTTTAACTGTCACATAGAAAGGTGGAATGTAATCAGGTGTAGAATCAGATTGACTCATTACTTGATATTCATCATGATCAGATTCACTTTCATAATTATCTTCTTAAATAACTACTAATGATTTAAATTCAGATCTATTTTTGTGAGAAACTTCAAATTTTTTAAACTCAGCACATACGGAAATCCAAGATCACAAACATATTCAAATTTCTCATAGAGTTCTTCATATCAGCTACAATATCATACCCACAAGTAAATATATAATTTTTAGTAAATGATTTACCTTTGTAAGGTTGATATTGTGCATTATTTAAACCAGATGGAACATCATCTAAAACAGGTTTAGTTGATTTCTCTTGCTATTTTGCTTTTGTTAGAGTGATCAAATATATGTTTCCTTTATCACTATCAACGGTTTTACCTTTTTGACCCTCATTTTCAGCATAATATTTTGACCGAGTTTGCATTGCATTTACGTTAAAGTAAACAAAACTACACATTTATGAAACATTCTTTCCTTTGATGAGTTTCCTAACTTTCTTAGTAGCTTTACATGTTAGCGTAGGTATTTACCTTAGCTCATGTTCACCTAGGTACTTTATTTACCTTTATTGTATTTATCCTCACCCACTTATATGTGTGGATATTTCTTTTTATTTATTTAGATATCAGGGGATATTATCTAGTTGTTAGGTATAGTTCTTTCCTTGATCTATGGTATTGACTAGTTTTTTTCTTGATGTCTAGTTCTTTCCTAAATCTATGGTCTTGAATAATTCTTTGATGACTAGTTCTTTCCATGATTTATGGCTTGATCTATGACCTTGATTGGTTCTTAGATTGTTATTCCTTGCACATATAAGAAAGACCCATTCTCATTATATATCATTGAGTTCCATAATAATATATGATATTGCTTCTCATTTGTTTGTAAATGTTTATGCAAAGTTATTCTAGATAATTAATTTCATCTTATTAATCACATTGTTTTATTAGCATCTCGTATTCTGGCTTGGTATGATCTACTTATCGTTCCTTTTATGGTATCAGAGTAGGAGATTGCTTTGTTGACATCCGTCCTCAGTAAGTTTCGTTTTGTAAGTTTTTTTGTGTTTTCATATATTTGGGATTTGTTTATATTTTGTTGCTGTGTGTATTTTTATGCAAAACAGAGGCCACCATTGGATGCAAAAGACATGAAAACCCTAAGATCGATCAGAAACTCGACCATTTCGAGGCAATCATTTTTTTAGTTTTTAATGGCGATTGTAGAGAAACGCACCGGCTTTTTGCCTCGGGATTCACACCAGACGGGAAAGAAACTGAGGAAATTGATTTGTGGGTTTGTTGGATTTATCGAGATTTAGACTGGGTTTTGTATTTTCGCAATGCAGTCACCGTCCACACAATCTAGAAATAATAAATTTTACTGTAAGAAGCAAACTGGATGTGACACACCCTGAGAATAGTGAGTTGCACACACTCATTGAGTTCCTTAGCCCTTGGTCATATGAGGGCTTAAAACTTGTGATTCCTACTAGTAGGTGCTTAACTGTAGCCCCCTTTCATTTTATTTGTGTGGTGAAGGCAAGAGAATTTTATTCTGTTTTAGTGGCAACTAAAATAAATAGTAGAACACAATATTGAAAAGCTTGTAACTTTTGATCAGTAACTCGGTTTTGAGTGTCATTTTTTACAAAAGTGCTTGTTTTTTCATGATTTTTCCATTGGAAATATTTATTTTGAGAATCACACTATAATTATAAAGTGCCATATTGTAGCACACACTCATTATAAAAACTTGATGAGATCACTTCTCTTAATCTCGAAGATTTTCAACAATTATAGATTATCTTACCAAGTTCAAGCATTTGTTGAAATAATTGAAGGGGAGTGGAAGAGATAATAAAGATGAAGAGTGTGTTTACTTGATTCTATCCAAGTTGAGAGGACCATTCCAAAATTTTTCTTCTACCTTTTCTCTAGCATGGATGCCTTAGGTGACACATTAAAAATACCTAAATTAGAAATATTTTGTGAAAGACTTATTAAGGAAGAATCCAAATTGTCTCACCTTGAGTCTTCTACCTCTCCAAAGGCATTAGTTGCATCTAATCCTAAGGAAAAGGGAAAACCAAATAGTAAAAACAAATCCACACCTTCTCCATCTCAAAATTCTCCTAAACCCAAAGAAAACAACTCAAAATCCAAGGAGTCTTCTAAATTCAAGAATAAGTCTCTCCGTTTCATGGTCTTTTTGTGGGGGTAGTAATCATGAAGAACATAGGTGTTATAAGTGAATGCAAGCCTTAGAGGATGCAGTCAAGAAACCAAAAATTCTATCTCCACACCACCTCCTAATCAACATGGAAAAGCACTTAATGTTGTTGGGAGATCTCAATCACCACTTATAGACAATTGGGTTATAGATTCTAGTGCTTCTCATCACATGACTTCTTCCAAGGATTCTTTTGTTTCTCTAGGTTTGAGTTCTACTTCCAAAATTGAGGTTGGAGATTCTTCCTTTCTTTCTATTAAAGGAAAAGATGATATACAACTTGATGGTGGCAATATCCAAGATACACTATATGTTCCTAACATCACTACAAATTTACTTTTTGTATATCAAATTTGTCATTCTGGTTAAGGAAAAATAGTGACTTTTACACCACATGGAGCATAAGTACAAACTTTGTTGGAGCCTCATTCACTGGTTGCTTAAGGTATTGTTGATCATAGTTCTAGACTATATCACTTTGAGGGTTTTGATGACACTTCTTCTATAGGGACATGATTGGTTTCTCATGCAGATTCAAAGAGTAAGCTTTGGCATGAAAGATTTGGACATCTCAATTAAAAATATTTGAAGGAGTTGAACACTCATGGTATGGTAGATGGTCTTCCTAGAGTTTCTTGTCTTGAGGGATTTTTTCATGGTTGTGCATTAGGGAAACAAAACCAAGATCCTTTTCCTAAGAATTTTTCTAAGAGAGCTTCTTCACCACTTGAGCTTGTGTATAGTGACTTGATGGTTTTTCCTACCCCATCTTTCAATGGAGCTAAGTATGCACTTATGTTTATTGATAATTTCTCAAGGCGCACTTGGGTTTATTTTCTCAAGTAAAAAAGTAATGTTTTTCACACTTCAAAGTCTTCAAGGATTTGGTTGAGAAACAATCTTCTAGAAAGATAAAGAACCTTTGTAGATCGATAATGGGGAGTACTTCAACAATGCGTTTTCTGATTTTTTTGGCAACTCAAGGAATTATTCACCAAAGCATTTTGTTCCTCATACTCCACAATAGAATGGCTTAGAGAAAGGAAGAATAAAAATTTGAAGGAAATGGATAACTATATGATGAATTCTAGAGATTTACCTCCTATCTATTGGGTAGAAAGCTTAATTGTGCTAACTACATTCACAATCATGCACCCCACACGAGCAATTGAGCATTTGACTCTAGAGGAAGCTTGGTCCAACGCTAAGCCAAATGTATCATTTTTTCAAGTCTTTAGGAGCCATACTTAGGCCTTTGTGCCGAAAAAGAAAAGGAAAGATTTGGATAGAAGAAAAAAATCTTTATCTTTGTAGGGTATTGTGAGGACATGAGAGCTTATCAACTTCTAGATTCTAATACTTATGACGTTCTTTTTCAAACACATGTTTAGTTTGATGAGCACTTTAATCCTCATGATTCTTCATCTTCTTCCATGCTTCCTCCTTCTACTTCATCTCATCTTGAGGATCCTTTCTTTGAGGAGGTTGATGAGGAGGTTATAGATGTCGTTAAGGATCCTATTCCCACTTATGTTGTCATTATGCCTAATTGGTCTCGTACTACAGTTTGTGAGGCATCACCTTATATAGAGGATCTTCTACCCATTAGGCATCATCACGCACATTCTACATGTTCTGGACTTTTGTGTCGAGGACTTTCTTAGGATCCACAATATTTTTCAAAGGCTTATGGGATATAGGAGTGGGATGATGTGATGACAAATGCCGAGTATTCTTCTTTGATGAAGAATCATACTTGGGATTTGGTATCTCTTTCTAAAGGAAGAAAGATGGTTGGATGTAAGTGGGTATACCAAACCAAATACGAAGCTGATGGGTCCATTAACAAGTATAAGGCTCATCTTGTTGCAAAGGGGTTTTCACAAGTTGAAGTTATTGACTACTTTGAAACTTTTGCACCCGCTTCCAAGATGGATTCAGTATGCCTTACACTTGCTCTTGCTACATCATAGGGGTGG
Source organism: Taxus wallichiana var. yunnanensis (assembly GCA_018340775.1). NCBI lineage: Eukaryota > Viridiplantae > Streptophyta > Pinopsida > Cupressales > Taxaceae > Taxus > Taxus wallichiana. The sequence goes on from CM031239.1 coordinate 493,126,547, forward strand.
CCTGTATATCAGATGGATGTGAAGAGTGTCTTCTTACATGGATATCTACAAGAGGAAATATACATGGAGCAACCGATTGGATTTGTTTAGGATTCTTCTCTTGTTTGTAGGCTCTGAAGGTCTCTCTACAGTCTCAAACAAGACCCTTGGGCTTGTACGAGAAGATGTATTCTTTTCTTCTATCTACTTGGTTTTGTTCATTTCCACTCCAATCATACAAAGGTATCTCTCGGCATGTTGGTGAGGATATTGTGATACTTGTCTTGTATGTTGATGATCTATTACTTACTGGACTTAATCTTCTTCCCACATTCAGAGTATTTAGAGGGCTCTTTCTACACAATTTTACATAACAGATCTTGGGTTATTGCATTATTTCCTTGGTTTGCAGATTTCTCAGACAGATTCAAGGATTCATTTGAGTTAGCAAAATTACACCCATGATCTTCTTCGGTGCTTTGATATGGCTGATTACAAGCCAATTCCATCTCCTTTTCAGTCTGTGGTTACTCTTACTTCCACATGTACCACACCACTTTGTGATCCTACATTGTATAGGTAGTTGGTTTAGAGTTGTAGACACCCCAATTTCACATCTATCCTAAATCAATTAATTTCCCTTCCTCATTTCCCACAAAAATACACTTCGAATTAATCAAATATAATTTGATTAATTATCCATTTCCAAATCTAAAAATAATCTAATCCTCACAACATGTCATTATTCTCCATGTTTTTCCACTATTGAATTAAAAATTCAAATTCAAATCCTCACCCACCATTCGTGGTCCCCACTCACCTAAAATCCTCCACTTATGAATTAAAAATATAATTCAAATCCTCACCCATTCTTCGTGGCCCCCACTCACCTAATCTTGCCCACATTTTCAAACCATCCACCTAATCTTGCCCACATTTTCAAACCATCCACCTAATCTTGCCCACATTTTCAAACCACCCACTTAATCTTGCCCACATTTTCAAACCATGATTACTTAAATTAATTTAAGCTAATCACTCCCTCAGGCTATAAATACAACCTTACCCCTCCCCTCTAAACACACGGAGAATAAGCTTTCATGCCATATCTAAGTTCTTGCATCCTTTGAGCAAAGAACATCATTCTGCCTTGTTCTAATGCCAAAATAGCCTCATAATCCTTTTTCCCATCCAGTGCAAAGTAAGAGGATCATTGTTGCAGGAAGGTCTTGCTCCGTCTTGAAGAAAAGCACCTACATATCACAAAATCAGGGCTCAATCCAAGTTTCCTAGCCCATTCTGAGGTTTGCTACGGAACGCGAAGGAGGAGGTATGATTATTGGTATTTTACTTCCTTGTTAGTAGTGTATTTTTCATAGCTTACATTCTGGCACGCCCGGTTACTTTCGATCTGTTACCATTAATTTCCCAATTAGTGGTTTTATCCGTTCTTTGTTTATTATTGTTTATTATTATTTCCTTTTCTATTCCTTATGGTCTTCTTTGGTTAACCTTCACGCTTTGGTTAGTGTCTTTGTTGTGTGGTGTCTTGTGGTGTATCTGCAGGTTATAGCAACAATGAAACTATGCAGCTCATCCTGTCTTTGATCTCCTCGGTGCTTGGTGTTTAGTAGTTCTGATTTTTCTATTCACTCGTAATCTATAGAAACACAAGCACTAATCATTAGTTTATCATATTAGTGTCATGGGACAACCAATCCGGAAAATATATTTATTTATTTCCTTTTGCTAAAATAACTGTTTTGTAAGAAATTAATCATTTACTATTTTTTTCTTTCTTTTATTTTAGTCAATCATTTTATGATCTAACACTTTCTTTCTATTTATTTTTATTTTTTAACCTTGCTGTCCAAATTTTAGCTTCTCAGGTGAAGTATAGAAGTCAGAAAATAAACAAAACCAACTCCCGGGACGTTTTTCTCACGTTTAAAATTTTCATTCAGAGCGTTCTCGTAGCCCATCTTCCGGAAGCCATAACTTTTGCTCCCGAACTCGGAATGACTTCATTTTTTTTTTAACAGAAAGGTATTGAAAAGATCTATGTAATGAAAAAATAATTTTTAGATTGAGACTTACAGAAAAATTTTGGTTTCATTTCTTCTAACACCTGTCTTTTTTGCAAAAAAACAACAAAATTATAATTTTATTTATTTTTATTTTTTAATTTTTATTTCCCGAAACATCCTCACACGTATGCTCTTTCCTCGCACTTCAAAAGTGATCTTGGAAATCAGAAACGTGAGGCCACTCAAGCTTTAGAAAATCATTTTTATTTTTAATTTTTTGCCTTACATTTAAATTTTCCGCGAAAACACTTCTCGGTAACGTTTTCACCCTCTTCTTTCATCATTTTTCTTTTTTGTGAACATAATCATTATCGCTATTTCACAATCATGATTAATTGCAATAATTATTAATATTTATTTTTTTAACAAAAACTATTTCAATTGTATCCGCGTATGCTCTTTTCTTGCGCCTTCAAGCGATCTAGAAAATCAGAAACGGTCACAATTTTTTTTAGTTTCTTGTTCTAACATTGCAGGATCCCCTAGCTTTGTTTTTCAACTGTCATTTTAATAATTATTTTCCTTTGTCATATTCTTAATATTTGTTTGGTCGTTGGTTGTGTATGCTCTTTTCCTGCGCCTTTGAGCGATCTGGCAAATCAAAAACAACCACGATCACTTTTCTAACATTTCATTTGCAGGATAACTACTAATTTGTTTTCTGTAGAACCGCGTTGCTGGAATATTGTCAAAAAAAAAAAAAACAACAAAAATCCCGCAAAAATACCACCATTTAAAGACAATTGCTGAAACTAAAAAAGGACGCTCAGGTACGCAATTATTTTCTGCTAGTGATTTATTTCAAGTTGGAAAGAACCCTGCGTTTAATCACTTTATCATATTGTTTTTGCACGTAGACGAGGTGGATTTCATCACCACCAAAGCTACACCGGTGACGTGGACTTGACTACCACGCACCAACAACGCATTTGCATTTGCATTGCACTTTGAGACCTAGTCTCATCACAACGTTCGGTATTTACCTCGCCGCTGCTCTTCACTTACAGGTAATGCTGTCGTGCAACGCATGCGAGTCACGCCTAAATAGCTGTAACAACGAAGCCTGGGCATCGTCCCTGTAAATCTTCGGGAGTTATAAGGACACCATACACATTCATCCCTCCATCACCTTCCACCTTTTCACAAAACCTCGCATTCCGACGTGGTGATTCACTCAAAAGCAGTAAGTAAGAATTGGTGAGTCTCCTCCAAAGTGCTCTAAGGGTTCCTCGTACCACCTGCCGTCCCCGTATAGAATTAGGTATATCAGACTAGGGTATATCGAGGACGATCTTCTTGGAGTAATAAGAACTCCGCATCCACCATTTCACAAAGATACTTGTATGATTGCATGAAACAATGATCATTCCCGAAGAAGTTGCCTCATAAGCCAAAACAATTGAATCCACATGACTGCTTGCTGTTTGAAAACACAATAGTTTAGCATTATTTTATCATAAAACTTGGCTGATATCAATGTGTTCATTGTAAAAGTTTAGACCCTAGTTGTGTTCCACAAAAAATCAGTTCTCGACCAATTCAATACCAAGCGAAAACATCCAAACAATCCAACCACACAGACCAAAACATCGCACCAATTTCATTAGCTTGCTTTAGCTAATAATACATCTGCCATAACTTATTTTCAGCTATATCCAATAGATATTGAGTGACTTGCGTTCACTCCTTATCTCATCAATTGTCAGAACATCCTTTATAGCTTGTTTCAAGCTATATCAAAATTACATTGGGTGACTTGTTTGAGTTCACTCATTATTTCATCAGTTGTCAAGTTTAACAAAATCCCATCTGACACAAATCCCTTCAAAACTCATTTTGAGTTCACAACTGTGTTGAGTCACTTGTTTGAGTTACTCTTCCTATCAAAAATCCAGAGCTTGTTAAAGCCAAACCAATCAACATATTCATCATAGCTTGTTTGAGCTACATCCCACTTGTATCGAGTACCTTGTTTGAGTGTACTCCTTACATTTTCGTCTGCTAAGCTTGTTTAATCCAAACCAATCAACATATTCGTCATAGCTTGTTTAAGTTATATCCCACTTGTATCCCGAGTAGCTTGTTTGAGCTTACTTCTTATAGCCTTACTTGTTAAAACTCAATTAAGCCAAAACAAAGATCACAATCAATAGGTTGATTTCTTCATCGCACCTTTCTTCATTTTCCCTCTCTTTCAAACATGATGAATTCACGAAAAACATCACACAATGAGCTATTAGAACAAATTAATAAGATGACAACACAACTCTCTCATATGGCTACCCAAATCAGCGAGCAATCACCCAAAAAGTCGATCATACAACCTCATGAAGAAATCACTTCAAGTAAAATCCAACGTCAGTTTACCCCCCTTGGAGAAAGTCTCTCTAGTGTTTTTCATCAACTAAAAGAGGCTAAACTGATAAGATATCCAATTACAAAACCCTTTGTCAAAGGGGAAGCTAAGCCATGCTGGTACAAACCTAACACATACTGTGAATTTCATCGCATTGATGGTCATCACATAGATAAATGTGTACGATTTAAGAATTACGTCCAAGACTTAATTGACGACGACGTCATCTCTGTAGAACTTGATGACAATGCTCTTGCAACCAACGACACATCCAATACCACAACTTTCCATGAAGAGCTGACTACTGTCGAAACTCCTATATATACTGAAATTCCACGAGATCATGACGACAATAGTCAAGACTCTCTAATTCCAAACCAATCGATATCTTCTTCAAATTTCCTTCCATTAGTTCAAACATACATTGAACCTGTTTTGGACAACAACATTCTTCCAACATCTACTGAGCACTTGAACTTATTTCAAGACTCTCTTTCAGCCCAAACATATATTGAACCTGTTTTGGGTGACAACATTCTTCCAACATCTAACGAGACCTTGATCTCATTTCAAGACTCCCTTTCAAACCTTGATATTACTGTAGACACTACAGATGAGGTTTCATTAACAAGTACCATTAAGTTTGATTCTATCATTCCAATATTGGCTCTTATGCCTAACATCTCTAGCCTTGTTGTCGAAACACAACCACATCGAGTTTGGCCACTTGCGACAATGCAACCTATTGTGTCCATCATGCTTTCAACAATCGATCTTGCAGGAATCTCATCACTAATTATTCTCACCTATAGAGACTTCTATGTGCATACATTCTATGAGGTAAGTATACCCAGGAATATCTTTACGCCACTTTTTCCATCTTTAATCATGAATCTATCCTCAAAACAATCAATTAATGGACAAATAGAAGCAACAAACCAAATAACACAAACCATCATTGTCAACACACATGGAAGCTATTGGCTTAACCAAATCTATCCCACTCTTTGGGTTTACCGCACATCTTATCACACACCTATTGGAGCCACTCCCTTCTACTTTATTTATAGTTGGGAAGCTATTTTACATGTCAAGGTTGAATTTTCATCCTTCATAATATCCTTCAAAGATGTAATCAATAAAGATTATTATCAATAGTCACGCCTTAATGAACTCGAGCTTCTTGATGAAAAACAACTTAATTCCCTAGATCATCTTCAAGTATATCAAAATTGGCTACGACATAACTACCATAAAAAATTCAAACCTAGAAAATTTAAGGTCAATCATTTCATTCTCAAAGAAAATCGAAAGAACACACCCAAAGAACGAGACAAACAAGAAAAATTTGAGCCCAACGAAATCATAGATAGTTTTGGGTTTGGAGCTTATAAATTGGCCATTGACACTGCCAAGTCCTTGAAAAACCCATGAATGCATTCCATTCAAAGAAATTATATTCTTGAAAGCACTCTATATTCCAGGAAACAACAATGTGTACATTGTTCCTTTTGTCTTTCTTATCTCCGAATAATTTAAATTTATTCATTTCCATTGGCAGATATTTTCTTTATCAAAATCACATCTTCATATTTATCATCATGAGACAAGTGCTAATATAAATCCTATTAAGTTTGTGAGCATCATACTTCTTCCACTTTCAGTCGCTTTCCTCTATGGTCATACTTAGAAGCTTCTTGATGGTACTATATTCCCTTCTAATACATTCTCTCTTTCATAACAAAGCTCTAAACTTCGTTACCCGATTCGTTTGGTTGTCCATCTCGGTCTTCGGTGTTGAACCTCGCGTCCTACTAGTCGTGTGGGGCTGAGATTGGGCGGACATTTCTTCCCAAATACACAAAGACTATTGTAAAAAAATCCATCAATTCAATAACTTATGAATAATTCATTGACACATCTTTCGTCCTTCATAGTCTTTGGTGTTGAGCCCACACTTCTTACTGGTAGTGTGAGACTGGGAATGGAGGAAGGTGCCCTTACTCGTCTACATCTTGTCTTCGGTGATAAACCCTTGCCTCTTACAAGTGGCATGGGGCAAAGCGTAGAGGGTCATTCTCATACAAGCATAAAAACATTGCAAAATATTCCAAAAACAAAAAAAAAAACAAAAAAAACAAAAACAAAACAAACAAAAAGGAAATTCACTCACCTATATTTTACCTTTGGTGATGAGCCCTTGCTTCTCACTAGTAGCATGGGGCAAGGCATAGGGAGTCATTTCAAAAATATAAAATATTATAGTGCTTACAAATTATAGAATCCCCAAACACGTAATTTAGATGCCTAAGTGAAGAGAGAACTATCCCTTAACCTCATATCTTATCAATCAGCAGGCCACATAACTGTCTAAGTCTAGCATGTGACTCATAAAGTGAAAGCCATTTTTGAAACCGGTTCAGTACCATTATGAAGAATGGAGTCACAATTTCCCAAAGGGATTGTTGTTAGCATTTGTCTCTATATTCATTATCCACCTCCTGCATCCTTCTTGATTCTCGGTGATGAGCCCACACATCTTACTAGTTGTGTGGAGTCAAGAATGGAGTTGGAATTCTTTTCATCATATCATCACCACCATATCCTACCAATGGAAAGTGAATTTATGTTATTTTGAGCATAAGTTACAATGCGGAACACGGTACATCGTCTCTCAAAATAAGTCTCGCACTGTCCATAAATTGTCAATCACCATGTAAAAATCAAAAACATTTGAAAATCGTAAAAAAATCCAAAAACATTTGATAATCGTCAAAAATCCAAAACATTTGAAAATCGTCAAAATCCAAAAACATTTGAAAATCGTCAAAAATCCAAAAACATTTGAAAATCGTCAAAAATCCAAAAAACAGTGTAAAAATCCAAAATCCAAAAAACATTTGAAAATCGTCAAAAATCCAAACACAGTGTAAACATCATAAAAATTCAAAAACATTAGAAAATCCAAAAAAATATAAAATTCAAAAACAAACATTAGAAAATCAAAAAATCCAAAAACAAAAACATTAGAAAAAATCCAAAATACAAAAACATTTGTAAAATTTTCAAAAGACCAAAAACATCCACAAAATTGTAAAAACTCAATAAGTAACACAGTTCATCCTTTGAACTATTATCCCAAACGAATGGTCCAACCACCTTATGACTACCAATTTCAAACCACTTCTCCTCGCGTGAATCCTCGCTTGGGGAAAATCCGGCTCTCATTGTTTCCTTGTTTGAGGAGACTGGCCCAATCCATTGTACCTCTGCTTGGGGGCACATCTAATCAATCATCACTGTGGAACACGTTAGGGACATGTTTACTAGTTCTTGTGTTGCATTATTAGTGGCAAATTATTAATTGCTTTCTTGTATCTTGATATATTACAGGGGGCATCTTGATTTTATATATCCCGGTGTTCTCTGTAATATTCTTATGTTATCTGATTGCATGTCGTACTGGGGCATCATACTTTCTTGATGGCCTCTGTCTATGCTCTCTTCCATTTGCATATCGTACTGGGGCATCAAACCTTTTTGATGGCCCTTGTCTATGCTATCACGCATATTACAGTCTAGTCATCCTGATCTTTTATATCACGATGCATCCTGTTATGTGCTATATTAAAATTAAGATGCTTTTCGTCACGTGAGTATCTTCCTGCATGATCAACATCTTACTTTGCACCCCATCCATTCACCCATACTAATACATTCCCCAGTTTGGGAATCCTACTTGATCACCGTTGCAGTTTGCGAATCCTACTTGACGATCTTTCTCAAGTAGCATTCACTATCCAACAGCTCCTTCTCCCCCACCATGATCACCATGTATTTGATCCATTCATTCTCACTTCTCATTTTTACTCCTCTACCGCTTATACTCATATTACCCTTCTCACCATTCCTGTCCCCTCTCACCCATTGGTATTCTTTCCTTTCACCCGTTTTCTTCCCGCTTGACAATCTTACTTAATAACCCCTTCTATATGGAATCCTCAGTGGAGGTTTACCCTCTCCCTAAGATCTTCCCGCTGTAGAAGCTTCTTCACCACATGCCCTCTCATCAAATAACCATCACCACCAAACACATCTTCCAACTCCACCTCTTCTACTTCCCATTCCCGCATCATTACTCTCACCACGTGGGCATCCCAATTAAGGATTCCCCTCACACTCTCCACCCTCCACTACATATATTCCTTCATCCATTCATGTTATACTCCTTTGTGTCCTTTCTTTCTTATTATCACCTCATCTCATATCATATACCACTTAGGCATACCTCACTGACTCTTTTCTCATCCTTCCCCAAATCCACCTTATGCCTAGGTCATCCTACTTACACGCTCTCGTAGTATGGCAAATTCACTTGAGGGTTCCCCTTCAGTCCATTTTGTCATACCCTATTCCCACCAACTCTAACATCATCCTTCTTCCTCAGCTTGGCGATCTTACTTAACCATCCCAGCCGCATGGCAATCTTACTTAAGACTTCTACTTAAGGTTGATCTGTCCTGTGGCCTTCCCCCATCCCATCATATTTCGCCCATCTTATTTCTCCCACCTCTCATCGTGATCATCTTCTTCACCCTACCATTCCACCCCTATTCCCAATATCATTTTGTCTTTCTCTTTGCATATCATCCCTGCCAGTTGGGTGACCCTACGAAACTTCTCCAAAGAAGATGACGATCTTACTTAAGAGATTCTCTTAAGCATGACATGTCATCTTACACTCGCCCATCACTCTCCAATATCACCATCCATATTTCCTCTTCTTTCCCCATCATCACATCTTTTACCACCACTATCACCCTCCTCTGCTTGGCAATCTTACTTAACCACTCACCCAAAGATGGCGATCTCACTTAAGAGTCCCTCTTAAGGATGATCTGTCTCCTTGCCTTTCCCCATCACTACCCACCCTTCACCCTTCATTTTTCTCAAGCATTCCCCATTATCACATCCTTTCACCTCCTTTTCGATTCTCGCAAACACCACTTCTCGCTTGACCATTTGTCATCTCCAGTTTTGCTCACATGGCAATCTTACTTAACCACTTCCGTCACATGACAATCTTATGTTAGGGTCCTCCCTACACTTAACTTGTCATCGTGAACTTCTCCCCCGCCTCATTCTTAGTTCACTTTATCGATCGTTTCTTCCACCTGGTATCTCCTATTACCCACTTTTTCCTCCTACTATTATCCTTTCTCCACACATCTTCTTACAACATACACCTCATCTCTTCCACCTACAATCACATTCTTTTCCCCCATTTTCCCCTCCTTGATCCATCATCCTTCATACCATTTCTTCCCATTCTTTTCATGTCTTGGTTCTTCATCCTCACCTCGTTCATCCTCATCACCCCCATCCTCTCCTCGCTTTCACTTCGTCCAACTCCTCCCTCCCATCTTCTTCACTCTTTCCCCTTCATCTTCTCACATTCCCCCTACATTTCTACCCACACACATATTCGCCATTACTGTTAATACTCCTATATCATTCTTTCATCATCATCTTCTCTTCCCGCACTCATAATTGTCAACGGGTTTTCCCTAAAAATTATCACTCCTCATTCCGCACGACCTCATTCACTCCCTTGGACCTTCTAGAGTTTCCCTTCATTCCTTCCATCTTCTACGCCCACCACTCATTGGCAACGGGTTTTCCCTAACGTCCCTTTGTTGGCGTTACCCTTTCCGAAATCCTCGTTCGCTTTCTCTTTTTTCATTTTTTCTTTCACCCTTCCCCACCACTCATTGTCAAGAGGATTTCCCTAACATCCTTTCATTGGCATTGCCTCTTCTATCCCCCATTCTCTTTTCTCTCCTATTCTTTTCCCTCACTCCCACCCTTTCTTGTCGCTTCTACCCATCTCTCCATCTCCTCTTTGCCCTCTTCACTATCTTTATTGTCTTCATCATACATCCTTTTTCTATTTTCCCATCATCCTAGTATCCTCATTTCATGCATCTCCATATCTTTTCCAATCGATGTCATTCTTCCCCTCTTTCTTCTTTCAACATTCCTTCTACCATTTCCTTTCCACTTATTACCCCCTTTCTGTATTCCCTTCCTTCTCCATCATTTTCTTTGTTATCCTCTTCTCTCTCCCACCCCTCGTCTTATTTTACTTCCTCTATATCATCTTCTTCCCCTTTTTCCATCACGTTTCCTCCTTACATCCCCATCGATAACCTGGTTGTTCAGCGTTGTCCTGTCTTTTTTATCATCCCACTCTCCACATGCATCTCCATACGGTCTGTTCCATATTCTTTGCCTTGGTCTTCCTCGCAATGACGTGATTCCTTCAATCTTCTCCTTGTATTCGTTCTATCTTCCTTTCTTCTCCCCTAATTTTCACGTTTCTTCTGACCACTTCCCCTTTTCTCTACCACCCCTACCTTTTTGTTCATTCTGTATATGTTTCTCTTCCTTTCTCTCCTCTTTTTCACACTTTCCTCGCCCCTCATAGTTTCTTTTTTTTCTCCGTTCTACTTCTTCTTTTGTCCTCTTTCCATTTCCCTCCATTTCACCCCCTACTCCCACCTCGTTTTCTCCTTCTTATTTATCCTTTCCCATTTCCTCCTTTTCTTCACTCTCTCATTTATTTCACCGCCACGTATCCTCTTTACTATCTCTGTTGCTTCCTTCATTTTGCACATCTCTCTATTTCATCCCTTCACCCTCTACTCTATCATTTTCCTCTTTTTTCCTTGTTTGTCCTTCATCATTCCCTTCTTCCCATATCATCCCTCTCTCTTATTTCTACCTCTTTCATTCCTTTTTTTTCCCCTCCCCTATCTCCCTTACTCTTCTAATCAACCCCAACCCTATCCATTCCCTTTCTCTTTCCCACACACCCTCACACCTAGCATTCAAGGTCGATTGAATCCTTCCTCCATTTGCATCATGCGGTCATTCCAGGTCTCTTCCACTCCATTACCGTCCTCTTCTCCACCAAATCCATTTCCTTCTTTTCGAGAGTTTTGTCGTATATTTCATTCTCACAATCCTCCTCTCGAGGGGCATCACCACATCTATCCATAATCACATCTTCTCATGACATTTTTGTCTTGAAGGATACTATGACATCCATCACTCACCACTTTCTATTCTCTAACAAACATTCACTCTACCTTTTAAAAAGTAGATTGAATTCTTCCCCCATACCGTCTACTTTCTTTGAAAGGACACTACTTTCATAGTACCCTTCCAAAGAGGGGCAAATGTAGACACCCCAATTTCACATCTATCCTAAATCAATTAATTTCCCTTCCTCATTTCCCACAAAAATACACTTCGAATTAATCAAATATAATTTGATTAATTATCCATTTCCAAATCTAAAAATAATCTAATCCTCACAACATGTCATTATTCTCCATGTTTTTCCACTATTGAATTAAAAATTCAAATTCAAATCCTCACCCACCATTCGTGGTCCCCACTCACCTAAAATCCTCCACTTATGAATTAAAAATATAATTCAAATCCTCACCCATTCTTCGTGGCCCCCACTCACCTAATCTTGCCCACATTTTCAAACCATCCACCTAATCTTGCCCACATTTTCAAACCATCCACCTAATCTTGCCCACATTTTCAAACCACCCACTTAATCTTGCCCACATTTTCAAGCCATGATTACTTAAATTAATTTAAGCTAATCACTCCCTCAGGCTATAAATACAACCTTACCCCTCCCCTCTAAACACACGGAGAATAAGCTTTCATGCCATATCTAAGTTCTTGCATCCTTTGAGCAAAGAACATCATTCTGCCTTGTTCTAATGCCAAAATAGCCTCATAATCCTTTTTCCCATCCAAAGGTCTGCAAAGTAAGAGGATCATTGTTGCAGGGAAGGTCTTGCTCCGTCTTGAAGAAAAGCACCTACATATCACAAAATCGTGGCTCAATCAAAGTTTCCTAGCGCATTCGAGGTTTGCTACGGGCAGCGAAGGAGGAGGTATGATTATTGGTATTTTACTTCCTTGTTAGTAGTATATTTTTCATAGCTTACAAGAGTATCATGTACTTGACCCATACTCTCCCGATATTTCATTTGCGTAGGACATGTATCTCGCCTTGCACATTCTCCTCATAATAGTCACTAACGAGACGATAAAATAATTTTGTGCTATTTGCAGGCACTTCTCAATTTGGCCTACAATACACTAGGGGCTCTACTCAGTTGGTTGGGTATACATATTTAGATTGGGTAGGTTCTATTGATGACACATGTTCCACTTCTAGCTATCTTTTCTGTCTTGGTTCTTCTCCGATTCTTGGCGTGTAAAAAGAAACAGCTATCAGACCGTCATCTTCATAGGTAGAGTACAGAAGTAGTTACATTGAGTCAATAGATTCTTTGGCTTCACAGTTATTGATAGAGTTTGGTTTCCCACAGGATTCACCAACTGTACTTTGGTGTGAAAACCAAAGTGCAATTCACTTTTCTCAACCCACTTGAGCACTAGCAGACTCAAGCATATTGAGTTACACATCCACTTCATTCATCAAGACATTCATGATGGAGTTCTTTGCTTGAGTACCTTCCAACTCAACAACATGTTGCGTACATCTTTACGAATCCTTTTACATCACCTCGCTACCTTGAGTTGTGTGGAATGCTTGGGGTTTGAAATTTGTTCTTGGGGTGTTTGTGAGAACATATTCCTTCTTCTTCTTCTTCTTTCTCTTTCCTTATAACAAGATTCTTTCCTTCTTTTGGTTCGAGATTTCTTCATGGATATATTATACATGAGTAACTCATTAGACATGGTTGTCGGGCTCATACCGTGGACATGCCGCTTCTATTTTGGCCCCTAGCTTCACTTGAGGGGGGTGTTAGAGTAGGTATTTACCTTAGCTCATGTTCACCTAGGTAATTTATTTACATTTATTATATTTATCCTCACCCGCTATGTGTGTGGATATTTATATTTTATTTATTTAGATATTAGGGGATATTATCGAGTTGTTAGGTATAATTCTTTCCTTATCTATGGTATTAACTAGTTCTTTCCTAAATATATGGTCTTGAATAGTTCTTTGATGACTAGTTCTTTCCATGATTTATGGCTTGATCTACGACCTTGATCGGTTCTTAGATTATTATTCTTTCTTATATAAGAAAGGCCCATTCTCATTGTATTTCATTGAGTTCCATAATAATATATGAGATTGCTGCTCATTTTTTTACAAAGGTTTATGTAAAGTTATTCTAGAGAATTACTTTCATCTTATTGATCATGGTGTTTTATTAGCATCTCAGAAATCTTGGATTGGTACGATCTGGTTATCGTACCTTTTATTACACATGTCAAGATCATGTTTTAACTCACAAAACCTAAAATACATCTCTTTGGGTTCAATTTAGACTTTACCTAGTTCATTCTTTACCTTAATAGATCTTGTGGACGTGTTTTTGAGGAAGAAGTTTGATCATTTAACTGTCTTTTTAATGATGAACAACTCATTTCCTAAATTCTGAATGGCGTTTAAAACCAATTCTCTTCATCTTATTTTCATACTGCAAACAAAAAGTAGGAGTTTCCTCAATCCTTATCTTCTAGCAAAAGTCTATACTTGGTTGGTAAATCGTTACAATAATATAACCTTGCTAGATTATTTAAAGGTCTCACTTTAGGAGGTATATTTTATCTCAATTTAGTGAAATGAATGGTAAAGTGATAAATGGTTTCACCGAGATCCCTAGTTATGTTAGAAAGTTCATTTACTAGCTCAAATTCATCTTTGTCCTTCCCAAAACAATCTTCTAACCAATCTTCTACATATGACCATTTTGTCATACATTTTGAAGGTAGACTAATAAAGGATTTGTAAGCTCTTCCTTCAAGAGTTTGATAAAAATCCTAAGAGAAGCTCTCTCATTGGTTACTCCTATGGCAACACATATTAACTTAAAGGAGTCTAAATGGTATTCCCAAGATGAGCCATACTCACCAGAGAACTTGGGTAGTTAGATACCTTTTAATGATGGTAACTTGGGAGGATTTATTCCAATATCAATTGGATTTCCTTTAAGCCAAGGGTTGAGATTATCTTCTTCATTGTCAGATGCCTCATTATCAGTGACATTTTCTTTGTCACGTTCAAGACCGGGAATTTTGTTTCATTTTTTGTTACAATTAGGACTAGGACCTCTTTCTCTATCTTTTGTACATTTATACCAATTTCTTCAAAGTGATTGTGAAGAAATTAAAATCGACAAACAAAGAAATCAAAATCAGTTTAACATAGAAATCGAAATCAATCTAACAAAAATGTTTCAATAGTTTCTTGTCATTTACAACATCCAAAGGTAAAACTTTAAATTTATTTTCAGATTTCAAGATTACTTATCAATCCTATTTGACTTGTTTATTTTTCTTTACAATATCACGTTGAGTTTGAATGTTAGACCTTACGAGCCTTTGAATGTCAAGGGATCTATCCTCTTCTTCATTAAGGACTTCACTAGCTTGTGCAAACTATGCAACTATGGCTGTAAAATCCCAAACAATAGTCCTAATGTCGAGTTAACGCTAATCAATGTTTCCAATAAGTAAACCAACCTGGTTAAGAGGTGTAAAACCTCTAATGGTCATTGATGAAATTCAAGAGTAGATAGAAGAAATATACTCGTAATAAAATAAAAAAGAAGTGGATAGTTAGAAGAAATCCACTTAGAAATAAGAAATAGAAATTCCCCATAAGAGTCACTAAATTTTTGTTGATGAAAATTAGACCGAAAACCAATCAACCCTTTCACCTAATGCAAAAGGTCAAGACAAAATCAGACCAGTTTAATCATAGTTTTACTTAAGATTTGGCTTAAGCGTGGGTAGTTTAATACAGGATAAATAATCATTTAACCTAAGATATGGGAAAATTCTATTTCTAACAATAATTAGAATATACATACATCAACAAAAAATGAAAGAAAACACACCCAAAGACTAAACAAAAAGAGATCACCAACCATAAAGATTAATACCAATAATAAATACTTTCTTCATGTATTCATATCTTTTAGATACAATTGATCACTCTTATATCAAACTGATTCCTTTATATCCAAATAAATATTATCAACCTTTATTCGACAGAGTGAAACCTATAGACAAGGTAACCTCTTGAAAAGGTGAAAATGAGTGATATTATACCTTCACTTTTATAGTATTTCAAATATCATAATGATCTCATAAACAACAAACATCAAACAAAGACAAAGGGCAAATCAACATATGGGCATATTTACATATTTGATGAAAAGATAATTTAATATAAACATGATGACGAAAAACAAATTTGCATTAAGGAAATGACTTATAATGAATGATAAAACAACACCTTAATAAGATCATGATCAAATATAAGATCTAACATGGCCACATATTACATTATTTTGAGATAGAAGCAAAGAAATCATCAAGCTTGCTCGGATATACGATAAAATCTACAATCAGTTAGATCAAGAATACAAAATATTTAATCAAATAATTAGAATAATAATATCAAAACTGGATATACCTGTTGTATTCAAAACTCACACTTAAACATAAAAAAATATTTTCATGATTCCCGTATTTATCACTTGCCTCAAAAATTAATTTCGAATGAAATAACTTTCAAATAGTTGAAAAATAGTTGGTTTTTCATCCTTTGTAATTAAATCCTTCGTGTCTTTTTATAACAATCCTCAAGAATGAAATTGATTATAACTGATTTGTCTTATTTTAAAATAAAGAATGTTTTTAAAAGTTTATAATAATAAAATGTCACTTTATAAATTAAAGTGATACTACATATAACTTTTTAAAGAAAGGACACATGATTTTAAATTTAACTTTATAAATAAATGAACGAGGTGTATAATATCAAAACAGGGGCCACATAGGTATTGCATACACTAATCAAAAGTAAAAAAATCCATACTAATATCCATCATTAAAATAATTAACATCTCATTAATATATCGCAACCAATCATATACCATAACTCCATATATGCATTAATATATCATCATCATTAAGTTCTCAAATCTGTCTCAAAATGTTAAACATCATATCCCAAAAATATGAGAATGTATCAAAATACTGAATGTATCCAGCTAAGTATATCAATAAAAATATGATTAATCAATCATCTACCACAAATATAACAAAGGCCTCCCTATCTCAAAGACCATCTCCACTTACTCATAGAACTCGTTACTCAATAGGAAGAATAGTGCGGGTGAAGACTCCAGATTCCTCTTCTAATTCTAGTTTTACTCTTTTTATGGTACTTGTCACATTAGGTAAAGTGGAAGAGGACATACCAAACTTATAAGTGTGCAGGGACTCATGAGATGGTACAATTTGGTTTCTTTTAGGTAAAATTGGTTTAGAATGGGCCTATGGAGTATGATGTGGGACTGCACAAGAAGGGGTAGAATGGACTTGTTTATTAGAAGAAGCCAGATTATTTTCAGCATGCACAGGTTTAAGATTTGGCAGAGGTGGATTATTGAAACTGTGAGAAGGAATATTATGAGGATATGAATCAATCACTTGCAACACTTCATGTAAACAAGGCTCATTAACATCAAAGTAAACAAATACCTTAGTAGGACCATGCCTGTCAAAGGGTTTACCACTCTGAAGTGTACTAGTTCCCCTTCGGCCACCTCTAGGTGAACTCTACACCATGAATTTCCATGAAAAAAATTATGTCCCCAAGAATGGTGTGATTCAGACTCTCTATAACCCCATCCATCCCATCCTGAAATGGTATAAAGTTTTAAAAACAATAAATGATTACCAAATCTTAACATGTGTAGTCTTCAAAAATTGAACTTTCCAATTCAAATCATAGTTTATAGTCAACACATAATGGAATATTATAAATATAAACAAGAAATGATATTTACAAATCATCTTAACTATTTCATATCATCTCCGAGATATATAACTTCCCAAATTCCATTAACAGAGATCCCACACACCGAAATCATTTTAGACTCTGCAATTTTTTTTAAAGAACTCCTTTTAACATGCACATATAGCTATTTTGATTAATAAATATTCATACTTGAAGCCTATATTTTATCTATCCATACTTCATTTATAGATCCTTGAAATGGTCAAGATTAATTTATAAGCATGCCCACTTTTAAAAAATTTGCGAACATAATTATATGCAATCGAGAGCCCATATATATGCAAGTATAAAAATTAGAAAAAATTATTTCATACTCGCCACAGTTCCATTACGGTACTTCAAAACCAAATGACAACAACCCATCATTGTTTACTACAAATGACTTTAAACATTTTTTTGCAAATGCAACCTTATCGCAGCTTCACAAGAGGCATTCTAGAATATATCTTGATATATAAGAATGAGTTCACAAGTAAATTCTAGGTCATCTGGTTAATAAATGTTTGCCAAAATAACCATTAAAATTTCTAAATGCCCAGAAGAAAAAACTTCATTTTAATTGCACTTTGAGATAATATTTTTACTTAAGACTCCAAAAGAAAACAACTTATAACCATTTTCGATCTTTTTTGAAATACCCAGATGAAAATATATTTGGAAAAAATACTTAAGTTCACTTTAGAAAGTATTTTCATTTTATGTGGATTGTAAACACAGTAACCAAACATGCCATCTAATTTCATAAGACTAAAACACAAATATTTCATTCTTTTTAGACAAAACAATACCCTCACTATTACATGCAAGTATTTTTGAAGACAATATAACTCTTAATAAATTAACATCAAAAAAATATCAAAAATAAAGGAAGTTCACGGGTTTCAACATATTCGACCTAGAATATTCATTTTTCAACTTTAAAATTTTTATCTCTTCTTTCACAAGCATTTTAAAGACCCGACTTTTCATGCAAGTTCAAAAAGAAATGGGTATGCGGAAGATCACTTAAATCGATGAGCTTGATTACATTTTCGAGATAAGACAACCCGAAACTCAAAAGAAAAACAAAACTAAATCATGACCGAGGCATAATTGGCAAGCATTTAGGCTCATACCTGTAACTTTGACATGTCTGAAAACCAAAAACCATGAGCTCATGCACAAACCAGACGTCTCTGAGCTCCCAAACTTGCAATGAAAACCAAATGACTACTAAACCAACTACTACGCTTCATTCCATGACCTTATCCCACATCAATACCATAACTCAATTTTCATTAATCACCCATTACCTACCACCAAATAATACCTAGGGAGTAGGAATTCGAAAATGGCAGTTCACCAATTTTAATTTATTAAACTCCAAACATCATACCTTAGCCCCATATTAGTTTGAATTAATAAACCATATGGTTGATTAAAAAAATATAGGATAGTCATAAAATCATAATTAGATATTATTATTCATCTACTTTATGTAAGAAATCACCTCCATGTGCCTGAAAATGATAATTCAATCGGTAAATATGATCTATTTCGCTCACTGCCACATTTCGATACTTATTTCCAAAAGGGTAAGGTCCGATAAATTAAAAGACAATCCTGGAATCCAAACAACGAGATTACAAAATGAAATTTTATCTCCATGATGACTTTCAAATATGATAACCAAGGTGATGATGATATATATATATATATATATAAAATATATATATATATATATATCAAAATAAGGTGATAATCGACATTTTAAAGGATGTTCAAAACCACTTAGTGAGAAAACAATTAAATAGCATAATTAATACTTATTTCCCCCCGCCATATTTATATGAATGTGAAGGTAAGTAAGCTATAATATGAATTTTGTGTTTAATTTTGAAAAAGAGGGGTGTTAAAATTTTTGCAATAATAGGTATAAAAATGAATTTGCTCAATTTGGATCCAAGGTCAATAACCCACATAAGAGCATTATAGAAAAGGAAATGACGTCTCATTACCCCACTCCAAGGGTGTCGTGAATGCTAGATGGCGTCCATGTTAGGTCATCTGGAAGTGATATAAATATACCTCCTAAGTCAGGTCATATGGGAGGAATGATAGAATGTGCTTATCAGAGTGATTTGATGATATAATATTTTGTTGGTTGATTGATTTGATCAAGTATAATACTCATAAAGAGATTTTCCACTTTTTTGCCCCAGATTAGGTCATTAGGGGAATATATTTGACGTGATTTTGAGGAACTCATGTTATTCACCCCGGTTAGGTCATTAGGATGAAATGAACATGAATTTGAACAATGAATAGATTGAATTGTTCCTTTGTTTGAATAAAATTGTTGTGGTGATATACGTAGGATGTCGATTGATTGCTTAAAAATAGAGAGGGATCATGATGTTATACTGATGTTATGCCCTTGTTTTTGGTGAAAAGGGTGAAGGGACTCGTTGACGAGAATTGAGCCGAAAGTAAATATGCAATGATGAAAAAGTTCAGTATGAATGATAGATAAAAGAGTGGTTGTAAGATTGTGCAAAATTCGGTGAAAGATGTGCTAGATTGGAACATAATGTTGTGAAATGTATTTAGTGTAATAGTAGGAGGAATCCTGAAGTGAATTCCACAAATGGGGATGAAAATGGAGTAACAAAACTAAAGATATGAGTGAAACCGTATACCTGTGTATTAGTGTGAGAGGTGGTCACAAATAGTAACTATAGTATAGGGAAAATTAAAATTTACTATATATAGATGGGGTAAAAAGTGAATAGTAACTACATTTGTATCATGAGTTGGAAATTAGACTGGAATTGTAACAATGTTGCAAATTAGTGTAGTGAGGAGGACCGATTCGAGCTAGTGAGTCGAGGATGTGACAACACATACAATCGATGATGAGTTAAGTACGCATAAATATTTTGCAAATTTTGATGCAAATGTGTATTTTTTTTTATTTTTGTGCAATTTTTGGATTTTTAAATTTCTTGGTGTTTCAGACCTAGATAGTAGCGGCAGCAGGGTGCAAATTTCCTTTGGGAAACTAGTGCCTAGTTCTGAAAGTGCAGTTTCATGACTCTAGGTGCTGTAGAGTCTTTCTATGCCTCAGTGTAGTCCCGTGAGTGATGAAGGCACGTGGAGTGTGAATTTTTGTGTTTTTGATGAATGTAGATTATGATGTTGGACCTATATGAGGTGTTAATGCCGATATTTTTTGTTGTGTTTGTGTTGTTCTTGAAGATATCCATTCTAGGGAGTTCCATAGAAGTTGACATTTGAGTACTTTGTTGATGTTAGGGTTATCAGATGAGGAGTGGGATGTTCTAGACCATGCTAGGCTACGACACATAGCGAGGTTGGGGAGGTGCCTCATAATATGCCCATGATCACAACACTATGTGAGAGATGGTGTGTAGATACGTGAAAATTTTGGTTTCCTATGGGTGAGATGACTGTGACATTAGAGGATGTATATCACATATTTCAATTTTGAGTAGTGGGCGAGAGAGTACATGCTATGGCCATAGATGATGCTATGAAGTGGATGTGGGTAGATTAGAGGTATTTTACATGGACATAGGTCCAGAAAGATACCCATACTAGTTTGGATGCTATTTTGAGATCAGGTGTTCCATGATTGTGGAAGTTTATCACAATGGTGATAGCATCGTCGGTGGCAATAGAGGGTGGTGTCAGTAGGCATTTTGTATAAGATGCATGATATATGCTGGAGTATTGAGGTGCATAATACGAGGTATGTTTGGGTGAGATGTGTTCTAGCCCACTTGTAGGGACTTACACATGTTTACTCATGGTGAACATGGGGGTGGCCTAAGATCCACCACATTATTGCACTTATGGGCATATGAGCATATTGCTATATTGAGACCACTTGGTGGTCCACACATAGAGTGGGTGAGGATAGATATATTTGTTGTCAAATGGGTAGGCATCGGAAGTAGGTGGATGGATACTATGACATATAGAGCTATGCTAGATTGGATGGGGCTAGGGGCCATTATATGGAGGCCATATAGGGAGTATGGTGGATGGGCCAAGGATGCAGTTGAGTTGTGATGTATTCATCACACTATGTGTTTAGAGGATCAATTTCTTGGAATAATGGAGCTATTTCAGGATGAGCGAGTATTGATTTCGTTTGGTATGGCCCAATATGTGCCTCTAGAGATATATGTGTGGTTAAGAGCCATCAATGCACTAAGGAGGCTAGGCCCCACAGAGCAAAACCGGAGCATCTGAGGCTTGATGTGGCCAATGAGGCCATTAAGCCGATAGGTGTAGATGATGAAGGCTGTACTGAGGAATATATTGAGTGGTGGGGTACCCATAAGTTGGTACTATTGTTCCCTATGGTAGTAGATGTGGAGGGTGAGACAACAACATGGGGAGGAGGAGTGGAGGCTCCTGCTTCTGATGAAAATGTTGTAGCAACATCAAGGGTTGAATGTGAGTATGATTTGTTTTATGGTTTATGAATTTGAGTTGTGTATGGTATATTGTATGTGTAGTAACTAACGCGTGGTTTCATTTTTTAGGGGATGCACATTGATGTTGATCGCGATACATCTATATGGACATTGGCGTGAAATTTACCTTCTCATGTGCTCTTAGGAGGTGGAATACTAGAGCGAGTGGATGCGATTGTAGGTGAGCATGCCCATTTGTTTGAGCCATTAGCGGTTACAACGACCACATGTACAATGTTACTAGGTTCCTAAAACAAGGCTCGGGTAGAGATGGAGCGGGTGAGAGATGTTGTAGGTGGTGGGGCTTTAGCCCAAGATGTATTTGCTAGATTTTTGGATTTGTAGCGTGGTATGCGACATAGACAAAGTGGAGCTTGCTTTAGCACAAAGTTATCTAGAGCGATATATGAGTTTTGATCAACAATGTAGATTGAGTAGAGAAGCATCTAGTTCTAGGGCTCCCGAGATTGTATATAGTGATAGTGAGGATGATGATGTATTACCTATTAATTGTACATTGAATTTTTGATGTATCAAGACATGGGGAATTTCCCCAAAGGTTTTATTTTTAAAATGATGGTTTTGATTGACATTATATATAGAGATGGATGTTTTTGGCACTATTGTATATTGTTGTTTTTGATTGATGTATAATGTGATGATGGTTGTTTCGATATTGATTTGTTTTGTGTGATGTATGATGATAGTTGTTGTAGATATTGATGTGTGATTTGCGATGTGGTTTCTTTTGTAATGTGTTTATTTTTATTTTCTTTACGTAATAGATGATGATATAAAAGTGGATGATGATGTATAACATGTGATAGATAAACATATGATATAATGATATAATAAGCATATCATAGTATGATGATGATAGTAAATAGTAAAATGATGCATGGTAGATTAAAAAAGATGTGTCGAGATGTATGTGAGTGTGTGTAAGCTTGGTGAAGAGATAGGGGGAATAAATGTGATGCCCCAGTGTGTGTGTAAAAAATAGGATGAGGTTAATTTATATAAGACCCATAAAAAATCAAGAATGAACCATAGAAAAAGAATGCGTCATCACAAAATTTTTGATAGCATATGTGAGAAAGATAGAACATGAAGTGTAATGTATATATAGTGAGAAATGTGAGGTTCTTATTATATGGATCCATCAACAGTCATGTAACAACCTTGAGAACATGAGTGTATCATCAGGAAATGAGGTGAATTTAAATA
Source organism: Taxus wallichiana var. yunnanensis (assembly GCA_018340775.1). Taxonomy (NCBI): domain Eukaryota; kingdom Viridiplantae; phylum Streptophyta; class Pinopsida; order Cupressales; family Taxaceae; genus Taxus; species Taxus wallichiana. The sequence continues at coordinate 493,149,623 of CM031239.1, forward strand.
AATCACCTACCAAATATGGAGAGGCTGACAAGGCATGGTGGAAGCATGTGATATGGTAGTAGCATGATCATATGAACCAAACTAAATTTTTGGTAAAGTAGCAAGTGATGAATGGAGATGGTGAAGAAAGAAATGGAGATGCCAATGACTTAGGAAACCAATGAGAAGATGTAGCGTAATGCGATGAATGTGACGGTGCGAAGGTGTAAGCACTAGGTGGAGGATAAGAAACAACCTTAGGTTGTGGAGATAAGTGAAATGAGCCGAAAGCACATCTATATGGAATAGGATTTAAAGACCTTTCACAAGATAAATATTGCTCATGAGAGCGAGGGCCAAAGACAATGATACCTTTATCTTTGAGTTGTAATTTTTCATGTAGAGAACAAAAGTCATTATCTTGATGGCCATTGATGTGATGGAAGTTGTAATAGGGATGATCACATTGACACTGCAAAATATTATGAGGATGATGATAGTTAGATGACAAGTGAATTAAGCACTTATCTAATAAAGCACACATCACATCATGAGGTTTAGAAGCATGTGGAAATTGCAATGGTTCTCAAGTAGTAGTAGGAGTATTTTGTGGAGACCTATGTGGAGTAGAAGGAGGATGTTGACGTGGTGGCCGAGATGGAACACACTTGCATGGTGGAGGAGAGGGAGACCTAGGAGGACACTCAATTGTTGGAAGAGGAGAAGATACCTTAGAAATAGAAGTGGAAGCAAGAGGAGGAGGATCTATAACACGTGTAACAATCAAGTCTTGTTCTAGATCGATGAATCTATAACATAAAAGTGTAAATGATTCACATGTGTCATATTGCAATTTTTTTTTGAGTACAGGGATCAAGCCATGACAAAAGATGAATTACTTTTCTAAGTCAATTGGCTGAAATAATAATTGATGCATGCAATAATTGAAACATAAGATATAGTCTAAAATAGGCTCAATTTTTCCTTGATGCAATGTAGGCAAGTGATCATGAGTGATTCTAGGACCATTGTTAATCATGAATCTCCTAAGAAAAATGTCTTCCATGTCGTAATATGTGTTGATAGACCCAAAAGGTAAATGTGTATACCATTGGAGAGCATCATCGACAAGACTATGGTGAAAGGCCTTGAGTAATAATCAATCATTGGAATAAGAGGCCATAACAAGATGATAATGCTTGAGATGTAAGTAGGGATTTCTAGTTCCATCAAAGCAAGTGAAAGTAGGCATGAAAAAATCCTTAGGAAAAGATGAATTATGAATTTTCTTAGGAATAGGGTTGCCATGAAGAGAATTGTTATCAATAGACGCATAATAGGATTTTATTTCTAAAGTGAGAGATTTTAATTGACCAACAACATGCATAAGTGATAAGATATCATGTAATGTAATGGTAGGTGAAAGAAGAGGCACATTAAGTGGTTGAACCTTGCCTTTGTGAGTTATCATTGGAATTTTTGGAGGAATAGTGGATGTGGGAGGAGGTGTAGAAGATGGAGAATTAATAGAGTGCTAGATGTAACCTCCTGATGAGAAAATGAGAGGGATACTAATAGGAGTAGGAACATGAGGTGAAGAACATGTAGGCTTGATAACAATGCTAGATGCAGATTCAAGAGTAGCGAAGAGAGGAGGAGAATCATCATGTATGACATTGGAATCAATATTAGAAGTAGAAAAAGAGGAGTAGATCATTCAAAATAAGAAGTATGTAAAGAAGAATCATCTTGACTAATATGCTCATGATTGGAAATGGAATCTATGTCACTATCAATCAAATTTTCACAAGCAATTAATTATTCTAAACTATCATCAACATAAAAAAAAGTAGAAGAACTAATATGAGATACATCATTGCAAGAATTATATGAGATAAAGCATTACATTCATCTAGACTACGAGTAAGAACTACATCATGTATATGTGAATTTAAATTTTCAAAAATACACTTACTTGTATCTAGAGGAGAAGAGATATCATAAAAATAACATCTATAACATCAATATGCATACCAACAGTGGAGGAAAACTCAATAGTAGTAAGAGATCCTTTAGGATAACAAGGCTTGCAGCTCATAAAAGTTTGTGCATCTTCAGTGAAAGGACACGAAGACCATATTCATTAGGAGTAGTAGTGGGAAGGTGGTCTTTGCTAGTAGAAATATTGTGGTAAGTTTCATTAGTAGCTTGAGCACAATGATAAATATCAATAAGTTCAGCCACAATAGCCTCATTATCAAGGATAGGGTTCACACTTTCATGAGACATAGCTTTCCTAGGAGGAGAAGATTGAGCCATGAGGATCCTAGGGAAATGAGTTTGACTATGATCAGTTCACCAAATGATTTAAAAAAATCTAACTATTACTTTATTTTGTTAAATTTAAATATGTACTAGCACAAATGATTAAATAATTCTACAACACTATTTTATGATCTAATAAAATAAAACCCTAAGTGAAATAGAAAGGAGAATGCCTTAGTTGATAATTGCTAAAATATCAAGGTTTTATATTAGAAAACTTATGAGAAGAATTGGGACACTATCGTAATGATGCAAATAAAATAGAAAAAGTGTCGAATGTGCTTCACTAGGGATCCTGGGCCGGTAATGTGGCACTCAGACGTCAGATCCCTTCCAGGCACCGTGGTCCGTGAGAAGCTCATGATCTAAATTTTGGAGGGTTGAGAGGTTATCACCGATATTCATTTCTTTTCACTAGTATGTCACACAACTCCCGCAAATTTCACTTTGGTAACTCAAAATATAGAATCCACCGCAAAACCCTAAAATGCATCAAAACCTAAAAATAAAGATGTAGAATGAGGGGCCGACTGTCCTCGGTTGTCATAATGGTGATGTTACGATGAGCATTGAACTACATCTCAAACCCAATGTAGTTATATGTGATTGTGTGTGCAATAGTTCCTTAGGTGCCCTTGTGCCAATGACGCCAAAGATATAACGGGATATGGCTAGATAAAATGCAATAATGTGTGGATGTAATAAAAGAAACCCCTCCTATGTAGTGTATACAGATGTAAGAAGCCCAAATAATGTAGTCCATTTGTATGTAGATAGCCTAATAGTTTCCAACCCTTAATAATGGTATGTATGATGTGTTTATATAGGGATATCTTGTTTAAATTTTGACACTAGTAACACGACATGCCGACTAGGACCTCGGGATAGGGAAGGATAAATAAAAGGAAGACCATAAATGTAAAAAAGATAATAAATAAGGAAAAAATTGAGCGGTAATGGACAAGTGCTCGGGCTTTAGAGTCCAATATGGGGTGCTAATATCTTATAGAAAATGACAAAAATGTGAAAATACTGATAGACAGAGATCCGTATGACCCGAAGAAAAGTAGTTTAGGAGTGACATAATTAGAAGAGATGATAGATATAAAAGAGTAATAAAAGAAGACAATAGAAAATAAAAGGGGGACAGACAGGGGGATGTGTTACCAATGAATACTCTTTTCACTTAAGATCCATACATAAAACATCATACTTGTTAACATAGTAACATAGTAGTAAGTGTGTGATTTTTGTCTACACCAGCGCCCCAACCTCTTTGTAATTTTTCACATCTTTTGGGTCCTTTCGTGCCGTTTGGGCATCTTATCTTTTTGGTAGTCAACATTTTTGGGGTTAATTACAAAACCCAAGCAAGGGAATCATATAAATATAAAGTTATGTGATCATAATAAGGGACCAAGCACTAAGCATTATCTATCATCACCTAATGTTGCATCCATCAAGGCATCTAAGAGATCTATTGCATCCATCTAGCTCCATCACAAGGGACACAAGGGCTAGTTTTCTGCATCACACTTCATAAGAGGGAATTTTATTCTATTCCATGCACACACACATAGAACTACATTAGGTGTGAGATGTATTACAGTGGTCTTTTGTAAGTTCACTTAATTTTCAGTGAAGGAAAATCAGACCCCTCATTTGCATTATTTTCTTTCTAGGATTTAATGCGCCTTTGGGGTTTTACATGTCTTTTCTTCATTGTAGGTTATATGTGACGCCTACAAAATTAATACGACATACCGTAAATAGGAAGAAAATGAAAATGAATATACTACGACCCTTCAAGGAGGTTTTTTGAGGTTTTGAGTTGTACAGCACCTAGAGTAGGTCCACAAGCCACACCAGTGCCCTTAACCCATTCCGGCACCCTTGTCTAGGAAGATCTTGCGGTCGAATAATTTTATGAGTTTCGTACAAAACTTCTCCCTATCTCTTCATCATTTCATCACTTTGGTATAGTCTAAGATTGATTTCAAATTAGTTAAGTCTTTTTATCCCTTCTTTGTAACTAGGGTTTCATAATTTCTATAGATTATTTTGCTTGGGTCAAATATGTATTTCATTGCATATTTAATTTACAACATTGTAACATATTTAGATTAAGAATGTTATTTATTTCAATATTTTGTTTAATCAGTTCATGGGACCCATCATTTTGTTGAAAGAATGGATATATGAGTGGTTCCCGATGCATGCACTCGACAGGGGACACCATGGCATGTAGAAGTAGATTCCCAAGAGTACTTCAAAGGCACAAAGGCCAAAAATGAGAAAATTCAAGATTATATTCCATTAGCACAGGTGGGTCAAGATGATTTTATATGGCAGCCCTAAAAAGGGAACCCAGTTAGCAGCCCAAATGTCCTAGAGTAGAGTATCTAGAGGCCATGACACTATTTTTATTGGGTGGAGAGACATGTGATAGATGGCAGTGTAGAGATAGTTTGGACAATCGACACCACCGTGATACTAGGATTTCCCCTACTACCATTTTCATACTAGAGAGGCTGTATGAGTAGAGGTTGGGGTTCTAGAATTATGACCTCACAGTATGACATCGGGTGTGCTAGGGTGGTGACAATGTAGATGCGGTGGGGATACTCGGGCCCACCGTAGATCATAATGGATAAAAATTCAACAGAGGGATCAAATGGAGGATTGACAGATACAAGGAAACAAATTAGGGCATATCCCAATACTACGGAAGAGGAATTCAGATAGCCATCACCTTGGCTCAAAGAGCACAAGATTCAATTGCTTTGAGGGCATATTTTTAATACCATTCGAAGTTTAGATGGCTGTGCATATGAGATAGAGGCTTAGAAAACATAAGAGAGGGGATGATATTAGTGCCATGAAATGGGTGGGCACAATATATAGAAGCCAAAACTCATCATGAAGACGAGGTAGAGGAGGTATTGGTCAAACGAGGAGATGGCAAGACCATCGTGGAGAGACCCAGGTAATAAGGTATGAGTGATAACATGTTAGTTAAATGATTTAGATATACATATATGATATTTTTAGTGATGTATGTCAATTTTTGGTTTTGTAGAGTAGACGGTGGAGAAGTGGCATTAATCGATTGAGAGTACCCATCATGAGATCTTAGACCTCGTGTTGGATGTTCAATATAATACAATGATGGTGGATCCAATAACACTATCAGCTAGGGATTTAATGAGGTCATTTCATTAGTGGGTGAGGCTTCCAGGGATAATGATGAGATATAAAGAGGTGTAGGTGTAGATAGTCACCGCCAACATAGATGTGATGCTACAGAGTCTACTGCGCAGGCATAACAAGATCTCAGTACAGAGCATGAAAATCACCTAGAAAATGCCCGAGAGAGATACGACGTGATTTACATCACTAGAGACAACTAGAAAGGGAATAGGGAGAGGCCTCTGGAGCCCGATCTAAGGCATCGTCTCTAGCTCACACAATGAGAGTAGGTAGCATGGCCCCATAGACCCAAAGCATTTAGAGACACCCCACAGGGGAAAGGGTGCTTGAGCCATATTATAGATGGACCAAATCCATTTTGTATGATTTTGGTCGATGTGTAAAACTTGATTCGATATATATATTGATTTTTGTTGATGTATAAAACTTGATTCGATATATATATATATATATATATATATATATATATATATGATGATGATGATGATGATGATGATGATTTTGATGGTATTTGATGATGTTTAGATATTTGGATGCTTGGATATTTAGATTTTTATTTTCTTGATTTCCACATGTATGTATGTGATAATACCATGGTACTTAGGAATAATGATAATGAGATAGATAGGAAAACCAGTGAGAAGGGGATCGATAAGATAGCCCAACTCACATGATGTGAAAAATATAAGAGGTGGAAAAAGGCCAAGACATCTAATGGTAGGATGTCAAGGCGTAGATGGTGATGAATCCAAGCGGAGAGAATAACCCAAGAAAGGATGAGGTTGTTTGTGTAAAACCCAAGTGGAGGCCGAGAGCCCAATCATACATGAGGGTTTAGGCCAAAGAAAAATAATATGTGATTAAGGTACTCAAAGATAACTACCTAAGAGGGGAAAAAGATCACAATGTATAGGTGATGATATCATCAACCCGATGCGAGAATGTGGCCTTGAGTATGGTTCATGAGGTCTTTGATAACATGTTGTGTAATAGCTACCTATCAATGAACTTAAGGTTGCATGGAAAATAAGGTGTCATCTATCCAGTTCTCTAATAGAGCGAGGATTCCACACTAAATATCATCAAGAGTGGGGTGAGGCTTAGGGAAAGGTGGAGGCCCATATATAGAATGTGGTTTAGGTGGTCAAGGGGAAGGTGGGTGATTTCAATAGTAATTTTATCTACACTTCGATTGTGCAAAGTGGTTTAGGGGTTGGAATGCTTGCTACACATAACTTGATAGTCGACATCGGTATGTGCACAATACCCGTGATGAGAACAAAAGAAAGGAGGTGAAGAAAAATGTTGGGTAGCCTTCTTGGTTCGATCACATTTGAAATCAACTTCAAGTTTTTTCATGTGGTGTTTATAGGCTCTACAATAAAAACCATCATGTCTTGAAGCCTCATGTCATGTGCAATATGACTCGGTTGTAGAATACTAAGGAGCCATGAGGGTAAGAGGTAGGGAAAGATGCTTCATAGAATGAAGAGTGTTAATAGGAGTGTCTGATAGGGGAGGCGATGTAATGGGTGAGGATGCCACCGATGGAGCAATGTATCGCCCAATCATCAAAGCATGATAAATAGGATCGTCACCCATGAGATCATCGACTTCATAGTAAAATTTGGTGATTTGTTATTCTATCAATGATAATTGGTTAGCTAGACCTAAATGATTATGTGAGAGCGTAGCTGGTGGAGAAATTTGAGGCTTAAAAACCAATGAAGAAGTTTCAATAGTGTTCGGGGTACCTCTTGTACTAGGATAACATTCATGTCATGAGTAAGTTTGGTACGAAGGGTTTCTTGGTAATGTACGACTTCCCGGTCATGAAACTGGGCATAATTGGCTATATAGGGGTCATATAGAGCATAACCATCATTGTAATTTGAAATGGAAGCATCCACTGCATAAGAGTTGACTATGGTTTTGAGTTGTACCATATGCTCTCGTGGGGGATGTGGGGTTTGTGAGATAACTACCAAAATTGAAGGCTCCTTCTTATGAGGTTGCAAAAAGAAGGAGGCAATTGAGATATGATGAGATTAGGAAGATTAGAGGTATTGATTCTAAGGGTGACTTCATTGGGCTCATTGTCATCTTATTCCAAGAGATTGGGGCGTGGGATCGACTAACTCAGGATGAACGACATTATTACAAAGAGTATATATAGGGTAATTGAAGTAATAAGATTCCCAAAAGGGGTTTGGTGATAATTCCTCAAGCCTGGCGAGCTTATATGTCCCATTTTGTTGAAGTGTATCATAGTTCCAAAGGTTAGTGTCCCTTGAATCTTATAAATATCTCTTTGGTGAGTGAAATTCATACATTGACATGCGGAAGAAGCAATGGAATGTATACGATGAGTTCAATGCCTCCCTAGGAGAATGTTATAATATAGGGGAAAATTGAATATCATGAATTTGACACGAACAATCCTAGGGGGAATGGTGATGGGTAGAAAAATACACCCCATCAGAGGCATATTTTGGTGGTTGTATCCTTGACAAGTAGTTTGCATGTAATTTAGGTTATCAATAGAATAACTGGGAGTCTTGATAAAATATAAGGAGGCCACACACATGCATTTTCCCTCATCAATGAGATCATGCTTAACCATCGTGTGACCAATCTGAAATGAGATGAAGAGTGGTGGATCATCTGCACAAAGAAAGAGCTCATTTTGAATAAATGAATCTATGAGGAAGCAAATGCAAGAATGAGTGTTTGTGGAAAGATCAGCACAAATGGAGAGTTCCTCACACTATCGGTGGATGCTTTCTTCTGAGCCATTAAATGTAGGACTCTACCCCAAAGAGGGAGGGAAGGGGATATTCATGTCAAATAATGTAGTCATGATATGCTCATGATGGTGAGGTGATGTGCACATGTGATCCAAGAAAGGAATTGGACTAAAAATTTAGGCAAGTGATTTGAGAGGATCCCACTCATCATGAACAGGACTATGTATTAGGATGAGAGTGTCGAGAATCCTCATAAACAGAGATAAAAGGAGAAAGGATAGTTAAAAGGACCTTTGAAACTAATTTTTATTTAGTTTTTACATCATCAACCTTGTAATTTTGGTTCACATAGGGAATGAGAGTGTATGTAGATAGGAAGACAAACCCACACACAATGATCGGTGTAGGAGAGTTTCCATAGGGGCCAATGACATCTAGAGGAGGTAGATTTTTGAATTAGGGAACTTGATTTAGAGGTACAAAAGGATAGAAGAACCTGTGAGTCCTAGGATGGAATGCTACAAGATATTCTAGTTCTACATAAGATATGACACATTTTACATCATTGGTTGTCACCGTATTTGTAGGAGGGTAATCTATGTCAACCACATTAATGGTAGGATTATCTTTCTCTTTAGATATTTTAGCAAAATCATGATTAGGCATATGATTGGATAATGTTTTCATATTTTCATCATCCTTGTTGATGGATTCATTACAATCCTTCTTTTGAGCCATGACACGAGCTTTAACAACTTCGTCAAGTGCTCGCGAGTAATGTTGTCATAATCAAAATTAGGTCCTAAGAAAAATCTCATGTAGAAGCCATATAGAATGTGAAAAATTCTCATGTGAGTGAACCCAATTAGGTGACACCAACCAAACTTACTCTCATCATGCTAGTGAGGAATAGGTTAAGAAGAATCCAAGATCACAAAAATGACTTAGGAAACCGATGCTTCAACTCTTCCTTACTTAGTGGTTGATGAAATTTAGGTTGATTCTTGTTGTTAGAAGGTTGTTGATCAATATTGAAAACAATTATATTTGAAGAAGCTAGAGGAAGAGTATCTGAGACTCCATCATCTTTCATGTTATTATTTTTAGGTCGTTGAAGAACTTGGACTTGCTTGTTATTTTGTGCCTTAGAAGGATCCTTCTCAAATTCTCTCATGAGATAGTCTTGAATTTTATCTTGTTAAAGGGTTTCTTCTAAAGTGGTGGGAGAGAAGGACCTCACCTTGTATTGAAGGTGAGGTTCAAGGGATTGTAAGAAACATTGAAAGAGGCTATCATTGGGAATGTTATGTTCTACTTGCATGGATAGGGTCTTCTAATGATTAATGAAAGATTGTATTTAACCATTCTCAAATGGTTGGAAATTGATGAAAGCATTAATTTTATTCTAAGGTAAATTAGGATATTGAAACCCATTCACTAGATCATTACTAGGGACTCTATCTTGACTATATAATTGAGAAGGTAAGGTATGATACCAATCTAGAGCATCTCCCACAAGGGTATTGTCTAAGAGATTAGTGGAACATATGAGTTAGTTCCGATTCATTCTTTGTAAAAATTTCTTAAGGATTTGATGTGAATAGTGGGATCAGTAGACCTGTCATAAGAGATAGATGGAGAAATTCCACCAATGTCCATACTAGAAATATAGGATGCTAATGGCTCATATTGGACTTTACTCAAGACTTTATTTTGGATGGGGGTGATGTGATGGGCACCCCATTAGGAACATTTGGAAAAGGAGGGGGTGTCATCACAATGGTCATATTTTTCCGCATCCTCATGTGGAACATTATGAAGGGTAGAAATTTATTTCTAGGTGATCCTATGATGCAACCTCCCATATAGAAAGAAACTTACACTTCAGGATGGTAGGTTTATAGAAATGACTTCACAATAGAGTCGAGAGGACCCCGACCGCACAATCCATGATGGAGTGATGATCTAGTTAAGAAAAGATATGGAAATATAGGATACATATAATATTTCCCCTATAGAAAAATACACATAGGGGATGAAGGTGTGTGTGAAACAAAATCACTCAAAAAAACATGATCGTCCATGAAATATAGGTCTGCATAGAGGAAGAAGGTTTCTAGATATAAGAAGATAGAAAAATACAGAATCACACCTAGGAGATGGTGTCTACACAAACAATTTTTTTATGGTTTTTGGATTTTGGATACTTAAATGAAGTCAAAAAAGATGGGTGCTTTTGAAAAGATGTGGCTTTGGATCAAAATATATGTAAGATTCATGTTAGGTTCATCGATAATGTATGCGGGCCAAAATGTGTCTCAATCAACATCCACTCTACTCATCCATTAAACTATAGTATTCAAGGCAATAAGTAGGAGACACAAAAGTACCGAGATACAAGAGGGTAGACTTAAATGGTCTACAATGAGTGTTAGGGTCACATAACTAGTGGGACGTAACCCTTACACTAGGTCAACCTATGGTTTCTAATCCCCATGATCAAGATAGAAAGGAACCCTATCAAGATATCGGTGGTTTGATGTGGATCAATAATAGATAAAGCATGAAATAACTGAAATGAAATATATGGAGTTGATATTTACTAAGATTACAAAGATATCTACCATTAACTATGTACAATACTAAACTAACATAGTACAATGAAGAAGGAAGCAAACTAATCTATGAAAAAATACAAAGAAGGGTTAGAGAACTCACTCGGAGTTGTAGGGTGCTTAATAATGCATCTATCTCCCCTAAGAAGTAGCACACAAAGAGAGAATCACTATTAGGTGGAGTAGGGGAAGACCATTCCTATCCTTGACTCACTATATGTTGACCTAATAGTGCAAGCAATCATCCAAGAGAAGAGTGTCCAAATCAATCCAAGCAAGATGCAAGATCAGCCAAAAACATAGTGAATGTATACAATAGTGGTAAAAGAGTAGAGAAAATGACAGCTTTGATGTCATGAAAAGAAAAATTAATGTGTCGTGGGTCGGAAAGATTATGGACAAGGTGCAAAGTGGTAGAATGCATGAAAATGCTCATGAATATGATAGGCATGAGACCTATGAAGACAAGATATCTGTACACACCCAAATTTGCATGGTGCTACATTGTCAAAAAAATTAAAATCCCCAATGATGATAAATATCGGTTCCAATGATATCCAAGTCTAATTTATTGCTTGCAGCATGTTCTTATAGCTTATTGTACCTTTCTTATCTATTTTCTAGCTTTTCCCGCTTTCCTTAGTTATTTTGCAGCATTTTCCCTAACCTTTTGGCCTTAAGTTACGTAACTTCTAGAGAGGTTATGTAACCTCCGCAGCTGGTTACGTAACTTCGGTCTTCCTAGAGGTGAGGTTTCACAATCACCATGGCAGCTTATGCAAATACCGCTCTATGTATGAGACCTGAGTTCCATACACTTTTATCCAGAAATAAACAACTTGTTTTGTACGTGTGTTTCCTTCTTCCAACTCACTTTTCTCACATTTTTTGACCAAATCAATTGTTTTTGAGCTTGATAGATGCGTATGAAATTATCCTCATGTACTTACTATTTTTAGTAGGTTGACTGCCTCTCCCATGAGTGATGTGGCACTTCTTAGATGCCAAGTGGGCTAGACCACTTCTCTACCAACTTTTTATAAAAACCAAGCTTTTTCCCAAAGCATTGGTTGGAGTATTTTGATTTGGAATTGCATTATTATGCTATCGAATCCTGCCAAGAAGTACACAAGCAAACAAAGTTCATTTTCCTTGTTATTCTCTTGCTTGCATTACTACCAAACTACCTGCAAACCAGCTAGCTCCAACACTCCTTCATTTCTTCTGCACACTACCAACACAACTTAGTGGACACGTTTGGAAATATCGTTAGAAAAGAAGATGAGGGGATCACAAAGCATAACCAATGTTGGAATTTTCTCTACACTACATTTCCATGTTGTAGGTTTTATTACATTTCTGTGTTTCTTTATTTAGATAGATTTCAATTCATAGTATTTTAGAATACATTTATTTTAAGGAGTAGAATTTATTGTAGCTTTCATTTTCCTGTAAGAAGCTTCCATTAAGGATTTATTCTCAACTCATCCATGTGGATTTTTCTGGGAATAATTCAGAGGAAGTTCTTATGCACAGAGTTTTGTTAATTATTCACTATCAAATCATATGTAGAGTTTATTGCGTATTGATTATTCGATCCCATTAGCACACAAATAAAGATTCTATTGAAATATGCCTCCTTGCCTATCCCCTGTGGATTTTCACGGAAATGAGTTTAAAGAAGCTTCGTATGTCCGTGAATTAGTTTTAGTTTTTGCATAATTAGAAATATTTTGTAGATCATATTGCTTTATCGGGGAAGATTCATGTGAATAAATTGCTTCGAGATAAGATTTTCAATCTTCCCATGATTCTGAGGTAGAACTAGAGGAATTCATATCCACAATTACAAATTAGGAAAATCTTATGTTTTAATTAGATTAGATTAAATTCATTCTGCAACAGGGAAATAACCACATCCAACTATTTCACTATTTATTTTATTTTATTTTAGAGTAGAAGTAATTATTGTTTAGTTAGAAGATATTGTATTATCTATGTATATTTCTTTTGTTTAATTCCAAAAATAAAAAATACCCCAAAAAATTTAAATGAGTTAGTTTCATTTATTTGTTTGATTTCCTTTCTTTTAAAAATAAATGAAAATATAGAAACTAGTAGATTAGATTTACTTCATTTGCTACGCCCTTAACCTATTGCTTGTATTAGGATATGAGTAGCCGACTTGTGGCTTACCATATCATTTTATTATATCATTTATACTTTCTCATGCTTAGTAGGTCGGCCTTGGTGATGGCCATAACATATGAATAGTATATATAGGGGATTGTAGGTAGTAATTCATCATCATTTGAGCATTTGAGTCTTATTATATGGTTTGGAGGTTGCCCCCTCGAAGTGGCGAAGCTATTCTAATTGAATATCGAGATCATTATTCTGAAATATTGTGTTATTTGGTGTTATATTGTTGCTCTTAATCTGAATCATACAAGTAATTTCATTACAAGTGGTATCAGAGCTATGATCTGGGCCGAAATTAGGGCAAAAACCCTAATTTTTTGTTTCCACTACAAGTTGCGAACCAAAGTGAATTGGTGGAAGATATTTTTACCAGAGTTGTGAAGAATTTCAAGTAAGGTTCCCTGAAAATTTCAGAATTTTTTGATTTATTTTTCAAAAGTTATTACAAATTTATGGTTTTTCATAAAATCACTCCCTAGAGTGCAAATTGTGGAAAAATTTCAAGTTCTTTACATTTTCGGAAAGCTCTCAAAAAAATATTATTAGTATCTTCTCTATTTTTTTTCCTGTTCAGCCAAAATTGTATCAAAACCCTAAACCCTAAAATTTGACCGTGATCCCTACATCCTACTATTTTGGGGCATCATGGCGGGGCCTTCCACAAGGGGAAAAAGAATACCATCACTCCAGGTAAAACACCAGAAAAGGATGAGATAGTATTTGAGGAGTTGGAGATAGAAGATATAACTACAGATTCCTCAGGGTTAGGGTTTACTTTGACAGACCATAAAGTAAGCCAACTTGAGTTTAACCTGAGAGACCTCAAATCTAGGGTGGCCACCAAAGAAGATGTGGATAAGATTGGACATAGATTGGAGGATTTCATGTAGAAATTTAGTATGCATATGATGGGTAATCATACTCATGTCAATCAAGGTGGATCCTCAGGTCAACATAATAGACACATGAGCCAGAGTGGATCTGCGAGTATGCACAATCCAAATTCGAGCACTCTGCAGGCCCGTACTATGTTTCCAAAAGTGGAGATGTGCAAGTTTGATGGAAAGGATCCACTCAATTGGATCAACCAAATGGAGAATTTATTTGAACTACATCAGATTCCATCAGGACAAAAGGTGACCATGGCATCTTTGTATCTTGAACTTGACCAATTCATATGGTATCAATGGTTATGTGCTCAAAGGCAGAAGAGTGGTCTTAATGTTACATGGACAGTCTTCACTGAAGAGTTACAATTACACTACAGTTCTAGTGTTTCAGATAATTACTTCAGCCAATTAGCAAAGTTGAGGCAGATAGGCTCTGTTAAGGATTACATTCATCACTTCCAAAACCTTTCTCTGCGGGTGGAAAATATTACTGAAGAGAATCTGAATGACCTATTTCTTGGGGGTCTTAAGGATCACATTGAGCATGAGGTGCGTATGTTTAACCCTCATAAGGTTTCTGATTCGATGATTATGGCAAGAAGGGCAGAGGAGAAATTTTTTTCAAGTAGGAGACAACATTTCACTTTTACTAGAGATCGCAACACCTTGGCCCCAACACTCCCTCGACCAGTTAGATTGACACCTCAACAAATTGAAGAAAAAAGAGAAAAAGGGTTATGTTTTAATTGTGACAGTAAATTTGGGCCCGGACATAAATGTGCTGAAAAGAAGTTGTTCTACATTGATGGGCCTAGTGAAGATGAAGATAATAATGAAGATGCAGAGTCAGAGGTCTTGGTTGAGCCAGAAGAGGAGTCAGGAGATCCTCAGCCAATGATCTCATGCCATGCAATTTCAGGTATTAGCACCCCCAACTAAAGGTGGTTGGATTTCTAAAAAACAAAGGGTCACTGTGTTGATTGATTCAGGAAGTACTCATAACTTTATCAATCATAAGTTAGCAGTGCGCCTAAACTGTTTCATTTATCCAGCTCCTGAATGTCAAGTAATGATTATTGATGGAGGTACTGTTACTTGTTCTGAAAATGCCATAGCATTAAGATTTCCATGGGATATTACATACTAAATAGTCCCATGTATGCCATTTCTATGGGAGGAGCAGACATTGTGTTAGGGGTTCAATGGCTTACCACTTTGGGAACCATTGAGATGAACTTCCAAGACTTGTTCATGTGATTTCACTCTGAAGGAAGGAATTTTGAGCTAAGAGGCTTAAGAGCAAAGTCTCCACAAATAGTAAGTTCTCATCAGATGCAAAAAATGCTAAAAAAGGGTGCAGAGGGAATTGTGGCACAACTCTTTTCATTGGAGGCTCGTCATTCTAAGGACATTATACCATCAGATCTGCAAGCAGTGTTGGATGCACACTCAGTTGTATTTGAAAATATACCAAAGGGCTTACCTCCAAAGAGAGATCATGATCATACTATTCAGTTATTACCAGGAAGTCAACCACCTAACATTAGACCTTATAGGTACCCATATGTGTAAAAGAGTGAAATTGAGAAGATTGTACAAGAGATGTTGGAAGCAGGAATCATCCGCCATAGTCAAAGTGCTTATTCTTCTCCGGTAGTGATGGTACAGAAGAAAGATGACATGTGGCGCATGTGTCCTGATTATAGGGAACTTAATAAGTACACAATCAAAGATAAGTTTCCTATTCATGTTATTGATGATTTACTTGATGAGTTGCATGGTGTTGTTTATTTTACAAAGCTTGATCTTTGTTCGGGATACCACCAAATCAGAATCAAGGATGAGGATGTTCATAAAACTACCTTTCGAACACATGAAGGCCATTATGAATTCCTGGTAATGCCTTTTGGACTCACAAATGCACCTTCTACATTTCAAAGTTTGATGAATTCTATTTTTAAGTCATTCCTGCGGAAGTTTGTCTTAGTGTTTTTCGATGATATATTAATTTATAGCAAAAACATGGGAGGAACATTTGCATCATGTAAATAATGTTTTGGAAACCCTTGAGCAACATCAACTTTATGTAAAGCCCTCTAAGTGTTCTTTTTGGATTCAAGGAGGTTTAATATTTGGGTCACATTGTCTCTCATGAAGGGGTTAAAGTGGATCCTAATAAGATCAAAACCATGATGGAGTAGAAGGTTCCAAAAACCCTAAAGAATCTACAAGGATTTTTGGGGCTTACAGGCTATTATCAAAGATTTGTAAGGCATTATGGAAGCATAGCTACACCTCTCACAACTTTATTAAAGAAGGATTCCTTCCATTGGAGTGAGGATGCAACCAAAGCATTCGAGAAACTAAAGGAGGCCATGTGCACCACTCCAGTCTTGGCTACTCCAGATTTTTCCAAAACATTCATTGTTAAATGTGATGCATCGGGGTGTGGTATGGGGGCAGTTCTCATGCAAGAAGGCTGTCCTATTTCCTTTTTGAGCCATCAATTCAAAGGTAAGAATCTTTCCAAGCTGACTTATGAGAAGGAAATGCTAGCCATACTTCATGTAGTAAAGCAATGGAGACCATATCTCATAGGAAGACACTTTAAAGTGAAGACAGATCATGATAGTCTGAAATACTTCTTGGAGCAGCATTTATCATCTGAAGAACAACAAAAATGGGTCTCCAAGATGTTGGGATATGATTTTGAGATTATCTATAAGAAAGGGAAGGAGAATGTAGTTGCAGATGCTCTATCACGGAAAGATGACTCAACTGCAGCCTTGTTATGTGCCATCTCCATATTACAGGAAGATTGGATAGATGAGGCAAAGTCTGAATGGAGAAATGACCCAACCACACAAAACCTCATTCATCATCTCCAGAATGATCCAAGCATGTCTGAAAAATTTGTATTAAAAGGGGATGTTTTATGGTATAAAGATAGATTATACCTATGTAAAAACTCCACTCTTAAAAATAGGATTCTATCTGAGCTTCACTCTTCTCCAGTAGGGGGGCACTCTGGATTCTTGAAAACTTATCATCGAGTCAAACAAGATTTCTTTTGGGAAGGGCTCAAAGGGGATGTCTAAAAATTTGTGGCAAAATGCATGGTTTGTCGTCAAAAAATAAGGGTGAAATAGTTTGATCCCCGGTGTCTTCTACAACCTCTATCTATTCCTAGCCATCTGGGGAAGAGGTTTCCATGGACTTTATCACAGATTGCCTAAATCTGAAGGAAAAAATGTCATCATGGTTGTGGTGGATAGACTCACCAAATATGCTCATTTTTGTGCCTTGGCACACCCATTTGCTGCAAGCACAGTAGCAACAGCCTTTATGGACACAGTTCAGAAGCTTCATGGGACACCAAAGATTATAGTAAGTGATCGAGACCCTATATTTACTAGTAATTTTTGGAATGATTTATTCTCATGTTTGGGTACTCAGTTAGCTCATAGCTCTTCTTATCATCCCTAGTCTGATGGGCAAACAAAAGTTGTAAATAAGTGTTTGGAGGGATATCTTCGTTGCTTTACGTCAGATAAACAAGCAAGATGGGTCCAATGGTTACCACTTGCAGAATGGTGGTATAACACTTCCTTCCATACTTCATCTAAAATGTCTCCTTTTTTGGCACTCTATGGGTACCATCCACCATCCATCACATCATCATTGAGAGGAAAACCATGGGTTAGAGCAATAGAAGAACACATTCAATATCAACAAGAGGTCCTCTCTAGTCTCAAGGAGAACTTGGTCATGGCACAAAACCACATGAAGCAACAGGCTGATCAACATCACACGGAAAGGAATTTTGAAGTTGGTGATTGGGTTTTTGTGCGGTTACAGCCATATAAGCAAATGTCTTTGAAACAACAACAAAAGGATAACAAACTTTCACCAAAGTATTATGGCCCCTATCAAGTATTGCAGAAGATTGGTATTGTAGCATACAAATTAGAACTTCCACAATCCACCAAAATACATCCAGTCTTTCATGTTTCTTGCCTAAAGAAAGTAATTGGACAGAGAGTATCAGCCCAAACAGTGTTACCTGAGCTCGATGAGGAGGGGAGGGTCATCTTGGAACCTGAATGCATCCTTCAAACACGCACTAAAAGATTGAGGACACGGGTTATTACTGAGTACCTGATCAAGTGGAAGAATATGGACAATGAAGATGCAACATGGGAAGATATGACATTCCTACAACAACACCCAGAGCTTCTCAACATTGGGGACAATGTTTCTTTGAAGGGGAAGGGCATGCTACGCCCTTAACCTATTGCTTGTATTAGGATATGAGTAGCTGACTTGTGGCTTACCATATCATTTTATTATATCATTTATACTTTCTCATGCTTAGTAGGTCAGCCTTGGTGATGGCCATAACATATGAATAGTATATATAGGGGATTGTAGGTAGTAATTCATCATCATTTGAGCATTTGAGTCTTATTATATGGTTTGGAGGTTGCCCCCTCGAAGTGGCAAAGCTATTCTAATTGAATATCGAGATCATTATTATGAAATATTGTGTTATTTGGTGTTCTATTGTTGCTCTTAATCTGAATCATACAAGTAATTTCATTACATCATTGTTTCAAATAAATAGTTTCCTTTTGTTAAATTAATTAGTTGCACGTAGATTTAATTAGATCCAAGGAGAGTAATCAATTTGGTTTAATTTAAATTTGTTTGCATTCCTTTGTTAATTTAGGCACATAGAATTAATTAGACAAGAATTAACACAACTCCATACGTTTCCTTAGGTTGATTTTACACATGTCCACATGACCATCCAAGGCCCCAAGAAACCTAGACAATGAGTGTGTGATCCAAGAGTGCCACAACCAAATACAATTACACAATTGATAGATATTGATCAAGGCCTCAAACAACTTATATTCCAAACCACACCAGTTCCACCAAGTATTATCTCATAGTTGATAGCCTTGAATGATGAAGCGGATAATGTTAACGAGTTCTGGCATAATCAGCCTAGTCAAGACTAGATTCCATAATCCATAGATCCATCCTTCTCACACGTATCCTCTCACACCTTTATGATTTTTTGGAAATTTTTATGCGGCGAGTTAGGATGGTTCAAACATATCTCGCAACCCATTTGAGGTATATTTGGTGATTCTAAAATTGATCGAAACCTTTGTGCAACCATTATCCTTGACTGCTCCATCTCACCCGAAAGGTAAGATAAGATTTCATTTCCTTAAATGAGTAAATTCCCATAGTTCATATAAAAGACATTCATTTTCTTTGATCTACCTTTTAGCCATTTTCACCTATTTTCACATATTTCAGATATTTACCCTATTTATCCATTCCATAGCCATCTTTCCATCTCATATTAGCTGTCTTAAAACTACTTCGGGAGGTCTATTGTGTCCTAGAGTAACGAGTTGATTCTTAGACGTACAAAATTGGTGAACTTGACATGAAGGACTAGTTCCTTTTTGTTTCCTATTTTCTTTCTTTTATTTCATCCATCCTTCTCCTCTCCCATTATTTTGCGGGTGTTTATACACCCCCCGAATATGTCAGTCGTGAATACAAGTAGGCATGTTTTGGGTCTCGGCTTATTATTACTAGATGGGTATGTAAAGTCACCTTCACTATTAGGCGTGATTAACAAAAATAATGATTTTCCCTAGATGGCCTAAGGGGATATCTAGGGTATTAATGTTAATCTAGTTAAGAGGACTAAAACACTATAAATGAACTAAAGCAATATGAAATAAATGTAAATAAAATATTCTAGATGAAATAAAACCCTAATGTGTAAGAGAAGAGTAAGGAAAAGACTTCATTGATAATAGGATACTTTGTTATGCAGTGTCATAGATCTGAAAATAGAATATGGAAGTGTAGGCAAACCCTCAGAGACCTGCGAAGGGTAGATATGGATTGTTTGAGATGACACGGTGTGTCCGGGAGTGTATTGGGGTTCCCGGTATGTAATATGGGCACTTGTAGTAGAGTAAATACTCGTAACCTCAATCTGGTATGGTCATTAAATGTCTCTCGAGCACTTATCATCATCATGCTTTGGATTCATCGGATGAAATGGAGAATGACCCATAATGTAAGGAGAAGTATCAAACCATATAAAAATGAAAGATGCATATGAATGGGTTAGACTAACCTTAGCCGCCAAACTAGTGGACTTATCAATCAACATTGTATTACATTATAGACCCTAATGTAGTTCTAGTGTGTGTGTGTGTGTTCTTGTGTCAGTCGCACTTTGTGAAGTAGCGAGAAATAATAGCTATAGAAATGTAAGTAACATGTGTGCATGGAATAGAATGGAATCCATCCCCCTATGAAGTGTGTGTGATATAGATCTCCTAGCTTGAATGCATGGCACTATGTGGATGCAAGTGATGTAATGGATGTAGCCCTAGATGGAGTGATAGTAGTGATAAGATGCAATGACCTAGGACCCTTATTATGGTCTTATAACTTTATATTTATAGGGCTCTCAAGCTTAATTTCGTAATTAATCCCAACAAGGCCAACTGAGAAGAAGATAAGGATGACCAATAGCTAGAAGTGACCTAAAAAGAAGTGGAAGAGGTTGTGCATAGACCGGGGCACCCAGAATGGGACCAGGGAACTTGGGAGCCCCAAGATAGGTGGGCACCTTAATTTTAAGATAGAATGTTGGAAATGTCATGAAATGGGCTGAATGGTATCAAGAAATATGCGGAAAAGATATCCTATTTAGAAGGATATCTTGTAGTGTTGCATTTTTTTTTGGGTGATCTCACTCCACCATGGATGAAGAAGTATAGGGAGGAACCATGCTATATCCTCCAACCTTAAACCATTTCTACTTGAAATATGGGAAGAGATATTTGTACTGTCCTAGTTTTTGGGTGATCCAATGCCGCCGGATGGAGAAGAGTAGAGAGACACACCCACCGTAACCCCCGAGCTCCGTAATTGCTCTGCGGGAGATTACCGAAGACACCATGTCTTGTTAAGGATGTTGTGTATGGAGTTCGCAGATTGGTCTAAAATCACTCACTATGTGTGAACCGGTGTAGATACGATGTGTTAGTAGAAACCCTCAATTATGCCCCCTCTTTGGGGGCATATGCGATGAACTCCGGAAGGAAATGCAGCCCTAAAGAGGACCAACCGCACTCTAACTCGTAGAACTCGCCTGCATAGGGAAATGAAAATGATTGTTAGATACCAAGGTGCACAGAAAAGGGATGGCTAGCCAATACAAGTGTTAGTCCGAACACATGCATGTAAATAAGACAAGTGTAAAATATGCAGACAATGTAAAAACTACCAAGAAAAGTAGTGTAAACACGTAAGAAAACAAAAAGACCACACAAAGTGGGTTTCAAACATAGGACATCACTCACAATGTCGCAAGACACGTAAGGCCATCATGGCCACAAACAATAGTCAAGTGTGCACATAAGCAAAGGGAAAATCCCACATACAAAGGAAAACAAAACAAATAAGTAGAAACAAAGAAGTAGTCATGGAAACATGTAATCCTATAAAATAAGTACTGCACATGGAACACTCGTTATCATATTAGAGTGATAACCAATATGTATAATCATGTATGAACAAGTAGTATAAGATGCTAAATACAAAATGAAACAATAACACCTGTATGAGATGAATGTGGATGCCCCCAACGACCAATATGGTAAGGGTAGAAGGCGAGCATCCATACCATGTGTAAATGTCTTGTATCTGCGATCACACTAGACAAAGGCATGAACATGTATGTGTGTATGATAATGACATAGAAGAAAGCAATCTAACATGTGTAATAAAGTGATCATGTAAAACACTAGTAAGCAAGAGTAAATGCTACCAAGACAATGCAGTATGTTGTGGATGGATGGAATGGAATGCAAGATGGAATGATAGGAGCAATGTGCCCCCTGAGTGGATGGAATGTGTATGTAGTGAGGTTCATTTTGTTTTCCCCTCAATAGTCAAGAATGAACCGTAAACGAGAGTGTGTCATCGGGAAATGGTTGAGCAACATTGGGTGTATATAGCGTCTTTGTGATGCATATGTGTATGGGATGGTGATGAAATGTGACATGGGGAGAATATGTGTGTGAACCCTATAGCTGAAGCATATATCATGACTTTGTTGATTAGAGGAGTGATGATTTATCCCTAAGCGTATATCACTATAGAAGGAGTGTATGGGAATGAGATATATGGAAAGATGCACGTGGACCCTATAGCCTAAGCGTATACCATGACTTGTTTGAATGGAAGAGTGATGATTTATCCCTAAGTGTATATCACTATAAGATGAAATAATGGAAGGTGGCGTATACCACTATGTGAAGAATAAGGTGAGGGTGGTGATTTAGCCTAAAGCGTATACCACTAATTGATGATGAGGATAAATGACGAGGCAATAGAAGGATGATAGAATAGGATAATAGAATGTGTGATGATAGGATGCAGGAGGATAAGGAGAAATTGATGAAGAGAGTGGTGATTTAACCTAGGGTGTATACCACTATGCGATGATCGAAGGTGTGATAATGTAATGGACTAGTGTGGAATTGAGAAAAGTAAAATGTAATAGGATGATATAATAGGAGATGATAGAACATAATAGGATGATGTAGAAGTGATGAAAAGAGTGGTGATTTAACCTAAGGTGTATACCACTATGGTATGTGATGATGAGTGTGGGTGATGATATAGCCTAGAGCATTGGTCACTAGTCTAAGGAATGTGGTATGATGACATGTCGCATGTAGGTAAGGTCCATTTGATTGGTAAACCCTCGGCAGTTGAGTATGGACCGAGGAACTAAAGTGTGTCATAGGGTGGTGAGTACAACGTGTAGAAAACAACATAGTATAAATGACCAAGGTATGTGAATGCGCGGTGTAGGTAATGTAATGTAGAATGTGTAGTAGGTTATGGAATGTGTAATGTAATAAGTGTGTAGATAGTAATAGAATGTGTAATGATGATAGGTAAGACTAGACCCATGTATAAGGAAATCTAGTATAACATGTAGAATATAGATGATATAGGTATGTAGATGATGTATGTTGCGGTGATAGGTGTAGATAGAATATGTAGTGATGAGATGTAAAGCTAGACCTATAGATAATGTGACCTAGTGTAAATATAGGATGTAAGAACAAGATGCAAAACTAGATGCAGATGAGATGACGACTAGTGTAGTATGTAAAAGATGGATGATGTATAAATGACTAATAGATGAGGTGTGGAAAGGGTAATGTAGGATGTAGACTATTTATAGAAATGATAATAGAATGTAAAGGTGTATAACCAAGAATAAAGTGTGTGGGGTTCAGTGTAATGGTAATCCCTCAACAATCTAGTGTGAACCGAAGCACAAGAGTGTGTCATCGGGTAATGAGGGTGATATGAGATGTGATGTGATATGTCGATAGAAAAGAACACAAATAGATATGGAATGCGTGATGTAAGACTATGTAACTAGGGTAAAAGAGGAGGGGGGATGTGTAATTTCTATGCCCCACAAATGTATGATATTGCACGTACTATACAATAAATGATGTATATGGTGATGAAACATGATGGATTTCATTTAATTGATAATGCGTAAGAAGTGTTAAAGTATTATAGATGTGTGTATGTAGAGGTGGTGATGTAATGGAGAAATGTAAGATGAAATGAGGTTCTTCATGGTAAAATACCCCTCAAAAGTCATATAGGAACCCCAAGAATATGAGTGTGTCATCATGAGGGTAGAGTAACAAGAGTCATCTACCAAAGGCCAAGTTTACGCATGGTGTGACCTTGTTGGAAAAATTTTGTAGTAGAATTGGGTGGTGGCAGTGAAAGTGAAAGTGTATCGGGAACACCATGAGGAGGATTAGTGGATTTGAAAAACTTGATGGGTTGGAGTGTAGATTTGGGAAGAGGCCATGTTGTACTGAGTCTCAAGGGAGATTGCTTAGGTTTGTTTGATAATGCAGTAGATGACCTAGCATGAGTGGTTTGTGAACTAATTTTGATAGGTGGTGGACATTTTTGACTTGGGGAAATAAGGGGTGATTTCTTAGGTGGAACTTGACTAACCAAAGACGGTTTATGAGAAGCAGATTCGTGATGCGTAAAAATGGAGGAGAAACAATATTATAAATAGGAGAAGTACTTGTTGAACTAGGAGAAGGATCACTATGCATAGGGGATGTGTTGTCAATATCACTTATGTAATGAATAATAGAATCAAGATATTCCTTAGAAAGGTCGGGAGGAAGGTCACTAGTAACCGCGAGAGCTTGTTTAGATGGATCTGGAATAATCGAAGGAGAAAGAGACTTAGGAGTCCATGTGGTGTAACATTTGGAAGGGGATGTTGTGCATGAAATGAAATAAGACCTTGATGTGCAAGACTTTGGATTAGGTGACATAAAGTGTGGCAATAATTTGTAGTATATCCATTGATTCAATGATAATTGCAATATGGATGATCGAGATATTTTGTTGATCGAAAAGGTGAATAGAAATGAGTAGGTGGTAGAGTGATCAATTGACGATGAACAAGCTCTATAAAAATGTCATATTGCTTAGTACTATGCTCAAATATGAGAGGTTTGGGAAATGAGACATCTTGAGGTTCAACTAAATGACATGTAGTGAACATAGATTGAATAGGAGATGGCGAAGGAGAACAAGCATGTGATTGTGAAGCATCCTTAAGCTATTAGATTTCAGATCTAAGGGATGTAATGGTGGTGCCATAGATTGAAGAGAGGATATTTGTGATTGAGAAGCATCTTTAAGGTGTTGAATTTCAAATCTAAGGGATGTAATGGTGGATTTAGAGGCTGCAGATTTATCTTGAAATAATGTATGCAAGACTTGAAACTTATCTTGAAATGATGTATGTAAGGCTTGAATTAAGTCTAATAGTGGTTGGTTAGATACGGGCTCATCAAGACTAGGATCGACAAAGAAACTATGAAGTACATAACTTAATTCATGTGGTGGCATATTATCATCAAAATATGTGGTGTCTAGGATTTTTAAAAACAACTTGATAAGTGGGATGTCTCTTAAGTAAATCAGATAAAGAAACGTGACCCATGATAGAAGAAAAAGAAGGATCCTAAGTGTGAAAGATGTCGGGTTCACCAAAATGATTAACAAAAATAAGGATTTTCCTAGATGGCCTAAGGGGATATCTAGGGTATTAATGTTAATCTAGTTAGGAGGACTAAAATGTTGTAAATGAACTAAAGCAATATGAAATAAATGTAAATAAACTATTCTAGATGAAATGAAACCCTAATGTGCAAGAGAAGAGTAAGGAGAAGACTCAACTGATAACATGATACTATCGCACAATGTCATAGATCTGGAAATAGAATCTAGAAGTGCAGAAAACCCTCAGGGACCCTACAAAGGATAGATTTGGACTGTTTGAGATGACACAGTACTTGGGAGCATACTGGGGCACCCCGAGGTGCCCTGGTCTCATAATCTGGGTGCTTGGAGTAGTGTAAATACTCTGAACCTCAATCTGGTATGGTCGCTAAATGTATTTGAGTACTTCTCATTTGTCATGATAGATTCATCAGATGAAATGGAGAATGACCTGTAATGCAAGGAGAAGTATAAAACCATATAAAAATGAAAGATGCATATGAATGGGTTGGATTGACCTCAATCACCAATCTAGTGGACTTACACTCAGTGTTGCACTACATTACAGACCCTGATGTAGTTTTGGTGTGTGCATGCATGTTGTGCCTTATGTTCTCTTATGTCAGTCATACTTTGTGAAGTAGCAAGCAATAGTAGCTATAGAAATGTAAGTAGCATGTGTGCATGGAATAGAATGGAATCCCTCCCCCTATGAAGTGTGTGTGATGTAGATATCCTAGCTTGAATGCATGACACTATGTGGATGCAAGTGATGCAATGGATGTAGCCCTAGATGGAGTGATAGTAGTGATAAGATGCAATGACCTAGGACCCTTATTATGGTCTTATAACTTTATATTTATAGGGCTCTCAAGCTTAATTTCATAATTAATCCCAACAAGGTGACTGAGAAGAAGATAAAGATGACCAAAACTAAAAGTGACCCAAAAAGAAGCGAAGAGGTTGTGCATAGACTGGGGCACCAGGAATGGGACCATGGCACCTCGAGGCACCCCAATACTGGTTGGGGCACCCTAATTTCAAGCTAAAATGTCGAAAGGTCATGAAATGGGCTAATAGGTATCGGGAAATATGTGGGAAAGAAAAAATAAAAGATAAGAAAAAGATGGTCAAAAGGTGGGATTAATTAGTACTTTGTACACTTGAGAACCTTCTAAATAGTAGTATAAGACCAGGCTAAATATTGTTTAATATGCAATATTTGTGTCTATAGGGTGGGATGATAACTACTCACAAAATTTTCCTTCACCTCACACTCCTCCTCAAGGTGCCAACACCAAATCATCAATTATGATTGAGGAGATTGATCAACCTAATTATATCCCACAACCGAGTTATCCATCTCTAATAATATGTAATTCACGGAGAACAAGGATCTTATTCACACATTTTTTCTAGACCTCAAATAAGCATGTAGTCTGATTCCTTTTCTTCTTACCTTTCACCAAATGATGAAATCCTAACACACTTCACCCGAAGAGGTGATCATCTTAACACTATAGATAACTCCTCGAATAGGATGCAAGGGTATACTGATGTTATTCTTTATAACAATGTTGCCACCCCTCCTCCTACAATAGAAAATATACCTAAAGAGGGGTGGTCTACCAAGGATCAATTCATAGTAGGATATCATATGCCTTTGCAACCCAACAAGGCTCAACACATGCCTAAGAAAAATGCAATACCTTCATCAAGCGATGTGATTTCAACATTGGTGGATAGAGTTAGGGAACTATAACTTTCCCAACCTTCTCATTCCACACCGTTTGGAGGGAAAGGAAAATTCCCCACCATGTTCAAAACTATAACTATGTTCCCTCTACATTGTTACCTTCTCCAGTCTACATGGGTGTTCCTAGCCCTAGATACCTCCTTACTAGATCGGGCACACTAGGTATTCCCTCTCATTCTTCATACATAAATCCACTACATGGTTCAATTGGAAGTGCATTCTCTAATACCATTTGAACTAGAAATGTGATGTTTCCTAGTTTTACACCTACCAGTCCGTATCAAAACTTCACATGTATTCTAAATCACCGCAAGGGGACATGTTTTCTTTTCTCGGTCCATATGCTCAAAGATCGGGGTATGCCTTATGCCCATGCAAACTCTTATGCTACATCTTATCAACCTCCTGATCCACCTCCACCTCCCCATCAAGAGTCGTCTATGGTTGAGTTTTATGCATTGAGCACATATTGCAAAAATATCAAGGAGCCCCTTAAATTTACCATACGGAGTGTGATGCCCCCATAAACATTGTCAGATCTTCCAAAATTCAAAGGGGAGGGGGATCTGAATGCTCACATCAAAGTGTATGCAACCACCATTCGATAACTACTCCCATGGGATGTAGTTATAGCTAAAATATTCCCCAAAACCCTTTAGGGTATTTCTCTTGACTGGTACTATAGAATACTGGAATCCTTGATTCATTCATTTAAGAAACTTGTTTCAAAGTTCATAAAGGATTTTGATATGAACAAAATCTTAAGAAAAGGAATTAGAGAATTCCTTCACATTAAATAAGATCATAATGAGTTTTCCACCAACTTCATTCAAAGGTGGTGAAAAGTCCTATAATCCTTGGCTAGTGCTCCCAACATGGACCAAATGGAGATTTGTGACCCATTCCTCCATTCTCTCAATCAAGATACTAAGGAAGAGGTATAAAAGTTTCCTCTTAGGAGATATGAGGAGGGTTTAGAGGGCGCTCTTTGCATTGACCAAAAGGAAATTGATAGTGGCCGAAAGATGTATGGACCAAATGGGAATTTTTCACTACCTCTCAAGGTTATTCAAATTACCAAAACATTTTACATAATAAAAATAAAGGACCTAAGTTCCTTAAAAAGAAGCTGCGATGCTTCTGACAGACGGTGTAATCGATCAATATAGAAAGCCGAACATTGCTAGCATAATTAGCACAAATAATAGTAATAACAATGCAAACACAAACAATAAAAGGAGTAACAACTTCACTCCTTCATTAATGTGGTCGAATTTAGTTTCCCTCCTCCTCCTCCAAAACATGTTCAAACCCAAGGCCCGGTTCAATACCAAAACCAATATCCGAACCAATTTCCAAATCAATATCAGAACCAAGGCTAGAGGCCTCCAAACTTCAACTACAATAATCAACAACATAACAACAATAGGAACTATGGGCAATAACAAAACCAGAATCAAATACCTTGCACTACTACAATCCCAAATTATATTGTGGTTTCCATAGGGT
Source organism: Taxus wallichiana var. yunnanensis (assembly GCA_018340775.1). NCBI lineage: Eukaryota > Viridiplantae > Streptophyta > Pinopsida > Cupressales > Taxaceae > Taxus > Taxus wallichiana. Next base: position 493,178,040 of record CM031239.1, read on the forward strand.
TATAGAACACGATGCTCGGGTGTGTTGTGATTGTAATAAATTCATACAACTTCCGAAGACCAGAGATAGATATTCATTGAGATGTTCTTGGCTAATACCATGACACTACGCAAAACACTCAAATGGGGCCCATTTCTCCATAGAATGCTACTCTTTGGATATATAAAGACCCCTTCCAAACACATCCTAAGAATGAGAAGCTTAATCCTCATGGTACCAATAAGGGGGATCTCATAGGAAATAATGATCACAAATCCTATACATCTGCGAATCCTCAAATAGCTCCTCCTTTGGAAAATTGAAATCAACCTAAGATTGTAGGATTAGTTGAGTTAGAAACCGAACAAGAAGTTAACACAAAAATCACACCCAAGATTATTCAAGTCACAACCTCTTTCTATTTATCCCTCAATGTCAGATGATGTGTCAGTAGCTCCTAAGCTAGTAGGATCCTATGATTTGATCATAGACCCGACTAAGAACTTGTCCCACATTTTCTTCCTAGTTTTTTTAAAGAATTCCCCTACGCATTGATCAAATTTATTAGAAGTGCTAGTTCTTGGCCATATTATCCATGCCACCCCTCCTCTGAGGCCCAAATCGATCATATAGACATTGATGTATATCCCGTGGGGTATCTTGAGAGAGATGTTGGATTTGTTTTTGATATTAGCAAGATGCCTATTGATAATGAGTTGGAATGAAGAGGCCATCCCGTGTTATATGTATAGGTTTGGTTTTACAAAAATTAAAAGGAACAATAACCGAGATCATACCAAGCCAAAAACTCGATGCTAATCAAACACCATGATCAATAAGATGAAAGAAATTTGCCAGATAATTTTACATTAAACTTTGCAAACAAATGAGCAAAAATATCATATATTATTATGGAACTCAATGAAAATGGGCCTTACTTATATAGGCAAGGAATAACAATTTAAGAACCAAGCTTAAGGTTGTAGATCAAGCCATAAATAAAGGAAATAACTAGTCATCAAAGAACTAGTCAAGACCATATATTTAGAAGAGGATTAGACATCAAGGATCTAGTCAATACCATAGATCAAGGAAAGAACTATACCTAATAACTAGATAATATCCCCCTAATATCTAAATAAATAAATAAAAATATCCACACACATAAGTGGGTGAGGATAAATATAATAAAGGTAAATAAAGTACCTAGGTGAACATGAGCTAAGGTAAATACCTACTCTAACAAAAATTACATTAAACATGTAATGATAGATGACAAGGTTGCTATTAATATAGTCCATTTATCATTTCGAAAAATTTAGGCTATAGATAAACAAACTGTTCATCGACATGAGACACAATGAGAGGCTTTGATATACCGAAAACAACCTCTATTGGAACCATATTGCTTCTAGTCACTCTTGGACTTAAGACCGTGTTGACTGAATTTTATATTATAGATCAGGAAACTAACTATAATATGATTCTTAGTTGACCTTAGATTCATAGAATGAAGGAAGTTACTTCTATGCTATTCAAAGAAGTTGGATTCCTACATATGGGGAAGGTATTCATGTCTCAGGGTTACATGAAGCCATTCAATATCCATTTGGCCAATTTAAAGAAGAAACTAGGGGTTCATACCGAATTTGAGCTCTGACCAATCAGTTAAACAAGCCACACAGATCGATGCCTACATCACAACTTGTTCCTACGACTGAGTTGGAAGCCCCTAAGCCAATCGAATGGGTTGAAGTTAGTGAAAGAAAGGATTCTATAATAGCCGCATCAACAAAATGACAAATGATATTGTTAAGATTTTGGAGAATGATCTACCTATCATTCTTCCATTTGATTCTTTGGGCATCAGTCATGCTCTTGGACTCACCTCTCTTCTAGCTGATGGATTTGAAGATTTTTTTATGGTTTAAGTCTTATAAGTTAGGGAAGAAGACTTCAAGAATTATTAAGCTTCTATCTTCCTTGAAGACTATTGGACTCTCAAATACGACAGTGTAAATTACCACTTTGGTGCTGGGGCTAGGGTGATCCTCACTTCCATTAAGGGAGAGTCATGCCTTTTACCTTCAATATGAACTTTGAATGCATAAACAATGGAGTTGAGTATGAATCTCTACTTCTTGGTCTTATTGTGGCCAAAAGAATGGGTGTGAACAACATCATAGTCTTGGGTAACTCTCAACTCATTGCTATCATAAGTCTTTGAGACCGGGGAAAACACCTATAACTCTACAAGTCATCTATTCTTCAACTTTGTAAGGGTTTTGATTTTATCTCCATAGAAGCTACTCTGCAAGAACAAAACCTATTGGCTGATTTTATTGTTACTTCCTCCTCTCATTTTTGTCTAAGTGAGGACCTAAAAGAAATCGAGCTCACCATTTTAGTCCAAGCTGAACCCTTGGTTTGAAGGATGACAACCAATGAAATTTTGGCATACGTTGAGACTGATAATGAGCCTGTCACTTTGGATTTCATGGAAAATGATGAGGAAATCTAAATATACCTCAATGACTACAAAGTGATCTTCATCCCGCACACCGAAAGAGGGGATTTTACCTTATACCTTACCCTTCCTCCTACTTTGGAGATCACATGATGAACTCTTCCTTGTTGGAATATTTTGAGATCTATGAAGTTGAGGAAGAAGAGTTAGAATTACCTCCAGCCCCACCTAAGTTTGAAGAGGGTAATGCCTCTTTGATCAAAGGAACCATAGACATAAATATAGGGATGGAAGAGGAACCCAAAATCTTGAAGCTTAGACCTTTGTTGTCACTATAAGAGGTAGAAGTGCAAAAAAAGGTACTTAAAGAGCATTTGAAATCCTTCTCCTTTAGCTATCAAGAAATGACACATGTCTCTCCTAACATTGTAGTACACAATCTAGTTATGAAGCTCAATGTTAAACCCGTGAAGCAAAAATTAAGACCCATGAAGCTAAAAGTGGCTTTAATGGTTAAAGAGGAGGTAATAAAACTCCTGCAAGTAGGATTTATAGAGCGAGTTGATTATTCCATGCGGGTTTCAAACATCGTCCCAGGTCTTAAAAATAATGGGAAAATACACATCTGTATTGATTTCGGGACATTAACAAGGCTTGTCACAAAGATGATTTTCCACTGCCTTTAATTGATGTCATCATTGACAAAATGGCTGCATATGAGATATTGTCTCTTATGAATGAATTTTCCGGCTACAACCAAATAAGGATTTATGAGGAAGACCAAATGAAAACTACATTTACAACTCCTTAGGGAACCTTCTATTATATGATCATGCCTTTTGGCCTAAATAATTCTAGAGCAACTTACCAACGGGAAATGGCATACATTTTTCATGATCTCATTGATAAGATTGTGGAATCTTATGTTGATGACCTTGAGGTGCTATTCATCATTTTATCATGCCTAATTGAGTATGGGGTAATGTTGAATCCTGAGAAGTTCTTGTTTATAGTAACAAGAAGCAAGTTGCTAGGATACATCATTTGGTATCAAGGCATTGATCTTGATCTAGCGAAGATTCGTAGTTTTGGAAATTTCCCTGCCCATAGATGAGTCAAGCATCAAGTCTTTCCTAGGTAAAATTATGGCGATTCATATGTTTATCCATGACTCAACATACTCTATTCACCCTATCAATGGTTTTATTATGAAGGATTGTTGTAAAACTTGGACAATTGAGTGTCACACATAATTTGAGTCAATTAATTCCTTCCTTATGATGCTACCTATGCTCATGCCACCGAAAACCGGCCTTCCTTTGATTTAATATTCTCGAGACACTGATGTCTTGATTGCATGCATGTTGGAACAAGAGGATGATGATGGTCATGAGTGGGCCATTTATTTCATTATCCATACTCTTCTCTATTACGAGATGTGATGCACACGAGCAGAGGAGTACTTCGCTATATTTTTGCAACAAAAAGGTTAAGGCACTATATGTTTAACCAAGAGATGCGAGTGATAGTTAAATCCAAGCAGTTGTGACTATTTTAAACTTAGGTTGCATTATTGAAGAAGGATGGTCATTTCATTATGCTAATGGGTGAGTTTGAACTCACCTTTGTTAACCAAAAGTCCATAAAGGGACAAATTATCATTTGATTGGTTAGCAGATAATCCTATAGATTGTGGGGAACTAATAGATTTAGATTTTCCTAATTAATGTGTGTTCCTCATTGAGACAAATCCTCTCATTACTTAATGTCTATGGTACATTGATATTATCAATCATATTTTGGACCAATCATATCTTGAGGAGAAACCTCATAAAAAGATGATGGCTACATGTCATAGCCACCAATTATGTAATTGTGGAAGAAGTGATCTATCGCGCATACCTTCGACAATATACTATTGAGATGTGTTGATGAAGAAGAGTTAGAGATCCCACAATGAGTTATGTGGTGGTCACTTCGAGAGGACATGTGACTGCTTGTAAGATTCATCGCATGGGAGATTTTCGGACCACTTGAGAACACAATGCTATACAAGATGACGTAGGTGTCAAAAAGGCCAAGAGTTTTCACACGAGATACATATTCCTGCATAGGCTCTATAACCCATAGTGACACCGTATGCGCACCCAATTTTGCACATCCTACATTGTCAAAATGGTTCAAAATCTCCAATGATGATTAATATCTTTTCCAATGGTGTTCAAGTTTGATTTCTCATTTGCAGTGTATATTTGTAGCTTAGAATGCTTTCCTTGTCCATTTCCATGCTTTTCTTGCTTTCCTTTATCATTATGCTAGAATTTTCCTTGGCTTTTAAATTTAAGTCACAGAACCACCACCGATAGTTACACAACCGCTAGTATGCCCTCGGCGGTGGTTGTGTAACTGCCCCAAAAGTTGTGCAACCGCCGGTCTACCTGCACTGACACCGGTGTTCTCGTGTACATTTAACTTACACTCTTTTGGTGTGTTATGAATGTTTGTCAACTTCTTCAATCTCATTTTAGTGCATGTTTCTTGACCAAATTGGCTATTATTGAAATCATTTTATGTGTACCAACTTCTCCTTCCCTTCCTGTTATTAATTGTGAGTTAACTAACCCTTCTTTGAGTGATGTGGCATCCCTTGGCTGCCTAATTACTTAGACCATTTCCTACCATTTTTTTTAAGAGCCATTATTCTACCCGGAGCATAGGTTGGATATTATTGTTTTGAATTGCACTATTATGTTGCCCGTAATCATGCCAAGAAATACACAAGAAAGATTGGTTCTCTTTCCTTGTTATTCTCTTTTTATGTTGCTACTAGATTGCTTGCAATGCATTACATCTCCAACATTTCTTCATCATTTCTTCCACACAAGCCATCATAGTTCCTTGGTTTTTTTTTAGCACCAAATTGGAAAAGAAGTTGAGGGGACAAAAGAGCAAAACCAGTATTGAAAATGTCATAGTTCTACATTTCCAGGTTGGGGATGCATTTGGATTCTTGAAGCTTTCTTTGTCTTTATTCCATAATTTGTTAGAGTATATTAATTCAAAGAAATATAATTACTGTAGCTTTCCTTTATTTACACAAATATTCTATTGAAAGTTTCTTCCCTGCCTATCCCTATGGGTTTGCATGGGAAGTTTTTCTAGAAGAAGATTTTGCATTTGTTTAATGTTAGTTGTAATTTCCCTTCATTTTTGTAAGCTTCCATAGATCCATGTTGCTTCTACTGGGAATTTTCAGGGGAAGAATAGCTTTTGAGAAGATTCTTCATTCTTCTCGTAACTCTGAGGCAAGAACAAAGGAATTTGTATATCCACAAGTACACATCGGAAAAGTTATTGTTGATCAAAGAATACTTGTCTAAAATCACATGAGGAGCCCGCGTGGGATAAAAGGCCCAAAACCAAGGGAGTGGAAGGACAAGAAGGACCGGCATGCGAAAGGCAAGTTCAAATTTCGGACTTAGCCGATTTTGAGCATGAGGATCTATTTTTGGAAGATGGTGTGCGGACGACATCAACAATGCAGAGACACGTGCACCATGCATTGTCTATATTTGGAGAAGCGGTTCAAAGCATCTATGCATGGAGACAAGTTAAGAATAGAATTGACACTTCAGTTAACTACAAGAGGACTATAGATAATGCACTTGCATGTGTGGCTATGATTGTAAATGGCGTGTGGATATTAATAGCATGAAACCTATTTCTAGAATAGTTAAGCGGTGAAGGAAAGTCCCCACCCTATATATATGATGTTAGGTACATAGTAGAGATGGATGTATCATAGAGAGCGGTTTATGTATGATTCTAGATGTATGAATGTGTGTATCAGATCCATACACGCATTGATATAGATTGTCAATATTGTAAGGAGCTTATGTATTCACTAATAGATGGAAGATATTGGCTGAATCTAAGTGTCATTATGTGTAATTGAGTAGTGCATGTTAATGGTAAAATCATAATTACTTGTTTAAGCTTGTTCTTTCATAGATCTATGGGTAGCATACATTGTAGAATGATGGATTAGTTATGAACCTATATGTTTCTTCCTTCATCATGTTAACATCTTATTACAACAATCCTAAAGAGGGACCTAGTACCTTTACGCTTCGGGTGAGTGCTCAACTTAGGCTGAGTGATGTGCCAGCACGACTAGGGTGTTATCTTGCAAATTCTAGGCTGCATCATTAGTTCCGTTACTAGGACCTCTTTTTCAGTTGTTTTCAGGATGGTTCATGATGAAGATGTACCGGTTAACTCTAGCAAGTATTGAGGAATGGATACACAATTTGGAGGAAGAATATGCACGATGGTTCAATAGTGGATTTGAGTTTAACGCACGCACTTGGGTAGAACAAAACCTGTATGACAACTTATATGAGATATTTTTGCTATCTTTCTAGTAGAACTATATGAGTGGCTTACTGCTTATGCATCTCAGTGGAATTGGAGGTATCGTGCACTTGTCTAGACACGGAAGAATTTCAAGCCCTCTATGATGTTGATCTGATATGGACTCATGCGGTGGATACGTGGTTTCATGGTGTTCTAAACAGTTATATTCTGGAATATTCAATTTTGACGTACTCTTTGCCCGAGGTAGCTGAATTCTAGTTTTTGCGGTATCTAAGAGGAACATATTTGTATGGTATTCCACTGTGAAATCAAGATATTAATGGTAACTTTGACTTTGGAGAGTAAACGATGGCTAGCTAAACTTCACCACGTGTAAAGGGAGGTACAAGTTTGGTTTAAGCTAGCAAACCTAGTGGCATATAAATAGAGAGAGGAAAGGTGGCTTATGTATAATGAGGCATGCGAGAGGGAGATAGAGAAGTAACATTCCATTGCAAAGAGTATGGCATGGAGGAGAGAGATGGCTCGTGAAGGATTTACAGCTCACGTAGAATACATGGAGCCAGAGCATCAGGAACTACCCCATCTTGGAAAGCATGATAGATATCCCTTCTTGACCTCACACGGAAGTGTGCCAACAAAGACTACTTGGGCAATAGGTGCGCATCTTAATCCACTTGGTGACCTAGCCTTTGCACTTAGTTTTTAAGTATCTAGTATGAAAAGTAACCAAAAATTAACTCAGGAAGTAGGAAAGCACGAGTAAGCTAGGGATCAAGTACATCAATGGTAGGACAAATGACTTCAATGTTATAAGCATCATTCTTAGGTGCATCATCCACACAAAATGTGAGCGCGCGAGAATGTTGGATTCACCTCTGAAGTGGATCTACCTCCTGCATCGTAGGGGTTCGGATAGTACTATTATCGAGCATAGGGAGTACATCTATAGGCCCTATTCCAACTACGGGAGGTGGATTTGGTGGTTCGGAGGTAGAGGGAGCATAGGAAGTTCTAGATCGGTGGTCAAGGTCTGTATCAACCACAAAATATCTATATGGAGATGTCTCTTAGTCTCCCAAAGTATAGAGGTATAGAGGATGCTACCAAACATGTGCATATGTGTGAAATCTTGTCACGTGCTAAAGGGATTATAGTTCTTGAGTGAAAGGCAAGTCAATTCGCCACTACATTACAAGGGCGCACACACAACTGGTATAGGAAGTTTGACAATGATAAAACTTGTGTGGATTATGCAAAGACGAGGATGATTTCTTGAAAGAGTTCCACATCCATGAGTTTGAGTAGAAGAGTATAAGTGCACTCAAGGATATCAAGCAAGGCACTACTGAGAGTGTACATGAGTATGATGCTTGTTTTAAGACACTTCTATCTAAGTTGTCTTATGATATTCATGCCATCCAGCATGCATAATGGTTCGTTGGAGGATTGATTACACCTTTTAAAAGGGTGCTGTCACATAAGACATACATGGATCCACGCAAAGCACTAGAAGCAACTTTACGTGCTAAGGTAGTTAGGAGCATTGATGCTGGCATTAGCCAATTTCTAGAAGCACATATTGTAGCTATGACAAAGTAGTTAGAGAAGTCATTAGCAAATTTAGCCATGAAACATGCTCAAGAATTTGGTGTCAGATTGTGAAGTGGAAGGTCACACTAAGTATATTTTCCCTCGCATATATATTCGCTCGCTTCTCGATGGACTCGTGAGATTTTCCATTTGAATCATGATGTGAGTCACTGTCCTTTGTTACAATGCACAATAAGGAAGAATGTATCTTGCTTTTGCAAGATTTACAGGTCTATGACCCATGATACTGAGGATTGTTGGTTGATTGGTCAGATCTAGGATGTTATAGACATTGGAGTATGATAGAAAAGTATAACAGATAATTCTAAGGGTAGGAATGAGCACCAGGATTGGGATCATAATCAAATGCACTATGACAAGAATGAGGGGCATTTTAAAGGAGGTCGTGGAAGGGGACGTGGATATCATGGTGGATATGGAGGATGAGGCCAAGGTGGAGGAAGAGGAGATTTCCCTCATGGAATATATTATACATGTGGATCTCCTGACCACTACAATTGCGAATGTCCTCAGAATATTGCATGTTCTTTCTGCAGAAAGAGCCATAGCTATGAATAGTTCCCAGACTTATATGAGCATCTGAGTAAGTAACATAAGCAAGAAAATAAAGGCGTTGGGATGGTTAGAATCCAACGTGTGGTAGAAGACCAATGGATGCCCAAGATAACAGAAGGCCATGAGGCATTTCTTGTGAAGATTACTAAATGCGCTGAAGTAGCATGCGTGAGAGAGGCATTGTACTGAATCCTACTTACCAAGGAGGAAGTTTTGCATACAAGATACCCAGGATCCTGCTCATTAGAAGGAAGTTTACCAGGATACCATGGAAGTGCTAAGGAATCTTCAGGGTGAGATACAATACCTAAAGGAGCAAAAGAAAGCATCGAGATAGTCCAAACTGATATCGATGATCTACGGGAGGTGTGCAAGATGTTATGCCAGGAGAACATTATTCCACTATTGGGAAGTTGGTTGAAAGGGAACACTCTATGCGTAAGTCTTGAGACCAGATGATAGATTCTACATGCAAATATTCCCCCTGATAGCATTGACTATGACAAAGAAATTACTCTGAATGTTGTTGTGGATGGGTGGCTATTGAGCAACATATTGATAGATACAAAGTGCGAAGTAAATGTGTTGACATTAGATGCATGGGTACAAATGGGAGGCCTCCATTACAGCCATCATCAAATATTTTATTCATGGAAAACCGGACTAAGGCCACTCCCATAAGATTATTGAAAGATGCATCTATAACTATACAAGGGGCCAAGTTCACTGGGATTTTAAGGTATTAGCACTTGCGAAGGCAATTTTCCACCTTGCTTGGATGCCCTTGGTGTTATGCGAATAATGTTGAATTGAGATTCAATAAGGAGTATGTAAAATTTAAAAATAAGGAGGAGAGGGTTATGATACCTTTGTGAGATGGGAACTATACACCCTATGTTGATCCTCTAAGTGAGGAAGATTTAAATAGAGTCTATGTACATGTTATTCAGACCCAGAGGTCAATGAGCCATCAAAAGAAGGCACTCTACAAAGAGTAGGAGGATTCTCATTCTATTAGTGATACTATGATTATTTCTTACGACAATTGGGCTCATGGTACATATGAATTAGTTGGGTGTGAGGTGAAAAGTGTAGCAGTGCACAAGCATGTATTTCATTCAATTTGATGCATAGGCATAACAAGAACTTGGTATACGGGGACATAAGATCTTCTTGTCTTTCTAGATGCCATGGAAACATACTAGGTAGACCAAGTTACAAGGAGAGATATCTTAGTGTATACACTGCGTGGGACAACAACAATCTTGCGCTAGTGGGTAGTCCACAGAGATAATCTTATAAACTGGGAAGAAATTGGGATAGCCTTGTCTACTAGGTTTATAAAGAAAAATTCACCTACATAAATATGCACTTATCATGGTGATCAACCTGTCAATGTCATATTTAGGAGTGTGAGAGAATTTGGACAAAAGGACAGAAGTATTACCACCTTCACTCTAGGTGCATAGATTGTAATCCATGCTCCAAGGATGCGCATGCACTTGGTATGTATATGAAGAACTGTAACATCCCCATTGTAAGATACTAGAACAAGGGAATTTTTTTTTTTTTATAAACAACGTTCTCTGTTATGAATTATATAATTCAAACACACGTTCAAGTTTTAATAATTGTTCTCTGCCCAAACAATACAGTTTGGAACACATAATTTCCTTTTAAAACTAATGTTCTCTATTCACATATTTACAATATGGAACACACATTCAAAGTGCCATTCAATCTTATAACAGATTCTATATGCTGTCAGTAATGACTCGAAAAACGCCGATCTCCCATTTTCATGGCTCGGAGTTTCAACGATCTCTCATTTCATGACTCGGCAACTACCGATCCTTCATGTTCATTCATGCATAGTATATTATATATACAAGTTCTCTTAACCGTTTCCTGTTATCGAAGTGATCCATTTAAGAAGCCTATCTCGAATATCTCATTCGATATTCATCTGACATCCTGCATCTTAAATTAAGTGATAAGGACAATGCAACCAACACTTGCGATACTTTGGCCAAAGATTTTCACATGCTTTGCATGATCATATTCCTAGATGTGATACACATCAATGGAATACGTCCTTCACCTCACTTCACCTATTATCTAGAATGGTCTTTCCTGGTTCCTACCAGTCCTTTAAATTTAAGGTCAGATTCAAACTTCAAATTTCCATTAGCAATATGAACAAATATAGGAAGGCACTCATGGTGACTAAAGATACGCAGACATACGGTGTCATTCCCCACGACTCCATGTGTCTAGTTATCTTTAGTCCTCCGGAGTCACTCCGTATACGTGATCATACTCCTATCCCCAGCCAAGAACTTAACATTCAGCCTATGTATTCTTGATGATTTAATTCGGGAGGGCATTGTAATATGTCAGCTATAACATTGTGTCGTCATGAAGACCCCGTCTTCATGAAGACACCGTGCTATAGCTGGCGTATGTCAATGTCCTACGGAATCCTCCCATCGAGTACACATCACCGCGCTCACGTGATTTGGATATGATCTTAATATTTAAGATCAACTTTCAAAGAACAACCCTGCTGATCCTTTATCCTCGTTCCCGTTATAGTTGTATGTAGCTAAGAGAGACTAAATCCGTCTTCTAGCTTGCTATGCATCTTCTCCTTTGTACCGAAGGGTTGCATTTTCTCTACTTGGTTCTCTTCTTAATCATTGGATTAAGCAGCCCGTTACCGACGGACGTGATAAGTTTAACCTATTAAACTTTACCAAGTTTTTTCACAACTGTAACTAAATTCAGAATTTCAGCTTATTAGACGTCATTTAAACGAGGTCTAATTCCCAATAAATGTATTCATTTATTCTCCTTAACCTTACATAGTTAAGGTCCATTAGCCCTGGATATATTTATCCCATATCCTTTCTTTCTGAATTTAACATACGAGGTTATTAATGGAGTTCGAAAACAAAGTTCGGTTACTCCTAAGTTAATTGATATTCCTTAGCTTCCAAGCTAATCCTGAATACCTATCAGTTATGGAATCATATTCTTCCTAATCCTTTTTAATGTCAATTAAAAATTCATCTTTACCCAAGTATGAACTAATTGCACATTTCAACTTAAAAGTTGCATTTAGGTAAGAATAGATATTTATTCCTTTTTAACATCCATCCAAGGACAAGTAAATAAATCCAAATCAAGAAATAACATTATGTTTCCAAATTAATCAACAAGATCAAACTGATATAGTATTTAAAATATCACACTTGTATTTGTATTCATCAATCCATTTCATAATCCATACATCTGCCAATCCAACTGACTGGACTTTGTTTATATAAAACATCATTACAACTCATAGATAGAAGAATGTACTTTCTTCTTTTCACAATTCCTCGTAGAGGAATAATAACTAACAAATACAATTCATCTTCAAACAATCAAAAGAAGCATCAGAAAATAGCCATGTCTTCGTTCTAATCAAGTTCCATCTACAAAATTACTTGCACGGGTCAGTTCATTGAACTGAGCATATTAAGCACTTATCATTAAAATGAGGTGCTTTAATTAACTGTCTCAATAAAAGAACCCTTCTTTTATGAAACGACAGTATGAACATCAATCAAGAATTAAGAACCAAAAAGATTGGATAGCATAACAACTGAACCATCAAAATACCATCCCAATCAGCCAAAGAATTGCTGTCCTAATTCCCACATAACCGTTACAAGTTCCAGATTACAATATTTGTAAAGTTTAGGAATACAAGTAGCATACTGCTGATATAACATAACGGCTATCAATTCCATTTCCTTTCATTAGTAATAAATGCAAAGGATAAAAACTAACTGAAATGTAAACCAATTACTTTCCTTTCAGTTCATGCATCTCATTTGATTCCAAGCAATCAAGTACAGACGAGAAAGCAAACAACAATAATATAGTTGCTTATACCCAAGCAAATACAAAATTCGTTCCTAAACGATTACAGATTTCCAACTGTATGAGAGAAGAAAAGATCATTTTCCAAGTTATCCATCCACATTCCTATTCTTTCCTCATGACTGTCCTAAAAATTGAATCCAAACGAGACACAAATCAAGATAACAGTTCAGAGTGAAACTTACAAAATCCATTCGGAATACACTTTCCAAAGAAAGAAGAATAATTTCATTTATAATCAGCTTTAAACAAAAACAAGGATGAATTTATCGTCCTTATCAATACTTCATTTAAATCAGGCTCATACGAATACCAAAAATAGGTTAGGAAAACATCGTGTTCATCATAGAACAAGCAGTATAAGGATGCATACTATGTACTTGCTGTGCTAGAAGATTCCATACTTCTTTCACTGTAATTTTAACCAAATAAACAGTTACACGATCACGTAATCACTCATTCACATGACCTTCTATAACCATGAACGCATACAGTTCATAATAACAATTTGCACATTGTTGTTACCTACAGCAAGACCAATTCATATGCACAGTAAAGCTCTATAATTGCTATTTCCAGAATTCAAACAGCAAAAAGAGAAAATTTCATTCCTTTAACCTTTCAATAAGAAAACAACCATTTTCTTCAAACTCAACAAGAATTATTCAGGTCGATTTCATTTCTTTTAAATGACTGTGCAAAATCAGAATTCCTACGAAACATTTCAATATTCCGTTTGTACAGAAAAACACAGCACTCAGGAAATTAATCAAAATATCACTGTCACTTCCGTCAAGCCGAATCCAAGTGATCAAAGAAACCCAATTATTATTTCTTCAGAATTAAAAACAGCAGAAGGAAGAACTCATTTCTTTAATAATTCCAGAAAAGAAACGATCATTTTCTTCAAAATGTGATAAGAACACCCTAGTCGTGTTTACTTCATACTGACAGCTCAAACCCATCTCGACAGTAGAACAATTGTTCAATAATGAAAAACAAACATTTCTACCCGAAATCCATTTTTCAAGTTCATAATGATATGCAAAACTTTAGAATGCAATAATCAGTTATCAATACCTCTATCAAGGCAAACCCGCATAGGGTGTTAAATGCGTAAGCTTGGTACAGTCAAGACAGACCCAAACAACAAACAAATTTTCATGTTTTTCTTCCTTTGCACAGCAATCCAAAGTCAAGTGCGTTTTCACGATGACAGTCTGAGTTAGAAGATCAACCGCATCCATAAAACACTATAAAATCGACTTTCCATCACAGCAAGAAGACAACATAATTCATTCATTGCACAGAAAATACAAAGCCAAGTTTGTAATCGTGTCCACAGTTCAACAGGAAGACCGAACAACATCAATAAAACACAACAAAATCATCCTACCCTCACAGCAAGGATAAACACAATTCATTAATAAGTTCAGAAGGAAAACAGTTGCCTTCTCCTACTTTCACGAATACCCAAAACATATTCGTTCATTTCTTATGCAAGAAAAAGGAACAACAATAAAAATATTACCATTACTTCCTTCAAATCGAGTTCATATGCTCAAATAAAACCCAAATGCTATTTCCATCAAAATCCAAAATAGCAGAAGGAAAAGGATCTTATTTCCTTTTTAAAATTTCAGTATAGAAACAACATCAAACAACTCGCACATCCTGTACAGTTTTATCACTGAAGTTCATATAGCAAAAGAACAATTGCTCAACACTGAAAGACAACTCCTATTATCTCGTATAGTTCCTCTTTTTTTTGAACGACTTTCCCATACAATCGAATAAACCAACTCAAATATATGCAAGGGCAAGTGTAATCACAACAAAGAAGAAAACGATTCTACCCAAATCATTTCCAAAAATGACAGCAAAAATTGACTAACCCACTCATCTCAAACATGACAACAATCAAGTAAATCCAAAACCCCTTCATCGAAGAGCGGGGTTGTTTTAATGAGATGTTTAAGCAAAGCAAGTGTTTTAAAGAGAAGGGCTTAACATGCCTACAATTTCTTCATCAAACTCGAAGAAAAATGCGTCTACAGAAGGTGTTTCCTTCCACGGCGACAACACGAGCTTCCCAACAATCACCTTCCTCTACAGGCTCAGCAACAACCTCCGATTTCCAAGAAATAGTGATAAAAACCAAATGAAACTGGTTCGACTGAACCCAGCGAAACCAAATGCAGAGCAACTTCTCAAAAATCTGAACAACACAATGAACAATCAAAAATTCCTCTATACTCTTTCCAAGGCGAGTTGGTCGCGAAGACCGAGAAATTAATTGCATTAAAGGCTTTGCCTTTTCCCTATTTTCTCACGCCACCGCCGACTTGGGTTGGTGAACCATCAAATTTGAATTTTGCATGCAAACCAAGTTTAGCTTCATAACCAACTAGATACCTCTAGTTTTTCCCCTGTTCCCGCCAAATGGCCGCGCTGTCCACGCAAGGACTTCACATTAATGCCATTAAACACCCTTTCATCCTTATCGTTTCCCATGGGTCTCGTAAGGTCCCCTTCTAGGTTAGGATTAGTTTAGGATTAGCAATAGTGTTCGACCTAGGTCATAGCCTAGTCTTAGGTTAATAGAACTTAGGTCTAATTTCACCTTTTATACAATTTAAAAAAATCCACTTAGGATAGTAGTTTAGGATGTAAGGTAGAACTTAGGATTAGATTAGGATCTAATTCCCTCTAACATCTAACACTAATCAACCTCCAATCCAGTCTTTTCAACTGTCATCAAATTTCAACACTGTGCAGGGCATTTCGTCCCACATTAACATGCCTGAGCCACCCGCATCCAGGCATTTATCACCTTACGGGATCTCACGTTACGACAGTGCATGGTTCGTGAATCGAACCCTTTTCCGTTGGCATCTACGTGCGTTTGCACTGTTCATACATGTAATCAGTGCTGCATATTTATACCAACCTTCAATTCGGTTCAAGAGTAAATTGACAAAGCGATTACAAGAAGGCCACAAAGATATAGAGTTCAACAAGCATACGACAATTTGTCATCACATCAAGAAACACAAAAATAACAATAATCATTGTCCCATGTAAACAAATTACAAAGTATGCAAGAATCCAGATTAGCAACACATTCCCTTAAGATCAAAATATATACCTTAACATGTTTGCCTTCATTTCAGCAGTTACAACATCAAGAAAGTAATCATCATGATAAGTTACAAAAAAATCGGTGTGTTATAAGAACTACATAGAGAAATCGAGAACCGGCAATATTTGACTGCAAGTGTATGATCCAAATGTTTGATTACTTCTTGAATAAACCTCCTGTAGCTGAGGCATTAAAATTCTTCAAGCACAAAACTATGGGAGATAGTGCAAAAGAAGAAGAGCATATTCAGGAATTATTCGGTGAGACAAAGTTTGGAGCATGTTTTGAAAAGGAAGAAGAAATGGACTCCAAACTACTTGAATGCGCTTTCCTTGAGAAAGAGAAAGGAAAGATGGTCTACATCATGGATGATGAGGAAGTTGAGAACCTAGATATTGAACATTCACACGGGGTGCACGAGGTCTTGGACAATGAAAAAAGGATGTGCATGCCTACCATGAACCCATGAATACAACGACGGTGAATACAAGTTCGCAGGCCGAGCCTAAGGAGGCCATAATTTGAGATTACTGGTTAGACTCAGAGGTAGCAATGATCATCGAGTTACTTAAGGATTATCATGACTTATTCCCTCGAGGATATCATGAACTTAAAGGCATGCATGAATCACTTAGGGAAATGAAGATCAAACTTAAGGATGGTGCACGACCAATTAGAAAGAGAACTTACAGGATGAATCCTAATTTGCGCGAAAAGGTGAAAGAAGAAATTGATAAAATGTTGAAATCTAGAATTATCAAGCCCCTTGATGAGTCATAATGGGTTAGCTTAGTGGTGATTAATATCAAGAAGGAAAGACGTATTAGGATATGTGTGGACTACACGGATCTGAATATTGCATGTGTCACAGATCCATTCCTATGCCATTCACCGAGGAAATACTAGTAGTTGCGGGGCATGATATATATTCTTTCACGATGGATTTTTGGGTATCATTGGGTTAGGATCGCTCAGAGGATCAAGAAAAGAAAACATTTACTACCGAATGGGGCAGATTTTTCCTCTACTATGATGCTCTTTCGATTGAAAAATGCGCTGCTATATTCTCGCATAGTTGTTCAAACATTCAAGGATTTTATTCAAAAATTCTTACAAGTTTACCTAGATGATTAGATAGTATATAGGCTTATGAAATATCATTGTGACAATTTGCGCTTAATGTTTGAATGATGCAGACAACTAAGTATCTCTTTGAATATCAAGAAGTGCATATTTTCTATGCCATTTGGGATACTGTTAGGACATATAATTTGTAAGGAAGGTTTACTAGTTGATCCAGCCAAGATTGTAGTCATTTTAGGCCTGGAAGCACCTACTAGTCAAAGTGAGGTGCGTGGATTTTTAGGTCATATAGGATACTATAGAAAATTCATCAAAGGGTATGCTAGAATTGTTGTACCATTGGAAGAATTACTAAAGGGAAAGGTACATTTTATTGGGGATAACCGCAGCAGTGCTTGTTTGAGATATTAAAAGAGAAACTTACTACCGCACCCATTCTACACTTTCCCTCATGGGATAATCCATTTCATGTACATGTGGATGCTTCTAGTATGGCCATTGGCATTGTGTTAGCTCAACCTAGTAGAGGTATTATAGATCATCTAATCTGTTTTGCTAGTAGGAAGTTGACACCTGCTGAAAGGAATTATACAACTATAGAGGGCACGAAGCTTTGTCAATGATCTATGCATTATACAAGTTTTGACATTACTTGTTAGCAACACCATTTGTGTTTTATACAGATCATATAGTATTGAAGTACTTGATAAACAAGCCTGTATTATAGGGGCATATATGCAGATGGGTGCTCCTATTTCAAGAGTTTGACTTCACAATTGTGGTAAAGCCAAGAAATAACAATTTTGGACCAGACCATTTATCTAGAATCAATTCAAGAGAGGATGCACAGACAATTGAATAAACAATGCTAGATGCATAGTTATATAGGTTACAATGCGTGCCCATGGAATTAGAAAACATTTATGTCTTTCTACGAACATGTATGGCACCAGAAGGAATGAAATCATTAGAAAAGACATAGCTTGCTATACACGTGACACCATTTATGATAATCAGTGGCGACCTTTATAAGCTAGGAAGAGATGAAGTATTATGTCGTTGTGTGTTAGAGCATGAGCACAATAATATCATGGAAGAATCTCATGGTGGTATTGCAGGAGGCCATTATATAGGTGATGCAACAGCCCAAAAGATCCTAATTGTTGGATTATGGTGGGAGACACTGTATAAAGAATATAAAGATTATTGTAAGGCGTGTGATCATTGTCGATTTAGGAAAACTAGGGCAAAGAGATGACATTCCTTTGAGACTAGTTATTAGTGCAGAACCATTTGATAAATGGGCCATTGACTTTGTAGGACCTATTTCACTAGCCATGTGATAGACTAGATTTTTCTATATCATTATTTGCACAGATTATCTCACACAGTGGGCATAAGCAGCACCTACAAAAGACTGTATTTAAAACTATAACAACTAGGTTTTTATGGGAGAATGTTCTTACACGATATAGGTGTCCTTTAAGCTTGATAAGTGATATAGGTACACACTTTCTAAATGAGACAATCTCGCATCCTATTAGATGAGTTTATGGTTACACACCATAAAACTACACCTTACCATCCTCAAGTAAATGGAACTCCTGAGGCTTTCACCAAAATTTTGGGCCAAAATTTGACAAAAATATGTGATGTTGGAAGAAAGGATTGGGATGACAAAGTGTCAGCTGTGCTTTGGGCATATAGAACAACTTACAAGAGATTGAACAAGGCCACACTGTTTTAGTTGGTTTTGGCGTGGAAGTCAGTTTCTTCCTATAGAATTTATGTTACCTTCTTTGTGCATTACGCGCCGGAGGTCTAGTTTATGAACAAGCCTTAGAAGAATTTATAGAATAGATGATTCAACTAGATGAGCGATGAGCCATAACACAATGGAGTCGAAGGTGAAAAGGCTAGGAAGAAGGCATGACATGACCGAAATATAAGGGATAAGAAGTTTGAGATTGGACAAATGGTACTTCTTTATGACTCAAAGTTATTGCACCATCCAGGAAAGCTCAAATTACATTGGTTAGGGCTGTATATTATCACTTCTATATTTGAATCGGTGCTTTCGATTAGAAGCATATGATGAAACACGGCTACCTAATTACTTTAATGGGAGTAGGATGAAGCCCTACTATAAATAAGTCTTCTTGGTGTTTGTACTAAGGTAGTATTACCATTTAGTTTAGGTTTTCAATTATGTATTTCCTTCATTATTGCTATACTTTGTCAATTTATTTGTTTTTGTGTAATAAACGTGCTTGCACACATAAAGCTAATTACGGTATGAAGAATGTTTATGCACAGAGGACTACACATACTTTTAGTGTGGGGTGGTTGTAGTGATCCAAGAAAAAGATAGAAAAAGACTGTGGGAATTGAAAGATGAAAGGAATAAACTGCTACGGGTGTGCTTTAAGTCAAAAGAAGATTGCTTCTTAAAGGTGACCAAGGATGGAGATGGATGAAGGAACAATATAATGTGTGGTAAGCAGAGGCCATGATAGATACTAGGAGAAGGTACAAAGTGATGAGGTACTCGGGCACGGAGTGCGCGCTAAAGAGAAGTCTATGACCGTGAGGGTAGGAAGGCGTGTTAGAAGGTTATAGCTGGGTGCACAGATGTATCATGTGAAATGAATGGATTTGTTCAATAAATGAAGGGATATTTGGTAGGTGAGGAGTAATAAATGCATCAAAATTTGAAAAAAATTATATAAGGATGGGATGTGGATTCATTTTTACCATTGTGACTAAGAGTATTTGAGAGAAGAGCCAAGTGCGAAGAGATGAGTGATCAAGTTAAGGTGTAAAGGGTGTGAAACCAAGAGTGACAACTAGATATATGCAACAAGAATATTGCATCCCGGTGGTGAAGGGTTTGAACGAAGTAGGGAGACATAAAAGAGTTAGGTTATGAAGTTTCCACCTAGGGCATAATTGAATTGAGCCAGGGTTTGATTTACAGAGTTGCAGGGTTGAAGAGGAGACAATTGCAAGGTAGAAATGGCACCAAAGAAGGCATATATAACAACGGTAAAAGGAAAGAAGAAGGTAGTCATTGAGGAAGAAGAGATGGCACCTGAAAGCCATTTTTCGGAGATGCAATACCCATAAGGAGTCATCATCGGCCAAGAGTGGGATTCACCCATTAGAAAGAAAAAGTGAGTGAATATAATCATAGGACTTCAAAGAACAAGAAGGAGCTCGATTCCTTGCTCATGGCTAGAACAAACAAGCACACGACGAAGGACATGCTAGTATATGATGATGTAGGTGAAAAGATCCTAAAGAGAATTGGGGTCTATCAGTTGTATGAGCTTCCATATTTCAGAAGTATGAGCCCTTGTATCAGTGGCTCATGAGAAGGGTACACAAAGACTTCTTCTACTTTGCAGGATGTAGAGTTAGGATTTCATCTATGCTTGTCTCATTAGTGACAGGTCTGAAGGCCACATGGGAAGACATAAAAGGTGACCTTGTAGATAAATCCATGATTGTAAAGACCAAACAGAGTTGGGATACCTGAAGGGTCCGCGCGAATGGACATAGATAAATTGAAGAACTGTCCAATTGTACAAGCTGCAACACACCTTGTTACCAAGTTAAATGATTAGGAGCGGTGGTCATAGGTAAACACTATGTGGTTATATGTGGCGCGTAAGATTTCGGAAGGGACAATCTATAACATTACAGGCTATATTACAGAGTAAATAGTTGAAGAAGCGCGCATAAGAGGGAAGATCAGCTTTGGGGTTGTTCTACTATCACTGGTCTTCATGGAGATCAGAGTACCAGATGGACCAAAGGAGAAAATATGGGAATACCCCATGGAGAACAAGTCCCACTGAAAGATTCAACAAATACCTATGTAAGGGAACTATGACATATGAAGTAAAACAAAGGGCGAGTGGTATGACAGGCTTCGCGCAATATTTGGGGAAGAGTGACACATCCCAAAGGACCTATTAGTAGTGGTAGGGAAAAAGTTTAGTTTACAAGATATCAACATTTCGCATCACACACTTTCCAATGAAATATGGAGTCTGGAGCCCTTGGTGCAAGTTACCTTATGCATTCACTGTAAGGTATTTTCAAGAATTTGTTCATAGATTTATAGACACACACCGATTGATCTTCAATGCAGATAAGGTAGACTGCGACTACCATACATTGAGGAAGAAGTATGTATATCCTAGTAGAAGTGCTTATACAGAGAGAATCATTTCAGAGGTTCTGAATATCAAACCAATAAGCTTGGTTATAGCAGATGTGGGGGCAGCATTGGTGTATCTCCATTGAAGCCAAAAATGGAGAATAAAAATATGTGGAAGGTGAGTTTGCACTTCCAGCACCACTAAAGGGAAAGCATATAATGGAGAATATCCCAACACCTAAGCCCATAGATCCAATTGAAGTGCAGGATGAGGAGGAGGAGTGTGAAGATAGTGGTGGTTTGGAGCATAGGGGTAGGAGACATCCTACAAGTCAGAGTGAAGCTAAGTGTGTTGTTACCCCACCTCAGCCACAAGAGGGGGATGAAGAGGACTTGAATGCAGTCTAAGGGGAGCATAGGTTTAAAAGGGTATTCAGGAGAACAAGGACCCAAGGTGCTACTCTAATAACTATGCGCAAATCACCTTGAATATCCCCACAAAAGGGAGCGACCGCACAGAGAAGGAGGAAGCTAGAGTTAAATGAGGAGGCGGAAGAGTCAGAGGAGAGCATGCCTACATCTCCTACACTTCCAGAGGACATAGAAGAATAGGGTGAGGCATCAAAGGAGAAGGAAGAAGAAGAGAAAAGACCAGAGGAAACAACTACAAAGGATGTTCAGGACATGGAGACACAAGTCCCAAATTTGGAGGCTAGAGTTCCTAAGCAGCAAAGGTCTAGAAGGACAAGTGGGGAGAACATTCCACCAGCCATAGGTTATACAGAGGATGCAAAAAAAATTGTCCACCCCCACTTTGAGAGCACGATCATGCAGAAAGATTTATTTGGCTGTGAGTTAATGGATGAAGATATGATGACTGTGTGCACTAGAAAGCAACTATCGTGGTTGATGCATACCCACATGGATGAGCCTGAATTTGATGTGTGTGAAGAGTCATGCATTTTGAGGTCAAGAAGAAGGAACCTTAGGCTAGACACATGATAGTAAAGCCTACCATCATGTTAGATGCGCAGGTCAACAATACATTGGTGAAAGTTTCTGCAGAGGTGGCTAGAAGAAACATGGATAAATTTGCCACAATCAAAGCATTGCGTGAAGAGTTAAAGGCAAAGGACACATAGATAGCACACATAACACAGAAAGGGACTTCGTGTAGAAGAAGAATGAAGTGTTCATAAGCATCGTAGAGGAGATTGGGGACAATGTAATCAAAGCAAGGCCACACTTGGAACCCAAGGTACCACAGACATTTCCTTCAATGATACACTATGTGGGAAAGCTGGTGGACTTGGTGCTCGAAGATGAAACTATACGTATAAAAGCGCTAGAAAGATTAGAACAAGATATTGAACAGAGAAAGCATCTGTGATGAGAAAAATCACATCTTATGAAGGGTTGTTGCAGGCATTACAAGAAGTATTGAAGAAAGCGGACCAAGCTTTAAATATATGCACAACTCTAGAGGCGCTCATCAACATTAAGACCTTGGAAGAGAATAATGAGGTCTAGAAAGCAATGAAAGATGAGACATTGGGCCATGCAGAAAGGTTTTCAATGGTTAAACAGAAGCTTGAGGCCTTGGCAGCAGATCAAAAGCTGCACAAGACTCACCTGAAGAGCTTGGAAATCTGATTGCATAGAAGATGGACCTTTTGGAAGGAAGAATGACATCCATGTCTAGTGTTGTGTTGGTTTTGTAAAATGAGAAAGGAGAAATTTTGAGGGATGAGTTGAAATCCATTGTTGTGGACATCCCAGAGAAAGCGAATGCAGGACTCACTCGAATGGTAGATTTTGGAGGCCGCATGATAAAAGAGGAGTATCCAGAGCTGATACTACAAAATGATACAAAGGAGGTTGTCTAAATAAACTCATAAATATTCTTTATTTATCCACATTCTTTCATTCTTATTCTTTCCTTCAAATTTTTGGAGATACCCATTGTCGGGACGATAATGAGATTAGTGTGGGGTAATGTTGATCAAAGAATACTTGTCTAAAATCACATAAGGAGTCCACACGGGATAGGAGGCCCAAAACCAAGGGTGCAGAAGGACAGGAAGGACCCATGTGCGGAAGGCAAGTTTAGATTTTAGGACTTAGCCGATTTTGAGCATTAGGATCTATTTTTGGAAGATGGCATGTGGACCACATCAACAATGCAGAGACACATGCACCATGCATTATCTATATTTGGAGAAGTGGTTTAAAGCGTGTATGCATGAAGACAAGTTAAGAATAGAATTGACGCTTGATTAATCGCAATAAGACTATAGATAGTGCACTTTCATGTGTGGCTATGATTGTAAATGGTGTGTTGCTATCAATAGCATGCAACCTATTTATGGAATAGCTAAGCGAGTGAAGGGAAAGTCCCCACCCTATATATATGATGTTAGGTGCATAGTAGAGATGGATGTATCATAGAGAGTGGTGTATGTATGATTTTGGATGTATGAATGTGTGTATCAGATCCATACGTGCATTGATATAGATTGACAATACTGTAAGGAGCTTATGTATTTACTAATAGATGGAAGATATTGGCTGAATCTAAGTGTCATTCTATGTAATTGAGCAGTGCATGTTAATGGTAAAATCATGATTACTATTTAAGCTTGTTCTTTCATAGATCTGTGGGTAGCATACATTGTAGAATGATGGACTAGTTATGAACCTATATGTTTCTTCCTTCATCATATTAACATCCTATTATAAGTAACCATAAAGAGGACCTTGTACCTTTGCACGCTTCGAGTGAGCGCTTAGCTTAGGTTGAGTGATGTGCCAGTGCGACTAGGTGTTATCTTACAAATTCAAGGCTGCATTAGTTATGTTCAATTAGAATAGATTAGATCCACTCTGCATAGGTAAATAACCACATTCGGTTGTTTACTTGTTTAGTTTTGTTAGTTTTAGTGTAGAAGCAATTTTAATTAATTAGAAGAAGTTTAATTTGTCTGTGCGTATTTCTTCTGTTTTCCAGTAAGCATCCAAAAATACAAAAACATTAGATTAATTAGTTCTTTATTTGTTTTATTTCATTTTATTCAAAATCATCAAAAAACAAAAAAACAAATAGATTAGTTGTTTCCTTTATTCAATTAGTTAGCTTTCATTTGTTAATTAGTTGCTGGCAACACGTAGATTTAATTAAATTCAAGGAAAGTAATTGAATTGAGTTGATTTAAATATGTTTGTTTCCATTTGTTAAATTAGGAACATAGAGTTAATTAGAAAGGAATTAACACATCTCCCCACGTATCCCTAGTTGGCTTAAGATTAACCTTGCCCCATGCGGTATTATTTGGCTGGATTTTTTATTTATTTTCTTTAGTAGTTTGCACATCTCAAAAGACCATTCAAGGCCTTAGACAACCAAGAGATTATGTTTGTGATATGACGGTACCACAACCAAACCTAGTGCCGTAATTGGTAGATGTTGCCCAAGGTCTTAGATATATTTGTTTCTAGACTACCCCACTTCCACCCGTTATTATCACATAGTTGACAACCTTGAACATCAAAGTGGACAATACTCACGAGTTCTGCACAATCAACCTCGTCATAACTAGTTCCCACAATTCACCCATTTGTCCTATTCACATGTTTCTTCCTACACCTCTATGAAATTGTCTGGGAATTTCTATGAGGAAAACACAGGACAATTCTCCTACATTCCGCAAACTGATTTAGATTGTTTTTGGTGAAACTGACATTGATATAATTCTTCATGTGTCCATTCTCCTTGATCGTTCCATTACACCCGCCCAAGTGAGGAAAGCATTCATTTCTTTAGATGAGTAAATTCCTATAGTGCTTGTCGAGGACATTAGATTTCCTTGATCACTTGTTAGTCATTTCCACCCATTTTCATGTATTCCGTCTATCCGTCTTATTTATCCCATTCCATAGCCATCTATTCATTCCATTACGGCTGTCCCTACATGACCTCAAGAGGTTGCGCGCGCTTAAGATCATGTGTTGGTTTTATGACATACAAAATTAGTGAACCCGATGTGAAGGAATAGTTCCTTTTAATTTTCATTGTTTCTTCCTTCTTTTATTTATCCTTCTCCTCTCCCATTATTTTGTGGGTATTTATATACCCCCTGAATATGTTTGGTTAGGAATATGGTAGGACCATTTTGGGTCTTGTTATCTAATTTTGAAAACATGGCAAAATTGGACAACGAGGTCCTATTCTGTTCAAAACAAAGCGTTAGTTCCAGGGACCCACTTCCAGTCATTATCAAGATAAAATGATTAAAATAATTGATTAATCATGTTGAAGATATTTAACATGTCTCTATGTCTCTATGAACTCAATTAATTCACTGATCATCCAGTGAGTGACTCAACGAGTTGATATCATAAATAAGTTTGAGTCAAAGCTAGGTGGCATTAGCTCGGTCAGATAATTAACATGGACTTGTGTTAAGTTTTAATGTGACCAAATCATGTCATGGAAATAGATTTTAAGCCTAAGAGCTAGAAGCTCATGATGGAGTTGAGACATAGCTCGGTCTAGAGCTTGGTCTTACTAAACTATGAGCTAATAAGCCATTTCATGCTTGGGTGAGTTATAGAAGATCTCGAGTGAGCTCAAACATTAGATCCAAGCTAGGAGAAAAGTTCACCGGTGCATCATGAATAAATGCTCATTGGTTAATGAATTTGGGTAAGCTCACAGTGAATCGACAAAGATGAGCTCGAAAATAATGAAAGCATCATTTAGGACCAAGCTCACAAGAGCTCAATGAAGACCCAGCTCACGAGATCAAACTGAAGATAACCTGGGATATCACGAATGCAAGAAAGGAGCTTGACATGTTTCGCCAAGAGAAGCTGATTTCATGAGTAAACAAATAGAATTGAGTTCGAACAATAGGGAACAAGTTGATTAAAGGAAGCTCATTATTCAGGTGAGTTTGGTAAGAGGAAGAGCTCGGGCTAACTAAGCCGAGTCAATATAAAACACATATAGCCCGAGCTCAGGAAATGAAAGATCAAGCTCGAAAGCTCTGTAAGGAACAAGGAAACTCAGACGGCCAAGCATGAAGGTGGGGTGTAGAAATGTGAAGTCAGCCAGATGAATTGATATATTCTTGAAGATCGAGTTAAATAATAACTTGTTGAATTGAGCTAGTATAGAATGGTTCATAGGCACGAGCACAATGAGGAAGGGGAGCTCAAAGTGGAGGTCACAGCTCAACTAAGGCATATTGGGGGAAGTTTTAATCCTGTTGGTAGTGAAGTGGGAGGAAAGGGTGCGTAAATCCGCACTAAGGCACGAACAGGGAAATCTAGGTGACAATTACCATGTGGAAACTTTGAGACAACAAACCAATACAAACTTTCCACTTCATAGGGATCGTGAAAAGCATCGCCAAGTGGGAAAAATTACTTGGCAAGCCAGAGGAGAAGTTCCACAAATAAAATGTGCAACTAGAAGCCCAAGTATATGTCCGAGATTCATACAAGTCGCTAAGTTACTTCTCGGGGTGAGAGAGTCGTGGGGGACCTACCACTTTTGGAGGAGCTATTTTCGGGCCTGTAACTACAAAGCATGATGGATTTAGAACACCGTGTAAAGAAGATAAATGTTCACAAAGGCAGGGAAGATTTTATCTGTCGAAGGATTGAAGCTTGCAAGAACTATTATTTAAGAAAGTCACTAAATAAAAAAACTCAAGGCGTTGAAATAGAGTTGGAATTCACAACCAATGAGCATAGGTACATCGTTGCCAAGGGAAATAATTCAACTCATTGCATGGAAAATCTCTAGCATTGATCCAGGTCACAGAGCTTAGAGAATCCATTGGAGTTAGTTTTGAGTGCACAAGAGTCGGTTTGATGAAAATATAATTAGAGAACGAGCGTATAGTCACTCAAAAATTATGGGCTCAAGTCAAACTATCAGCATGGAGCTCGATAGGAGAGTTGGAGCTCACTCAACATGGCATGGCTATGCAATTCATTGTGAATGGTATGGGGAGCCAAGCTCATAGCTCGATGTTAGAGAAGACTCGGTGTTGGAATATTTTCTATGTTCGTGAGGAGCTCACTTCGTGGGTTGGATCAAGAGGTGAGAACGAGTCATATAACAGTAAAAGTTTGAGCTTGGTGGGTAATAGTTTGATTGTGATGGCCGTGAAATTCAAGTATCATCTTAGCTTTGACTAAAAGCTTGATCGACTAATGTAAAGTGGCAATGTTGAGTTAGACTATGGCATGAGGGCAGAATAGCTCGAAACCGACCTAAGGAGTGAAGGAGATTGATGTGGAATAGAAGGAGCTCGTCTCAGCATTGGTGGAAGGAGCTTGTCTCTCCCATAAGGTGATCCAACGAACTAAGGAAGAAGTAAGTATGGCCATCATAAGTGTGAACTCGATGCTATGTCTACTCGGTCATACTCGTGGGGGTTGTGACGAACTTGTGCCGGAAGCTTAGATAGACAAGCGGTGAAAGGAAAATGCTATGAGTTTCACAGAGCTCATCCATGATAACAATTGGAGATGATCCCACCATAGTCAGCTACAAGGGACAGTGCTACCAAGATCAAGTTATGATGAGCTCATGTCGATCTCAGTTGGTAGAGAATTCAATGATTTATGGTGAAGGATGAGTTGGCTCGAGTTAGCAGGAGATGCAAACTTGGAAGATGGATGTGAAGAAGAGCTCAGTCGAGCTTGCAAGACTAACTCGGCGTATAATGAAATATCTCGAATCAAGCAACCGAGTCTCGTAATGAAAGTGAGCCCAAAATAGTAGGACCGAGGAGAGTAGGGTGATGCGTAGTAGCTTGGTGGGCTCATGAGAAGAGTTCAAATGATGAGCTATGTTGACGAATGACGAGCTATTAGCCGATTCATTCTTATGGTTTTCGAGTTAACGGGGAATGACGAGTTGGTAAGGAAGATGAACTTGGTGGATAGATTCGGATGTTGTCTTGATGCATCACCAAGGATGATCTGAGATGAAGCCAATTTTCTCAATGGTGAGGTTGTGGTAGAGATCGATAGATTTGTGAGGAAACTCGACTTTGTTATTTGAGCCATGTAATGAGAGAGAGCTCGTTAGAGATAATATGTCCAAGCACGTGTTGAGGCCAAGTCAATGAAAAGAGGCTCGGCTCGGTGGTGGTAGTAGGGGTTCAGCTCGGTGGTGAGATTTTTAATAATTGTGGACACGGTGGGATCTCAACTTGGTTGCGTTGAAAGACGGAGGAGCTCGTGACCAACTCGGTGAGTTGGCTCAGCGAGCCAACCACCGAGTTGGTCTTTTTAAACCATTTTTCATAAATCCCATTCATTGCAAATCAATCCTAAAGGGGTCCCACCACATATTTTAATTAAATTAATATTTTAAATAATAATATTTATTATTATTATTTAAAATATTTTATTTAAATATTCCTTTAATTAATTGAGAAGATTAAGTCAAAATAGGTATTAATGACACATGATAGAAGCTTCTAAAGTGGTTCAACCAACTGTAATAAATACATCATGTAACTTCATTTTTGGAAGGGAATTTATGAATCCTTCTCTCCTCTCTCTCTCAACTTCTTCTATAAATGTAAGTTGGAATCTCATTCCAAGGGGTTCCAACAGGTTAGATAGGTTAGAAAGTTAGACATCTTAGGCAAGTGCAATTTTCAAGATTCCTCTCTCTTCTGCAAATTGTCCTTGTGTGTTGAGAGAACTTTCAAGCCTCCTTTTCAATACTATAATGGAAACCATTGCCTCTTCTGAATGTATGATGCATTGTGCACATTATTGAAGTAATAAAAGTGTGTTTTTGTGACTAATCTCGGTCCTTTCATCCTTCTATACTTCTTTTGCCTTTTCTCATGCTTCGCAGTACACTGTGCAAGTTCACATTTCTATTGCAAGTTCTTGGAGTTCTCGTGCTTATAGAGTGGTGGATTATGGCATGCAATTGACTTGTGGTGTCCATTCACCCTACTTAAGTTCATCCTTCTTCACTAGGAGAGTGATATATTGCTTTGTTTGATCATGTTTAATAAAGGGAACGTGTGCTTCCTAGTCCGTGGTAATCAAGCCTCTCTAAGTTGCAGTAGGTGAAGTTGACTTGTGGTGCACACACCCTCTTCAAATTAACCCTTCCCAAGTCTAGAAACACCCCTTTATTTGGTGCATCACCATCCCTAGTATAGTTTCATTTCTACAAATCTCTTTCCCTAAAACCCCATGAAAATGTTAGCATAGGACTAGATAGCCTTTTTATTACACTAGGAGTAGTACAACACTTAGTTTAGGAAGAGGAAGTCGGCCTTCTCCGGAGGTTCACCTTGAGCCCAAGTCCCATAGCTTGAGAGGTGATCCCATGTGTCCTAATCACACCAAACATCCTGTTCACATTTTGGCCATTCGGAGGGTGCAATGATTTGGTGACAACAGTCTTGAAGTGTATTATTACCACATGGGTATGCAACAGTCACCCTCACTATCTAGGTGGGCTGATAATTACTCATCCAACTTACCTTCCCCTCACACTCCTCCTCCTCAAGGTGCCAACAATAGTTCATCAGTTAGGATCGAGGAGATTGATCAACCTACATATAGCCCACAACCTGCGTTCTTCGATTTAAACAACATGACATTCACAGGGAGAATAAGGGTTCAATCCTCGAGTCCTGTCAAGACCGAAAATTAGAATGTAATTTGATTCAATCCCTTCTTACCTATTTCTCGATGAACTACTGCACGCTTTGTCCAAAGTGATGAGCATCTTAACACAATAGACCGGTCCTTGGACTAGATGCAAGAGTACATTGATGTTCTTCTTCAGAACAACTCTGCTACCCCTCCTCCTACAACAGTAATACATCCAAAGAGGGGTGGCCTCCCATAGATCAATCCATAATAGGACATCATATGCCTTTTCTTCCCAACTAGACCCAAAATATGCCTAAATGAAATGCAATGCCGTCTGCGGTGATGTAATTTCAACATTGGTGGATAGAGTTACGGAATTAGATATTTCCATGCTTCTCATTCTACACCTTTTCGTGGCAAGGAAAGATCTCCCACCATGCACAAAACTTTGGTTATGTGCCCTTGCACCTTCACCTCCTCTAATTTACATGGGTGTTCCTAACCCTAGAGACCTTCTTACTAGATCGGGCACATTAAGTATGCCCTCTCACACTTTGTACATATATCCTCCATAGGTGCCGACCAAAAGTGTGTTCTCAAATTCCATTCCAACTGAAAATGTGACATTCCCTGGTTTTGCACCTACTACTCCATACCAAAATAATGTTCCCTCGTACCTCCACATGTATTCTAAAACACCGCAGGGGACATGTTTTACTTTCCTAACTCATATGCTCAACCTCAGGGGATGCCTTACACCCATGAAAATGTTTATGCTGTGCCATATCAACCTTCTATTCCTCCCCCACCTCCCCATAAAGTTTCATCCATGGTAGAGTCTTATGTGTTGGGTACATACTGTAAACAATGAAAAACTACAGTAATGAAAGATAAACAACTAATAATGCAAACCTTCCCTACACTTCCTTCAATGCAAACCTCAGTAAGGTTATGGAGACCTTGTCTATGGAACCTTGCAAATGAATGTGGGTGCTCTTGAATGTTCTCCAAACTTTAGATGTAATTACTACTAACACAATGAATTTTAACAAAGTTTTTGTACTTCAGATTCAAGAGGATTTGTAAGCAAGCAAGCCTACAATTTATAGAGGTAGAAGTAGTTAGAAATTGGTTACATACGGGTGAATGCATATGCTAAAAATAACATTGGAGGAAGTTACAATAGTGCCGAGGCATTTAGGGGCAATAAATAGAATTAATTGTAAAAGATGCATTCGAAAAGGTGGTTGTACATGCAATTCAATTTCCCCCACCTTTCTAGGATTCTAGAAGTGCAGTTAACTAGGATAAGGATAAGGAGTCCAAGTGGAGTCTAGGTGGATGTTGATCAAGTGGCAGTTGACTAGGATGTGCACACACTTAATTAATTAATTATTTAATTAATAAATAATAATTAACTTAGCTAAAGGGGTACTAAGGATACATGGGATTAATTTAATTAATCCAAAGGGTACAATGTGTATAAATTAATTAATTTAATCAATTAATCACAAATGGATGAATAACAAGGTGTATTAGGATAACACTAGGAACATGTGTAAAACATGTGTGTAAGTTTGGGATGTCTACATTTTCCCCATCTTTAAAGTGTTATTGCAAAGTAATAGTGCGTTAAAGATAGTAAACACTTGCAGATTGGTGAGTGGAAAATTGTGAAGCATTGGGATGCCCAAACAAGTAGGATGAATTGAAGCATTAAGATGCCCCGGTGATTAGAATGGTAGATGAACGCCCTTCAAGTGGGTGGATGGCGTAGAAAGGTGACATACAACCGCTTAATAGGAAGGAAAATAAGGGATTAGAACAAGGATGGGAAAGGATTGTGCTCGTAGCATGAGTGTTATTTGGAGAGTAATTTTTAGAGAAACCTGATTTTTGCTATTGCACAATAGAGTTGTCACCATGATTATGAAAGAATCAAGATGGTTAACCCGATGCACGTAAACAAACACAAACAACAAAGAAAAGATAAAAAGGAAAACAAACCCAATATACAAAGTAGGTGTCGGCATCAAGGTTATAAAGGAACCAAGATGTAATCACACTACTTATGCAAGTGGTCCAAAAAGTAAACATCAACAATGCAACACAAAGTCGAAAAGAAGACAATCAGCTATGCCCCTAATGCGTGCCACAATGATGATTAAGTAGATATAAATTCTCCCAAGTGGGAATAGGATCAAACTGGAAGAGCGGAGTTAAAGTGAATCCTTATGACACTCTTGTTGAATCCGTTGTGTA
This sequence comes from Taxus wallichiana var. yunnanensis, assembly GCA_018340775.1. Taxonomy (NCBI): domain Eukaryota; kingdom Viridiplantae; phylum Streptophyta; class Pinopsida; order Cupressales; family Taxaceae; genus Taxus; species Taxus wallichiana. Next base: position 493,210,260 of record CM031239.1, read on the forward strand.
AATGATCGAAGTTGAAATTTCCCTAGACAAAGTTATATTGCAAAGGAAAAACAATTTTGTGACTTGCCCCAAACAGAGTTAGCATATCATGCAAAGGGAAGAAAGTGATAGTTGTAAGATTGACACAATCACTAGGGTAATAGATAAAAGTATGACATTTATCAAGATTGTATTGAGATGTTAAATGATTCACTTTAAGGGTTTTCCAATTGTAGGATTTTTGTGATAAGTGAATGTTTGTTCAAATTTTCTTGTTTTTTCTTTTTTTTTTGAATTTTGATATATTTTACCTTTTTTGGATTTTCACAAGTTTTGAAAAGTTTGAAATACAAATGCAAAAAAAAATGAAAACAATCCATGGCTTAAATAAAACATGAGGAAAAAAACACGTGCAACTAAAAATATATATAAAATAAGCAATAGAAATAAACCCAATATGAATAGGAAGGAACCACACCAAATTTATGTGTGAACTAGGATGCGAATAAATTTCTTGCAATTGGTCCATGAGCGCATTCTAGATACATAGAGTCTTGGTTGTTCTAACTATCAAACATAAGAGACTAAGCTAAGAATATACAAGACAAAATTCCATATGTACAAACTTTAAACAAGCAAATACAACAAACAAGCTAGTGAACAAAACACACATATGTGAAATACTGATAAGTAAGCAAAAATATACGGATGTCAAATTTCCCCATAGAGAAAGTTAAAGCCAAGTGATGTCCCTAAGATAAGTTACATTTCAAAGAGTGGCTGGGTTGATTGGAAAAGATGATTGGGAACAATCAAATGAAGAAAATGGTGAACACAATTACATAGTTGTGAGTGTTTTTTTTTTTTTGAAAGCATTTTCAAAACATTTTGTATGTTTTTTTTTTTAAATTTTTGAACAATTTTATATTGTTTTTGAAAATTTTGAACAATTTTATAATGTTTTTGTAGTTTTGCGAGACATTTATTTTGAATGTTTTTCGGGAATTTTGAACCACATGCCAAAGAAGAGGGAAAGGAAATTACCAAGTCAAAACCAACATACCGCATTTGAAGGAAGTGAAAGAAATTATAATGGAAGGCAAAAAATAGTGGTAGATAATGGGCATGACAACCTAACAAGGAAACATGCGACACACGACAAGGAAAAAAGTTACAAGTGGGAAATAAAGTGAAATGACGAAACAAGTGGATGTACTGATATACCCCCAATACAAGGGTTACTCTTTAGAGACTAAGGAGTAGAAATTTTCAAATGAATGGAATTCATAGGCTCCTTCAACTCTTTTCCATCCTCAGTAGACAGTTTGTATGTGTCAGATCCAAATTTAGCAACTATAACATAAGGACCCAACCAATTAGGCTCAAATTTTCCCTATTTTTCTTGTGGTTTAGTTGCGTTCTTCTAATTTTCCTTTAGAACCAAATCACCAATTTCAAACTGTCTAGGTTTGATCTTGTGATTATAATTATGGTGCAGTATATTCTGATATACATGCATATGGTATACATGAAGTCGTTTCTCGTCCAGTAGTTCTAGCTCTACAAGGCATGTAACATAGTAATCCTCTTCATGAATGACGTCTGAAGGGAGACATGAAGTGAAGGTAGTTCAAACTTCATAGGTAATATGGCTTTAGAGCTATATACTAGGGGAAAAGGAGTAGCTCCTGTAGGTGTACTAAAGGAAGTGCGGTAGGACTAAAGGGTAGGATACAACTGTGTATGCCAATTACGTCCATGATTATTGACTATTTTTTCTAGAATGGATTTGATGGTCTTGTTTGATGCTTTAGATTGGTCATTACATTGTGGATAGTAGGGTGTAGCCCATTTTAGGTGGATATTATATTTTTAGCTAGGGCCTTGAGATCCTTGTTTTTGAAAGAACCACCATTGTCAGTGATAATAGCAACGGGGATGAAAAAATGAAAAATAATATGGTTGAAAATGAATTTAGAAATATTGCACCCAGTAACGTTGGTAAGAGGCATAGCCTCAACCCACTTAGTGAAATACTCAATGATAATTATAATAAATATGTGGCTATTAGAAGATGCGGGCATTATTTTTCCAATTGAATTGAGTCTCCATTTCGAGAAAGGCCAAGGTGAAGTAATAGGATGTAAGGCTTGGGATAGTGCATGAATGAGATTACCATGTTTTTGGAAAGCTTGAAATTTCTTCACAAAGTTACATGCATCTTCCTCCATTGTGGGCTAGTAGTATCCAATGTGCAAGATATTCTTCACAAGGACCATTCCACTTGGTATGGGCACCAAAAATACCTGAATGTACTTCGATAATGTCTGATTAGCTTCATCCTGATTGAGACATCTTAAGAGAGTCCCATCATAGCCTCTTTGATACAAGGTGTCAGCAAGAAGGGTGTAGCGCGAAGAAAGTTGTGCTAAGGATCTTTTATTAGCTGAATTAAAATTAGGAGGATAGGCTTTAGTTTGAGTGAAGGTATATATATCATGGTACTAGGGATGATCAGTACCAATAATCTCACAAATCATGGTAGACTCTGAAAATTTGTATGTGGGCACAAAAATATGTTTAACAAGGAACTCGTTGTGAGTTTGATTAGTGCCAAATAAAAGAAGGGAAGTGATAGTTTCCATGGCATCCAATGCTTTGTTTTGTACGTAAGAAAATTGTTAAAAATTGATAATCTAGAAATACCCTCTAAGGATGTCAACCATTCTTTTATAAAGTAAGATATTTTCGTCTTTTACTTGATATTCTCTGTTAACTTGATTAATGACTAGAAGAGAATTGCCAAGAACTTTTAATTCTTGCAAATGACATGAGATAACAAACCCTAATCCTGCTATTAGTGCTTCATAATCTGCTATGTTATTTGTGTAAGGGAAGCTGATACGATAAGATTTAGGTATGAGGTCTCTATCCGGTGTACGCAAGACAATTCTTACTCCAAAACCATGGATGTTGTAAGATACATCAAAGAATAATTTCCATAAATGTGTTGCTTTTATTATGTACAATATGTCTTCATTTGGAAATTAAAAATTTAATGTCTCGTGATCTTGACAAAGGTGATGCAGCCGATTGGTTTTCCAAAGGTGCTTGACCTTTGATAGCCTTTTGCTTGACAATTTCAGTGTCAAATTTGCTAAGTAGTGCAATCTAGTTCGACATTCATCCCGTGATGACCGGTACCAAAAGTAAGTACTTAAGAGGATCAACCCTTGAAATTATTTTTTTGGTATGATTTAGGAGATAGTGTCTCAACTTTCCCAAAGTATAAGAAACCACTAAACAAGATTTTTCAACTTGTGAGTACTTGGTCTCATGTTCAAGAAGAGTTCTTCTCAAGTAATACACAACTTATTCCTGACCCTTATCATTGTGTTGCACCAATAATGCCCCAATGGTATGTTCTGTTGCAAATGTATACAATAACATAGGATTATCCTGTATAGATGACATGAGTACCGATGGAGATTCCGGATATTATTTCAATATTACAAAGGCATCTTGAAATTCTTGTGTCCGTTTGAATTGGACATCTTTCTTAAGCAGCTAGTTGAAGTGATGACACTTATCTTCTAATTGAGAGATGAAGCCACGAATAGATTGTATTTTTCCTTGTAGGCCCCTTAGTTGTCAAAGATTATGAGGAGGTCGCATATCTATTATAGCTTTGACCTTGGTGGGGTTCACTTTAATTCCTCTTCCTGAGACAATGAATCCCAGAAGTTTCCCTAAAGTGACACCAAAGACACATTTTTTTGGATTAAGGAAAACCTTGTATGCCCTTAACTACTCAAATATACACCTAAGAACTACTGGATGATCCACCCTAGTCTTTGATTTAGCAAGAATATCATTGACATAATCTTCCATTATGTCTTGAAGAAGATCATGGAAAATAACAGTCATGGAACATTGATAAGTTGCACTAGCATTTTAAAGGCCAAAGGCATGACCTTGTAACAAAATGTCCCCCATGGGGTTGTACAAGTTTTTTATGCTGGTCTTCTTCAACAATTTGAATTTTGCCATACCTAGAAAATCAATCCATAAGGGATAACATCTCATGGCCCGCATATAATCGATAATCATGTCAATATTGGGAAAAGGGAAATAATCCTTAGGACATGCCTTGATAATGTCACAAAATCTATACAAATATGGATTTCAGAGGTCTTCTTCATAACTGGTACCATATTAGATATCCAATCTGAGTAGTCAATGCACCGTATGAAGCCTGCATCCAATAATTTTTGTAGTTCGGCCTTAACAATTAATGTGACCTTGGGATGCATTTTACGTAGTTTTTTCTTTACAGGTTTAACATTTGGGTGCACCACAAGGTGATGAACCACAAGAGAAGGATCGAGGCCTAACATATCTTTGTAAGACCAAGAGAATACATCCTAAAAATCGATTAGAAGTGTTGTGAAGGATTTGATTTCAGTTTATGATAAACTAGCACCTAATTGTAACAATTTTGGTTGGTCTTTAGTTCCAATGTTAATGGTTGTCATCTCTTCTACCAATAAGTTAGAAGTGTCATTATCTTGAAATGATGTTGCAAGATTGTGTAGATTTTCAGATATTTATGGATCCAAATCTCCTCTCTCTAGTGCCTCAGAAAGGTTTTCACTAAGAGATGCGTTCTTTTCTTTCTTTTTCTTTTTCATTTTTTACTTCTCATATAATGCCTCAGAAAGGTTTTCACTATGCAAGATATAATTTTTATTTTTTCTGTGTTTAATTTATTTTTCTTTAGGACTATAAATTGTAAGTTCTTCACCGAAGTAGATGGTAACATCAAGGTTTATATTGAAACCCTTCTTGTGATCTCGTCAAGGGAAAAGGGTCCCAAGCCCTAAGGAACTCTTGGATGGCCTCATCATTTTAAAAGAGGTCCATGGAAATATGAAATCTGTTGGTCCTGATCAATGAGGAAAGGATAAAAAACATCAAGGGTTCAATGGATAAGTATTCAAGGAAAAGCGTAGTCTCGCTAGGTCTTTGAAGAGGCTATGAGTGGAATTGGTTTTAATTTCAGAATCTAAGTCCTCATCACTAGGTAATACATCAAAACTATAGGCCTCTTCTCATATGTCTCATATCCTAGACCATATGTGTAAAGATTAGACTTGATATTCATAGGTTCAAGAACACCATGCCCTTGTGGGCCAAGGCCTCTTCCTTTCCAGTTCATATTTTTCATCATTCTATGGCCCTTGGTGTAATCAGTTGATTCATAATACTCTACCATCATGTCTTCACATAGCCAAGAGACATCAACAATTGGAATGTGTTCATCTTCTAGATATCCATATTATCTCCAAAGAGTGTTTCCAAGATAGTAAGCTAGAGGTTCTTGTAAATGAGGAGTGTTAGGACACCCATAGTTGTGAGGTGATAATGGGAGTTTGCCAACAAGAAATGTATTGTCAAGTGTGTACTCACCTAAGCCTTTATGAGAGAATGTAACTTCAGGTGACACCTTAGATGTAGATGCTTTAGAGGAAGATGTGGAAGCATGAGGGCTCAATATTATATCAGGGTCAATATGGTTGGTAACAATAGGAGTTGCGCTAGATCTAGTTGTGCTATTAGCAAATGGACAATAATTTTCCTTTTTGTACCTTGCTTCAAAAACTTATAGTATTCAAAGGGATCAATATCACCACACAAGGTGAACTCTCTCTTTGTTATGTGGAAACTTTATGCATTGATGGAAGGTGGAAGGTACTACGTGCATCACATGTATCCAAGGTCTACCCAAAAGAAGGTTATATGATGTTTCGCATCAACTACATGACATACAATGTCAAGGAGTTGCGGGCCTACTTGTATGGGAAGAGTGATGGTACCATAGGATCGAACTCGGTATTATCATAACCATGAATGGTAATGATATTAACATCTAAGTCATTTGTTGTATGACCAAGGTAGTGGAGCATTTTTATAGAACAAATGTTAAGAGTGCTCCATTGTCAATAAGAACTCTCTTGAATTTATGGTTTGTAATGTAGGATTCAATGTACAAGGAGTTATTGTTAATTAGATTTGGGTTCAACATATCTTGAGGGCCAAAATATAGGATAGAATTTTTAGGTGTAAGGTTTACGATCATAGCCTAAAACTGTTGAACATTAAGAGTATGAGGAACATGTGATTCATTTAGAGCATGCATGAGAATATCTTGAAAGCTAGGTGACTATTTTAATAGCTCCATTAGAGAAATATATGCTGGTGTGGTTGCTAATTGTTTGATGAAGTCATACTGACCCAGAGTGGAAGATTTGGCATTAGAATTTGACTTTTGATTTGAAGGAGCTATTGGTTTGGATGTTTGAGGTTCTCGCGTAAGGCATAGAAGGTTGGGTTACCACAGAACCCATATCTTCTATTGGCATGTGGTCACAACATTAATCAAAGGTTTGAATTTAATGGTTTCCATTATAGATGGTACTTCCTCAATAAATGAGATAATTGAATTAAAATCAATGTTATTGGTAGAGGGACCTTTGTCAACATTTTTACCATCACCGCCATGTTTGGGAAATGGGTTTGAGAACACCTTAAGATTTTCATTGGGTGTTTTATTTGGTGATGGTTCTTCAATAGTGATATCTCCACTATCAATGAGGTCTTGGACAAAGTGACATAAGTGAAAGCATCGATCAGTTGGGTGACCGTCAATGTGATGAAAATCACAATAAGTATCATCTTTATACCAAGTAGGCTTGGGTTCTCCCTCAACCCAAGGTCTAGTGATGGGATAGGTAACCATGTTTGCATTAATGAGTTGTTGGAGGAAACTTGATAGGGGTTCTCCCAAAGGAGTGAAATGATGTCGCTTAGAATCGGAGAGGAGGAAACCTCTTTGCTAGAAATAACAAGAGGTTGTTTACCTTTGGTTGGTCTAGTTTGAGTGTTTTGGATGTTGTGGACATTGTGATTTTCTGTAATACCATCATTGACCATATTATAGTTGTGGTTAAAATGTTTATATTTGTTTTGGTGAGAGCTATCGGATGATTACAATGTTGCCCATTGTATTTTGAATGAGGTTTAATCAAACCTTTGCAAAGGATTTTTCAATCTACAATCCTTTCTTAATAACTTCTTCGAAAGTATTAAGGCAATACATTTTCATGTGAAAGGATAGATCACTATTGAGATTAGGTACAAAAATGCTCACAAGTCAAGTTTCTCGGGCATGTAGCATGGGAAACGAATAACAATCCTAAGCCATCTTTGTAGGAATTGTGCATTACACAAGTCCATCATTATAATTTCATATTCTAGGTTGAATGAGAATTGTTTAACGAATTTATTTGAGAGGTCCATGAAAGTTTGTATAGAGCCCTTGAGGAGGTGTAGAATGTAATGCCTGCTTCAACTACCACTTGAGACTAAGAAACAAATTAGGAAAATTATGGAATAAATTTTTTTATAGGAAGAGTCTACAACCAAGTTGTAAGACACTAGTTTGAAACTAAATAGGTTCCAGAACAAATTCTAATTAACCAAACACAATATTTCCATTTTTATCTTATAACAAGTTTACTAGGTTCCAATTTGGAGGTTACAAGTTTTATTAAGGTTCAGGGAGAAATTTATCGCCAGGCCTGCTCTCTATCAAGCCCTAAACTTAAACTATATTTTTCACACACTTAGAGTTATCAAAAATTTCCTAAACTAGGTTCATTGGATAGGAAATTTCCTCACCTTTCCAACCATATAAAGAAGTCCTCCTAACTCCTTGTAAAACTCAAGTTATGGCTGGGCGGAGTTTTAGGGGAAAATTTTCCCTTGGAGGTCTGCGGGGTTAGGGAGAAAATTGGGAAAATTTTCCCAAATGCCATGTGTCATCACATGATTGGTGTGGTGAGCAGGTCACGGGGAAAAATTTGAAATTTTTCCCAAAACCAAAGTCTCAATTTTCCAAAGGAAAATTTTCCTCCATGCCTCCGCACTTGTTCAAATGGCCACGTGGTGCTTTGTGATTGGCGTGGGCGGGCGGAGGAAAAAGTGAAACTTTTTCCAAAAGGGAAAAAATTTAAGTTTTCCATTTTGATCTGTGCACCCCCTTGCCATGTGTCAAAGACGTGATTGGTTAGGGCCACGGGGTTGCGGGAAATTTGGGAAAAATTTTCCCAGGGCAAAACTTTCAAAATTTTAAGTTTTTATTAAGGGCCCCTCTCAAGGTGCCATGTGGCAAATTCTCGATAAGATGAGAGGATGGTGGGGCCGTGGAACTTTTTAGGAAATTTTTTCCAAAGTTCAAAATTTAAATTTTTCTAAGGTCGAATTAATTCGTTTTTGGTTTGGGATGGCCATTTTGAAGTAAAACTTCAAATGGCCATAACTTTTGATAGGAAGCTCCATTTTAGGAAAACGAGGACTTTCCGAAAATCTCTCGAGTCCTCTTTGTATAGAAAATATAAATTTTAGAATTTGATAAATTTTCAAGGGTTAATTTTAAGAAATCGATCTGCAGGGTTTATAATTTTAAAACTGGCAGTTTTTCAAACTTGCAATTTTTATAAAAATTGAATCCCTTCCTCCACTCCACATGCCATTCAGACATGGGGATCAACTTAGGGAAGAATTAGAATGTTTTAATGGTGTCAATTTGATCAATTTATTTAAGTTGTGTTTTTCTCCATCAAGGGACAGAAAAACGACCTAGGAAGGGGATTGTTTCAAAATTTAAATTTGTTGGATTGTTTCCTCGAGTTTACTTTGTCAATTTGAGTTTGGTGTAGTCTTGGCATAGTAACATATGACATTTTAAAGTTAATTAAGAAGTATAAATGTGAACTGTTCATTTATTCAAATGTATATTACCAGTTTTAACTTTAAAATAGTGAGTTTATTCCTCTAAACTGATTTTGCAATTTATCAACTGAATGTGCATATTGTTCTAATTCAGACAAATACAATGCTCCTTAGATTATACATTCAATATGCAAGATTGATTTCTAGTTCAAAAATCATTTCAAAATATAAAGCTTCTATCATTTCTTTTATACGTACTCTCTTTTCTAAAATAGAATTTGTATAATATAACAGCCATGTGATTTCCAGAACAACAATGCAATTGAGAGAAGGATATATTTCTTTCATTGATTTCAAACAACACATTACAATTTAACTCCCTTCCAGTTGATTGAATTTTCAATTTTCAATTTCCAAAAGGATACAAGTATATCATTTCAATTTCATTTCTTTACAAGTAAAACAGAGAATTACAATTCTTCTCTACATTCCTCAAATTTGATTACATCTTTCAATAACAAGGTAAACATCTCACATATCTATATCAATTACATTCATCCACTTGAAGTGGGTGGGGTTACATTAAAACTGCTCAAAGGAATGACTGTCAAAACTGATTTCTCCAAGCTCCAAACAGCAACATGTTGATTTCTTCATCCTTTAACTTTTAATCACAACAAGGAAGGGGGAAAGGCAATGCTCTCCACCCAACCAAGACATCCAATGGGAAAAGAGAAGCCATCTTTCCCCATTGGCCCCCGAGCCCCAACCATAATGGAATGGAACATGAACATCAACACATGGCAACAAGGCTTCTTCACAAACAAGCATACATTCACAAACAAAAATAAACAAAAGCAAGAAGATGTAGTTCTCTACTACAACAATCAATTCCAAACAAAACAAAGGCTCCTTCTCCAAGCAAGCAAGCCAAGCAAGAGCAAGAACTATGGAGGTCTCCTTATGCCTCCCAAGTTGAATTTTGGGCATCCACCAAGAGCAAACCGCCAAGATCATAGCAATCCTATAAACCTTATCCCTCCTCAACCCCTCCTTATCTCTCCTCCAAATTTATCCCTTATACCTCCCCCAAAGTAGGAAATGCAAGCAATTTCCTTTCCTAGGTGGATCCCAAACCAACATTCCCTCCCAAGAACAAATAACAATGGAAAATCCCTTATCCCTCCTCTAATAAACCTCATAGTCTTCTCTCCACACCATGCCCTAAGCATTCTACCCATCCCTCTAAGAATTGCAAACACAAACACATTCAAAATTCATGCTAAAAGAGGGAAAAACAACAATTTTTTTAAAAAGTGAGAGCCTACCTCTCCATAATGGAGACTTGCTTCCAAAACAATAGTCTTTATTTCACCAAAACCAGTCCCAAATCAGCAAGGTAAATGTATGCACAAGCAAATCCACTTCTTCCACCAAGCAAGCTCCTAAAAATGCAAGAGAATTTTGACCCAAGAGTGAAATCTCCAACTTTCAACAACCTCAAAATGAGGAGGAATTCCAATTTTAAAGGAGAGGGTGGACGAGGATGATGTGGATTCCAAGTGGGATGCCACATCATTTTTCTTCCTTCCCCAAGAGTGCAAACCACATCAACAACAAATCACCATTAAAGAAAAATGACAAATTTACTCACATACACAATGTAGCCCATACCCCAAAAGGAATGCATTTAAAATTACAAGACAAGTGCAATCAATACTTGCCCAAATTCATATTAAAACATAATAAAATAGATTTATTTTGACTCCAAAACAATAAACATGGTTGGTGGAGGATTTTGAGAGGTGTGGGACAAGTTTACCTCCAATTTAGGCTCCCAAGGCCAAATCCAAGTTTCAAAGAGGATGGAGTGTTCTACACTCCAAAATCTGCCTTACACAATCTATCATTTCACTTACACAACTCTTACATCCTCTTACACATGCATTAATATTTATGACATTTATTTATTACAATATTTTATAAAGATTTATTTATTTACCACATGGTTATAATATATATAAGTCAATTTTCATTTTCAACTAAGACGATAACATTTAATTTATATTCCACATCCCAATTAATATAATTGAAATTTAACTATAAGACTCTCACATTATACTATCACATTAAAATAATTAAAATAAAGAGCACATTACAAATAAAATACATACAACAATAATTTAAAAAAGGGACACAACAAATAAAGCACACATATATCCCATGGTCACAATAATGGAAATCCCCCCATGGGAGATCCTAACAAAACACAACACACAACTCAAACACAGTTTCCATGGTGACCTTGTTGATTTCACACTGAATTCTAATATGGTTAGTCTCAAGTCCCCCAACATTGTTGTGATTTTAACTCGCAAAAATGCAAAATACCTCCTTCAGCCTCGTGGCCATATCGAACATCCAAATGATATATAAACATTACATCCAATTCACAACAATATTAGGATTTTAACAATTTATCAATTAAAATTCAATTCACAACTATATCATCATCAAATAGATCTCTACACTAGAGTTATTCATAATATCAATGTCACATGTTTACAATTAACATTAATAACTTTGTCCATGTCAACTAGTATATCCTCATCCACATAATAATAAAAATGTCTCAATGATCCTCAAGCATAATAACTGAATCCAGGATCAATATTAATCCATAGTATAACATCTAACCATCATGCTAATCAAAACATAATAATGTCCATAATAATCCATGAGCTAGTATATACACATCCTGCTACATCAAAATACAATAATATCCAAAATATGATCAATAGAGTCGGATCGATCTAAACAAAGGTCCAAGGAAAGTGGGCACTACATCCCCCTCCCTTAGACTCGACTTCCTCCCGGGAAGTCACCGGAACAAATGTAGAAAATACACTCGTAAAGTAGTAGCATCCTCTTAAGTGGCTGCCAGCCTCATCATATCTGTCCCCACTTTGCACCCGTACTTGATCAATCTCTCTACCTCGAAGGCCTAGGGTCTTGCGATCGATGATATAGACGGGCTCCACCATCACCTGCCCCTAATCCTGCACATGAAATGATGTCCAATCCAGCACATGAGAATGATCTGTGATGTATTTCCTAAGAACAAAAACATGAAATGTATCATGTACGCGAAACAAGTTGGGTGGCAATGCTAGACGGTAAGCCAACGGGCCGATAGGCTCTAGGATCTCAAAAGGTCCAATGAACTGAGGAGCTAACTTAGAACCTTTTCCATAATGGATCGGGCTCTTATGTGGTCTAACACGAAGGAAAACCTTCATACCCACATCAAAATTACGCTCGGTTCTATGCTTATCGCGTACTTTCTTACCTATCCTGTGCCTCCTACAATCTCTGCCTGATCAACACTACCTACTGCTCCATGTCCTGTAAAAGAGCTGGTCCAAGAGATACTCTATCCTCCAACCTATCCCAGCTATGGGGTGTCCCGCACTCCTACCATACAAGGCCCGAAAAGGAGCCATGCCTATAGAACTCGATAACTATTATCAGTAGGCAAACTCCACAAGGCACGATACTCCTCCCACTTAGACCGCTGATCCATCACGTACATCCTGAGCATATCCTCCAATATCCGATTCAGCCTCTCAGTCTATCCATCCATCTCAGGGTGATAAGCTATGCTGAAGTTAATCTTTGTCCCAAGAACATATTGCATGGTAGTCCAGAAATGTGAAGTGTATAAAGGATCAAGGTCACAAATGATCTTCTGCGGGATTTCGTGCAACCTGACGATCTCATCCAAGTAGACACGTGTCATTGCACTAGCTGTATACATGGGCTATACCTCTTGGAAAGCCATGTAAAACTCCTTGATATGCTCTCTAGGATCATTCTTGTCCATATATTTGTCAAATTTGGGTATCTTGAAAGATTTGGGAAATGGGGCATGTAAAATGTCCTTATCGAAGGGGTAAGGAAATAATTCTTAAAGCTATATTATTTGCGTTAATGTTGCATACCTAAGATGGTGAGTTGTTCTCGCAAGAAAGATAAGGAACCATCACTCGTAGAGTTGTTGTTATCTTTGGTGTGTGCAATATGACTCTTAAATGAAGCATCACTAGTTTTCTTTGGTGCCTCATTACTATGGGATTCATTGGTGACTTTGGAATTTAAGATAGAAAGTTTCTTAGCCATGTCATTAATTTGATTCATGAGGGCTTGAGTGGGATCGGTGGCCAAATCAGTTGATTTTCCTTTTTTCCTTCATCATATTTGTCTTTGTTTGATTCATCACCTTTGGTGTTTTTCAAGGTGGACTTGTTTTAATCATCATTTTTTGTGTGAATAGGGCTTGCCTCATTGTAATTGTTTATCAAATGAAAGATTCAACCTTGTTAGGTGGTGGTTTTCTATGTAATATTTGTAACTATCCTCATCAAAATCGAAGGGTAATGTTGCTTCCATCTCAAGGAGATGAAGAAAAAATTGGTCTTTATTCATACGTAAGATGTTTTCAACATGGGATTATTCTTTGAGTGAGATGTCATTATGATCATCCTGAGAGTTTTGGTCATTGTCACTATAAAAATTTCTAAAAGGATTTTGATTTTGTTTTCCCCTTCCAAAAGGACTATAATATCTGTGTCGTGTTCCCACCATTTTTAAAAGAGGAAGGGAGCAAAAGAGAGATGCGAAAGATAACTAAACCCGTAGAAAAGTGAGTGTGACAATGGCAAAGAGGTGTGCAACTAAGTTTTGTAATAACTGTTAATTAAAAATCACAACACCCCCAAATGAGTTCTAAAAACTTGCTTTTCTAAGGTAGACTCATTTGGTGTGATTGCATAACATTGAACTTTCCCCATGGTGTGGGACCTTGCGAAATGGAAAAGCTCTCTAGATTAAAGGTTGGTTCCTTATTCCTCTATTTAGGTGCATATGTAGAAACTTGCAGAGGGTCTGTTCTTAATCCTAATCTAAACTTTACCAAGGAGACAAGGATAGAAGGAATACAAAAATTAAAACAAAGCTAAACTATGAGGTGATGCACCAAAGGAATGATGAACACTTGTTTTGCTAATAGACACAAACAAATAAAATGCATACAATAAACCAAGACTTATAGCCGATATATAATCAAGACTAGATGAAAGCAAAAGAGACAAGAGAAGATCTAAAATCGATCACAGACGTGTTTTATTGCTTTGTAGATTGATATAGTCCATTACAAAGTAGCCAAGAGGTAGAAACATATTACAATTTTAGTGGAAGGCCTGAACCCCATAGATCCCTTTTCTAGAAGGAAGAGGGAGCCTACAAAATAAAGAATGTCCAACCCTTTACAATAAATTCTACCCCGTAGTTATAGAATTGATCGGAGAGAAGAAGAAAAGAGAGAGAAGCGGGAAAATACAGTCGAAGCTCAACCACGATTGTTAATGTTTTCTCTTTAAAATCTACCCTGAATCCATCTTTACTACATCAATCCTTGATTTGGAACCTTGAAGGAAGTGGAAATGACAGAAATAAATTAAATCCAATTTGGTTGTTGAGATCAAGAAGATCCCGCATTGAAATCTCGAAGATGTTTCCTCCATTTTTCTTCACCTAACCTCCTCAAAATTAAAGTTTTAGACCCCATGGCATGGGTGAGGCTGAGATCTTTCCAACAACATCATATTTTGTAATATTTCAAGCCCTGAGTCGAAAGATATGCCCTTTGAAGTTTGTATTGGGTTTGTACAGGAGGGCGGGAAAACATCTTGAAAAATGGGTCCCCTTTTGATATCGGACATGCGGAAGCTAGATTAGAACAAAATTAGGCCTTCAGGTCCGTAATTTATCTTTTCCCCTTTCTTCCGATTCCCACTTTGGCTTTGACTTGGGCCCAGATGTTGACTTTTTCCTTGGGTAGAGTTATGGGCCATTTTGTAACTTTTACCCCCTTTGAGATAACAAGGGGCAAAGAACCAAATTTTTCCCAGCGATCTACTTTTGATTTTGTTTCCTCTTATGTGGGATCGTGGTTGATCCAATATTTGGCATGGGGTGAAATATGGATAACAATTTGGCGACTCACGGGGTATCTGCCTGCTAGATGAAAATACCAATTACCTTGTCATATCCATTGGGCATGGAGTCATGGGTGATAGCCTACTACTGATCTGAACTTAGAAAGCTGACCCCTGGGCCACTTGGAAACCCATTAGAACCGAAACTGATCTTGACCAAATGTCGAGTCCAAACATTATATGAGAGCAAAAAAACAACACCACACTATATACAAAATTTGAAATCATACATGCTCTAAATGGAACATGCAGAGCATGCAAAGCACTTATGAGAAAATAAATCTACACTACAGTAAGACAATGTGCATAAGAACTTAGAGGAAAGAGAAAACTAAACTAATATGTATAGGGTGAGAACTCCCCTTTTAGTAGCAGTGCTTAAGATATATCCCATTTACTGGAATTTGCAACTCTTCACCCTCCAATGTAGACAATTGGAAAGCATTGCTACTTTTACATCCTGTGATCATATAGGGGTCATTCCAGATGGCATCAAATTTGGAATGCCTTCCTGGTTTCACTCGAGCTGCATCCCATTTCAAAACCAGTCTCCTTCCCGGAAGGTCATTACATTTGTCTTCTTATTAAAACATTTCTTGATTGAAGCCTCGATTCTTCTCTATTGCTTGAGAGCATGATCTCTCTGTTTCTTCTAATTCCATCAGCTCCGCATACCTGGCCTCCATTGGTCCAAATTCAAATATCTCTAGTTGCTTCACGAGCTCCAATGCTGGAAATTCAAGTGATATAGGAAACACCGCCTCTTTCCCATAGACGAGCTTGAATGGAGAGCTACCTGTAGATCCCTTGGGTGTTATTCTATCAGCCCATAAGGCTATTTTGAGCTTTGTGTGTTAGGTCCTCTGATTCTCATCAAGAGTTCTTCTGATGATCTTTAGCAGGTTCTTGTTTGTGGACTCAGCCTGGCCATTACCTTGAGGGTAATAGTTTGATGAAGTACTCAAATAAGTCCCATTCTTAACAGCCCATCCTATGATCTTGGAACCTATGAATGCTAATGCATTATCTAATATGATGGTGGCTGGCACTCTAAATCTGGTCACTATCCCTTCATAGAAATCCAGGATACTAGACTCATTTGCTTCCTTGAGTGCCATTACCTCGGTCCATTTGGTGAAATAATCAGTCACTGTCAGGATCCATTTATGACCTTGGATTGAGTTTGGATTGATGACTCTAATGAAGTCCAATCCCAATTGCATGAAATGTTGGACAACCGAGATCGGGTGCAATGGAAGTGCTTTGCTAGCCTTTCCTTGCCTTTGAAGAATGCATAATTCTTGCACCTTTTGATCCATGCGTACACCACTAAACAATCTGGGCCAATAATATCCTACTTTCTTGATTTTTAGTTCTATCATTCTTGGAGAAAATGGCCTCTAGCTACTTCAAAATGGAATTCTTGTAACACTATCTCCACCGATCTGTCTTAATACATCTCAACAAAATGCCATTGATGTATCTTTTGAACAAGACACCGCCAATAAGAACATATGGGATGGCTTGTAACCTAAAATGTCTTCTTTTTGCTTTACTCATCCCATGAGGAAAAATGCCTTTTCGAAGGAAGTGCACCATGTCTTGGGTCCAATAAGGAGCAGGTACATCATCTCTCCCTTCTTCTTGATCATCTTGTAGAACCAAAACAACCTCCTTTTCACTATATGTTTCATCTTGTTGACCTAAGGCTAGTTGGTCACATAATCCCTTCACATGGACCAAATTGGTGACCTTGATCTCAATGTCATATTCCATGACATGAGTGATCCACCCCGCATGCTTTTCATTCGTGTCCTTGTCGAGAAGGAATTCTTTAACTCTTGCATGGGAGACCAATAATTAATTTTTTTGTTTAAAACCAAATGCTTAAACTTCTTTAGTCCTCTGATTTCCACCAGGACCTACTTCTCAATGAAGGAATACCTCACCACATAATCTTCTAGGCTCTGCTGAAGAAAGTAATTGATATTCTCAGTACTTTCTTTGTTCTCACTGCACCAAGATTGTAGAAATTATGTCATTGCCACCAAAGGCATACATTATGAAGTCTTTGAAAAATCTAGGTTCACAAGAGTTGGGGCTTGTGATATAGCTTCTTTGACAACCTCAAAACTTTCTATTCCTTTAGCTGTCTACCTGAATGTTAAGCTCTTATTCAACATCAACGTTATTGGCTTAACAAGGGCAACAAAGTTTGGAACAAACCTGTGAACAAAATTGATTTTTCCCAAGAAGCTTTGAAGAGACTTCTTGTGACTTGGCAATGGCAATGCTCTTATTGCTTAAACTCTTTCCGGGTCAATTACCAATCCTTCCTTTGATATGATATGGCCTAGAAGCTTACCTTCATGGGCCAAGAATATGTATTTTTTGGGGTTCAGTGACACCCCAAATCTCCTACATCTCTGAAAAACTTGCCTCAGATGGAAGAGATGATCTGCTGCATTCTTGGAAAAATAGTGATGTCATCCAAATAGATCAGCACTATTTGATTAATCAACCCCTTGAATGCCATATCCATTGCCCTTTGAAAAGTGGCTCCGGCGTTGGATAATCCAAATGGCATTTTCTTATATGCATAGGTGCCCCATTTGGTAGTGAAAGCTATTTTGAATTGATCATCTTCTTTCACCATGATCTGATTGTATCCTAAATAACCATCTAGGAGAGAGAACCTTTCCGATCCAGACACCACTTGCAAAATCTGCTCCATTGAAGGGAGTGGGTAGTGGTCTTTAAGGGAGACTTTGTTCAAATCCCTGAAGTCAACACACAGCCTGATTTATCCATTTTTCTTCCTGACTGGGACAATACTTGCAACCCAACTTGAATGTTTAACTTGAAATATGATGCTTACCTCTATCAGCTTGTTAAGCTCCTTCTTCATCAGAGGCTCAATATGTGGGTTGACTGGTCTCTACTTCTACTTGACGGACAAACAAATGGATCTAGTTTGATTGTGTGTCTTTGTGCTAGTTTTGGATTGAATCCTCTTAGGTTCTCATAGCTCAAAGAAAACACATCAGGGATTTCTTGGAAAATTTGTATGAATTCATACCTTTCTTGTTTGGTGGTGACTTTGCCAATTTGAAGTGTTCTGTCTTCTCCAACTAGGATTGACTCTGAATCTTCTCCTTTGATCTGCATGTTAGCTTTCTCTTTTCTGAACTAATCATTAGGATTGAAAATAGATTCCAGTGTCACTAAGCCTTTGGGAAGCTTGTTTGTATGCAACTGTACTATCTATTTCTTGTCTTGTTGTTGCTCTAGTCTCGCTTCCGGTTTATAGCCGAGAATTTAGATTCTTCTTGTAGAAAGTTAATGATTTGTTGATCATTCTTGAACACCTTCTAGCATGTATTATTATCTGCGACTTGGCCTCACAACCACATGGATATGTGACTATTCTCTATCCCTCTTGATATCACAACCACATCAAACGTTTCTCCAATCCGCTGTAAGTCTATCGGTAGCTTCATTCTCCTTCCCGGTATGGACAAAATACTAAGGCCTTGAAATACTACATGAGATCTAATACCCTACTCTTGTAGTTCTTGAGCGGTCATTTTTGACAAACATTTAGTCCTCTAAATTGATTGATAACCGAGTTCACATTTCACCGAATACTTGCAAGTTCTTGATTCCCAACTTCCTTGCCCAGTGAAGACCTTAGACTAAAGCCTCATATTCAGTAGTGTTATTTGAGCAAGAAAACTGGAATTTGAAGGCTGAATAATATCTCATACCTCTGGGGACACAATCATGGCTCCTCCTCCAGCTCCTTGTTTACTCCTTGAACCATCAAAGAAAAATTGCCATACCTCATTATCATCCTTGTATTTTGGCTTGATTAGGTCAAGAAGAGGATGATCCTCTTCATGTAGGCAATAGACACCCAGTTTAGATTCCTCCATTTCTGTATAGGGGTCAAAAGCATGACTTTTTTTGGCCCAATCATCAAGAGTCAAGTCTGGAATACATCCCACCTTGTTATTTGTGTCGGAAGTGCTTAGGAGGCCCTCTTGATCAATATGATATTCAACAATAGGTTCAAATCTGATTGTGGCATTCGCTCCATACCTTATCCTAAAGAGCATATGTGACTAATCAACGAGATAGGTAGCCTTCAATTTTGGCGGTGAAGTCCCTGACAGAAACAAAGCAAAATGTGGTGGCAGTCTATGATTGATAGGTTTTGCAAAATAGTCACATTAGGGAAAGCGTGTAGAGTGAGACTCAAATCCTTGATAATTCCCACAGTAGTCATTTCTATCCCATCTAATTGGACTACTCCTCTAGAGATGACCTCATATTGGAGACCTAACTGATCAGCTATTTGTTTGGGCATCAAAAAACTACTAACCCCAGAATCAATCATACAATTATGTACTAATTTGTCCCCAATAATTAATGAGACATAGAAGGGAGGAGGTCTCATGTTTTTACCTTGTTGTTCTCCATGGTTCCTCCTAGTTGAACTGCATTGGCAAGCACTTTCTCTTGCTTTGGTTAGGGGGATTTGAACTTGACCAATTCTGCATGGTAGTCTGCAACAGATCCCTCTACCTTGGAATGGCCAATGACTCCCATAGTGAAATGTTCACACTTGTCCTTTTCATCTACTCAATAATATTGAATGAGCTATCTTTTTGCTTCCCCTTCCCGCATACACAGCTTCTTTCTTGCACATGGGTTGTTACAACCGGTGCTTGACTAGGTTTGGGAGGTGGTCTGGATTGGTTCAGCATGTTGGGAGTTGTACTTGGAGCACCAGGACCTTGTGGAGTGATGGAAGGTTGAGGGTCACTTGAATTTAGTGGTTGGCCCTCTCCAATATTTCTCTTTTTGGACCGTGTGTTGGCAGCTACACTTTGAGAAGGGAACTGAGTCATCCCATAGAAGTCTTCGGCCTGCCAGTTTACTAGCATAGTTTCATTTGGGGGTCCACCTTGTTGAGATCCTTGTTGCTGATCTTCCTCTTGGTCAAGTTCTTGTGGTGCCATACTGGTTTACACCATTAAGGCCTGATTTATAACACCATTAAAGCACATTGATTGGTTATGTGGCTGTTTGCATGGAAAACACCAATCATATTCCTGTGTCATATTGTTTTGTGTAGGAACCAATGCCCTTGATGTTGAAGATGTGTTAGGACCATATGGCTTAAAGGTCTAGCAACTTGGGGCTTTCCTTGGTTCTGAATCTAATTCACAGTCTGAGGTGGTAGCCTATTCTACTGATACTGGGGTTTAACTTGATATTGAGCCTGAGATTGGTATGGCCTGAAACTATAAGCTCATTGTATTTGATGGTCACTAGCTCATTCCCAAAGTTCTGAAGTTGCTTCATCACTTCCTGAAGCTATTTAGAGGTATTAGATGATGAAGTGGAAGCTTCAGCTAAGCTTTGAATCTGTAATGGGTATAAGAGCTAATGTAGGTGCTTGGCTAGTATCTCGTGCTTCTTAACTCAAGGTACAGGGCATAGATGGCCTAGGACTGATTTTACTAGCTTGAATCAAATGGTTCTCAGCCCCTATGGAGAGGCTATAGGTTGCAGGTAATGCAGTGCCCCCATTGACTGAATCATTAGAGAAATATCAGAATTCAAAGCCCTAAGAAAGTATAAGAAGGCACCTTCATTAGTGGGTTTTACTATTGTTGGAATCCTATCCTAGGTCCACTAGAATCTGAGGTTGAATTCTGTCAGCTGCTCATTCGGGGCTCTCTTGATCATTGTTAATTGCTCCAACAAAGACAAGTTATCACCTTTTTCCCCAAACTAATCATGAAGAGCCATGCACAGCTAGTTCTAGTTCTGGATAGAGCTTGTTGTAAGACTCCTGAACCATTGTGAAGCTTTCCCTTTGAATGAAGAGGTGAGCAACTTGACTACAATGTCCATCTCATGGATCTCATGGATTGTATAGACATTTGCAATATCTTGGACATGGTCACCAAGAGAAGTTTGATTTTCCCCAGTGAAATATGGGATGCTCTTTAATGCTGCAATCGGAACTGGGTTTTGTGCAATCAAGGTGAGTGGACTACTACTAGTGAAGTTGACATATGGATTTGGTTGTGTCATTCTGATTGGCCTAAGAATCCTTACAGACTGAAAGAAAGGCCTTGTAGGTGGATGCGTTGACAAGGTTCTTCTTGGTGGAGATGGAGACCTCTGAATTCTTCTTGGTGTAGATGGAGACCTCTAAATTCTTCTTCCTCTCCTTTCTTTACCTGGGGATAGATGCAAGTATTCAAATATACCTTCTTTCCTTGCTCTAAAATGGGTTTTTCTCATGAATCTTCCAAGTTTGGGCTGCTGAAAATAGTAGATTTGTTTCTTTTGGAGTCGCCAGATGTACAATTTTAATGCTTCTTAAAAGCCAGAATCATAATAAGTGTACATCAATTCCTATTGTAATAAGATGGAGACTTATTAGTCCCACCGAGCATGCCAAAAATGTTAATGTAAAATCATAGCACCCCCAAATGAGTTCTAAAAATATGCTTTTCTAAGGTAGACTCATTTGGTGTGATTGCATAACATTGAACTTTCCCCAAGGTGTGGGACCTTATAAAATGGAAAATCTCTCCAGATTGAAGGTTGGTTCCTTATTCCTCTGTTTAGGTGCATATATAGAAACTTGCAGAGGATCTATTCTTAATCCTAATCTAAACTTTACCAAGGAGACAGGGATAGAAGGAATACAAAAATTAAAAAAATCTAAACTATGAGGAGATGCACCAAAGGAATGATGAACAGTTGTTTTGCTAATAGAAAAAAACCAACAAAATGCATATAATAAACCAGCACAGATAGCCAGATATATAATGGAAGGTCAGATGAAATCAAAAGAGACAAGAGAGGATCTAAAATCGATCACAGACGTGTTTTATTGCTCTGTAGATTGATATAGTCCATTACAAAGTAGCCAAGAGGCAGAAACGTATTACAATTTTAGTGGAAGGCATGAACCCCACAGATCCCTTTTCTAGAAGGAAGAGGGAGCCTACAAAAAAAAGAATGTCCAACCCTTTACAATGAATCTTGCCCCGTATTTATAGAATCGATCAGAGAGAAGAAGGAGAGAGAAAAGTGGGAAAACGTAGGTCAAAGCTCAACCACCATCGTTAATGTTTTCTGTTGAAATCTACCCCGAATCCATCTTTACTGCATCGATCCTCGATTAAGTGCCTTGAAGGAAGAGGAAATGATAGAAATAGATCGAATCCGATCTAGTTGTTGAGATTGAAGAAGATCCCGCATTGAAAGCCTGAAGACATTTCCTCCATTTTCTTAGCCTAACCTCCTCAAAATTAAATTTTCAGACCCCATGGCATGGGTGAGGCTGAGATCTTTCCAACGGCATTAGATTTTGCAATATTTCAAGCCCTGACTTGAAAGATATGCCCTTTGAAGTTTGTATCGGTTCTGTACATGCATAGAGGGCAGGAAAACATCTTGAAAAATGGGTCCCCTTTTGATATCAGACACATGACAAATGCATTGGAACAAAATCGGGCCCTCGAGATCCATACTTTATCTTTTGCCCCTTTCTTTTGATTCCCGCTTTGGCTTTGACTCGGGCCCAGATGCTGAATTTTTCCTTGGGCGAAGTTGCGGGCCATTTTGCAACTTTTACCCCCTTTGAGATAACAAGGGGCAAAGAACCAACTTTTTCCCCGACAGTCCGCTTTTGATTATGTTTCCTCTTATGCGGGATTGTGGTTGATCCAATATTTGGCACGGGGGAAATATGGATAACAATAACTTGTCCCTTAACAAAGTGAATGCTAAGATGGGAAATAAGTTTGGAAGATATGAATGACACAACCCTTAATAAATTGAATGTCAAGATGGAAGCGTGCAAAAGTGTTTGATAAAATTGACCCTTGACAAAGTGAATGCCAAGATGGAGGAGTGGTTTGCTATCATAAAGGTTCTTGTCATTTAACAAAGTGAATGCTAGAATGGAGGAGAGTTATAGTGACAAAAGTCCAAATGTGCTCAACCTCTAACAATGTGAATGCTAGAGTGGAGGAGCGAGGATAGATTGATTGCAAATGCACTCTACCACTTAGCAAAGTGAATGCTAGATGGGAAGAGGGTATGAAAAAGGAGTCAAATCGTATGTGATGTGCTCAACCCTTAACAAGAATTAGTTAATAAGGAAGAGGATAATGAAGGGATAAGACTCAAATATTGACAACGTAAACATTGGAAAATAAGATATGATGAAGTGTCTAAAACACAACAATTTTTTTTTCAAGTTAGAGACATGAAGAAATAAAATGTATAGTTTAACGATGATAATGTCAAACTAAAGGATGCAAGAAGAGAATGAAGATAAGGGGTGATGAAATTGAGTTGTGACAAAGTGGAACACAACACTGTTAAGATGCGAGTCGTAAGATGAAAGTGCTTGAGCGAGGACGTGGATATCCACAACTCAAGACTTGATGAAAAGAAGATGGAAACTTAAACTTTGGGGAATGTAATCCAAATGTTTAAGTGTTGAATGAAATGGGAGATAAACTCAAAATGAGGTGAGTACGAAAGATAGAAGAATTTGATGATCGCGAAAAGGGGAAGAATCAAATAAGTGAATGAGAACTCCAAATGAATGAAAGAAGATCAAATGGAGAAGGCAATGAGGATGAAAAAATTGAAATAATGAAAAAGAGATGAAAGTTCCAAAAAGGGGAAATTTGAGAGTAAAATGAAAGTTAGTGAATGACTGATGATGAAGAGAAAAGAGGATGAGAAAAGATGAAACGAGAATGAAAGTAGAATCCAAACAAGGATTGTTTGGAAAATGACAAAAATATAAGAAAAGTGAAAGATGGATCCCAAACAAGGAGTGTTTGGGAAAAGTGAGTGTGGAACACTACTACAAAAAGAAAGAAAAACAAAAGAAGAAAATCAAAAAGAAGTTTTTGTTTGAATTTTTGTTTGTGGCCTCTACCTTAAATTGGCTTAGACAATGTTTGGCTTCCTAGGTGGCTCTCTCAACTAGGTGTCAGTAGTATATCCGAGTGAGCTCGACGCTATTGCTAGCTTTCGTATTTACTTTACCCACTTTGAAACACCAAGAAAAGATCTTTCTCATAATGAATCGCACTGGGGATCACCACCAAGGATATCACGACTCTAACTCACAAGACTTTAATAGTTAGGTAGGATAAAAAGGTTCCCATTTCATCCACCAGTTCCTCAAGGTGTGGACTACTTTGGGGTTCCTAGAACCACCCCCTTTGTTGTAGCTTAAGGATTATGCCAAGGGGGTTATGTTCTAGTTAAGTGGTCAAGCCGTAGCTCTTAACCGAACCTGTAAATACAATGTTTTGAATGTGGTGTTTTTTTAATTTTGTGATTATAATTTGGTTCGATTGTATTCCTTTGAAACCTACAATTAGTAGTTTTTGAGTGTTTTATCCACCTTTGTGAGAGTGGGTCCTACAAGCAAGGATTAGAAAGTTTCTTGGAATGAGGCAAAAAAATAGAACAAATAAACAAGAAATAAAAGTGAACCCAAGTTTCCAAGATCGCTAAAATCATGAAAGAGCATATGTGTGAGTTGGCTTTGACCAAGTGAAATGTTAATTAAAAAAAAAAAAAAGAAGAAGAGAAACGACCACATTTCTCGATTCCCAATATCGCTTAGAAAACACTATGGAAGAGCATACACGTGATCACACCTTAATTTAATCTTACAAAAAGACAAAGGAAACACATGAAAAACATGTTACAAAATGTTATTACCAGTTAGAAAATGATAAAATGTGTACAAATTCAATAAAAATTAATAAAAAAGTGGACCAAAACGTCCAATAACCCTAGTTTATCAACTTTCACAATTAGGCCAAATCGGTGCACGTGACGAGAAAGTGAGTGAAAAAGGGTTTGAAATCAAATTCGAGTGGAGAAAACATCTACAAAGTGAAAAATAAGTTGATTTGGAGCACCAATTATCCCTGCAAAAACAAATTGAACAATTAGTCCTACTAACGAAAGGATCACAATGTAGTGGAAAAGACCTAATTAAATAAAACAAACTAATGAATTAAAAAAATAACAAATGAAATAAACTAACAAATTAATTAATAAAATAAACAAATGAATTAATTAGACAAACAAATTAAATAAACTAATTAATAAAATAAACGAAGTAAGGAAGTAAACTAAGAAATGTAACTAAATAGGTAAAGAAGCTAATTAAGAAATGGAAAATAATCAATTAAAATAGGAAGATGTTAGGTTTAAAACTAAACTTTGTAAAATAAAATATACAAAACCTAAAAACTATTGGCAAACCTAAAATTAACCTAAAGCTTTTGTTTGGAAACTAATCAGTTTGTTTGTTGAGCAGGTTGGGCTCGATGACTGAGCTCGAGGAGGCATGTTGATGCAGAAGAGGGATGCGAGCAAGGTCGATGATGAGGGAGAGCAAGATTCGAGGCTTGGATCACTACGTGCAGGGGCCTGTGTGGGAGGGAGCTCACAGATCAAAGGTAGGAAGAGTTAAGGAATTTGTGCGGAGTATGGTAAGCTAGTAGAGAGGGGGAATTTTCGAGTGGGGTATCTCAAGGAGCCCCTTTACTTTACCATACGAAGCGTAATGCTTCTATGACCGCTTCCTAACTTGCCAAACTTCAAAGGGGAGGGGGAATAAAATTTTCCTATCAAAGTGTACATGATGCCGTTAGAGAGCTACTCCCATGGGATGTAGTTGTAGCTAAAATTTTCCCCAAGACCCTTGAGGGGATTGCTCTTGATTAGTACTATAGGATACCAAAAGCCTCGATTCATTCGTTCAAGAAACTCGTTTCAGAGTTCATAAAGGATTTTGATATGAAAAAACTATTAAGAATAAGAATAAGAGAATTCCTTCATATTAAGAAAGAGCATAATGAATTTTCCTCCCATTTCATTTAGATTTGGCGACAGTATTCTACTCCTTGGCCAACACTCCAAACATAGAGCTTTAAAATTTTTCCTCCATTCCCTTAATTGAGAAACCAAGGAGGAGGTGAAAAATTTTCCTCTTAAGAGTTATGAGGAGGTTTTAGAGGGTGCTCTCCGCATTGACCAAGCAGAAATTATTAGTGGTAAGAAGATTTACGAATCAAATGGGAGGATGGTCACTCCCTCTCAGGGTGATTCGAATTACTCAAATGGTTTAAACAACAATAATCAAGGACCCAAAGTCCTCAATGAGAAAAATGGTGCTACAATGAATGATGTAACTGACCAATCTAAGAAGTTGAATGTTGTTAACATCAACAATGTGAATAATGGTAACAACAATGCCAATGTGAACAACCAAAGGAGTAACAATTAAAATCCTTGTATTAATGTAGTAGACTTTAGTCGCCCTCTTCCACCTCCACAAAAGGTCTAGGTTTAGGCCCCATCAATACTTGAACCGGTATTTAAATCAATTCCAAAATCGGTATCAAAACCAAGGCCAGAGGCCACCAAAATTCAATTATAACAACCAACAACAAAACAACAATATAAACTTTAGACTGCAATAAAACTAGAATTAAAGACCTTGTGACCACGATCCTGATTTGTATTCTAGTTTTCACAAATCGAGGACAAGACGCTCGTATGTGTCGTGATTGCAATAAATTTATACAAAGACTTCGGAGGACCAAAGGAATCTTTTTTTTTGAGATGTTTTTGGCTAATCCTATGAAACCAATGCAAAATGCTCACATGGGACCTATTTCCCCTCATAATTCTACTCTTGGGGTTTATAGAGACCCCCTTTTGACACGTCCCAAGAATGGAAAGATCAATCCTCATGGTACTAATAAGGGACCACCTATTGGAAACAACAATCACGAGGCATCTACATCTACAAATCCTCTAGTCGCTCCCCCTTTAGACATTCAGAATCAAAATAAGATTGTGGTCTTGGTGGATTTAGAAACCAAACCCAAAATCAACCCAACAGTCCATACATGAGATTATTCCCCAAAACCTCTTTCGGTCTACCCATCAATGTCAAATGATGCACCGATGGCTCCTAAACCAACTTAGGGTCCTATGATTTAATCACGAATTTGACTAAGACCTTTTCTCACATTTCCTTTTTGGATTTGTTAAAGAATTCACCTACGCATCAAGTAAATTTATTAGAATCATTAGGCCTTGTCCATCTAATTCACATCACCCCTCCTCCAGAGGCCCAAGTTAATCATATAGAATTTGATGTCTATCCTCCAGGAAGCTCAAGAGGGATGTGGGGTTTGTATTTGACATTAGCAAGATGCCAATTGATGTTGAGTTGACATGAAGAGGTGACCCTGCATTATACCTCTAGGTTTGGATCTACAACAACTATGTTAAACATGTAATGATAGATGATGGGGCTGCTATCAACATAGTCCCTTTCTCATTTCTTCAAAAGCTAGGCTATGGAGAAACCAATTTTTCTTCAATGTGAAATATGTTGAGAGGCTACAATAGTCTCAAGGCAATGTCCATTGGGACTATAGTGCTTCCGGTTACCCTTGGACCAAATACTGTGTTGACTAAGTTTTACATTATAGATCGGGAAACCAACTATAATATGATTCTCAATCAACCCTAGATTCATAGAATGAAGGAAATCCATTCCACCTTGTTCCAAGAGGTCGATTCTTGCACTTGGGTAAGGTTTTCATAGCTCGGGTGACCCAAATCCATTTGGCTAATCTAAAGAAGAAACTAGGAGTTCATACAAAATTTGAACTCTTGGCCAATCAGTTGAACAAGCCTCAGAGTTTGAAACCCAAGTCCCAACTTGTCCTTATGACTGAGTTGGAAGCCCCTAAGGTAATTGAATGAGTAAATACTGATAAAAAAAAATCCATCGTAGTAGAAAATTTATCAATAAAAAATATGTATGAGATAGTTAAGCTTCTGGAAAATGATTCTCCTATCATTATTCCTTTTGATTCCTTGGGCATAGGTCATGCTCTTGGAATCACTACTCTTCCAATTAACTTTGAAGAGATTTGCATGGTTGAGGTTTTGGAAGTCAAAGAGGAATATTCCATGAATGATCAAACTTCTATCTTCCCCAATGACTACTAGAATCTCAACTATGATGGTGTGAAATGCCACTACGGCACTGGGGAAGGGGTGATTCTTACTTCACTAGAGGGTAGGGTCATGCCTTTTCCTTTAGGTTAAACTTTGAATGTACAAATAATGCTACAAAGTACAAGGCTCTTCTTCTTAGTCTCATTGTAGCCAAGAGGATAGGCTTCACAATGTAAGAGTTCTGGGTGACTCCCAACTTGTCGTTAATCAAGTTTCAGAAGTTTATGAGACTAGAGCAGAGCACCTGCAGCTCTACAAGACTGCCATCCTTGAGCTTATCAAGGGTTTTAACTTCATTTCTATCGAAGCCATACCTAGAGAGAAGAATCAACTGGTTGATTCAATGGCTACGTCTTCCTCACGGTTTTGTCCAAATGAGGGCTTGAAATAAACTAAGTTTATGGTCTCAGTTCGATCCAAACCCTTGGTTCAAAAATTCCAACCAATGTTATTCTAACATATGTTGAGGCCGAGAATGATCCCGCCACTTTGGACTACGCGGAGAATGATGAGGCAATCCTAGGATACCTCAATGCATACATTGATCTTCATCCCACACACCATAAGAGGGGATTTTCTCTCATACCTCACCCTTCCTCCTACTTTGGAGATCACACGTTGTATCCTTCCTCATTGGAGGGTCTTGAGATCTATGAGATAAAGGAAGAAGAGTTGGAACTACCTCCAACCCCACCTAAGTTCAAAGAGGGTAACACCTCTTTGATTAAAGGAACCATAGATATCAATATAGGGATAGAGGAGGAACCTAAGATATTGAAAATCAGTTCTTCTCTTACTCCGGATGAGATAGAAGCACATACAAAGGTGCTCAAAGAAAATTTGAAAGCCTTCACCTTTAGTTATAAGGAAATGATAGGAATTTCTCCTAACGTGGTGGTTCACAACCTTGTCATGAAGTCCAATGCCAAGCCTATGAAGCAGAAGTCACGACCCATGAAGCCAAAGGTGGATTTAATGGTTAAGGAGGAAGTAATGAAGCTTCTTCAAGTCAGTTTCATTAAACTAGTGGAATATTCCATGTGGGTGTCTAACATTATCTCGGTCCTTAAAAGAATAGGAAGATACACATTTGTATCAACTTTAGAGACATAAAAATCCTTTCCTAAGGATGAATTTCCATTTCCTTCCATCGATGTCATTATAGATGCAATAGATGGATATGAGTTATTATCACTTATGGATGGATTCTCTAGCTACAATCGATAAGGATCTCCAATGAGGATAAAACCAAGACTACCTTTACTACTCCTTGGGGACCTTTTGCTATGTGGTCATGCCATTTGGATTGAAAAACATCGGAGCCACCTACCAATGAGAAATGACATATATATTCTATGATCTTATTCATAAGATTATGGAATCTTACATTGATGATTTTTGGCTAAGGCCAAGAAATGTTGCGACCACCCTGAGGTGCTTCATGTTACCATATATCGTCTTATTGAATATGGTGTAACGTTGAATCTAGAGAAGTGTGAATTTGGAACGATGAGAGGAAAACTACTGGGGTATATCATTTATTCTTGAGGAATTGATGTAGACCCAAAGAAATATTCGAGCAGTTTGTGAGATGACTCCACCTTCAGAAGAATCAGAATTAGGTATTTTCTGGGTAAACTTGGGGCAATCCACAGGTTTATTCCCGATCTAACTTACATTGTCCATCCCATTAACAACTTGCTAAAGAAGGAGTGTAGTAAAGAGTGGACTTATGAATGTCATGAAGCATTTGAGTTAGTCAAATGTTTTCTCATGTCACCACCTACACTCATGCCACCCAAATCCAACCATCCTCTGATCTTATACTCTCAAGCCACTGAGGTCTCACTAGCTTGCATGTTGGCACATGAAGATGATGATAACTGTGAGCATGCCATTTAATTCATGAGTCACACTCTTCTTGAATACAAGACACATTATACGCAAGTAGAAAAATATGTCAGCCAATAGTTTTTGCAACAAAAAGGTTAAGGCATTATATGCTTAACCAAGAAATGTGAGTAATTTTCAAGTCCGACAAGATGGCGGCATTTCGACTCAAGGTTCCTTATCCAAAAAGGTTGAATGTTTTCTTATATTGATGGGTGAATTTGAACTCACCTTCATCAACCAGAAGTCTGTCAAAGGAAAAATCATTTCAGATTGGTTGGCAGACAACTCGATAAACTATGGAGACCTAGTAGACCTAGATTTCCTTGATGAGTGTGTATTTTATGTGGAAATAAAGCCTCCCATTATGTCATGTCCCTGGTATTCTGATATCATTAAACACATTGTGGACCGTATGTATCCTGAGGGAGAAACCTAACAAAAAGGTGGTGGTTATGTGTCATAGATGCCAATTATGAAATTGTGTAAGAGGAGCTTTATTGCAAAACCTTCAACGAAATGATTTTGAGGTGTGTGGACGAAAAAGAGTCGGAAAAGATTCTCTTCGAAGCCCATAATGGAGTATGTGGGGGTCACTTTAGAAGGCATGCTACGCTCAAAACATTCATTGAATGGGTTATTTCTAGAACACCTTAGAGGATGATGCTATAGAATATGTACACATGTGCCATAAATTTCAAGAATTCTTACATGGGATACACATACTTGCTCAGGCTCTACAACCCATTGTGACACCCTGACCCTTTTCTACTTGGGGTCTGGATTTGATAGGGAATTTTTCTCCCTCATCAACATATGGCCACAAATTTATCATTACTGCTATGAAATATTTTACAAAGTGGGTTGAGGCCATGTCTCTCACTAATGTACCTGGGTCTATGATCGCCAAGTTAATTTTGAATCAGATCATCTGCAGTATGGAGTCCTAAGGTCATTATCTTAGATAATGAAACATCCTTAAAAATGAAGAAGTGTATGAGTTGTGCTCATAACTCAAAATATCACATCACACATCCTCTTTGTATTACCCTCAAGCTAATGGACAAGTTGAGGTGAAAAATAAAACATTGAAGTCCATTCTCCTCAAAACGGTCAATGGTGTTAGTGAGAAAACTCATGAGGGAAACCCCATATTATTTAGTCTTTAGATATGAAGTGGTTTTACCACTCGAGATATAGTTTTCTAGCCTCCTCATATCTTTGTCAAGCATCCTAGATGAAGACGGGTATCGAGAGGCTCAACTATTTCAACTAGAAACCATTGACAAACTCGACTCAAAGTTGAACATTGACATAATGTTTATGTTGATAGGATGTGTCGTTAGTATAACAAGAAATTTTATGAGTATGAAATACATGTAGGGGATCTAGTGTTGAGACTCGATAGCTAGATTGACAAGAAGACCAATGAAGGAAGAAAGTTCAGGCCTAAGTGGTTAGGTCCATATCAAGTCATGGAGGACTATAAGAATATCGCATATCATCTGTGTACCTTAGAAGGTGAGGAATTTGGTGAATCAATCAATTCACTTCACCTTAAACACTTCTACACATAGTTCATTTACATTTCCACATGTACACTACGCATCCATTGCATATCATCTGCATAATCACATTGTAATATTGTAAAAGAAGAAACTTATTTTTCAAGAAACTTTAAAATTTCTGAGAATCTGCAAAGAATTTTTAATCATACTTCTCCAACTATTCATTATATCATCTCTAAACTATTCAATCTCTTTATCATCCTAGTAGATGAATTTTTGAAATTGATCCTACCAATACCTATACACTTAGTTTTATTCATGGCTGGTTCTAGCTTATGCGTTTTCCCATAGTCTGTACTAGAATCTTCTTGGTGTCACATCTTTCCTTAGAAATATATCTTTTGACAAAAACAATCTAAAGCATTTCACCCAGATTGTTTGTTCTCCTATTTCAACCCTTAGTGGTGAGCCCTCACATCCTACTAGTTGCGTGGGGTTGAGGCTAGGGGAAATTATTCCTTCCCAAAAAGCACAAAGTTCAAGAATCAATAAAATAAAAAAGATAAATAAACAATAAGTACAAAACAATTTCATTTTACCAATAAAACTACACTTCTTTTCCCTACCATTCTTTGGTGGTGAGCCCATGATTCCTATAGGTAGCATGAGACTGTAAAAGGAGGGAAGTGCATCTACTTGCCTATGCCTTTTCCTTGGTGATAAGCCCATGCTTCTTACTGGTAGCATGGGGAAAGACATGGGGTCCTTGCAAATAAATCAATAAGTTGTAAACAAGTCAACAAGTAAAAATTCTTTGAGTCCTTTGAAATCATCAAAAAATGAGTTAGATGTATGAGTTATAAGAGATTTAATCCATAAAACTAGATTTTTTCAATCAGGAGGCCATCTACGGGTCTAAGTCTAGTTAAACTTGTAAGCAAACTACATTCTAAACTGGATAGTTAGCCTTGCCTAGAGTTGAGTTGTAGTTTCCTAACTAGGTATTTGTCAAAATATTGTCTTCATATCACCACTTTCATTCATCAAAGTCATATAACTTACGTCCTTCTTGGCTCTCGGTGTTGAGCCCTTGCATCTTACTAGTTGCGTGGGGTTAAGAATGGAGTGGGTTCATCTTCTTATTATATCACTTTCATCAAGTTTTCCAACAAAACAAGAATATCAAATGTTGCTTGAAAACCAAAGTTTTAAGTTTGTAATTTTTCCTCATATGCATCCCATCTATATCAAAAATACAAAAAGAAAATAAATAAAGCATTCTATTACACATTTGCATCATCATCATCATCCATACATGCATTCATAAAAGCATATAAAACATCGGAGATTCTACACATCTAAGAGTACACAGATGAAACAAGTCATGAACAAGTAAACTCTTACAAAAGATATCCAAGCCAAAAGGAATTGCATATATGTATATATATATATATATATATATATAATAATAATAATAATAATAATAATCAATTTTGTGTAAAATGTTGTCACACTAACAAGTGTGGTAGAAATGATCACAATGAGCATAAACTCCTAAAAAATTGATATATACAATAAAAATGATCCAAAGCAATAAAGGCCCATGGCCTATCCCTCTCTACAGGATCTAGATGAAGGTGCATGGTTGGGAATCCCGCCTTGCAGATCATGTGATGGGAGTGGGTGCCTCCATGTCTGCTGGACTTATGAGAGTGACCATGAGACAATGAACTAGGTGATCTTCTAGTTGTGTCCTTACTACGGGAATGCTTTCGTGGCCGTATCCTATCGCAACCGATATGAGGAAATATCAGTCCTCATCTTAGTCATAGCTCCTACTTTGAAATCCATCCTCAAACACATCGTTGTGTCTATTGAACATAATGAATAAGTTGTTTGCCAACCCTTAATGTATATGGGTCCATCACTAATATATAGGTTAATATTTAATAATATGAAATATTTATATTTCTATTATTAAATATGCTAACCTAGGTATATAATTTATTTTAAATGTTTAATGTCATGAAATGATTATATTTCTAATATTAAATATTATAAACCTAGGTGTATGTGTCAACCATTTTAGGTGGAAAAGGTGGGTTGAGAGACATACCCAATCACCTTATATAAAAAGGACTTTAGGTCCTCATTTGATATATTCGGGAAATATATAAAGGGTGTGCAAATCAAGTGATTTGGTTTTACTCTTGGTAAATAGGGTTTCAAAGGAGGAGGTAATCTTCTTGGATGTAAAATAAGTTCTCCGAGGTAAAAGGTTATTTTTAAAGTTGTTTTTACCCTATTGGGATTTTCCACTATAAATATTATGTCACCTATGTTATTTATTTCCTGTAAGTATTTCTTGATTTACTTATGTTATGATGTAATATTTATTTACATATTTATTGTAACATTATATAATATGTAATTTGATTAAATCCGTATTTATTAGAATCATTAAATTCTAACAACAGTGTAGCCCCGCCATGACCGGCTTCCTTGGGCCCATGAGCAGCTCATATTACCACATGCCTGTGGGATGTGCAAAGGTATCCATGAGAATGCTTTGTGAATCTCTCCAACCATCAAAAGTTAAAAATATTTTGAGAAACAAAAAAATAAACATAGTGTATGATTCACTAACATTTCTAGTATAAGTAGTAGAGTTGAGAGAAGAGTGTTCACTTACTTGGATCTAGTGGTGGTGGTGGTGGTGGAGCTACTATAGACACCTTCTTGGCTACAATATCCTCTCGAAGCCACCCATTGTCCCATAAGAGACTTCTCATCGCCCCCTCCCTCGCGTGAAAGAGGCTCCTCTGAATGAAGAGTCTCCTCCACCTCCTCCTCGGCCCCGGATTTGACGACTCTCCACTCGCTATAACTATCCTCCTCACCCTCTTTATGTCCCTCCTCCCCGACCTCCTCCTCAGGTCCTATTTGGCCTTTGTCCCCACCTCAAGCATCCTCATCCTCCTCTCTACTATGTGCGGAGCAGCGTCTTCTGTAAATCACCCTTATCCTGGTTGGATCTAGGACAACTTGTGATGCACTAATTAGGACCCCATGAGTAACAATTGTCCATTCGAGTAGGCCCTTAGGGTCAACTATATCCTCTCAAATTCCACGAAAATTTAGGAACCAATGGATGGGTGTTAACATAAGGAAACACAAACTTCTACGACAATCTCTCGATAGGGTGACTCTCAACCCTACTAGTCTTTTCTACTAGGCTGGAGGGTGGTACTGCATGTAACCATCATCACTCTCTAATCCCCCACAGTTTAACCATATCTTGGTATGGCTATGCAATCATGTCATCTATGGTAATATTGGCTGATAATGCCCCGAGTGGGGACATAACTGTCAAGATGAATTCCCCTATAGCCCCAAGGTCGGCTATCCCGACTTCCCCCTCGATAGGGGACCATGCTCTTCATTCAAAAAACCTTGTCAAGATCATGGTACATATCTCCTAAGATGTCAACAACCCCTACATATATGTGGTCATGCTTCTACTATGCTCAAATGATGGGGCCCCAATAGTAAAGTAACTTTTCCCCATCCTTATCTCCCATCAAGTCTAGCAAAGCCAAGATATGAATAATGGCCTTGCACACGACATGGATAGGGGTGGAGGAAACTGATCGTAATCTCATACCCTACTTGACACCAACATGGCATACTAAGCCATCTTCCATATAGGTATCTCACTCCCAAGATATGGGACCAACCGATCCAGGAACACCTAGAAATCATGTGTACATCCTCTAATGTGATGGTCCACTCTCCTTTAACCTAGGCAACTAGAAAGTGTTTCGTGTGTGCATCCTAATAGCTCAATAAGTCATATAATAGGTGAATTTCTAGCGCTACTAAATGAGTTTGGGATAATCTCCATATCTTGACCCCGTGTAATAAGTATCTCTCCTCCCGAGAAAGTGAATCCAACATGGGAGGAAGCTAATCAAACTCTCCCTCGCTTCACCTAATGTATGAACTATGCATTCACAAAAAGACCAAAAAGAGAAAGAGATATTTGATACATAATAAGCTCATCAAAAACATCATAAAACAACACAAAAACTAAAAAAATTCTTCACACTTGGTCAATTTTGGCCTCTAGCTCAAAAATTACGCAATTGCCCCTTTGTGTTGAGCAGCGGTTGTGTAACCACCCCTTTGTAAAGAGGGGCGGTTGCATACTAACCGACACTTCGAGATAAATGGTTGTTCTATCCATGGAGGGTACACCATACCCTCCTGGGACCTAAAACCTCAAAAATACAAAAATACACTATTTTTGATGAAATAAAAACCACATACCATGTGGTGCATGTTACAATTTTTCGTCACATCAAAACTCGAACCGGTGGTGGAGAGGGATCTCATCGTGTTAACTAGCTATGCCAACACAACCCCACACAATGGAACTGATGCAACCATGTGATCCTTGGGCCCACCATGTATTCACCAAATTAGGTCCAACAACATTAGGAGGCAACGACACCAGGGGTGACTTCATGGGAGTCACCCATTCCAATACTACTCTAGGTTGGACACACTTAACTACCTCGGCTCTAATACCATGTTACGATTTGCCATCACAACAAAAGCTTGAACTAGTGGTGGAGAGGGATCTCATCATGTTAACCAGTTGCTATGCCAACAATGCCCCTAGTGAACATTTTGACTATGAAATTAGCAAAAATAACCCTCATAGGATGAATTTTTCAGAATTTTCACATTATAGGTTGAAAATAAAAAATGTAAATAACCCACCTATCTCTCGAGTTTCTTCTCCTCTAGCCGGTGGCACTGCTATCATGTCTGAATGCTCTTTGATTTGACTATACTTGTGTGTGAAACCGTCACAGGTGATCCAAAGCTCAAAATCTCTAAGTGGGTGAGTGAAAATGATTTCTAAAAATAGTGATTTTGGTTATATATAGCGTGTTTTAACTCTATTTTGAGTGTGTGTGTTTGTAGAGGGCTAGAGTGTTGGCATAGGTATATTTCTATCCCCATGGATATGGTAAGTCCTCTTTTGTTTTTATTTTAGTATGTTTTGTCGATTTTGTATTTATCTACACTTGATTCTCTTTTACTTCTTGCAAGTGGCGGGAAGCTTGGATTGGTGTCACTTCAACACACAGGTGTGTCAAGTATAATTTCTAACCCTCCCATTTGGAGAACCATACTTAGACTCTACATTTTATGCCTCTTCATGGGTAAAACACTTCTCTAAGGGGGCAATATGTACACACCAAATTTTGCACATGCTACATTGTTAGAACGGTTCAAAATCCCCAATGATGATTAATATATTTTCCAATGGTGTTCAAGTCCAATTTCTCATTTACAATGTATATTTGTAGCCTAGAATGCTTCCCTTATCCATTTCCATGCTTTTCCTGCTTTCCTTTATCATTACATCTAGATTCTTCCTTGGATTTTGGCTTTAAGTCACGAACCACCTTGATGGTTATATAATCATCCCGGTGGTTACGTAACCGCTTGGTTTGCCCTTAGCAGCAATTACGTAACTACCTCGACAATTGTGTGTAACCGCCAATCTACGTAGATCGGTGGTCCCGTGTGCATTTAATCGAGAATCTTTTGAGTGTTTTGAACACATGTTAACTTCTTAAATCTCATTTTAGCACACATTTCTTGATAAAATTGGATGTTCTTGAGCTTGTTTGATATGTACCAAATTATCCATCCTACCGTTAATTATGAGTTAATTTCCCTTCTTTGAGTGATGTGGTATCCTTGGCCGCCAAATGGCTTCACCATTTCTCTGCCATTTTTCTATAAGATCCAAGCTTCTATCAAAGCACAAAGTTGGAGATTATTGTTTTGAATTACACTGTTATGCTACCCATAATCCTACCAAGAAATACACAAGAAATCTCAGTTCTCTTTCCTTGTTATTCTCTTTGCATGTGTTGCTACTGGATTTCTTAAAGTCGCTTCCAGCTCCAACATTTCTTCATTTCTTCCACACAAGCCAACACAATTCCCTAGACTCATTTGAACACCAAATTAGAAAATAAGATGAGGGGATAACAAAGCAAAACCAACAATGGAACTATCACAATTCTACATTTATAAGTTGGGGATGCATTTGGATTCTTAAAGCTTTCTTTGTCTTTATTCCATAATCTGTTAGAGTATATTAATTCAAAGAAATACAATTACTGTAGCTTTCCTTTATTTACACAAAGCTTCTACTAAAATCTTTTTCCCTGTCTATCCTTGTGGCTTTACATGGGAAGTTTTTCCTAAGAAGCTTCTGCATCTATTTAATTTTAGTTATAATTTCCTTTCATTTTTGTAAGCTTCCATAGATCCCGCTACTTCTACCAGGGAAATTTTTAGGGGAAGAATAGCTTCTGAGAATATTTTTCATTCTTCCCATGACTCTGAGGCAATAACAAAGGAATTTGTATATCCACAAGTACAAATTGGAAAAGTTTTGTTTAATTAGAATAGATTAGATCCACTTTGCATAGGTAAATAGCCACATCCAATTATTTACTTGTTTAGTTCTGTTAGTTTTAGTGTAGAATCAATTTTAATTAATTAGAAGAAGTTTAATTTGTCTATATGTATATTTCTTCTATTTTCTAGTAAGCATCCAAAAATACAAAAACATTAGATTAATTAGTTCTTTGTTTGTTTTATTTCATTTTATTCAAAATCATTGGAAAAATAACAAAAACTAGATTAGTTATTTCCTTTATTCAATTAGTTAGCTTTCATTTGTTAATTAGCTACTTGGAAACATGTAGATTTAATTAAATTTGAGGAAAGTAATTGAATTAGGTTGATTTAAATTTGTTTGTTTCCATTTGTTAAATTAGGAACATAGAGTTAATTAGAAAGGAATTAACACATCTCCCCATGTATCCCTAGTTGTCTTAGGATTAACCTTCCCCTGCGTTTTTTTTGTGGATTGTTTGTTTCTTTACTTTAGTAGTTTGCACATCCCACATGACCATTCAAGGCCCTAGATAACCAAGATATTACATTTCTAATCCGATGGTACCATAACCAAACCTAGTGCCGTAATTGGTAGACGTTGACCAAGGCCTTAGATATATTGTTTTCCAAACCACCCAACTTCTACCCGTTATCATCACATAGTTGATAACCTTGAACATTGAAGCAGAAAATGCTTACAAGTTCTCGTAACATTATCCCGGTCGCAACTAGTTCCTACAGTTCACCCATTTGTCCTATTTACACGTTTCCTCCTACACCTCCATGACCTTGTCTAGAGACTTCTATGAGGAAAACATAGGAAAGTTCCCCCGCATTCCTCATCCGTTTCGAGTGTGTTTGGTGACAATGACATTAATAAACTTCTTTGTGTGTCCATTCTTCTCGACCTTTCCATTACGCCCACCCAAGTGAGGAAATAATTCATTGCTTTAGATGAGAAAATTCCTACAATTCCCGTTGAGGACATTATATTTCCTTGATCACTTATTAGTCATTTCCACCCATTTTCATCTATTCCACCTGTCCAACTTATTTAGCCCATTCCATAGCCATCTATTCATTCCATTGCGGGCTGTCCCGACACAACCTCGGGAGATCACGTGTGATTATGATCACATTTTTATTTTAAGACGTACATACACCTTGGTCCTTCTTGACTTGGGGTATTGATCTAATAGGGAAGTTCTACCCCTCATCGTCGATGTCCATAACTTCATTATCACATCCACTGAGTATTTTACAAAGTGGGTTGAGGCTATGTGTAGTGCCCACTTCCCTTTGACACTTTTTGATACTAATCATGATACTGTTGATTATATTATGGACTTGATTATGGACCTTATTATAGTATGATGATAGATGTTAGATCATGGATTATTGTTGACTTGATTCAGTTATGATGCATGATGATTATTAGAGGCATTTTGGATATTGATGATGATATACTTGTTTGACATGGTTATATTATGGATGTTGTTTGGACATGTGATATTTGGATATTGTGAGTAGACCTAGAAATGGAAATTATTGGATGATGATATAGTTGTTGATAAAACTATAAATGATATTGTTAGATTACTTTGATGTTGTTGTGATTCATATATCTAAATGATTTTGGGAATTATATTTATATTATTTTGGATGTTTTGATATGGCCATGAGGCCGAAGGAGGTATTTGTGTTTTGCAGGTTAAAATATCACAACAAACATCGGGGATTGGAGACCAACCACATTAGAATTCTAGATGAATTCAACAAGGTCACCATGGCAACTAGTATTTTTTGTGCGTGTTTATGTGTGTTAGGGATTCCCATGGGGGATCACCTTTAAATGTGACCAAGGGGTTATGTGTATTTATTTATTTGACCCTTTTGTTTAATGTTGCATGTGTTTATCTTGTGGTGCTTTTACCCTTTCATTATTCATTAAATGGTGTGTAATTTTGTGAGTAATCATGTTGTTAAGTTAATTAATTAAAATATGTCATAAGAAAGTAATTAATAGAGTTTTTGGCCTTGAATTAAAGTGTTGTAAGATATGTGTAAGTTAATTTTTGAGTGTGAAACACTCCACCTTCTTGGAAATTTGAAATTGTCCTTGAAGGTTGATTTTGATGCTTGTGGGACAAGTTAAACTTGTCCCATACCTCTTAAATTTAATTACCAACCATACCTACGGTTGGAGAGTAGATATTAGAAATTTATAATGATTTTTGAGAAGGCAAATTGTAGGTTTTAATTGCACTTTTCTTACATGATTTAATTTCAGTCCTTTGTGGTGTGGGTTAGATTTGAGTGTGTAAGTAAGTGTCAAAATTGTAAAATTTTGAATTGAATTCAATCAAATAGATCTACCTCACAAACTTATCCTAAATCCACCTAAGAACAATTCTCCATGTCTATTTGACATGTTGAGAGAGGAAGAAGATCAAATTGAACAAATCTCACAAGTTAAAATTTACCAGTTTGCACTGTAAAATCCTGCAAATCATTTTCTTGAAATTTACCCCTTAAACTTTATCAAAATAAAAAATTAATGATTCCTGAGTAAAGAGGACGTCGAGAGATTTCCAGAAAGTCCTCGTTTTCCCAAAATCAATCTCTCTATCAAAATTTATGGCCTTCTGAAGTTTTTCTTCACTTGGCGTCAACATTTTTTTGGCAAAATTTCCTCATGGGCTCGCAGGCCCTAATTTTTCCCTTAGAGCTTCTAAATTTTTTTGGAATTTTTATCCAAATTTTCTCTGCCACCTTGCTAGCCTGTAGCCAATCAGAGGCTACCACATGGCACCACGAGGTGTCAGTGAAGGGGTAGATCCCTTTTTAACTTAGCGCTTCTAGAAAATTTTAGAAAA
The DNA here is from genome assembly GCA_018340775.1 of Taxus wallichiana var. yunnanensis. Classification (NCBI taxonomy): domain Eukaryota; kingdom Viridiplantae; phylum Streptophyta; class Pinopsida; order Cupressales; family Taxaceae; genus Taxus; species Taxus wallichiana. Next base: position 493,250,973 of record CM031239.1, read on the forward strand.
ATTTTCTACATTTTCTCCGCCGCCCCGCTCGGCCTCGCAGCAATGACCGTGTCAGTTGCCACGTGTTGTCACGAGGCATTAGTGATGGAGCGGGTTCTTTTTTGCCTTAGCACTTCTAGAATATTTGGGAAAATTTTCTAAAGTTTCCCTGCCGCCCGCTGCCCATAACCAACCAAGAGATGCCACGTGGCATCACGAGGCGTCGATAGAGGCACGTGAACTTTACCCCTTTTTCCTTTGGGGTGTTAAAACCTCTTTTATCCCCGCCACCCCAATTTCCCCATAGCTTAAGAGGAGCCATGTGTCCCTTGCAGACTCGCGGCCGCAAAGTTGGCTTTTCGCCCCACGTGAGAAATTGCCAAATTTTCTCTTTGCCACCCCGCTCTCCCGCATTGGCTTTGGAGATGCCACGTGTTTCTCGCAAACTCGCAGGAGCACGGGTGCAAAGGTGGCTTTCCTCCCCTTGGGAATTTTTTCTCCCCATGGCCCGCAGACCCGCCCATGGGGAAATTTTCCTCCCCGCGGCCCGCCAACCTGCCCTTGGGGAAAGTTTCTCCCCTGGGCCCACAGGCCCGCTCTTGGGGAAAAGTTTCACCCCAAGGCCCGCCGGCCCATAACTTGGAAAATATAAAGAGTTAGGAGGAATTCTTTATATAAATAGAAAGGTGAGAAAATTTCCTATCTAATGGGAATGATTTAGGAAAATTTTGAATGCGTTAATTTTAAGGAAAACCAAGTTGAATCTTTAATCCTATTAGAGAGTGGGTATGGTGAGGAATTACCCTCTGACCCTAATTGAACCTTCTAACCCTAAATTTTGGACCTTGTGACCTCTAAAAATTGTGTTTGAAAGATAAGTATACTCTTGTGGATCAGAATTGATCTGGAACTTATTAGTGACCGTTGTTGCCTTGTAACCTAGTTGTAGACTCTTTTAAACAAAAAAATTCCATTATTTTTCCTATCTAATCCTAGGTTGTTCTTAGGTCTCAAGTGGGTTGTCTTAACGGGCGTTACACTATGCCTCTTACAAATGTACCCGAGACCGTAATTGCCAAGTTTATTCTAAATTAGATCATTTGTAGGTATGGAGTCCCACAAGTCATTATATTAGATAATTGGACACCTTTAAAAAATGAAGAGGTATGGGAATTGTGTGCACAATTCAAAATATCCCATCACAAAACCTCTTTGTACTATCCTCAAGATAATGGATAGGTGAGGCTAGAAATAAAACCGTAAAGTACATTCTCCTTAAGACGGTTAAGGTAAAAAAAAGAGATTGGAATCATAAGCTATTTACGACCTTGTGGGCCTATAGGAAATTAGTAAGAACACCCACGGGAAACCCCTTATTCTTTAGTATTTATATATGAAGTGGTCTTACCATTAGAAGTAGAGTTACCTAGTCTTCGTATATCCTTACAAGGAATTTTGGAAGTAGTTGAGCTGAAACCCTTGATGAAGCTTGAATTAGAGTTGAACAACATCACCACATTTATGCTAACATGATGTGTCGTCAATATAACAAGAAAGTTTATGAACAAGAAATACACGTAGGAGATCTAGTCTTGAGACTTGATAAATGTATTGATAAAAATAATGGTGAAGGAAGGAAGTTTCACCCAAATGGTTAGGCCTATATCAAGTAATAGAAGAATTTAAGAATGGTGTGTACCGCTTGTGTACTCTAGAAGGTGAAGAATTCAGTGAATCAGTTAATTCTCTTCACCTCAAACACTTTTATGCATAGTTCATTTGCATCTCCCCTTATACATTATTGCACCCGTACATTACATATCATATGCATTATCATATTGTGAGATTGTAAATCAAGAAACTTACTTTTCAAGAAACTTTTAAGAACTTCCAAATGTTGGAAAAAGCATTTAATCATACCTCTTCAAGTATCCATCATATCATCAAATTATTCTAATATCTTTATCATTTCAGAAATTAGTACGGAACTTTGGAATTAGTCCTATCAAAACTTGATCACTTAGTTTTAGTCATGGTTTCTTTTGGATTAGGTGTCTTTTCCCATATTATGTTCTAGAATCTTCTTGGTGTTACATATTTTTCTCAAAATCTCTCTGTTGTGAGTAAAAATCTAAACATTTCACCGGAGCCCTTATTTGCCTATCTCAACCTTTAGTGGCGAGCCCTCACATCCTACTGGTTGCATGGGGTTGTGGCTAGGGAAAATTTCCCTCCCAAAATCACAAGTCTAAAGTAAAAAAACAAACAAATAATAAATACAAAAATCTTTCTTTTGCAAATAATACTACACTTCTTTTCCCTACCAATATTTGGTGATGAGCCCATGCTTCCTACTAGTGGCGTGAGATTGGGAAATGAGGGAAGTGACCTTACTTGCCTATATCTTTTCCTTGGTGATGAGCCCATGCTTCTTATTAGTAGTATGGGGAAAGATGTAAGGGGTCCTGTCAAACAAGTCAATAAATTGTAAATAATCCAATAAATAAAAAGTGATTTGGAATCTTAAAATCCCTAGACTATGAGCTATATGTGTATGTTACAAGAGAGTCAATCCTTAAAACCAGATTTTGTAAATCAAAAGGCCATATATGGATCTAAGTATAGATAAGCTTGCAAAAAAATCACATTCTAAACTGGTTAGTTGACCTTGCTTAGGGTTGAGCTGTAAGTTCATAATTAGATCTTTGTCAAAATCTTGTCTCCCCATCACCATCTTCATTCATAAAAATCAAACAACTTGTGTCCTTCTTGGCTCTCGGTGATGAGCCCTCACATCCTCTTAATTATGTGGAATTAGGAATGGAATGAGTTCATCTTCTTATTATATCATATTCATTACCTTTTGTAAATAAAACAAAAGTGCTAGATATTTATTGAAAACCAAAGTATCTAATTACAATTTGTTCTCATATGCATAATAAAAAAGAAATAATTTTGTTTACACATTTGCATCATCATCATCCATAACATGCATCCATAAAAGCATATAAAAAAATCAGAAATTCTAAACATCTAAGAGTACACAGATGAGACAAATCATGAATGAGTCAACTCTTACACAAAATAGTAGAACAAAAAGAAATGTATATATGTATATATCAATAAAGTCAATTTTCATGTACAATGCTTTCACACTTTCATGAGTGTGGTAAAAATGCTAATCTATGAGTTGAAAATTGAAAAAATGATATATATATATATATATATATATATATATCCAAAATGGTCTCTAAGTAATAAAGGCATATAGCCTATCCCTCTCTATGAGATCCCTATAAAGATGCAGGATGAGGGATCCTGTTACGACTCCTATGGCGAGAGTGAGACATCCATGCACTGATTGGTGGGAGTTTCCATGAGAATACCCGTGAGATGGGGTAGGTGATCTTCCAAAGAATAGTGGCTCGACTATGAGAATAGTCTCATCGCTATCTCTTCTCGTCCAACTCGTATGCAAAGTGAACTTAGTCCTCATTCATTCGGGTCATGACCTTTATAAGCATGTCATACCGGTGCAAACACATCATTGCCTACCATATACAAGTAACTATTCCCGTGTCTTCCCTATAGGGAGTGAAAATGTATCTAGGAGAATCAGACGATTTAATAAAATCTCACCGTCCATCTACACGGTAGTTGCAAAACACAAATAAAAAAGAAGAGTTATAAAACTTTTAAAAAATAAAATAATATCTATGTACGTTAGATAGTTTGATAACATGTCTAGTTTAGTAAAGAAAGGTATGAGAAGAATATTTTACTCATCCGGATCTTTGGGCATCCAAGATGGATCAACAGTGCTAGTGGTGGTGCCGGAGCTGCGGAAGAAACCTCCTCCACTCTAATCTCCTCTGATGTGGTCTATCTTATGCCCCTCTTCCATTTTATAATGACTCCTCATCCCCTCCTCTAGTGGTCAAAGGATCCTCTAAGTGCAGTGTTTTTACCTTAGCCCTAGGTGTCACATAAGATTCTCCATTGACCACCCAATATGTGTTACTATCCTCCTATATCTCCTCATTTGTCTCTGCCTCTGTATCCACCTTCGAATCAGTATCGGTCTCCTCCTCCTCCTCTCCACTATGTGCAGGTCTTACCTCAATATGCGGGACAGACCTTGACCTAACTAGGTCTCGTGTAAGATGTGGCATGTGGATTAGAACTCTGAAGTGATGATAGTCCACTAAAGCTTGCCCCTCATGCTAGCTCTCACCCCTTAGATCTCTCTATACACTGTGGGAACTATCAAGAGGGTGTCAATGTAAGGTAACCTAAACTATTGTGGTACCCTGTGAACTGGATGGACCTCCACTCTACTATTTCGATCTATTAATTGTGTAGTAGAACTATGTGTGGTAAGAATAATAGTCTCCTCACCCCATAGGCCATCCATGTCTTGAAATAGTTGTGCAATCATGTCATCAGTAGTGAGTGTAGAAACTAATCCATGTGACCATTTGAGTGGAGCCATGTCAACCCACATCGTTGCTCTAACTTTCCCGGGATTTGCTATCCCAACTCTCATTTGATAGGGGATCATCTGCTCATACACCTAGCTCATAACAAATGTGGGATGACTAAGGGCCTTTCCCTTTAGTCAAACTACTATGTATAAATCATGGTAAGTGGCACTAAGGATATCGATGCCACATGCATAAATGCGGCCATAATGCTCAATGCTTTGAATGATGGGTTCCCAACAGTAATGAAGTTTTTCCCTACCCTTTTCCCCAACCAAGTGCAAAGCCAAAATACCAATAATGGCCTTACACAAGGTAAGGATATGAGAGGAGGCAACTGATAGTAATATCATCCCATGCTTGACACCCATATCAGGTACCTATGCATCTCCCATTTATGTGGCCCAACTGTGGGCCTGTGCTACTGTTCTCGCACTAGCCAAAACTAAATTCATGCCAGTAACAAGAACCCCCAAAATCTAGTAGACGTCCTCTAAATTGATCGTCCACTCCTCCTAACTCCAGGAAGCCAGAAAGTGTTCTAGTTTGCATCCCAATAACTCAATAAATCATACAACAAGTGGCTAGCTAGTGCAACCAACTCGTGTCTCAATAACCTCCATATCCCGACCCTATGTAATAATTCCCTCTCATCTCGAGTCAGTGCATCTAAGATCGGGGCATCCAATCACACTCACAAGCTCTACTCCATATAACATACTTCTCATGCATTCATAAACATCAAAAAGAAAAAGTTATAATCATACCGATGCATAATAAGCTCACAAAAACATCACAAAACAATCAAAAACTAATTTTTTTGCAACACTTAGTCAATTTTTGGAAACTACCTTGATAGTTACACAAGCACCACTTTGTGTAGAGTGGTGGTTATGTATCCACCGCGAAATTTCATAATTTCCATGACCTTTATAGTGGTTATGTATGTGAAAAGTGGGCCATACCCTAGGGTCCCAAAACTCCAAAAAAGACAAAACTTGACCATTTTAAATAAATAAGTTACAAATCCTAAGTGGCGTCCCCCGTATGATCATTTTAACTATGAAATCATCAAAAATAACCCCCATACGTCAATTTTTTTCACATTTTCTACATTTTAGGGTGAAAATAAACAAATGCAGATAACTCACCTATTTGTGACCCATTGCTCCACCCATTGGTTGGGCTACCTTCACGTTAGAACAATCTTTTTTTTGACTATACTTTCATGCAAAACCATCACAAGTGATCCAAAGCTCAAATTTCACTAAGTGGGTGAGTGCAAATGATTTCTAAAAATAGTAATTTTGAGAGATCTATAACATGTTTTAACATTAATGTGTGTGTGTGTGTGTGTGTGTGTGTGTGTGTGTGTGTGTGTGTGTGTGTGTGTGTGTGTGTGTGTGTGTGTGTGTGTGTGTGTGTGTTCTATAGGGGATGTGCTTAATGCATAGTATATCTCTATCCCTACAGATATGGTAAGTAGTCTTGTCATTTTAGTTTGAATATTTTTTTGATCATACATTATATTTGCACTTGATTCCCATTTTCTTCTTGTAGGTAGCAAGAATATTGGATTGTCATAATATTAACACACAGGTGTGTCAGGTATAATATTTAACCTTCTCATTTGGGAGTGCCATATACTCGCACCTCACGTTTTACACCTCTTCATGGTTAAAACTCTTCTCTTGAGGGGAAAATATGTATGTACCCAAATTTAAATGCTGCTACATTCTCGAAACAATTCAAATCCTCAATGATGATAAATATCGGTTTTAATGATCTCTAAGTCCAATTTCTTGCTTACAACATGTTCTTGTAGCTTATTGTACCTTGCTTATCTATTTTCTATATTTTTCTGCTTTCCTTAGTTGATTCACAACATTTTTCCTAACCTTTTGGCCTTAAGCTATGTAATTGCCATGACGGTTGTGTAACTACCATAACACTTACATAACCACCGGTCTTCCTATAGAGGCACAGACAACCGCCACTCTACATAGACTGGTGGTTCCATGCACTTTTATTTGGGACATAAAAATAACTTGTTTGGTATGTGTGTTTCCTTCTTCGAACTCACTTTTCTCACACATTTCATGAGCAAATCAGATATTTTTGATCTTGATAGATGCGTATGAAATTCTCCTCATGTACTTACTCTTTTTATTAGGTTGAATGACTATCTCATGAGTGATGTGGTACTCCTTGGCTACCAAATGGGCTGGACCACTTCTCTGCCAAATTTTTATAAAATCCAAACTTTGTCCCAAAGCATTGGTTGGAGTATTTTGATTTGGAATTACACTTTGTTATGCTATGGGAATCCTACCAAGAAGTACAAAAGAAAACACTGTAAATTTTACTTGTTATTCTCTTGCTTGCATTGCTAATGTAAACATAATAAATTAACTAAGATATATAAAAGAAACTAACACTAAGTAGCTTCTAAACAAAAGTAATTTACTAAGTACATCATGATTAAATCTTAATGGAAATTAGCTAATAAATGTAAGAACATGAAGGAAATCATCTAATTGTTAACCATTCCTACTAAAATATATGATTACTCTATAACATGAGCCTCTTTAGATCATGAGTAATCAAATTTGTGTGTTTGATTACTAAAGAGAGGGAAGGATCTCACCAAGAAATGGCTACAAGGCCAAGCTTGGATCTTCCTTTCTACTCAAAAATGGTAGAATGGATGCACAAGATGAAGTAGCTATTCCAAAATAATGGAGAAGGCTCTTATCATATGTCTTATATGAAATACTAGCAAAAGTATGGTGTAGGTGTGAAAGGATGTAGGAGGGTCCTTTATATAGCTTTCCTATTTGGGAGAAGCTTGAATCCCAATGAATGTGGGATAAAGGATAAAGTAGATTTAGACTTGTTAAGCTTGATTAGAGGAATTAACAAGTGATTAACAACTCATGGGAGTTGGAGATGATTTAATTAATCAATTATGATTAATTAATAGGCTAGAATAAGCTTTTTAGGCTATTTGGAGGTCATTTAAGAGAAATTTGATATGATTTAAAGATTTTGAAAGTTAGTTTTAGCCAATAAAAGGATTTATTGATTAAATGCATTGTTAAAAAGGCTTAATTAACTCATAATAGTTAATTAATCAATTCAAAGAGGATTATAACTAACGAAGTGTCGTTAATTGGCATCTAGAATGTGATAGAGGCTAGTTAATTAAAGAAACATTGTTAAATGACCATAATAGAAGGAAACATTAGTTAAATAGTGGGAAATCATTAATTATAATGGAAATGATAGGAAAGATGATAGTTAGTACAATTTTAGCAATAAAACTATGTACTAGCTCCAACACTTCTTCATTTCTTCTACACACTACCAACATAACTCCTTGAACACATTTGGAAATCTCATTGGAAAATAAACTGAGGGGATCAAAAAGCATAACCAACATTAGAATTGTCTCTGCACTACATTTCTAGGATGGAGGTGTTATTACATTCATAGAATATTTCTTTATTTAGATAGATTTCAATTTATAGTCTTTTAGAATACATTTGTTTTAAGGAAGTAGAATTTACTATAGTTTTCATTTTCCTATAAGAAGCTAACATTGAGAATTTCTTCTCAACTCATCCCTATGGATTTGTCTAGGAAGAATTCGAGGAAGCTCTTATGAAAAGAGTTTTGTTAATTCTTCACTATCAAATTGTATGTAAAGTTTAAATTGCATTTATTATTCATATCCCATTAGCACACGAGAAAGATTCTGTTGAAAGATGCCTTCTTGCATATCCCTGTGGATTTTCATAGAAAATGAGTTTAAAGAATCTTATGTGTATGTGCATTAGTTTTAGTTTTTACATAATTAGAAAGTTTATGCAGATCCTATTGTTTTACTGGGGAAGCTTTAGGGAAAGAAATTTGTTCTGAGAATATTTTCAATCTTCCCGTGATTCTGAGGTATAACCAAAGGAAGTCATATCCACAATTTAAAATCAAGGAAATCTTCTATTTTAATTAGATTAGCTTAAATTCATTCTACAATGGGGAAATAGCCACATCTGACTATTTTACTTTTATTTTATTTTATTTTATTTTAGAGTAGAAGTAATTCTTGTTTAATTGGAAGCAATTATATTGTTTGTGTAGATTTCTTCTGTTTAATTATAGAAAACACAAAATTCCCCAAAAAGTAGATTAAATTAGTTAGTTTCTTTTATTTGTCTTATTTCCTTTCTTTTAAAAATCATTGAAAATACAAAAACAAGTAGATTAGATTTACTTCATTGTTTCAATTAATTAGTTTCCTTTTGTTAAATTAATTAGTTGCACGTAGATTTAATTAGATCCAAGGAGAGTAATCAATTTGGTTTGATTTAAATTTGTTTACATTCCTTTGTTAATTTAGGCACATAGAATTATTTAGACGGGATTCAACACAACTCCGTACATTTCCTTAGTTGGCCTAGGTTACCTAAGCATCGACCTTCCATCTTGCAGATTCTTTGTGTGTTTGTTTATTTCCTTAGGTTGATTGTTCACATGTCCACATGACCATCCAAGGCCCCAGGAAACCCAGACAATGAGTGTGTGATCCAAGAGTTCCACAATTAAATATTGTTACACAATTGTGAGATATTGATCAAGGCCTCGACAACTTATTTTCAAAACTACACCGCTTACACCAATATCCTTTTCAAATGTCTCCTCTCACACCTCTATGACCTTGTTTGGATATTTTTATGCAGAAGACGCATGACGGTTCCCACAAATCCCATATCCCATTTAAGGTATATTTGGTGATTCTGACATTGATCAAAAATTCGCAACCATTATCCTTGACTGTTCCATCTCACCTGATTAGGTAAGACATGCCTTCATTTCCTTAGATGAGAAAATTCCCACAGTGCCCTTGCAGAAGACATTCATTTGCCTTGATCTACCTTTTATTCATTTTCACCTATTTTCATATGTTTAACCTATACAACATATTTATCCATTCCATAACCATCTTTCCATCTCATATTGGTTGTCCCGGCATGACCTCGGGAGGTTGAGTGCATCCTAAAGTCACATGTTGATTATTAGACGTCAAATACCTAATGCAAAGTAAGGTTAAGACCAAATAGTGACACTTTCTCTATGTACTGTCTCTAGCCTATAATGGTTATGTCAATAACCATTCCCGGATCTTGACAGCCCCTTAATGAACTCAATAAGGAAATGGACACAACAACAACCCTTATCTCCAAAAGGACAATTGTTAGTAACATATATGAAAGATGAAAAGAAAAAAGTGAAAAAATAGGTGTATACACTTTGCATACTCAATAAGAGAATAAGGGGATCTATGATTTTCCATTTTTTGACCCTCATAATTACATCAATAAGCATACTGATAATGAGCCTTTGACTTGTATGATGTAAATCAATAGTTGTTACATTGTTTGTACATGTGTAAGAGTCCCATGGTAGTAAATTTCGTATGGAAAGTATTAAGTGATGTTCTTTAAATATGGAAAAAGATGGTTGATAAAAAAAATACAATAAGAATGGAAAAAATATAGTCTCACAAATTTTCCAAGGACTTCTAAATAATAGTAAAAAATGAAATCATTTTAATTTCTGATATAAAAATATTGGAGGTGTTAATAATTTAAACATTCTTAGTATAAAATACTAATAAATAACATAAATTTTCTAAATTCCACATTATAATATTTTACCACTAACAATACAAAATTTTATAAAATTAAATAGAAAAATAAGAAAAATCTTAAATTTTTTACCGTATTTGGTAGCTAGACATCGATTTTCTCCCTTATTTTTATAGTGATTTTTTCGGATTCTATGATCACCACAAACCTTCATGGTCACACTTTCTCCAGTTTCCATGTTTTGAGAAAATATAATCTTAACAACTGAACCTTCACAAATAGCTGTTTCAATATCATATTTCCCAATCTTAGGCGTCACTTCATTCGTTGACTTCATCTTTACTTAAATAAAACAATTTTTTTAATTTCAAAATATTCGCTTATGATTGATTATATGGACAACTGAAATGGATCCACTCTCCCCAAATGCAAATTGATTAGAGATAAAAACAATAAAAAAATATTCTTCCTCCAAAAGTAATTGTGTATTTAAAACAAGTTCGATCTCTAAAAATTTGTTGTGTCAAAAAGTGTAAGTTTTTTCCTACAATTAAATTCAAAAGATAGAATACAATGAAGAGGGACTGGTGAGAACAACATACTTTGTTAAGCATAAATCATGTGCATCATGGGCATATATTTCCATTTTGAATGTGCACCATTTCCATCATGGATCTGTATGAGTGTTGGTTAAACTAAACTCTTTTGAGTATTTTTTTAGTTAAGTTTATTTTTATTAATAAAAATTCATACAACGAATTTAGATGAAAATAGGAAAAACTATACAATGGCTAAAGTTAAAATTTGTTTAGCCAGCATGAGGAAATTTTTAAAGTATAATAAAGCCACACTATGCATTTTTAAATTAAATTAGATTATTATTAAAAAATAGTGGTAGTTCTATTTTTGATAATTATCTATTTTTAGGAAAACCAAGTGCTTATGCAAATTCATAAATATATGTAATGTGTGTAATGCCCCGTTTGGCGGTTACCCAGTTTCTTGGCGTAGTGACCTTTCCCTTGTTGGGCGTCGAACAACTGTGCGTAATTCTGTTGTCTTAGACCTTGTCTCAGCGATGTTTTAGCACCTTCCCTATCCTTCTGGCATCCTCGAGTCGTTATCAACACCTCCCTTTTGTGGACTGTGAAATGTCTTGTGCGTTATCCATTTTACAAGGGATCTTGTTGTCGCATTATTAAGCTCAATCGTTGGTCTAGGTTAATGTGGGTAGAAATTATATATATAATCATAATAGGTAATGGTAATGATGTTATTTTAATTTAATGATCGATCGGCCCTTATTTTATAAGTATTATTATTTTACCTTAATTTCGATCATCATCGATATTTTATATTAAGTATCTCTATAGCATTTCTTCTAGTTGTTTCGTCTAATCGTGTTGTAGGGCGAACCCCGTCCCGCGCTGAAGAAGGCGTTGCCTGTCTTGGCGCCATGGTAGTCTTTGCTCCGTGTTCATCTTGAGTGTAACCTCTAATTTGTTCCCCCCTTCATGTCGTTGTTGACGCTTCCTGTGCTGGCCTCCGCGGCGACCGTTACTTTTTCCCTATTTAATGGAATTTGCGTGTTCGAAGCCTGGTAGACGGCTTGTATGGCAGGTTAGTATTTTAGGGTATGTTCCTTTTAAAAAGAGATTCTTATATTTGTTTTTACAAAGAGGGGGATTGTAATGAATAGTCGATCTTTGTCGTCTATTACTAGTGTCGATCTGGACTGTCGACATTATTAATATTTTTATAGTTTTCCTAGGTTGCTGGTAAACCCTTTTCGAAGGTTGATTGGGCTAGTAACTTTCCTTGAAGCCATTTCCATCCTGCTCCTATTCGTTGTCGAGCCAAGGACTTTAACCCATCGACATGGGTTGATGAGTTCGGACGTTTGGTTTATTATCGCTTGGGGTTCGGTTTTTGTTATGAGTTGGGATAGAACCCACTTTGTTAGTTGCGCAGAGAATTAAAAGATCGAGGTTTTTCGACTTGCTTTAGCCCAATGAATAAACTTGTTCTTGAAAGTTCTTGTTGGAGATGTTCTGGTGACTCTGGTAAATTTGGATTATATACACTCCTTTTTAAGTATCTGTTGTTGCGTATTTCATTTACATGGGATTATATTTTAAAAATAAAATACCCAGAAGACATGGGTGTAGAACGATATATGTATTTATACACTAGTAAATCGAATCCTTAGATTCGAGTGTGTGGCTTTTAACTGATATGTTTTGGTTTGGGGAAATAGATGAGACCTTAAGCCGTGCAAGCCTCTTAACTTAGTGTGTTTTTCAATTAGGTTATGTTGAGAATTATATTGTAACCTTTAGCTTGGTCTTACATCGTGAAAGCAAGTAGCTTATAATTTTACAAATCGTAGGATTTGAATGCAATAAATATAGATTTATACCGATGGCTTAATTTCTATTCTGATTAAGGTTTGGAATATAATGATCAATGGGTACTGAAAATAAACAACTAAAGGAATGGAGGGGTTGCGTGGGAAAGATGGGGGGTAGGTGTGTGGCGCAGGTTGGAGGGGACAGTGTTTTAAAATCAAAATTCTATCTGCTTGTGCCTAAGACCCTACTGTCCCTCACCCCCTTCCTGCCATCTAGACCTGGTACGTGGCCATCTCCCACTGGCCTTACCTCTGCCAGCCGCCCCACCTTCTTTAATTCCTATGATTTGCAAATATCTTGCATCTCCCGTGCTACTGCTCTCTCTTTGACTGTTACGCCGCATAGGTTGTTTTTTGCAACGTTTTTCCAACTGTCGGGTCGTGTTGCTTTGCGAATGGAGTCTGAGCCTTCAACAAACTGAAACGAAGGGAACTTTCGCCATGCGTGGCCGCTGCAAGTGTATGGTGGTTGGAGTTGAAGCCGCATGCTAGTGAAGTAGACGTATTACCTCCACTTCCTGGGGCGCTGTGAGGTGTGTTCTTGTCGGGGATCCACAGTAGAGACCTGCCACCATTTTCAGCCATGTAGGCACGTTACAGTAAGGAAGAAGCCTTTTGAGTGCCTCCAACAAACAGGTTGTCCAACTATGATGTTATCTGTTCAGTATCGACTGCACCCTCAAATTCGGGATTCTCCTTCAAGTTTCTTTTCTTATCAAAATCGACTATGTGACAGTGAGAGTGTTACCAGGAGACCTGACGAAATTCCTTTGCAAAGTTTCTCTATTGAGATCTCACTTGTTTTATGATGTAACCCATGGAAGAGGATCTCATAGGCATGGATCTGTTTCATATCAAAATATTCATGAAGCACATTTTGCTTTGCAATTATATGAGCTTCTTTAACGAGTCACTGAGTTGGCAGGCATAAAGGTTTATGTTGGACTTATCACACCTTACAAGCTATAGCTGAAACGTTTACACCGAGAGTTTGATGTTGTCCTCAAATCTGATGAAGGAAAAGGTTTATTTATCATTACGGTAGATGCCTTTCAGAGCCAGGAGCGTGATGTAATCATTATGTCTTGTGTCCGAGCTTCAAATCATGGGGTTGGTTTGTAGCTGTTTTTCACCACGTGAATGTGGCGCTAGCACGAGCTCGTAGAGCACTTTGGGTTAAGGGCAAGCAGCGGCATTGAAACAATCATATGCATATGGAGATGGCGTTTTAAACCAGGCATGTTAAACCTACCCTTGCAATCTTCTGCTACCCTTTTATTATGTCATGAATTGAATGTCCTTCTATTTTTTTATCTGTTATGGCATTTAGAATGGGCTTCTCTTTTTCCTTGTGAATCGACCCAGATTGAAGGAAAGGAAGGACTGTTGGGAGTTGTTTGTTTTTCATACCACGATAAAGAATCGTGATAAAGCATGTATACATTCCTTTCTGCCTCGTTTTTTTTTTCGAAATAAAAGAGTAACTGCTATGTGATAGCAAAATAATGGTTGAAGTTTTATACCGTGGGTGTTAGATCTTTAACCGGGGTGCTTTCCTGCTTAATTCTTAAAATTTGGGTGACATTTAGAGACGATAGTGAACAATGGCCATTGAGTTCGATTTCTAAACCAGCAGTAGCAGATATAAACTTGAGCCATGAATAACATTAGTGGATATTTGTAGATTTGTCGACTCATGGCCAGTTTTAGGCTAAATGTTTGTTTTTGTCTTGGTAAAAGCTTTTCTTGGGCTGAATCTGTGTGTAGACCTCGCATAGTGAGCATGATGTTTTTTTAGAGGCCTACATGAGTGAAATATGGACTGCTCACAGATCCTGTGACGTGAGACACTGTATCATAAGATAAAAGAGTTCAATCAAACTCGTAGTAATGAGATGTTTTCTTTGGAGTGACTATGAGGATAGGTTGAGTAGACAGTCGTGAAATAGATGGGTATGCCCAAGCTATTCATATGTTGTTTTAGAGACGGAAGAGAAGGATTAGTTCGTAGGAAGAGTATTTTTCTTTGTATTCCTCCTTCGCTGACTGTAAACCTTGTGTTTGGTGACTCGAGTTGGGTCACGGTAAGGATCTTGTGTCGATTCACTTATGTTTTCAATGAGACTATCCCTTGCTTGTTTAAATTCAAGTATCGAATGAAATGGGTTTCTATTAAATCCATTATGTAGCTTAGCAAACCTTCAATAATTCGGTAGGGACTTTCTGAGTAAGTGTTGATTGAGGCATGTATGAAAATAGAATGGTTACCTTTCTTCGAATTGGGTTAGACTTGTATGAAAATGGAAAAGGTAGGAATTGACTCAGTTACATATTTTAGTGAGCTAAGTCCTTAACTCTTACAATGATCATATGAGTGGTGGATTACGGGTTTATTACTATTTATGTGATGTAAGTGTTGTATATATCTTTTCCCTGGGTAGATATAGACAAGCGTTGAATGGAGAAATCAAAGAAGCTCAAATCACGACATGCGCCCAAGGCGCATAGAAGTGGCGCACGACAATGAGTGTCGACAGAGGAAATGGTGCGCCCAAGGCGCACAGAAATGGCGCATGACACAGAGTGTCGACATAGAAAAAGTTGCGCCCTTGGCACACATAAATGGCGCATGACACAGAGTGTCAACATAGAAAAAGTTGCGCCCTTGGTGCACAGAAATGGCGCATGACACAGAGTGTCGACATAGAAAAAGTTGCGCCCTTGGCACACAGAAATGGCGCATGACACAGAGTGTCGACATAGAAAAAGTTGCGCCCTTGGCGCACAGAAATGGTGCATGACACAGAGTGTCGACATAGAAAAATTTGTGCCTTGGCACATGTAAGAGGATGTCGACACACACACGGATGCGCCTATGGTGCACCTTCAGGAGGCACAACATTTTGAGCGCTGACAGAAACAACCCCTGGCACAGATATTCAGATGGCCATAACTTTTGACTGGGAGCTCGGATTCATGCAAGGTTGGACTTTTTGGAAAGCCTACGAGGTCCTCTGTCTAACTACGACTGGATATCTTTAATTGGGTGAGAAAAATTCTTAAAAATGAAAAATACAGTTCGCCACTTTTGGGTTCACTGGGATTCTCACCTACCACCATAATGAGATGAGTTAAATGCAACCTGGAGGTGGTTGGGGCAGATTTCAAATTCCTCTCTCTTTTCTCTCTCATTCTTCCTATAAATTGTAAGGAGGGGCTTCTTTCTAAAGGTTGGACATTCTTGTTTTGCCCCTCCCTTCTTCTCTTTGGCAGGTGAATCTGTGGAGTTCAAACCTCCTATCTAAAACTGTAATGCAACCTTGTCTCTTGGCATTTTGTGGTGTATTGTATCAGAAATCAATCTTGGAGAAAATAATGCATGTCTGGATGATTATCAACCCTCTCTGTGTTTATTTATATCTTCCTGATCTTTCACTGCAAATCTGTTATCTGTGCATGATCGTGCATCGCATTTTAATAGTTTGTGTTTATTGGCAAGACAGTTGTTCTTCATTCCTCGGTGCATCACCTTTGTAGTTTAGGTTTTATTTTATGCATTTTCTTACCCCTGTCTCCTTGGCAAGCTAGTTTAGGTTTTAGTAAACCCTCTGCATCTTCTACGTGTGCATCTGAACAGAGGAATAGGAACCGGCCTTCATCCGGAGAGCTTTTCCGATTTCGCAAGGTCCCACACTTGGGAAAAGCTCCATGTTATGCAATCGCATTGAGAGTCTCAACCCATCGTGTTACGAGTGCAGACACTCGGGTTTATTGCCGTGATTTTGCATCAACAGTAAGATAATAACAACCTTTGGTGAAAAAGACTTCTTCTTGATCCTTGCTTGTGTAATCCAACTATAGTTGAATGTAATTTAGTTGGATAGAATCTAATTTATTTAACTTCTTGAAGAAAAATAATTAGGTTCGGTGAGAATTACTTGGTATTTTGAATCTTCAGATTCAGTTTTTGTGTTGTGAGTATTATATGTATGTTGGTTTATTCAGTCGAGTGAAGTTAACTTTAATCTTTGACTGATTTGTGTTCATATATGGTTGGGGCCTATATTCTTCCTAAAACAAGGATGTGTGTTAATGCAGTCTTGTTACCAAGCAATTTTGAATATGTTAAGTCATTTGACTAATCTTTATCTTTTTGGTTAATAATAATAGAATGATGTTTGGGTGTTAGATTTCAATCACGTAATCCATAGGATTACATGACTGAAATCTCAATACTCTCAGCCTTGTTGTCTTCACCAATAAGGTCTCACCTTGTTTGTCTTTGGAATATCTCTCTCACTTGAATATTGGGATTCCTCCTTGTTGGCTGGTATAAATCTCTTCATCTTGTGAAACATATTGATTAGTGGTTTGTGATTTGATCCATTCTTGAGTTTAGAATTTTACTTTCATGATATTATAAAATGTTAGCTTATGTTGCAATGGGTAGTCTTAACATGCTCAGTTCTAGTGAACTGACTCTAGTTAATATTTGTGCAGATGGATTATGCGAGTAGACTAGAGGAAAAGAGTGTTAAAGGTTCATCTGTATAATTTATGAAGTTCCTTGTAAAAATGTTCAATGTGTTGTAAATTGTGTAACATTGCTTGTAAAGAGAGTTTATATGACCTCTTGCCTGGAATTGTTCGGAGAATTACGTGAAGTAGTAGTTTTGTCCTTTTTTGTAATTTGGCTGGTAACTCTTCTTAGTGAGAAATAATATTCAATCTCTTCACTGGCATAAGCATTGTAAAACTTTGATCTTGAGAATTAAGTGTTAATTTAAATCTTTCTAAGACTTTGTATTGATGGGTTATATGTAAGTTTTAATGGGGTGGCTTTTCCTTACAGAAGTTACCTAAAAGTTTTATTCAAATAAATCTGTTGTAGAGGAGATCCACTCGAGAACAAACAATACCTTAAGTGATCAAGGGCGAGGCTATCCTTGCAATGTGATTTTATATAACGTGTTATCCCTAACTGAACTAGTAACCACTACTCTTTTTGGTGAACGCTAAAAAAAAAAAAACAAGCTTAAAGGAAAACAATGGTTAGTTTCTAATAAGATTTAACAAGTAAGAGAAGAAAATTTAGAAACCACTCAATTTATCTCTCAGCCTATTTAAAAGTAAGTAGCTTCCTCTTGATAAGCTCTTTCGGTGAAGCCTAAGTAAGAGCGCTAATAACTACGTATAAAACCTCAAGCTTCAATTAAACCTCAGTAAGAACTAATGACGTCTTAAGGGTGAACTCAATTGACCTTCTTCCTTTAACTTTATCCAGGGTACCTTGTAATTTTCTCTTAAGTTGTTGAACGTGAACCGATGTTGTCATAAGGGCATGAACGAGTTCTAGTAACGTAAGTGTGAATAGATGGCCTTAAGGAATTAAATTACCATCTTTATCAAATAAATATATAAAACAAATAATGGTTATAAAGGAGAAGACTTTAAGTGAACTACTCTACAGTGTATAAGAACATAACTCAGTTGGTAAGATGAATTTGTGCGAATCATATATTGAATCCTTCTGAAAACTTAAGTCATGAGTTAAAGGGTGTCTTATCAAAATAAATAACCTCCAATCATTTCTTACTGTGGCTTGCCCTAGCTGTGAGAGTGTCATGTGGTTGGGCTTCTATGTTGTTCTGTCAAAAAAAAAAAAAAAAAAGTATATTGTCCTTGATAGGTGTGAACGTTTCCGTGCTGCCTTTATGGCCATCCTTGTATCGAGTTGTTCACAGAGTTAGTTGTATCCTTGGTGATGACATGTTGCGTCATGTTATGTGTCAAGCAAGTCAAAAAAAAAAATCCTGTCTTTTACTGTGTTGTTCGTGTGTGATTATTTTGGGTTGTTACACTTGGTATCAGAGCGTAGGTTCATGCTCTCGAACCTATGGGCCGGATTGGTGTTGTATGGTGATGTTACATGATGGTGATGGTGTTACATGATATTGTTTCATGGAGATGATGGTATTGCATGATGATGATTTATATTGGAAGAGTAATGTGGTATAAGTGTGATGTGATTATTGTCGTAATTGTGATATTGTGAACGCACGTGATGTGTATGTCACTCAATGCGTATTTTGTTATCATATTGATGTGTTGGGGATGGGAGTATTCTCTCTCCTTCTTGTGGATTCTATGAAGAGTTCACGTGTGAATTACTGCTTGTGATGTGTGAAAAGAATTATAATGTGGATGACATAGTGTTGGAGCATTGTGGCATATTGTGATAGGTAGGTGTATCAATGTGTTGTATGACCGGATTTATGTAAAGTGAATTAAGTTGTATCATGATGTTTTACCATGTTCTAAAGAAATGCGTGTATCACCTTGTTATGAAGCAATTAATGTTATGTTGTGATGTTATTATGTTCATCGTATATATGAGTTGTGTGATATGTAATGATTCATGTCGTGATTTAGGGTCATACGGTGAGTGTATGAACCCTATCGTATTGTGATTGCACTTTGGGTGCAGAATGTGGTAAAGTGATGTATTGCGCCCTGTGAATGTATGATTGTGATCTACCCTGTATACATACCATACGTGAGACGTTATGGTAGCTATGTGTGTACCACCATGGTGTTAGTAATGTAGTTATATGTTATGTTGTGAGCCTTACACTAACCGACCCTGAGGGAAATCGGTAAACTGTGTATGTATGGAGTGAGAAAATGTGTACCGTTGACCAGTCACTCGAGCCGAGTACGAGATAGGAAGTGGAGCCTTACATAGGCTGAAAACCCACTTTTGTTCGTTTGGTATGTGTGGCACTTGCTCAACGGGTGTCATGCATATTGTGTTTCGCGACACCTTAGGCTCAGTAGATGGTGACTTGTATTTTCTTTCTCTCTCCTGATATGGTTGTCATATAGATTCAACCTATGTTATTTTGACTATGTTGAGCCTTGTTGAAGTTGTGGCGAGATGATTCTGATTGAGATGATGACAGTTGTATTATTGATATGTATTTTACGAGCTGAGGCTCGATGTTCCGAGTGCTAGTAACTCGTTGAGTACCCCTTGGTGGCCGTAAGGCCACACAGTTATCGTAATGTGACATTATTATAAGTTGATTTTATTCGTAAATTGAGCTTTTACCTTATTTTGTAAGGACCAACAACTTTTCTTGATTGCAATGCGTTACAATTTTGGGCATTTCCTTGGTTTGTGGCACTAACATGTGGATTTTGATACTAACTATGGCTATTTGGCCATTTATTTTGCTTGATTTTGGGTCTTCTTTTAAATTTGGAATTTTTACCGCCTTGCCCAAGGCTTGTACTTTGCCACTTGGCACTTAGATTGGATTGTTGTGCTGGTTCTATTGTCGTGATGTGTGGAATAGGGTCATGGGATGCACCATGGAATGGTTGGACCTATGGACCCGCTTCGTTGTATGGGGGTACGCCCCAAGGAGTTACAGATAACTAGCGGGTTGTTGAACCACGCGTTATTATGTCACTTGGGTTAGGAGTGTTCGAACTCTATGTGTCTTGGACCATAGGGTCAACCGGCCTCCTTGAGGGAGGCATAAGAGACTTGAGGGAGGCATAAGAGTTTGAGGGAGGCATAAGAGACTTGAGGGAGGCATAAGAGTTTGAGGGAGGCATATGATATTTGTGTGTAGGGTTGATGTTTCGGGATATATGTTGAGTTATTGTGATGTTTTGGTAGTGGTCTTTTGATGTATGTGTTACTCATGTCAGATGGATATGTGTTGTGATGTTGTGGATATGGCATTGATGCCCTTGTGGACACTATGTACCTGTAGCTTTTGTTTGGAGTATGTGAAATTTTCATCTGTGGATTTGAGGGAATGTCTGGTTGTCGTAGTACTCTTTTGTTCGAGTATTTTGTACGTCGGTCATAAATGTGTGACGTGTACTATGTTATGTGGACTGTGCCTATTCCATTCCGTATTTGAGTAACCCTTTTTGTGGTGTAATACAGACATGAAGAATATACTTGTGTGCTTGTGAATCTGTAGTGTCTTTTGAACCTGATAGGGTGTTGTATTAGCAGTTCATGTTGGGCACCCACAATAAGGAATAAACCAAAACTCTTCAATGATGAAATTTTAAAAGAAATTAAACTAGGAATAATGCTAATGGAAAGGAACTAATGAAATAATAAACAAGAGGGAACTGCCAATCTTCACAGAACCTTGAAAGTTAAAATTTCTACCAAATGATCCTAAGGCTACCTTGTGACCCTGCTTTAATTAACTAAAATTTTAAACCATAAAGTGTACTTTCTCCTTTACACGTTGTTGGTTACGTGCCATTTCTTTTCCTCTGTGTTATGTCACATCGAGGACGATGCTTTCTTAAGGGGAGGAGAATGTAATGCCCCGTTTGGCGGTTACCCAGTTTCTTGGCATAGTGACCTTTCCCTTGTTGGGCGTCGAACAACTGTGCGTAATTCTGTTGTCTTAGACCTTGTCTCAGCGATGTTTTAGCACCTTCCCTCTCCTTCTGGCGTCCTCGAGTCATTATCGACACCTCCCTTTTGTGGACTGTGTAATGTCCTGTGCGTTATCCATTTTACAAGGGATCTTGTTGTCGCATTATTAAGCTCAATCGTTGGTCTAGGTTAATGTGGGTAGAAATTATATATATAATCATAATAGGTAATGGCAATGATGTTATTTTAATTTAATGATCGATCGGCCCTTATTTTATAAGTATTATTATTTTACCTTAATTTCGATCATCATCGATATTTTATATTAAGTATCTCTATAGCATTTCTTCTAGTTGTTTCATCTAATCGTGTTGTAGGGGAACCCCCCCGTGGGCCAAGAAGGCGTTGCTGTCTTGCGCCATGGTAGTCTTTGCTCCGTGTTCATCTTGAGTGTAACCTCTAATTTGTTTCCCCCCTTCGTGTCGTTGTTGACGCTTCCTGTGCTGGCCTCCGTGGCGACCGTTACTTTTTCCCTATTTAATGGAATTTGCGTGTTCGAAGCCTAGTAGACGGCTTGTATGGCAGAGTTAGTATTTTAGGGTATGTTCCTTTTAAAAAGATTCTTATATTTGTTTTTACAAAGAGGGGGATTGTAATGAATAGTCGATCTTTGTCATCTATTACTAGTGTCGATCTGGACTGTCGACATTATTAATATTTTTATAGTTTTCCTAGGTTGCTGGTAAACCCTTTTCGAAGGTTGATTGGGCTAGTAACTTTCCTTGAAGCCATTTCCATCCTGCTCCTATTCGTTGTCGAGCCAAGGACTTTAACCCATCGACATGGGTTGATGAGTTTGGACGTTTGGTTTATTATCGCTTGGGGTTCGGTTTTTGTTATGAGTTGGGATAGAACCCACTTTGTTAGTTGCAGAGAATTAAAAGACTGAGGTTTTTCGACTTGCTTTAGCCCAATGAATAAACTTGTTACTGAGTTACTGTTGGAGATGTTCTGGTGACTCTGGTAAATTTGGATTATATACACTCCTTTTTAAGTATCTGTTGTTGCGTATTTCATTTACATGGGATTATATTTTAAAAATAAAATACCCAGAAGACATGGGTGTAGAACGATATATGTATTTATACACTAGTAAATCGAATCCTTAGATTCGAGTGTGTGGCTTTTAACTGATATGTTTTGGTTTGGGGAAATAGATGAGACCTTAAGCCGTGCAAGCCTCTTAACTTAGTGTGTTTTTCAATTAGGTTATGTTGAGAATTATATTGTAACCTTTAGCTTGGTCTTACATCATGAAAGCAAGTAGCTTATAATTTTACAAATCGTAGGATTTGAATGCAATAAATACAGATTTATACCGATGGCTTAATTTCTATTCTGATTAAGGTTTGGAATATAATGATCAATGGGTACTGAAAATAAACAACTAAAGGAATGGAGGGGTTGCGTGGGAAAGATGGGGGGTAGGTGTGTGGCGCAGGTTGGAGGGGACAGTGTTTTAAAATCAAAATTCTATCTGCTTGTGCCTAAGACCCTACTGTCCCTCACCCCCTTCCTGCCATCTAGACTGGTATGTGGCCATCTCCCACTGGCCTTACCTCTGCCAACCGCCCCACCTTCTTTAATTCCTGTGATTTGTAAATATCTTGCGTCCTGTGCTACCTGCTCTCTTTGACTGTTCTGGCCGCATAGCTGTTTTTGCAATGTTTTTCCAGCTGTCGGGTCGTGTTGCTACGAATGGAGTCTGAGCCTTCAACAAATTGAAATGAAGGGAACTTTCACCATGCGTGGCCGCTGCAAGTGTATGGTGGTTGGAGTTGAAGCCGCATGCTAGTGAAGTAGACGTATTACCTCCACTTCCTGGGGCGCTGTGAGGTGTGTTCTTGTCGGGGATCCACAACAGAGACCTGCCACCATTTTCAGCCAGAGTGCAGGCACGTTATAGTAAGGAAGAAGCCTTTTGAGCACCTCCAACAAACAGGTTGTCCAACTATGATGTTATCTTCGATGTCATTTACTCGATCACCCTCAAATTCGGGATTCTCCTTCAAGTTTCTTTTTTTATCAAAATCGACTATGTGACAGTGAGAGTGTTACCAGGAGACCTGACGAAATTCCTTTGCAAAGTTTCTCTATTGAGATCTCACTTGTTTTACGATGTAACCCATGGAAGAGGATCTCATAGGCGTGGATCTGTTTCATATCAGAATATTCATGAAGCACATTTTGCTTTGCAATTATATGAGCTTCTTCAACGAGTCACCGAGTTGGCAGGCATAAAGGTTTCTGTTGGACTTATCACACCTTACAAGCTACAGCTGAAACGTTTACACCGAGAGTTTGATGTTGTCCTCAAATCGATGAAGGAAAAGGTTTATTTATCATTACGGTAGATGCCTTTCAGAGCCAGGAGCGTGATGTAATCATTATGTCTTGTGTCCGAGCTTCAAATCATGGGGTTGGTTTGTAGCTGTTTTTCACCGCGTGAATGTGGCGCTAGCACGAGCTCGCAGAGCACTTTGGGTTAAGGGCAAGCAGCGGCATTGAAACAATCATATGCATATGGAGATGGCGTTTTAAACCAGGCATGTTAAACCTGCCCTTGCAATCTTCTGCTACCCTTTTATTATGTCATGAATTGAATGTCCTTCTATTTTTTTATCTGTTATGGCATTTAGAATGGGCTTCGCTTTTTCCTTGTGAATCGACCCAGATTGAAGGAAAGGAAGGACTGTTGGGAGTTGTTTGTTTTTCATACCCTGATAGCAACTGTGATAGCATGTATACATTCCTTTCTGCCTCGTTTTTCTTTTCGAAATAAAAGAGTAACTGCTATGTGATAGCAAAATAATGGTTGAAGTTTTATACTGTGGGTGTTAGATCTTTAACCGGGTGCTTTCTGCTTAATTCTTAAAATTCGGGTGACATTTAGAGACAATAGTGAACAATGGCCGTTGAGTTCGATTTCTAAACCAGCAGTAGCAGATATAAACTTGAGCCATGAATAACATTAGTGGATATTTGTAGATTTGTCGACTCATGGCCAGTTTTAGGCTAAATGTTTGTTTTTGTCTTGGTAAAAGCTTTTCTTGGGCTGAATCTGTGTGTAGACCTCGCATAGTGAGCATGATGTTTTCTTAGAGGCCTACGTGAGTGAAATATTGACTGCTCAATACAGATCCTGTGACGTGAGACACTGTATCATAAGATAAAAGAGTTCAATCGAACTCTGTAGTAGCAGATGTTTTCTTTGGAGCGACTATGAGGATAGGTCGAGTAGACAGTCGTGAAATAGATGGGTATGCCCAAGCTATTCATATGTTGTTTTAGAGACGGAAGAGAAGGCTTAGTTCGTAGGAAGAGTATTTTGCTTTGTATTCCTCCTTCGCTGACTGTAAACCTTGTGATTGGTGACTCGAGTTGGGTCACGGTAGAGGATCTTGTGTCGATTCACTTATATTTTCAACAGACTATCCCTTGCTTGTTTAAATTCAAGTATCGAATGAAATGGGTTTCTATTAAATCCATTATGTAGCTTAGCAAACCTTCAATAATTCAGGTAGGGACTTTCTGAGTAAGTGTTGACTGAGGCATGTATGAAAATAGAATGGTTACCTTTCTTCGAATTGGGTTAGACTTGTATGAAAATGGAAAAGGTAGGAATCGACTCAGTTACATATTTTAGTGAGCTAAGTCCTTAACTCTTACAATGATCATACGAGTGGTGGATTACGGGTTTATTACTGTTTATGTGATGTAAGATAATAACAACCTTTGGTGAAAAGACTTCTTCTTGATCCTTGCTTGTGTAATCCAACTATAGTTGTTGAATGTAATTTAGTTGGATAGAATCTAATTTATTTAACTTCTTGAAGAAAAATAATTAGGTTCGGTGAGAATTACTTGGTATTTTGAATCTTCAGATTCAGTTTTTGTGTTGTGAGTATTATATGTATGTTGGTTTATTCAGTCGAGTGAAGTTAACTTTAATCTTTGACTGATTTGTGTTCATATATGGTTGGGGCCTATATTCTTCCTAAAACAAGGATGTGTGTTAATGCAGTCTTGTTACCAAGCAATTTTGAATATGTTAAGTCATTTGACTGATCTTTATCTTTTTGGTTAATAATAATAGAATGATGTTTGGGTGTTAGATTTCAATCACGTAATCCATAGGATTACATGACTGAAATCTCAATACTCTCAGCCTTGTTGTCTTCACCAATAAGGTCTCACCTTGTTTGTCTTTGGAATATCTCTCTCACTTGAATATTGGGATTCCTCCTTGTTGGCTGGTATAAATCTCTTCATCTTGTGAAACATATTGATTAGTGGTTTGTGATTTGATCCATTCTTGAGTTTAGAATTTTACTTTCATGATATTATAAAATGTTAGCTTACTGTTGCAATGGGTAGTCTTAACATGCTCAGTTCTAGCGAACTGACTCTAGTTAATATTTGTGCAGATGGATTATGCGAGTAGACTAGAGGAAAAGAGTGTTAAAGGTTCATCTGTACAATTTATGAAGTTCCTTGTAAAAATGTCCAATGTGTTGTAAATTGTGTAACATTGCTTGTAAAGAGAGTTTATATGACCTCTTGCCTGGAATTGTTCGGAGAATTACGTGAAGTAGTAGTTTTGTCCTTTTTTGTAATTTGGCTGGTAACTCTTCTTAGTGAGAAATAATATTCAATCTCTTCACTGGCATAAGCATTGTAAAACTTTGATCTTGAGAATTAAGTGTTAATTTAAATCTTTCTAAGACTTTGTATTGATGGGTTATATGTAAGTTTTAATGGGGTGGCTTTTCCTTACAGAAGTTACCTAAAATTTTTATTCAAATAAATCATTGTGTAGAGGAGATCCACTCGAGAACAAACAATTCCCTAAGTGATCAAGGGCGAGGCTATCCTTGCAATGTGATTTTATATAACGTGTTATCCCTAACTGAACTAGTAAACACTACTCTTTTTGGTGAACGCTAAAAAAAAGCTTAAAGGAAAACAATGGTTAGTTTCTAATAAGATTTAACAAGTAAGAGAAGAAAATTTAGAAACCACTCAATTTATCTCTCAGCCTATTTAAAAGTAAGTAGCTTCCTCTTGATAAGCTCTTTCGGTGAAGCCTAAGTAAGAGCGCTAATAACTACGTATAAAACCTCAAGCTTCAATTAAACCTCAGTAAGAACTAATGACGTCTTAAGGGTGAACTCAATTGACCTTCTTCCTTTAACTTTATCCAGGTACCTTGTAATTTTCTCTTAAGTTGTTGTACGTGAACCGATGTTGTCATAAGGGCATGAACGAGTTCTAGTAACGTAAGTGTGAATAGATGGCCTTAAGGAATTAAATTACCATCTTTATCAAATAAATATATAAAACAAATAATGGTTATAAAGGAGAAGACTTTAAGTGAACTACTCTACAGTGTATAAGAACATAACTCAGTTGGTAAGATGAATTTGTGCGAATCATATATTGAATCCTTCTGAAAACTTAAGTCATGAGTTAAAGGGTGTCTTATCAAAATAAATAACCTCCAATCATTTCTTACTGTGGCTTGCCCTAGCTGTGAGAGTGTCATGTGGTTGGGCTTCTATGTTGTTCTGTCAAAAAAAAAAAAAAAGAAAAGTATATTGTCCTTGATAGGTGTGAATGTTTCCGTGCTGCCTTTATGGCCATCCTTGTATCGAGTTGTTCACAGAGTTAGTTGTATCCTTGGTGACAACATGTTGCGTCATGTTATGTGTCAAGCAAGTCAAAAAAAAAAAATATCCTGTCTTTTACTGTGTTGTTCGTGTGTGATTATTTGGGTTGTTACAATGTGTGAATAATTTGAATAATCAAATGAGTTGGAAATTTTGTGTTGCTCTAAGATTTTTTTGGTTATTTATGGCATGTTAGTTATGACTGTGAGTTATTTGAATTTTCATATTAATGCATATGAATTTATTTTCTGTTTTCTATTTTAAAATTCTTCAATTGGTATCAGAGCAAGATTTGGGTTATACTGTTTTGTTTCAAATTTTCCTAACAATTTATCATGGAAAAATAAAATTATCTTCCCATTCCATAATTTAGTAGAAATGACTATGATTATTGGATCATCAAGATGATGAATATTTTGAAAGGAAAAGACTTATAGGATGTTGTAGAAGCTGGTTATGAAGAGTCAACTGATTGGGCTAATGTTCCAATCAATGAAAAGAAGGAATCTAAGAGTAAAAACTCACAACCTTTGCTTCATATTAACAAAATTCTAGATATGAGCCTATTTCTATGAATTGCAGGTGCAAAGAAAGCCAAGGAAGCTTGTAAGACTCTATAAGAAGCTTACCATGGTAGTGATCAAGTCAAAGTGGTTAGGTTTCATACTATGAAGAGAGAATTTGAGGATGTAAGAATTAGAAATTGTATGTGATTTATGTATAAGTGTAAAGGATGTGATCAATAAAATGGCTACTCTTGGTGAAACATTAAACAAAGAGGCTATGGTGAAAAAGGTGTTAAGGTATCTAACGCCAAAGTGGAATCATGTTGCCATCATCATTGAAGAAAGAAAAGACTTGACTACTCTTAAGTTTGATCATCTAGTTGGATCTCTTGTGTTTCATGAAGAAATATTAGGAGACACAATTGGAGAAAGTGGTGGTAAGGGTTTTGCCTCAAATTTGAAGGTAAAAAGGAGTGACATTACAAGAACTAGTAGAAAAATAAACCAAGTACAAGGAAAAGATATCATTAGAAGCAACCAAGGGAAAGGAAAATATAGAAATCAAAATTATTCAAGAGGAAGAGGAAGAAGAGGTGGTTCAGCTACAAGAGGAAGAGGTAGAGGTAGATTTGATAAGATAAATATTCAATGTTATTATTGCCATAGGTATGGTCACTTTGAATGGGAATGCAGAATAAAAGAAAGTAAAGAAGGAAGAGGTGTTAATTATGCTAATGAGGATGATGAATATTCTCCATGCAATTTGTTTCTTTCATATGATAAAGTTGAAATCAGTCCTAAAGAGGTTTGGTACCTAGATTTAGGTTGTTCCAATCACATGACAGAGAATAATGACTTTCTTTCTACATTGGATACAAGATTCAAGACCAAGACAAAAATTTGTGATGACAAATCTTTGGAGGTGACAACAAAAGGAACCATGGAGGTGAGTAATTGTTCTTCTTTACATGTAAGGGACATTTGTTAAATTTTTTAATTGCAAGTCCCTTGATAGATAGATATGTAAAATGTGGAAGCATGTAAAGGAATCTGAAATGTTTGACACAATACTTGAAATAACTAGGGATACACATAAAATTGGATTGTTGAAGTGTTCGCGTTGTTTCACCAAATGAAACCAAAAGTCATAGAACTTGATCAATTAACCTTTTCTATCATATTCTGGCCTTGTTTCAAACAAGGAGATTTAAAAAGGGAGTGGAGATTTTCAAATAATTATGGATAAGGGATTCTTATTAGATGTTTTAGTTACAAGTTCCTTAGCACATATTTTTAATAATTTGAAAGTATGTAAAATATTCAACAAAATTACTAAAGATATGTTGTTTCATGGACTACATGCAAAAATTGTAGGATATGATAAAAATGGCTTTCTTGAAAGTATTTTGAGTTAGTTATGATAAAAATGGGTTTCTTGAAAGTATTTTGAGTTAGTTGTTCAATATAAATATTAATAAATACAACTGGAATGTTACTATCTTTAATTGAATTTTTTTTCAAATAGTTTAGCTAGCTTCCACAATTTACATACATCTCTATCGGGGTGTCATATGTTTCCTATAATTATGATATTCAATAAGAAGACATCTTTTTAGTCATCCGGTCGAATTGCTTGATTGTCACATTTAGGAGAGTAGTTTTGATTGTGGATCTCAACATAATAAATTCTTTTCTTAGCTAATTTTCTCATAGGAATTATGCCAACAATGATTTCACATTGCATTTATCTTATCACTTTGTCATCCTTTTTCAATTTCATAAAGAATTCTTATGTATTCCTTTTGTTTATTGACGAATTATTTCTTTTGTAGTGTGTTGGTTTCTCATTTAAAAATAATCATTCTAATTTATATCTAAAACTCATGACCTTAATGTTTTTTTATGTCCAATGTTTCCCATTATTTTCTCGATACATCTACATTGCCAAATGACCAAGTTTTTGTTCAAACTTTCTAAATTGCATTGTTCACATCCTATAATAAGACATGTTCTATGACATGCATGCTAGAATATCTACATATCATGATGGAAGTACTATTTAACCAATATTTTCTCATACCACATAGATGTCATAATATTCTCTTGTTTTGAAACACATTCTAAAGTCAATATCACTATATTGTATTTCTATATTTAACTTGAATTCAACTATTACTCTTCTCGGTTCAAAATAATTGTGAGGTGCTTTATGTACTTCCATATACAATAATCTTGCATCTCATTTTTGAGGACACAATATTGGCATGTATATGGACCAACACATAAATTTCAAAAGCTTACCCATCTTCGTCGTCCATATATTCCAATGTATATAGTGATAACCTATGTTACAAGGGCTTATTGAATTAGGGATCATAAAATATCATAAGAAAAAAATGCTCTATAATTTCAACCATCGCATTGTTTGACAAGAAACTAGTGCATACTAAAAATGAGTATAGGGTACAAACTAAGTTCTCAAATGTTTACTTCCCAAGTGGAACGCATACATTTATCAAGGAAAGAAATGTACACACACACACACGCGCGCACAAACACACACAATGATTATTGTAGTTCCATAAAAATTATGTAAGTAGTTATGGTTACAACGAGAATATCCTGACGGTTTTTAAGATCCATAAAAACAATTCCAAGGTGCATTTAACAATGTTAGAGCTTAGCCACGAACATAATTTTAATTCAAAAAATTCACTTGCAAATATCTTCACGCAATAAGGAAACTCGAGCCATCAAATAAGTTTCTATTATTGACCCCCTCACTTCCTACGTAATTTAAATTTCATGGTTTTTTACATTTACTAATCTTTTTACACATACACTACTTCCAATTTATTCTTAAATACGAATGTCTCTTCCAACTCGCAGATTTGAAATATGACCATCATTATTTACATAAATATATATACATATATATATATACATATATATATATACATATATATATATATATATATATATATATATATATATATATATATATATATATATATATATATATATATATATATATATATATATATATATATATACATTTTATACTTTTATATATATCCATAAATATATAGTAAAAATCTCCAATCCTCTGTTGAGATGCAACAAAATATATAACAAAAATGATCCCTTAAATAAGACCTCACAGATTAGAAACACACACTTTGACTTCAAATTTAGCTTATAACTGATCTACTACAATAACATTAAATCACTTTAATTTTGATATCTTGTGTTGTAATGGGTCCTTTAGATAATTGGATTATTCAATGCTTATTCTTGAGCTTCTTAGAGTGAGAGAATGGAAGATCCCTAGATTATACAATGTTATCCTAATATATTAGGGTTCTTTTGCATATATAGATTATCATTTGTGTGATTTCTAACTTAACTAACCCAAAAATACTACCTAAGATGATTAAATGAGACAACCATTTAAAAAGTGGTTGTTATTTAAATACAAGGGATCTGTTCATAAGGGATGCATAGTAAAATAACCAGTCTTATAAAAGTGTGAGTTTATACAAATGTTTAATAAAAGATGCACTAGTTTATGAGGATTTAAACAATAGAATGGATATCCTCTAATGGAATCATCATTTGGAATACATAGAAACCTTAAGTGGGTCTTTTTAATGTGGAAATGAAATAGATATCTAAATAAGTAGAATATGACATATTTGCAAAGAGAACAATTTATTTCTTATTCTTGAGATTCTTAGAGTGAGAGAATAACATATCCCTAGATCATCCAAGGTTACCCTAATATATTAGGGTTCTTATGTGTGTGGGTCTATATATATATATATATTTATATATATATAACTAACCCAAAATTACTACCTAAGAAGACTAAATGAGACAACCCTTTAAAAAGTGACTATTATAAATACAAAGGATCTAGTCAAAAGGGTTGCATAGTAAACTAGTAAAACCTATCATGAACAATCAAAATAGTCCACAATGTGACAAAAATGAGGTCTTAGACAAGTGCAAGTTTATACAAATGTTTAATAAAAGATGCACTAATTTGTGAGGATTTAAACATATAATGGATATCCTCTAATGGAATCAAGGTTTGGGATACATAGATACTTCAAGTATTTTTTTTATGTGTAAATGGAATATATATCTAAGTAAAATATGCCATAGTTCAAGTTCTAACACCAAATTTATGGTCCTTAAAAGATAATTTAAGCAATAAATAAATAAAAGGGTCCACAAGAACCTAAAATAAGAAAACCTCGAAACTTTTTAGCTATTAACACCAAAAGAATTTGTGAAGCTCCAAGAAAAATGGTTGAATGGACTTAAAACTTCAGGTTTCAACACATCACAACTCTCAATACTATAGACTATTATCCTCAAAAACCTCTATTATTCATAGCAAAAATTAAATTCACGTGTGCTTAATTCCAAATAGATATTATGAAGACTATAGAATCCTTTCCATAAAATGCTTATGTAGAGAGAGTAAACCCCAAAGACTTTGTTATTGTAAATTATGTCCAACACTATTACTCATTTTTATAACCACATTGGATCTCATCCCACTAATTATACTACATCCAACAATTAATCTCAATATCTTGCATACTGATGTCAATAATAAATCTTACAATTTCTAATTATACTTGTAGTGTAAACATAATAACATTATCAAGAAATCACATCATCAACCCACTTTTCATATTTAAATAAATTTTCAACTAAATTTAAATGAAAATGACAATTAAAGATATGGTGTAAAGATTTGAAAACCCATAACCATGCTCGAGCGAAATCTTATCCATTTATTCAAAATAAAAGATTGATCACAAAAAAATTGTGATCCACACACAAGTAAGAAACCAATAAATATAATTTATCTCCCACAACTCTTTAAGAGTCCCCACAATCACGCCAAAAAAACCTCAAACATATTTCCTTTATATTAAAAAGTCCTAAAATTTTATCGAGGTTGACCCACTCAATTCAATCGTTTTGTTCCAAAGTGTTCCATAAACACCTCCAAAAAGCCAATCCATGAAAAGGAAATTACTCATAACAGAGAATTTGTTTGCTGTAAGCATATGCATAACCAGCCTCCGCGATGGTTTCGTAGTTGGACGCAGGACTTCAGACCGTCAGAAACCTGGCATTGGACGCAGGACTTCAGACCGTCAGAAACCTGGCATCCCATCTCCTCCTCTTCTCTTTGCAACGCCATTTTCACATCTCTGGTTTGAATTCCACCGCAAAATGAAATTGAAAATTTCCTAGACAAGACCCTTTCAAAAAAACAAAATCAAACCCTTCAATAAGCGACAAACGAAACCCTTACACACAAAGTAATACCTAGAAGAAAGCAAGAGTTCTTCAGTGCATCTATGGACAACAGTTCTTGAATGGTCTTGCCAGCACTCATTAAGTTTATCATCGATGATGCACAGACACTCCATCAGATGAGGATGATGGGACAAATCTAAGTCCAAATGAAACTAACTACTGTATTTGTAAGTATGATTGTTAATTGGATTAGATAATAACAAAGAATCAGAGGGCTTGAATAATGACAGCAATAAATCTGCACATATAATTGGCAGGAACTCTTTATATGACTCGTGGAGCTATTTCCTTATGTTTTTACTTATTATTCTAACTATTTAACCCCTTTTTAAAAAAATTATTTATTGTTATTATTTATTACTTTGTCAATTTATTACTCTCTTCTTAACACCTATCTGTTATACGAAGAATTAAAAAGGACGAATTATTTTTAATTACCTTTTCTAGCTCAGCCTCTACAGCTACTATGATGGCAGCAGTTTTTAGGTTCTCATATTGTGAAGCACAGTGTAGCCTTTTACATTATACAAGCTTATCAACATAGCCAAACATAACAAATGTGATTATTGATATATGAAAACAATGAAATCGACAATAGTGGGGGGAAGAATAGAAATTGAGAAATTGCAAATTTCTGAACAACATTCCTTCAAACAGTACATAAAATCGTTAAACATGAGCACACATTCCCTTCAGCTTTGTTTATAAAAAAAGATAAAAATAAAAACACCGTATCTTATGTCATGGAAAATTAAATCCTCGTGAACTAGGGAAAAGAAAATCACATTCGATAAATCTCAAATAACACATATCCATATACTCACACATTTCTATACATAAGGCAAATCATGATACTGATGATGATGGAGAATGATTTCAAGTTGAGGGAGGAAGAGGAGGGGAAGGAGTCTGAATGGGCGAAGGCATCGGAGGAGATGGAGATGGCGGTGGCAATGGCAATGAAGGAGACTTATTAGCAGCTGATTTGGGATGGGTGTCATCTACTCCATTATCCAAACAAAAATTAATGGTGGGCACACTTTGTGACAGCTGACGACGATGATGATACTTTGGGCGATCAGAAGACATGGCTATCCTATTCTTCCTCCTTCCTTGGCAATAAATCCCTATTATAATATGAACACAAACAGATCTGGAACTCTTTATATAAGTGGTTGGGTGACTGCAAAAACATTGAGGAAGAGGGAGTATATTGTATGTATGTATATTGTATTGCAACGTATCGTATTGGATTAATGATGTTGTTTCTGCAAGACAGAGTGTCCAGAGAGCAGAAGGCCGAGGCAATGCCTGGCCACCACACAATCATTTCCTAATTAGCCAGCCAGGCTCTCATATCCTGAGCTGGCAGGCCCAAGAATGGACACTAGGCTGCCACGTCCTTTCCATATTTTAATCTGTATACAGGGAGCAGTGGCTTCAAGTACAATCATGCATTCCACAAGGGCCCCATTTGACGTGGAAAATGTGACAGCTTTGGCCTACATCCTAGGTTAGAAAACGACAC
This sequence comes from Taxus wallichiana var. yunnanensis, assembly GCA_018340775.1. Lineage (NCBI taxonomy): Eukaryota > Viridiplantae > Streptophyta > Pinopsida > Cupressales > Taxaceae > Taxus > Taxus wallichiana. The sequence continues at coordinate 493,285,013 of CM031239.1, forward strand.
GTCACCTTTAAGCCTTTTGGCTCCTGCCACGTGCCTGCTTGTTATGGACGATAGACATAGTTATAGATTGCCAGGATGTTCCACGGCTTTCGTCTTGCGTTGTTATATTTGTCTCAGTGTAATTGACATGGAAATTAGCTCAAGGGGATGAAGATATGATGTAATAATAGGGTTCGCTAAGCCAAGACTGACCTTCCACCGCAAGTTGATGTTATTATACTCAAGATTTTACAGTAATTGCATTCCAAAGGTGCAATGGAGATGTTGATAGGAAAAATATATAAACCAAATATATATGTGAACGTGGATTAAATGAAACAAGGCCATGATATGGCAAATCCTGCCGAAGGCTTTGTTTTGTTGTTGTTGCTATTGTATTTGTTGTAGTATTGTGTGATTGCATGGTTGTTATTGCTCGTTGTGACATGAAGCATTATGTTGTCATGCGATTGTATGAATTGGAAAGGACAAGTTGCAATTATGCTGGATTGAAATTTAGGGAACTACATCGATGTTGCAGAAACATGTTTGAAAATGAGGGTCCTTGTATTGTAGTGCAATTGGGCAGGGTGTGTTCTGGCACGAGGTTGTTTCTCTTTTGTTGAAGATTGGAGATGTCTTTGGCGAAGTATTGTGTGATTGCATGGTTGTTAGTACTCGTTTGTCGAAGATGGGAAACATCATTGGCGAAGCATTATGTGATCATTGTTATTTGTTGCAAGGATAAGTTGGAAAGGACAAGTGGCAAGTATGTTGGATTCAAATTTAGGGTACTACATCGATGTTGCAGAAACATGTTTGAAAATGAGGGTCGTTGTAGAGTATAAGGATTAATAAAAGATGTTGTTGATAAATGTTGGTTTTAGTTGTTATAAGGTGCGTAGTTAGAAGTAATATGTTGTGCGGGATTGGTTTTAGAAGTTTAAATATGGTATTTGTGATACATATTATTTTTGAAAGTAGCATCATATTTTGAAAACAATTAACATATAAAGGGATTGTATGTTAAATTTGGCAAAAATGAATTAGATGTGGATTTGACTATGTATAGGTCGTAGTTATATTTGTTTGAAAGTTACGTAAAAAGAAGATCATTATTGTTTTAATTGCATTATCGATTTTGGGTGATATTTTAGAAGGGTGCGATGGATTAGGTAGATATTAAGGCGGGAGTAATAGTCACACGCTTGTATTGTAATGGGATTTATTGTCATTTGCAGAAGGCGGAATGGTGATGACAGGTGTCTGGAAGAGGCTAGATACGTGTTATGTGCTTTGCAAAACTTGTTTTTTGATGTTATGGCGTGGCAATGGCGGAATTGTGGATTTGTGTTTGCAGGGGACGGAAAGAGTATAATCGTAGAGATGAGTTTCTATCTGTCTTTGTGCTTTACGATTGTCTCAATTTAGAGTCAGTAAATAGAAGACATTGAAATTATTTTGTTGTGCAGTTGTATTGTGTTTTTTGCGACTTAGATTCAGTTTGCAGAGAGCATTTAGTTGAAAACGAGGTTAGACTTAATTTCGTATCAATGGCTGGGCAAATTGAAGAAGTTTTGTATTTGTAGTTTGGTTCCTGTTACATATAATTTGTCATGGGCGGTGCAGGTAGATGGAGAATACGGTGTTCTGGTTTAGAGATGGATGTGCGGTCAAAAAGAGTAAGGTGTAAGTAACATAATCCAGTAGCTTAGATGAATAACATTGTTAGTTGATACAGAAATAAGCAATATCAGAATTTGAATACCCATTTTTCAGAGAAAGCTTAAAATTCAATTTTTTTGAGTCGTTTTTAGATGTCGTTGCAAGTGTTATCGTAAGGGAAAAGAGATTAGTAAATTTGTCTGTTGTGTTTGTAAGGCATTGATCTTTTTTAGCCTTTACTATTTGCATTTAATTGTGAGCATGTAAAATTTTACTTGGCATTGTAGGAGATGGGAATGTTTGTAAAGCAATATGGCGGTGCCAGTTTTAATGGCAATACATGATAGGTTATGTATCTTAATCAGATGCATGTAATGGTTTGGCAGTATTTGCAATTAATTTATGCGGATTGTGTTTGCTTAGCTCCGTGACTGTATTTGGAGGCGAAGATATGTTTTGTTTAAAATGACCCACAAGGCCAATTGCTCTACAAAATTGATAGCTTTTAGAAGTCTCTACAAGGAACATATGTTCCAAATTTCATCCATTTTTCGTTATGGCACTCAAATTTATGACTGTTTTCTCGGGTAGACATTACATCAAACATTTTGCATGCTTTCTCATTAGTAAAATTTATGTCATCAAGAACTTTGTACTAATTATGTCTTATGACTCCAAACTTGTTTTATTTGTAAGAGGGATGACCAAGGGTCATACGTTCCAAATTTCAACTCTCCACTCCTCCTGGTTCATAAGTTATCACAAATTCTTCTCACTATACTCTATCATGGGTTTCATAGTTTACTACTACTAAAACAGTCATGGAAATAAGACACGTGTGAGGTTAAAAGCATGTAATTCCTTTTGGATAAGGTTGAGGAGTCTATTTAGATTATATGTTCCAAATTTTAGATCTTGGAACTCCCAAATTCGTGAGATACGGCAATTTCTTTCCAAATCCTGGTCAAGGATTTCATTGGAGCCCGAGAAGGGTAATTTTGAGATATCTTTCTGTTTTGACTTGCTCAAGGCCTAATAACCTAAGCATGAGCTTTGTACTAGCTTTGTAAACCAGATACCATATTTTTCCACAGTCACACTTGAACATGTAAGTGGGCTGTATCAGATACAGCTGGATACGGTATGTGGGCCATCTGTAGCCGTATCTGTTTTAAAAGTTAAAATAAATAATTTGCAAAAATAAGCCTTGAAAACGCTAAAAGATATCAGAATAGCTGTAGCAATTTTCTAAAATGTTTTTGTGGTGTTATATCCATCTTGAATGTAACAAATATTTTCTATGGATGATGTAGGATCATGTTAGAAGAGTTTTAGTGATCTATTTATAATTACTAGTGATTTTGTTAGAATCAAATTGGCGATATGTGGAAAGTGGGAAAACCCACTTGGAATTAGTTTCAACCACTTCTAAATGGTATTTTTGGGTTTGGTTTCATTTTTAAATGACTACTGATTTTTGTGGGAGGTTAAGAGCTTGGGTGATGAGGGTAAAAATAGGTTAGATGGGTTAAGGGTGGTTAGGGAGGTTTAGGATAAGTAAATAGGGTTTTACAGGGGGGTAAAACATGATTTTATGGTAAGTGGAGTAATGATTTTCATATGTAGGTATGAGGAGTGAAGGAAGAAAACATGTGTCTACATTTTAAAAAAATTTCATGTGTTGTGTGATAAGAAAGCTATGAGAAAAAAATGAATGAAATGATTTGATTTGATGTTGTATGGCGGTCCCCCTTAAATGGGGGTCATTACGATGAAGTACAATGCTGAAAATTTTGAAAATTTTATTAGGTGAGATAGGTGTGTATGATTGTGAGTTTTGATTTAAGATTCTATAAGACTAGGCATGAAAACAAATTTCCACAAATGTGGACTTTGTACAAATGAAGAGTCAAGTGATAGGGGAACTGATGGGTTCGTGACCTATAGTTGTATGACTAATAGTAAAGAGTCATGGGAAATGATCCTATCGGTGTATTGTATCCATGATGTATCGGGGAAATAATATTGATAAAGTATGTTTCATAAATGTGGGATTATGGTAATGTGAAGTAAAATGATAGGGGGAACCAATGGGTTCTCATCCTATAGACGTATGACCTTAATGTTAGTAGGGGAAAATGTTTCCCTAATGGATGAAAAATATGAAATGGATTTTATGAAGATAGGCTTGTATAGATTGATGGTTTCTATTTAGGAGGGTCTCGAGGCCCCAAAGGAAAACACATATTTGAAAAATATGTAATTTTGAGAAGGAACATTGAAAATGATAGTTTGAGAAGGTATACTTTGACTAGTCAGAGAGATAGTTTGAGCCATCAGCTTAGTGTTGCGTAGGTGGAGATCACATAGGCCAGGGATGAAAAAGATAAGTACAAGTGGGATAGGAGGCCTTGCGAAAAGGCCTTCGAGGCAACATGCTCATTGATTTTAGAGTCCGAGCTAGATGCTTTGCTCATGCTCAAACTAACGGATGTATGAGACCACCTTGTAGTGTTGGTGTGGATACCTATTAGGCATTGTGTGAGGAGTTTCACTATTATGAGGAGAGTGTAATAGAGGCTTCCAAATGAGCCTTGTTATATAATTTTTTTAATGTGGCAACACGTGGCTCCATCAGGTGGTGTTAGGAGCATGGTTCAACCATCACAAGGTTTAGACAAAGGACCAAATAGAGGGTTAGATGGAGCTCAGAGGAGTAGTTTGCGAGGAGTGTTTGTTTGATGAACATCCAGTTTACTAAGTATTTTTTTATAGATATGCTTTCAATGTATATATTTATGATGTACGAGGCTCACTTGAAGACCTTTATTGATGATGTATAGATATATGAATTATTTGGAGCCTTCAATGATGTATAAAAACATGATTTTGATATTTTGTGTTATACTTATTTTATGATAATATTACAATGTGATAGTGTAGTTGATGGTGATGCTTTAATTGATAATTTTGATTATATGAGTTATGGATGTAAATGTATGTTTATATTTAGATATGTGTAATATGATTTTCGTGATGTTAGATGTGTTTGTGATAAATGGTGATATTTTTATTTGATTTAAATGTACTATAGATAAGAATAAAAAATAAATGTTTACATTTTTATTGTCCTAGACACATATAATATATGATGGTAAAATTATTGTATACATATGATACTACACATATGGCTTGTACTAGGTGTTAACACACGACTCAAATTAGTTAGTCATACTAATATCATTGATGGATATAGGATAGTGGTATCTATCATTTTCTAACATGAGCAAAGGTTTGTGTGTAGATAACAAGAGGAAATGGGTTCTTCATGATAGTTCATAAGGCTTTGCCCCAACTTTTTATATTTTTCACAAGATGATCAATGCGAAAAGCTTGCATTTGACATGAAATATGATCGATGCAGGAAGATTTACCAGGATGGTTTTATTTTTCTTGATTGATTTTATTTTCACATGAGGGTTGATTGATGTGGGAAGCCCTTTTTAATGTGAGTACTAATCAATATGGGAAGTCTTTATTGTATTTATTGAGTAGTCATCATTTAAGGGAGTAGTGTATAATTTTATTGACTTTTTTATTTAGATGACAACCATCCTTAGAGGGAGTGGTCTATAATTTTATTTTATATGATTTTCTTTTAAATATCTGTCCTTCAAGGGAGTAGTCTATATTTTGATTGCATACATCCCATATATATTTTGATTTAAGATGAGGGAAACCATAGGGTGACCAATTATAAGGGGATAAGGTAAGTGTATAAGTGACACATATTTCCTTGATGTGTTGATCGGATAAGATAGATGGATTTTGGTGAGTAATGATAACGATGTTCCCTAGCCATAGCAAGGAACTTCTCTATGAGCAATATGTTATGAATGGATTTGTGGTGCCCATATTCAAGCTCCTGATAGGTATATTGATGGAAGACCACATAATTCCATATCATTATGGCGAGTGATAGGATTTTTAGTTTAATGGATGATATCATAGTTTTACTAAGGTATCATGTGTTGTTGGGATAACATTAGAATGACTGTAAGTGTAGTGCATTACGAGGCTCCTTCTCAAGGTTATAATCAAGGAGGCTAAACAATAAGTCCCTGACCTATATTTATGAGTGATAATATACGTTCCAATCCTATATAGATAAAAATTTCCACATTTTATGTTTTCCATGTTAGTGATGTGCTAGTTTTCTTTGAGATCAAGTTCACTAACATTAAAGTCACATTGTTTTAAAAAACATTTGTAGGTGTGTTTGATATGTGGCTCCTACATATTATAGGACAAAGGGCATTAATATATAGCAGATGGTTCCCCATGGGTGATGAAAGACATCATGTGTTGATCCTATGGTGTGATAATGATTTAATGTAACTAGACAAACAATCCATAAGGGATAACATCTCATGGCCTATTGTTAAATTGACGAGCTGGTCGATATTAGGAAGAGGAAAATCATCTTTAGGGAAAGTGAGGTTGAGGTCTCAAAATTACAAACAAATGTGTAATTTTCCTATGGATATTTTGATAAGTACGATGTTAAAAACCCATTATGGATAATCAATAGGTAGTATGAAGTTGGGCCTATGAGAAAACATTGAAGTTACTCCTTGACTAACAACACTACATGATGATGCATTGTACAAAATTTTTCCTTACATGTTTAACACCTAGGACTATAATGATGTTGTGGATAATGATTTTATGGTCTATAGCCGACACGTCAATATAAAACCATGCCAATTATTGACTCTTTTTGTATATGATGGTAGTGAACTCTTGGAGTTCATCTGGGTTTAAGACTTGGGTGATTTTGACGATATGCGGCTCTTGTGGTGTGTCAATATTAACATCGGTGGTAAATTCATTGAGAAGTGTACATGTTTCAAGGGGAAGGGACTTCTGAAGATGGTGGTGGTCATCTCCCATGTACGTTGGGATTGTGTCCTCATCATGGCAATAAAGGATGTCAATGATAGGAGAGTCCTCCTCTATCATATGTGGTAATGTCAGAGGTATGCTTTCAGTATTTATTTTAGTTTGATAGGTTAATGGTACAAGAAAAATGGTATTGACTAAAAACAAGTTAGGAGATATGGATACAATGTCAATGGTGTTAGAGGGTGGATCTGGTGATGGTTTAAAGGTTATATTGTTGATGATGATGGATATGAAGAAGGTTTTTCGATCCAAGACCATATATTTTCATAAGGTTTTCTTAGATTATTGAAGGGTAGATTATGTGGCCCCTTCTCATATCATCACAAACCAAAAATGTTGTATACACAATGGTGGAGGTATGTAAGGGTGAATTAAGGCTTGTCCAAGAATGATAAATCTAGGAGTATGGTTTTGTGTGCAGTTGACTATCGCGATGGGCTGAAGGGATGTTGATTCTTCCATATGATAATTGTGCATGGAGGAAAGGGGGCCAAAGGAAATAAAATTTCCTACATTGGGCTCGTAGAGCGGCTATTTATCAGGCCTCCCATATTTTTTAGGCATAGGGAGTGCATTATGAGATAGAAGGTGATACTACCTCACCGAGAGATGCTGTATTATATATTTTAAGGATTAGTCATCCAGTAGTTTCGATCAGGGGATGGAAGAGCTTGTTGAAGCATAATCTGAGGACATAGAGTTTTTTAGCAAAAGGAGTACTTCCTTGGTCATGTAAGTCATATGATAAGATTTGAAGGGATTATGATCGACAAGGACTATGAAGGTTTTACCTTCACGTCCATATTTTAAAAAATGATGTAGTGTTGATGGGATACAATGCATAACACCTATCCAAGGGTGCCCTAGTAGTATGTTATACTAAAATTCCCCTTCTATGAGATAGAAGAGCTCACGAAGGCTCTTAACACCTTTTTAGTTGGTAAAATGAGCGTGCCTAGCGTAGGGGTGATGGTATCATTAAAAGCGTGTAAAATGGCATGTGATTGGGTGACAATAGTGTTAGGTAGATGAAGTTTTTCTAAGGCACATGATAATATGATGTTGATATTAGTTCCATTATCGATCATAAATATCTTAACGAGAGTCTCATTGATTTGGGATGTGGCGAAGAGTGGAAGGTTGAGGTCTTCAAGTTTTAGGGATGGATTTTAGAATATTCAAAAGAAATGGGAGAAGACATTTTACGAGTGTATACAAGGTTAGAGAATGGTTATGGGTCATCAAATGGTACTAAGATAGATTGAAGAGCTTCAATCAATGCTTGTCATTGTTGTGGAAAATTTTGAACAATATTATAGAGAGACATATTAACACAAGCTTGGTGTAACTATTTGATAATGATGTTTTGTATGAAGGTATTGGATTATGTGTGTGGGCCAGGAAGGATGGAAGATTTAGATTTGGAAGGTGAAATATTATGTGATTTAGAGGAAGCTAGGGATATAAATAATTTTTGTTCATTCTAGTTTGATGCCCTTGAGTATAGTGCACGTGCTCTTATAGTTATGTAAAAGGTGTCTATTTGATGGAGTGGGGATTCAAAGGTAAGAATCCTTATTTTTATTGAATTTGGGTGGAGTATTAGATAATGGTTTATAAAGTGTTGGTTTAAGGATTTGATGGGTCTATTTTATTTTACGAATCAATTTGATTATATATGGATTAGAGGGTGGATGATTTGTATTTGTGGGGAGAAGTTTTTGTTAGCAAGATTCAAATTATTGCATGGAGGGCTTTATAGTCCTCGGTGAAATGTTCTTATATTTGATGGTATGAAAAAATGATTTATAATTATATCAAAAGGGCTTCCACCCTCAATGTTCGAGATGTATTAGAAGGTGTTAATGTTACAATAGATGATCGAACAATATTTTCAAGAATTTGGGTATAATTATCTTTAGATGTTTTCTTATTTTTTCCTCAAAGCGGTTGAAGTTCTTCCTTAAATGATTCAAGTGTGATTTTTTCTTCTAAATCTATTTGTGTTTCTATCTCCTTCAGGAGAGAATGTGGGAATATGTGAATAATATATTATAATACCAAACCTCTTTAATTAATGTAGAATAGATTCTACTATGGCAATCATTGTGTTAAATTGTTGGAATCATATTGTTGGGCTAATTTTTCTAGGCCTTTGTGGTTAAGGTAGATTTTATAGAACTTGTATCTAGACCTAGGAAACTAGGATTATTCCAATGATTCAATGGATCCAAAGTGAAGCCTAGGTATGAATCTTTTTCTTTTTTTTTTTGTGTCGGAGGAGGTGGTGTTGTATGTTGGGATTCTTCACTCTCTCGACTTGAGATTTTCATTTCTTATTTACCTAAATCTCATAGTTCTTCACTTATATTTTGCTTTATCATTACTTTCCTTGGTACCTTGTATTTTTATTTTACTTGGAGTTTGTGGAGGAGGTTTTTGTTTGAGATTTGGATCCTTTCTCTTGTACACTCTCGACCCTTTTTTCTTACCCTTCCCTTTCCCAGTCTTGTAATTGGTTTATCTAATGACATAGATTTTTTTCTTCCTCTCGAGTGACATATATAGGTATATCTCTCTAAATTCCTCCCATGTCTAGTTAATCAAATCATCAATATTTTATGGTAGTAGCTTCATGTTATCAATTGGAAGGTTTCTTATTTCTTCAATTGTGGTTTCCATAAGCTCATTTTACGCTTCATATGGAATAAGAATACACATTTTCCTGAACCAATTTACTACTACAAAAATATAATCATACCCATCTTATATGTAGGAAAATCACCCAAAATATCCATGGAGATAATTTCCCATGGTGAGAAGGAACCTGATATGGCAAATATAACCCCAAATTTCTATTACTAGGCTTGCTTATATAACTCAATACACAACCCTTAATAAATATGGAAACTTCCAGGTTTATGTGCCTTACATCGATGTATCCTATATCGAAACGAAGGTTTCTAGGGATGAAATTTGTTTGTACCATGTGTATTAGAACTTCATTATGGATGGACTAGAGAAAACTTAGAGATAATGGAGGCTTATCAATGGACTTCAAGAGGTATTTTAAGGGGAGGTTTAAAAACACAAATAAATATCAAACTAAATAAGTAAAGGATGAAACCAATCACCTTTTATATTGGAATAAAGGAACCTCCAAAACGGTCCCAACACAAAAATTTTGAATTTGGATGCAAAATGGCCGAATCATGGGAAAAATACCTTATTTGGCAAAGCAGTAGAAAAAAAGATAGGGCATGGTGAGAATTCGAGTTATAATTGAATAAAAATAAATAATTATTGACTTTATATAGTAATAGGGCTTGAAAATGGGTTAATTATTGAAAATAAAGTGAAATGTGGTTGTTGGAAACTATTTTACCCAATTCATTTATTGATCAATTATGACCGACACCTAAGGAACTCAAGGAAACCCACTTACTTGTGAATATGTTAGAGATTCAAGGAACAAGGGGCTTTGGGAATAATTTCTTTTCGATGTGATAGTATCCGTTAAGGCTACAGAGAACTAAATATTAAGCTTGTGGGTGATAAAGGCATGTTGGGAACCAATACAATGAGGGAACAATTATCTCGATTCTAAAAATATCTGCAAAATCTGCAAAAGAAGGGATGTGAAGGCTTTGTGGGAAGAATAATCATGTGGGGAATAAGAGCCAAGATGGAACAAGTTCTTTGAGTTCTCCAAATTTCCAACTAAGCCATAATAAGGGAAGGATTTGTGGAAATGTGGGTGACTTAAGGAATCGGGGAACATGAAAGACATTGGAATGAGTTCCTCCAGAACATGAAAAATATGATCAACACTATAAGACATTATAACGTGGTTAAATCAGTAAATCGTGGAATAGGAGGAATGCAAAAACTGTTCGTCCTGTTCCCCCAAAGTCTGCATTAGCTGCATAAAGTCAAAAATGACCCAAAATTGACTAATTGTTGGAAATTTTTCTTCTTTTGACATCAAAAAAGGTATACACATAAAAAAGGTCACTTTACCCCAAAACCCAAAAATATAATAAATTCCACATTTTAGGATGGGTGAAAATGGTTGGATCTTTCTGGGGATTGACTTGACTTGACATAGAGTATAAGAAAGACAAAGAAAATAACTCCAAAATCTCTCGGTTATCAATACCCATGCATATCCATTGGGAAAATATACAAAATAAGACCAAACAGAAGAAAAAATGGACACACAACAAAGACCTAGGACTATCTTGGACTATATACAAGACTATACATAAGAGTTTATCATCCACTTAAGACTTGAGCACTTTCAGATATTGACCACTATATGGTAATGGAAGAGACGTTATATACATATAGTCTAAATAGTAAGAGTTATCTCAAGAAAAGTTCTAATTTTTAAAAGTACTAAGCTAGAGCAAGTCAAACTTACAATGACTTCCATGAGGTTCTCGCCTTTTCTCCCAGAGTAGGACAATGTCTCCAACTTAAAAGTCATGAGACTTGGACTTTTTATCAAAACTTTTCTTGACCCTTTACTGGTGTGTTGAGATATGATTGACATCTTGAGTTCTCTCTTCCTCTAATTTTTGTAGGTGCATAATTCTCTTCTCCACAACATCCTTAAACTGCTCATCCTTAATTTCTTTGGCCAGGTGCAAGGCGGGTAGTTCCAAGGTAAATGGAAATTGAGCTTCCATTCCATAGACTAAATAAAATGGTGACATTCCAATGGCTCTTTTTGGTGTTATTTTATCATCACAAAGAGCATCATACAACTTCTTGTGCTAGTTTCTCTGTGATTCATCAACCAATTTCTTGATTATGGTCACCAATTTTTTGTTGGTTGATTCACCCTATCCATTTCCTTATAGATAATATTATTAAGAACGTGCAAGGAAAATAACATATATATAATAGAAATCAATAAGTTTATGGGAAGATAAATTAGGGGCATTATCTGTTACAATCTTGTTTGGGACCCTAAATTGAACCAAGATATTTTCCTTAATAAAATTATAGACCACTTCGAAGTAGTTTTATTGACTAGAATTATGGATTCTACCCACTTCATGAAGTAATATGTGGTATTTAAGAAATGAGTATGCCCTGCACTTGAATTGGTATTGAGAGTTACAATAAAGTCTATCCCTCACTACTTGAAGGGTTCTTCAATTATTATAGGTTTTAAAGGAAGAGCCTCTAAATTGGGTCTACCAACAAAGGTTTGGAAGGATTCATATTTTGAGTCCCAATTGGTTTCATATTTTAATAGGGTTGGCAAGAAGTATCCCCCAAAGAATCTTATGATTTATTACTGAAGAATAAAAATGGCCTCCATAGGCTTGATCACGAAAGGATCTCTGCAACCTTTTCCGTTGTTCCTTTTCTACACATCTTAGGAAATGGTCATCAAATCCTCTCTTGAAAAGAGAGTTATCCCAAAGGACGTAGTTGGAATTTATGAGTTTGATATCCCTTATTATTTGAGTACTTGAGATGTGTAGGGAATTCCTCATATGTGAGAAAATGGGCAATGTTGGAATACCACTCATCTTTAGAACTCAAGAAAAGCAATGTGGGCATTTTATTAATCCCCTTATCACTTCGATCACTTTTGGAACTTTCAACAATCAACTGGTATAGACCCTTACCTCACTCAAGTTTGGTGGCTTGATATCAAGATGACATTCATGAACCTTAGTCACCCAATTCCCTCATTTTGAACCAAACTCTTACCGAATCAAAATTGATTTCATAGATTTGTCAGGAACATAAACCAAAGAGAATGGGAGTTAAGAATATGATGAAGAAACTATTTAATAGCCTTAACCACAACAAAAGCATGCTTTTCCAATTTGGAATACTTAAAATCATGTTATTTCAAAACATAGCTCATAATGGCAATGGGTAATTCATATCCTTGAAATTTATTTTGAACTAAGATAGATGACAAGGTGTGTTTTGAGGAAAAGAAATAAATGATGAAATATTTATCAAAATAAGGATAGAAAAGAACCAATGTTCTTACAATTGTTCTCTTTATTTCCTCAAAGGCCTTCTTCCCTTATTCACTCAAATGGAAAGATTGTTTCTCCTTTATCATTTGTGCTATATTTCAATTTAACTCAACAAAATTTGGAAAAAATCTCCTTAATAAGTTTATTTTTCCAAAGGAGTGAACACCTTTCTCGCTCATAGAAGGAGTGAATACCTATCCATATATTCACACATTGTTATGCATAAGGCAGATAATCATATTGATGATGATGGAGAATATTTTCAAGTTGATGGATGAAGAGGTAGGGAAGGAGTCTTAATGGGTGAAGGCATTGATGGAGATGGAGATGGCGGTGGCAATGGCAATGGAGGAGAATGATTAGAAACTGATTTAGGATGGGTGTTATCTACTCCATCATCCAAACAAAAATTCATGTTGGGCACACTTTGTGACAACTGGAGATGATGGTGATACTTTTGATGACTAGAAGACATGGATATTACTTCTCCCGACCTTTTTAAATAATCCCTATTATAATATAAACACAAACAACTATACTATTTCATCTTTGCATAATAACACTATATAGACCTTAGTGTATTTATTGTTTTAAAAATGAACTTTATTAAAACTATAATAATAATACCTACAAACTTTGTTACCTTCTAGATCCTTTCATTATTTTAATTTAGTTGTTTTTAATAAGACTATAATAGTAACACCTAGAAACAATATTAATGCCCAAACTTTATTCAAGTCAACAATAAGGAGAGATTTGTGTTTAATATTGAAGTATTTTCATGGCATTAAAGAAAATCAATTTAAATACTTGGATTTTTCATATGCCAATCAAAGTAGGGTAAGAGTCTATTGAAAAGATTAATATGCCATTTGTCACATGTTTGAAATCAAGTAAGGATGATAAGGGATCTAACAATGTATAAATAATTAGTAGGTAATTTTATGTACTTGATGGCCATAATGATTTATATTATGTATGATGTAAGCCTTATTTCAAGTTTTATGGATTTTTCAAAAGACTCACATTAACAAAATGGAAAAACAAATCTAGAATATATATAGCCGAAAAAACATGAAATGGAATTTTATATTCCACGTCAATTGATTTCATGTTTGTTAGTTATATGGAAAATGATGTTACAAGAAGTGTAGATGAAAAAAATATTATTTTGAATATGTTTTTCAATTTAATTTAAGTGTAGTTACACGGGCTTCTAAGAAAAAAACCTATTGTTACGTCCATATGTTTAGTATAAGTAGAATATGTGGCATCAAGATCGATGGCATGTCAAGAAATTTTGGATGTGTAGAGTGTTGTTAGAATTAATGCATGAACAAAAAGAAGAAACTCAAATATTTTGTGGAAAAAAATTGTAATTGCATTGTCCAAGAATCATGTGTTTCACTCAAGGATTAAACACAATAATACGAGATATCACTTTGCATGTTAGAGTTAATAAAAAATGGAGAAATATACTTAGACATTTACATATTAAAAGATTAGTTTGCTGATATATTCACCAATCCCTTAGCAAAGGATCCTTTTTAATACCTCAAATATTTTAATTTTTCTAGTAGTTAAACACTACAAGATAAAGGGTGATGTATCCACAATTTTTTTACAATTTTAATGTAGATATTTTTATCAAAATTGTGAATCCAAATTTGTGGACTCCACCCACAAATATTTTGTGGAAGCATTATATTGTAGAAAAATTGTGGTGACTGCCACAAATATAACATTAATAAATTGTCACAATGTTACAATAAAAATTGTAGCAATGGTACAATAATAAATTGTGACAATGCTACACTAATAAATTGTGACAATGATATACCTATTTTTTTATATAATATCACAATTTAAAAATTATCACATTACCATAATAATAGAATTTGATATTCTTTGCTTAAATTGAAAAATTATTACAATTTATATAAACGAAGAGTACTAGTTATATCTATAATAATTTAAAATTTATATTGTGATTCACTTTGAGAAGAGGTAAGAGAACTTTTATAATATTAAATTAATAAAATAATGTATACAATCTATTTTATAAAATAATAATAATGATTTTTCTATTAAAAACTATGTGGAGTAGTATATTTTTTCCCGTAATTTGGAGAGATTGTGGTATTATTCTAGTTATAGATTTTTCTATTATATGCATGTGTTGTATCTTTTAAATATAATAAAATAGAACCTAATTACAATACTCAATTAACAAAGTTCAGTTATATAAAGACCGTAATTAACAATATAAATTTAAAAAATTGATATAAAAATTACAAAACAAAATACATAAAAATATATTTTTTTAATAAAAAACAAAGTGCAAAATAAAAATGCATTAATCAAAAACAAGAGGGAAAGGAATCTGAATATAATCGTGAGGACATGTTTCTAAAATTTTGAGAATTTTAATTGATTTGTCGATTCGTAATACAGATCTAATTCTACACTTGTAATATTAGAATGCGTATGCAAAATTATTTCCAAGGGACGGATTTTTGGTGTGATGGATCCTCCATTAAATCACCGATATAACACTGCAAGATACAAGAAAATTGAGTGAGATTTGAAACCATTGACCAAATAATAATTTTTTATCTACTTTTATGATCCATGAAAAATTTCTATATTCAACAAGATCATTATTCAAGCTCATTTCTCATACCCTACAGTCCCAAAAAGCTGCAGAAACATATCGCTTAATTTAATTTAATTTTGTACATATAATAAACATCAAAATAATTGCATATGCACTCGATGATGATTAGAAATACCTTGCAAACTGATGTCAAATCCTTAACCTGTACAATGCAACATGACAAAATGAAGATATTCCTTCATATGGACGCATTTCTACCATGTTTTCATTTTGTAGGTATATAGATTTTATTTTTATTTGTAGAGTACAAACAGAACTTACACTTACGTCACCATTATCGGATTATTTGGCTATATTTAGGGCTCAAATCACTCCATTCAATGACAAGTGTTTCCTATAACTTCCACCAAATTATAGGAATAATTAAGGGTTTTCGGATTCTATTAGATATTTTAGGATTTGATACAGATATTAATTTAAGATTTTGATTTGAATATTTTAGAATTTAAAATAGCATACAGATTATTAAATTTTTTTCTATTAGACGGGAAATTAGAATTGAATTTGAATTGATATTGTGATGAGTTAAATTATTAAATAAAATATTTGAATCATATTAATAATAATTAATTAAAATATTTGAATTATATTGAAAGTAATCAATATTTTTAAGTATGATTTATTTATATTTTATGGTTTAATAATTTATACATAATTAAATTAAAATATAAGTTATGTGAATTTTATATAATTAAATTTTAAAATAAGTATGTATATACTCTCACAAAATATAAATAAACCTTCAACTTAATGTTAATTAACTTTTAATAATTTTTTAAAAATCTTCGTATATCTCTTTAACCAAAAATAGAAATCAATACATGTAATATCGATATATATTAAAATTTGACTCATAGTTATATTCGCCACTACTTCCTAAAAGTACTGAACAAGTTAAAGAAATACAAAATATTAAACTTATATTTATAAAGTATCAATATTTAATTTTACTTATAATGTAGTTTTCATAATCACTTTTGAAATAGAAAATCGATATCTCTATATTAAATTAATTTACATAGTAAATGTATTTATCTAATTTTAATCATCCACAATCCTACAATATGTTTCAAATAATAAGAGTTTTAATGCTTGCATTATACTTTAAATTTAATTATTTTTTGGTAAAATTAATGATAGTTTAAAATTTATACAACTAATTGCTAGGTGCATATTTATATACAATTTTTATGAATCTTTCATCTATAATTTACAAAATTAGTTCAACTC
Organism: Taxus wallichiana var. yunnanensis; assembly: GCA_018340775.1. Taxonomy (NCBI): domain Eukaryota; kingdom Viridiplantae; phylum Streptophyta; class Pinopsida; order Cupressales; family Taxaceae; genus Taxus; species Taxus wallichiana. The sequence continues at coordinate 493,301,540 of CM031239.1, forward strand.
TATTGAATGTGGAAAAAATGTGTTTTTTATAAGTTTTCTACAATAAATATTTTGTACTATGGATAATTCACAATTTAATATTTGATTATAATGGTGTTGTATAAAATCCACATTTTTTTCTTAAAATATTAGAAAAATGTGGAATATCCACAATTACTTCACAATATCTTATTATTGTGGATACCATTGTAGATAAAGGGTCTCATTTCTAGTAGTGGTAGGGTAAGAGTCTATGAAAAGATTAATATGCCATTTGTCACATGTTATCTTAGTATGTGTGTACTTTATCTCTATAAATATGAGGTTCATTGAACAATTTGTATCAAAGGAAGCAATTTTAAAGCATTAAAGCATTGTTAAAATTGATATAGAAATTTATTTAATTTGAGTTTGTATGTGTATAATGCATTAAAATTGTTTTTGTTGTTCACATAGAACACACCTTCCCGTGTTGGAATATGCATGTAAGTTCTCCCCGCATGTATAGTTTTTTAAGGAAAACAAATAGATCAATTTAGCTTATGCGTGCATCCCATTTTAGATAGTTCCAGTTCAATTCTATTTTAGGAATTAGATAAATTCCAATAAAATAAAAGAATTATGTTTTATGCATGCACAACATGCACTAGTTTAGAAGACAATAGTTCTATTTTGGAAAGCTCTATTTAGAGTTGTTTATTGTTATTTTTATCTTAAGTTATTTTTATATATTGTAAGATAAATCATAATTATTGTAGGGTGAATATTGATGCATAATAGATGTAGAAAATAATGTTATACACATATAATACTATTTGTAAAGAGCTAAACCTTTGAAAAAGTGAATGAATAAATAAGATCATGCACAACAAAGTGCTGATTTCATTGAATATTCTATCTTTATTAATGTTTTATTTTTTATTTATTTGTTGTTCGCTATATAAGACTCGCTTAATTTCTACAAATTGGTTTTAGAGCATCGTTTTCTAGAAGGTTATCAAATTGACATAAAACTATGGTTTCTACATCCAATATGTAGACACTGCAATTTATTGGAAAGAATTATGAGTATTATTCATTAACCATGAAGGCACTATTCAGATCCTAAGATGTGTGTGAAGTTATTGAAAATGGGTACATAGAGCCATCAGATGCAGCTACGTATACCGCACTCTATGAAATAGAGAATTTTTTTTTGAAATAATTAAAGAAGAAAGACCAAAAATCTCTTTTCTATATTCATTTGGAAATGCATGAAAACATCCTTCCTAGAGTAGCAATAGCCGACCAAGAAAAACAAAGCATGGAACATTCTCCAAGTTACGTATCAAGGTAATGAGAAAGTAGAACCACCAAGATACAATTACTTTGTAGAGATTTTGAAAATATGAGAATGAAAGACTCAGATTACATAGAATCATTCTTTAATTTCATATTTTTCTAATCAATCAAATTAAATCCCATGGTGAAACTATTGAAGATAGAAGGATTATTGAAAAATTTCTTAAGAGTTTTCCCCGCCAAATTTGATCCTTTGGTAGTTTTTATTTAAGGAACTAAGGACCTAAGTTATTTTTTAATTGATGAGTTAGATGCATCACTTGATAAATCATGAAAAGAGGTTTAATAGATCACATGCAATTGTAGAGCCATATTTTACATCTCAAATACCAAGTATTCATGGAAGAGGAAGAGGAAGGTTGAGCCCTAGAGGAAGAGGAAGAAGTTCATCTAGAGGGTGTAAATAACAGTTCATAAAAATCAAGTGGAAGAGGGAAAAAAAAAAAACAATCATAACTAGTTTTCCAAATGAGACAAAATAAGTCTTATGTACAATGTCACTATTATAAGAAGTATGATTGCAAGAAAAAGAGTATGATCATAATAGGCATAATCAAAATAAGGTTGGAATCTCTACTCCAAGCTCCATGTTTATTGCACACACAAGGATTGCTGAAGAAATACCTTTTTATCGCCTATTGAGTACAATCTATCACAAGAGAGTCCTTGTGATGTATGGTATTTGGATTCTAGTTGTAGTAATCACATGTCAGGTAACTTAGATTTATTTTCTAGTTTGATGAATCAAGTGAAGAGTAATTTTACTCTTGGGAATAATAATTTCTATAAAAATAAAAGGAACAATCAACATTCTAACTAAAAATGAGGAGAAAAATATTATGCATCACGTTTACTATGTTTCAAGTTTGAAGGATAATCTTATTAGTATTGGAAAATTGGTAAAGAAAATATACAAATTTTATATTGAAGATAATGAATGTGTCATTGTGGAAAAATATCGTAGAACTCGGTTGATTGAAAAAGTGTAGATGAGAAGCAATATAATCTTTGCCTTGAGATTATAGCCATGAAAAAAAAACCGCAGACTGTTTAGCTAAATCAAGAAAGTTCTCGGCCACCAGTTTTGGGCTAAACCAAATAAGTCCTCCGATAATGCAAATGAGGACCTTGCTTGAGTCCTTCTTTTAAGAAAATTAGTCCCGTGCTAGTTTAATTGAGTTGTGCACTAAGAAAAACGAGTCTTGTGCTATAACAAGTGAGTCCTATGCAAATGTAAATGAATCTTGTGCCAAGATAGTTCAGTCCTGTGCTAATACGGTTGAGTCTTGTGCTCAAGGAATCCAATAAAATTTTCAATCAGTTATAAAAATGAATCATGGCTTTGACATATTAGGTTTTGACATTTAAATTTTAGATGTTTGAATTTGTTACATAGGAAAAATATGGAAATGCAAACTCAGCTCCAGAATAATGAAAGCTTCAAGGTTGAAATTAAGGGCGAGTGTTTGAATATGTGCATGTATTTTCTCATGTAGTATGTTTAGAAAATTTAAGTTTATCTTAGCATGTATTTATGTTTTAGTTGAGTCCGACTCGGTTCTATTTAAATGAAATAGATAAAGACAATTAAAATAAAATAATTTTGTTTGTAGGTACGCACATCATGTGTTGGATTTAAAGTTTGTAGTGTTATTTTTGAAATCTCTGTTTAGAGTTGTTTGATGCTCAAGATAGGATAAGTATATTGAATATAATGAAAAACAATTATAATTGTTGTAGTTGCATAGTAGATGAATAACATATGTAGAACATAGTGTTGCATGCACATATCTAACTATAATGAGCCGAAGCTCGACAAAAGTGAATGAATAAAAGAACTAGGCATAGAAATGCTGATTTCAAAGTGGTAAATCTATTTTTATTTTTGTTTTCTTTTGAATTTGTTTGTTGTTTGTTGTTTAAGACTACTTAATTTCTACAATATTGTCAATTTCATTATTTTCATAAATCACTAAGCACATTTTCACATGTTTGGCTATTTTGAAAGCTTGTATGTAGGGTTATATTTGTGTTTTGATTAAATTCTAAATTGCAGTTACACCATATTCAAAACAAAGCGTTCTACTTCTTACTCAAAATGATGGTCAAACAAACGTGAAGGGATATTATCAAAAATTGAAATAATAATGGACTTTATGTTAAGGATTTTAATATGAATGTATATAGAACATTAATAAATGCATATAGGATTTTAATAATTTTAATAAATTTATATAGGATTTTAAGCATTTTAATATGAATAGTATAAACATTACTCACATTTTTATAAAATTAGAATAAAAACAACAAAATTTGAATCCTGAATTTATTGTTTGTAAGAAACACAACCAAACCTTATATTGTAAGTATTTTTATGAAAATTTGTGCATATTTTAAATTTATATTCAAAAATTTAGTTATATAGATAAATGTGATGTTTAAATACAACCAACCAACAAATGCTAGCAATGAATAAAATATTGAGGATAAAGAGACACTCCATGAGAATAAAATTGTATAGCTTTGTTAACTATTTATTCAATAACATAAATTAACATTACAGAATGTTTAATATGTACAGTATTTAACAACACAATTGTCTAACTTATCAACTTATATATAAGCTCCAAATTAGATTAATAATACATAATAAATAAATAAACGAATGGACGATTACAAAGGATATGAGGACGGTGTAATTCAAAATCAACCTGAGCGGGAAACTATTGTTGCGGGATCTAGCTCGATGGAGGGATGGAAGGCAAGATCTTGGGAAGACATGGCCATAGGACGTGCTCCGGAAGCCTCTTTTCTCCATTCAATGACCCCTATGTGGGACAACAACGGGCCATCTCTGTTTATCTTGATGCACTGCTAGAGAGGGCTAGAAACACACATGGATTTTCCCTCATAGGTCGATTTGTAGGAATCAAACCCAACATAGACTATGTTAGAGACTGGGCAAAAATGAAATGGGATCCACTTGGGCACATTGGGGTGATTTCCATCTCATGTAGATCCTTCTTATTCCATTTCAGAGTAGAAGATGAATCCTTAGAGCCATTAATGGTGGCCCTTGGTTCTTTGGAAAAACTGTGGTGTATTTATCTAAATGGAGACTAGATTTTGACTTGGGAAAATTTGAACCCTGTGATTACCCTATTTGGGTCAAATTCCCTGCTCTGGCTCTTGAGTTCTGGGAAAAATATGTGCTAGTCAGTATTGCTAAGGCTCTGGGAGATCTAAATCTATAGATCCTACAAACCTCGTTCGGACTAGAATTGTTGCACCCAGGCTATGTGTCAATGTTATCCCAGGTAACCCATTACTTTCCACCATTCATCTCATTTATCCTCAGGTCACTACAGATCACGTTTTAGAATATGAAAACTCCTTGTGTACTATTTTAAGTGCAAGAGTGTTGGATATGGGGTGAGCAAGTGTCCCGAGCTTGCTAGAAACGCCGATGGCTCTAGATCATAGGCTTGGGTGTGCAAAAATCATGTTGTGAAGGAACAAGAAATGTGTGATATTGGTGAATCACACCCAAATCTGCAAGGTAATCATAAGGAAAAGGTAAATGGAAAGATGGAATATGTACTGGATGGCCCCTACAGCTGTCGAGAGTGGAGAATAGACTGGGTTTAGAGAGGTGTAATCCTACCTCAGAGATGTGTATCCCTAAAAGTGCATCGGTTGGTGGTGGTCTTCCCATTGTATCTACCCCATCTCATATTTTGAAGGGTGTGGAGGTGAGTCAAATAGATGCGGATTTGGCAAAAGAAAATGAAAATGATAGCGAGCGCAGCTTGATCAATGATGGAGTTGAGGATGGAGGATGCTCGACAGATGAATAGGAAGTAGATGAAGGCTCAATTAAGAGCCCGACCACTGGGAATATCGAAATCATTCTAAACATTGAAGAACCACGATCAGATTCAGATTCAAATGAAGAGATGTTTGGCAAACAAAGCTCCATGTGACCCTAATAAACTCAAAGTGTTCGATTTTTGGGAAGGTTCACATTACAATAATTACATTTTATAACTTTTGATTGTAGAAATCATGAAGAGCTAATTGATCAAGCACTGGAGGAAGAGGGATGGAACAAAGTTCTTGTAAGAAAATAAAGAAGATCGTCTCTTCCTCGGGGCTAAACACCCTCTTTCCAACTGCTGTTCAGTTGGTTTTTTCGTTGCTTTCTCTTTACTAGTATGTATTTTTGCTTCTCTTTGTTTCTCGAGCTATTGAACAACTGTTCTTTTGTTTTTTTGGTGCCTTTATTGTTATATCTGGGTTTTGACCTTGTGTTTGTACCTTTAATTAATAATAATAATAAAAATAATAAATAAATAAATAAATAAGGGTAACAAAATAAGTGAATACCTTCAAGAGTTGTTCTCAAATAAAATTGAAATTTATATGCACAAATTTATTACTATAATTATTTAAGTGCTCCATTTCTCCATTAATACCGTCCACCGAATAATGGCACCTACAAATACGAGAGTTAGTTACATTTGGACCTAGATATATTCTCTCTCTCTCGAGCTCATGGAGCATTGTTGGTGATAAAATATACGTTTGGAAATGAGGCAATAAACAAAAACATTATAGTTACTTCAATAAATTCACCAAAAAAGTTCATTCAATCAAACGTTCGGTCAAGACATTATTTCAGCCCACCTATGATGTTCTCACCTCTTCTAGACCATTTCTTATGAGGCATGCAGATAATTTTTCCTAATAAAAAAATATGCTTTGAACAATTTTGAACAAAAGTATGGTCAATTAGTTTCAAGATCCATTTAAAAAAACAATTAGTTTTTTTTAATATAGAAAATTAGTTTAATATTTGTTGGTTTCGTGTGATTGTAATTTTTGTGGTCAATTTTTTTTTACTAATAAATGGGATAAGATTTCATTTGACTAGGGTTCTAGGTTTTGAAATCAGAAAACATGTCTTAAATTATCCATTTTCACACGAGTGCGGGTGAAATTATAATTAAATCAGAAATATGGGTTGATGGTGTGTTTTCCTTTAAGAAGTAATGGTAAGATGTTTGTTTTACAAGCTGAATTAGAAATTGTAATATTTATTATTCACTTCACACTATAAGATATCAAGATTATTTGTTGGATTCACTACACATTTGTGCAATGGGATTCAATGTGATATGGCCACAAAAGTGAGTAATAGTACTAGACGTAATCTAGTAAACTGAAAATGGTGGGGCTTATATCCTCTCCCAATCACAATATTCATATCAAAAAAATGTAATATATAATGGTAATTGTGATTCATGAAGAAATAGATCCTCACTTTGTGTTTGAATTAATCAATGGATGTAAAAATGAAGCAAGATTATAGAGTCAACAACATACATATAATATAAGAAAACATGAATAAAAACAAAGTATTCAATGAAATCAACATTGTTGTGCATAATCTTATTTATTCATTCATTTATTTTAGAGCTTTAGATCTTTACAATCAAACATGTGCATGTACAACACTATGTTCTCGCATCTTATATGCATCTATATTCACCCTACAACAATTATGATTTATCTTGCATTATATAAAATAACTTTTGCTAAAAATAACACTAAGCACCTCTAAACAGTCTTTCCAAAATATAACTATTGTCTTCCAAACCAATGCATGTTTTGCATGCATAAAACATAATTATTTTATTTTATTTGACTTCATCTAACTCCTAAAATATAATCAACTAGACTTATCTAAACATGGACGCATGCATAAGCTAAACCGATCTATTTTCTTTCATAAAACAAATTATGCATGCAAGGAGAAATTACATGCATATTCCAAAACTCCCCTTGGTTCGACCTTGAAGCTTTCATTATTCTAGAGCTGGTTTTGCATTTTCAGATTTGACATATTCTTGATCTCAAACTCCCAAACAACTTCTCAAATACTAAAAAAAATCCTTTTCCATGCCAAAGCTTTTGTAAAAATTTCAGCAAACTAATATTCGGATCTGGAAAATTCATGTCAAATTTCTTTATTGTTATCCAACTCCCTAATAAAATGATACCTCGTATCAATATGATTTCTCCTCTTGTAAAAACATTATTTTTGGACAATGCTATTGGTGAGTTATCACAAAAATCTGCGTAGCGCCCTCTTGATTCTACCTCAAATATTTCAACACTCTTCTCATCCACACAACTTGACATGCTACTCCTGTTGCTGCTACATACTTTTCCTCTACTAAAGATAATGTAACTATGGGTTGCTTCTTTAATGCCCATGAAACCAATCTGTTCAAAAATGAAAAATATAGCCATATGTGCTTTTCCTATCATCTATACTACTTTTGACACTATCATTGTCTATATAACCTATGAGCTTGAACTCATCTAAAGTTGAATACAAAATTCCATGATTCTTAGTTCCACATACATATCTCAAAATAATTTTTATATCCCGCCAATGTGAATCTTTTGTAGATTCCATGAACCTTGAGATGACGCTTACACCATACAAAATATCGGGCCTTATGGATGTCAAATACATGAGATTCTAAGTAACTTTTTGAAAAATATTGAATCCACAAGTTATCCATTGTATTCTCGTTTATAGCTTCAAACTTACTACAATCGGTGTTGGTGCTCATTTACAATTCAACATATTAAATCTCTTCAAAACATCATTAACATACTTTTCTTGTGAAATAAAAACTCCATCTTCTGATTATTGAACTTCAATTCCCAAAAAGTAATGCATAAGACCTAGATCTATCATCTCAAATTATTTCTTCATGGCTGATTTGAATGAATCTGTAGATAGATCTACAATAATGATTAAATCATCTACATATAACAAACAATCAGAATCTTACCTTACTCATTTATCTTAATATATAAGGTAGGCTCATTTCTTCTCCCACTCAAAACCATTTTTAATCAAATAAGAATTTATTCTACTCTACCATGCTCTAGGATCTTGTTTAAGACCATAGAGTTCTTTTCTCAACTTGTATACCATTCATTAATGACCTTAAATCTCACAACATTTTGAATGATTCACATTAAATTTCTCTTCAAGAAAACCATTTAAGCATCTGATTTTACATCCGTTTTATATATAGGCCATTTGTTTTGAGAAGCAATTACTAAAACCATTCTTACCATGTCCAAATGTGCTACTGATACAAAAGTTCCGTTGTAATCCAATCCAATATTGCTAGGTAGAACATATTGCAGCCAACCTTTCTTTATGTTTTTGTAATTTTCCATCAACATTATACTTGGTCTTGTAGACCCACTTCACTCCTATCATGTCCTTTCCTTTTGGAAGATCCACCAACTCCCATGTATGATTCTTATCTATGGAATCTATCTCATCATCCATGGCTTGAGCCAAAACTTCATTTTTATAGCCTTTTCAAAGTATACCGGATCTGCAACATGAGAAAATAATTCAAAAACTAAAAATAATTAGTTGTATAAACATTATAAATCTCATTAAGACTCCTTATTTTTTGTTGTAAAGGGATATTAGATGATGGACTCTTTTGTGGTGAAGGAGTTTCTTATGGCGTTCTTTGTGGCGTCTCTTGCATGATGAAGATGACTAAAATATTGGAGACCTCATAGCTATAGATGGACGTGTAGCTTGTGCTACAACTTGAGATGCATGTCCAATATTCGAAGAAGATACAATACCTTTTTGTTCTATAGTTTCATCTACCATATCATCATGAGGAAAAGATGTTGCTATACTAAATGAATTCTTTATATTTCTATCCCATGCTTAAATTTTAATAAAGTGTACATCTCTGCTGATCACAACCTTTCTAGTGACTAGATTATATAACTTGTATGCTTTCGTATTCTCTAAATAACCAACAAATATGCACTTTTTCCTTTTTTTTCTAACTTCTTTCTTAGCTCATCAAGCACATGTGCATATGCCACACAACTAAAAATTCTAAAATGAGAAACACTTTGTTTCCTATTAGTCAAATCTTGTTGAGGAACCATATTCCTAGAAATTTTTGTTGGAAACCTATTTAAAATGTAAACGACAATTGCTATTTCTTATGTCCAATACTCATTTGTAAGATACTTTTCCTTCATCATTCTTCTTTCCATTTCCATAATGGATCTATTCTTCCTATCTACTACACTATTCTACTATGGTGTATACCTTGTAGTAAGATGTATATGGATTCCATGATATTTGCAAAAATTTAGAAAAACATTGGAAACATACTCACCTCCTCTGTCTATCCTCAGAACTTTGATGTAGTATACACTTTGATTCTCCACTAAAGCCTTAAATTGCTAAAATATATCAAACACATCTAATTTGTGTCTCGTAAAATATACCCATGCCTTCCTTAAATAATCATCCATCAATGTCATAAAATATTAACAACTTCAATAGAAGTTTTTGTATAGGTCTACATAAATATGAATGAAGAATTTTAAGTGATGCACTTTCTCTTGCTTTTTTTCCAATCTGGAAAGCCGATGTGTGTTGTTTCCCAAAATACACCCTTCCCGAAATCTTTCTAGTTTTTGAATAAAGGGAAAACAGCTTTACCATATTTTACCTCATAACAAATTAAAACCTCCAAAATTTAAATTTCCAATCCTAAGATTCCAAATCCATGATTCATCTTTTATAATTGTTTTAAAAGTTGATTGGGTTCCTTGAGCACAAGACTCGATTGTATTAGCGCATGACTTAGCGCAGACCTTAATTGTTTTAGCAAAGGATTCATTTGTATTGGCGCAGACTCACTTGCATTACCACATGACTCATTTAACTTAGCATGATAATTTTTACACTAGCGCATGACTAGTTTTCTTGAGTGTAACATACACCGTAGGACTGATTTGGATTAGCGCAAGACTTGGCCGTGAATTGAACTGATGATTTGGCTGCAATCATATATGACTTCATTTTTTTCCTTGTAATCTCAAGGGAAACATTTTATTAGTTCTCATCTTGAATATTGTAATAAATTGAGTGTTAGGGGATTTTTCCATAATTACACATTCATTATTGTCAATCTAAAACATGTATCCCTTTTTACCAATTGCCTAGTACTCATAAGATTTTGCTTCAACCAAACTTCATGCATAATATTTTGGTCCCCCTTTTTAGTCATAATACCAACTCTTACTGTTCCTTTTACACACATTGTATTATTATTGGACCAAGAGTAACATCACTCTTCACTAACTCACCGAAATTGCAAAATAAATCTAATTTATCTGTTATGTGATTATTGCAACTAGAATCTAAATACCAATCATCACGGGGACCTCTCTTGTGATAGATTGCACTAAATATGTGATAAAGAAGGTATTGCTTCAGTAATCCTTATGCATGCAATAAATATGGATCTCGGAGTAGAGTTTCCAACCTAATTTTTATTTTACCTATTCTAGTCATACTAATTTTTTTGCAATCATAAGCATAGTGCCCATACTTCTTTCAATAGTCACATTGCACATGAGATTTATCTTGCATTTGACTAGAAAATTGATTATGATTGTGTTCTTGACATGTTCCTCTTCCACTTGAGCTTGATGAACTTTTACCGCATCCTCTAGTTGTAATTCTTCATCGAGTCTCTAGGGATGAACCTATAGACACAAAATCCTGCACTTGGGTCATTTCTAAGTCCTAATCACATACTACTATTCATATGATTCCTAAGGGAGAAAAATAGTAACTCACATCTATCTTTGGCCTCTTTTCTGTCTTTCTTTTTTCCTTCTTGGTCTTGCACCCCCACAACCAAGTCTCGATATTCATTTATTTATCTGTAAGGACTCGGACACTAGTGCCCAAGCACAATCCTCCCATATGGGCGCCCGACCTCTTTATAACTTGCTCTCCTCTTATGGGCCTCTTTTATCTTTTGGGCATATTGTTTTCTTATGGGATGGACTTTTATTTTTACCTTAAGAAATTCAAACAAAGTAATCATATAAATACAAAGCTATGTGACCATAATTTAAAGGACCAAGATCTAGGAATTTACTATCACCACCTAAGGTTTCATCCAAAGGCATCTAAAAATCATCAAGGAATCCATCTGCTTTCATTCAAGGGACAAAGGATTGCATTTTCTGCATACACTTCATATGAGGGGAAGTTCATTTTGTCATCCACACATATATCTACATTCCTACATCTATTTATTGCTAACTATCAAGTGCATCTTGCACAAGTGATTCATAGGGAACTATTTCTACACACACACAAAAAAACTACATAAAGTCTCGAGATTAATTACAACACTTGGTCGTAAGTTAACTATGTTGGGTGACCACCGGTGTTAGTTTGAATCCTCATTTGCATATTTTCTTTTTTAGGATTTGATGTGTTTTGGGGTTATGCATGTTATCTTTCTCTTTGTAGGTTATAGGAAAATTCTTCTCGCATAGTGCAACATATAGATGAAAAACAACGAAGGTTAACAACAATGGTGCAACATAATAAGAATCAATTACTAAGGTTATGTGCAATCACAGGTGCCCAAAAGTGGTCTCCAGTACTGGGTGCCCCCGACCCATCCTAGGCACCCTAGTCCATGATCATCCAATAATTTCAAAATTTTCTGAGTGTAGTTGTGAAATTCTCTTACTCCTGTTCATCAATTTTTAACTCCATAAATTTTTGGGATTTATTGTGAAATTTCCTAAGTATTCTTCCCTCTCTCTTGACATATGATTTTATCTTTTACTTGCTTATTGCTTGTGTCATTTATATTCCCGCACTTTTTTATCATATGTGACTCTTCAATTAGGGTTCTATAAATTCTATATTTGTTAAATAATTTGGTGAACCTGACGTGAGGAGGCCAACAATCGAGCCGAGCTAAGTGTTCCTACTTCCACTACCACTTGCATTCCTATTGCTACTCAACCTACTAATTCTACCCTTCCATATACTTCATTATTCCCGTATCGCTTGCCTAATCCTACTAACCACTTCACTCCGTATATCATTTCTCACACATAGAAATTCTCTTTCACCGGAATTCAAGATCTAGCCTCTCTCTATCAAGATCTCCAAGTACAAATCTGACAACTTCAACAGGATTATTTTCTTGCATCTCCATCTCTTGATTCCACTTTGCTCCTTCACACTCCTTTCGCACCCACCATTTTCGCCTATCAAATTCCTCTAAACTTCTATACCCCTAATATCCCCACATTAAATGTCCATGGTGAGCCTCAAGAGCCTCTCCGAGCATTTCATGTTGTATGTCTAGATTATGTAGACAATGATACTTTACTAGAAAAGTTATTTCTCGAAGTCTTCAATATTATGCTATGTATTGGTTGTACAATCTACATGTCCATTCAAGAACATCATTTACACATTTATCCTATGTTTTTCTCTCACATTTTTAATCAATGTTGGTTCTAAAATATCATATGCTCAACTAACAAAAATCAAACAAGGATCTAATGAGCATCGAACGAATTATGTAAAGTGATATAAGAACAACTTAGCTAAAATGTCTAATGTAGTCATGGAATCTGAATTACAAGATCTATTTGTCCAAAGTCTTTTGTCTCCATTGAATGAGAGAGTCATCTTTAAGACCTCTCCATCATTTGATCAAAGTTATTCCATAATCTTAAGTTACACAAAATAAAGTTATTATCTATCATAAATCTTAAATATCATGATCAAGCTTCATCTTCTAATCGGTTTCAAAAAAATCAAATTACAAGCCATCTACTACATCTATTGAAGAGGAATCTATTGTCAATATTGTCTCTACTCTTGAAAAAACTTTAATGGAAACCTCCGAAGTGTACATTCACAAAATTTTCTTGTGCTCCTCATATGCTATTTCTAAAACTTATTGAGATCAATCTTATTATGCTTCCTCATCCACTCAATATTTATCCATCTTCCCCAAAGGGCTGCAATTATAACAAAAATTTCAGATGTGACTATCATCAATGAGCTGGGAATTCTATCGATTGATGTTTGAAACTCAAAAATCTTATTAGAGATCTCGAGACAACAATACAATCGAGCTCCTTGAGAATCCAACATCTACACCCTTCAATGAGAAAAAAAGATAAAAATATTTAATGATACTCTTCCTAAATTAAAAAAATATGTTGATTCTTTGGCTAATCATACATATCGTGCAACACCTCCTCCTTCATCGAAGATCTTGGTTTCTTACTTGCTCATGTTGATGCATCTCCGCCACTAATTACATTCTCTACTCACGATTATCATGCTACATTTTCTTCCGACACATTAGATAACACCGCTTCTATTGCACCTCATAATATCAATAATATAATGATCGATCCATTTATTCATATGAATGTGTGCTCTATTGCATTTCTTATTGCTATTAGCTATCTGTTATCTCATTTTTCATATCCAATTCTCAAATCTTACAGATTACTTCAAGCTTCCCATTATAGTTGGGTCTCTCATCATGCTTGTGGAATTCCTTTTCACACATTCAATAAAAATATGTGACATTATCTTAGGCCTTCCTTAGCTCCATACCACTCAAGATATCATTTCCATGAATCACTTGTGCCTAAATTTCATTCACAACAAGAAATTTATCACCATAAACAATGTTCTTATGGTTACATCAAGCTTGTTTTTATAGTTGGGTCTCTCATCATGCTCATGTCATTCCTTGTCGCACCTTCAATAAAAGAATTTGAAATTATATTAGGTCTTCCTTGGCTCCATACCACTCAAGCTATCATTTCCATGAATCACTTGTGCCTAAAGTTCATTCACAACAATAAATTTATCACCATTAACAATGTTCCACCATGCACATTGTGGTCGTAAATTCATCTTAAGGTTTCCATTGCAATCACTAGATCATATAGGTCCCTATACCTCTCAAATATAATATGAAATCTATTCCTAGCTCTTCTATTCACACACGACCTACTTGGTCTCATCGGTCCACTAGTTAATCTCATCACCTAGGTCCACCACTAGCACAACTCCTTCACATATGTGCACATCACCTCTTCGACCTCCTTCGCATAGGTGCACATGACCTCCTTGGTATCCTTCACATAGGTACACATCACCTGCTTGGTATCCTTCACACAGTGCTCGAACCTCCAAGGTCTCATACACATAGGTATCATTCACTGATACACCATATATCTCATACACCACCGATCTTAGAGCATGGTCACACACCTTTATCTCCACAAGCATTAGGTGGAGGACCCTTGTCCTTCACTTTTTTTGGATATCACACTCATCATAGTACAAATGGGGGGGCATCATGTTTATCTCTTCCCCGTCGTCTAGAATTATTAGGTTTCTCATATTTCTACTATCACACATTGTGCTTCATACTCCATATTTATGAGCATCATTACACAACTTGATACACCACTTATATGGTCATTACCCTATGAAACACTCTTGTGGTAAGGTTCACATTTGAATCTTGAGGGCATAATACATGCATGAACCTCACACACGACAAATTTTATGCTCGCACATCATGATACATCTTCCTGGCACTTTCATCTTACACATCATCATATTCTATTATACAATTTACATTGTGCGCTTCAATGATCTATCTTTACAACATTCTATTATCATACAAATACTACCCTATGATGCACTCTAGTTCCATGGTTCATACTTGACTTCTAAGGGTCTAAAACTAAAGTGAACCTCATACCAATCATTCTTCATGTTGTGTGCTTATTGATACATATATCTAGCATATATATTTCAAATCATTTCTTGATGACACAATCTTGTTCTATGGTTCATTTTTGACTGCCGAGGGTATTTTGTAAATGAATCTCATCTTATTCTCATTCACATCCACTCGGGGGCATGCTAATCACACTCAATTTAAATTTCATTCCCTTCACACTCACAACATATTGCATATCTTGGTTACATCTATTCTTGCTTACTTATACTTACAAGATACACTTTTCTTACTATGTTAGGAAGATATCCAATATGTCATTGTCTTTTCTATATACACATGCATGTTCATTTTTCATTTGGTTGTGAATGTATACTTTCTACGAGATATTTACATGTAGAAATGAAACTAGGCACTCTACCTCTTATCGGTATCATCGAGGCTCCTGGGGCATCTACATTCTCACACATCACATGTACTATTATTATATTACACACTACTTTTAAACTTACTAGCACATTAATTTATATAGATACATACACACTTTTGACATACTTTATATATTTCTAACATGTTAACGGGTGCTTCATGTGCAACATTTTCTTTGTAGGAACTATTTTCCACCATGGTTGTTTGATACTTTGCTTGATATTGTTTTCCATTATTTTCCATTATATGCCATTGTTTGCGGCTATGCCCTATGTCTTGCTTGATCATTTCTTGTATGTTTTTTTCTTTCAACCCCGATTGTCTTGTGACATTGTGAGTAATGTCCCATGTTTGCAACCTACTCTTCACAGTCTACATTGTCTTCTTGTTTGCTAGATTACACTTTGTATATATATGCATACTTGTCTTATTTTTACTAACACATGTTTCTAGCCACTTTGTTTTCATGTTCCTTAGTTTCTACCATGCACATTCCATCCCCCTTCAGGCATCTATTTAAATTTTATTTTCGGTCCTCTCCTTTAGGCTTCATGCTCTTAGCGATGTCACATGCACCCAAAAATGAGGGGACATAAAATGGGTGAATCAATCACCCCATACAATAGATCAAAGCTTCAAGATTATACAATTTAGTACAAAATAAGAATAAAGTTACAGCTTTAGAATAGACTAGATTTTTACTTGGGTCCTCGGTTCGGATAGAAGCTAGTGCCCGATACACCGACACTAGTTCTTGGGCGCTCTTGATCTTTCCTAAGAACCTATGAAAAGGGTGCGATTCACCACTTTCTCATATCAACATAGTTTTCTCACAATACAGAATAGTCTTCTAACAATTAGAATGCATTCTATCTCCTTTTTTATTTCCTTGGATCGAATTGGAACAAACACAAAACAAAGCAAGACCACACCATCTACAATGGTTTATAACCGGGTGAAGTAGTCATGGATGGAGAATAACAATAAACATTTCTCCACGAAACTCTTTTTTCATGGTGTGAGATTGCCCAAAAAACTCGCACTTGGCATGAGATTGCCAAAAAAATTGTACTTGGTTTGAGATCGCCCAAAAAAATCACTCTCAGCATGAGATTTCCGAAAAAAATTCCTCTTCAATAGAAGTTTAGGACACTTTCTATCTTTTAACTCATCAAGGATAAGGTGCACATGTTCCTTTTACAACGTTTTCACATTTTACATACTTTTGTATGTTTTTCGATATTTTTCATAACACATGACTTTGACTACTCTTTCACTCTTCTTTTGTAGGTCTAACCTTAATATGCAAAAAGAAACAACCTTTCATCAACAGACAACAACAACAAGTACATTACGACACAAATCATATTTTTCACCACTAGGGTCACTTCCTTCTTTTTAGCTTCCACTCTTCATATATATCACTCTAAGCTTTTTCTTGTCTCTTTGGTATGCTTTTTCCACCGATCTACATGGTTATAAGGTACACATCTCTTATCTACTTTATGTTACCAAGTTTTGACTCCCAACATAAAGTGGGGAAAATATAAACACAAAATCATGCACTTGGATACATTATTAGGTCCTAATCACATACTACTATTCATATGATTCCTAAACAAGAAAATGGATAATTGAATTCTATCTTTGGCATGTTTTCTATCTTTTTTGTTCCTTTCTTGGTCTCACACACCCCACAACCTAGTTTAATATTCATTGTTTTATCTTTATTGACTCTAGATACCAGCGCCTGATTTCCCTCGTCCCCTCCGGGTGCCCCCAACCTCTTTTATGTTTCTCGCCTCTTTTGGGCATGTTATTTTCTTATGGGTTGGCCTTTTAGGTATCAATTACTAAATTAAAATAAGGGAATAATATAAATACAAAGATATGTAACCATAATAAAAGAGCAATCTCTAAGCATCTACTATCACCACCTATGGTTACATGCAAAGGCATCTAAAGAGCATTAATGCATCCATCTAGATTTCATTAAAGGGATAAGAGACATCATTTTATGCATACACTTCATAGGAGGGAATTCTATTTTGCAATCCATATATTTATCTACATTTTTATATCTAGATATTGCTTGCTATCAAGTGCATCTTGCACAAGAGCTTATTAGGGCCAATTTATAAACACACACATAAGAGCAACATGGTGTTTGAGATACAGTGTAGTGCTTGTTTGTGAGTTCACTCTATTGGGTTACTACCAAGATCAGTCTAACTTCCCATTTACATATTTTCTTCTTTAGTATTTGATGTGTTTTAGGGTTTTACAAGCTATCTTTCCCTTATTAGGTTACGGGTGAATTCTCTAGGCATAGTGTGACATATAGGAAACAAAAAATGAAGCTTAGAGACATTGGTGTGACACCAGAAGAATTAGTTTCTAAGGTTCTGCGTAGTCATAGGAACCCAATATAGGTTTCTAGCACCTAGCGCGCTTGAATAACTCTAGGCGCCCTAGTCCAGATCATCTGAAAATTATATCATTTTTTTAGTGTAGTTACATAGTCTCCTCCTCTTTTCATTGGTTTTCCTTCTAGAACACTTTGGGATTTTTTGTGAAATAAACTATGTATTCTTCCCTCTTTCTTGCACTTAGGGTTTTCTATTTTACTTTCTTATTGTTTGTGTCATTTATATTCTAGTAGTTGTTTATCATATGTGACTATAATTAGGGTTTTACAAATTCTATATTTGTTAAATCAAAACCTTCCTTCTCCTCTTCCATGAATTCCTAATATCTCGAGATGTAAAATTTTATCTACAATTGCATGTGATATATTCAACTTCTCTTCATGATTTAATAGTGATGCATGCAACTCATTAATTCAAAATTAACTTAGATCCTTAGTTTATTCAATTGAAACTACCAAATGATAAAATTTAGTAGGAAAACTCCTAAGAAAATTTTCAATAATCCTTCCGTCTTCAACGGTTTCACTATGGGATTTAATTTGATTGACTAAGACAACTACATAAGTAAAGAACAACTCTTAGAATCAAAATATTTCATTGACATGTTTTTATATTATCTACAAAGTAATTGTAGGTGGGTGGTTATTACTTTCTCTTTACCTTGATATACAACTTGGAGAGTGTCCCATGTGGTTTTTGCTTGACTAGATGTGGCCATGCTAGAAAGGATGCTTTCATGCGGGGGGCTTGATGAATATATAAAATATCTTTTATTTCTTTTGTAATTCCTTCAAATTATATTTCTCTATCTATGAGAATGCGATACACAACTACATCTATAGGATCTCGTGTACTCATTCCAAACAATCTCCTACAAATCATGGGATCTGAATAGTGCCATCATGGTTAGTGAAAAATACTTATAATTCTTTCCATTAAACTCGATGTGTCTTCATACCTCATAAAAATGCGCCAAATGTAGAAGCCATAATCGATCAAATTTAATAGCCTTCTTGAAAATAATGCTCGATACCAATATTTAGAAATTAATTAGTTTTAAACAACAAAAACAAACATATTTAAAAGAAAACAAAAATAAAAACAAAGTAACCACTTTGAAATCAACATTTTTGTGCGTAATTATTTTATTTCTTTCATTTCTTTAGAGCTTCCACTCATTACATTAATTAATTCTTTCACTTTTGTTAGAGCTTCACATATGGGATGGCTTGGAGTCTTAATTATCTCCTTGTTTTTTTGCTCATCTCTCGAGGGAATATAACTATTTTTAGAAATGAATCATGTCCCGAGTCCAACAATGAGAGGGTGTACCATCATCTACTTGTTCCTAGTTATCCTACAACACTAGAACTAATTCATTTTCATTACTTGCCTCATCATACTAACGGGAAGCTAGTTGTTCACATGATCCCTTTCCACATACCAATTTAGTGACTTTAATTTGAATGTCATACTACATTACTCGGGTGATCCATCCTTCCTATTTCTCATTCAAATCCCTATTTAGAAGGAAGTCCTTGACTCCTGCATGGGACACCAATAGTTGGATCCTGTTGTTTGAGACTAAGTGTTTGAATTTTTTCAAACTCCTGCTAACTACGAGGGCATGCTTCTTGATGAAGGAGTACCTCACTTTATAGTCCTCCAAGATTTGAATGAAGAAGTAAAATGGTTACTCGGATCCCTCTTTATTATGTTGCACTAAGATTACGAAATGGTGTCGAACCAACGAAAGCGTAGAGTATAAAGTCTTTGGAAAATTCTGGATTGATGAGAGTTGGAGCTTGAGATATAACATTTTTGATAGCTTCAAAAATTTCTTTGCCCTCCGCTGTCCACTTAAATGTCATGCTCTTCTTCAACATCATGGTTATTAACTTAATGAGAGTGCAAAAATCTAGCGAAACACTGTGGAAAAAATTGATTCTTCCTAAGAAGATTTGGAGAGCCTTAGATTGTGGCTTGCAATGGAAATGCTAAAATAGCCTCGAATCTTTCTAGATCCATTTTCAATCCCTCCGTAGATACTATGTGGCCCAAGAGATTGCCTTTATGAGATAAGAATGTACACTTCTTCGTATTTAGAGACACTCTAAATCTCTTGCATCTTTAGAACACTTTCCTGAGGTGGAAGAGGTGACTTGCTGCATTCTTGGATAACACAGTAATGTCATCTAAGTACACTAGGAATATATTTTTGTCAACCCCTTGAAATCCATATCCATATCCCTCTTAAATGTGGCTCCTGTGTTTGACAATATAAATGACATTTTCTTGTAGGCATAGGTGCCCCGTTTGGTGGTGAAGATTGTTTTAAATTGGTCCTCTTATTTCACCATAATTTGATTGTAGCTTGAGTATTCATCTAGGAGAGAGAATAGTTTTGAACTCGGATACCACCTGCAGGATCTCGCTTCATGGAAGGGAGTAGATATCTTTGGTCTTTGAGAGATTCCCGCTCAAGTCCCAAAAGTCTACACATAACATGATTTCTCCATTTATTTTCCTAATCGGCACCAGATTCACAACCCAACATGAGTGCTTGATTGGAAATATAATGCTTGCCTCTATCAAACTCTTTCTTCACAAGAGGCTCAACATGAGGTTTGACTTGTCTTTTCTTCTACATGATAGACTTATCTACCGGATCCAGTTCAATAGTATGTTTTTCTAACTTTGGATTAAATCCCTTCAAGTCTTCATAGCTCTAGGAAAAGACATTTGGGAACTCTTGGAAAATCTGTATGAAATCATATCTTTCCTTCTAAGTACCCACTTTACCAATCGGGAGTATCTTACCTTCCCCAACTAAAATGGGTTTTGAATCCTCCCCTTTTACTTGAATGTTTTATTTCTCCCTCTAGAATTGATCATTAGGATTGAAGATTGAATATAATGTCACCAATCCTTTTGGAAGCTTGTTTGTCCTTAATTGAACCACTTGGTCCCCACATTTTTGCTCTAATTTATCCTTATTTTTTGTGGAGAATTTATCTTCTTCATGTAGGAAATTGATGATTTGTAGATAGGACCCACCAATTTTGGCTATGAAATATCTTGATAAATATAATGCAAACAAAGTGGTAGAAAATCAATTGCAGACACATCTTGCAATATTGTGACATTGGGGAAAACATGAAGTCTAAGACTTAATCCTTTGATGATTCCAATTGTTCCCACGATGTCACTTCCATTTGCACCACTTCTTTAGATATCGCTTAAAACTTTAGTCCCAGTTGATCTGCTATTTGCTTCAGAATCATTGAGTTTATTGCTCCTGAATCAGTCATACAGTTGTGCACCAAGTTGTTCTCAACAATCAATGACACATAGAATGGTGGATGATTCAAAAAAAATTTCGGTTGGCCCCCTTTTGGCTACACTGCATTAGTGAGAACATTTTCTTGATTTATAGATGATCCATTTGAGGCGGACCAATTAGCTATTGTTGCCTGCAATAAATCCTACTATCTTGGGATTTCTAGAGACTCCCACATAGAAATGCTTACATATGTTTTCTTCATTTAATAAATAATATTGAAACATGGTGAATTATTCTTTTTTTTTTCCTTACTTGACACAATATTCTCCAGGATCTTAAATGGGCACATGTGCCATTGAAACAGTGCCTTAAGCTGAATTTGTAGGTTTTAGGATATTCTTGCATTGCTAACCCTCAGGCATGGTAGGAGGTTGAGAAGCAATCGACTAGATGGTTTCCCTTCCTCTATGTTCATCTTCTTTGACCTCATGTTAGCAGCTACACCTTGGATAGGAGGTTTATTAATCTCATAAAAGTATTTTGTTTTACAATTGACTAATGTTGTTTCTATTTGAGGTGCCTCCTATGTACTTTCTTTCTTTAGATTTTCTTCATCACTTGGTTCTGGGTCACACTAATGGTCTGCACCATTAAGGCTTGATTTAGTGCACCCTTGAAGCACGTTGTTTAATTGTGAGTTTGGTTACATGGAAAACACCATTCATACTCCTATGGAAGGTTGTTTTTAAATAGATGTTGAAACTGCATTTGGATTTAGATTTACATTTGGATTATATATTTGAAATGGCCTAGCATCTTGAGGTTGTCCTTGGTTCTAATTTTGATTTACACTTTAATTGCAAGTCTGTTTGATTGAAACAGAGGCCTATTTGATTGAGCTTGAGGTTGATATGGTTTGAATTTTTGAGCTTGTTTCTTTTTTATGGTCACTACCTCATTCCCTAAAGCTTTTTGCCCCTTCAATACTTCTTGTAGTTTATTCATGACCTCCTGAAGTTCCTTGGAAGTACTAGAAGAAGTGGAGGCCTCACTATTGCTTTGATTTCTAGGAGTTGGAATGGGATTCAACTCAGGTGTTTGACTAGTTGTAGGATTTCCCATTTCCAAATATAGAGGCATAGGTGGCCTAGGTGCAAGCTTTCTTGCTTGAATTAAACAGTTCTCTTCTCTTATGGCTATGTTGTAGGCTCCTGGCAACATCGTCCCTCCCATTGACTGTATCATCATAGCTATGTCTTAATTTAGAGATTTCAATATGTAGAGAATGCACCTTGGGCAGCTAGCCTCACGGCCACTGGGATTCTATCACATGTCTTTTGGAATCAGAAATTAAAATCCGCCATATTCTCATTTGGAGATCTCTTGATTGTTGTCAATTATTCCATTAAATACATATTATCTTCCTTTTCTCCAAACTGATCACAGAGGGTTGTATTTAATTGATTCTAGTTTGTAGTAGACCATGTTGTTAAGCTCCTAAACCATTGCAAAGCCTTGCCCTTGAAAGAGGAAGCTAACAAATTAACTGCAACATCCATTTCATTAATCTCATGAATTGCATAGACATTTGCAATGTCTTAGATGTGGTCAATAGGGGTTGTATGGTTCTCTCCCATGAAGTAGGGAATGTTCTTTAATGTTGTAGCTGGAATTGGATTTTGAGAATTAAGGGTGAATTGACTACTTCCCGTGAAGTTGAAAAAGTATTTAATGGCACTTAATGAGCCATTATGATTGGTATGAGGACCCTAGTTGACTAAATGAAGGGTTTACCAGGTGGAGGTGTAGATAAAGTCATGTTAGTTGGAGATGGTGATCTTTTTGGTCTTATCCCTATCCTTCATCTACCTAGAGATAATTTTAAGCACACAAATATTCCTTCTTCTCTTGTGTAAGACCAAGTTCAAATTCTTCTCATGTACTTAAGGTTCCTATGATGCTACACCACTAATTTCTAACTCGTAGTCACCAGATTTGTTGGGAAATGAGCCTTTAAAGGCTAGGGTTTTACCAAAACACACACCCGATCTTGATAAAATGGAGATTTTTTTTGAAGATCCAAAATGTTGATGTTCGGAAGTTAAATTTTGTCTTGTAATTGTGAGTCTCTAAAATTTCAAAATGCAGACAGATTCCCAAAATATCGAAATTGAAAATCTTTTAAATTTGAAAATAGTGCATAGTGGAACCTCTCGAAATATTGAAATTATAAAAACTTGAAATTCTAAAAATTGAATTTCCAAAAGTTCAAAATCTCAAAATTTACAAATTTTGAAACTCCGAAATGGGAAATTTTTTGAAATTCTAAAAACCTAAATTCAAACCCAAAAAAAGTTTGAAATCTCGAAATTTGAATTACTTAATTGTAAAAAAATCTTAAATTTTAAAAATTAGAAATTTAGATTTTTAAAATATCCTTTTGATCTTTGATCCTCGATATATCTTTTGGTGACATTTGGGCTGGTTTCGCTCATGAAAAACCTCTCAAAAAAATTATTTTAACTTTTACCCCGTAGTAAAACTTTGAATTCCGAAATCTACTTTCTTCGAAGTCCAATTCCTTGCAAATGCCTCCAAAGTTATAGAAATGACATCTTCTCCCACCGGACGTGCCAAAAATCTTGATACAAAATCACAAAACCCCTGAATGCTTGCAATTTGAATGATTTGGGCAGTCACTGTGATTTTTCAAACATGGAGCTATCCTAAAGTGTGGGACT
This sequence comes from Taxus wallichiana var. yunnanensis, assembly GCA_018340775.1. NCBI lineage: Eukaryota > Viridiplantae > Streptophyta > Pinopsida > Cupressales > Taxaceae > Taxus > Taxus wallichiana. Next base: position 493,325,427 of record CM031239.1, read on the forward strand.
TTGTGAAATGGGATAGCTCTCCGAAGAAGGTTGGATTCCTGTCCTAACCTAGTTCCAACTACTCCAAAGTGCAGAGAATTGCAAATTTAACCCTACTCTAATGCTTTTCCAAGGGGACAAGGATAGAAGGATTGCATGAAAATTAAACCTACTCTAAGGGAAGGTGATGCACGACCAATGAGTGTTGAAAATATTACATTACATAGGAATGAAACAAGTAAATTTGAGGAGGGGTATCTAGCACCACGCATCAAAAACCTATTTCACATCCAATTTCCAATAAACACAACCCCTTTTAAACCATGCAATACAAATATGATAATGCACAATAAACTTATATGCAATGAAAAGACCATACGATACAACAAAACATAGAGAAGGGTTACAAACATCACCATACATGATTTTATTGCTCCATAAAATTGATACAATCCATTACATAGGGGCCAAAGGCATGAAATTTGTATTACAATAATAAAAAAGGGGAGGCTTGAGCTCCACAGATTTCTCATAGACAAAAAAAGGGAGGGGCAATTGCAAAGTATCCAACCCTTTTTACTGAGCCCATCCTTAAAATTTATAGAAGAAAAATAGTAGAGAGAGAGAGAGAGAGATCGAGTTTTGAAATTGCTTCAAAACCCATAAAAAAATCATCATTATTCTCCCGCAATGGTCAGTGTGGGAAGATCTCAGTAACTCCATGATTGTACTATGCCTTGTGTTTGAAGAAATGGACTTCATGAAGCACCTAGGTATGGCCTTAGCTATGAAACTTCATAATGGTTTTTAACCCACCAAACTCATTAAATTATTATCTTTGATCATTTCATACTGTCTAGAGTTTGAGAATAACTTTCCAATGACTATAAATTTGTTAAAAATGAATGAGTACAAGGGAAGTTATCATCATTTTCACACATTTTTTCTTCTCTCGAGTTCATCCTTTACCTCACCGTTGATGGCGAATCACAGAACCCCCGAATTTTTGCAACTCGATGGGTTGAGACTCTCAATTGGTCATTGCATAACATGGAGCTTTTCCCAAGTGTAGGACCTTGCGAAATCGGAAAAGCTCTCCTGGATGAAGGTTGGTTCCTATTCCTCTATTCGGATGCACACATAAAATTGGAGAGGGTTTACTAAAAACCTAAACTAACTTGCCAAGTAGACGGGGTAAGAAGATGCATAAAAAAATAAAACCTAAACTAACAAAGGTGACGCACCGAGGAATGAAGAACACATGTCTTGCCGATAAACACAAACCATTAAAATGCAATGCAAGATCATGCACAGATAAAAAATTTGCAGTGAAAGATCAGGAGGATGTAAATGAACACAGAGAGGGTTGAGAATCATCCACATACATGCATTATTTTCTCCAAAGATTGATACAATACACTACAAAATGCCAAGAGGAAAAGTTGCATTACAATTTTAGATGGGAGGTTTGAACTCCACAAATTCACCTGCCAAAGAGAAGAAGGGAGGGGCAAAACAAGAATGTCCAACCTTTAGAAAGAAGCCCCTCCTTACAATTTATAGGAAGAATGAGAGAGAAAAGAGAGAGGAATTCCAAATCTACCCCAACCACCTCCAAGTTGCATTTAATTCATCTCATTATGGCGGTAGGTGAGGACCTTAGCAAACCCAAAAAATGGTGAATTGTATTTTGAATTTTTGAAGAACTTTTTCTCACCCAATTAAATATATCCAGTTGTAGTTGGACAGAGGACCTCGTAAGCTTTCCGAAAAGTCCAACCTTGTGTGAATCTGAGCTCCCTGTGAAAAGTTATGGCCATCTGAATATCTGTGCCAGGGTTTGCTTCCTGTCGGGTGTCAATGCTCAAAATGTTACGCCTCTTGAAGATGCGCCTCAGGCGCATCCATCCTTATGTCGACATACTCTTACATGCGCCATGGGCGTGAATTTTGTCATGTCGACACTCCGTGTTGTGCGCCTCCAACCTGCGCTATGGGCACGATTTTTTGCATGTCGACATCTTCTTAGCTGCGCCATGGGCGCATCCATTTCCATGTCAACATCCTTTTACTCGCGCTGGTGGTCGACATCCTTTACTCGCGCCTTAACCTACACATCCATTTCATGTCGACATCCTTTTACCTACGCCCTTAACCTGCGCCAGGGTGCATCCATTTTCATGTCGACATCCTTTTACCTGCGCCCTTAACCTACACCAGGGCGCATCCATTTTCATGTCAACATCCTTTTACCTACGCCCTTAACCTGCGCTAGGGTGCATCCATTTTCATGTCGACATCCTTTTACCTGCGCCCTTAACCTACACCATGGCGATGCAATAAATGTCGGGGTCTGAGTTTCTTTGATTTCCATATTCTTCCGTTTGTCTATATCTACCTGAGGGGGAAGATATATACAACACCTACCTCCATGATCTCTAAAATATGAAAGGTCCATTGGATAGTGTTCTAAATCCCCTTTCGAACAAGTACAATTTTATTAAAAATGGCCAAGGGATGCTCAAAATATTCAAGTTTTTGTGAAGGCTACCATTTTGGGCTCAAAACTCACCCATCAAGCTCTGTATTGAATGTAACTCGGCCCTCATATAGCACTGAGATGGTTCTATCTTGGTGCCCAATGTTATAGCTAACCTCTTCACACATCCCCAAATGGATCGGTGGCTAATGCAACTCAGTGGGCTTTGTTTGGGTTTCGGAATTTCAATTTGGAAAACTTCAAAATTTGGCGTGCTCCACTTCAGACATTGGGTAACAGAAACCATGAAATCAACATCCAAAGTTAACTGGTCATTAAAACCTAAGACGCCAACTCACCTACTTCAAACTTTAGGCTCAATTTCTCAAATGACTTCAAACATTGAACTCGCTGCATTTCAGGATTTTGATCCTCGACATTCCCAAAATTTCCCTTCTCCAAAATCCGAACCCCGCCTAACTCGCCATATGACTCGGCCTCTGAAACTCAAAGTTTTTTTGATACGGATAAATTCCCGCTCCATTTCAAACTTTCTTACCATGGATTTCCAAAATCCATACCCCTGCATTGAATCCCAAAAGTTTGTTGACCCCCTAAAACCCCTAAGGCCATCAGACTTTAGACTCACGAGGTTTTGTACTTTTAGATCGGTCCAATGTTTTTTCCCTTGTGAACTCCAAAGCCACCAACATCCGAAGTCTAAAGTCTTCAGACTTCAGACTCTCTCCACTCCCCGACTCACTCGCTCTACCGATATATCATGATGAATTCACAAAACTTTACCCGTCATTGAAATTCTGCTCGACCCTCGAAGTGATTCCTTCGCTCTGTGCTGATTTTTACTTCATTCGACATGGCTTCGGCCATCCGCATTTCCTCCTTGCTCACTGTGTTGAGCCCATATGAGCTTGCTATTTTTATTTCTATGTGCACTACCGAACGAGCTTTGAGCTCGATCCCTTTTCTTGCACACTTCCGTGGCCGAGTTGGGCCTTCCACATCGCCCACCAGTGTATCTATTTGTCCTAGCTTGGGGAGATCGACCATTAATCTTCACCTATAACCATTAATCTGTGAACGTCCTACCTCGAGAATGATGTTGAGGCACTTCGCAAAGCTCACCATCCACATTGCTCGAGCCACACATTTTGCAACACGCCACCCCTTTGGAGACTTTTCCAAGCCCATGGTGATCTATTTTCCATTTAATATCCATCTGTCCTTCGAGCTATTTCCTTTTACAGAGATGACTCGGCTCATCTTACCGCCATGCATCCAACTTAAATTTTCAAATAACTTGTCGATTTACTCGGTGAGCCCTCTTTGACTTGCTTCCCCTATGCACAACTCTAGCTTGCTGAGCTATTTTCTATCTCTATGGGCTCAATTAGGCCCAATTGCAAATTTTTGACCTACGAACCCCATCTTTTGGAAATTTTCAAATTTCTTCATGTTAGAGTCTCATAGAGACTATATGCAAGGGGTTTTAAGGCTTGTCATGTTTTCCCTTTGATTCTACTCATTTTGGTCGGGATTTTAGGCCTACGAGGCCCGCATTTTGTCATTTTTAAAGTTGATCTTAAGAGTCAAAACCCAAAAGGGGAAAAGTTTCTCAATATGATTTTTACTCTTGAATTCCTTAAATGTGCCCTTGAGACCTTGGAAATGCTTGTGACTCAATTTCATCCCTAGGGGCCCTTTTCGGTGCTCGGGTCCCACCTACCCCTCTTGTCCATTTTTCCAAAGGTGGCAAAATGGATAATAACCACCATGAATAATTTGATTTGGTAACACCAATAATGTCCGGAATTAATAAAATGGTGAAACTAATAACAACATAGGCAATATGATGTGTTCTAATACATAAATAAAAACTCAATGCATGCTTATTGTCAACAAAGATTAAGGATGACAATTCGGTTTATGTTCAAAGATGCAAAATTCCCTCCAAGATCACCTTTAATAGTTGTAAAGCTTTATTATGTGTCACAAAAATGGAGCAATAGTGTCTTTGTTAGTGTAGGTTATTATTCATCCTTTTTATTTATTTATTAGGATAATTATTACACTTGTGTTATCCCTACACTTATTGGCTTAGCTTTCTCGTGTGTACTAGTTGTGTGGAGTTAGCTTACTAGTTATGTTGAGTTAGCTTCTCGCTTATGTGGAGTTAGCTTACTAGTGTTATGGAATTAACTTAACTACCAAGATCGATTAGTGGGACTTCTTCACCACCGATTTAGGTAGTAGTTGCACTTCCTCATCCTAATTGTACATATTTCTTATTAAATAATTCAAGTCATTGTCTTGTAATGTATTGAACATTATGAATTATGATGGATTTCCATATATGGTATTTTAGCTTTTGGTTTCGCAAAGCTAATGTGGTGTGCTATTATCATCCGAGATCCCGACTTGGAAATATTTTCTTATCATTCCTTTCATGGTGTCGAGCTATAGATGATGTAGACATCCATCTATAAGTTTTTCTTTGCAAGCAAGGGTTTATTATTTTCATGTATTCGAATTTGTTAGCACTTTTCTGCAACATGCATTTTTATGCAAAATAAAGTGTGCCATTGGATTTGGAAGGTTCCAAAACCCTAGAATCGACCAGTAAACTCGACTATGTTTTGAGACAATCAAATATAGACATTTTAAAGGGGTTTTTTTGGCACATTTCTCAAAAATCCGTACAATTATGTACAAACATATTTTTTGACTCAAAAATTATATCATCTTTCTAGTTTTTTCAAGAAACTTTCTAGGTTTCTCTCTATTTTTTAATACAAGTGCCAAAAAAGAGATATTTGTAGTCAAAGTTTGTATTACAATTGTACTTTTTGGGCACATTCTTTTTACCCTCTAGATATTTATGTTTTGATACGCCTTTTATCCACCGGATGCGATCTATACCCTCTCGAGTGCATTCTTTTATCCATTGATATAAGAGTATACCTTCTCGATGCATTCTTTTATCCTCTGGATATTTCTGTTTTGTATGATGTAGTCTTTTATCCACTGGACGCAGATTTGTACCCTTTGGGTGCATTCTTTTATCCATTGGATATTGATGTGTACTCTATGAATGCACTGATTTACCCTCTGGACATTTAGGTTTTGGGCACATGCTTTTATCCTTTGGTTGCAAGCATGTATCGTCCGGATGCACTCTTTTACCCTTTGGAAATTTGGGTGTCACGTGTACCTTTAAAAAAATCATCAGCTTTAAAATATTATTTTATTAGTATAATCTTTTAGATCTCATAACTTTTGATCCGTAGCTCAAATTAAGGTGATTTATTTTTGAAATTGTGTATTTTTCGAGATCTACGCATTGGTGAAATTTTTATACACATATTTCAAATATAAAAGGTAATTTTACTCATTATAATATTTACATGCACTCAATTATATAGTGCCAAATTTGGGAGGGTGTTGTAATTACTTGTGGGTGAAATTCGGTTGAGCCCGACGTCCTAAAATTTTGGGTATTGCATTCTTACATCTATGGGTGTATACATTTATATCTCTATTATTTGTTGAGATATTTTGGATCTGTATCTTCGACACTTTTTTTGGCATGTTGACGCCTCTCTTGTGGGGAGCTTTTCCGGTGAAGCCCAAAGGTGTTAGTTTTTCAATGTTTGAGTAGTTGGTTTCGTAAGTCATATAGATCTCGTTGTATCACTCTACTCATTCAACAGTATGGGAAGGTGTGGTGTTGATAATTTTTCTTCGGGTTTCATGTCCTTACCTTGTTACCTTGGCTTTTCTTAGATCGTGGCACTCATATTTATTTGGATCTTGTGTCCTTGCCTTGTTTCCTTGGTTATTGTTCTTAGATCGTGACACACCTATTTGTAGCAGTTGATCTTGCTTCTTCGATTTTATTTCATTGCCTTATTACCTTAGCTTTTCTTGGATCATGGCACTCCTATTTATTTGGATCTTGTGTCCTTGCCTTGTTGCTTGGTTGTTCTTGGATCGTGGCACACCTATTTGTAATAATTGATCAAATTATGTTTGGTGTTTTTAGCATTTTCGACATCACTCCATTGGCGCGCCTTCTTGCATGGAGCTATTTTGGTGAAGCCCAATGTCATTTGGTGAAGCCTAGTTTCTCTTTCCTTGGGTGTGGTGTTGATACTACTTCTTTGGGTTTCGTGTCCTTGCCTTATTACCTTGGCTTTTCTTATATCGTGGCACTCATATTTATTTGGATCTCGTGTCCTTGCCTTGTTGCCTTGGTTATTGTTCTTAGATCGTGACACACCTATTTGTAGCAGTTGATCTTGCTTCTTCAAATTTTATTTCCTTGCCTTGTTACCTTGGATTTTCTTGGATCGTGGCACTCCTATTTATTTGGATCTTGTGTCCTTGCCTTGTTGCCTTGGTTGTTCTTGGATCGTGGCACACCTATTTGTAATAGTTGATCAAATTATGTTTGGTGTTTTTTTACATTTTCGACATCACTCCATTGACAGTCTCCTTGCATGGAGCTATTTTGGTGAATCCCAATGTCATTTATTTTTTAGTTCTATGATCGAGTAGTGGATTCAAACCACAATGCATACCACACTTCTTCATATTTTATGAGTTTTTGGAACCACGCTTCGAGGATAACTTATAGAGGGAATTTTCTCTCTCTACTTTGTTATTACTGGTTTTGGGTACCTTGCGATGTCCACTTTTTCCCATTATTGTGTGTGGGTACCTCATAAGGCCTTGTTGCCAAATCCCACCTTCTTTTCACCCACCTAAGTTATGCTTATGAGAGGGTGTTAGTGTAGGTTATTATTTATCATTTTATTTATTTATTAAGATAATTCTTACACTTGTGTTAGTCCTACACTTGTTGGGTTAACTTTCTTAGGTGTACTAGTTGTGTGGAGTTACCTTACTAGTTGTGTTGAGTTAGCTTACTAGTTAGGTTGAGTTAGCTTACCAGTTGTGTTCGGTTGGCTCACTAGTTGTGTGGAGTCAACTCTACTTCTAGTATCAGTTAGTGAGAGTTATTCCCCACTGATCTAGGAGGAAGTTGCACATTCACCACCTATATGTACTTGAATTGCATCATTCTATTATATGGTGAATATGGATCATAGAGCATTGACCTGATTTGGAGCCATTCTTACCTTTGTGAATTTTGATCATATTACATTTTATTGTTAGTTATTTTGATTTCTACAATTTCTCGTGCATTCGTTTTTCATCAGAGATCCACAAACTCTAATATGGTATCAGAGCAATCAAACACCACGATCAATAAGATGAAATCAATTAGTCGAATAAATTTACATAAAACCTTTCACAAAACAAATGAGAAGCAATATCATATATTATTATGAAACTTAATGAATTACAATGAGAATGGGCCTTGCTTATATAGGTGAGGAATAACAATCTAAGAACAAGTAAAGGTCATAGATCAAGCCATAAATCAAATAAATAATTAGTCATCAAAGAAGTAGTCAAGACCATAGATTTAAGAGAGAACTAGACATCAAGGATCTAGTCAATACCATAGATCAAGGAAAGAACTATACCTAACAACTAGATAATATCTCCCTAATATCTAAATAATATAAAAGAAATATCCACACACATAAGTGGGTGAGGATAAATATAATAAAGGTAAATAAAGTACCTAGGTGAAAATGAGCTAAGGTAAATACCTACTCTAACACCCCCCCTCAAGTGAAGTTAGGGGCCAAAATAAAAGTGGCATGTCCACAGTATGAGTCCCAAAAACTAGGCCTGATGAGGTACTCATGTACAATAACTGGGAAAAAGGGACACCGCAAGGTACCCAAAACCAGTAACAACAAAGTAAAGAGAGTAAAAACTAGTTGCAAAGAATCCCAAGAAGCTCGGCTCAAAAAATGCATATAATGCTGAAGAAGTTTGGTGTGCAATGTGTGGTCCGAATCCACTTTGTTCGATCACCTAACTCATAAAAAAATGACACTTGGATTCACTGAATAGCTCCATATAAGGAGATTGTCAATGGAGTGATTTCAAAAGTGCAAAAAAAAAAACACCAAACATAATTCGATCAATCATTTGTAAATAAGTGTGCCACTATACAAAAACAATAACCAAAGCAACAAGGCAAGGACACAAACTCTAGAGTGTCATGATCTAAGAAAATCAAAGGTAACAAGGCAAGGAGATGAAACCTAAAGAAGTAGGATCAACACTACACCCTCCCATATTGTTGAATGGGTGGGTGGAGTGTAAGGATATTACTTGTATAAATTAGAACATATACAACATAATAACATGAGAGAACACCAAAATATAGATAAATGATGACAATATGATCATATAATAGCTTTTCCACTTTGAGGGGGAAACCTCCAATACCACTTCGAGGGGGTAACCTCTAAACCATACAATAACACTCCAATACCCAATATAATTAATTCCTATGTGAGCCCATATAACTAACTAAAGGGATTTTTGCCACATGTCGGCATCTCCATCAACCCATATACATTATATTATCATATCCCATGTGAACCCATACATATAACTAAGGGGATGTGTGCCACATGTCGGCATCTCCATCAACCCATATATATTATATTATCATATCCCAAGGTACATAAAGCATGGAGTGACGCTACAAATCTGTATGATTTGCCCAAAGTCAACTACTCAAACACCGACAAAATAACACTAGACTTCACCAATAGATCCCCCACAAGAGATACCATCTACATGCTAAACATGTCAAAAATACAAATAAAAATATCTCAACTAATAAGAGAGATACACTACACATGATAAAAAAACAAGAAGCATTACAATGCAGAAGGTATAAAAAGTGGAACAAGAGATTGAATGGTGGAGGAGCCACATTTGTAAAGTCCTCGCAACAAATGCCTATGTCACCACCACAAGTGATTAGATATCCACCCCAAATCAACACAGATGGATAAAGAAGATGCCTGCATATAACTTGGGCAAAATTCACAATGAGTGCATGCAAAGGAACATCAGAATGTGTGTTAGGTTGATCATGTCTATTGATACTGAAATCTCACATTTCTAAATCCCGAGTGAAGGTGAATAACTCATGTGTTTCTCATGATCCTTAGAAATAGTCGAGTGAACAAAAATAAGAGCTCTGTCAATGTGTGATCCCAATAAAGTATCTGCTTGAAAACCAATGTCATGGTGAGAATTCCACTTAACATGTGGAATAGGGGAACAATACCCTGTGAATGTCTTCCAATACCTCTAATGAAACCCATAGAATGGAGCATGCGAGAACTAAATGTAGTGGTATGCTTCTCAAAATATCCATGCATATGAGAAAAAGTAGGATACACAACATGTGTTACTAGAATAGGCACATATGTGGAAGAGCATGCAATAACAAGCCTCACAAGCTTAGGAGCATCAAGAGCAGTAATAGGCTCAAAGACTGGACATATCAATGTCAATGGGTACAAGAGCAACAACTGCAAGTGGACTAAGAGCATGGACATGTCTGTCCACAATATGATGGTGATTTTGTAGGCTAGCAAGTTTTTGTTGCATGGAGTGTATTAATGTATCCTTATCGTGAATGAGTGATTGTAGAAGATAATTTCACTTCTTGAGCGATCTATTTTCTTCTACAAATTTTATAATATCTTCATAAAGTCCACACACTTCAGAGAAAATCATATCATTCTCAGAATCCATGATAGATACAAGAATGGCTCCAATCAGCTCAATGCTCCATGCTCCATATTCACCATATAATATAATGATGCAAGTCAAGTAAATATATGTGGTGAATGTGCAACCTCCTCCTATATCAGTGGCAAATAACTCTCACTAACTGATACTAGAAGTAGAGTTGACTCCACATAACTAGTGAGCCAAATAAACACAACCGGTAAGCTAACTCAACCTAACTAGTAAGCTAACTCAACACAACTAGTAAGCTAACTCCACACAACTAATACACCTAAGCAAGCTAACCTAACAAGTGCAGGCTAACACAAGTGTAAGAATTATCCTAATAAATAAATAAAAGGATAAATAATAACCTACACTAACAGTCTTCTCCAATGAAAAACACCCCCAAGGGCCCAAAATATAAGTTTCAATCGATGGTCTTTTTATCTATCTTATATAGGATTAATAGACTACTTTGACAAAAAATATTGAGCTCCACAAGAATCTTCTATTTCAAATAATTTTTTTGGATAGTCATTCTCCTTAATCATATAATAATTTCGCAGTTTGCTTACGAGGTTTTATTATGTGTCATAACACAATACAATTTATAGATTAGAAACAAAATAGAATATGGAAAGAGTTCAAAATTATGTTCAAGACCCACTTATTAATCATAATATTTGAAGTGTGTCACATGAGAGTAAAAAAACAACCTAATGAATAAAAAAATGTAAAACATCCATACTGGTACAATACCCTACTTTTCTTCTTGAAGGAATTAGACAAAAGAGGCCTGTTGTATATGAATATAAGCAATGTTGAACACATTCTTTCAGTTCATTGAAAAAAGCTGTTATTTTTCATGTCATTTTTACGAGTTAGATCATAATAGAATTCCTATATTTCAGGTTAGTTGTTAGTTATTGTAAAGAATATTTGAATGCCAAACTTGTAAATGAGAAATTGGTTGGAACTTACAAATTCTCTTCTCCCATTCACATTTTGTTCATTTGAGTCATTAACCATGTTATTCACTTCTCTGGTAGGGATTTGGTATTTGCAGCTTCATGTGGACACCACTACTACCACGCTGTTGATTCTATGTGGCTCTCTGAAGCCATATATCATTGAGGATGACTCGCAAGTGATTATCAAAGCATTAAGGAAAGGAAAATCAAAAGCTTGATAGAAGAAAATTAAGTGGTTGTGTAAGAAATTTGACAAGGACAATTTAAGCATATTATAAGGGAGGATAACAAGGTTGTTGATTGACAACCGATGGCGACATAGGGTTGAGAGTATTTAGGAAAGGCTAGGTATGTTTTAGAGACTCATTTTCCCAAAAACTTCAAATAATTATGGCTCGGGATGCATCATTGATAACATAAAAATAGGATAAATATTAAAAATAGAAAAACTATTAAAAATTAAATTATATTAAACATTAAAAATAAATCTTGGATGATTAAATAGGGGTAGTGATCACATTGAAAGCTATGATATTCGCAAATCACCAACCCAATGATCATTCCTTCTCCTCCATATAAGCGACATGGATGACACTTGTCTTGCTTTTAAATCCCCTCTCCCATTAATTTGCATGGGCTACATTATTAGTTAAGTGGCAAGTGTGGGGCTCCACATGGTGGGGAGAGTGTTGGCTCTTGGTGCAGTATGATTTTTTCACCTACCCTTCGTTTATCCAAAATGACAAGTATCCTGTAAACTTTGGGCATTTATAAGGATTCCCGCATTTCATTGTTGGGGAAGGGTTTTGAATGGAACGGATATGTGCTTCCCCTTTCACCATCTTCTCCCTTCTTCTCGGTGGGGATTCACAAGTTATTTATTCTTGACATGTCATTTCTCCTAGTATCTTTTCTTCCTAGGTTGAATTGATTTCGCTCTAGTTTTACCCCGTAATTTTACCCTTATTTGGAAGAACCTCTTGTGTAACATAGTTACCTAAGTATAAGGTACAGGGGGACAAGGTTTCCAGATGACAATAATTTCCCAATTTTTGGGACGGTAGGGGGACAACTATTAAAATAATATACTAAAGATAATATTAAAATATTTTAACTTTATTCAATCAAATTTACTGATTTAAATTGCATTCAATGTATTTTAGGTACTTTCAAGATTAGAATTTAATGTTCTTGGTAAAAATAATAAATTTTTAAAAATAAAAACATCTGATTTATTAAAAATATTATTTAAAAATAGGGACGTCCCTCCAGTTGCCAAGTCCCCAAAACATCTAGGACATTGAGGACGTCATCAAAATCTAGGGACGATCCTGCGTAACATTGTTGCGTAATGGGTTGGTTTTTATAGAATTGTTCACATTGGGGTTGAGTGAATTGGATGATTTATTCATTGGCGATTCCCGATAGAAGGATTTTGAAATGAATTTTGACATTTTGTTGACCTAACCTTTGCATGTGATTTAGAATTTTCTAAAAAGTAGGAATGAAGAGGCTAATTAAAAATGATGCAATTGAAGGGTCTACGGCTATGGATATGTTACAATTTGGAAAAGGCAAAAACTAGACTTGTAATTTAACTCGGAGGTTATGGATGATAAATATATAGAGTACACCAATCAAGAGATTAAAACCTTTCGAGAGAAGTTGGCTTAAAAGAAAGTGGGAGTAGCCCGTAATGTTAGTGAAGAGGAGGGTGAGGGCATTGAGAAACTAATGAAAAGTATGTCGATGGATTGTGGTAGTCCATTGACCAAAGGCATGTGTTTGACATAGCTCAATAATTGACTTATCCAAACAAGCTCTCTAATGCAGCAAGATCCTTCACTTTGCATGAGGACTACCTGTTATCCATTTTTCACACCCCCGTGAAATGGATAACTTAGCAGGTCGGAACATCGACAATTGATGGAAAAAGGGAAATGATTTTGCAATATGTAGGGTAGCTCATGTTTTGGCTTAGCCAAGTTACACGGTGAATCTTGGAGTTAGTGATCGAGCTTATTAGATAATTGGCTGAGTTTGAGGATTGGTCGTTAGTTGGATGGGTGACAGTCAGGTTGGTCACTCGGTTGGACAAGTGATGATTGGTCGGCTCGGTTGGTCAACTTCTTGGATGGGTGACATGTTGGTCGGCTTGATTGGATGTGTGACAAAGTTAGTCGGCTCGCTTAGACAAGTGACAAAGTTGGTTGGCTCGGTTGGACGGGTGATGGGTTAGTCAGATGGGTGTGTCGGATGAATTTTGTGGCAGCTCAAGATGGCAAGGTTATGATTGGTCGATGGACGACCTAAAAAGAGGTTGCTTGAAATACATAAACATTGTCACACCCCTCGGGCTTAACGACCAACATAGATGGATGAATTACAGTTGTACGACATGGTTGGTCAAGTCTCCAGATTTTTTGGCTACAAGAATAGATGGGTAGTGTGTCATACGAGCAGAGATAGATGGATATCCAACCTCCTGGGTAGGATGACCCACAATGTGAATATGACAAATATCGAGTTGGTTGGTGACAAGAAGCATGTACGATCACGAAGTTTGACGTTTTCCAACCCCAATGAATTTGGAAAAAATCAGGTTAGATGGCCTACTCATAATTATATTGATCATGGTTAGATGACCTGTCTAACCCAAATATGGAAAGGAACTTGTAGGCCAGGTATTTTTCTCAAAGAGAATGGATGAAGTACAACCCAATGCGATTGGATGACTCGCAGGATGGATGAGTTACACGTCAGATGAGGGTAGGTGTATGAATGACATCCCAACAACCATAATTAATGAGGCATGGAACCCATGATTTCCCGTGCATGAAAAGTACCAAAATGAATGGTTATACATATCTCTTTAATGCATCCTGTCGGTAGGTGACCTAAATTGCTTATATATTGTAAAATTCACCTCATTTTGATGGCAATTTTTTTGAAAAAGCAAAGGAACTCTGTTAAAATCGTTCCAAAGCTATTATGAGCTAAAGGCCTCAAATTTGGGCTCGGTGTAAAGGATTTTATCTTGTTCTTATGCTATAATGGATTGTGCATGTTTTTGAGCAATAAAATTCATGTTTTTATGGCCATTTTTTCCCTAACTTGTATGAATTGCATGTTTTTCTTTGCATTATATTTATAAGTATATTGTGCATGTATCTATCTCTTTATAGGGTTTGTAGTTTGTTGTGCTTTATGAATATATGGAATTGAATATTGTCTTGGACTGTGGCGCTTCTACCAGCCCTCTCCTTCCTAGTTTTCTCCCTATCTTTCACTCACTTGGATTGTCTCACCCTTTCTTGGTGCATCACCTTCACTTAGAGTAGTTTTATTTCATGCATATTTCTATCCTTGTCTCCTTGGAAAGCATTAGGATATGATTGGTTTAACTTGCCATTCTCTGCACTTTGGAGAAGTTGGCACTAGGTTAGAGGAAGAAGTCAGACTTTCTCTGGAGGATTATCCTACTTGCAAGGTCCCACACTACAGGATAATCCCATGTTATGCAAGTTACACTGATTTCCTTGTACACAAAATCACAAACAATCAGGGGTGTTGTAATTTTGCATTAATAGATTTGGCACACCCTGTGGAATAGAGGAAGTTTTTTATTTTTGTTGGAGAAAGTTTGATGTGCTCTTGTTGTGAAATTCCATTTGGAAGAGGCTTTTAAATAACACATCCGACTCCAAAAGGGCATAATCCACTTGTTTCATATTCCAAGCTTGGCATATTTATGAGAAGAATTCAAACGAGGTCAAGAACTAGAGAGGAAGGAATTTTTGAATACTTACAGTTATCTCTAGGAAGAGGAAGAAGGGGAAGAAGATATCAAAGGTCTCCATCTCCACCAAATAGAACACTATCCACACCTCCACCTGGTAGGCCTTTCATTCAATCAACTAGAGTTCTTAGATGATTATAATGGCACATCTACAACAACAACCACCGCAAGGGCCACCGAATCCCTATGTCAATTTCACAGGTGGTATTCCACTCACCCTCAATGCACATAATCATATTCCAATGGCAACATTGAAGAAAATTCCTTACTTCACTGGGGATAATCATACAACCCCATCGATCATATTAAAGACATTGAATGTTTGTGCCATTCACAAGATCAACAAGATGGATGTTGCAATTAGGCTCCTTACTTCTTCTCTCAAAGGTAAGGCACTACAATGGTTTAGGATCCTAATAGTAGGGTCAATTACAAATTGGGATGCGTTGTGTTCAGCCATGTGCAACCAGTTTAGAGAGAAGTCGATAATCTGTCTTTGTTGGAATAATTAACCACAATCAAGAGGGCCCCGAATGAGCAGATGGCTAACTTCAACTTTAGGTTCCAATGGATGTAGGACCGGATTCTCGATTTTTGTGAGGCCAACAATGAAAGGTGCATTCCTCTACTTTTTAAGGGCTCTAAATTCTGACATAGCTATGATGATACAATTGATGGGGGGAACAACACTGCCAGGGGCATATGATATAGCTATCAGAGCAGAGAACTACTTAATTCAAGCGGGAAAGCTAGTACCTAGGCCACCTATGCCTCTATATCCAAAATTGGGGAACCCTTTACCAGTCAAGCACCTGAAATATCCCTCATTCCACCCCCTAGAAATCATATAAATAGTGAAGCCTCTACTTCTTCTAGTACTTCTAAGGAACTCCAGAAGTCATGAAGCAACTACATAATTTAGGGAATGAGTTGGTGACAATCAAAAGGAAGCAATCTTAGAGCTCTAGACCTTACCAGCCTCAAGCTCAAATGAATAGGCCTCCATATCAGCCTAACAGGCCTCCCTCATGAAACAAAGAAAATTCCAAACCAAGGGCAATATCAAATTGTCAGGCCATTTCAACCTTATAACCCAAATGCAGTTTCAACATCAATGGCTTTGGTTCCTAATCAGAACAACATTGCTCAAGAGTATGAATGGTGTTACCCCTGTAACCTACCTCATAACCAATCAACATGCTTTAATGGAGCTTTGAATCAAGCCTTGATGGTGCGAACCGTTGGGGTGACCTAAGAGCCAAGTGAGGAAGAAAATCAACAAGCACCTCAGTAAGAGACTCCTCCAACTAAAACCATGCATAGGTCAATTAGAAGTCAAGGAATTTTGTGGGGTTAATCAATCTCCTTTCCATGGTGTGGCTGCCAATACATGGTCAAAGAAAAGGAACATAGAGGAGGGGAAATCATCTAGTCCATTTATTTCTCAGCCCACTCTCACTCAACAAGGAGTTGGCAGCCAAATCCAGCTCCTAATGCACAAATCCAGGTCAAGGTAGTTGTTGTAAGAGCCCCCAATGTACAAAATCATCCTAGGACACCAAATGGCGCGGTAACTCATGGACCAACCCAGGTACTGGAAAAGGCCATGCCCATCAAGGGATGACAAAGAGAAAATCCACCCCATTTTAATATCATTGATCAGATGAAGAAGACCAATGTCAATATTTCCATGTGGAAATCATTGGCAATTCCAGGTAGTGATATTTGTTGTAAGGAGATATGGAAAATTGGTCCCCTTCTAATGAGCCATCCAAAATTAGGAGAGGGTTATTACTAACACCCTAGAACAAGGAGAATGTCATTTAGGTAAGAATGTGAAGCCTCCACTCGTTCTATGTCTCATTGATCATTGGGGATAAATTAGTGCACAATTGCATGATCAAATTAGGGGTGAGAAGCTCGGTAATGCCAAAGCAAATTGCTGATAAATTGGGCTTAAAATATGAGCCAATATTAAAGGGAGTAGTGCAATTGGATGGGACAACAATAAGCACAGTTGGAGTGATCAAAGAACTAAGCCTTACACTCCATGCTTTCCCGAATGTCACAGTTCTACAGGATGTATTGGTGATTGATTTTCCACCACTATTTTCCTTGTGCCTTTCGAGGGATTTTACAACCAATATTGGTGGGTACCTATCATTTTATTAGTCCCACATGTTATTCAAGACAACGAATGGAGCTAAGGCTATGATCAAGTTGGAGCTAATTACCAATTTTTAAATTGAGCCTTATGTTCCCGACCCAATCAATGCAAATTGTACCATATTCAATCAAGAAGAATGCTTAGAGGCTCAAGAGGAAAACACAAAGGTTGGGAGTATTCCAGACCTAACACTTGATGATTGGGCTCATAGGAGACATGCTTTTGATCCATACAAGGAAATGGAAGAAGCTAAGTTGGGATTTTATTGTCTACATGAGGAGAACTTGCCCACCCCCAACCTCACCAAGCCATAAAAAGGATGAGAATGAAGTGTGGCAGCTTTTTTTTTAATGGTTCAAGGAGTAGGAAAGGTGTTGGAGGAGGTGCAATGATTTTTTCACCACAAGGTATGAAGTAATACTCAACTTTCATTTTCAGTTTTCTTGTTCAAATAATACAACTGAGTATGAGGCTTTAATCCATGGGTTGCATTGGGAAAGAAAGAGGGGTATTAAAAACTTGCAAGTGTTTGGGGATAGTGAGTTAATTTTCAACCAGGTTAGAGGACAACATGCTGCTAAGAATGATCTACTCAAGCCTACAAGCATCGGGTATGGGATCAGATTGAATACCTTGAAGCATTCAATATTCATGCCATAACGTGGAAGAAGAATGAGGCCACGGACTTGCTCATAGAAATTGGAGAAATATTTGATGTGGTGGATAGTATCAAGAAAGATAAAGTGCAACCACATATTCATGTCATTGTAAGGCCAGCTTGTACCAAATAACAACATAACTAGAAGGAATTTTAGAATGATCAACATATCATTAATTTTTTATAGGAGGAGGCTTAGTTCTTAGCTAAAAATCAGGAAAATGTGGAGCATGAATACGAGAATCAAATAGTGGAGCTATGGATAAACAAATTTCCAAAGGGTTTAGTGACTTTAGAGTGAATATTCAACCCAAATGATCAATTCCGAAAAGAGAAGAACAACATTCAAGTCAAAAAGAAGCATTCTAAGCCCATTTCAGTTGGAGAAGGTAAGACGCTCCAAATAGGCAAGATGAGTAGCTGAACGGAAAATTATGACCTTGTGCAGCTTTTCTAGGAATTCCCAAATGTTTTCATGTAGAGCTATGAGGATTTGAAGGATTTTAACCCAAAATTGAAACAACACAGCATTGAGTTGAATTCAAAGGTTAAGCCTCTGAAGAACAAGCAAATTTCAGTCAATCCTCATATAGAACCTCTCATGAAGGAGCTAAATAAGCTCATTGAGGAGAGTATCATTTTCCCGATCAAGCACTCAAGTTGGCTAGTAAATATGGTGCACGTTAGGAAAAGCAATGCAATAATTAGGATGTGCATGGATTTTCAGGATTTAAACAAGGCCTCCCTAAAGGATCACTATCCACTACCCTCCATGGAGAAAATTTTGTAGGTAGTGGCTGGTTCAAAATATTCTCCCTCTTAGATGGATATTTGGGCTATAATCGATTATGGTGAAAGAGGAGGATTAGTTCAAAATAACCTTCACCACAAAATGGGGCACCTATGCCTACAGGAAGATTTCATTCGGGCTATCAAATGCTAGAGCAACATTTCAATGAGAAATGGATATGGCATTTAAGGGGATGTTAAATAAAATAGTGCTTTTCTATCTTGACGACATCACTGTATTTTCTAAAAATGTAGAAAGTCACCTCTTTCATCTCAGACAGGTCTTCCAAAGGTGCAGGAGGTTTGGAGTGTCCTTGAACCCCAAAAAGTGAATATTTCTGGCACATGAGGGTAAAATTCTAGGCCATATCATGTTGAAGGAAGGACTAAGAATTGATTTGTAGAGGGTAGAATCCATCCATGCTCTACCATTACCAAGTCATAAGAAGGCTCTTCAAAGCTTCTTGGGGAGGGTAAACTTATTTCGGAGGTTTGTATCAAATTTTTCTGCTCTTGTGAAGCCATTAATAATCATTTTGAAAGATAATTTGGCATTCAAATGGACAAAAGAGAGAAAATATAGTTTTGAAGCTACGAAGCGTGCCATATCTCAAGCTCCAACTCTCATTAATCCGATTTCTCCAAAGACTTATTTCTATATTCCTTCAAAGGGTTCGAGACACCATCTCTGCAATATTGGTGCAACAGAGTAAGGAATGACTAGAAAAACCTATTTCATTCTTCAAACCAAGGCCTTACGACTATGAGGTAAGATATTCATTCATTCGAAACATTTCCTTTTCGTGATTAGAAGGTTGAAGAAGTTCAAACATTTAGTGTCAAATAATAGGATTCATCCACTAGTAACACATGCTTTGGTAAAAAATATTTTCTATTAAACAAGGACCCCAATGAAAAAGGATGGCTAGGTAACCAAGGTCATGGAATATGACATTGATATTAAGGTGGCCTAAAGACTTATAGACAATCTTTATCAACAAATGACATTGAATTGATTTTAAATTTTTTTATCTCATCCAAGATGAAGGCTCTTCTTGAAATGAAATTGCAAATACCATTAAACTATCACAGGGATGAGATCCTGTGTGATTTCATAAAGATTTCAAAATAATATTGCAATGGGAACAAAATAAACTATTTGCAAACATTCTGAGAAAAAATAGACACAAATTGCTAGAGATTAGACACAAATTAACTTCAAAATTGCTTAGATTCATCAACAGGGGAAAGCTTCCAGAGAAATCTCAGTGCTCGTCAATGGCTATACATATGCAACCAACTTGACACGATGGAAAATCTAAAACAGAAGAAAATAACATGTTATCTTAGGTTGGTCTCTTCGTAAGACGACTTTCTTAATTTTTTTACGAATTTAACCTCTGACCATTTGCAAGAGTAATCTCATTGCATTTATACATTTTTCTCACTCTATTTTCCACCCAAAAGAGAAGAATATTCAAGGGACCTTTTCTTGTTAACAATTTGTTTCAGAAAACAAACTTTAACAAATTCGAACTTGGAAGCTACCAGGTGGACCAATTATGAACTGATCATGTCTATTGGGCCCTTAAATAATGACTAGGATGCCATGACATAAATTTTTGGGGGTCCTTCTAATCATTCTGATTCTGTCATGTGAGAAATCCCTTTTTAATCATTTTCTAGAGACTCTGCACAGCTGGACATGACAGGTAATATTTTTCACTCTCGAGGAAACACCTTTTCCATCTTTTGCACCTGCACTTTCATCATTTTATCCCTTTTCCCTCTCTTTCATCTGCAATTCTTCCCGCATCCATCTCCTCTGGTAATTCCCATTTTTGTAAGTGCCTGAGCAACTCCAACTTCAAAATATCAACCTTAACAATCCTTGGACTCATAATTTAAGTTTTAAATCCATTCAAAGGCACCTTACAGATAGAGACAATAAAGAATTTCATCAAAGAACGATGAAAAACAGTGCGTATTCGCGTCTCCAAGAGTCTTGGAGAAAATGGCAAAAAATAAGTGAAATGCACACCAACCGTTGATCCTACCCCTTTTCCACTTTATATCACAGCCGTCCATGTTTTTCCTTGGTGCAATTGCAAAGGAGAAGTGCATAGGAAAGTCCCAAACAAGCGTGGGCCTTCCACATACCTTGGACCCAAGAAAAATACCTTTTGGCCTTTGAAAAGTCTTGGTCAAAAAAGGAGCCAGCGAGAAGCCTCCATTTCTCAATGGCACATTTTGAGATGGTCCCCAAAAGTAGAGACCCCAAACAAGCGTGGGATCAACATGTGTCTCGGTTCGGCGAGTCTCATTAAAATTTTTAAGGTTCAGGAAGGCCCTCCCGGCACTTCTTCAAAATAAAACTTAGGGGCCGGTCTGCAAACAGGCGCAGTCCCTCCACATATCCCATGCCTTTAGAAATTTTCTTGAAAAGTCTAAGTATGGGAAGACCCAGAAGAAGCCTCTAAATGTCCTCATGGCATAGCTTCGATATGGTGCCCAAGAGCGGAGACCCTGAACAAGAGTGGGATCACAATATGTCCCAGGCCTTAGAAAATTGATGGAAAAGTTTAAGTACAAAGCGAGAGCCGGCGGAAGCCTCCACATGTCTCCCTATCACAATTATTAAGGTAAGACCCTGAGGCTGATCCTCAAATGAGCACCAGCCCTCCACGTGTGCATGGTCCGACAAAACTATACCGTCCTCATAATTTTTTTCTAAATCTGGGAAAAGTAGTAGAAACCTCCACGTGTCCCCCTGGCACAACTCCAAGGCCAAACCAAAAGGTGAATTTTCAAATGAGCATCGTTCCTCCACGTGGAAAAGTTTTGGGTTGAAGCAAGCCTTAGATTTTTAAAGTGCCCCTCTGAGCTGCATGTAACCAAAAGGGCCACATTTCCACTGATCTTGAGATGTAAATTTGACCAAGAAAAATACACCCATCAAATCGTAAAATGTAGGAGAATCGCCATTTGAGCCTGGAAATGAATTTTTATCAAGGAGAAAGAAATTAGAAATGTTATAAGGCTCAAATATGATCCTTCGAGCTACATCCAATCACGTTTCCACAAGTATTTTGGATAAAAGTGAAAAGGACAAAAAAATGTGGTTGTGGAAAATGGAAGGAGAGGAAAAACCTGAGTTTTACGCCCATTTTACATACTCTTTCACATGGAAGAGGGAGGAAAAAAAAATTGGATTTTTAAGTGATCCTCAACCAAGGAAGGGACGGATCGTGACAACCAAATGGAGGACAAATTCATCAAGCACCAATACGGGAGATAAAAACATGACAGAGGCCTCAAACAGATGAATTTCAATGACAAACGGGTGAGATTAATTTGAACACCAACATCGGCTTCGACTTCAAGGATGGGCACTTCTTATGAGTGCCAAAAGAACAAATAATAGAACAAGTGCCATAAATGCAGACCATTGGGCAATGGAGTCAAAGAAAATTTTTGCAGAGAAGAACAATAATAACCAACTCCCCCAAGGACGAATCAAGAAGCCAACAAAACCAAGTCACCAACGACCCAAAACAAACAAAAACATAGAAGCGAAACGAAAACAAAGAACTGTACACTATACAATGGAGTATACCTTGATTCTGAGAAATTAATCAAGGAAATGTTTCAAATGCCTTCCATTAACAGAAATTCAAGTAGTTCCCCATCTAAGTCTTTTAGGAAGAAGGTATTTTCACCAATTCAAATATCAATTGAATAAGGGCCCATCTACAATGCATCAAATTTACCATGCTTTCCTTTATCTTCATGCTTATTATCCCATAAAAGCACAAGATCCCCAATGCTAAAAGTTCTGGAGTCACCTTTTTGTCAAATAACTTCTTCAAATTTTCTCTGAACTTCACATGCCGCTGATGGGATGCCCTTCTTTCTTCATCTAACTCAATAATTTGATTGATTCAAGCATCATATGGACTAACTTCTTGATCTTCAATTTGTTGAACAAACTGAAATGAAGACAATTGCAAATGAAGGGGCAACAAATATTGAATTCCATATACTATCTAAAATGGGCTCTTACTCAGAGCTCTCTTGATGGTGATTCTCACAACCCAAAAAACAAACTTCAGTTACTCACCCCACTTCCTTTTGTTCAGCTCCAAGGTTCTCCGAATGATCTTCAAAAATTTTTATTACTGGACTCAACTTGTCCATTTCCTTGGGGATTTTAGTTAGAAGCATATGTTAAATTGATCCCATACTCTTTGCACATTTCCACCAAAGGTTTGGCTCTGAAACTCATGGCATTATCAACAACAATTTTAGTTGGCACTCCAAATCTGCATATGATTTGATTCAACATGAATTCCATGATAACTTGGTGTGTTTCCTTCTTGGTGGGGATTGCTTCTACCCACTTAGTGAAATAATCAGTGGCTACAAGAATCCATTTATGACCAGCACTGGAAGGATCATAAATTTCCCTAATGAAATCCATTCCCCATTGTCTGAATGGGGCTTCAACTGACACAGTATAAATAAAGGGAGTCTGAAGCTTCATTCTTCCAAAGAAATGTAGACAACTTTCACATTTTCTAACCAATAGAGTTTTATCTTTGAAGAGAGTTGGCCACTAATAACTAGCCCTCAAGATTTTATGTGTTGTAACTCTTCCAACAAAATGTCCCCCACAGACTCCTCCATGGAGATCAAAAATTATTTTGGGGGCCTCATCTTCAGTAATGCATCTCAAGAGCACTCCCTCGGGGTTCTTCCAAGATAACCCAAAATTAGTAATGACATACTTCTGAGAGGCTAACTTAAGAGCTCTTTTCTGATTTTTACTCAAATATTCAGGCAACATAGATGTCTGAGATAAAATATTATATCTTTGTACCATTCAGAACTTACCAAATTTTCAAGGACATCCACCCTTTCTCCTTCTACTTCATTCACCTCAATAGTTTTCAAGTTTCTCTCAGCCATAAGATTAGATAGGCCCAAACCTCTTACCAATTTTGTGGTTTTGATATCCATGTCATACTCCTACAACTTGTTCACCCATCTACATATTTTGCTTGAGACCTCCATCTCTGACAAGATGTCTTTCACCATGGTGTGGGGAACATAAGCAACAACTTTAGAGCTCAATATGTAGGGTCTGAAAACCTTTGTTGATTTCATCGAGACAAATGCTTGCTTCTCCATGATGGTGTACTTCAACTCATCTCCCTGTAATGCCTTACTTAAAAAGGCAATTGTCTCTCAGCCCCTTCATCATCCTTCTATAACAAAAAAATGCAATGGTGTTTTCTAGAAGCAAAAGAAAACACTTGAAAATGATTCTTGTAGTTTAGGGCTGCCAAAACAAGGGCATGCTTTAGTGCTTATTTGATCCCATTGAAATCTTGAATGGAAACTTCTTCCCATTTGATAACTTGGTCCTTCTTTAGCATGCTAGTAATGGGGATGGTCAGCTCAAAAAAGTTAGACACAAATATTTTGATAATGTTTATTTGTCCAAAGAAGGATTGAATTCCCTTCTTAGTTATTAGAATTGGAACCTTGCTGATAACTTCCACTCTCTCTGGATCTATCATGACCCCTTCTTTTGATACAATGTGACCAAGTAGCTTTGCATTTTGCATTCTAAAGTGACACTTCTTGGGATTCAATGATATGCCATAATCTCTACACCTTATCAACATTCTCTCCAAGTGTTACAAGTGATCATTTCTTTTTCTGGAAAACACAGTTACATCATCTTGATAAACAACAATGAAGTCATTGATATAACCAGCAAATGCCACATCCATTGCTCTTTGGAAAGTTTCTCTAGCATTTATTAAGCCAAAAGGCATCCTAACATAGACATAAGTTACCCAAGGAGTAGTAAAGGCAGTCTTCATTCTTTCGACTCCTTCACAACAACTTGATTATAGTCGTGAAACCATCCGAGTGGATAACAATTCGAACTAGTTACCGGTTGTAGCATATTCTCCATGTTTGGTAAAGGGTAATTATTCTTTAGTGATGCTTTATTCAGGTTCTTGAAGTCTACACATAGCCTTATGTCACCATTATTTTTCCTGACAGGCACTAGGTTTGACAACCCAAGAAGAGTACCTTATGGGTTGAATGATCCCTCCATCCATCAACTTCTTCAATTCTTCTTACATATTCAAATAAAGAAGTAGATTGATGGGCCTCTATTTTTCCTAAAAGTCTTGGAATTAGACTCAAGAGGAATCTCGTGTTGGAACAAATCTTCCTTGTACGCCTTCAACTCAAAGTAAGACCAAGCTAGGCAGTCTTGATATTTCTTCAGCAATTGAATATAGGATTGCTTCTCTTCCTTGTTGATATTGCTTCCTAACTAGAATTTTCATGGATTTTCCTTTGTACCTAGGTCATTCTCTTCCACATCTCTTGAAACAGACATATTTCTTTTAATAATGCAATCAACATTATCAAAGTTTGACTCAAGAGCCACCAAACCTCTGGGAATCATGTTTGTCTTCAACTAGATGATGTCTTTTCCAAATAATGTTTCCTTTCCTTCAACAACACACACCATTGGTTCCCAATCTATATTTTGGTTAGAAAACTTGCCTTGGTTCTACATAAACTATTTCACTCTGGGCATCATCATCAAACACTTGCCAATTTTTAACGTTATCAGGGACAAATGGCCTTGTTAGTATTTCAACATCATACTCACAAAATGGAGACACTATACAATTCCCAAATTTGGATCCTAGCACTGCTAACTTGTCTACAACAACATTAAACTTTCTATCATGGTGCACAATATTAAAAGATTCAAACATTTCAATCAAATCCTAGACTACATGCTTGTATTGTTTCATTCTCTAATTGTTAGTAGCATACAACTTTCTTATTTTCTTGACAATCAATTTTGAATCCCCTTTGACAATGACATCCTTTATACCATATTTCCATGTAATTCTTAAGCCTAATAACAATGCTTCATATTCAGCAATGTTGTTAGTGCATTCAAAGTTAAGTTTGAAAGAAAATACAAACTCTTCTTGGCCTAGGAAATCAAAACAATGCCAGCACCATTTCCAAACTTGGAACAAGCTCCATCAAATAACAAGGTCCAAGGTAAACCCACTTGTTCAAGACATTTACACTGATCAATCTTGTGCTCCTTGCCATCGTAAAAACCCCAAAAAGTTATCTGCATCTACATCAGCATATAACACTTCATAAGAAGCATTATTTGGATCTTCAATGAGGTGCAACATTTTCTTCTCTCCATACATTTACAAGGCTACCTTCAATTGGAATGGTGGCAAAAGACATATCCATCTAAAAACTTCCACCAATACTTGCAGCCCACTTTCTTGATAATAGTGTGCCCCATTTGGTAGGGCAATCAACAATGACAACATCAAGTTTCAGGTTCTTACCCAGATAAGCTGCAAGTTGTACCACCAAACCTTTCACACACCCTATAACTGGGACCTCTCTAGAATCCATTACAATACACTTGTCATAAGCTGATGTCACTTTAATATTCAATTCATTCATGACTTCCATAGGCATAACATTTCATGATGCTCCAGAGTCAAACATACAATTGTGTAAAGAATCTGTCTTTAATAATTAGTGTTGTAAAAAATGGATCAATATTTAACTGAGACTCAACTAAAGATGTCCCCAAGTAGACTTCAGGTGGTTCACCTATCTCCTCTAATGCTGGTGGTTTTTCTAGGTCTGCAATGGTTGGAGGAGGAGTATTTACATTATTTATATTTCTTCCTTGGGCACTCCTATCCTCTTCCAACCCCAAATACTCAAAATCCCTCTTCTTATGCTTAGGAATCCTAAGCAGTTCCACAATTGGGACATAAATCTTGATCTGACTCAAGACTTGGGCAATGTCATAGGGAATGTATTTGGGCAAAGAAACATTTGGAGAAAGGTTGACAAACTCATCAGATGACACAAGGTTTTTAACATTTTGGGCATGGACGGGAACACCAATTCTACTTGAGACAATAGGGCCTTTACTAGATGCATATTTCTTTGGAGCCTATTTTAGGACATTGGTGAGAATTGGGGTCTTTGTTTTGGCTTGAGGCCTTGCCCCTTTGAAAACTTTACTTCTTGTGTTATACTCTATTTCTTAGGCCACAACATCATTCATTAGTAGTTGTCTATCCTCTTCTGATGGGATTCCTCCATTGTAATTTTTAATCAATAGAGCTCTTAGGTACTCAAAATCATTATTAGGAAGTTAAAATGCTTGTACCATATCTATTTCTAAAGCATGTGAAGGAGGAAGAAGAGGTACCTGGTGAATGCAGTCCCAAAAACTTGCAGCAATTCTTGCAC
This sequence comes from Taxus wallichiana var. yunnanensis, assembly GCA_018340775.1. Classification (NCBI taxonomy): domain Eukaryota; kingdom Viridiplantae; phylum Streptophyta; class Pinopsida; order Cupressales; family Taxaceae; genus Taxus; species Taxus wallichiana. The sequence continues at coordinate 493,352,313 of CM031239.1, forward strand.
TTATTACCTCAATCGAAGTTTCTCCTTGTTGTGAGCTTGTAGATCAGTCCACCATGCATGCATTTTCATCAATGTTGTCATCATCATTAGCTTCTTCAACTAATTGATCTACTTCACATGGAAGGTGGGGTAAGAAGAATTTTTCACACCAATCCATTTGATTTGTCTCTTCAATAACACGACTCTGGCATTTAGAGGATCAGACACTACTCTATTCTCCCTAGCTTGGGGTTGTCTAGCTCCCATGGGTCCTTTACCTCTATCATCAGACCGCAGATCATTTATAGGATGATTTTCATGTCTGTCTTGTCCTTGTTGCCTATGCTAACCCTGAGAACCTTGTCCAATTCCTTTTTCTGCCCTAGCCAGCTTGTAAGATATTTCTTTGATAGCCCCAACCAAAGTCCTTACAACTTCCTCAAGATCCACAACCTTACTTGATTGAGGCTTCTCAGGGTTGATCAGTTTAACACCCTCCCTCTTAGGAGGTTTTCCAACTACTTTGATGTTGTTCTCAATTTGTAGAGCCATGGTAAAGGCCTGCCTCAAATTCCCATGGTTCTTATCCCTCAAATAGTAAGCAACTTTCTTATCAAATGCATCTGAATACTTTATCAGACATGATTCATCACATGGCCTCAAATTAACAGGTAGTATTCTTAATATTTTTTAAATCTAGTGTTGAAATCATGCACTGATTCATTAGGATTATTTTTTATATTTTCAAACTCTGATAAAAGAAACCTAGGGTCTGTTTTATCACCATATTGCATTCTAAAAGAATTATTCATCTCTGTCCAGGAGTCAATGGAATTATCTGGCAGAGATTTATACCAGTCCCTTGCATCTTCTTCTAGAGTATGGATAAATAATTTAATGTATACATCCTCAAACTCTATTTTGAAATCCTCCATCATATTGACAAAGAGTTTCAAGTGTTGATCACTAGTTATTGCATTATTTCCTTGAAACTTAGGCAATTTGTTTCTTACATCTTGTGGCACAACATTTGGATAGCCATCCATGCCTCTAAAACTGATGGGACCAAAAGTATTAATGACAAATGGAGGTCTGGATGCAAGTTGAGCCATATTATTTTGGGAGGTGATCTTACAGAAGAAACAAAATGATGAGGAATGAGGGATCTGAGTGGTACAGGGATAAAATTTTTAGAATGACTGCCCTCTAAAGGATCTGTCTCTTAGAAAATTCCATTATATTTTAAAAATACAAGGGTAGATTGAGAAGCAAATGTTTCAAATACAAATGAAGGCCCCTCTCCATATGGATAATTTAATTCAACAAAGAGACTACCTTATTCAGATTCACTTGAGGAAGTGTTGCAATCTTCAATCATAGGCTGATCAGTTTCACCAATGGAGATCTCCTTTCTTGATGCTTGATCTCCAACAACTTCCGATTCTTCTTCCTTCTTAAGTCATCCTTCCTAGTTCTAGAAACAACTTTCGGTAGGGTCTCTCGCGAAGAAAGATCTTCTTCCTTCCGATTTTCAAATATCGGCGATAAATTACAATTGTGAGGTCAAGACACGGCATTTATCAAAATTTCATTCAATGCGGAGTCACCACTAAGGATTTTCACCTTAGTTGTGCAAGTGCACTAAATTTTGTCTCTAGATGTCTATCAACACTAAATTAATGCAAAGCTTACAAGATCTGCTCTTCTTTTACCCAAATTTATCAATGGTGATACAAATCTTAGTGTAATAACTATATAAGCTGGAAATATTGCACTCAAACTCACAACTTTGAACAATTCTTACAGATCTGAAAAAATAATGATGTTTTAGCAATGTATTTGCACTTTAAAATCTGTAAAAGCATTACCAAGGTCTGTACACATACACCTTTGTTCAAATAATTCAAAGAGTCCCCGAAAATGGCGCCATGAGTGTTGGTATCCAAATTTGTTCTCCTTTTCAAGTCGAGTAAGTAACACAGATTTGACAGGAGCTTAGAGGCAGATAGATCATATTGTGTGTCATTTTGTAGCCGGGGAAGAGATCTAACTGGCCCTTTCTTACTCAAATTTGTGGAGAGATGGATAACACCTTGTTATCCCGTAAAATTGACAAGGGCAATTTTACCGATAACCATACCAAAAATTTTGTTCCGATCCCTCGTTAGGGATCCCTTGCATTCGAACATTGCAAAATCCCTTTTCCGGGAAATCTGGTTTTCCGAACTTAGTCATTTTTGGTCTTTTGGTTGGGCGCATGGAATTGCTATGTAACATCACTTTTTGGTGCGCCCCCTTTAAAACCTTTAGCGCATGGTTTTTCATGTCGACAAACCTTTTGGTGCGCCCTCTTTAAAACCTTTAGCGCATGGTTTTTCATGTCGACAAACCTTTTGGTGCGCCTTGATATGTTGAAACTTCCTCACAGCGTGCGCCAAGCGCATGCGCCTTTATGTTAAGGCAACCCATTTGTTGCGCCTCACTCCGGTGCGCCAAAGGCGCGCATAATCTTGCGTTGACACTCCTTCCAGTGCGCCAAAGGCGCATATAGCTCTGTGTTGTCATACGCTTTGGTGCGCCAAAGGGCGCATGCTTTCCTATGTCGACAGCAACTTTGGTGCGCCCTTTGCAAAGTTGGTGGCGCATTTATTGCTGATTCATATATATATATATGTATTTGCGCGCCCACAAATGTCATTATCTCCAGACGCAAAACACGTGATTTCTATTCTCTGAGCCTGTCAGCACCTGCCCTGTCGTTGTCAATGCGTTGTGGACCCGTGTGCACGTTTTTACTATTTATCCGGGTAAGAGGTTCTTATCTCTTTCGTGTGTTTGACGTTTTTGGGTTCTTTGTGCTTGTTGGTTTGGTTGGAAATATCAAAATGTTGATCTAGCCTCCCCCTTTTTGCTGTCTATCCATATCCCTCCCCCTCTGTCCAGATCTGCTGGTAGGGGAAGTTGTCTGAAAGCATGGTTTTATTCCCTTTTGGTTAAACCATTTTATTTCCCAAATAACCCTGCAAAAGAAGAGAGAGAAATGGAGAAAAAGAAGACTGTTTTTCCTTTGGCGCATCGGCGCGTCCTGCAACATCAAAAATAGTTGCGCCCCTTTGGCGCATCTGTCCCCCTCGCAACATGAATAAAATCTGTGCCAATGGCGCACCCATCACGCCTGTTGCATCAAGAACCTTTGTGCCCTCTTTGGCGCACCAACCTTCCATGTTACATCACATAAACATGTGCCTCCTTGGCGCACCCTGCATTTGAGCAACATCAGCTTAATCCACGCTAAGTACTAAGTTTCGAAGGCGCAGGCACCTTCCTCATTGCAAAAACATCATGTTGTGTAAACCCTCCGTGCGCCGCGCCAAGTTGCCTTTGGCGCACGAGAAGTTCATGTAACACAAAAGATACATGCGCCTTTGCGCGCCCATTTCCCATGCAACATGAAAAATCTATGCGCCTTTGGCGCATCCTGTCCCTCTGTTACACCAAATCTCCATGCGCCCTTTACAAAAATGTACCCTGCAGTCTCTATGCGCCATGCGCCTTTGGCGCTGATTTAACCTTTGCAACACCTCTTTTCTGTGCGCCTTACCTATTTAGCCCTGTAAGCTGCAGCTTTCATGCGCCCTGCGCCCTGAGCCTCAAAATCACTAACTCTTTCTTCTGTTAACATTTCAATGGAAGATCAAATGGCTAATACAACCTTTTTGGATTGGGTCTCGCTTCTTCTTCGTGCAGATCAACAACTAAGCTCGAAAGAATACATGTCTACATCAAGCAGGAGACCTACCAAATCCAAAGGCAAGGCCAAACTTACAGAAGAAGAGATGAAATACAAGTATCAGAGAGTCAGAATGCCTGACTCCCAGGCCGAATGTGACCTAGACATCAGAGACTCAGAATTGGGTCACATTGATATGGAGGAATTCTGGGTCAGAACTCAGAAGGTGACTAGAAGTCCATGGATGGACAAACTAATGGGCAGTGCCCTACACTTCGCTGGAGGAATCCCAGTCAGCACCGTCAACAATGAATTCATGATGGTGGTCACCCGGTGCTACAACAAGGACACAAGGTGTGTCGTAAATGACAAGGGCGAGGTAGTCATTAACCTCACTACCCGCCACTTCGAAATAATACTCGGCATCCCTCATCACCGGCACTTTGTGGCCGTCAGCCGAGAGGATTGTATTAAGGCCTGGGATGATAACGAAGATCAGTGTATGCAGCTGATGAACGAGGTCTATTTGAAGAATAAAAAGGTGGTGACCCGATGGCCTCAAACCATCCACCGCAGCGACTTCTCAAATCACATTCCTGAGTAGGGTCTTTGGGCTGCCTGACGCCCACTTTTTCCATAAATGGATGCTGCGGTACTTGGAGACCATGAACAAGAACGTGCCCGATCAACACTTTTGCTGGGGAGAAATAATAAGCAGCACAATCTCCGAACAGCTTCAACAATTTCTTACAACGGGAAGTTTCTACATGAACTCCTATGTTGTCTATGCTGCAGTCGTCAGAGAGAGACTACCCAGGCCTGATACGAAGTGGAGTTTGGCCTCAGGTCAAAATATATGAGTACTACCCAGAATTGAGGCTGGAGAATAGCATCTCTCAGTTCACAAAGATTAACGATGTGTTTTTCTACCACATCATCTGCCTATTGAGGCCAAATATGACTTACGGTCGCACGACCAAGAGCATAGCGGCAGCTACTGAGAAATGGGGGGCCCTGTTCACCCAATTTCCCACATTCACCTATCTGAGGGCAGCCAACTTCTTGGGAGAGCCGACCAGACTGCCGAGGTATGCTGGGCCCAAGCTGATTTTGCTAGAGCTGTCAAGATAGCTGATTACATATCACGAGAAGTGCCTCAAAAGAAAGAAGGGTGGAACTCCTTTCCCCCTCACAGTAGGCCGATATACATGCCTTACCCACCACAAGGCAAAGATATGTTCGCAGAGCTGGAGCTGCTCAATTTGAGACATGATTTCCCGGCCAGGCCTACCTTCGACCCAAGGAATTGTCTGCCAAGGGCAAAGCTTGATCCAATCCATGTCCCTCAGATCGAGGACATCTACATCGACATCATCCATGAGGTTGAGCTCAGGAGAAAAGATCATTCTCGCTTAGCCTTGGCAGAAATCATCCAATATGGGATAGCAATTGTCCCCAAAGGCTTCCAAACTACGGAAGATGAAATAGACCAAGTATATACTAACACGGATGGGGACAATTGGGCTTTTCCGGCCATTGATCGAACCAAGGCACCTCAGACGATCGAGGAAAGGGTCAAGGAAACTCTGCGCGAGCAGAGCATTGGTGCCGGATGAACGGGTTAATCTACCTTGGGGTTGATTTCACAACCTCCCCACTGGGTAACGCACCTCCTCGATCCAAGCAACAGCCTAAAGGCAAGGGCAAAGGCATAGAGGGTGAATCCAACACCACTCAGGAAGAAGCTCCAGCAAGTCCTCCTTCCGCCGCACCCGAACAGGTTATAACTCTGGCTTCGCCAGAGAAAGAAGCAGAAGAGGATGTTCCAATAGGCCCATCCACTCGTGGATTTCGGTATTGCCACAACAACCGAGGTCCCTTCCGTCCCTTCTTCTTCTCTTCCTTCCCCTCCTCGAGTGACTCAAGTGACCATTCCTTTGGTCGCGTCCTCTCCTCCTTCTTCTACTCCTCCCCCCGCTTCTTCGTCTATCTTCTCTTCCCTTACGAATCTTTCCTCCTCCATTTCTTCCCTCATCTCTGAGCTCCCTTCCCTCCCTATGTCTTCCGTAGCTGCGGTTTCCCTTCCTCCCGTGGGCACTTCTTCGGCTATTCTCTCCATGCCGCCTCCACGTGTCTCCACGTTTTTCCCCTCCACTACTGTAGCTGCCCCCTTTTCCATTTCCGGCCCTTCTCCCATAGGTCCAGCCTGGATCTCCCAGCAGCTAAGTCAGCAAAAGAGGAAAGTTCCCATCACTCCGATGGACTTTTCTGTAATCCCATCTAAGGGGGCAAAGAAGCAGAAGCCCGTCACGCGCTTCTCTCAAAGTGCTGCAGGAGAGAGGGTTATGGAGATCACATACCCCAATCCCATCAAGGATAAAAGGATCTATCTCCGATAGATTTTACTGTGACCCAAGTCACAATGGGGACATCTTCTGAAAGCCTTCAGGGGGAAGCCCTTTCTGCAGTTGACGCCCTCTGCAAGAAGCTTCAAGAGACAAAGGAAGAGAAAAGGCAATTGAAAGAGCAAAACAAATATCTGCTCCAAGCCTTACAGAAGATGGGTAGTGCGCCTCCCACAACTACCGCCGAGACTTCTGAGCTTCTCAGCCAGGAGAAAATTAATGAGTACACAAAGATTGGCGAGCAGGGTATGGTCAAGTTTCATTGGAGGAGCCAAATCCTCAAAGACAAATGAAAAAGTAATTGCCGATTTTTCTAACTTGTATTTGAATATTAATAAGGCGAATAAAGAGCTCCAAGCGTTGCAGGGACCCATATCGGAAGAGCTAGAACATGCTAGACTGCAGCACGAGACCTTCCAACAAATGTTCGACTGTTCAGTCGAAGATCTGGTTAAGTTCGGTGTCTTCGGCCATCCCAGGGCCCTTAACAAAATCATGTCCACTCTGGATTACCGGGTGGATCAGCTAGAATTTGTTCTAGAAAAGATTGACAAAGTGAAGGAAGAAGCCCTGGACGCGATGCATCAAATGGAACGGATCGTTCTTAACATGTCGCCAGGGTTACTTACTCCTTCCTTTACTTTAAGAAAAGCTGATGAGACCATTCAGATCTTCAAGGAGATCATTTCTCAAGGCACAGGGCCAGAGGTCACTTTTGATGCAGAGTCTATCAACAACCTGCTGGCCTGCCGAGACTTCATTGGGTTACTCATTGAGGCGGAAAAAGACTATTCCAAGCTCCCCGAGAAACTCATAGATGAGCGGGAGACTTGTGAAGCGATCAGTGATAGGCACAAGGATCCTTCCCAGGATCAGCTAGGGCCAATGATCAACAAGTTTATGGAATACCGCTCTCAATTCCATATCTCGTCACCTGAGCAACAACAAAAGCAGTCCACCCCCTTTCGGCCGCAGGATGACGACGACGAGTAGCTCCTTCTTCTTCTTCTTCTCTCTCTCTCTCTTTCTTCGACTTTCTTTTTGGAAATATCTGGAGTATGTTGATACAAATGATGACATCATCCATGTTGCATCATGGGATGATGCCATCCATCAAGTTGTAAAAAGTCAACATGACTTTTAGATATTTTGTAAATATCTTTGTAAATAAGTTGTTGGCTCCTTTTTGCCTTCTTTTCTCTCCTTCTTCTATAAATACCCCAACACTTGTTGTATTGGGGATGCATGAGTGAATATCTTTCAGATGAAAAATAGGAGTAAGGAGAAAAGACTTTGAGCTTTTTGTAAAAGAAGATTAATAATACAATATTTAGACTTTGTGCTGAATACCTGTGTTATGTGCATTAGATCTTTCTTATGTCTGATCTATGTGTTTATTCTGTTAAATCTGCTTCTATTTTATTGTCATTTATTCATCATCAGTATTGCTTTGCTCGTTTATGCAAGTAGGTTTGGCTCTGTTTACTACCAATCCCAAAACATAAACCTTCTGACCTTTCTGCTTTGGAATTCATTTCTTTTCTTCCTTCGGACCTGCTCTTTCTTCATCCCCTCTTCCTTTCCTTTCTTTTCGCAGTGGAAACACCCCTCATCGGGATGAGATCCCAAATCCCCAAAGGCGTAATTTGTGAGACTTGTATAGATTCCTGTTGGTAGAATAGCAATAAACCGATTTCGCTTTCTTTGACTCAAAGAGGGGCTATGCCCCCGCACACCGCTGGCTCGTTTATCCATAGATCCGCCCAGCGGCGATGATTTTCGGACCAACACACCTTTTAAAGGACTTGACCTATCATCACTACTTTAGGTCATGCCTGTTTGAACAGGTGAGAGGACCCTTAGTGTAACCTCTGTTTGATGAAGGAGATGGAGATATCATTCTTTTGCACAAATTCTATAAAGAGAACCTTGGGAAAATACGGTCAATACTCCATGATTTAACTCTTAAGAGTTGTCACTTCTAAATGATGGAGATACTTTCAACACAAGGCTAAGGTTAATGAAGACATTAAGAAATCCTGATTGTTCTGTATATTTTTGCAAGTATTTTGTTCCTTTGTTTATACATAGGGCAAACAGGGGTAGTTCAGGATGGATAAATGGTTTTTAAATTATTTTGGTGGGAGATGAAGCAAGATAAAGTTGATTATACCAGATCTTCGAAGGGACTTCACAACAATGAACAACTCAACAATAGAAATCTTGAACAGTTAATGCATTCCTTCAACTAGAAGGTGTGCTTCAATGGAGGCCCATATCAGCACGTTTTCACATAATCTTTGAGACTCTAACACGAAGGCTCGAATTGAAAGACTCAATTAAACACCAAAATCTCTTATCAATCATGCCTAAGGTACCCCGAAGACTTACAAACAATATTTATCAACAAATGATAGTGAATTGATTTTAAATTTGTTTATCTCATCCAAGATGAAGGCTCTTCTTGAAACGAAATTACAAATACCATTAAACTATCATAGGGACGAGATCCTGTGTGATTTCACAAATATTTCAATATAAGATTGCAATGGGAACAAAATAAACTATTTATAGACATTCTGAAACAAAGTAGACACAAATTGCTAGAGATTAGACACAAATTGACTTCAAAATTGCTTAGATTCATCAACAGGGGAAAGATTCCAGAGCAATCTCGCTTCGTTACATATGCAACCAACTTGACACGATGGAAAATCTAAAAATAAATAAAATAATAGGTTATCTCAGCTTTGGTCTCTTAGGAAGATGACTTTCTCAAAAAAATCTTACGAATTCAACCTCCGACCATTTGCAAGAGTAATCTCATTGCATTTATACATTTTTCTCACTCAATTTTCCCCCAAAAGAGAAGAATATTCAAGGGACCTTTGCTTGTTAACAATTTGTTTCAGAAAATGAAATTTAACAAATTCAGACCTGAAAGTTGTCCAGGTGGACCAATTATGAACTGATCACATCTCTTGGGCCCTCGAATAATGACTAGGATGTCATGCCATAACTTTTTGGGGGTCCTAATCATTTTGATTCTATCATGTGAGAAATCCCCTTTTAATCATTTTCCTCAAGACTCTATACAAATGACATGATAGGTAATCTTTTTCACTCTCGAGGAAACACCTGTTGATGGCGAATCACAGCACCCCTGAATGTCTCTGCAACTCGATGGGTTGAGACTCTCAGTGCGATTGCATAACATGGAGCTTTTCCCAAGTGTGGGACCTTGCGAAATCGGAAAAGCTCTCCGGATGAAGGCCGGTTCCTATTCCTCTGTTCAGATGCATACGTAAAATGTAGAGGGTTTACTAAAAACCTAATCTAACTTGCCAAGGAGATAGGGTAAGAAGATGCATAAAATAAAACCTAAACTACAAAGGTGATGCACCGAGGAATGAAGAACACCTGTCTTGCCAATAAACACAAACCATAAAAAACGCAATGCAAGATCATGCACAGATAACCAGATTCACAGTGAAAGATCAGGAGGATGCAAATGAACATAGAGAGGGTTGAGAATCATCCACAGACATGCATTAATTTGCTCCAAATATTGATACAACACACTGCAAAATGCCAAGAGGCAAAGTTGCATTACAGTTTCAAATGGGAGGTTTGAACTCCACAAGTTTACCTGCCAAAGAGAAGAAGGGAGGGGCAAAACAAGAATGTCCAACCTTTAGAAAGAAGCCCCTCCTTACAATTTATAGGAAGAATGAGAGAGGGAGAAGAGAGGAATTCGAAATCTACCCCAACCACCTCCAGACTGCATTTAATTATCTCATTATGGTGGTAGGTGAGAACCCTAGCGAACCCAGAAAGTGGCGAACTGTATTTCACATTTTTAAGAATTTTTCTCACCCAATTAAAGATATCCAATCGTAGTTAGATAGAGGACCTTGTAAGATTTCCGAAAAGTCCAACCTTGCATGAATCCGAGCTCCCAGTCAAAAGTTATGGCCATTTGAATATCTGTGCCAGGGTCTGCTTCCTGTCAGCGCTCAAAATGTTGCGCCTCCCGAAGGTGAGCCATAGACACATCCGTATTTGTGTCGACATACCCTTACATGCACCAAGGCATGAATTCTTTACCCTGATGACATTCATTATCATGTGCCACTTCCGTGCGCCAAGGGCGCATCCTTTACCCTGTCGACATTCATTGTCGTGCACCACTTCCGTGCGCCAAGGGCGCATCCTTTACCCTGTCGACATTCATTGTCGTGCACCACTTCTGTGCACCAAGGGCGCATCCTTTACCCTGTTGACATTCATTTTCGTGCACCACTTTCGTGCACCAAGGGCGCATCCTTTACCCTGTCGACATTCATTGTCGTGCGCCACTTCCGTGCGCCTTTTAAATGTCAGGGATTTGAGCTTCTTTGATTTCTATATTCTCCTGCTTGTCTATATCTACCTAGGGGAAGATATATACAACAATTTGGCAACTCAATGGGATTACCTACCTGCTAGGTAGAAGATCAGTGGCCTTTTAGCAATCCATTGGGCATGGAGTCATAAGCAATAACTTGAAACCAACCTGATATCTGATCCCGATCCTGATATCGCAACCCCTTCTTCGAGAGCACGCTGAACTGTAGAAAACAACCTGAGAGCAACAAAACCTGTGCCAAAGCACTTAGGGAAACTGAAACCTAACTACAACAAGACAATGTGCATACGCACTTAGAGGAATTGAAATCTAGGCTAATATTTACAAGGGTAAACCTTTTTATTTTCAAGTTGAATGTTTAAGATAGATTCCGTTAACCGGAATCGGGAGTTCTCCTCCATCCAATGTAGACAATTGGAAGGCATTACTACTTTTACATCATGTGACCATGTAGGGGCCACTCCAAATGGCATCAAACTTGGAATGCCTTCCCGGCTTCGCCCGATCTCGCATCCCATTTCGTAACTAGGTCCCCTACGGAAGGTCCTTGCTCTTGCCTTCTTATCAAACCATCTTTTTACTAAGGCCTGATCTTTCTCAATTGTCTCGAATTGCATGCTCTCTCGATTTCCTCCAATTCCATCAAATCTACATACCCGACCTCCATTGGTTTGAATTTAGACAACTCCAACCGCTTCATGAGCTCCAATGCTAGTGCTTCTAATGATATAGGCACATCTTGCCTCTTTTCCATAGACCAACTTGTAAGGGGAATTACCTGTAGACCTCTTTAGTGTTATTCTGTCAGCCCATAATGCTGATTTTAGCTTGGTATGCCATGTTCTTTGATTTTCATCCAGAGTCCTCCTGATGATTCTTAGCAAATTTTTGTTCGTGGACTCTGCCTGTCCATTACCCTGCGGGTAATAATTTGAAGAGGTGCTCAAATAGATTCCATTCTTGACAGCCCATTCTGTAATCTTGGAACCTATAAATGCCAATGCATTGTGCTCGATATGATAGTGGCCGCACACTGCTGAACCCGGTCACTATTCCTTCATAAAAGTCTAGTATGTTAGACTCATTTGCTTCTTTAAGCTCACCGCTTCTTTGCTTATCCACTTGGTGAAATAGTCCGCGTTCCGTGAGAATCCACTTGTGGCCTTGGCTTGAGTTTGGATTGATGACCCCGACGAAGTCCAATCCCCATTGCATAAATGGTTGGTCAACCAATTGGGTGCAATGGAAGTGCTTTGCTAGTCTTTCTTTGCTCGTGAAGAGTGCACATTTCTTGCACTTTCTTATCCATGTATAGCAATCATCAAGACCGGCGGCCAATAATACCTGTCTTCATTATCTTGAGAGTCATACTCGTGGGGCAAAATGTCCTCCGAATCTCTATCGTGAAAATCTCGTAACACCCTTTTAATTTGATTTGTCCCAATGCACATGTGTCTCAATAGAACTCCATTGATGTCTTTCTTACAAAAACACCATCAACAAGCACATATGGAATGGCTTGTAATCTGAAGTATCTCCTCTTTTCTTTGCTCATTTCTGGGGGGCATAGGCCCGTCTGTAGGAAGTGTATCACATTCTGAGTCCAACACGGAGTGGGCACATCATCATTTTCCTATTCTTGACCATCCTGTAGTACCAAGACAGATCTTTTTTCATTACCTCGCTTCAACTTGTTGACTCAAGGCTAGCTGCTCACATAGTCCCTTCCCACGTACTAGCTTAGTGACCTTAATTTCGATGTCATATTCCATGACACGAGTTATCCATCCTGCACGTTTCTCATTCAGATCCTTGTTTAGAAGGAAGTCCCTGACTCCCGCATGAGAGACCAATAATTGGATCTTGTTGTTTGAGACTAGTGCTTGAATTTCTTTAAGCTCCCCGATTCACGCAAGGACATGCTTTTCAATGAAAGAGTACCTAGTTTCGTATTCCTCCAAGCCTTGACTGAAGAAAGCAACTAGTTGTTCTAATCCTCCTTTGTTTTGTTGTACTAGGATTGTAGAAATCGTGTCCCCACCACCAAAGGCATATAGCACGAAGTCCTTGGAGAAGTCTGGATTGACGAGAGTCGGAGCTTGAGATATAGCCTCTTTTATTGCCTCAAAACTTTCCTTGCCTTCAGATGTCCACTTAAATGCCATACTCTTCTTTAACATCAGCGTTATTGGCTTCACAAGAGCAAAAAATTTGGAACAAATATGCGGACAAAATTGATCCTTCCCAAGAAGCTTTGAAGAGCCTTCTTGTGACTTGGCAATGGCAATGCTCGAATTGCTTCAACTCTTTCTGGGTCAATCGTCAACCCTTCCTTTAAAACAATATGGCCTAGAAGTTTTCCCTCGTGAGCCAAAAATATGCATTTTTTGGGATTCAATGATACCCCAAATCTTCTACACCTCTGAAATACTTGCCTCAAATGACAGAGGTGATCCGCTGCATTTTTTGAGAATACAGTGATGTCGTCAAGATATATTAGAACTATTTTATTGATCAACCCCTTGAATGCCATATCCATTTCCCTTTGGAAGGTGGCTCCAGCATTTGATAGCCCAAATGGCATTTTCTTGTAGGCATAGGTCCCCCATTTGGTGGTGAAAGCCGTCTTGAATTGGTCATCTTCTTTCACCATCACCTGATTGTACCCTGAGTAGCCATCTAGGAGAGAGAATCTCTCTGAACCGGATACTACTTGCAATATTTGTTCCATTGAAGGAAGTGGGTAATGGTCTTTAAGAGATGCCCTGTTTAGGTCTCGGAAATCCACACACAACCTGATTTCTCCACTCTTCTTCCTGACCGGAACCAAGTTTGCAACCTAGCTTGAGTGCTTGATCGGGAATATAATGCTTGCCTCTATTAGATTATTTAGCTCTTTCTTCATTAGAGGTTCAATGTGAGGGTTGACTGGTCTCTGCTTCTACCTGATGGGCTTAGCATCTGGATCCAATTCTATGGTATGTTGTGCCAAATTTGGATCGAATCCTCTTAAGTCTTCATAGCTCCAAGCGAAGACATCTGGAAATTCTTGGAAAAGTTGTATGAAATCTGATTTCTCCTGCTCAGTGGCCACTTTACCAATTTGAAGAGTTTTGCCTTCCCCAACCGGAATTGGCCCTGAATCTTCTCTCTTAACCTGTATGTTAGCCTTTTCCTTACGAAACTGGTCGTTAGGGTTGAAGATAGACTCCAATGTTACTAAACCCTTAGGAAGCTTGTTTGTCTCGCAGCTGCACTACTTGATCCCCATACTGCTGCTCTAATCTGTCCTGATTCCTAGCTGAGAATTCAGCCTCTTCTTGTAAGAAATTGACGATCTGTTGATCGTTCTCAAACACCTGCCAGCTTATATTATTATCTGGAACTGCTGGCCTCACAATCACATGGATATGTGGCTGTGTTTTTTCCCTTTTGATGTTGTCAACCACATCAAACGTTGCTCCAACTGCTGCGAGCCTATCCACGGCTTCATTTTTCTTCCTGGGTATGGACACAATGTTGAAAGCTTTGAAATCCTCAATGAGGTCCCATACCCTATTCTTGTAGCTCTTCAGCAAGTCGTTCTTTGTAGCATGTTGTCCCCTAACTTGGTTGATGATTAGCTCGCTATCTCCAAACACCTGCAAGTTCTTTATGCCCCTTTTCCTGGCCCAATGAATTCCATGAATCAATGCTTCGTATTCAGCCGTGTTGTTTGAACAGGAAAATTGGAAACGAAAAGCTGAAAAATATTTGATGTCTTGTGGTGAAATCAACATTGCACCACCTCCAGCACCTTGTCTGCTTCTCGAACCATCAAAAATAATTTCCAAACTTTGTTTTCATCCTTTTGTTCAGGCTGAATGATGTCGGGAATGGGTGAATTTTCTTCGTGTATACAATACACGCCCAATTCAGATTCTTCAATTTCCTTGTATGGGTCAAATTCATGACTCTTGTTTGCCCATTCATCCAAAGTTAAATCAGGAATTCCCTCGACCTTAGTACCTATTTCTAGATCACTTGAACACTCCTCCTGATCAAAAGCCGAGCAATTTGCATTGATAGGATTTGGTACATGAGGCTCAATATGGAAATTGGCAATTGGTTCTGACCTGATTGTTGCTTTGGCTCCATACCTTGTCCTAAAAATCATGTGTGACCAATCTGCAGATAAATATCCACCGATTTTTGCAGTGAAGTCTCTTGATAGACACAACGCAAAGAGTGGCGGAAGGTCAATCACAGACACATCTTGTAGAACTGTAACATTAGGACAGGAATGTAGTGTTAGGCTTAACCCTTTGATGACCCCAACTGTTCCTACTGCCGTTCCATCTAGTTGCACTACTCCTTTCAGCACTGGCTCATACTTCAGACCCAGTTGATCCGCTATTTGCTTTGGCATCACTGAACTACTTGCCCCTGAATCTATCATGCAGTTGTGTACCAAGTGGTTTCCAACAATCAACGAAACATAGAATGGTGGAGGCTTCAAATTTTTCCTTGTCTGGCCCCCATCATGTTGCACTGCATTAGTGAGAACTTTCTCATGTCCCTAGTTTGATACATTTGTGGCAGACCAATTAGCCATTGCAGCTTGCAATAAATCTCATTGCCCTGGGATCGCAAGTGATTCCCACATGGAAATGTTCACATGTGTCTTCTTCATTTGATCGATGATGTTGAAAGGGGATGAATTGTCCTTTTGTTGTCCCTTACTTGGCGTAACCTTTTCTGGAGCTTGAACAGTGCATGTGTTGCTACAACAGGTACCTTAGGTTGATTTTGCACATTTGGAGCTGCGTTTGGTCTACTGACCCCTTGTTGTGTAGGAGTGGACTGAGAAACAACTGGATTACATGGTTGTCCCTCTCCTATATTTCTCTTCTTTGACCGTGTGTTGGCAGCCACACCTTGAAAAGGCTGTTGGTTAACTCCACAGAAGTCTTCCGTTTGCCAATTGGCCAATGTGGTTTCTGTTGGAGGTCCTTCTTGTTGCATTTCTTGCTGTTGATTCTCCTCCTGGCTTGGTTCTTGAGGAACACCAATGGTTTGCACCATCAAGGCCTGATTTAGTGCACCATTGAAACATGCTGACTGATTGTGAGGTAGATTGCAAGGGTAACACCAGTCGTACTCTTGTGCCATGTTATTTTGTGTCGGGACCAAGGCTCTTGAGGACGTCGTTGCATTTGGATCATACGGTCGAAATGGCCTGGCAGCTTGAGGTTGTCCTTGGTTTTGGTTTTGATTTGCAGCCTGAGGTGGTGGTCTATTTTGTTGGTATGGGGGCCTAGCTTGGTACTGTGCTTGAGGCTGATACAGTCTAGCACTTTGAGCTTGTTGTCTTTTGATAGTCACTAGCTCATTTCCAAGGTTCTGCAGCTTGTTTCATGACCTCCTGCAATTCCTTTGAAGTATTTGAAGAAGTCGACGCCTCATTATTGCTTTGATTTCTAGGAGTTGGAATGGGATTCAACTCTGGTGCTTGACTGGTTGTAGGATTTCCCATATCTAGATAGAGAGGCATTGGTGGCCTTGGTGCAAGCTTGCCAGCTTGGATCAAACAGTTCTCTGCTCTGATAGCTGTGTCGTAGGCCCCTGGCAGCGTTGTTCCTCCCATTGATTGGATCATCATGGCTATGTCTGAATTTATAGCCTTTAAGAAATAAAGGAATGCTCCTTCGCGGTTGGTCTAACGGCTATTGGAATCCTGTCCCATGTCCATTGGAATCTGAAGTTGAAATCTGTCATTTGTTTGTTAGGAGCCCTTTTGATTGTTGTCAATTGTTCCAATAAGGACAAATTGTCTGCCCTCTCCCGAATCTAGTTGTAAAGAGCTGAACAAAGTTGGTTCCAATTCGTAATAGACCCTGCTGCTAGGCTCCTAAACCATTGTAAGGCCTTACCTTTGAAAGATGAAGCCAACAATTTGACCGCAACATCCATTTCATTTATTTCATGGATTGCACATGCATTAGCAATATCCTGGATGTGATCAATAGGAGTAGTATGATTTTCTCCTGTAAAATAGGGTATATTCTTTAGTGCTGCAATTGGAATTTGATTCTGAGCATTTAGGGCAAGTGGACTACTGCCCATGAAATTGACAAAGGGATTCGGTGGTAGATGTGCCATTATGATTGGCCTAAGAACCCTGGTCGATGCGAGAAAAGGCCTACCAGGTGGAGGTGTAGACAAAGTCCTGTTAGGTGGAGATGGTGATCTTTATGGTCTTCTTCCTCTCCTTCCTCCTCCTAGTGATAGTTGCAAGTGAACAAATATCCCCTCTTCTCGAGTATTAGACCTGGTTTGAATTCTTCTCATATGCCTGGGCAACTTTTGCTGCTACACCGCTGAATTCCACCCCTTCGGAGTCGCCAGATGTGTTAGAAAAATGAGCCTCAAAAGGCAGACTTCTGCCAAGTTACACACCAAACCTGACAATATTTAAAAAATAGAATTTTAAAACACCTGTATTTTAAGAGATTTTAGAGTTTGGAATTTGATTTAGAATGACAGTCCCAAAATCCAAAAATGCCAGACTTCCGAAAACCTGAAATCCGAAAATCAAAAAACCATGAAATTTTGAAAGTCAAAATCTCAAAAATCTAAGAATACCCTTTTGAAGATTATCCCCCGATCTATCAACTGGTGAAATTTTGACTTGTTTCGAGCAAGTTAAGTCCTTGAAAATTGATTTCAAAGTTCAGCCCAGAAGGTGAAAATATGAAATTGTAAAACCTGTAATTTTTTAAGTCCGAATTTCTTGAAAGTTCCTTCAAATCTGTGGAATGACCTCTTGGTCCCACCGGCGTGCCAAAACTGTTGATGGTGAATCACAGCACCCCTGAATGTCTCTGCAACTCGATGGGTTGAGACTCTCAGTGCGATTGCATAACATGGAGCTTTTCCCAAGTGTGGGACCTTGTGAAATCGGAAAAGCTCTCCAGATGAAGGCCGGTTCCTATTCCTCTGTTCAGATGCATACGTAAAAATGCAGAGGGTTTACTAAAAACCTAATCTAACTTTCCAAGGAGACAGGGTAAGAAGATGCATAAAATAAAACCTAAACTACAAAGGTGATGCACCGAGGAATGAAGAACACCTGTCTTGCCAATAAACACAAACCATAAAAAAATGCAATGCAAGATCATGCACAGATAACCAGATTCACAGTGAAAGATCAGGAGGATGCAAATGAACACAGAGAGGGTTGAGAATCATCCACAGACATGCATTAATTTGCTCCAAAGATTGATACAACACACTGCAAAATGCCAAGAGGCAAAGTTGCATTACAGTTTCAAATGGGAGGTTTGAACTCCACAAGTTTACCTACCAAAGAGAAGAAGGGAGGGGCAAAACAAGAATGTCCAACCTTTAGAAAGAAGCCCCTCCTTACAATTTATAGGAAGAATGAGAGAGGGAGAAGAGAGGAATTCAAATCTACCCCAACCACCTCCAGACTGCATTTAATTATCTCATTATGGTGGTAGGTGAGAACCCTAGTGAACCCAGAAAGTGGTGAACTGTATTTCACATTTTTAAGAATTTTTTCTCACCCAATTAAAGATATCCAGTCGTAGTTGGATAGAGGACCTTGTAATATTTCTGAAAAGTCCAACCTTGCATGAATCCGAGCTCCCAGTCAAAAGTTATGGCCATTTGAATATCTCGTGCTGTGTGCAGCTTCTGTCAGCTCAAAAATGTTGCACCTCCCGAGGTGCACCATAGGTGAATCCGTATTCATGTCGACATACCCTTACGTGCGCCAAGGTGTGAATTCTTTACCCTGTCGACATTCATTTTCGTGCGCCACTTCCGTGCGCCAAGGGCGCATCCTTTACCCTGTCGACATTCATTGTCGTGCGCCACTTCCGTGCGCCAAGGGCGCACCCTTTACCCTGTCGACATTCATTGTCATGCACCACTTCAGTGCGCCAAGGGCACATCCTTTACCCTGTCGACATTCATTTTCATGCGCCACTTCCGTGTGCCAAGGGCGCATCCTTTACCCTATCAACATTCATTATCATGCGCCACTTCCATGCGCCCTTTTAAATGTCGTGATTTGAGCTTCTTTGATTTCTATATTCTCCGCTTGTCTATATCTACCCGGGAAGATATATACAACAACACCTTTTCCATCTTTGCACTGCACTTTCATCATTTTATCCCTTTTCCCTCTCTTTCATTTACAATTCTACCCCGCATCCATCTCCTCTAGTAATTCCCATTTTTACAAGTGCCTGAGCAACTCCAACTTCAAAATATCGACCTTAACAATCCTTGGACTCAAAATTTAAGTTTCAAATCCATTCAAAGGCACCTTACAGATAGAGACGACAAAGAATTTCATCAAAGAACAATGAAAAACAATGCGTATTTGCGTCTCCAAGAGTCTTGGAGAAAAAATGGTGAAAAATAAGTGAAATTCACAACAATCGTTGATCCTACCCATTTTCCACTTTATATCACATCCGTCCATGTGTTTCCTTGCGCAACTGCAAAGGAGAAGCACAGAGGAAATTCTCAACAAGCGCGAGCCTTCCACGTGCCTTGGGCCCAAGAAAAATGTCTTTTGGCCTTTGAAAAGTCTTGGTGAAAAAAGGAGCCAGTGGAAGCCTCCACATGTCTCAATGGTGCATTTTGAGATGGTCCCAAAAGTAAAGACCCAAAATAAGCACGGGCTCAACATGTGTCTCAGTCCGACAGAGTTTGTTAAAAAGTTGAAGGTTCAACGGAAGGCACCATGTGTCTAGGGTCCGAGACATTTTTCTTTGGCCGTTGAAAATTCCAAGCAAAGGGAAGAGTGAGTAGAAGCCTCCAAGTGTCCTCCTAGCACTTCTTCAAAATAAAACTTAGGGGCCAGTCCCCAAACAGGCGCGGTCCCTCCATGTGTCCCAGGCCTTTAGAAAGTTGCTTGAAAAGTCTAAGTATGGGAAGACTCGGCAGAAGCCTCCACGTGTCTTCATGGCACAACTTTGAGATGGTGCCTAAGAGTGGAGACCCTAAACAAGTGTGGGATCACTGTGTTTCCCAGGCCTTAGAAAATTGCTTGGAAAATTTTAAGTACAAAGCGGAGCTGGTGGAAGCCTCCACATGTCTCCCTGTCGCAATTGTTAAGGTGGGACCCTGAGGTGGATCCTCAAATGAGCGCCAATACTTCACGTGTGCATGGTCTACCAAAACAATACCATCCACATAAAAAAATTTCTAAGCCCGAGAAAAGTAGCGAAAACCTCCACGTGTCCCCCCGTAACTCCAAGGCCAAACCAAAAGGTGAATTTTCAAATGAGCGTCGTTCCTCCACATGGACAAGTTTTGGGTTAAAGCGAGCCTTAGAGTTTTTAAAGTGCCCCGCTGAGCCACATCCAACCAAAAGGGCCACGTTTCCACTGATGTTGAGATGTAAATTTGACCGGGAAAAATACACCCGTCAAACCGTAAAATGCAGGAGAATCGCCATTTGAGCCGGAAATTATTTTTTTATCAAGGACAGAGAAATTAGAAATGTTATAAGGCTCAAATATGATCCTTCGAGCTACATCCAATCACATTTCCACAGTATTTGGGACAAAAATGATAGGGACAACAAAACATGACTGTGGAAAATGGAAGGAGTGGAAAATCCCGAGTTTTACACCCATTTTACAAACTCTTTCACATGGACAAAGGGACGAAAACAAATTCTAGATTTTTAAGTGATCCTCGACCAAGGAAGGGACAGATCATGGCAACCAAATGGAGGACATGGTCATCAAGCACCAATACGGGAGATAGAAAACATGATAGAGGCCGCAAACTAAGGAATTTCAATGACAAATGGGGCGAGATTAATTTGAGAACCAACAAATGGGATGCGACATGGAAAACCCTAGAAGGCACTCTAAGTTTGATGTAATATGGAGTGGCCTTCATATGATTTCATGCTATAAAGAAAACAATGTTTTCCAACTATCAAGTTGGATGGAGAAGAACTGAAGATTCTAGTCAATGGAATATATCTCAAGCATTGTTATTGAGTGAAATATCCTTCTTGTACATATTAGTTTAAGAGTTGTAATTCCTCCAAGTGCTTGTAGCACATTACATTGTTTTAGTTTAGGTTACTTTTGTAATAAGTGCTTATGCACTCTCTGCATATTCTATTTGGAATGTGTATGACATTTTTGTTTGTATATAGTTGTGCCCTTGTTGCTCTTGCACTTTCCAGTTTCAAGAAAATTTGGGTGAAGAAACAACCCGTCCTTAACCAGGGATTTCTTTTGACATGAAAATATCTAGTAGCGCTCTAGAAGTTGGAAGATATATTTTCAAGTGACGGTCTCATTCCAGCAATCAATATGACTCCATGCCCAATGGATCCCCTAAGATAACTAGTTTTCAAGATAAAGCAAGCAGATCATCCCAAAAGTCACCAATTGTTATCCATTTTTCACACCCCCTATGAAATGGATAACTTATTAGGTCAAAGCATCGGTAGTTGATGGAAAAAGGGAAATTATTTTATAGTATGTAGGGTAACTCATTTTTTGGCTCGGTCGAATTGGTCATAACTTGCGGTGATCTAGCTCACCATGAAAAATCTTGGAGTTAGCGATCGAGATTATTGGAGAATTGGATAATTTTGAGGATTGGTCGGCTTGGATGGATGGGTAACAAGTTGGTTGGTTTAGTTGGACGGGTGACAAGTTGGTTGGCTTAGTTCGATAGGTGATAGGTTAGTTGGATCGGTTGGATGGGTGATAGGTTGGTTGGATTGGTTAGGCGGGTTACGGGTTGGTCAACATGGTTAGATGGGTGACAGTTGGTCGGCTTGGTTGGATGGGTGATGCGTTATTTAGAAGGGTGTATTAGATGAATTTTATGGGGGCTCGGGATGACAAGGTTACGATTGGTTAGATGGATGACATACGGAGAGGTTGTTCGACATACATAAATTTCTTCCAACCCCTCGGAGTTTGACAAAACAACACAGATAGACGGCTTACGGTTATGCGAAATGGTTGGTTGAGTCACCAGGTTGGTCACCTTGTCGGTTTGTCGACTTTAAGAATAGATGGGTAGTGTGTCATATGGGTAGAGATAGATGACCATCCAACCTCCTGGGTAGGATGGCCCACAATGTGAAGATGGTAACTCCCGGGTTGGTCGGTGACAAGAAGCATGTATGGTCATGAAGTTAGATGTCATCCAACCCCAATGAATTTGGATGACAATCAGGTTAGACGACCTACTCATAATTATACGGATCATGGTTAGATGATCATCTAACCCAAATATGGAAAGGAACTTGCGGGCCAAGTATTTTTCTCAAAGAGGATGGACGCCGTCCAACCCAACGTGGTTGGGCGACCCATAGGATGGATGCATTACAATCCATACGAGGGTAGGTGAATGAATGGCATCCCAATAACCATAATTAATGAGGCATAGCACCCATGACCGTCCGGGAAGGAAAAGTACCAAAATGAATGGTTTCCCATACCTACTTAATACATCCGACCAGCTTAGTGACTGAAATTGCCTATATATTACAAAATTTGCCTCATTTTGAGGGGGATTTTTTTCAAAAAATAAAAGGAAATCTGTCAAAATTGTTCTAGAGCTATTGTGAGCTAAAGGCCTTGAATTTGGGCTCATTATAAAGGATTTTATCTTGTGCTTATGATATGATGGATTGTATATATCTTTGAGCAATAAAATTCATGTTTTTGTGGGAATTTTCCTCCTAACTTATATGAATTGCATCTTTTTCCTTCTATTATATTTATTAGTATATTGTGCATGTATCTATCTCTTTGCAAGGTCTGTAGTTTTTGTGCTTTATGAATATAGGGAATTGAATATTGTCTTGGACTGTGGCGCTTCTACCAGCTCTCTCCTTCCCAGTTTTCTCCATATCTTTCACTCACTTGGATTGTCTTGCCCTTTCTTGGTGTATGACCTTAACTTAGAGTAGTTTTATTTCATGCATCTTTTTATCCATGTCTCGTTGGGAAGCATTAGGATAGGATTGGTTTAACTTTCCATTCTTTTCACTTTGGAGAAGTTAGCACTAGGTTAGAGGAAGAAGCCATATTTTTCTGGAGTATTATCATACTTGCAAGGTCCCACACTATAGGATAATCCCATGTTATGTAGGTTACACTGATTGCCTCATACACAAAATCAAAATCAATAAGGGGTGTTGTAATTTTGCATTAACACTACCATGACACAGAATAATTGATGCACTCTCAGGGGCTAGATATTTCACACCACCAAGACTTGATAATTGATGGTTCTAAAATAATGATTCTAAGGTAGATGAATCTTGCTATGAGGTTAGCAACTGAGCTCCCACATGACACTATCTTTGACAACCAAGATTGCTTCCCTCGAGCAAATGATGATACTGAGGTGGCATCTCAGGATGACCCCGAATACATATTATGATATTTGTAATAAATCAATCTCACATCTGAAGACTCTTATAATCATATATGTAAATCTTTTTCGGTTAATAGCATGATGGGGAGCTCGCATAATTTTCCCTTACCATCCGACTTTACAGATCTAGCAACAACCAAATGAATAAGAAGTGTCTTACTATTGAAGATATAGCTATCTATACCATAGATTTATTAGGTATGAAGTACAAGAAGGATTATTTTAATTTAGTATTGAACCTTCTATCAACTCGGTGACATATGTGTGTGTGTGTGTGTATATATATATATATATATATATATATATATATATATTTTTTGTTTATGAACCTCAAGCTACTTGCCTTATATGAGTATCGATATCGATTGAACACACATGCACACACTTAAATAAATATATTAGGGACTTTGGAATGAAAATTAGAAGGCTCAAGTTATGTATGAACAATCATTTGAATAAACAACATGAGGCACACATGGTTGTGGTTTTGGTGTCTTCACTTTGAATTGATGAAGATAAGATCTTGGATGATACACTCAATTCCTATTTGATGGTCTATCTCACTAACTTGGGTAATATCTCATTGTGTGGGTGATGTCTAGAATTATCGAGTAGTATGCATTGTGCACATGATTGTTATTTTTTCAATTTTGAACCCGATGCAAACCGATCCCGAGATAGAACTTAGTATAATTTTTTTACATGGCCCTTCACTAATTATCACTAAACAAAAACATATGGCATCTATGATACCATATTGCTACTCTTAGAAAAAAATTTAATCAGCTAATGATATACATTCTCTTAAACCTTCTAAATTAATGTAAAAAGAATGCTAAATTTTCATATATCCCCCTTAATCTTTCTGCTCAAAAATTATTAGATATGTTTTTGCTAAGAAATTTAATGAACCTCCCATTGAAAGATTGGAACTCATGGGTGAGGAAAAACATTTTGCATTTTCAAAATGCCTATTTGTTTCTAGTATAATATTTATGATGTCAACATTACTTCGATGATCAATCAATGTTTCAAAGGTGCCTACAAAGATATATGTAATCGGTTTTATTAAAACTTAAAGTCAGATTTGACTAAAAATTAAAATAGTAATGGTAATGGCAATGGTCCCATCGAAGGGGGCTAAAAATGGACCAATGTAATATCTCCTACCACCTGCTACAGTGTTTATCAACTCGAATCATATACTATCACATAAGAATTCAAGAAACATCAACCATACAAAGGCCACCATGAGGCAAAAGATGCCTCCCCAAAATTTTAGCACAAGCCAAAATCATGTAGCCACTCTTCTAGCAATCACATAAATTATATTGCTAAAATTTGGACTCTTCTATTTTTTAGGAACGCTACCATTTTTCCACTTGGTTTTGTGACCATATAGACATATAAAATAGGACAATATCCTCTCCATGGGAAAAAAATCCTATGTGGGGCCATATTTTAGGGTAATATGGATGCTAATACCATAACCCCATTTCAATGATTAGGGTAGGCACATGATTTTTGTGGGTGTGTTTTACCAGAGAAGGAGATGACTAATGAGAAAAGTGAAACATGATCACAAGAGAAAATGGGGATTGACAAGTTTGTATGTAAGTGTAAGTGTATATCTATATAAATCAAATGAGTATTATACACACACACACACACACACACACACACACACACACACACACACACACACACACAAACAAATTCGAAGATATTGAACTACCAAGAAATAGAGGTTGGTAATGAATTTTGTGTTGAAATGAGAAACAAGAAATGGTCGGGTTTCTAGTAACAAAGATGTGGTCTCTATGGTATTGTAACATTACAAGCATGGGTGGATGTGGTAAAGCGATTCTTTGGCCACATTAAAGGTGTTGGATTTCAATGAATCTCAATCCAAAGGGTTCAATATATTTTTGTAGTGTAAAAAGATTATAAATAGTAATTGGGAGGAGGACATACTCTCACATAACTAAGGGACGTATTTGACCTAGCAAAATAAAATTGGCTAAGATAAACTTCTCTTTTAACTTTCTTAATAAATTCTCTCGAAATTTAAAGAAAATTTTGAAAATATAAAACAAGGAAATTGATTGAACTCTTCATAAACCTCTTCATATAATTATTTTGTTAAAAACCTATAGGAACCTAAATCATTCCAAATGAATGCTTATAAGGTATATCACTCTGCAATCAACAATCACCACATTGGTAGGGTTTGAAAATATGTTTGTCTTACCAAAATCAATCACCCCACTGAAAGGGTTAGAAATTCTACTTGTCTTACTAAAAACAATCACGCCTTGTATATTCTAAGCCAGGAAAAACAAAAAAGCTCTTTCCTTGTATATTCTAAGCCGGAAAAACAAAAAAGCTCTTTAACTCCCACCTAGAATACCAAAAATATCTTACAATTAATAGGTCATTTTTTTCATGGATGTAATTACTTAGTTCAATTACATAAACCATATCATCAAAGAAAACACCCAACTATTTTTAAGACTAACCAGTCAAGAAACGGGTTGGTTTCTTCAATGATCAAATTAAATCAAGAAACAAAACCCACCTGTTAATTGATCATTTTCACAATACCTAACATAAAAATAAAATAAAAACTAAGAAATACGTAACTAAAGCCATTCATCGTCTTGTCCATTCAAATCAAACCCTTTCATTAGAGATTAAAAACACACTTAGTAATCAAAAATTTGAGACTTACTAAGTGATGATATTCCCTAGGGATGATGTGTGAATTCACCTAGCCATGATGAATCAAGGATATTGTTTTCTTAAACAAAAACATGGATTCACTCAAGAATCATCCTTGTCTATTAAAAAGGGATGACGCTGATGAGATTAATTTAGTGGGAAAGAGAACCACAATCCAAATTAGTAAATCTTATCTACAAAATGACACGTTTCCTACCATAGAGTTTCCCAATATCACGTGTGTCTATCATATATTTTGTCATATATATAACAACACGGATGTTCCTAGAATATAGACTAGTTATACTCTCGTTGAAGAAAAGGATTTGATAAGAATGACGTCGGGAAAGATCGAAATGAACTGGATACAAAATCATGCGAGGGTGAGACTGACTTCTCTATGAAAAATACCTCGACTACAACGAGGATGTTGGACTGGCTCATGGATTTGGACACTTGTAATTCTACGTGGTTAAGAAGACCCAGGTAGATGAAAATTATTCCCAAGTAAGCACTTAAAAACAAAAAAAATGTATAAACACTAGTCAAATTTAACCCCTTGACATGAACAACCAGAGCCTCTTTCTCATATGGAAAAATTATTTCAGTGTAATTATAGTAATAATTAAAATTTAATATTCATAAAAAAATTATAATGCGGCGAGAAGCAACATAAATGAAAATCTGCAAGATCCTCCATGAAAACCTCCAAATTTCATGAACGAATGAAAATACAAAGTCTAGGGTTTTTCATTAAAGGGCTTACCAATTTTCAATAATGCTTGCACAAGATCCAAATGAACCAGCTCGAACCCTCGAAATATTTGATTTATAAGGAAAATCTTTCAAAAAATTATAATCATCACAAATTTATAGAAACAAGGTAACTCAACTAGGAACTCTAAGTAGACCATGGAAACCCTTTCAACATCGAAAAATAATAGAGTTTAGGTTCACAACCATGGCTCTAATAAAGCTCGTCGGGAAATATAAAACCCACTAAATGCGAGATATGAGAAATGTTACTCGTGTACAATATGAAATTCACTAAAACTTAGATGCTTGAATGGCGGCTTGGTCTAAGCAATGCAAGGTTGATTTTCTCTCTTCTCTCCATGAAGTTTCGAGAATAATGCAAAATTAAAAAGGAAGCACTTTAGGGTTTTAACCCTAACCCAAGACAAAGTGACCTCGAGTGATTATTAACTATAGTCAAAGATAAAGACAAATTAGACTTTACCTTTGCATACTAAATATGAGACCAAAATTATCCCACGATGGATTGTGTTATTTTTAGCCAAATGACATAGAATCAAAAGCTAAGGTTCCACCTTCAAGATGTAAAGGAGAGATGGAATAGACCAAGATTAGCCATGCATGTAAGATAAAAGCAATGGTTATCTGCAAGTGTATATGCACCCATAAAAAATCAAGAATATCTTTTGCATGTGAGACAAAAACATCTCGCCAATGATATATGAGCTTGAATAAGGCCAATTTTATATTTTTAGATCAAATAAGTGCTTCATTCCCTTAAATTATGATAAAAGGGTCCATACATCTCACGCAAAAGGTGTTTGAAGGGTCAACCGTAGTTTGATCAAGCACTTTAAAAGCTATTTTTGGAGTTATCTCCAAATAGAACTGTGAGTGGAGCTATGTCTCGAGGAGGCTAATTTGGGAGGGTTTGGGTGAATATTTTACTATATATTGTGTGCTCTCGCAAATCATAAGGGGGTAATTTTTGGCACAATAATGCTACAAAAATTGTTTGTATTGTTCCACCTTATGACTCAATATAAGACTGCTTTTCCTCCATTAGCAAGCTTTTTGATAGTGTGTTCCAGAGAGAATATATGCATGTTTCGTGAATTCCTTCTTCTTTCGCATGCTAGTACTCTAACAACACCTACATCAAGAAATTTTAATCATTTTTTATTTTTAGTTAAGGTCATACTTCAAGCTAGAAGCGCACTAATAATAAATTGAGTGGCTAAGATATACAATAGCAAGGGTTCACCTGGGGTAGGTGGCATAAGCACATGGGGATTAACCATATATTTATTGAGTATGGAAAAAGGTTACTCCCATTCAAGACCCCAATGAAAGTCAACATCTTTTGCACTTACCCGTAATGTCATCAACATAGTCCTCCATAATGTCATTCAACATATCATGGAAGATCACGGTCATAGCCATTTGATAAGTTGTTCCAAAGTTTCGAGACCGAAGGGAATAACTTGCTAACAAAATTTCCCCTAAGGGGTTGTAAAGGCAATCTTGTGTTGATCTTCTTCTGCAATTTTAATCTAGTTGTAGCTAGAAAATCCATCCATGAGGGATAACATTTTGTAGCCTACAGTTGAATTGACAATCATGTCAATATTGGGAAGAGGAAAATCATCTTGTGGGGTAGGTGCACGAAGTTGGTGGACAATTCCGTGGACATAAACACTTGAAATTCAAGAACCACAATTGTGGTTTATTTACTGCGATCATGGTTTTAAACCGCGATCATGCTTCCTGAATTTCAGGTTTGGCAATAACCGAACCTAAAACCATGATTGCGGTTTAGAACAACGAGTGCGGTTATAAACCGCGATCGTAGAAATCTGAGACAAAAAAAAAAGTCCTGCGGGTCCTCATTTTCCCCATTTTTCATTTCAAACCATGATTTCTCCTAGACGTTTTTCACTGGAGCTTTGAATACCACCTCAAAATTGCTCATCGGACTTCTGGATCGCGATAGATTCAACCATACCACTAAGACGAGGAGGTAAGCCCCCGATTTTAATCATTTTTTTGCATTTTAGGTTTTTTTTTGTATTTTCATGGGTTTTTTGAAATTTTTGTTTATATATACAATTTTCTTGTTTTGTCAGTTGGTCGGTAAGCTCAAAATTGTGTAAACCATCAAAACATTCCTCAAAACCCTCCTCCAAACATAGATCCGCCTCCTATGGCTCCTTCTGTCCCCACTAAACCAGCAGGAACACAAGATAATATCATTGGAAGAATCTAAGAAAATAAAATTATCATTGAGAACCTTATTCAGACTATAAGACAAAATCATGCCACAAATTCGTCCTGCATGACTTTAGCCAACACATTGTAAACATTGATTGGCGAATTCAACTCCGCAACCAACCAAATACATAGATGGAATACCTTTAGAGGTGATTTTAGGCGGTGGTATGTGGATAAATTATCCCATGCGGTCGTAAAAGACAAAAAAAATGGAAAAGACCTCATTTGTGCATTATTTATTGACCTGAGAACCAATGCCCCCCCCGATTACTTGCAAACGGTTCCCAATCCATTGGTGCCATGATGACCAAATCAAAAAAACTTGGGACTGATGGTGGATAGTTTTGATTATCCACCATGCAACAACAATGAGGTTCCTCTTTATTTTTCAAGAAATTATATTGCGAGTTCATGCTTAATGAGGTCCCGAATTATTTTGACTTTTCCGACTTTTTTGGTTGAGGAGATGGCTCGCACGAGTAGACCCGGTGCACGCGTAGGTCAACCAAGGATCCCCATGTCCCAAAATCCCCACTGCCTTGATTATCCCTCCTACAAAGTGAAGGAGGTTGTGGAGATTGACACACCGCATGCATCGAGGGGAGGTCACCGAAGGCCACCCAAGATAGTGACCGGTTGCATCTGGTGATGTTGGTGGAGGTGTCAGTTCTAGCGCACCACACCACTGTGGATCATGTGGCGCCGTATGCACTGCAGGTGAGACATCATTTACTGGTTCACATGATTTATTTTCTACAGATGAGATGTTGGGGGATGTTTTTGGAATCCGTGCCACGATATTGGTTTTTCACAGGTAAATTTCAAATAAATATAAATAATATATATATATATATATACAATAGTTTAATTCACATGTTTGAGATTTTAATATATATGTATTTGATTGTACGTCATGTACATACATGTAAAAAACTAATTTTTTATTTTATTTTAAATAGCAAGAGTCGGTGAAGGAAACATCTGGCATTGACATGCTAGCTACTACAACTGGGCGTGTTTCAAATGTAAGTTTCAAGTTGTACAAACTTACATTTTTAATTTCATTTGATTGCACTAGATCGTGGTTCATTTTAAGACACCTCTATAAAATTGTAGGTGGAAAATACTTGGTGAATATCCCCGGAACCAATTTCAGTGAAAGACGAATTTGACAATATTCCAAAAGCAAATTTTCACATGGTTTTTCGAGCTAGAGAAATAAGAGTTCAAGACATGGTTGCATCATTGGCGTGCGACAATAAGACGTCAATAATCATTCTTGACGCGCATCAAGGAAACGTCAATGGTGTCCACGGTGTCTTCAATTGGCGTCAATAGACGGTTGACGCATCAATAGATTCGGTTGATGCACGCCGGTATTGTTGCCAATGCGTCCAATAGCGCCAATAGATTTGTTTGATGTGTGTCAATAGATTTAATTGATTGATGCACGTCAATAGAGTCCATTGTCTATTGACGCGTCAATAGATTCGATTGACGTGTGTTTGTGGCTTTAGTTGTCGCGCGTCAATGGATTCATTTAACACACGTCAACTGAATCTATTGACGCGTGATAACTAAAGCCACCGACACACATCAACTAAAGCCACCGATGAGTGATTTGGCCTATAAATACCCTTTAGCCGGTCATTTTCTCGTTTACACTTTCCGGCTCTTGATTTTTTGCAGATGTCCCTCGTTGTCAAAGACGCAAGCACAACTATAATGTCGACTTCACATGCTTCCCAACTGCAAGCTTAGGAAAAAAATAAAGAAGAGAATCCAATCCAATCCATGGCCAAGATCATCTACAGGAATCCCTTGTGCCCTCACATCCATATTGTTTTAAAGATGTCTTCTGAATATAAAGATTTGATGGATGTGTGTGAGTTTACAGGGCTCGTTAATATGCCCCATTTCGAAATAGATCGGATATTTTGAATTACCTTCTATCGTCCTACAATTTAGAGGACGGCCTTTTTTATGTGACTCTGAACGATGGCCGAATGTTCCAATTTAGTATCGAAGCAAATGAAATCCATTGGTTTACGGGCCTTCCATTCAGAAATTTACCAATTGTTACAACCAAGGCAACACTCCTGGAAGAAGACAAGAAATTTCTCGAATCAACGTTCGGTTTCCATGTTGATTGTAAGTATAATTCGTTTTAATTCATATTTTTATTCTATTTTTTATTATGATACAATTTGGTGTTATAAATTTATAGTAATTTTCACTGTTTGGCATTTGCAGCCCATGTCAATAAATCCAGGTGGGGTGTGGATATGCAATCAATTGCACACCACTTTCTTGCTGCAGTTATTTCATTTTTTCAATCCAGAATTGTTTTGCAGGGTCGCCAAATAGATATACCAAATTGGGCCATTGCATACATAGTTGCCACTATCTCAAAACAAAAATTTGATTGGTGCACCTATCTATCAAAAAAATAAGAACTGACATAACAAATTCAAAACTTTCAGAAAAACCTGTCATTTATTCAACAAACTATCTCCTCGGCCTTTATTACGAGGCACTTTTAAATTTAAAAGATAAAAAAATTCCTACTTGCACTGATGAGGAGTTGATGAAGTTGTCAATTCCATTTGAAGAACAATAGGTATAAACTATTTAGTTTGTATTTCAATTTTCGACATTACACTGCACAATTATTAACACTTAAATTTTAATGTTTTGCAGAGAAGATTTATTGAAGCCCTTCCCCGAAAAAAGGCGTTATCGAGAGGAAGATGCCAACAACACGCCGAGGCTTTGGGAGACTCCCAATCTGAAATGGAAGCTCACTCCTCTCCAAACCCTCAACAGCTTTGAAATCGTTAAATGCCGAGAAGTAATACCTTCTCATATATTATTTACAAATTCCAAATTTGCATATTTGTTTTTCAATCTAAATTTTAACCAAATGAATGGACACAACATTTAATTTTGATGACATTGCAGGGACTTTGGACCATACACTTGTTTCGAAACTCAACCTTCTTCCCCAACTCACTCCATACAGTCGCATGCATTCGTATCTTCTAAAAAAACTGAATACAACTCCTACAAGGCCACCCTTATCACCGCGAAAACTACCCCTCGATAGTAAGGTACAACTTTTCGATACTACATTTAATTTTGTAGTTTTTGCCTTTTTGAATTGTTTTCCTATTTTTCATTTTTTTCTTGTACTTTTTAGCACATGTCAATCCTGATCAAACCGCGGCACCGACACCCACTCAACCAATAATTTTTAAAATTCCAACTAAAGGAACAGTGAAAAAGAACATTGGTAAACTCATGCCACTTTCTCCGGCCCCTAGCGGGACACTAAAAATTGCCTCCTCCTTTCAAATTCCAACTCTCTCACTTGGTGGCTTGCCCAAAGGCAACAGCATATTAGTTTTGAACAATATAAATTTATATGAATATTATTTGGGCATTGATAGCAATGACCCAACTAGTTTTTTCAATACCCACGAGATGATTCAAGGCCAACAGGTATACTTCAATTTAAATATGCTTTAGAATTTTGAATTACATTTCGATTTAAATTTATTTATCTAAATCTTGATTAATTTTATCACAAACAGGATCAGCCCACCCAAAGGCAGAAATAAGTAGCAGTTGATCTTCTGAAAGCCCCCATACTTCTCCAACAAGATCATCTTCATCAGATTCATATAGTGAATAGTTGCTACCTTTTCCTTTGGAGAAATTAATTGGTTATGATTGTCAATCCCATGTCAGTGAGTTTATTCTACCTCATATCAATTAGCTTATAGAATGGGAGAGAAGGGCTAAAGTTCTTATCAATGAGATTATTAGTCATTATGAAAATTATTGGCAAAGGGATAGTTTATACGCTGCAGTCCAGAAATCAACCTGCGAAGATGGATTCCTTACTTACCCAAGTAAGAAGTGGGACTGTCACGTATAACAACAACTATAAAGATGACATTTTAGATAAGTCATTAAACAAATTGAAAAATATTAGTGACGAGGCCCAGGCATATTTTAACAAATGGTCCAAGGACAAGGATTTGGTAGCAATTGCAAATGTCGAAAGAGATAGAGCGGTTGTAAGTACTATCACTTTCAAACAATCATTCTTGTTAATTTGAAATTTTCATTTTTTAGTAATATTTTGAATTGACATTACTCTTTTTGTGCAGTTGAAATATGAAAATTTGAAGAGTCAAGCGAAGGTATTGCAAGTTCACTTGGAAACAACGAAGAACAGTTTATCCGCAGCAAAGAATTTGAAGCAAAATATTGTTTTGGTTAACAAACAAAACAATACACTAAAGCGGATAATTAAAGAGCACGGCTTTAACCCTGACATATTATTCAAAGCTAAGGCAGCAGCTGATCCAAATTTGTTGTCGCATGGAGATGCGACAAATCAAGAAGAAAGAATTTTAAAAAATCTGGAAAGTTCTACGGAAGATCTTATAAGTTCTGGGGTTATTTCTATTGTTGGGGAAAGGGGTACAGCCACAGTGGAAGAAGCCATTGGGGAAAGGATTAGAGGAGTAGAAATGGATAAAGGAAAAGAGGGTTGAAAACTTGAAACTTTTATTATTGTGGAAACTTTAAATATTGAGTTTGGAAACTTCTAATATTGAGTATGGTATTTGAATTTAATTATATGGATTTATATATAATCTTTAATTTCGATTGCATTAGATGGGGATTATCATGAATTATATGTATGTTTCTTGTTTACTTGGATTGTCATGAATTGTATGTGGACGTAGATGATGAATGATGATAATTGATAATTGATGATAAATGATGATGAAAGATGATGAATGACGATAATGATATGATATATATGGATGATGATGAATTTAATGTGGACGTAGATTTATCTTCAAGCACAATAATTCTTCTTCTGTAAACATTTGAGCTTGTTTTAAGATAATTCTTCTCTATACTTGTAACGATATGATCATAATGTCATTAGACTGGATATAGATGATAAATAAATGGAATGTGTTATAATGGATATAGATGACATTAATGATTAGAATGGATATAGATGAAATTAGAATGGATATACTTGTAATGATATGATTATGAATTGTTTTAAAAACATGGAATTGTTTTAATAAATTTAAATTAGATAAATAATTGTTTTAATAATAATTGTAGTGTCAGGACTCAGGATTATGATAATGATATGGTGATGATATGATATATATGGATGATGATGAATTTTATGTGGACGTATATTTAAAATTGTATAATGTATTGTTTATCCCACAGTTAAAAAAATATATCAAAGGATTTTGCACATATAAAAAATAAATTAAACATAATTTTAAGAAATCAAGAAAGAATCATCACTGGTAAGAAATTAAACGTAATTACAAATATGATAGGGTTTAACTTACCTCTTGTGTATTAGATTGTCATGTGAAATCATCAATGGTAACGTCTACATCTTTGTTTTAAAAAAACTCAACACGAGAAATGGATTAGTAGATAGAGGGGTGAGTTGCCCGACATTGTCAATCCTGAGAAGTACCAGCTTCCTCGGATGGATGTCAACCCACATTTTCCAAAAAATAAAAGATTGTATTTGAATAAATGTAAATATATAGACCTGTAACATCTTTAATGATAACAAGAGCTGAAAAAATGTAAAGTAACAAACAATAAGATTAAGTTGAAGAAGATACCTATTCAAAATTGAAATCATCACTGGTAATGTGCTAGATCTTTGTTTTAAAAAAATTCAACACAAGAAATGGATTAGTAGATAGATGGGTGAGTTGCCTGACATTGTCAGTCCCGAGAAGTAACAGCTTCCTCGGATGGATGTCAACCCACGTTTTCAAAAAATAAAAAGATTGTATTTAAATAAATGTAAATATATAGACCTGTAACATCTTTAATGATAACAAGAGCTGAAAAAATGAATAGTAACAAACAATAAGATTAAGGTGAAGAAGATACCTCTTTAAATTTGAAATCATCACTGCCACTGGTAATGTGCTAGATCTTTGTTTTAAGAAAACCCAACACGAGAAATGGATTAGTAGATACATGGGTGAATTGCCTGACATTTTCAGTCCCGAGAAGTACCAATAAAAATATTGTAGTTAAATAAATTTAAATATATAGACCTGTAACATCTTTAAAGATAAAAAGAGCTGAAAAAAATGTAAAGTGACAAACAATAAGATTAAGATAAAGATAAAGAAGATACCTATTTAAAGTTGAAACAATTCATTATCAATAGCTTCATCAAACTCGATGTTGTCTTCTAGAATGTGACAATGAGCCAATTACACTCTCAAGGTTGGGAATATTTGTACTTGTAGTCTGTATTATTCACACCTCTTCTTTCGAAAGGGAATTCCAATGCGCAATTGCTATGTCGAACGGAAAGGTTTCAATGGAGTATCGAAAAACATAACACCTCATACAACTTTCCATATTTTTATCCAACATGTTTCTCGCTTTGATTTTATAAATGATAATGCATTGAAAACCCTTTCGTCCTCCACACTCCCAAAATCATTGTTTGGCATAACTCATATAATTTGAAATAGTCATTGATATATTCTTGTAAGATAGAACTTTGATAGATTCCTTGCCACACCTTGTAATAACATCACTTTCGAAGGTTCTTCTAAATTCTTATATTGGTTCCTCATTGTTATTGCAAAATTTTGTTGATTGAAACTTTAATAAATCGGCATTCAGTATACCTTTGATTTCCATACCCTTGAGCTCTGAAGTCTTTGTAAATTGTTCCATTATTGTACCCATGGATTTATGGAAATGCTTTTTGACAAAGTCTACACGGCCACCTTCAGTATTCCAAAAATTAGGATTCATCACACCCATGGCTTCCAGAATTTTATCTTTACAGAAACGTTCCCTAATTTCTGATGACAAGGTTTCTGAAATTTTTTTAAGCTTTATTCTTGTTTCAACTATAATAGACTCAAACAGATTACGTGTCACGGGAACATCTTCTCATTCCGATCCTAGTAATATCTTGACATTTTTACAAAATGTGCAGTGGTATTTCCCTCCCATTAACAATGATGTAGAGGTGATCGTGGATATTAAATCTCAAAAAGGTGTTAGGATTTTTAAGATCTAATAAAGCTTTCCAATTCTCAAAAACAGGTGCATCAAAACTATCTTGGGAACAATACAATATATCAAGACTTTGACATACCATTTTTCTCATCCGTATAAAATCCACAATATAGATTAATCTGCCCGTGCATGCTTCATCATGTATTGATCTCCTTTAACATTGGAAGAATACCAACCAATGTAAGCAATGTCTCCAAATCATTTAAATGGAACAACAAGTCCCTCACCCTATTAACTTCATCACGGTATTTGTGCATGAAACCAACCAATGAGGGATACTCCTCACGAACTCTACATGCAAGTTCATACAAAGAGATCCATCTAGTCTCCACATCCTTCAAAGTTTTTTTCCATCGTAATTCTAATTGCAAATTTTTGAAACTCGAGAAATCGCTTTGGGCTGCTTGACATATAGGCATGAAGTTCTCTTATAAGGTCTTCTAATTTAGCAACATTTTCGTGGTTGTTTACCATTTTATATGCTAAATTCATTATGTGAACCATACAGTGAATTGGTAGCATATATGGGGCCACTGTTGTTTGTAATCTAACACACAACCCTGTTCGGTGACCCTGCATGACAGATGCACCATCTGCTCCAACGCATACTAACTTCGTAGCAATTTCATAATCAGTCATTCCAGCAATATCTTTCAAATGAGAAACAACTATTCTATGTAGGTTTTCAGCATTGCAGTTTTCAACCATTTTCATAACACCCAATAGATGAGGTGTCCTTATATGATTTTCTAAAGTATAGACGTGGATACATACCCATGCGGTGTTATCGATCATTCTTTGTCACTTCATCAATTGAAAGAGAGATAAAGTTTTCTTTTTTTGCATTCTCTTTCAAATCTTCCTTCTCTATCATCGAGAGGAATTTTGCCATTTCCCATCCACTACTTTTAGACCAATGAGACCGAGGTACATTCAAGATTTCATTAAACTAATACAAAACTTTAAAATCGAGGAAATCCAAATCGCTCTTCCTTTCTTTAGTATGTGAAAAGAGTAGAGAATTGTATGAATTTTGCATGTAGATTTGTTTCTTTCATCTTACCAATATGCGATGTGATCATTCCTCCCTTTTCCAATGATGTCCTGTGTTTTTTCTAATTTGCCTCATATTCCGCTGCGTATCTAACATGCATGCATTCTTTTTCGCTTTTCCACCCGTGTGTTTTGATTTTCTCGGCCATCCGCCCCTATTATAGTCAAACATTGTTTTCCACAATGTTTTTCTATAGTGTCCAAATTTAGTTGCATTTTTGTTGTTTTTCCCAATTTCCACGTACATATTGTACATGTACATTCGATGGGATCTCTTTAGAATTAGATGATTGTACAGTTCAATAAATGCAAATTTAGCTGCCTAATCAAACTTGTATGTCCTGCCAATGGTCCACATATTCTTGTTCGTTTTCAATGCTTTACTTTTTTTAGTAGAATTTTGAGCAATATCACAATCACCTAGTTTCCTCTTTCTTGGACTGGAGTTTGAATTTGATTTCTGTGTTCCATTTTTTTGAGTATTTGTATGTGTGATATCTTGATGCACTTCTGGTTGCACCCCAACAGGAACAATATCTTCAAGATCTGGCATATTATCGTAGGTTTCATTTGTTTGACTTTGATAATGTGCAGAATGCATGTCCACCTCAATAATACCTTCCACATAGTCAGTATTCTGATTCTTTGTGGTGGCATCTATATGGTTGGTATTTTCAATATTTGTATCCGCAGAGTTTCCAAAATACTTGAAGAGTGATTTCTGAGATTTCTTACTTACTTTTAGGTTATTCACATTCTTTGAGCTAGCACCTTCCATTATTCTGAAGAGATTCATGTGTCGTGAAAGAAAAGAACCAAGTAGCGACTCGTCCACTGCCCGAGGTCTCTTTCACACGTCCCTATCTCGAGGTCTCACACGCGGCAACTCGCACTTGTCGCGCGTCAACAACCTATTCCTGTCGTGCATCAACACGCCCTTATCGCGTGTCAACACGCCCTTGTCGTGCGTCAACACTACCCTTGTCACGTGTCTGTAATAACTCTTTGTCACACGTCAACAATGTGCTGTCACATTTCAAAACGAACCCTCACAAAGCAATGCAATCTCGGTGCTTAAGGGTATGCGAGTTCAAATTTCACAGTATTGGTAATTTGGTAAGCTACTTGAAGTATACTACCTGGCAAATCACCTAGGTTTTTATAGGATATGTTTTCAAATGAAGGTGAAGCCGACCCCCAAAAAAATATACTATATATTTTAGGCGAACAAGACATCGACCCACTCTGAATAATTCACCTTTTCAAATTTTCCTAAAATGAAATTTTCGCCATATTACGAATATTCACCGCTAAAATTATCCTTGCACTAGATTATTATTATAATGTTTCACGTGTATGTTGTACTTATTAATATGTTTGTCTTTTATACACAGGGAGCCTAGTGGGTCATCATCTCGCTCTAGAACTAAGGCTACTGGCACTCCTCACATGAGTTTTATGTAAGTTAGTTTCTCTTTACATTTTGTTTCTAATTGTGGAAGTTCACATGGATTACATGCTTTGGACCTCTGTTATGTGGTGCAGTCATGTAGATTTTAATATTGATTTGTACATGTTTTTTGTATAGCTTATGACTTCCAGAGAGACTCCTCCATTTATGCAGACTATGGAGGCTGCATGAGATACTGCCATAGCATCTGCAAATCCACTAACTGAGGTACAATTTTTCAAATTTGTTAAATTTTAGAGGTTCATTATTTCTTACTACTTAAATCTACAATATCAAATTTTTATGTATGTGAAATATTTAATTTGAAAATTAATTATTTGTATGTAGCTTACCCTCGTGAGTCTATTGTTGACCTCGATGCATCAACAACAAATTAATAGGGATCATGACATTGTGGTAAGATTTCACATGCATTTTAACTAAATTGTACAAGTTTCTAAATTTTGAATGTATTTTAAAATTTTGGGTGTTAAAAACTTGTTGTTTATGAATGTGCAGGTTAGGTTGCAGACCTGCTTAGAGACGCCTAGGACCACACGGATGAAATCCGTAGTGGCATCTCCCTCCACTACATCCCCAGGTCATGGACGTGCTACTTATAGCAGGGTGAAGAGAGGGAAGATGTTTCATGAGTAGATTCATAGTCCACCTGGATGTACATAGATATATATATGGGCCATCTAGGTCCTAGTGAACATGTTTCTTCATATAGTCCATTGTATATATATAGCCTTTTGTGACCGCATGTGGTCCTATAGACATTATGACACACTTAGTCTGAGATGTACAAATGTGTTATGAACTTACATATTTTCAGAGACGTGCATCTGGAGCACACTTTGTTTGATTCTTATATATCCATGCGTGTTGGTTTTCATAATGATATTACTTCTATATGTTTGATTCGATTTCATTGCATGTATGATATCCTTCTATGTATGTTTTCATAACCATTTATTAGTTCTAGATATGTATGTTTGATTTAAAATTAAAAAACCATGTCCCGGAGCACTACATGGTACAATTGTTAAGCAAACCTATTCCATTAAGTAAAACCATGCTAGGTGAACTACAAAAGGGCAATACGTAATTAATTTTTTTCTTTTACATCTAACACTCATATGTTACATATCAACTAATGTGAACATTGATAGAAATAAGCGAGGTAGAGTTCATCTTGAACTA
The DNA here is from genome assembly GCA_018340775.1 of Taxus wallichiana var. yunnanensis. Taxonomy (NCBI): domain Eukaryota; kingdom Viridiplantae; phylum Streptophyta; class Pinopsida; order Cupressales; family Taxaceae; genus Taxus; species Taxus wallichiana. Next base: position 493,391,855 of record CM031239.1, read on the forward strand.
TATGAATATAACATTACTTATGGTGCAACATTACATGGTACAATTGTTAAGAAATTAAGGGAAGCATTTACATTGTTTTAGAGAAATTAAGGGAATCAATAGATGTACACACCTTATCTCTTTATAATTTGGTGCTATATGCCAATCAACTAAGAAGTTAAACATTCAATTTGATTATCATTTAAAGTAGATTCACTTCTCTCTTTCATTTTCATTGTTTGTCTCTTTCTTCTTAGACTTACCATCCTCTCTTTCCTTTTATTTTCTTATATGTATTCAAGACTTCTTTCTTTCTCCTTCTTATTTTGTCATTGTTCACTCTTTTTTCTCTCGACTTATCTCTTGTTGCTTTGACTATCCTGTCATAAATATCTCCTCAAGCCTTTGTATTTCCTCATGTACAACAAGTATTCACTCTCTCCTTCACTTTCTTCATTTATCGATCATAGCCATTACATGCTTGCCTCAAACTAAAATTTAACCTTTTCTCACCACTTTCCTCTTGTTTCCCATTTCATATTGAATGAGTACCTATTTATTCTCTAAGAATTTCATTTTTCACTTCCTTTCTCCTCCATTATTCTTCTTTCGTGCTATGTTCTCCATTATGAGAATTCTTTTCTCTTCTTCATGTTTCTCGTGCATGGAAACTATTTTCCTCTTATTCCTTCATAGGCTCACACTTATTTGTTTCCTTCAGCTCTTTTCACATGCTTCATAAGTGACTTGATTGGCCACTTCACTCTCCTTCTAAAATTCCATCCAAATATGCAAACTTGAAGCTACTTGCCTTAGCATTTTATTGATAATCTTATTCATATGTTCACATTCTCACCATACTATTAGAAACAATGAATAAATGCATTTCATTCCTTTAACATGACTTACCTTTACTCACCACTTTTCACTAGTTCTTGCTTCACTAGCAATTATGGCTCATTTAATTTCAACTCCATTTAGTATTCTTGACCTATATTCAAATACTTAATCCACTATTAGAATAACAAGGGAATTATTTATTCTTGTGAATCTTCAAAGCATGATAATTAGGGTATTAGATACCCATTAAGGGATGAAAAGTATGTAAAAAGTTTCAAGGTAGCCAAGAGCATGACCATATTACAATGCAAACATAATGAGCATGTAAGTACATAGTTTAGGCAGCAGAGGATGGAGAGAGATCACCAAAACAACATAGCTCAAGAGAGAAAAGAAAGGACAAGTGATGAAGCACCTAAGAGGACAGAGGCAAGTCCAAAGAGAACAAGAGAGATGGAAGGTAAACAAGTGATAATGACTATTTTGAGTCCTAGGAAATGAACGGAGGCAAGGAGTGAGAAGTCATGCCTCAGGATGTCGTGGCACCAAACTGACTGTGCCGACACATCCATATGGCCAGGTGAATGCTAGAGGAGGTGGTGTTTTGGTACGCGACAAGGTCATTACTTCCGGGCTACTTCGTTAGGGCATAGTCCCTTAAGAGCCTCGAGACCAAAATATCGTTCAACTTCGACAGTGACTACTGGACTCTGTGGTACCTTGAGATGTCTCATCTAAACTAAAACCTTGGCATAGGGACCCTCTACAATAGCCTCTCTCGCTTTTTACTTCTCGAGATCGGTGCTCTCGCTGCCCTATTGTTTGCAAACGCGTGAAATAGTGTAATTTGAGCCAGTGTAAGGTTGTCAAACACTATATTTTGCAAACGGTGGGTCGTGGCACCAAACTAAATGTTCCGACATGTCTTGGTGGCTAGGTTAATACTAGAGGAGATGGTTTTTTGGTGTGCGACAAGGTCGTTGCTTCCGGCTACTTCGTTCGGGCGTAGTCCCTTAAGAGCCCTGAGACCAAAATATCGTTCAACTTCGACGGTGACTACTCAGACTCCATGGCACCTAGAGACATCTCATCTAATCCAAAACCTTAGTGTAGGGACCCTCTACAATAGCCTCTCTCAATTTTTTCCTTCCCATATCGGTGCTCTTCACTGCCCTATGTTTGTAAACACGCGAAATAGTGCAGTTTGAGCTAAGTGTAAGGTTGTCAAACGCTATATTTTGCAAACGGTGGGTCGTGGCACCGAACCAAATGTGCTAAAACATCTAAGTGGCTAAGTGAACGCTAGAGGAGGTGGTTTTTTGGTGCGTGACAAGGTCGTTGCTTCCGGGCTACTTCATTTGGGCATAGTCCCTTAAGAGCCCTAAGACCAAAATATCATTCAACTTCGACAGGTGACTACTCGAATCCATGGCACCTAGAGACATCTCATTTGATCTGAAACCTCGGTGTAGGGACCCTCTACAATATCCTCTCTCAGTTTTTTTCCTTCCCAGATTGGTGCTCTCACTGCCCTATTGTTTGTAAATGCGCAAAATAGTGCAATTTGAGCCAGTGTAAGGTTATCAAACGCTATATTTTGCAAACGGTGGGTCATGGCACTGAAATGAATGCTCGACACATCCGGGTGGCTAGGTGAACACTAGAGGAGGATTTTTTTGGTGCGCAACAAGGTCATTTCTCTCGGGCTACTTCGCTTCAAAGCGTAGTCCCTTAAAAGCCCCGAGACCAAAATATCGTTCAACTTCGATAGGTGACTACTCGGACTCCATGGCACCTAGAGACATCTCGTCTGATCCAAAACCTCAATGTAGGGACCCTATACAATAGCCTCTCTCAGTTTTTTCCTTCCCAGATCGGTGCTCTCGCTGCCCTATTGTTTGCAAACGCGCAAAATAGTGCGCAGTTGAGTCGATAAGGTTGTCAAAAACGCTATATTTTGCAAACGATGGGTCGTGGCACCAAACCGAATGTGCTGACACATCTGAGTGGCCAGGTGAGAACTAGAGGAGGTGATTTTTGGTGCGCGACAAGGTCATTGCTTCCGAGCTACTTTGTTCGGGCATAGTCCCTTAAGAGCCCTAAGACCAAAATATCATTCAACTTCAACGGGTGACTACTCAGACTTCGTGGCACCTAGAGACGTCTCATCTGATTGGAAACCTCGGTGTAGGGACCCTCTAAAATAGTCTCTCTCAATTTTTTCCTTCGCATATCGGTGCTCTCGCTGCCCTATTGTTTGCAAACGCGTGAAATTGTGCAGTTTGAGCCAGTGTAAGGTTGTCAAATGCTATATTTTGCAAACGGTGGGTCGTGGCACCGAACCATCTCGTGTGTCGAAATATTTAAGTGGCTAGGTGAATGCTAGAGGAGGTGTTGTTTCAAAGGCGCGACAGGTCATTGCTTCCTGGCTACTTCATTCAAAGGCGTAGTCCCTTAAGAGCCCCGAGACCAAAATATCGCTCAACCGACGACGACTACTTGGACTCCATGGTACCTAGAGATGTCACGCCTAATCCAACACCTTAGCATAGGGATCCTCTATAATAGTGTTTCTCAATTTTTTCCTTCCCATATTGGTGCTCTCGCTTACCCTATTGTTTGTAAACGTGCGAAAATAGTGCAGTTTGAGCCAAGTGTAAGGTTGTCGCTATATTTTGCAAATGGTGGGTCTTGCACCAAACCGAATGCGCTGAAATGTCCGGGTGGCTAGGTGAATGCAAGAGGAGGTATTTTTTGGTGCGCAACAAGTTCATTTCTTCCAGGCTACTTCGTTTGGGCATAGTCCCTTAAGAGCCCTGAGACCAAAATATCATTCAACTTTGACGGTGACTACTCGGACTCGTGGCACCTAAAGATGTCTCATATATCCAACACCTCGGCGTAGGGACCCTCTACAATAGAATCTCTTAGATTTTTCCTTCCCGATCGGTACTCTCATTGCCCTAATGTTTGCAAACACACGAAATAGTGCGCTTTGAGCTAGCGTAAGGTTGTCAAACGCTATATTTTGCAAATGGTGGGACGTGGCATCAAACCGAATGTGCTGACATGTTCATGTGGTCAGTTGAATGCTAGAGGAGGTGTTGTTTCAGTGCGCGACAAGGTCATTGCTTCCGGGCTACTTCGTTCGGGAGTAGTCCCTTAAGAGCCCTGAGACCAAAATATCGTTCAACTTCGACGAGTGACTACTCAGACTCCGTGACACCTAGATACATCTTGTCTGATACAAAACATTAGTGTAGGGACCCTCTACAATAGACTCTCTTAGTTTTTTCCTTTGCATATTCGTGCTCTTGCTGCCCTATTGTTTGTAAATGCGTGAAATAGTGCAATTTGAGCCAGTGTAAGGTTGTCAAACGCTATATTTTGCAAACAGTGGGTCATGGAAATGAACTGACTGTGTTGACATGTCCGGGTGGCTAGGTGAATGCTAGAGGAGGCATTGTTTTGGTGCACAACAAGTTCGTTGCTTCCGGGCTACTTCATTCGAGTGTAGTCCCGTAAGAGCCCTGAGACCAAAATATCGTTCAACTTTGACGAGTGACTACTTAGACTCTGTGGCACCTAGAGACGTCTCATTTGATCCAACACCTCGACATAGGGACCCTCTACAATAGCCTCTCTTGGTTTTTTCCTTACAAATCGGTGCTCTCGCTGCCCTATTGTTTGTAAACGCGGAAATAGTGCAGTTTGAGCCAGTGTAAGGTTGTCAAATGATATATTTTGCAAACGGTGGGTCATGGCACCAAACCGAATGCACCGACACATTTGGGTGGATAGGTGAACACTAGAGGAGACATTTTTTTGGTGGGTGACAAGGTCATTGCTTAGAGCTATTTCGTTCGAACGTAGTCCCTTAAGAGCCCCGAGACCAAAATATCGCTCAATTTCGACAGTGACTACTCGGACTCCGTGACACCTAGAGACATCTCGTATAATCCAAAACCTCGGTGTAGGGACCCTCTAAAATAGCCTCTCTCAATTTTTTTCCTTCACATATCGTTGCTCTCTCGCCCTATTGTTTGTAAACACATGAAATAGTGCGGTTTGAGCTGCCAGTAAGGTTGTCAAACGCTATTTTTGCAAACGGTGGGTCGTGGCACTAAAACGAATGAACCGAAACATCGAGGTCACCAGGTAAATGCTAGAGGAGGTGTTTTTTGATGTGAGACAGGGTCGTTACTTCTGGGCTACTTCATCCAAGCGTAGTCCCTTAAGAGCCCTAAGACCAAAATATCGCTCAACTTCGACGGTGACTACTCGGACTCAAGGCACATAGAGATGTCTCGTCTGATCTAACAACTCGGTGTAGGAACCCTTTACAATAGACTCTCTTATTTTGTTCCTTCTCATATCACTGCTCTCGCTGCCCTATTGTTTGCAAACACATGAAATAGTGCAGTTTGAGCCAATGTAAGATTTTCAAACGCTATATTTTACAAATGGTGGGTCATGGCACCAAACCGACTACGCCGAAACGTCCGGGTGACCAAGTGAATGCTAGAGGAGGTGGTTTTTGGTGTGCGACAAGGTCGTTGCTTCTGGGCTACTTCGTTCGGGCGTAGTCCCTTAAGAGCCCTGAGACCAAAATATCGTTCAACTTCGACGGGTGACTACTCAGACTCCATGGCACCTAGAGATGTCTTGTCTAATCTGACACCTCGGTGTAGGGACCCTATACAATAGCCTCTCTCGGTTTTTTCCTTCCCAGATCGGTGCTCTCGCTGCCCTATTGTTTGCAAACGTGTGAAATAGTGCAGTTTGAGCCAATGTAAGGTTGTCAAACACTATATTTTACAAACGGTGGGTCGTGGCACCAAATTGATTGCACAAAAACATCCGGTGGCTTATGAACACTAGAGGAGGTGGTTTTTTGGTGCACAACAAGGTCATTGATTTTGGGCTACTTCATTTGGGCGTAGTCCCTTAAGAGCCCTGAGACCAAAATATCGTTCAACTTCGACGGGTGATTACTCAAACTCCGTGGCACCTACTGAACATCTCATCTCATCCGACACCTCAACGTAGGACCCTCTACAATAGCCTCTCTTGGTTTTTTTCCTTCCCATAGTGGTGCTCTTGCTGCCCTATTGTTTGCAAATGCACGAAATAGTGCAGTTTGAGCCAGTGTAAGGTTGTCAAATGCTATATTTTGCAAACGGTGGGTCGTGGCACCAAACCAATTGTGCACACGTGTAGGTATGGTCTTGTAAACACTTGGGGAGGAGTCATTTTGGTTCTCTAAGCACTAGGTGCTTCTGGGCTACCTCCTCCGGAGCCAAGAACCCCCTCCACGGTACATAAATCATTGTTAATTTCTTCTCTTTTCTTGTAAAACAATGAAAGCTTCTCTTAGCTTTGAGAATTTAAAATTCTCTACTAATAGTGCCAACCATGTGAAGGTGGAAGCTTTTTTGGCACCACTAACCTGAACATAAAAGTGTTAGTCAAAGAAATTTAAGTTTCAAATCAAAACCATACTAGATATATACAAAATACACAAATTTAAAATAAAATATATGAACTTAAATCTATCTAACTAACAAATTTATATATATCAAAGAAATTATATATACTAGACATGAGCATTGTAAATTCATTCCAATGAACCATCAGGATCGGATCTACTCTAAATAGTGGACAAGATTGCTTCATGATCTAACTCTCGAACCTTCCAAAGAATCTTGTTATTAGGCCTTCCTCGATATCTATACAACTAAATATTTGTCACTAGAACTAGATGTGAATATAAGAGTATTTTCTGTGTGTCTCAAAGTCTTCAAACACCCAAACAAAGGAGTTTTTTAATGGATACCATCGAAGCCAAGTTCTAGTAACTACCACTGACCCTGTAGGATACTCAATATCTTCACCATCTATAATAGGAGAAGTCAACTTCTTTCTTTCCTTGATGCAATGACATAAGAAATAGTCTGTTCCTTCTTCATTATCTTTTGTCATAATAACTGCAAACACATGTCCTACAAAAACAAAGGTTGAACAACTCAAATTTAAATTACATATTAAAATTTCAATGGACATAACTCAATACAAAAATTAAATAAATAACCATAAATACCTTGTCACACCAAAATTGAAATTTCGTCAAAGTCCTTGGATGTTGCAACTTCATCTACAGAAACAAGTCGTGATGCTTGTGGAGGTTGATAACTAGGAAGTGGAGTTAGAGGCCTACAAATCCATCCATCAACTCATTCTTGTGAATCACACTCAGCAGTGACAAATTCGATACAAGATGCACAAAAACATGTCAAATTTCTTGTCCATACAGCCCATGAAGTAGCATCTGAGCTACAAAATGAGTGCACATCACTAGACCTAGTGAGTTTCATACAATCCTTGTATTTAGCAATTTGTTGTTCCTCTATCAACCAAAAATATCTGCGAATCAGTGGAATTTTCTTGAGAACCTCAAGCCATGTTGTCAATACACCATTCCACTATGCTCTTTGCATCTTTTAATTTAGCACCATCTTTGTACTTCAACTCTTCTCTTGCAAGAGCTATTTTCACACATGCCCCTGCACCGTCATGTTCTCCTTTTCCTTGTCCAACCTTAGTGAAACTCCAAATATGTTGCACACCCATATTGACGTACATTCTGCTTTATCCATTAAAACATTCGTGCATTCTTAAATTGAGATGTGTAATTATCTGACCATATATAATGTTGTTTGAAGTGGATGTCCCTATCAAACAAGTTTCCATAAAATAACTAGAAACACCCTTGCACAAATTCAGTAGAATGAGTATGATCATCACTGATATAAAAGTGGTACTCTCTTAAAAAAATTTGATCATTCTCTGTACTGTTAGGAGAATGTAGAAATGCTATATGCACAAAAATGGAAACTTGTACTGAGTTGTAATATTGCGATTGAACCTCCATTTGTGGTTGCAATGTGTAATTCTCTGCAAAATCAACCACTAAAACAATAGTACCAATAGGAAATGTGTCCTTGCATATCTTAAACTATTCATCTAACCATCGAGCTCTATGTGTATGCCTAGCATACTCATAAACAATTTCATCCTTAAATTTTCTCAAAAATTAGAAAACAGGCATTTGTTCTATAACTAGCTCACACCGTTTAGACTCTTTTCCATCTTTCAACTAGTATACAACTGATTTATATTTATCAAACTCAACTAAATTATGTCATATTGTACCTTCAATTTTCTCATGGATGTAACTTTCCAATTCAGGTAATCCGCCGCATGTACTACAACTTCCATCTAAACAATCGTGACTATAAAAAAATTGTCCAACTTCTTTTTCACAAAATATAGTAGGAATGAAATCCCTGGAAGATATTGGTGGAACTTGAACACCACATTCTGATAACATAGTTTCATAATGAAAAATAAAACGAATATGTAAAAATTTAGCATAATGCATCACAAATTCAACATGTTGCCTACAACAAGAAGTGGTGCGAGTGTGGTTGATTTTCACATAGAATGGTTTCAACATTTAAAAAAACATTAACTAATTTTAATTTCTACATTCTTTTGTTCAAACTTACAAAAAAATTGAGTTTGAGTCATATCTAAGAAATGCTTTGGATGTGGTTCACGATTAATAGAACCAACTCTCTGTTTTATGACATCTCTTGTATTAGGTGAAACTCTAGTGTTATCATGCCAAAATTGAATAACAACTTCTCTTATAGCATCAGAATTATTTTTGTCCTTACGCGGTGCTCTAGCAGAAAATGCCCAAAAATCGGCGTTATTGAGTGATTAAAGGATATTACGTCTTTCAATTGCTTTCATTAGAGTTTTTCGATTAACTTGCAACATTCTACTTGTTTGCGCAATCAAACGTTGTTTTTATTGATTCAATTTCAACACTAGTAGTAAGTACACGACACACAATATTACTATCCCTAGTGTGTCTCTTGACACCAACAATGTGATATGTATCATGAAGGTTTTCACCACATATAATAGATGTTGTCAATCCTAAGGTGTTTAATGTAGGTCTCATTTTAATCAATTTCATCAAACTAACCAATAATCGACATCTTTAGGAATCATTTAAAATTTCAAAATGATTATCCCAAATTTCAGTGGCTTTTCTTCTGATTTGTCGTTCAAAAATTTTGTCAGACATTGGTTTCAAAATGTTTTCATCAATTTCAATAAAAAAATTAGGTTTCTTATGTAAAATCCTAGGAGGTGTTTTTGTCAAATTTGTCTGTCTACAATTTCAACATGAATTTCCTTATTCACATTTTCATTGTCTCCTTCAATTTCAACATTTTCTACATCACGAGTATTTAATTCTTCTTCAACATTGATAGTAAAAACATCTTCATCACGAGTATTTAATTCAACTTCAACATTGACAGTAGAAACATTACATGGTTCTTCATTGCTTACAATAGTTGGGGTTGAAGATGAACCTCTTCTTGATTCACGAAGATTCCACATTCGCTTAGCATTTTGAATTTTGTTGGCCTCTAATTCGTTTGGTGTTTTTTTACTTAATGACTTCCTTTTTTGACTTCATTTCTTGTCTCCCATGATGTTTTTCTTCCGGTGATAAGAAAAATGTGTAGAAAAAGATAGAATTTCACAGTAATTCATACGGTAAGGTTAGAGAGTAAAAATCACATGGTAATTTAGACATTGGGATGTGTGTAAATATGATTTATGAACCGCGAGCACGCTTTATAAACCGTGATCGTGGTTTCTAAAGCACGCTCGTGGTTTGTGTTTAAAAACTACGATCACGCTTTATAAACCACGATTGCGGATCTATCTACCGAACCTAAGCCTCGGGAAATCTTTGTTTTTCCCAACCAAAGCTATGGAAGGTCATTATGAAGTGTAAAAGGTCAAAAAACCTCAAATTTGCTCTTCCAAAGACTTGAACCATGCTAAAAAAATTGAAAACATTTCACAAAAATGGTGCCATCACGTAGGGGAGACTATTAGCTTCATAGAAATATTGATTTTAAAGTGAATAGAATAAGATAAATATCATTTTATAATTTTTTATTAATAATAGGTTTTTAAGACATATTTTCCCGTGAATGTTCATGTCTACGTTTAAGACTGTAAATTTTGTTTCACTTATCAAAATGTGATAAAACTTATACCATCCCAAGCATGGACAAATTCTATACACGTTAAAAAAATAAAAATTATTTTGATATTTTTTTATATAGTTATGGCGGGCAAACAGAAAGCGCTCCGTTTTCTAAATATTTTCAGACCACTTTCATGGAAAAAATCATTAAAAAAATATTGCTCAAAAAAATACAAAATAAAATCCATCCCAAGATAGAAAACTACATCTAACTTTTCACCAAATGAAAAAAATAAAAAGATTTCGTCATCCAAATCGCGGGCAAACGGACTACAATCTTATAAGTTTTTTTCAAAAAAAAAAATGAAGTCATATAATTTTAAGTGTTTAATATAGCTAAACTTGTCCATTTTTTAAAAAAATAGTATTTTAGAAACTAGATTCCGGATGCTACAATTCATATTTATATATTTTTTCTAATTTTGAATGCGTGTATTGCTAATAATCCCTACAAGTTGAGATTTCACTATTTTTTGCAATATGACGTCCACGGATGACCCCATTTTTTCCATCAACTTCCTGCACTTACCCTGTGGGCATGCCTTATTTAGGTCTTTGAAATTTGTACATATCTTAATACCAATTGGATTTTTCTTCCCAAGTACTATGTTAGAGATCCAATCCTAGTAATCACTAGGTATTATAAAACCTACTACCAACAATCTCTCCAGTTCTTCTAAAACCTACTTTTATCGAGGATTTTTAGAAGAAAATTTTCCCTCAATTTCTTTTAAATTTTTCTGACTACAGAACTCAACATCCTTCCCAAAATATGCACATGTGTCTTGGTTGATGGAGAAGCATTTATTGTGATCACCGATTGGAATGTTATCACGAATACCCAAGAATTAATTGATTTCCTCATCATTTTCAAATAATTTAATCGGTATGTGAAGTTATATGTCCCGATTAATAAGTGTGGGATGAACAAGGATAACTTGGGAACAAAATGTGATAAGGTAAGGAAAGATATTTTAAGGAATAGGTTTGTAGAGTAAAGATACTCATATTGGCTATGACAGGAATCTGTGTCACTATCTAAATTAGAAAGGACATCCTCACGCTCGGAAGAAGCAACATCAATGTACGAGGTTGAGCCCCATAAGGTCTAATGCCGATGTCGTATTTGTCTATTTTTAAGTGTGGAGTTGGAATAGGCTCTCTTATGCCTTGTTCATCTGTACCACACCCGTATCCATTATAGCCCATGACGTACATCATTTTATTGGGTATGGAATATTTTGGAGCTTGGTAGTAGGAATTCGTTGTGTCTTCAAGGATCCAGGTTGTGGGAGAATCCAACATTTTCTCTTCGCTAGAAGGCCACTAGGAAGAAATTTCTCAATAGTATAATTTTCCCGGGACCGCTTATATTGGTAACTTGGCCTACCACGTGTCTTGGGTGATAAGGAGATATTAGAAACATGGAGGGCCTATTAAAGGTCATACTCTCCATAACCATTATCAATGACCTTCATCTCCCATGAAGCAAAGGGAGAAACAGATGTGGAAGCATATTTATCACAAGAATGTAGTGTGTCTGGATCAACATGAGAAGTGAGAGCTTTAGACTAAAGTGGCACACTAATATCAATAGAAGGAAATTCACAAGATATGCGCAAGAAGATATTCAGTCCTCTATAATGTGAAAATGTCCATGGATCTCCTTGAATACATTAATGAAATCTTTATGGTACAACCCACATGGAATGGATCCATGAGCATCCAAGGAGCATGTTATAGGGAAGTTCCAAGTCTAGGACATGGAACTTGGTATCGTGATATGTAGGCCCCACTTCCATAGGTAATATTATAGTACTAGCCAACTCACATTTTACATTATCACAAGTGTGATGGTAATCATACAAGGTCCTCTAGGTTTACCTATGTGTGTCCCAGTTGCCTAACTAGCTTCAAAGTGCGGATATTCAAGCCAAACCTATTGTCCAAAAGAACCCTTTTATCTTTTTGTGAGTAACAAATACCTCAATGTATAGGGGTAAGTTATGTGTATAATCATCATGTGGAACCTCATTTTGGCTAAAAGTAAGGTGTTCACTAGGAGCAAGATGTACGACCACCACTTGGAGGTGCGAAGGATCAATATCTGTTGACACTCCTGACCCCTAAAGTGTTTTATAGAGGATGTGTTATAAAATTTTTATATCTTCGAAGATTTAATATTGAAATATTAATAGTGTAATTCTCAAGTTGTTCTAAGAGATCATATCGACCATCCTGAGGGGTAGGTAAAGGAGGTTCTGGAATTACAAGATGATTACATCGTGTTTCCATGACACAATCTCGGGTCTTAATTCTTATAGTGTTTACATGCTCATTAGAGGAAATAACACATCCAATAAGTGAATCAAATGGATTATTGGTGTGGGCATAAACGTAGTTGGAAATTTTATAGTTCTTGGAAGATTGACCCTAACATGGTTTCTGTTTTCCCTATTTTTCATGTTTAGGGAAAGGTTCTTTATAAATTCATAACTTTGGATTAGGTGATTGATTAGGCTAGTGCAAATCAACCTCAACCTCAATTTCTCCATTTTCAATAAGATCTTGGATAAAGTGTTTCAACTTTAGAACTTATTTTTTTGTGACCTTTAATGTGATGATACTCATAGTATTCATGGTCTTTATACCATGACGATTTAGGTGCATCATCGCTATAGGGTATTGTGTTAGGATATTGGACCATGTTCACTATGTCCAACTATTTTAGGATTGTGGACAAAGAGTTTGCGAGGGGAGTGAACACTCAATGTTTGATTGTGGGTTGAATAGGTCCTTTAGTAAGTTTCAAAGGAGGACCAATTTGAACCACTTGTATACATTTAGAATCAGTTATACCATCTCCTGTGATGTTTTTTTTTTTTTGAAGATCTTTGGTTTGTTCGTAGATTTGGATTTGTGGTGGTCTTTTGAAAAGGGTTTCAATGTCCCTTTAGCTAACAAATCCTTTTGATTTGGCTACCTTTTTCTATAACCTCTTCAAAGTTGTTAACACAATGCATTTGTAAATGGAAATCAATTTCTAGATTTAGATTAGGTACAAAAATGATAACCAACTATTTCTCTGGAATTGAGCAAGGGAAGCGGCTAGCCAACCCTTGCCAACATTGTAAGAAACTAGAAAAATTCTCATTATGTATTCCTTTAGCATTGCAAAATCCAACATGGTAACATCACTTTCTACATTGAATGAGAAATGGTGTACAAATCTTTCCACTAATTCAGGCCATGTAAAGACAAACCCTTTAGGTATGTGAAGAAACCATTCTAAAGATTGACCTCCTAGACTATGTGGGACATAGCGGATAAGGTATTTGTCACATGTAGGATACTTCTTGGAATGCCATAAAGAAGTCCTTGACGTGATCACGTGGGTCACCTTTACCTTTATACTTATCAAATTTTAGGCAGTCAAAGTTTTTAGGGAATGGTGTGCGTAGCATAGCTCTATCAAAGGGGTAAGGACATAGCTCTTCAAATTGGTATTTTTTACTATGCCCAACATTGTTTTCTTGAAGGCTTATGAGTATATTTTTCATGGACTTCCAATCTTGTGTGAAGAGTTGATCTTTGGTAGGGGAAGCTGGTATGTATACCCAATTATAATTTGATGTTTCACCCTCTTGGTTTTTAGTATGAAGTTCACTATGTTTGGCCTTAGGTTTTCTTGATGTGTGTCTTTTTCCATGTCCTTATGCACATGGGAAGCCAAGCTAGCTAATTATCGACTAAGGACTTGCAGTTGTTGTTGTATAGTGACTTCATCATTTTGGGGTCCTTCTTGGTTGTCATGTGGAAGAGGTTTTCTTTGTGCTCATGCTCCACCCTAACTTTGCAAGGTATTACAAGATGTGGTAATTGATAACCACTCATGTGTTTAGGTATCTCGTTTTCACTGTTTATTTTTGGGGACCCAAAGTAGAAGCATGTCCTTGGTTTAAAATGTCATCCATATTAATAAGAGGAGGATGTTGTACTTATTCTTCCTCATGGACGTTATTGTAGGTGCAAAAAATTCATGTTCTTTTGGCATCTTGAAACATAACTCTACAACTGTGAGTACTCTATCCCTATTGAGGTAAAGGAAATCGTCCAAGTGAGTGGGATTGAACTTGAAATCATCCCGAGGTGAGTCTACTTCATCACCACTATGATCAACTAGGTCTTTTACTTCTTTTGCTATGGAGAAAAGGGGTCCTAAATTATGACCAATGAAAGGATTAGACCCTAATTTCTTGGATGCCATCCTTGTGATAGGGGGCATAATGGGAAGTTTTTACAAAGGTTTTGTCAAATGTGATCAAGGACACAAAAAACCTAGGTAAAACCCTATAGCATGACGACTATAAAGGTCACAAAATAATGTCCAACAATGGTAAAAGAATGTTGAATGGAAAATAATAAGGAACCAAAGGATCAAAGAACCAAAAAATTTATCATCACAGGAAAACAAGTCTACAAGATGGATGATCACAAGGAACAATCACACAAGTTCGGAAAACAAATCCAATCTACAAGAAACTACTCCCTATGTAAAATGTGTCTCAATGGTAGGTTGACACAAGATGATCAACACAATGTCAACACTTAAGTCAAGTTTAAAATAAACAAGATGTAAGTATTAACAAGGGGTTGAAGTGACTTCCGATTCAAAGTATACTATAACTAGTCTAGATACAAACAAGGCCTAAATCCCAAAATGTGGGAGTTATAAATGCAAGAAATGGAACAATACCACTTAGATACGTTAATCAAGCTTTGCGAGAAAAGTAATATATTAGTATCAAAATAATATTGATACGACACGAACAACATAGCAACAACATTTTTCAACTAACAAGGTTTTGACTCGAATTTTTTTCACTTTGAGAGATATTTTGAAACACGATTGGTTAAGGTAAAGTTGGTCGTAATGCCAAATGGTTCCCTATGGATTTTTTCGCAACACTCACCAATTATTACCTAAAGGAGGTACGCACTTATAGGATTTCTCCTAGAGAGGTGGACCATTACCCCACAATCAAATTAATGAATGAGGCCCCATACGGGTAACATGAAGCTTATCTCACAAGGGTTTTATTAGACAAGTGGGTAGTGTGGTACTTCCCGTTTTGTACACTAGTTCCTCAAGGTGTGGACTACTTTGGGGTTCTTGGGGTAATCCTCACAATGAGTTTTATGGCTTATGTCAAGATACTTCCCCCATTAAAGTGGATGAACTGTATATTTTATTTGAGCCTACAAATACAGTGTTTTGAATAGTGGTGTGTTTTTTTAATCTTTTGTCTTAGTTTGGTATTGCACACCATTGGAAACCTGTAAAAATGTATTAATATTGGTTTAGATCATTTTTCTTTGATTAGAGAATAAGGTCCTACACTCAAAAGTCGGTAGTTCTCCATTAATTTAACTTATAATTTTTTAAAAAAAAGATGATTAAATGTTGTTTCTAATTCTTAATATTTTCTAAAAGACACAAGAGAAGAGCATATATAACAAGTAACCCGACGTTATAGTAATGGAAAAATTTAATCAAATGACTACCAAACTTGTTTAACAACTTATCCATTCCCATAAAAATGAAATGATGAAATGTTGTAAATGATAGAAGAATTTTGTTTCTAGTTCTCAAGATCACCTAAAAGATGCGAGAGAAGAACATACACAACCCTATCCTAACCTAAGTAAGACATGAAGACATAATATTCATCATAAAAATTTAAAAAAGTTAGCAAAAAAATGATTCAAAACACCCCCTACAAATAGAAGTTAGCACCAAAACTTGCAAAATGACATAAACATCAAAGACCAAATCCTGAAAACCTCAAAAATAGAGCCCAAATTTTAATGCAGCACACTAACGTGGGCCTTTGACAATAACGTGAGCTATAGAATGGTAACGCGAGCCCTATGACATAAGCACACGCAGAGTGATAGTAGCGTGGTCTGGCTTACACTAGCGTGGTTCGATACAAAACACAAAATGAAAGAAGGTAGTGTTATAGTAGTGCGGGTAGAGAGTAGCACGGGTCTTGTTCACACTAGTGCGGGTCTCGAGGCAAAAACAAATTGACAGAAACATTGTTATAGTAGCGGGGCCGGAGAGACATGGCGGGAGCAAGCAAAGAACACAAGTAGAATGATAGTAGCATGAGGTAAATGAAAGTAGTGTGGCTGGTTATGCTAGGATGGGTCTCCTATGTGATATCGTAAACATGTGATTTTTCCAAGGACAACATCAAAGGGGTCAAAAATTTATCATCTTGATCTAAATTTAGCAACAACCCATCTCATTTGCTCCTATAATGAAGACTCAACACATGTAAGGTTAACAAAATATGTCAATAAATTCAAGTTATTTAACATGTGGAAAATAGAGGTTAGCCAAAATTGAAACTAACTCAACAAATCTTGAAATAAAATGCATGAGACAATGGAGTAAATCCCATTAGGCATGTCAAATATGTACATGTAAAACTAACTATGCTAAGTGAAATGAAACTAACGGACTTCAAAGAAAAGTTAATCAAACAAGAACATCATGATAAGAGCTTAAGGAAAATAAATTCTTCAATGCATAAACATGGTAAACAAATAAATGCTAAGCCATTCCTACTCTTTTGTGATTTCTAATTAAAACATGAACTTAATTAGATCATTTAGCAATCAAATTCATTATTGTTTATCTCAAGAATGAGGATGATATCTCACCAAGAAATGGCTATAAGACCATATTTGGATCTTACCATTCTCCTCAATTTGAGAGAAATGGATGAAAAATGGAGAAGCTATTTCCCATGAATGGAGAATGGCTTAAATAAAAATTCCTATAGTTTTCACTAATCAAAATGAGGTGTAAATTGAGATGAGAGGAGGAGGGTTCTTTATATAGCTTGCTGTTTGAGCAAGGCTATAAATTTGGTGGATGTGGGGAAAAAAAACCAAAGAATAAATGTAAATGATATGCATGTTTAGAAGAATTTATAAATAATGTGCACTTTATGGGAGCTTAGAGGGGTTTAATTAATCAAATGTGATTAATTAATAGCGAGGATAAGCTTGTAGAAGTTATTTAGAGGGGATTTAGAGAAAAATTAACATGATTTAGGGGATGTAAGAGGATATTTTAACCAATGAAAGGGGTTTATTCAATAAAATAGAAGGCGTAATTAACTAATAATGTTTAATTTATCATTTATAAGTGGATTATAACTAGTTTGAAAGGTTGTTAATTGGCATCCGAATGGAGTAAGGGTTTATTCATTAACGAAGGTCGTTAATTAACGAATAAGAAGGGGAAAGTTAGCTAATTAACAAAAAAGTGCTAATTATTATGGAAATGATGGGAAAGAGAGTTATTAGTGTAATTTGAGTATTAAAATGGTGTAATTAGATTTTATGTGTCTACACAATCAACGTGGAACTAAGGAGAGAAAAATTTATTAACTATTTCATTACCTTGAATGTAAAATTTATGTGATGTGCAAAGTACTAATAAAATAATGCATACCACCATATGTACAACACAAGTCTAGATCATAATGTTTTCTTGTCTGTTGAAGGAGTGTTAGATAAACTAAATTTTTCAATATCATGCTTAGTGCTTTCCTAGAACAAACCCCAACAACACTACACAAACATTTATTTTAGGGACTAGTCCAGTTGTGAGATAGGGCTTTTGAAATATGAAGATGATCATAATTCTTATAAGCATGTCCAACAATACTCTTGTCAAATACATTTGATGTCGGCATGGGGGAAACATCTTTCTATCAAAGATCACTTCCATGCACACTTATATCCTAGAATCCACAACTCTCTCATCTCTTCCTCTACCTTCCCTGATATCTGCTGATTTAGCATTAAAATTATTTTTGTTCTCAAAGGATCTGTAATGCATTCTATCATACATCTCATCACACTCCATCTGAAATAAAAAAAATTCATTTTAGAACCTAGTCCTTCCTCTTGAGTATTTTTCCTGTGAAAAAAACTTTTAAAGATGATGCTACACTATATGCAATTGAATCTAAAAATATGTCACCGCATTAACCCCTTCACATACCATAGATAAAGCTCAAAGATACTCTGTCATCAACATTCACATATAAACCCTAAAAAATTAAACAATTTGGGATTCCAAAATACATACTGATAACATGTTGCCAATTAGTTTTCCATCAACGAGCATGGTTAAATTTTTTTCCAAACCCCTAATAAAAATAAATGATTTCATCCCTCATTGAAAACCCGGAAAACACAAAAAAAAAAAAAAAAAATCATCTTTCAACCTTTACATTAAGACCCCTTCAAAATTCATAGTAAAATAATGTACATTAATCAGATCTGTATTCCATGACAAGAAGAAATATATTTCTTTCCAAAATCCATGGATACCTAACTTAGTAAAGAGGAATGGCTAGAAATTCTTATAAGCTTGGATTTAGAAGAATAGGATCATCATCATTGAAAAGAAAGATTACACGCTCAGAAACCTCAACACCATAGGGGATCTTGAGGCCGCCTTTCTTCTCGTAACCATATTCCTACATATATTTTTGCAAAATCTTAAAAAAATTTGATGATTGCAAAATCATGGGCTAATGAAAAATCTAGTGAGATCCTTTCTGTCATATACGGTAAAACTCCTCCTTGTACATTGAGAAAAATACCTACTTCTCTTATGTTCTTTTTGTTGCGTAAATTTCAACATTGGTGATAAAACCCCACACCCATGCGGGCATGACATTAGTGGTTGCGATCATGGGAATCATAGGATGGCAATGTCGCGTAGACGAGTTAAAAGAGTACGTAAACAAACCTAATAAATCTTCTAGACAAAAATCCAACAACCATTGTGCATTCTATGGTCTTGCATAGATGCCTCCAATATCCTAATTGGCTAGACGCTAAAATATGTTTGTAGATTTGTTGTTTCAAAGGATTGAAAGAAATTGTAGATCCATTTTCATTATCTACCTCGATCCCTTCCCTTGTAATTGAGTTAATTAGCTTGGTATAAACCCTTCCTCTACTTTCGAGGGTCTACTATTTTTATGATAGTGTGCGGTCAAGGGTAGATAAGATAACTTAAACTCAATTTATTATTAAAATATTATAAAGAGAAATTTTGAGACGAAAAATGTATTTTTGTCTCTAAACACCTCACCTTGTAGTAATGATACCGATAAAGTTAGTAAAACCTTAGAACATTGAATTATATTAAACTACTAAGTTTTATATAAATAATGAATGAAAACTACATATTTATTGTGAAGTGGTAAAAACCTTTATGATTGTAGCCAATTATATTGATTTATAAGATGTAATATGTGGAAAAGCAATGAAAAATGATAGAAATATGTGAAGAAATGAGAAGAGATTCTTAGTTTTTAATGATTAGATGTTCCTCAAAATTATTACTTGAATTAGATAGTACATTTTGGTGAGATATTTTCCCTATGGTATATACTACATGATGATGATGTGTGCAAGGTGTACTTTATCATCTTATATGTTTAACTATTTATATAATAAATTAAATCCAACTCAAATTATATATACAACATTTATTTAAACTATATAGACACAATTATATATAGAAATATTAAATTCAACTCAAATTATATAGACACAATTTATTTATGTTTATTAAAATTCTAAAAATTTAATGGAAATGTGAAGGTTGTTACAATTTTTTGAAACTCACATTTCCAATGGTAAAGGATCACTTTCAATACCACCTAAATCAAGAATGACGATTAATAAACTTATTTACACAAGAATATGGTTTCGTAGAACAATTTCTTATACTTAATCACATAGAAAAAGTAGTAGGATATAGTAATATTATGGCAAGGTTTTAATAGGAAAGTCGCACTTAAATAGAATGTTGAAAGCGTGAGGTAAATATGGTTGTTCTCACGCCAATCATTCTTAAAAAAAGGAAACATTTATTTTGGCATGGCGATTGATAGAGTGCAGAATCATGGTAACATGCCAAATGGCGTGAATGGCCGTGCTATCATGTTATTGCTCTGGAGGCATTTCACAATGGAAACGCTACCATTAATTAATACACTTCCATTACAGAATTTACCAACCCACATATTTAACAAAAATAATCACATTCATTCTACTTTAAGATGCTTTCATCTCGGCATTTATATTTACAGGAAAACGAATCGAAATAGCCACTTCTGAATAAACCAGCCACTTCTGAATAAATTCGAAGCCGTCTCTGATTCCGCCCTTCAGCCAGGGTTTAAGTTTGACGTCTGTGTACACGTTTTCATGTCTTTAGCCATAAAATACCTGCAATGTTTTCATACGATCATCTCTTCCAACTTTGCAGATTTGACCTCCTTTTTTTTCTTAAATATATATACCTTTTACATTGATATCTGAAAATTGGTATTAAAAACTGTAGAAAGAAACGTAACAGTACTACTGCTGCCGTGCAAAATTTGAAGTGAAAAACTGTCGTCAGTAAACTTTTGTTTGACCAGAATAGTTGGCCGTCAAATTTAAAGCCTGTGCAGTAGCAGCTACTATACTCTTCCCCACTGTCAAATTTAGAATGAGAGCTTTACAAAAAAATTTAGCGGGAATTGGAAAATGTCCTTGCTTTTATACCCTCAATATTTTTGGTTTCTTTCGTGTTAAACACGACTAAGTTCATAAACCAAAGAATTTGGTTAAAGCTATGCAATCTCACTTACAGTAATGGAACACCACATACATTTGCTTGGAAGGGGATGAACGTATACACACTTGTCTATTTATTAATTACAAGCAGTTGCTCCTCCAGGGGGAGCAAGGATACGCCATGGTCTCAGCAGGGGAGTTCACATTATTACAACTTTGCACCTGGTACAGTGTGTTTTTCAAAGTTGGCATTGATGTTTTTTTGTTTTCGTTGAATAAAACTGATGGATTGGCTACCTTCATTTTTTGAAGAACGTTTGCCACGCCACGGAGCTGAATTTATTAATGTGTTGCCCTTTCATGAATACACACATCCTAATTGGGGTCTTCTTAATCTGGTAGCAAAGCTTCCTGAAAATTTCTTAAAGTCAGATCCAGTACTCAAAACTTACATTGGTTATGGTATACTGGAAGAATTTGGAAGAGGTGATTCCGTCAGTAAACTGCACTGTGATATGGCGGATGCGTGGGTATCTGTGTTATGTTGTTATGTAATAACACCAGCAACATCATTTCTTTATTTCTTACCTGTCATTTTGGATGGGTGTATGGCTTAGATTTTCTCAGTTTTTTTCTCTATGTTATGCTAGATTTTCTCATTTTGTTATGTAATTTCTCTTTTATTGAAGCAGGGGACGATATATGGAGGAGGATTTTAAAATTTTAGCAGAGGCAAATTAGGTCTTAGAAGGGT
Source organism: Taxus wallichiana var. yunnanensis (assembly GCA_018340775.1). Lineage (NCBI taxonomy): Eukaryota > Viridiplantae > Streptophyta > Pinopsida > Cupressales > Taxaceae > Taxus > Taxus wallichiana. The sequence goes on from CM031239.1 coordinate 493,413,235, forward strand.
AGTTTTTTTAATGCATATGTATATGTACTGCTACCTATGCGCGTAGTTGCAGTTGCCCTCAGTTCCTCTCAGGCGCATTTTTAGACGTATTAATTGGATGCATTTTTAGACTGGTATAGCTAGTTTCTTTTGATTTCTCTGAAACAAAAGCAAATGCACAGCCTACAGTGTAATGGAACAGAACAGAAGGGTAGAAGAAAATGAAGGGTGACGAAATAACGGAATGTCCCCTATCAGGAAAACAGTGCAAAAATAATTAACAATCATATTATTTTGTTTTTTACATTTATTCCATATGTTTGTCTCTTGTTCAACAATACATTTCAATCAATTTTTATTTAAAACTTTTAGTGCCCACTTCTTACATTTATATAATGATGATTCTACTTATTAGGGGTTAGAGTTATGGACATTGCAATCACATTTTAAATATTGATAGATGGACATTGTTATATTTAATTAGTTATTTGATAGACAGTATGGATGTTTAGACTTATGACATGATTTATAGGATGGATTATATGCATGTTTTGACATATCAAAATTTAATGATCTTGAGTTTCTACTTTGGAATGATACATTTGATTTGATTTTATATACATATACACATACATATACATATACATATACATATATATATATGTTGCTAGATGATCTAATTGATTTCATGATCTTATTGCTAGTTGATAAATTGATAAAATTGAAATAATTGAAATCATGAATAGTGGTGAATTACTTGTTTAGGGATGGTTTAATTATGATAATTGATGATATGTATATGCATGTGTTTTTACTATTTCGATGTCGTTAATATGGCCACTGAGGCCGAAAGGTATTGTCTTGACTTTTACAGGTATTCGCAACACAATAAACCAAAGGGGGATATGAGACCAACAGTGAAGGAATTTGGAATATTGGCAATAGGTCACCTTGGCAACTTGTGTGTATGTTTGATGTTTTGTAGTTTGATGTTAGGAGGTCCCCATTGGGGGGTGACCTCAAATGTGACCTTGGGTAAGTTTGTGACTTTGTCTTGTTGATTTTATTTAATTGTGAGTTATTGTATTTTTTTAGTATGTGGAGTCACTTTTATTATTTTGTTTAGCACCCCTCTTAAGTTAATTAAAATTGTTTAACTAGTGCTAATTAGGATGTGACAAAAGGGGGAAATAAATGTGAGTTGGTAGCCTTGGTGTGTGTTGGATTAGAAAGAATTTAATTTGTTTTGGAGTAGTGTGTACTCAATCTTTCAAGTGAAATTCAGATTTTGACCTTCTAGGCAATTTTGGAGACTTGTGGGACAAGTTAAGCTTGTCCCACACCTCTTAAAGTCACCCACCCACTAGGCCTATGATGTGAGGGGCTTATTTTAGGCCCTATTTTGTGTTTTAATAGAAAAAAGAACAATTAATTGCATTTTTCTTACAAGGGTATTTATTTGTGTCCTTTAGGGGTGTGGGTTTGGGTTGAGTGTGTAAGAGGGTGGTCATTCCCTCAACCACCAATTTATTATGCTTTGGGGTTTGGGTTTGACCTTGGTGATGTGGAATGGAGAAGAAATGATGTGGCATCCTACATGGAGCCACATCACCTCTCTCTTCCTCTTTTCTATTTATTCCAATTTATGTGAGGATTTGGGGGTTACTTGTTTTTGGTTTTGGTCTCTCACTTTGGAGGTGCTTGCTTTTGGAGTGCTTGTTGGAGTTGGAGATAGCTTGGGATTTCTTGGGCTTGGAGAGTTTTGGAACTTGCTTGTGGAGTGGATTTCTTGCAATGGCAAGGTAGGGTCTTCACCCTTGGTTTCTTTACTATTTTGATTTGCTTATGGTTTTGAATGAATGTTGTATTACATGTGTATTGTTGGGTAGTAAAATGGCCTTAGGTTGTGTATGAGAAAGTGAAATGGGGATAAATTTTTTTGGGAGGCATAAGAGTTTCTATTGGGTATTTAGGAGGGAGTTGGGTTGGGGTGCCCCACCTTGTGCTTATCTTGTTATTTTGTTCATTGAGGAGGCATAAGAGTGAGGGAGGCATAAGAGATATTTTTCCTTATAGGGAGGCATAAGAGTTTTTAGGTTTGATTGAGTTTTGGAGGTTTTGAGGTGGGCACCCAAACCCTTGGGAGGCACAAGTGAAATCCCCATGTTCCTTTCTCTACTTGGCTTGAGTTTAGAGCCAATGTTTTTGGGAAATTTATGTGTGTGAAAATGAATGTTTTGTGGTTATTTTATTGTGTGAATGTTGGTTTGAATGTGAATTTGGAAGCCTTGTTTGTTGCCAATGGTTGTCAAATATTCCATATTGTCTCACTTGTTGGGGCTTGGGGACCAATGAGGAGAAAGGCTTCATTTCCTCACTAGATTATTAGTCGGGTGGACAATGTTGCCTACTCCCCATTTTGGTTGTTGTGTTTGATCTTGGTAGAAGGTAGAGTTCAAATGAGGAACCATGTTTATTGTAGTATTTGGAGAAAAGGATTGAGAAACCTCTTGTAAAGAGTTTTACCATGTCGCTTCCATTTTGTATGGAGGGCTTGTAATCTTGTATTTTAGAAGTAAAGCTCTTAGTTGTCTTGTTTATCAAAATTGTGATATTATTTCTCATTGTAAATAAAAGTAGAAGGCTTGAAAATTTATTTACTTGCTTGTTGGAAAGAGGAGATTATTGTATTAAAAAAAAAGAACCAAGTTTAAGAGAAAGTTTTGGATTGTCTTAAGACCATTTTTGTAATATTGGAAAAGATGAAAAGAAGGATAGGAGGTTATAGCCAAATGGATATTGTATTTCTTTCAAAACTGAAATTAAATGTTTACTTGCTTGTACTTCTATTAAGTGAAATGGTTGAGATAGAATGAAGAAATTAGTTATTGTGCTTGCTAAATAAAAAGTATCTTGAAAGTGTTTAAAATTTTGTTATTCTTATTTTAAAATATAGGAATGAAGGAAATAGTTTTGTAGTGCCTTGGATTATGGATGCAATCTCTTTATTAGTTGTATTAGAAAGAACAATAAATTTTAGAATTTTTCCCAAAGTTACATTTGAATGAATATGTAGAAATTTCAAAATCATCTTGCTCAAACTTAGATACCCAAATTAATGATCCTAAATAAACCTCTAAACCATCTTGCTATAACTTAGATAATGACTAAATGTGAATTTACACCTATATAACTATTTAAACTCGTTTTGCCAAAATTTTATATCCAAACATAGAAATGAAGTTAGTTTTAAATTGTTTATCCAAATAGTTATGTTGGGAAATAACTATATAAGTATGTATATATAATATAAACATATATTATATATAGATACTTTATATCTTTATAATATTAATTTTATTAGTAACATACATGTTTTATAATATTAAATTTAATAATAAATATATTAATATTAATAACCAACTTAATATATATAGCTATTATTTATTGGAAACTAATTAAAAATAAAAATAACAAAAGAAATCGTTGACTTAAGTCAAAACAAAAAGTTATCCTATACTTTATTGTGTTGTGTTTATGTGTGTAATTTTTTTGGGTGTTACACTTGGTATCAGAGCGGAGGTTCATGCTCTCGAACCTCGGCTAGATTGGAGTGGTGATGGTGTTGCATGATGGTGATAGTGGTACATGATGGTGTTGCGTGATGGTGGTTAATATTTTTGGGTTTTAAAATAGTAATTTAACAAAACCACATCTAGGGGACAGCAAGTCCCTCCTCTTTATGGGATAGGTTCCCTTATTGAAAGCAAGCAGCAAAGTTTATATACAAATGTACAACTTTCATCTTAAGGCTAGACCTCTGATGTCTTGAAATGCTTTTATACCAAAATAGATTATAAATATAAATGAATGGAAGATCTGAAGAAAGGAAAGAGCATAATATAATAGTATTTTTCAAGAAATATAGATAGCAGAGTATAACCCTATACATACTAAGCAAGAGTGATACAGAACAGAATCATTCACATTCACAACATAAGATATCATTCCATAGACACAAAGTTCTAGAAATCATATCAATAAGAACACAAAGTTTCTTATTACAGAAGATAAATGATCCATAGATTTCAAGCAAGCAAGAAGAGACAATAGATGAAGATAGAGAGAAAGGGAAATTCTTCTGTATTGATTTCTTTCAATTCTATTTACACTTCAAAAGTATCAAAGTCCAACATTTGCAATGAGCCAAGCTCTTACATTTATAGATGAAGCAAAAGAGGAGAAGAAGAGAAGGAAGAAAATCTGATTTGGAAGCTCAACCACCAACCATCAATGCCCCTGCAAATCCACCTACAATCTATCAAATCTGGTTCTACATGTCTTTGGCGTGTTAAAGAAGGAAGGATGGAAGATCAGATCAAATTTGATCTAGTTGAAGCAATCGATCACATATTAATGGCATGAAAGATGTTTTCCATATTTTCACCCAAATCAAGATATCCAGTCGGTTCTCCATGTTTGTTTGGCATGTTGGAGAAGGAAGGATGGAATATCGGATCAAATCTGATTTGCTTGAAGCAATCAGATCATGTATTAATGGCATGAAATATGTTTTCTAGATTTCCAACCATCAAATCCTACCAAAAAAATATTTTACGTTTCCATGGCGTAGAGGAGACCAATACCTTTCCAACAATATAAATTTTTTTGAATTTTAAGCACTGGAGTGGAAGTTATGCTCATTTGAATATTTGAATCGAATCTGTAAAAATGGTGAAAATGCAATTTCGCTAAACGGATCATGGGCCTAAAAATGCAATTGCGCCTTTAACACAAAAGATGCAAAGTGTAAAATTTCCCCACAGCCCCGCATGTCTAACTTCACTTTTGATATAGGTCTGACACGTGGCTTTACACAGTGGTAACGAAGTCGCGACTCACTTTATAATTTTACTTCTTTTGGAAACAAGGCTCAAAATCTCAAAGTTCTCCACCGACCCACTTCCCCATTTTGAATTTTAATGTGGGCTCAAGACCCCAGTGGAGTCGTGGAGCATTTTATAACTTTTAATTCTCTTTTTTTGGAAATAAAACCAAAATTCCCAAAATGCTCTAACGGCCCACCTTCCCGCTTTGAACTTTCATGCGGGCTCAACATTGACTTTATCCCTTGGCGTGAGTGGGGCCATGGTTCACTTTATCACTTTACGCCTTTTATGGAAACAAAGCCAAAATTCCTAAAGTGTCCCAACAACCCACCTCTCTGCATGTAATTTAGGCCTGACACGTGGCTTCTCTAGGCGTGTGGAGGTGCGGCTTACTTTTATACTTTTACGCTTTCAAAAAAAAAGCTAAAATTCCAAAGTTCCTCGATAACCCGCCTTCCCGCTTTGACCTAAAACATGGCCATGTGTCCCTTTGCGGGCCTGTTCTGTATTTTTTTGTTTTGACTAAGTCCCTTTGTTTGGCGAAGGCACTATGTCTGACCGGGACACATAGAGGATCAACGCACATTTGGGACTTGCCTTTGGATTTACCTCTTGAAAGAGCACCGAAGAGACACTTGGGGCTTTCTTGGTTCTCCTTTCCTTAGCCGATTCAACGGTTGGTTCTGCCCCTTTTGACTTCTATTGGACCCTAGACACATGGAGAGCTGGCGCTTGTTTGGGAAACGCCTTTGGCTTCGACCATTGAAGGTGCGTCGATGAGGCACGTGGCGCCATCCTCTGGCCTTAGACTTTGCAATGGCCAATTTAACTTTTTGAGGTTCTAACCACATGGAGGACTGGCGCTCATTTGGGGTCTATTCTTTAGGTTTCACTTACGAAGTTACGTGGATGAGGCATGGAGGCTTCTGTCGACTCTCTTATACTTAGTCAATTAAACAGCCAGCTCTATCCCTTTTTTGGACCTTGGACACGTGGGGATCTAGCACAAGTTTGGGATCTCTCTTTGGGCCGCGCCTTTTGAATTTACGCCGATGAGGCACATGGAGAGTATGCACTCACTTAAAACCCTATTTTGAACTTGTCCTTTGGAGGTGTGTCGTTGGGACGTGTGGAGGCTTCTACCGGATCTTCATACTTAGTCGATTCAATGGTTGGCTTTGTCTTTTCAAACTCTAACCACGTGGAGGGCCTACGCACATTTGAGGTCTTCGCATTTTTACACCATACCAAAAAGTGCGACGAAGAGGCGTGGCGAATTTCTATACTTAGCCGAGACACGTGGAACACTTCCTTTCTCCGTTTTAGCTCGATACTTATCGGATTCGGCAGCCTCTTTTGTAATGGAACACTTCCTTTCTCCATGTTTTAGCTCGATTCGACTAATCGGGATCGCTTGAGCGAGGAGGGGGAAAACTCCACCCTTCATGCCCAAAAATAAATTACTCCTCGTGGAAAGAATAATCGTAATGCCAATTTGAAACTTTTTTAAAAAAAAAATTTTCAAGCATCCAAACGAGTAAAAAATTTTTATCAAACCATATGGTGACTGAATAAAATCTTCCAAATGCCACATCTTCAATTAGAGATGTCCATGTACTCATGAACATCTCTCAAAGGCACCAACTCAAATTTTGAAACTTGACTTGAAAAATGATACGAGCACGTCATTCACGATTATAGAACGTGGGTTCATATTGAAAAAAATATAAAATTAGGAGAGAGGGGAAAATTAATATTTTGAATCGAGGTATCTCCACCAAAGGAAAGGGAGGTTTATGCCCAAAAAAAAATTACTCCTCGTGGAAAGAATAAATACCTTAAAAAATACTAGGCTCGATGTGATCCACGGCCATAGAAAAAATAATAAGATTTGAAAGTTGTGATTTAAATTCTTTAATCTCTTTTTATTTCATTCAAATGGAGAAATAATTTTCAAGCATCCAAAATGAGAAAGAAATTTTTTTGGTATCAAACCATATTTCGGAGGAAATGTATATTAAAAAAATGAGTGAGAAATATGATTTTTTAAATTAACGGGGTAGAAATAAAAGATTGAAAATGAACACCAACTTCTTCAAAACAATTTTTTCTATCTCTAACTAGACTTCTTACTCAATTCAAACATCTCTCAAAGGCACCAACTCAAATTTTTAAACTTGACTTGAAAAACTGAGGGAAGTTTTGAGGGTGACAACAACTAGCTCTTTACTCGGGGATGACTTGGTGGGACAGAGGATCGAGGCAAGATCAAGAACCATAGAAAAACTATGGGAAAGCAGATCAATGTCTTATCCATTGGGCAAATAGAGTCAAAGGAGAAGCAATATAGAAGACAACACACACGCAATAGGAAAAGAAACAAACCAAAAGGAAAGACCAAAAACAAAACACTATACATAATATATAGAAGGACTGCCTAGTCACCTAGGACTTGAACAACTTCAAATACTACCCACTATAAGGAAGTGGGAGAGGAGATCCATCCATATAATCCAAATAGAAAGAGTTTTCTCCAACAAAGTGCCTGATTTTGAAAGGACCAAGCCAAAGAGAATCAAACTTACCATGGCTTCCTCGAGGTTCATGTCTTTTGTCCCACAGTAGAACAATGTCTCCCACTTGAAAATATTTGGGTCTAGATTTCTTATCAAACAAAGCTTTCACCTTTAGTTGATGAGCTGAGATTCTATCAAAAACTTGCAACCTATCTTCATCCAACTTCTGGAGATACATGATCCTCTTGTCCAAGGAACTGGTGAAACTTGTATCTTCAATAGCCTTCATTAAGTGCAAGGCTAGCAATTCCACTTTATTACTGGTAGCTAAGCTTCAACACCATACACCACCTGGAATGGAGACATCCCAATTGCTCTTTTGGGTGTAATTCTATCTGCCCAGAGAGCATCATAGAGCTTCTTGTGCCAATTCCTTTGAGAGTCATTGACAAGCTTCCGAACGATGGTTACCAGATTCTTATTTGTTGATTCTACTTGTCCATTCCCTTGAGGATAATAATCTAAAGAATGAGCAAGGGAAATTCCATAGCCATAACAGAAATCCATCATCTCAGAAGAAGAAAAATTCAAAGCATTATCAGTCACAATTTTGTTTGGTACCCCAAACCTTATCAAGATGTTCTCCTTGATGAAATTACACACCACTTCAGAAGTAGTGCTTTTGAATGGAATAGCCTCTACCCACTTTTTGAAGTAATCTGTAGCAGTTAGCACATGAGTATGTCTAGCATTGGAAGGTGGGTTAAGAGTTCCAATGAAATCCAATCCCCACTTTGTTGAAAAGGCTCATCAATCACTATTGGTTTGAGTGGTAAAGCAGCCAACTTAGGTCCCCCAACAAAATTATGACAGGCTTCACACTTACCTACCCATTTTGATGTATCTCTGAACAATATAGGCCAATAATACCCTGCACGAAGGATCTTATGGGCAGTGACAATAGAAGATAAATGCCCTCCACAAGCTTGATCATGAAAAGCTGAAAACAACTTCTTTTGTTGCTCTTTGTCCACACATTTAAGGAATCTTCCATCTATGCCTCACTTGAACAAAGCATTTTCCCATAATACATATTGTGCAAACCTTAGCTTAATAGCTCTCTTTTCCTTGGCACTCAAATGGGATGGACACTCTCCATAAGTAAGAAAATGTGCAATATCAACATACCACTCATCTGTTGAACTAAGGAAGAGAACAACAAGAACATCAACTGCTTTTGTGGACAATTCTTCATCATCCCCTTCAGCAATAAGCTCACACAAGCCTTTACCCCAAACTAGCTTAGTTGGCTTGATATCAAGGTCATATTCTTAGACTTTTGCTACCCAATTTCCTCTCTTAGTTCCAAACTCCTGTTGTGTAAGAATAGACTTGATGGTTGTATCAAGTACAAGCACAATAGAGTGAGAATTAAGAATATAAAAATGAAACTACTTGACAGCTTTGACCACTACAAAAGCATGTTTCTCCATCATAGTATATTTTAATTCATGAGATTTTAGAACATAGCTCATGAAGGCAATTGGAAGTTCATGATCCTCGAAATTTTTTGAGTTAGCACAGCAGCCAAGTTCCTCGAGTTGTAGCATAGCAATAGATAATAATTTTTTTTATGAAATCAGGACATGCTCAGATGGGGGTTCTAGTAATGGATTTCTTGATACCTTCAAATGCTTCTTTACCTTCAGAATTCCAACCAAATTTTTCTTTCCTTTCATCATGTGAGCAACACTCATAGTCAATTCTGTAAAATATGGAATGAATCTCCTCAGGAAATTTATCTTGCCAAAGAAAGAGTGAACACCCTTTTTTCTTGTGGGAAGAGGAATCTTGGATTGCTTGAACTCTTTCTAGATCTATCTTGATCCCTTCTTTGGAAACAATATGCCCCAACGTAACTTGCCTTCAATAACAAAAATAAAGACTTCTTAGGATTGAGGGAAACTCCATGTTCTCTGCATTTTTGAAGAACTATTTCCAGATGTTGAAGATGATTTGCCCTTGTTTTGGAAAAAACAGTCAAATCATCAAGGTACACAACAATACACTTTCCCTTTAGACTGCCAAAAGCTAAATCCATTGCCCTCTAGAAAGTGGCACCAGCATTGATAAGACCAAATGGCATTCTCTTGTAGGCAAAGGTGCCCCAAGGGGTAGTAAAAGTAGTCTTGTGCTGATCTAGGGTACTGACTTCCACTTGATTGTATCTAGAGAATCCATCTAGCATAGACAACATCTCAGAGCCTGAGACAACTTGCAAAACTTGATCCATCATGGGGAGTGGATAGTTGTCTTTTAGAGAGGCCTGATTCAAATTCTGAAATCTACACAGATGTGAATCTCACCATTCTTCTTTCTAACAGGCATAATGTTGGCAATCCATGTTGAATGATGTATAGGGAAAATAATATTGGCTTTTAGTAACTTCTAGATCTCTTGAAAAATAGTATCAGCAACCTTAGGATTGTACTACCTTTGCTTCTGCTTGAAAGGTTTGATCCCAGGTTTCAGAGGGATATAGTGTTGCATCTCCTTTGGTTGAAAAGCCTTAAGATCTTCATATGAATAGGAAAGAACATCGACTTACTTTTTAATAGGTTTACTACTTTCTTTTTCTCTTCTTGAGTGTAGCATTTTCCAATATTCACCACCTTGGGTTCATCATTGCTTCCAATATTGACCTTCTCATACTCAGCAGATTGTCAAGTCCCTTGAGAAGCTTGAATTGATGAACCTATCATTTTTTTCAAACAGATCTTCTAGACTCACCGAGGCCTTTGGGAATCTTGTTACCCTTCAACTTAATACAGTCATCCTAATCCATTTCTTCCTTGATATATTCCTCATTAGAGGGGACATATTCTCTAGGAAAAGTTTCACTTCCTTAAAAATATAACTAATTGAAGTTATCTTTAACCTCCAAGAAAGAGAGCAAGTGTTGATCATCATTGAAAACCTACCAGTTGCTTGCATTATCTGACACATTAGGCCTATGAATCATTTCAATGATAAATTGCTCTTGAGAGAAATCTAGATGAGGAATCAACAAAGATCTGAGAGCAGCTAGAGAATCATCTCTAGTATTCTTTTCTCTTAGCACGACTTCAATTTAGAAAACATCAAGGAGCTCAATGGAATCCCAAACAAGATTTCTATAATGTTTCATCTCCTATTCTTGACTTGGTAAAAATCCCTTACTTGTTTCACAATCAACTAGATGCATTTCCACGAGCACAAATATTCTTTACTCCTATTTCTTTTGCCAATCTCAACCCAAGGATGAGAGCCTCATACTTAGCTGTATTATTTGTATTTTCAAAATGAAGCTTGAAAGAAAATGGATGAAGCTTCCCTTCTAGAGAGTTAACACCACTCCAACTCCGAACCAGCTGAAGAGCATCTTCCATCAAACTCTAAAGTACAAATTCCATTAGGATCATGAATTACTCCCTTAGGAAGAATTGCCTCATCCTCTGACATGATCATATAGTTGCCATGCCCTATATCTTCATAGAGTATTTGTGCTTTTGGATCATCAGTCTTTTGCACAATATACTTAGTTTGCTTTTCTAGTAACAACTTTCTTATTTTTCCATTGACCAGGATCAAAGCATGTGACCATTCCATCTGAATTTCACCTCCTACCTCTTTACAGAAATTCCTACTCAGCAACATACCATATGAGGGAGGAATATCAGCAACCAAAATAGTGGCTAAGACCCTTTTCTCTGGAAAAGCAACAAAAGCTACTTGTGCATCTTTAATTCTTCCAACCAAAGGCACTTCTCTACTCTCTATGGAATAGCATGAACCAAAGGCATGTGTTAGAGTCAGGCCCAAAGCATGAGCTACTTTTGTAGGCATTACATTTTCGATGCTCCTAAGTCTATAACACAAGTACTAAGTTTATGGCCAGCAATGAGGAGAGTCACATATAATGGTTCAATTTTCTCATTAGGGAAGTGACTACAGCCACAAGGCTTGGTTGAGGTGAGGAAGAGGGAGTGGGCAAAATACCTTTAGAAGTATTGGATGAGGCTTTGGATTTGGAATTGACAAAGTTTACCATTTTAGCAAAGGCTTTTGGATGGGTTTGGTAAAACTCGCCTTTGAAATTTGGATTTTGGTCTTTTTGAGGTGATCAATAATATCAAAAGACTCGAGAGGTGGATGGGGCATCACTACTAGGAATAGGAGAAACTTTTGATTTATCAACTTTAGGAATTGAAGGACAATAAGTTTTGGAAATAGAGGTAGAAGGAGGAGGATTAGCATTACTCACCTTTTGCATGGAGGCAGTGGGAATAGGAGCTCCTCTTCTTGCAACCACTGGAATAGTTATAGGAAACTCCTTGGATTTCTTAGTAGGTTGCATCACTTTTTATTTTTGTTTTTTTCTCCCAAGTCATAATAGCATATGACTCACTATTCATCTCTGCCACTATTTCATCATATTCATCTTCGTCATCCATACCTTCAGTGGTAAGGAAATGAACTTGAGATCCACCAAGCTCTTCCAGTTATTCATCAACCTCTTCTTCGGTTCTTCATAGAGTTCATCAAACTCCTCGTCATCAGGTTCTTGAACTTCACAAGTTGCATTGACTGGAACCTTGATAGGTGGGCCTTCAATAGCTAATTTATTCTGAGAAGGAGGTAACCGGTTCCTGGGCTGAAAATTCTTCCTTGGAATATCTTGGTAAGGAGTATGTTGAGCCAATTGATTTTTTATGGCAATGAGATCATTTGCCAACTTTTACACTAACTGATCTGAATTGGCTCTAGGAGAGGAAGAGGAGGATGCTTTAGACTTGGAGGGTTCTCTTTTCAATTTACCAGACATGATTAAATCATCCTCAACATCGATAGCCAAATGTTGATCAGCATCTAGAGTTGTAAGGTTAGCTCTCCTTAGTGCATAGCTTACTTCAAGTAACTGGCAACTGAGCATTGAGGAAGAAGCATTTTTGGATTTGATCTACAGGACGAGTGTTCTGTGGAATTTTATGAATGAGCTTGTTGAATTTGGCCACAAATTCTCTCATGGGCTCATGTGGTTCCTTCTTGATATGAGAAATTTGAGCCAAGAGAGCATGCACATCTTCAACAGTTTGAAACGTTGCTCAAACTGAGTTGTTAAGGTGGTCCAATCAATAATTGACCTCGCAGGAAGATGATAGAACCAATCAGTAGCATTATCTTGCAATGTTTCTACAAAGAGCTTGACAAAAACGTCTTCATGCTCAATCCCAAGAATCCCACATGCAACGCTGAAGGCTGCAATGTGTTCATCTGGGTGTACCTTCCCATCACCTCGGAATTTAGGAAAACCTTTCCTACTACTCCTGGTAACTCATGCAATGGTTGAGGAAGAGCAAGAGGCCCAATCTGTTATCCCCAAGGCAGAGGTGCTACCATCTGTGGGAAGATTTTCTGAAGGGGAACTGAAACACCAACAAGTATCGAGCAAGAAGATTAGGGATGAGTTGTTATGGAGGAATGCTATTCTTGGAATTTCTGTCTTTAACAGGAGGTGTGCTTGCAGCGAGTTCCTCTATTCCTTCTTGCTAGAAGAAGAGAGAAGTTTTGTTGCTCCAGAAGTTGAAAATGAGAATCTTCAACCCTAAGAGCTTTCTTCCCATGTGTATATCATAGAGTCACCAGACCAAAAATAAAATCTTGAAGTTGTTTTAGAAAGGGATACGTTGAAACGAAATCCCCAGCGGAGTCACCAAAAATTGTTGGGTTTTAAAATGGTACTTTAACAAAACCATAGTTAGGGGACAACAAGTCCCTCCTCTTTATGGGAGAGGTTCCCTTATTGAAAGCAAGTAGCAAAGCTTATATACAAATGTACAACTTTCATCTTAAGGCTGGACCTCTGACATCTTGAAATGATTTTATACCAAAATAGATTATCAATACAAACAAATGGAAGAACTGAAGAAAGGAAAGAGCAGAATATAACAATACTTTCAGGAAATATAGATAGCAGAGTATAACCCTATACGTACTGAGAAAGAGTGATACATAACAGAATCATTCACATTCACAACATAAGATATCATTCCATAGACACAAAGTTCTAGAAATCATATCAATAAGAACACAAAGTTTCTTATTACGCGAAGATAAATGATCCATGATTTCAAGCAAGTGAGAAGAGACAATAGATGAAGATAGAGAGAAAGGGGAAATTATTCTGTATTGATTGCTTTCGATTCTATTTACACTTCAAAAGTATCAGAGTCCAACATTTGTAATGAGCCAAGCTCTTACATTTATAGATGAAGAGAAAAGAGGAGAAGAAGAGAAGGAAGAAAATCTGATTCGGAAGCTCAACCACCAACCATCAATGCCCCTGCAAATCCACCTATAATCTGTCAAATCTGGTTCTGCATGTCTTTGGCGTGCTGAAGAAGGAAGGATAGAAGATCAGATCAAATTTGATCTAGTTGAAGCAGTCGATCACATATTAATGGCACGAAAGATGTTTTCCATATTTTCACCCAAATCAAGATATCCAGTCAGTTCTCCATGTCTGTTTAGCATGTTGGAGAAGGAAGGATGGAAGATCGGATCAAATCGATCTGTTTGAAGCAATCGATCACATATTAATGGCATGAAAGACGTTTTCCATATTTCCAACCATAAAATCCTACTAAAAACAATATTTTATGCTTCCATGGCGTAGAGGAGACCAAGACCTTTCCAACAATATAAAATTTGTCGAATTTCGAGCACTAGAGTGAAAGTTATGCTCATTTGAATATTTGAATCGAATCCGTACAAAAATGGCGAAAATGCAAATTTTGCAAAACAGATCCATGGGACCGAAAATGCAATTGCACCTTTAGCGCAAAAGATGCAAAGTGCAAAAGTTCCCGTAGCCCCGCATGTCTACAACTTCACTTTTGATATAGGTCTGACACGTGGCTTTACCTGAGTGGTAACGAGTCGCAGATTCACTTTATAATTTTACTTCTTTTGGAAACAAGGCTCAAAATCTCAAAGTTGTCCGTCGACCCGCTTCCTGTTTTGAATTTTCAATGCGGGAAAATCTAAAGATACACATGACGTAAACTCCATTTTCACTTGTAATAGTTTGAACTCATTAATCTTGGTAAATAAGTTTTCAATTTTTTTCCCAAACCTCTTTTGGAGACTTTGCAGCTGAAATGTGGCATTGTAGACTATTGAGAACATTCAGATAAATAAGTCCCAAAGCCTCATCTTGTTTGCACTTGTAACCATACTTGTTTTTTCACTAGGAAAGGAAGGTAGCAAGTCTTCAAAAATGTGCCATACTTCCATTGAGGGTAATTTATCGAATTTAAAGGTTAGAACAAACGTAAACCCATTACGTTTGCAGGCACAGCCTTTGACATAACGGGAAAATGCACCCCCTCCCCGAAAACAATAATGTATAAAAAAAAAAAAGCCTCTCCGGAAAAAAGTAACTCTCACCAAAAATATATTCCACGTTCAAATTTAATGCTGCACTTAAAAAACTTGGTTGAAAATTTAAATTTAAAAAAACTGAGCTGGCTAGTTGAGCTGAAGTGAGGCCAAGCCAAAAACGAGTCGAAATGTGGGTTGATGCCACGACCAGGTCGGCGCCAAGCTGTGAGCAAAGAAATGCCGAGCCAATCCACCACTGAGTTATGCTAAAAAAACCACTGATTTTCCACCCAGCGCTTTCCAGAAACCGTCGAGCTAACAGCTGGGAGGACGAACCAATGATTCAGGGCCGAGCTGGAGAGTAGGCAGGCCGTGCTAACAGGTGAAACCACCACCGATCCACGAGCTGCTGAGTGGCATGCAAACAGGAAGAAATACCTTGCCGTGCAGAGAGGGAACAACACAGTCTCAATTCACCACTGATCCAATAGTTTGCCAAGGCCGACTAAGCAAGGCATAAAGGTGTAAAATCCGAGCAAGTCACCAGCGGAACCCGCCCAATCACCGCCGAGTCAAGATGTAGTCAGGTTGGGCATAAAAGAAAGCCGAGTTATATATAGATCTCGCCGAGCTGTGAAGAACTCGTACAGAAGGGAGCTCACCGAGTTGTGCAGGATGCAGGCCGAGGTGAGGCCGAGAGCCCAACAAGCCTCTCAAAAATACTTAATTTAGAAAACCTTCACCAAAGACCAGAAACTGATCACATAACAGAGAATCCTGCAGCAACCACGAAGCTTTGATACCATGAAAGTGCGAGGAATCAAATCTTTGCATGGGAACTCAAGCGCACAACCCAAAATAAGAAAATGCAAGTTGCAGGAAAAAAAAGAATCATAATATTATTGCACCCACTCGTTGTTTCACATGTGGGAAACGCAGATAAATATGTGTTTAAAAACATATCCTCACCTAAATAATAGGTGGTATTAGCCAAACATAGGAGATAAATTATCTCCATAAATCAAGTAGTGGAAAGAATCTCTCAAACAACTCCAATAAGTTATGGGAAATACAATATCTCTCAAATACATTATTTACAAATAAAAATATATATGTACTCCACAAATGAACTAGTTCACATGGTCTAGTGTGAACGTGTATACAATAATAGCCAGAAAATAATTATGAGTATGGGAATGATGCATGTAGATGGATTACTACTTCGGGTAACTAATACGTCCTAGATGAAAGATAGAGCGATGTGTAAAGATGAGAAAGTCACAAGAGATATAGAAAGATATATCAATTAAGCTTAGAATGCAAGCATTTGTCTTAGCATGAGAACATTTACAGACATGTCATTATTGAAGAATAAATTACCAAATTTGAGTGTCTACAACTTTGTAAAGTAGAAAGGAAAATGGATTGAAGATAAGTGGGTAAGTGCAACAAAAGTTTCAAAGCACAAAATTATGGAAGAAGAGCATGCATGAGCCAAAGCTCATGTTTCAAATTACTCAACTTGTATGATGCAAGAGCATGTGGGTCCACATAACCAAAAATAATAAGAGTAGCTTCTTGTGTTTTGTGCAATTCCATGAAGGTCTAAGTCATGCCACAAAGGTCCAAGTCATGTTGTGAATGTTTGAATCAAGCTGCAAAGGTATAAGCAATGTTGTGAAGGTCTATCCATGTTTGAAGGTTGGCGCTTAAGCAATGTCGTGAGGTTTATCCATGTTTCGAAGGTTGGCGCTAACATCGAAGGGTCTACATATTCTCGTGATGGTCTCATCGATGTTGCAAAACGCCAAAGATGAAGGTGTGTGATTTTGAGAAAGTTTGGATCAAACGGACTTACTTTGTATGGGTCTAATAAACTACGTCATTGTAACATCCCGTAACATTAGAAATCTTAAGATGTAATATATAATTGAGTTTGAGAATACTTTTGGGTAGCTTAATGTCTATATAAACAAATCCATGAGTCTTGAAATAAGTTAGTAGAACCAATGGTAAGTATGAATTGGTAACTCTTAGTGTAATAGTTGCTAAACTTTATAAGACAACATAGTATATATGTTTGTCTATGGAGATTGATGAGGTGGTATATTGCCAATATGTGTATATACATGATGATTAAGACAATATTGTGTTCTATTATATATCTTGTTTTGTTTCCTGCAAGAATGCGTTGGCGAAGGATGCTCTTACTCGAGTTCCCTAACCACGTCAACAAATAAATGTTAACTCTTTCTTTTAAAGAGCTTTTACAATGTATTGAGACTTAAATAACACTAGTTCTATTGATTCTATTGAGAATCCTGTTAAAGACGAGGCAGTTTTGTGATCTTATTTTCTGAAAAAAATGAAAACTTTTGTTCTTGAACCTTTGTGTTTGGGACTTCAATTTCTTATTATATTTGGTTAGTGTTGAACCGTTTCGAGAACGGAGTATAAGCATCGACTGGCCAATCTTTTCTGTATTCTATTTAATTGATATTAAATATAAATTAGTTCCAATTAGAAAACTCAACCTATAAAGGGAATTAATTTTTTTTTTCAAAATGCTCTGTTGTTTCTATAATGCTGTGTAATTTGAAGAATGTATAACTTTCAACATTTCAGTTAATGTAACGCCGCTCGAGAGGTTTTTTTATACACGTCTGATTGGGTCCAAATTTGGATTAACGAGTTCTAAAATATATGCATATGACTTGCAGGAAAATTTTATAAAAGGACGGGGAAGATCAACGTCCAATCTTTGCTTCATACAAAGTATTTTTTCTTTGTTCAACTAATTCCATTACAAAAAGGATGCACATAAGTTTCTAGATATGAATAAATTTACATTTAAATACATGAAACCATGTACAGACTTTCATAATTTGCTAAGTTTATGTATTTCTTGTTGTTCCAGTTCCTTCTGGACTACTACATGTTAATAGACAGTCTGGATTTCATAATTTGATATTTGTTAAGTTTATGTATTTCTTGTCCTATTGTCCTATTATAAAAACTGTTTTGTAAATGAATCTTCGTCTGTTAGTTCTGATTTTCCTCTTGCAGGCCTATGTATCTTTGTTTCCTCTGGTTTTTGTGTTCTTACTTAAATGAGATAAGCAGCATTTCAAAAAAATAAAAAATTAGATCCAGCATTTTTATTTGAAACACAGGAAATAACCACCAAATAAACAACCATGAACATAAGATTTGCAAGCATTAAGGCTAATTCAATGTAAAATATGCTGTAATTCGGATTTAAAAGGTAGAACTTGTTAACAATACAAAGCATTACAGCATTTATTTGTGCAATCTCTGTACCACAAGATACTGTCCAAAGACTGTGGTACAATGGTAGATTGGCAATGAAAAAACTTATCCTATCATGATTACCAAAAATCATTTGACTTAATAACAGAAATAATGACCCCTATCAGAACTTTCAGACTCGTTTCTCCCTACTTCGATGATCCATTGGGAATTGCTGATTCCTCCTTTTGTGTCATGTTAATTTCATCCCAAGCCTCAATCCATGTGACCATGGCATCTCCAAGCTTCTGAAAATATGGATCTACTTTTGAAAGCTTCTCTTTGACCTGCTTCGACAGCTCAATATAGCATTGCTGCACAGATGTACAGTCTTTGGGAAGGGTAGCAGATTGGAAAAATGGAATGATCTCCTCCTGCCAAAATATTCCCTTGTACTCTTTCTTCAGATTCACAAATGGGTTGCTGGCCTTGCTGTGCCAAATGTATGGCAATCCTGTCTTCACTCCCAACCCCAAATGGTCACATATCACCTGCAGCCAAATCATCACACAGAAAGGGGGTAAATACATGTAAACAAGCACAGACCCAGCTATCCAGAAGGCCAATAATTCAGCAAAGAGAACAGAGAAGGTTTAAGCCTAAAACCTTAATACACCATCCAGCCCACATGTCATCGTAGCGACCAATGGGCTGGCCGTCTCCCATTAGACCAAAATACATTGCAGGGCCAATCAACTCACGGTCAAAAGCCAGATTCATCCCACACATTGGGAACAATGTGCCCTTTGGAATTGTCAGAACTGCATCCACAAACCTACAGAGCACCATAAACCCTTAAACCACAAGCAAATATACCTTACACCATGGGCACGGGCAATTATAATTTTCATATGAAAATTTGAAGCATCACAGTACATTCAAGATTAAACTAAAATTAGGATGCAAAGCAAGCAAAAACCGAAGAATAGATCTGGCTTGGATATGATAATAGAAGCATGGAACTTCAACAAGAAGTGCAGATCGGGGGCTTAGAAATGATCTAAGTTATGAATTTACTTTACTAATATACTGAGCAGATTATAGATATTCGTCTTGTGGATACAAGTGGGTAATATTTATATTTTTCTGAGGTTTGATCCTGTTACTGGATCTCCAAGATCATCACAGTTTATTCAGAAGAACTTTACCATTTATTGCACTACAAAATCAAACGGATTTTTTAATTTTAAGTCAATGTTATTTGGGAATTGGGACGGTTGGGTAAGATGATTTGAAATCAAAGCATATATTAGAAAAAGGAATGAAATGAAAATACCTGGTGTTGCGCTCCGAGGGCTTGACAAGCTGCGTGGGTGCATCGTAGTCAGGGATGTTGAGCCAGAGGCCATGAGACACGGCAGTGGGAACCCCTTCGCGCAGACTGAAAGGGTATCCTCGAACAAAATCTGCCCCCTCCCTATATGGATCGTACAGAGTATTGAAGAAATATGGCGTTGATGGGCACAGTAAGTTCTTTATGTGCTGCTCCAGCGCATTTATGTCCTTCCCAGATGGATCCTTTGCAACCTGCAGTGCAGAGAACAAATTTCAGAACTTCGACTAAGTTAGTAGAACCTGTGACGGCGTATCATTCGAATAAAAATTTAAAATATACAATTCGACATGGATCGACCAGATCTGGACCGAGAAAGGGGGAGAATACTTACAAAGCAATCGTCATCAATGGTGAAAATGTACTTCTTTTTGGAGACCATGTAACCGAAGCAACGACAGGCGCTGTCCTTGAAGGAGATGCAGGAAGCCTTCGGGCCGAGAATCCTGTTGATGTCGTTGCGGTTGTAGAGCTCATAATCGAAGCCCTCGGGCACATTGACGGTCCTTGAGGGATCCCCATCCTGCACAATGATCAAGTGATATGGCTCCAAAAAGGTCTCCACATCTCCAGAAAATCCAAGTTCCTTATCGTTGGTATAACTATGTCCAGTTCATCCTTCAGCAATGGGGTGGGAACTGAACGAGGGCCTGGGCCTGCCATTTTTCCTTTCCGAAACAACTGCAACAAAGCCTCAGTCTCACCCCAAAAGAATGAAAGAATTCAGTTTGAGGCTTTGATAAGAAAGGTGGACCGCGGGGGTATATATTAGATTTTTTAAGCGTAATTAGTGTCATGCAATTAAGCGCCGCGCTTTCCGGCGCTAAACTAGTACTCACCTTGTATGGCTTTACTCGTGATTAAATTACGGGTATGTGAAGATAATTAGCGGATTTCAAGTAACAAGAAAAACTCCATAACTGTTGGTTGTGGCGCTGGCTGGTGTTCGAACAAAGGCTTCAACGTTTTCTGCGTGCATATCCCCGTAGTATATTTTGTCTTATTCTTTTTCACGAAGCTGATACTCTTCTTTAGTGACATTTTGTTTTATTAAGTAAATGTTTCCTGAACTCCTGTGGTTGCAGATTATGTTAACAGGGGATTTATATACCATGCACGCCAACTGTTTGACGAAATGCATAACCAAAACGTGGTCTCCTGAAATGCAGTAGTAGGTAGAATTTTTATTTTTATTTTTATTTTTAATTTTCTATATGTTTTCTCCTCCCATAAACATGTTTACGAGGAGATGTTCTTTTATCTGCTTATTTTGAATTAATATCCTATAGATTAATCTAGCTTAAAACTTAATGATGTTAAGGCATTCATCAACAACAAATAGCAATGTTGTTTTTTTGAAAAGATAATGTTTGATAAGCTATTGGACAAATGAGAGGAGTACAGGGAACTTGTTTTTATTTCAAAATTTTCCCGCTCAAACTTTTCTGTCTGGCCCTGCAATACACAAATTGATATTAGATACTAAACACATTTTGCCTACACAGCTAGGAAGGCCTAAACTGGCCAAACTTTATACAGGTTGAACATGAAATCAACATTCTTCCATTATTTATAGATGAGAAGTTTTGAAATTCTTTTGCATTATTTTATAAATATGTGTATATATTATACATATATATCGACTGAAAAGAGGGGACTGAAAGCTCTCTCCATTCTGTCCTCTTACATATTTATACATTGGTTTTCTTGCAAAAAAATTCTATTGTTTGAAGTAGTAGTTTTTATCGTCGTAACTATATTCATTGGCAAACTTGAACTGAACTTCATCGTCATCAAACATGAACTCGAATGTTGTGACTTAAGGATAAATATGGCCTATGTAATCCATACAAGTTCTATCCAAAACATCAAGGAAATACATGTATTACAAAGAAAACTTCAAGTGATTCATATCCATAGATGGAACCTTTTACTTTTGAGATTCTAGTATTTCATTTCCAGAGTGTGGTCTAACCAGTTAGGGGACTAACATGTAATAGCAAATATAAGCACGGTAAAAGGTTCTAAATGAGAACATCCCAATGAAAATGCCGTCTATATTTATGAAGCCTTAAACAACCAGAGCACAATTTATCGGAAACCACAATGTAAGAGTGTGAGATTAGGAAACAGTTGTTGAGAATCCGTGGCTAAAAATTCGCTAGTTTTAAAACTTAAAAGAATAAAATACGAAATGGAGCTGTAAAAGTGGGTTAAAACTGTCATTTGCTGCCCTCTCTGAATAGATTTCAGTGTGTCAACTTAGAGAGGCCTATTCACCATAGTTATTGTACAATTGCACAACCTCAAAATGACAGGTGCTCAATCACTTTGCACCCTGAAATATGTGAATAAAAATAGCTTTGGTACACATCTTATCACGTTGAAGTTTTGGACAATAATCTGTCAATAACTAAGGAAGTAAATATGTTCAACCAGGGCAACGAAGTGGACACCTATCAAATTATAACACCTTTTGGAATTTGTGGCATCTTGAATTCTTAAAGAATATTCCAATCCCACTTTCTGTAAATCGTTGTTATATTGCTCTCCCTACGCATCAGAAATGCAATGGGCATATGTATCCTGTTTGACTGAAACATCACATTTCCCCACATTGCATCGGCAAAGCAGTAAACAACATATGCTTATGTTTTGTTTGACCAGAGAGAATATTAGGGTATTATTTGGCGATGACTAAGTTTAGCTTTTTAGAGGACTTTCCATGTTTCAAATGTTATGGTTTTTTCATTATTTGTCCTGTAAAACCTGAGTAGGCCCAAGACAAATGGTGAATGCAGTGTCCCCCATAGAAGAGGTCACAAGTGTTGATGTACATCAACCCTCTGTCTCAGACCTGCAACCAGTTTAATTTCCTCAAAGAACAAATGTAAAATGCAGTGAGAAATAAAAATACACAGGATGAATGATTTACAGCAGAGAGATCATCAAACTTTCACAAACACAGCTGGAATTTCAAAGGAAAAGAAGACTACAAATATACAGCAAATTACCAGGCAAAAGCTCTCCTTTATTTTATTGAAAAACTCCTTTTTACAGAGGTTTCTTCTCTCCCTCTAAAACTGAACTAAGATGCGTTATATTAACCACCTAAAAGCCATCAACAAGAAAGAGTTCTGTTTGGATTTTCCAATTCTAAGTATAGCTAATAAACTACAACTGTTTCTCTCATTCTAAGTGGACACAAAGCAGTTAGGGAAAAGTGTTATTATTAGCAAACAAGAGTCCTAAATATCTCCCTACAACAATTAAATTCCAAAAGAAAACTGCTAGACTGATGGGAAGTGGGAGTTATGCAGCAGTTAGTGATCAATTACATCATCCTCCCCATCTTCTAGAAATTCTGAACCTCCTAGTTTAGAACTGGTTTTACTTGACTTCCTTCATTTCCTCCATAAATCAAACCAGGACTCATCTTGTACAAATTCAATTAAACTTGCAAGGATAATGCCAACCTTGCTTGCAACCTCACATTGATTAGCCAAATAAAAATGATAGAATCCTCCTTCGATACAAATCTAGTCAATACTTTTCCTTTTCACTTTCACACTTTCAATGGCCATTTCAAAAATAGCCCTCTTCTTCTTCACATGCCTCGGCAATGCCGTCAAGCACAAGTGCATTCATCTCAGTACAATGAACTGTAACATGTCCATTCTTCTTTTCTAAAGTGCACATGCAAGAGCTCGTTTCTTCACCTCTACATGTCTTTCTCAAGGCATCCTTGGGTTGCTTCCCAGTGGCAACCTCCTGCTCTCATGGCTGAACCTGCTTTCATGTCAGCACATAACAAAAAAAAAGGATTCATACAACCCCACTCTTCTCTCTCTCGTAGTAGAATCTGCTCCATCTTTCTTGGCTCTTCTCAGATCCTTCATCTTCACTCTCTCTTTTGACCTCTGACTCATCAGGGCCAATTTCATCTCCAAAAGGGAGTTACACCAACATTCGCAGCAACAACTTGAGCATTCACAAATGCCCCAAGTGGACTCAACTCCACTTTCTTTGTTTCCTCCTTTTCCTTAGAGGAAAACACCTCAGTCTTTTCCTTCTCAACTTTTTCCAGAAATCGATCTTATATGTATGCAGTATACGACATTTTTTCACCAAGAAGAATTTCAACATACCTTTCATTTGTGAAAGTTTGCACTTCCACTCCTTGTTGCTGCTGCTGCAAATGTGTCTCCACTTGCACTTCCTTTGTCATCTTCTCTTTTTCAGCTCCCCTAGAAGCCTCTTCATCATGTGCATTCAGATGCACTCTCTCCTCTTTCACTCCTATGTCCTTTGAAGGACATACTTCAACTCCATCCTCTGCTACAATATCACTTTGCTGCAGCTTGTTTTCTTCTGCTGCCGCCTCCTCTGGCATGTTTTCAACCATGTGCTTTTCTTCCACACTCTGCTTAATCTGATTCTCTTTAGTGAGGATCCCCCCTCCTCCACACTTGGCCTGATTCATATCAAGCTTCAGCCTATCAAGGCTTCTTTCCTTCACACTCATGTTGTTCACTGCAGCATTTGATTTCCCACAAAGCAACTCCACCATCTCACTTTCTGCTGCATCTTTCTCTAAGGAAATATTTCCTTCTTCACTCCATGCTTCCCCAGTGGAATTCGTATCAAGTTTAAAATACTCTAGAGCTTCTCCCTCTTAAAACTCGATCACTATTCTGTCCATATGTTCTTCAATAAGAAAACTTTCCTCTGTCCTCTACCATGAGGATCTCTCCCTCTATGCACTGAGCATGAGGATCTCTCTTCTGTATTGTTCTTTAGAACAGTCATGGGTTGCTCTTCTAACAACTTTTCTCCATTGCCTTTCAGGGCAATCTGCTTCTCCTGAAGCCTTCCCTCAATCATTCTCATTTCTTCTCCAACGAAGAGATGTCTTCTCTCTTTTCATCAATTATGGGATTTTCAAGACATCCCTTGAGCTGCTCTTCTGCCATGTTCTCTAAAGTCAATATAACTTCATCAAATATCTCCATCTCTGCTGCTACTTCATCTTTAATGTGGATTGCTTCCACAACTGCAACATCTTGGGCCACCCCTAGTGATAGGCTGCATTCTTCTTCATTGCAGTCTTCTAAATCTTCTCTTCCATGGTAATCATCAATATTTTCCCTTTCTTCAGGGTAGCTCAGCATCTTCATCCTGTTCATTTATCGCCTCTCTCCCAAACTCTTTGCAGAGCGTCTTTCAGCTCTATCCCTTGTAATTATGCCAACTCCTCAACGGATTTAATGTTTCACTGTTCTAGCAGCTCTATCCCTTGTCCAATCCTTAACTTTATGGCTTTCCTTTCTGAAAACAGCTCGTGCTTATAAGGTGATTATTTTTTCCCAACAATCGTTTTCACCTTCTCACATCCCTTGAATGCCTTTGTTTCAGCTTTATTTTTCTTTGCTTTCTCATTATTGTTTGCTTCATACTGCTCCAACATCCACTATAATTCATTCAACCCCAACTCCGCTTTTGCAACTTCCTTTGCTTGTGTTTTTGTTTGGTTCTGCCTCTTCCTTTGTCTTATTTCTTCTTCCAACTTGTTTATGCTCTACTCACATTATGAAGCAACTCGACCTCTGCATCCACAGCCATAGCCACAACTCTCCTCTGAGCTATACAGAACTTTTCTCACAAATTCTCGACTCCCAACAACTTTGAATGCTCTGATACCAAATTGATGAAAATCAACCCTGTCTCAGACTTGCAACCTGCTGAATTTCCTCGAAGAAAAAATGTAAAATGCAGTGACAAATAAAAATATACAGCAGGAATGATTTACAGCAGAGAGATCATCAAACTTTCACAAATACACAGCTGGAATTTCAAAGGAAAAAAAGACCACAAATACACAAAAAATTACCAGCCAAAAGCTCTCCTTTATTTTACCAAAAAGCTTCCTTTTTACAAGGTTCCTTCTCTCCCTCTAAAACTAAACTAACATGTGTTTATATTAACCACCTATAAGACATCAACAAGAAAGAGTTCTATTTTGATTTTCCAATTCTAAATATAGCTAATAAACTAAGTGGACACAAAGTAGTGAGATAAAACTGCTATTATTAGTCAATAAGAGTCCTTAATAACTCCCAACAACAATTAAATTCTGAAAGCAAACTACTAGACTGATGGGAAGTGGGAGTTATGCTGCAGTTAGCGATCAATTACATCAAGTCTGAACCAAGAGGACAGTAGGGATGTACACCACGTTGAACAATATATCCAAGATATATGGACTTGAACAATGTGTAAACCAATAAAAGAACTCGACAAATGGCAGAATTCTGAGCAGACATTTTTACCTAGGTGCAGCATTACTTTTGCAAGAATGTATAACAATAATGGTTGCTTAAAGATACCTTGCAATGGAGTGTAGATGCAGTATTTCAAAATTTTCTTTCCATACAGTAATCATTTTTTCTCATCCCTCAAGCGAACCATCTCTTGCATTCTTGTATTTAGGATGCACTAATTTTGCTTCAGTATCTTCCACCCCAATCACACACATTGCCTTGCGATGGAGGGCAGATGCAGTTTGTTAAAAACTTCTTTCCATAACGTAATCTTTTGCTGTTTCATCCCTCAATCGAATCATTTCTTGCATTCTTGTATATAGGATGCACTAACTTTGCTTCGGTATCTTCCACTTGAATCACACACTTACATTTCACTTTAGGTCAATTTAGATTTTTTTAACTTCCTTTTGCAACTTTTTATCTTCCAAAATCCTTGCACATGAACATGTAATGATCAAAACCCTAGTTTCCTATACTAGAACTCAAATAGACATTAAATAATAAAAATTAGTGCATGGTGGAGTTGGATGCCGTTGGGTACCCAACCCCCTTGTTGATTATGACCAAGCACTACATCACATTTCCCAAATGAGGGGTTAAAACGCTATGTAGTTTTTCTAGTGCTTATGCAAGAGTGAATGAAAATCTAGAGTGAATGAAAATCTAGAGTGTCTCCATCAGTTTTTCCTTACCCCTTAACATTAATAGAAAGTGTAACTAGGTATACTTCAGAAAGTTCCCTTTGTGAGTGCTGAATAGAGTGTTAATGTAGAGTGCCAAAAAGAGTTCTTGTAGATAGATATTGCTAAAACATAAACCTCTTAGGTTACCTTTTACACATAGGTTATTGATAGTGTTTGATTTGAATTTGAGAATCTTTGAATTTTACATGGTGACCTACTTTTAACCTAGTTTAAAGTGCTTCATACTTGTATAGAGGTTTCTCTTAGTGTCTTCTCTTGATTTAGAGAATATTAGGGAAACTTTACATACAACTTGATAGGCATTTTCTAGAGGATATCTTGAGATTTATAGGTGAGTAAAGGAGTGTATATAACTTTCTTTTATACAACTCCGCGGTATATGATTTTGCATTAAGGATGACTAGGAGGGGAAATAAAAACATAAGAAAATATGATCATTTCTCCATGAAGGAAAAAACCATTAGAAAAGCACAAAAACCTCGTAGTTCTCATACATATCTAGATGATATTGTCTATGGAAGAAGAATGTAGTTAGTGAAGATTATGAGAAGTTGGGTAGGAGATGTTGGATGTTTACAAGTATTTAAATCAATCATGTATATGTTTGAGTAGAATAATGAGATAACATGAAGTATTTGTAAGCTTTAAGAGCGAGGAATATATTATGTGTAATCTTTTTTGAGTGCACAAGTCATAATAAGGGATATAGGCCAAATCAATGCTATTAAACACCTTAAATACTAAATTTAAGTGTTTACATTCTCCCCTTTTAAGTTAACAAATAAAATTCTATATCTTAAAGTAAAAATGCAAATAAGTGTCTAAATACAATTTCTATTTGCTTTATTGCTTGATTGCTTGAATGTCCGAATGGATACAGGATGCCCCTAAGAGTGTAACTTGCAACATAAGTGTTTATTTGATTTCCATATACTAAAAATGAACTTTAATATTAAATAATATTAAAATTGAGTTTGAGATGTATAAAAGTAAAGAGGAGAAAGGAAGGAGTATACATTTGTGTGTAGAACCAAACCTTCCTTCTATTGTCATGTGTTTTTGCAAGGTAAAAATGAACCATGACAACCAAACCCAAGTGTCAAAAATGTCTTGAAAACCCTCCTAAACCCTTCTCTAGATCAATCTACCCTCTAGATCATCCCTATCCTAATATTTCAGTCATCATATTGTGTTTTACAAACTTTTCAAATGTTTAAAATGTTTGATAAGGCCATTAAACTCATTCAATGAAGTATTTTCAAAGGTGAAATATCCGACAAGCCTAGAAAGAATATTTCTAGCCTTTTCAGACAAGTGTGCATCCTATGAGACCGATCTCGAAAGATCATAAGAACCCAAAGGTTATATTTAAGAGTTTTTAAAGTGATAGAAATTATTTAGGAAGATTTAAGGAAGTTTCAAAGGTTTAGTGATTGTTGTAGTGAAAGCGGGTTTTTCAGGGTTAAGGAGCATACAGTCTAAAATGGTACCTGAGCTTCTACAGAGGATTATGGGAGTTCCGTAATGAGTTGGAAATAAAACAAGTATTAATTAGAAATCTTGAAGAGTTATCTACATGATGAAATCATAAAATCTTTCACAAGACATATCTTCTTCTCAGGGCAACTCCATTTGTGTAGACACACCCTGTTGTCCCAAAGAAAAATGGGAAATTTTAGGGAGTTTCAAGCAGAATTGAAGGATGAGAACCCTACAATTTTTCTTGTAATGCTATTTTGAGTCAAAATCATATACTACTTCACCAAAATAAACTTCCTTAATCTCCAACAATCTCGTCTTCAAGGTCTCTCTCTCATGAGGTATGTTTCCTATACTTAGCCAATTTTAAGTGAGGACACTTGTCACCTCTAGGTTGAGGAGAATTTTTGTGTCCCTCTTGTCCACATTCCTAAGGGGATAGAAGGGACACAAAAATGTTCCTTACCCCAACTCTGCCTCCGTGTTCTTCACACGTGACCGTGACAAGCATTTCGTAGGGATTATTTGCCTATTTCTAGCTCCTCCCATCATGCAATGAGAAAGTGCCAATTGTCAACAAAAGGTGAGGGCACATTTTTTTGTCCCTCTTGTCACCATTCCTAAGGGGATAGAGGGTACAATAAAATGTTCCATACTCTTTCCCTTTCTCTAGTTTTTCATGTGACCAAGTTTAAGCCCCGTAGTGCTTAAGCTATCTTTTCTTCCTCACCTTCTCATTGAATCTCTTGCCGCCACTTCTCATCAATAGGTGAGGGAAAGTTTTTATATCCATCTTGTCCATATTCCCAAGCGAGATAGGGGAAAAGAAAATACGCCCCACTCTAACCCCGTCAAGGTTTTTATATGACCCAGAGTCTCACCCTCAAGTGTTAAATGATTGATCTCCTCATTCCCCTATCGTGCAATCACATAGTGACACATGGAAATCCTAGGTGAGGGTGAATTTTCTTGTCCTTATTATACCCATTCCTAAGTGGACAATAGAGATAGAAAAATTCACCACATTATATGAAGTTTAAGCCCTAATTTTTAATTAATTGCTTCTACCACATCCGTTAAACAAAATTACACTTTAGTGAATGCTAAAAACTTAAAATAAGTTCTTGCTAACCTCATTTCTTCCTCCAGTCCGACCCAGTGCCTCCATTTTTTCTTCTTCAAACCTCAAAAAAATTGTAAATTCACCAGAACTCTTTCAAAATTCTCCCATGATAGCCATGAATGCAAAAACCATAAAAATTTCATAACTTTCAAATCTGCAAGTAGAATCCATTGAGATTTTCTCAGTTGTTCCTCATTATAGGAACCTTAAAAAATATTGTAACAGAAAATTGATTGATGACATGATTTTTTAATGGTATAAAACCCTAGTTTCATGTCCTCTTATCGTCTTTTTCATTTTCCAAGCATTTTGGCATATGGATCGAGGTAAAATTTGGAGCGCAGAGTCCCAGAGAGACGAATCCAATCCAGTGAAGACATTTTTATTGCAAAATGACATGGATAGGTCCTATTTCTAAAAATTAAGTATCTGGTGACCTCACTAAATATATTAACTTACAAAAATTATAAGTTCTCTCATATTAGTGTATTCAAAAACAATGAAGAAGACGAACTAGGTCAATTTAGTTTTACTCAAAAACAAAAAAACAAAAAAGCAAGAAAGCAAAAAAGCAAATTTCCAAAAATAGAAACTTTAAAAAATAAACAAAGAAACATCAATGAAAGTATTTTTAGCATGTTATGGGTTTCAGTAAACTAAATTCGAGCAAAAAAAAAAAAATTCCCAAAAAGAAACTTCTAAACCCTAATCGCTAAAAATAGAAAGTCTTCATTTCAGTTGCAGAAAGTTACTATCATCTTCATTTTATCCTATCTTGTTAATTTTTGTAAGCATGAAGTTCAATTTTTGGGTATAAATCCTATTTCAGCCATGGTATCATAATATCTAGGAGTGGGTGACATCGATGTTGCTCATATGGACTTAGAGGATCCAAGAACCTAATGTTGGGTGGTCCTAGAGAACTAATGGAAGATAAGGTGTTCACGAGTGGATTATATATTTGGGGTGGTCATCTCATGTATGTCCAAAGTAAGGAGTTGGTACTGGAATGTTCTCATCACTATGATCCGAGTTTAGAATCATAAGGTTAGACGACAACTCAATACTTGGAGTGATCACTCCTAAGGGAATTTCACATTGTATGCAAATACGGAAATGGAAACAACATGATCATCATCACAAAGAAATTTAAATCGGAGAATGGTCCAAAACATAATCATGTCTTCAAGGTATTGTATTGGGTCATGGTTGAAACAGGGAATGAAGCCATCTCGCAAATTAAAATCTCTATCCATAAGTGAGTTTCACGAAAAAATTTGATGCAATCATCCTACTGAGTAGGGTGATGGGAGAAGAGGCCACATAGGATTTTCAATATTGGATGGCATAGTTCATTCTTATTGTCATTGAGGGTAATAAAATGATTGATTAGGGATAGATAAGCAACAACAACATCCATCAACAAATGCTTCAGTTACTGGCTATCAAGAAGTTTTCGATGACATCCTACATAGTTTACACTCTTTCAAAGACAAGATCGTTCAAATTCTTGAACCTCACTCAAAACATTTCTCAGAACGCCCCCGCCTTTATGAAAAGTATCTGTAATTGACCACTCGAAGGAGAGCAACCACCATTTCTCAAGATTGAATGATGCATTCACTATGTTTGTCATATGATTTTTGGAGGGTAATCCTGAATCAAGGTTGTCTTCTTAAGCTTCCACTTTGATCAAGAGGTATGGATCCTTTTTCACTTAGTTCTCAACATTTTCATGCATTAGGTTATCGGGGTTTTATCTCACTCTACGTAAGCTCCCAAGGTACCTAAGTGATAAGATCATGATGTTTGAGCTATGCAAACAACTTTCTCACATCACTGAAAACTCAAGAATCATAAGAAGAAAATTGTTTCATTCCCTATCTTTCTTGGGATATTCTCCTATAAGAATGCCAATGATGCCGAAAAAATTAGAAGCTTCCTTCTCTACTTTAAACCTATACTCAAACACACCATGGGAGGATTACAACATTAAGAGAAACCTGAAACATTCCATCTTCCTAATTTACACCATGTTCCAAAAATCAAGGATTATTGGGTGAATTTCTCAGATGATTTTGAGGTCAGGGAACGTGATCACATGAGATTGAAATATTGACAAATGATAAATCTCAAGTTTTATTAGTTTTAGGATGGAATTAAATATGATGGTATTGAATTTTATGATCTTGAGTATCAAGCGGTGAAGGCCTCACCTCTCCCACAAGTCTCATGGAGAATTTGTGAGTCAGGGGACATAAATAAACAAACCAAAGCAGTAATCCAAGATCCAAGGAATGGTTCAAAAAGAAGAAAGATGCACTCATTGAATTAGGAAGTCTCCAGACTCTCAAAAGGAAAACATATCATCTTTCCACTTCAAAGGTAATTGAGAAAACTTCAAGGTCTACTCACTCAAGAGAGCTCTCAAAAATGAAGTCGATGGAATATGGGTCCTACACTACATGAGGCTTCACAAAAAGTAAAGAACAATACAAGATCATGTAGAAGGTTTGGAATAGGGAGAAATTGGTCTATCTCATCTATCGATCCCTCATTGGTGACCAACCATCTCCTCTGCGATTGTGCAGCTAACTCAACCAATGCCAAATGCACCTTCTCACTCATAGATGGAACAAAAATCATGCTTAATGTTGAGCACGAAACAAATGAATTATTCCCATGGGTGAAAGATATGATTAGACTAGAAACCTAGATGGTTCAACAAGTGTTGGTTCCATATTTTTAAGCCATATCCATGATGGTGAAAATGAAGAAAGGTAAGAAAGCTCAAGTTGCTTCCTACTTTTTCAGAGGTGCTTTGGGAAATTAGTACGTGAAAGTAGCTCGACCAAAGGTAGTCAAACCTATTAGTGAGATGACCCCTTCCAACTAAAAAATAAGCACTATTCCTCTGGGACCATCAACGCATGAGGGAGATTTCCACCTATTTAAATAATATTCCACTCAGTTTCTTACGCAAAATGAGGAGTATAATGAGAAAATCTAACAACTGGAATATCATGTAAGAACCCTCACCACCGTATATGCAAACCTTCATGGATTGAAATGTTGTTCTGTCTCTCCCAGGATGAGGAAGTTACCCACATTATTATCTTCAATCTGAAATCCATCAAAAAAGACACAAGGCTTCAAAATGCAAGGCAAGGATAAAGACAAATGGGTGAGAATTATTTTTGAGAAAGGTATGGCCTTGCTTCCGAGATTATTTCATTGTTTGAATATCTAATTTTAACTACCATAAAGGTAAGGATGACTCGAGATGAAATTGAAAAATAGAAAGAGAATTGGGATCAAGTGTTTCCACTAGTAACCGAAATGGGTAAAATCAACTCTTTTGTTTTGGTGGGAAGAAATGTGTTCGACTCCGCATCTAAAGACATGTCTCAAATTTGGGCAAGAAATCTTGTTGCTCAATATGAAATAATAAG
This sequence comes from Taxus wallichiana var. yunnanensis, assembly GCA_018340775.1. NCBI lineage: Eukaryota > Viridiplantae > Streptophyta > Pinopsida > Cupressales > Taxaceae > Taxus > Taxus wallichiana. Next base: position 493,445,764 of record CM031239.1, read on the forward strand.
TCATGCTCTTGTTGAGTTGGACTCGTACAATGAGTGTACTACAAATATGTAGGAACATATCAATGCGGAAGTACAAAAAATTGGGATACCTGCGATAAATGAGAACACTTCAATGAATGATCTTGTGAAACCATTTGAAGAGCTGGTTAAGAAAGAGGCGGGAGATCCATTTTCCTTCAATGAAGACACATTGGAATCTCTTGTAGAGATCAAAGATGTTATCTCTAACACTACAAAGGAACATCAGGCATGGTTCATAAAATTCAAAAATATCAATGCCACTTCCGAGAATTGGTTCAAGGCCTTGAGTTTTATACATATTCCCCAAGAAGAGAAGGTTGTTCTGTAGAGGCTCGGTTCAAGATAAGGATTTCAAATGGATTGAGATCCTTCCGAAGAACTCTCCAAGAGTCCGTCATTAATTGAATCTCCATCGGTAAGTGCATCATCATCTTCTCGGGATCTATCTCTCATATTCTATCTTTCCCACCCCTTCATCTCTTCCTTCATGTTTTATTCCTTCATTGGTGGGTTTACTTTTCACTTTTTTCTTATTCATTAATATGTGATCTATGGCTATAATTTGTAAAGAGTTTCCTCTAGTTAATAAAAAGGGACTCAATTTCTTTCTTAGGAATACGAAAGGTCACATGTTGTAAAGGTTAGTGAAAAACATGTGGGGTAGGAAAAGAGTCATTTTGAAGTCTATATATTATATGAATCCCTCATTTCAAAGGGTTGTAAATTTTGTGAGTTCACGAGTAGATAGCTAGTCCACTACAAAGAATAAGTAAAGATAGCATTTTCTCTATTCCATTTTCAATTTTTCCTCCTCTCTCTCTCTCTCTCTCTCTCTCTCTCTCTCTCTCTCTCTTTTGCATCTTTGTGAGCATGTCAATCTTGTATAACCAAGAAGAGTGTAAAATATTTTGATGAATGAATAAATGAAATTTTATGTTCATGATTCATGTTGTGTTTCCATAACTAGCAAAGTTGTTTTTCCTCTAATTGTGTGTTGATAAACTATGGTTGATACTTGTAAAAGTATGCTTGAGCCTATTTGCGGGATTAACCCCCTCTCTCTAAATTATCACTCCTAATACCTCACCTTCCTTGCAAATTATTCCCTTGCACGAGGTGTAAGAATTTTCCGCAGTTCAAGTGTAGTGTTCTGTTTGATCCCCACCCTATTAGCCAACCACAAAGTTTGTTTTATTCACATAAAATAAAGGGATCCTCCCCTTTTCCAAGGAGGAGGAACATAGTCCCAGAGCGTTGGTGAAAATCAACTAATTTTTCCTAGCAACAAATTATTTCGCTAACTACTTTTGGCGCCCACCGCGGGAAGATTTTGTTGTCTCTACACCACATTAAAACCATGATTTCCATAAAAATTAAATAGCTGAAAAATACCAAAAATCATATTTTGAAAGCCATAAGAGTATTCGTGTATGCTCAATAGTTTTCCCTCCATGGATATTCCTAGAAATCCTCCCATGTTGCAACATAATCTCTTATTATTTGAAGATACCCAAGAGGACCTCTCAACTGATCTAAGGAACTATATTTGGCATAATAGATAAATTTTTAACCACTACCACATTACTTCAAGAATATCAGAACTTGAAGAAGAACGTACCCAAGCCCTACAATGTGTGATACAACCTCAAAATCAGCAAAGGAGAGACTAAAAAAACTTCATTTCGAATTGTGCATTCAAGCTGGAAGAAAGAAGGTATATGAGATCCTCAAGAGTTAGTGGTGTGAACGACCTGAATTTTGAAGAACAATTAGAAGATGACTTTAGACTTCCTATCAATCAAATTTAAGGGAGAAAATTTCAATAGTACTTTCTAGAATTTTATCCTACCTTTTTTATTGAATATTCACTCGATGGATCAACCATTCAATCATTGAACTACATTCCTCCAGAAGGAGAAGTTGTGGAAGAAGTTGTTGAAAGAGTTGAAGAAGAAGAAGAAGTTGAAGAAGAGGAACCACCAATGGCTCAATAATAACCATTTCCTTAGGGGAAAAACACGGGTCCCTTAGCTCTCAATCCTCCTTTTCATGAACTTCCCAAAGGGTCGTAGAAGAACTTTCCTAAGTTCTACGGTGACGGGAAGCTACACCCGAATGACCACATTGTAACATTCATCACTGCTTGTGGGGTGTTAGACGTAGGATATGAAGATGTTTCAGTTCATATTTTTTTGAATCCTTACAATATGTGGCCATGGAATGGTTTTAACATCTACTAAGGAGGTCTATCACTAATTGGAATGATATGAAGACCAATTTTGAATCTAGGTTCAAACCCACCGAAGATGGACATGCTCTTCTTGCACAATGGTCCTAGCTCAAGAAAGAGACATACGAGCCCCAGGTCACATGTGGATGTTGAGTTTTCATTGATGTCAAAGTCATATTAATGAAAAATTAGGATGCGGGATAAGGTTGACAAGGCATGACAGTTTTAAAGATAATGAGAACACATTATCAAACACCGACTTATTGAGCATCTAATGAATGGTATAGGAAATGTGATGATGTGAGAGCACACTAGGATGATGTAATATATGGTATAACATGTAGAAAAAATGATATAAGAATGAATATCGGGGTACATGAGTGGAATTGATCGGACTAGCTCAGTTTAGCAGACCTAATCCCTAGGCCTACGTAACAAAGTGACCTAGAAAGGTGGAGTGAAGGTATGAGGCAGCTGTAAAATCATGTTAAAGGTATGAAACACACAATAGGACATGTTTAAGGGGCTACATTGTGAAGAACAAGACAACCTTGATGAGCTATGGTGCAAACTAGCTCATTTAGGCCTATTTCAAGAACCTAAAATGATGCTATGAAGCAAAACAAGATATATCAAGAGAATACAAGCATTTTAAGTGTCTAGGGACATTTCAAAGATTCCTTAGATGAAGCTTCAGTCATAAGTCAACACTTAGAGGCATTTTTAGGGTCATTTGTATGATTTCCCTTCAGGAAAAACAAGTTTAACATGCACAAATGAGATTGGTCAAGAAGGTACAAGGGAATTTATGATAAAGTGGTCATTAGAGATCATGGAGGAGGTATTCATGAAGGTGTGGACCAAATTTTAGGACCATAGGATGAGTTTTGTGCAAGAAATTGAAATTTTGTCAAAACCAAGCTAAGTAAGGTATGCTAAAATAGTGCCCTGACTTCTTAGCATTCAATATAAATTAACAAGCATTATTTAGATAAATCATAAGAGAAATTTTTGAAGAGCATAGAAATAAATATATTTTTCAAAAATTCTAAAGTCAAAAGGATCAAGGAAAATAAAGTTCTATCCATTTTTCTCGCATTGTCTAAAACCCTCCTAAACCCCAATTGAAAGCGATATGGAGAAAAGTTCTTAGTTATTCCTCCAAATGGAATTTTTTTTCCTTGAAAATTATTTTAGTGTGTAGATAACTCATCATAGGTCATGTTCATGGTGGTTTGAGCTTATGACACATGGTGGACCCCACAAGAAAACAACTGTTTTGTGAAAAATTCAGTGTACATAGAAATTTTACAAAGGAACCCATGCTCAAATTTTTAGTGAAGGATGTTGGGGATGTGATATTGATTTTCATGAAGTCATATGGGTTAGTTACTTGGAAAAAATTATGATACAAGTGTGTTTTTCTCCTAACGCTTAAGAATGCTAAACAAGGGAAAAACCAATCTTTGTGTATGAAAGGTAAAATTTCTTCTCACCATGAAATATTTGAAAGTGAAGGTCTTAGATAGTTGGTATGGGTCCCATACAACATGTTTGAACAAAAAGTGATGAGATCAAGTTATTTCAAGATCTAGTTGAAATGGTCCAAAACTATCATTTTGGGATAGTCATGAAAGTTTGTAGTTTTGGCACTCAAACTTGTGTTTTATTCTTTAAAGCTATATAAGAGCGTGTTTGATCATGAATTAGAAGTTTTCATTAAAGTGTTCATGCAATGTTTTTCCTTGAAAATGAATTATATGGTGTTTGACGAAGAAAAGATAAGGTTGGGTCTTAGAACTCAATATCTAGATTTAGGTGTTCTAAAAAACCAAACATGTTTGAGCTATTTTCCATAAGGTGAAGCAAGAAATGGACCTGATTAGATGCACAAGACATAGATATTTACAAAATTCTACTTTTGAATCTTTAATAAGTGATCAAGTGCATGATCCACTCACTTTGTTGAGGTAAAATTTATGAGTTTGAAGGTTTGTGAGTTGCATGTTCAAATCAACATGTTGTTTCTTGAATGAGAGTGATGAAGCTTCTCTTTGCATCTGAATTTTTCTACACATAATATTCTATCGTCTCCATACTTAGAATGATTTGAAGCTGCATTCATTGAGTTTGATGAAGCACTTCCATGACTCGTAATTTTAAGTCCTCTATGACCAAGTTTGGAGCTCAAGTGAAGTTTGAAGGATAAATGACAAGGAATGAAGGATGTGAAGAGGTTATAAAGCTAAATGAGGAGTATTGTAACATGTGTTCATGATAATAACACTTTTTTATTAGTGTAAAAAAGGTACAAGCCAAAATGGTATGTTGAAATGGAAAGGAAAAAGCTGAAAAGTCGATTCTGAAGTCGAGTTTTTAGCCTGTGTAATTGAAAATGGAATCTCATCTGATATACCACAGGTGCAAAAATTATTTGGTGATCAACATAGAGGTTATGACTGACATGATAGAGCTATGTAAGTTTTGAATATGATTCTGACATCCTTGCAAGTGTAATGATTACTTTGCATCAGTTTTATTGATGTCTCTTTATGTTCCATGTACATTGAGGATCAAGGATGTGAAAATATTTTGGAAGGTGAAGTGGTAGAAGTATGTATTGCTCATTTTTAAAATGCCTTGTGTGTGCTTGATATTTGTTGTTAAAGAAATAGAGAGCTGATTTTGTTGAAAAATCAGATATTACAATACATGAAGACTAATGTATGAAGGAGTATACTTAAAATTGTGGCTATGTTTTGAATGTACTCAAGAAAATTAAACATGAGGAGGATCAAGAGAAGAAAGAAATTATTTCATGTATGAGATTTGGTAGCATCATGGTTGATTAAAAGAGTGATTCATGAAGATAATCATGTCAAGAATGCTTGTGTATAAGAATCCATATATGATTGTATTTTGCGGTAGACCAAGAGAAGAAGAAATGAGATAAATCAAGGTGAAAGAGAGGTTGAAAAGAAAAGGTAGATGATCTAATTTAGTAGTCATAATATGTTATATGAGACAACCAATTTAAAGTGATCAAAATATTGAAGAAGTCTAAGTGGATGATTAGAAGATAGGGAGTTGAATCTTTTTGTAAGTGGTAACTTACAGAAGATCAAGTTGAAGCTTGGTTAAAGTTTTGGGAGTTGTATCTTCCAAGAAAGTAGAGGATTGTAGAAGGTCAAGTGGCAACTTGACTAAATTTTGGAGTTGTAGCTCCATGTTGAGTGGATGCTCAACAGTGAAATCATTGTAACATTTACAAGACATTTTTTTCCAAGTTAGTTCTTTGGTTTTAGTGGGTTTTTCTCCCTTGAAGGGTTTCCCACATTAAATATTTTCTCTATGTGTGTTCTCCTATTGAATGCTTGTGAATGATGTTGTGGTTTCATTATAACAAAGTTAAGTAAATTAAATGTATGCCAAATTTTTAATAAGAACTGATTCACCCCACCTTTTAGTGCCTATAACTTCCAACAATTGGTATCATATTTTGGTCTTCTTGCAAAATTTTTAAAAAATTGGAGGATATCCTTGAGACACAAACATGGGTAACCTAGCTGAAGTAGTTCATAAAAGGAAGTATGATATTTCTCAGTCTCTGTTTGATGGATATAATAAGGAAATCAAGATTATGGAAGATGATCATGGCCAAACCCTCAAAGAGATGGAATCTATAGTTGAAAGTGCGACAAAATCACTGAAGGAAAAGTAATATGCTTGCCTTCAACATGAAGAAGAGTTGAGAACCTTGAAAGTTGATCTAAAAGAAGCCAACAATAGGTTAAGGATGTATGGAAAGATGGAGAAGATTACTGGAGTTCTTGATGAAATTTTAGAGAGTCAAAGAGTAGTAAGTGGCATAACAAGTCTAGGATTCAAAGGAGAGCCTATGAAGAAGTGTGAGGCTGACAAGGATAGTCCAAGCATACAAACAAGAATGAAGGAGACAAGGAAGACAAGATAAAGAAGACCAAACTTAGTAAGGAAAAAAATGCATCAAGGTATGAGAAATCTTTTAATGGCTATTATTTTTCCTATCATAATTTTAGACATAGACCTAAGGAGTGTAAGGAGCATGTGATAGATGACCATCCATGGAGAGATATCGAAGATAAAATAGCTAGGAACATATTATGCTTCAATTGTCAAGAGAATGGTCATATTGTTAAGTATTGTCTCTATGAATTAGTTAGCCAAAATTGCAGAAATGATAGTCTTAGAGGAAAGAACTATGTTGTGTGTTTAATTGTCGTGGACAAGGACATTTTGTAAAACACTTTGCTATGAACTTATTAGATATAGCAACATGCTTCATGCAATTAAGAAGAGGGGAAATTTTTATTCAAAGTAAAGACACATCCTAAAAGTGAGTTCAACACATCAAGGTCCGAGACAATAAAAGGACGGAAGGTGGTTAAGCACAAATACAAATCAAGGAAACTAATTCTCGGCTTGAAGAGACAAAGAAAGCAGGATGGGCGGATGATGAAGAGACAATGCAATTAATGACAGTCATAGGAGAGGAAATCTCAAGCAAGGTAGCAAAAGATGATGATCAACTCCAAGAAGAAATCTTACCCCTAGTTGTGGTAGAACAAATATATGAGATGCATCATATATGCTTGTCAAGCATCCAATATGAAGAAGAAGACATAGGAAATGAGGTTATCACACCTAGAAGTGCATCTAAGAATATTGATAAGGTCTCAGGGACAAGAAGAGAAAGGATAGAGTCATCACGTTTCTTTGATGACTATTTACTATTCTAAGGTGATTTTATAAGGTGATATTCCTTCTCTAGGCATCTAGAAGGCATGCATCAGCTGAAAGGCAAGGTATGTTCTTGAAAGCAATATATCATTAATATAATTTTATCAAGGTCTTCGCAATGCTGCAAATGTATGAAGAGTTACAAGGTATGTCCATGTAGTTCCCCATGTAATTCTCATGCATATTCATCCAGTAAATTGTGTTTGAAGTTCCAAATTGATTTGTCAAATAAACAAAAGGCTTGAGTTCTCAAGTGTATTAGGTCATCTCTGAATATCTCATCAAAATCTAAACAAAGTCTTCTCCATAATGTTTTTGAGTAAACAATCCAAGCTATATTTTGTTAGTCCTTCCGACAAGATCTCTATGCACTTTCAAGTTTGAACAAAGTGTTTGAAGATCCTTCTTGAGAATTCATGCAAATAAAGTGTGTGCAGTAGGGTTACAAGTTTTTTTGGTGTCTTACTCAATATTATAAAAATGAAGTCATCTCTCTTAGTTTGTATAGAGGTAATAGAGGTCTCTTAAGAGAGTATAAGGTTGCTTTGAAAAGTTTTAAGTGTCTAGTGTCATAGATTTCTGGTCTACAACACAAGCATGTTTGAATCCAAAATGATTTTCCTTGCAATCAAGTGTGTATGTGTATTTGTCATAATTTTCAAATCAAGAAGAAATGGTCCATGGTCTAGCTAATATCTTAATGAGAAAATTTTTAGTCATATATTAGTCATATGTACAGATGTTGTGAGGTTGTTTCTTGTCTCATAAAAGGTTGAAGGTATAGTCAAAGCCCCATAAAAGTTACAAAAAAGATTAATCATACTGTGAGCGACCTTCAAACTCATCAAATGCAAAAATGAAAGGTGCACCATCTCGGGAAAGTTTGACTATAGTGCTCCATGAGGAATGACATGAGATTTCAAGTAGTCATAAAGTTTGCAAAAAATGTTGAATGAGAGAACATGCCTGTGAAAAGATGAAATCTTGATTGTTCATTCACTAAGTAGAGTGTCTTCAAAACATTGCATAGGTGGACATGTTTGTAAGTGCTTATTATCACCCCTAGATGCTTGAAAATCTTATATCCACTATGAAATTCTTCATTCCTTGAAAAGAAGAATTACAAGAGGTTTGAGATGCTTACTTCAAGGGTCATATCAAGCCTAAAGGATGCATGAGAGCTATAGTAAATTCATGTTGATAATTGTTTTGATCTCTAAAATGATGATGAATTATGGTTATATGTGTGAAGTTTCCCCTCATCTCAAGAACCTTGGTTGAGTCACATAAAAAGAATCAAGTCTTAATTCTCTTAGTGTAGAAGAAGTCTCATTCTCGGACATTTAAGTCCTTGTTTTAGAGGGTTGCATAAAATTATATTAAACCATGATCAAGGAGGAATTTGGGATGGAATGGTAAATTGATTCTTAGGCTGTAGGATTCTTCTAAGCCATATAGAAAGAAGTTATGATGATAAAATCTAGAAAATCAAGGGTGATCAGTGTTGATGCACATCTTGAAAACTTGAGGTAACAATTTTCAATTGAAGAGTAAATAGCTCGAGTGCCTTAGAGGTCTAGGAGCTCATGGTGAGATAGGAAACATTTCATATTAGGTATGGAGTCACAAGAACGTATACAACTAAAAAAAACAAGTCCATGTAGACTAGTAAGAATATACAGCCTCGTCTTTGATTGATCTATTAGCATCTTCAAGAAGGTAAGGAGGATTAGATGACAAGGAGTCACCGGTGGATAAGCACATAAAACTTATGAGACTTTATTATAATTTTATAGAGCTTCAAATAAGTGAAGACAATAACCTTGGTCAGTTGTAGTACTTAGAGAGCACAATACTTAGGGTTTAGTGGGCAAAGAGAAGATCATTTACCCATATGCATGCCTTGAATGTCATTTGTGACTCTTGTCAGTTATCAATCTCTAAATTGAATGCACAGACCTATTAAAGGTGATTAGAGGAAATCAAATCTAGTGTAAAGCATTTGGTGGTTAATAAACCCTTCTCGGTCCGATCAGTAAACACTCCTTAGGGTTTGAAGGTGAATTGTTGATGAAACCTATAACAATGGTTCTAAAGCATGAAACTCTCGAGATATATTGATGACACCTACTACTCATAAATTTCATGAATTTTAGGGTATAAAAATCCTTAAAATTGTCACATAAGGCAACAAAATTGCTACAGGCCTATAGGTGCACATTTAAAGGCCTAACTGGAGCTAGAAGAGTAAGATTTTGAACTTTATTGTCAAAGAAACATATCCTAACGTTTTGCACACAAGAGAAATGGCCGAATGGGTGGTCAAAAATACTTTAAAATCATTATCAAACCTCTTGGAGTTAAAATTTATGCATGAAAATGTGAGTGTGTAGGGCTAGTCAAAGGAGAAGGCTAGAAATAAAGTAAAGGTGAAGAGAATGGGTCTATCTTCAATATTGAGATATAAAATTTACTATACAGCTTGTAGAGAGTAAAGGGTGATCAAAAATGCACTCACCATGTTTTGGGCATACACAAATTACTCCAATCATGAAAATACCAAGAGATGGCTCTTGAGAAGTCTAAAATGACAAGCTTGAGAAAATTTAAAGGATTTAATAAGAATAATTCTATGATCTCCTTGGTGATTGATGTCACAATGATATATGAACACTTTGAAACAAGTGAGAGTTCCTAACTAAGGCAAAAGTTGAAGTGAAAAATGTAAAATTTGCTAAGTTTGAGCTTGATCATGCACTAAAAACAAAGTTAAAAAGTTACGCTTTGACTCTATATGAGCAATAGTAGTTGAGGGTATTATAAAATGATCAACAAAGAATATAAGGAGACCACTCAGGCCAAAGAATGATAGATGGAACAATGGAACCTAATCAAAGTCTATAAATTGGGAAAAGAAACCATTCTTAGAGGTATGTTTCCTAGTTGCTTCTAAGAGGAATGAATGTTAACCTATTGTAGGCATGAAGCTTATGATGATGTTGATGAGTAATTGTATGAGGGTATATGCTAAATGGAAACCTAATGATCATGGTAGAAATGATAGGAAGATACCAATTCTTGCATGGCTACCCAAATGGTATGTTGAAAGACCACTAAAAATTGATAGATCTATAAAAATGCATCCTACACGTTTGAAATGTTAACTTACAGGACTGAGATAGTTATTCAAGGCAAGGGGAGATTAAAGCAATCTACAAAGCAAGATTTCAAAGTGAAAAGATAGCTAAAAGGATATATTTGATGAAATTGGTATAGCTACTCCAAGGGGGAGCAAGGGTTATGATTGAGCAAGCTAGTATATCACTCAAAGATGAAACAAATACTAACAAGACAATTAAGGGTGGAATGGATCATGTTGAGTCATTATCGGGACATAAAAGCAATAAATGAAGGTCTAATCATGCATAGGAAGGTAAATAGGGATGGTATAATCCTGGGGGAGGTAAAAATAGATTTTCATGAGTTGAATGATCTTATAGAATATAACAAAGATTGTCAAGAATGCACTCAAAAAGTTTCTTTAGGTAAATCAATCCTAAATATGCCTATTATAAGCATATGGAAGAATTATTCCTAGAATTGAGTTTTCTTAGCTGAGATAGGTTTATTTATGAGCCGAAATTTGTTTTCGCTCTAATGTCGGATTCTTGGTATGTGTTAGTGTCATGAAGGAATCTTCTCACGGGGTGAGTATTGATCTAAATGAATGGTTAAGACCAAAAATAGGGTTAATGAAGAAAAGAAAAGAGCAATATCTTAAATGATGAATTTGGTTGATGTTTCCAACCAAAATAGAGGTCAAACAAGTCGATGTAGGAGGATACCATGAACTAAGAGCATGCACTTTGTCATTAATGCAAAAAGGGGAGAAAATCATGATGTTTCCTTCATGAAAAAGGGGGATTCACTAGCATGTGGATGGTGAGTTTTTATTGATGTCAAAGGCATATTAATGACAAAGAAGGATACAAGATGTAGGATTTAGGATGATGTTGACAAGGAAGGACATGACAAAGGTCATGAGAACACCCGATCAAGCAATCGACTTCTTGAGAAGCTAATGAATGGTACAAACAAGGTGATGATGTGAGAGCACACCACGATGATTTAATGCATGGATGTAATGGAATTACCTGTATAAATATGATTATTTGCAGCAATATAACACCAATGAACACAATATTTCAGATAAATGATCTCAATATACAAGTAGAATAGCTTAGCCACTTCGAGGGGGTAACCTCCAAACCAAACAATAAGACTCAAATGCCCAATATCATGATCAACTACTACCAACTAACCCCTATATATACTATTCCAATGCTATGGCCAACACCAAGGCCGACCCACTAATGATAATATAACATATATGAAAGAGATACATAATGACAATAAGTTATGATAGCCATAAGTCGACTATATACATCCAATGTAAGATATATGATTAAGGGCATAGCATGCCCCTCCCCTTCAAAGAAACATTGTCCCCAATGTTGAGAAGATTTGGATGTTGCTACAAGAAGTTTGCATCCTCCTAAGTTACATCTTCATTGTCTAGATTTTTCCACTTGATCAAATACTCAGTGATGACCCTTGTCCTCAATCGCTTAGTGCATGTCTGAAGGATGCATTCTGGTTCCAGGATGATTCTTCCCTCTTCGTCAAGATCTGGTAACACTTTCTAGGTTGATATTGTTTGTCCAATTACCTTCTTCAGAAAGATACATGGAAGACTAAATGAATTCAAGTAGCCGAAGGAAGTTCTAGTTTGTATGTTACAACGCCATCTTCTCAAACACTTGATAAGGGCCATAATACTTAGGTGAAATCTTGTTACCCTTTTTATGTAGTTTCAAGGACTATCATTTTTCTATTGTTTGAGGACATTTACTTATATGGCTATAAACAAATAAAAACCCAATCATTGACTTCAAAATGTATTTCATTGCGATGTTGGTTTGTTTCTTTGCTTCAATGCGGTTTTGTGACATGGCCAAATTCTCCCTAAGACTAGAAAGCACCTCTTGTTGGTGTTGAATATGTTCTTCAACTACTCGAACCCTTGGCTGGACTCTCAAAGATGAGGTGATAGATGGTGGATGGTACCCATATAATGCCAAGAAAGGAGACATTTTAGATGAAGTATGAAAGGAGGTGTTATACCACCATTCTGCCAATGGTAACCATTGGACCCATCTCGCTTTCTTATCTGAGGTAAAACAACGAAGATATCCCTCCAAGCACTTGTTTACCACCTTTGTTTGCCCATCATACTGGGGATGATAATAGGAACTATGAGCTAGTTATGTGTCCAAGCATGAGAGCAAGTCAGTCCAAAAATTACTAGTAAAGATAGGGTCTCGGTCACTTACTATAATCTTTGGTGTCCCATGTAGCTTCTGAACCAGATCCCTAAAGGTTTTATTGCTCTTTGTACTCACAACAAATGGATGTGATAACACACAAAAATGGGCATATTTAGTGAGCCTGTCCACCACCACCATGATTACATTTCTACCTTTTGATTCGAGCAATCCTGTGATGAAGTCCATAGACACCTCTTCCCACATCCTGGCTAGGAATAGAAAGAGGTTGTAAAAGACACAGGGGACTTAATTTTTCACCCTTATTTTACTTGACAAACCATACATTCTCGCCAAAATATTTTGGACATCCCCTTTTATCCCTTCCCAAAAAAATCATGCTTGATTCGATGATAAGTCTTCAAGAAGCCAAAATTCCTCCCTCTGGAGAAGCATGGAGCTCAGAGAGAACCCTATTTTTAAGGATTGAATTCTTACATAGATATAATCTATCTTTATACCATAAAGCATATCCTTTCCATACAAATTTTTCTAACATGCTTGGATCTTGTTGGAGATTCTGAATGATATTTTGTGTACCTGGATCATTTTTCCATTCGAGGCTGACATCCTCTATCCAATCCTCCTGCAATATAGATATGGCACACAACAAAGCCTCAAATTGCTGATTCATCTTTCCGAGAGAAAACATAAACATCTACATTCTCTTTCCCTTTGTTTTATATTATCTCAAAATCATAACCCAATATTTTTGAGACCCATTTCTATTGTTCTTCAGATGATAAATGTTTCTCTAAGAAGTATTTCAAACTATCATGATCTGTCTTTACTTTGAAATGTTTGCCCATTAGATATGGTCTCCATTGCTTCACTACATGAAGTACAAATTTACATTTCTTTCTCATAAAATGGTTTATATATATTCTTACCTTTGAACTGACAACTCTCAAAGGCAATGGGTCGACCTTCTTGCATGAGTATTGCCCCTATACCATACCCTGAAGGATCACATTCAACAATGAATGTTTTGGAAAAATCTGGGTGGCTAGAACGGAGTGGTTCATGTGGACTCCTTGAACTTCTCAAATGCCATAGTAGCTTTTGCCTGTTCTAATGGAAATAGTCCTTCTTCAATAAAGAAGTGAGTGGTGCTTTATGATGCTACCATAATTTCTTACAAATCTACGATAATAACATGTAAGCCCCAGAAATCCTCAAAGATTTTTTAGGGTTTTGGGAACCTTCCATTCAAGCATGGATTTTATCTTGTTATGATCCACTTTAACACCTTCATAAGAGACAATATGACCCAAATATTTAACCTCCTTGACACCAAAAGAACAATTAGAAGGCTTTGCATAAAGTTGATGTTGTTCAAGAGTTTCCAACACTTTATTTACATGATGCGGTGTTCCTCCCATGTTTTACTATAAATTAATATATCATCAAAGAACACTATTTTTTTTTTTTGTAGACGTGGATTAAAGATGGAATTCATGAAGCTTTGAAATGCAGAGGGTGAATTTGTTAGTCCAAAATGCATTACCAAGAACTCATAGTGTACTTCATGTGTCTTGAAGGTTGTTTTATGAATATCTTCATCCCTGATTCTAATATGATGATATTCGGAATGAATATCAAGTTCTGTAAAGTAAACAACACCATGTAACTCATCTAGAAAATCATCAATTATAGGAATATGAAACTTATCTTTGATTATGTACTTATTGAGTTCTCTGTAATCTGGACACATGTGCTAATTGTCATCTTTTTTCCATATCATCATGACAGGAGAAGAGTAAGTACTATGACTATGATGAATAAGTCATGCTTCTAACATCTCTTCAACTATCTTCTCAATCTCACTCTTTTGCATATAGGGGTACCTGTAAGGTCTGATGTTGGGTGGTTGACTCCCTGGTACTAGCTAGATGGCATGGTCATGGTCTCTTTTTGGAGGTAAACCCTTTGGCATTTCTCCAAACACCACTAAGTGCTCATCTATAACTGCTTGCATATTTGCGGGTATAAATGTATTTGAATGATGTGCTTCTAATGAAAATAGTTGTGCCACAAACCCCTCAACACATTTTCTAAGAAATTTTTTCATCTGATGAGAACTTACCATTTGTGGGGACTTTGCTCTTAATCCTTTTAGTTTAAAATTCCTCCTTGTGGATTGGAATTACATGAACAACTCTTGAAAATTCATTTCAATGGTTCCCAAGGTGGTAAGCCATTGAACTCCTAACACAATGTCTGCTCCTCCCATGGCAATGGCATACATACTACTAGTTAGCAAGTAATCTCCCATGTGAGATTAATGTTATGGAATTTTCATGAACAACTAATAGTTTTCCCAAAGTGAATCATGACTTGACATTCGGAGCCGGATAAGCAAAGGAATTCAAGCGTACTTTACCAACTTAGAATTGATGAAGTTGTGAGTACTTCCCGAATCAATAAACACTATTACCCTCTGTTTTTTAAGAATCCAACTACTTTAAGAGTTTGGGGAGTGCTAATACTTAAAATTGCATGGCATGATATTGTTGGTTGGGGATCTCCTAATTCCTCCTCTGGCTCTACCTCTTCATCTTCTTCATTAGGCCCCTCAATGTAGAACAACTTCTTTTCAACACACTTATGTCCTGGTCCAAATTTGTTGTCACAATTAAAACATAACCCTTTGGCTCTCTTTTCTTCAATTTGTTGAGGTGTCAATCTAACTGGACCGAGGAATGATGGTGGAAAGGTGCTACGATCTCTGATATTATTGACAGTTTGTTTCCTACTGAAATTTTTGTTTCCTCTTACATGCCATGATCATAGAATCAAACCTTATGAGGATTAAACATACGCACCTCAATATCAATGTGTTCTTTAAGACCCCCAAGAAATAAGTCATTCAGATTCTCTTTAGGAATATTTTCCACCCGTAAGGAAAGGTTTTGGAATTGATGGATGTAATCTTTGACTATTCTTGTTTGTCTTAGCTTTGCTAATTGACTGAAATAATTCTCTGACACACTAGAACTATAGTGTAATTACAACTCTTCGGTGAATACTATCCATGTAACATTGAGGCCACTCTTTTGCCTTTGAACACATAACCATCGATATAAAATGAATTGGTCAGGTTTGAGGTACAAAGATGCCATGGTAACCTTTTGTCCCGATGGAATCAGATGAAGATCAAAGAAATTCTCCATATGGTTAATCCAATTAAGTGGATCATTTACATAAAACTTATGCATTTCCACTTTTGGAATCATGTTACGGGCCTGAAGAGTGTTTGTATATGGATTGGTCATGCTTGCAGATCCACCCTAGTTAGTTTGTCTATTACTTTGACTCAAGATCCATCTTGGTTAATAAGAGTATGACCGAGTTGTGTGGACTCGATTAGGAAGGATATGATGACCCATTATATTGTAACTAAATTGGTGAATGAAATCCTCCAATTGTTGTCCAATATTTTCTACATCTTCTTTGTTGGCCACTTTACCCTCGAGGTTTCGCAACTCTAACTCAATATAGTTGACCTTATGGTCATTGAAGTAAACCCTAACCCCGAGGACTCTATAGACACCCCTTCGACTCTAACTCCTCAACTATTATTTCATCCTTTTCGGGGTTTTACCCAGAGTGATGGGATTATTTTTGCCTCTCATCGAAGGCCCACCATGATGCCCCAAAATGGTAGGATCTAGGGATCAAGGTCAAAATTTAGGGTTTTAGATTTCAATAGAATTCGGCTCAATTTTAAACAACTAAAAGAACTAACTCAAACTAATTTTAATCCTCTTTTTGGAAATGTAAATAACTTTGAAAACTTCCACAAATTGCACTTTAGGTAGTGAATTATGAAAACACATAAAACGCTATAACGTTTGCAAACCAAGTCAAAAATTATTAAAATTTGGAGGGGAGATTACTTGACTAATTTCTCCATGACACAAAAATAATTGCAGAAAATTCACTACAAATTTTAAGATATGGCTGAACCTTCACGATTAGGGTTGATGCACCACCGCCGAGTTCAAGCTCGATTCCACTTGTAATGGAATTACTTGTATAAATATGATTATTAGCAGCAATATAACACCAATGAACATAATATTTCAGATAAATGATCTCAATATGCAAGTAGAATAACTTAGCCACTTCGAGGGGGCAACCTCCAAACCAAACAATAAGACTCAAATGCTCAATATCATGATCAACTACTACCAACTAACCCCTATATATACTATTCCTATGCTATGGCCAACACTAAGGTCGACCCATTAATGATAATATAACATATATGAAAGATATACATAATGACAAGAAGTTATGATAGCCACAAGTTAGCTATATACATCTAATGTAAGATATATGATTAAGGGCGTAGCAATGGACTACAATTTATATGATGTGGAAACACTATTAGAAGAATGAATGCAGGGGTACATGAGTGGAATTGATCAAACTAGCTCATTTTAGTAGACCTAATCCCTAGGCCTAGGTAGAAAAGTGACCTGGAAAGGTAGAGTGAAGGCATGAGGCAGCTAAACAGGACATGGTAAAGGTATGAAACACATAATATGACATTTTTAAGGGGCTACATGGTGAATAATAGGACGAACCTTATGAGATATGGTGCAAACTATCTCATTTAGGCATATTTTAAGGACCTAGAATGATGGTATGAAGCAAAACAATATATATCAACCAAATGCAAGCATGAGAAGTGTGTAGGGACATTTCCAACAGCTTGAGATAAAGCACTAGGTCATAAGTCAACACTTAGAGGAGATTTTAGGGTCATTTGTATGACTTCCCTTTAGGACAAACATGTTTAACATGCACAAATGAGATTTGTCAAGAAGGTACAAGTGGATTTATGAAAAAGTATCCTTTGGAGATAGTGGAGGAGGTATTCATGAAGGTGTGTACCAAATTTGAGGACCATAAGATGAGTTTTGTGCAAGAAATTACAATTTTGTCAAAACCGGGCTAAGTAAGGTATGCTAAAATAGTGCCTTGACTTCTTAGCATTCAATCTAAATTGACAAGCATTCTTCAGATAAATCATAAGATACATTTTTAATAGCATATAGAGAGATATTTTCAAAAAGTCTCTAAGTCAAAAGTATGAAGGACAAGAAGTGTTATCCATGTTTTTGGCTTTGTCGAAAACCCTTCCTAAACCCCAATTGAAAGCGACATTGAGAAAAATTCTTGGTTACTCCTCCAAATGGTATTTTTACTTCTTACAAATTATTTTAGTGTGTAGATAACTCGTCATCGGTCATGTTCATGGTGGTTTGAGCTTATAACACATAGTGGACCCCACAAGAAAGCAATTGCTTTGTGAAAAATTCAGTGTACTCAAAAAAATTTGAAAAGCAACCCATTCTCAAACTTTTGGTGAAGGATGTAAAATTAATGTTCATGAAGTCATCTGGGTTAGCTACATGTAAAAATTTTATGATATGGGTGTGTTTTTCTTCTAATGCTTGAGAATGGTAAACAAGGCAAAAACCATTCTTTGTGTTTGAAAGGTAAAAGTGCTTCTCACCATGTAATATTTGCAAGTGAAGGTCTTGGATAGGTGGTACAAGTCCCATACAACATGTTTGAACCAAAAACGTGATGAGATGAAGTGATTTCAAGATCTAGTTGAAATGGTCCAAAACTGTCATTTTGGGACAATCAAGAAAGCTTGTAGTTTTGGCACTCAAACTTGTGTTTTCTTCATTCAACCTATGAAAGAGTGTGTTTGATCATGAATTAGAAGTTTTCATTGAAGTTTCCATGCAATGGTTTTCCTTGAAAGTGAAGTATATGGTGTTTGATGCAAGAAAAGATAAGACTGGTTTTTAGAGCTCAATAACCAGTTTTAGGTGTTCTTGAAAACCAAACATGTTTGAGAAATTTTCCATGAGGTGAAGCAAGAAATGGACCTGACTAGATGCACAAGACATATAGATTTACAAAATTATACTTTTAATCTTGAAGAAGTGATCAAGTGCATGATCAAGCTCACTTTGTTGAGGTAAAATTTATGAGTTTGAAGGTCTTGAGTTGCATGTTCAAATCAACATGTTCTTTCTTGAATGAGAGTGATGAAGCTTCTCTTTGCATCTAAAGGATGTCTACAGATCATAGTATATCATCTCCATACTTTAGAATTATTTGAAGCTACATGCATTGAGTTTGATAAAGCACTTCCATGACTGTAATTTCCATTCCTCCATGACCATGTTTGGAGCTCAAATGAAGTTTGAAGGAAAAATGACAAGGAATTAAGGATGTGAAGATTTTATAAATATAAATTAGAATTATTGTAACCTTTGTTCATGATAATAACACTTTTTATTAGTATAAAAAAATTACAAGCCAAAATGGTACGTTGAAATGGAAAGGAAAAATTGAAAAAGTTAGTTACAAGTTAAAGTTTTCATCCTGTGTAACTGAAAATGGAATCTCATTTGATATACCACAAGTGCAACAGTTATTTGTTGATCAACATAAAGGTTATGATTGACATGACGAGAGATATGTAAATTTTGAATCTGATTTTGACATCCTCGCAAGTGCAATTATTATTTAGCATCGTTTTCTTGATGTCTCTTTATGTTCCATGTACATTGAGGATCAAGGATGTGAAAAGATTTGGAAGGTGAAGTGGTAGAAGTATGTATTGCTCATTTTTTTAAATGCCTTGTGTGTGTATGATAGTTTTTTTAATAAATAGAGAGCTGATTTTGTTGTAAAATCATATATTACAATACATGAAGAGTATTGTATGAAGGAGTATACTTAAAAATGTGTCTATGTTTTGAATTTACTCAAGAACATGAAAAATTAGGAGGATCAAGAGAAGAAAGAAACTATTTCATGTCCGAGATTTGGTAGCATCATGGTTGATTGAGAGAGTGATTCATGAAGATAATCATGCCAAGAATGCTTATGTACAAGAATCCATGTATCACTTTGTATTTACAAAGCACAAGAGAAAAAGAAATGAAATAAATCAAGGTAGAGGAGCTAATTTAGTGGTCATAATTTGTTGTGTGAGACAACCAATTTAGAGTGATAAAATTCTTGAAGAAGTATAATTGGATGCTTAATGCAGATAAGGAGTTGAAGCTTTCTTGTAAATGGAAGCTTACAAAAGATCAAGTTGAATCTTGGTTGGAGTTTTGGGAGTTATAGCTTCCAAGAAAGAAGAATCTTGTAGAAGGTCAAGTGGTAGCTTAAATAAATTTTGGAGTTGTATCTCCATGTTGAGTAGATGCTCAAAACTTAAATTATTGTAACATTTAGAGGACATTTTTGTCCAAGTTAGATCTTTAGTTTCAATGGGTTTTTCTCCCTTGAAGGTTTTTCCACATTAAATCTTGACTCTTTTTGTGTGTTCTCCTATTGAATGCTTGTGAATGATGTTGTGGTTTCATTATCCTGTAACAAATTCAAGTAAATTAAATTGTTTGTCAAATTTTGAATAAGAACTTATTCATCCCCCCCTTAGTGCCTAAAACATTAAACAATCCCATGAGGGAGTTTGTTGCCAAATTTAATATAATTTTGTACAAGATCCTTGAGGCTGCTCGGCCTACCAAACACAAGAAGTTAAGATACTTCACTAATGCTCAAATCCATGATGTGATTTTAATGTTAAGAAGAACTCAACCATATGATTTGGAGGAAGCACACATTTTTTTGTTGAAGTTGAAGATGACCTAATAATGTCATTAAAATTAAAAAGGCTTGAGAAAGGAGAAATGTCAAATTTCAAGTTCTAGAACAACGAACTCATTAGTACAAAAGCTGACTAATGATGTGCTCTCTTTTAAGAAGAAATTGGCTCAAGCATCCATGTATAAATATGATCCTAAGAAAAAATTTCCAAATAAGAAAAGTTTTCTTCCACCACCCCAAATAATTTCTCTTGAATCATCTCCAATAAATGCATCTTATGATGAAAAGAAGAAGAAGAAGAATAAAATGAGGATGGTAACGTCCTAGAGATTGAAGAAGTAGAAGATGATGTACGAGTCAATTTCATTGAGTATTCCTTAGAAGAAGATGATGATGATGAAGATGCCCCCAAATTTGTGTGTGTCATATTCACCCGTTCATAATCTCAAAAAGGAGCTTCCTCCTCCACCGCCCCAAAACAAAAAAAGAAAGAAGATCCTCAGTGGAAACTATACAAAAATAATAATAAATAGAGGATCTCCACTTCCGCCTTCTATGGAGTCTACGAAAGAGAAGCGGATCTCGGGTGCGAGTAAGAAGCAATCTGCAGATGCCAGTAAGTCTATTAATTCTTCTCCTAATTCTAATTATGCTTCTACAAAATTCAGTCCTTCCGTAACTCCAAATGTACCTACAAAATCAACCGTTGTTTCCCAATCAACTACTGCCATATCATTGCTAAAACTATCCCAACTTCTAATGTAGTACATTGTCTGCCCACCAAAGCATTTTCTGCGCCGAGAGTATAAACCTCATCTCCTTTTACTCTGTTTGATATCATTAAGCATGTAATCAAGTCCAAATTTTGGATTTCAGAAATTTAATTCTTACAAACCCATTCGAGCAATTTGAAAGTATTATCTAATACATCAAGGGTAGCATTTCAAAGCCCAATGCTGCAATCTCCAATTCTAAACGACTACTACCAACACTACTTACCCCTCCATTATAAAACATGTTTTCCCTAAGTGCATCCAAGACTCATAAAGTTGAGCCATTTTATCTTTCTCTCATGTTCAAAGGCCACTAGTTGAACAATTGCATAATAGACTCATGTTCTTAAGATAATGCAATGCCAATAAAAGTTGCTAACGCTATTGGAATCACCTTAACATGATTAATTGGCTCTTGTTACTCCATTGAGTCTAAATAAGTTCCACTGGTAGGGTGAATCAAATATGCACAAGTAGCTCTCACCAACTTTCTAGACAAGAAAGTTTCACTGACCATCTTGGTAGTAGACATCTTGACATCTTTTGGAATGTTCTTAAGTATAAATTTTTGTAGAGAATTGGTAGGTGATATTTAGATGGATTGGTCTTCTGACACCATCCTAGTAAAATGAGAAATGAGGAAGTTGTTACCCATGATAAAAATGAAGTATATTGTCCAAAAATTTGAGGATCTAAAGGCTAATATATTCTTCCAAGACAGTGGACTTGGTAATCACTTCTTTACTTGTAGAAAGAGATGAAAACCTACCCTTTCTCACCAAGGATGATGAAAATCAGTGTGTGCAACGGAGTTCCATGGAATCCATTCAAGTGTTTGTTCTAGATCTAGTGTTGTCCTAACTTCTCCTTTAGGTGAGTTGTTTCCTTTGCCTATAAATTGCAATTTGAGAACACTAATAATACCGTGGAGTATGAATCTCTCCTTTTAGGGATGGATGTAGTTATATTCATGGGTATCAAGAAGTTGAAATGTCTTGGAGATTCTGAAGTGATTTTCAAACAAGTTAGAAACCAATATTAAGTCAATAATCCAAGGCTCAAGAATTACAGGAACAGAGCACGGGATTGTATCGATTCCTTTGATTCTTTCTCTATCCAGGCTATTCCTCGTGAGAAAAGTGAAAAATATGATTCTCTTGCAATATCATCTTCCTTAATGACCCCACACTCATCTTTCAACAAGGAAAAAGTGAATGTCGAGATTATTTTCAGGCCAATTATGCCAAATAGTGTCAATCAATAACAAAGTGTTCAATAAAAATAGTTATCTTATCTCTTTCTTGGAGCAGAGATCATTTTATTAATATTTTCTATGAAGGAGAAATGATCCAAATCGTAAGTGCATTACATGATGAAGATAAGGATGAAATAAATGGAATTGATTTAGAAAGTGCCATCATACTAAAGGGAACTAAAATTCCAACCTCATGTATCTTGAAGACTTATTCATAAGCATGACAAATTTATCAAGGAAAAAGCAAAAGAGTTTTCTCGATGCACTTTCAAGTTTGAAAAGGAGAACATCGACTACCACAGTAGCCAAGAATGATCGGTATTAGAAAGTGTTGTTCAAAACAGGAGAAAGGGATTTTTGTATCACTATTGAGGAGATAATTTTATGTGTTGGCATACTCATATGATGATCTCAAATCCTTCAAGCCTAAATAAATGTATCACTCCATACCACTCAATCTCAAATCCATCTAATTAGATAGAAGCAACGACCGTATACCCCTAAGATTGTTGACACAATCAAAGAAGAGGTGTTGAAAGTGTTAAATGCAAGAATCATTTTCCATATTCACCACTCCACGTGGGTGGCCAATATTGTCCCAATGCAAAAGAAGAATTGTGAAATAAGGATTTGTGTCGAATCCCCAAATTTGAATCAAGATTTATTAAAAGATAACTACCATCTTCCTATCATGGAAATTATCCTACATGAAGTCAGACTATCTTAGATGCTTTCATTGCTCGATGGCTTCTCCGAATATAACCAAGTTCAAATAGCAGAAGAAGATAGACACAAAATGGATTTCACAACTCCATGGGGAAATTTTCCTATAGAAGAATGTCATTTGGCCTCATTATGATGGAGAAACTTTTTAAAAGGAGATGGATATTGCCTTCAAATATCTCAAACATTTTATTTTCATTTACCTCAATGACCTCATGGTTTTTTCCAAAATGCGAGGAGACCACTTGAAACATTTGGAACAAGTATTGATCAAGTGTTGATAGCATGAGATTTATTTGAATCCTAAAATATGCATTTTTGGTGTTATAGAGGGGAACTCCTTGGCTACATCGTGAACAAGGAAGGAGCCAAAATTGATCCCAAAAGGATAAAGGAAATTCAAGGACTCTCCTTTCCCATAAGTAAGTAGGGAGTTCATTCCTTCTTTAGTAAGGTAAACTTCCTCCATCGCTTCGTTCCAATTTGTTGAATTAACAAATCACATTACAAACATGATGAATCCACAAGAAGATTTCAGGTTGAATAAGGAAGGAAAGGAAGAATTTGAGGGAATCAAGGTAGAAATTGCTAAAGCTCCGACCTTTATATGTCCTAACTTTGAAAAAAAAACTTTATGTATTGCTATGCTTTGGAACATACTCTTTTGGCCCTATTAGTTCGAAGAATTATGAATGTATCGACGCACCCATTGCCTTCATGAGATGTCCATGGAAAGATCACGAGTTGAAGTAAAATCAAATGGAGAAGGACGTATACATTGTGGTAAAAGTAGTTAACAACTTCCAATTCTACTTTCTCAACTCCCACACCATAGTGATGGTTTTGGGGTCTACGATAAAATAAATTCTAACTCAACAAGATCCAAGAGCTAAGAGAGGAAATTGGGTGGCCAAGATTTAGGAGTATGACTTGGATATCCAACCATTGAATCTAGTATGAGGAAATGGTTTGTGTAGGTTAATGGCCAAAGATGAGTCTCTCATGACTCAAAATGAAGAAAAGGAGTGTCAATGCTATGGATGCATAAGTAAGGACTATTCCCCAAGTTCTTTTTGTAAACACCACCAATGAGTGGTATTATGATATTGCATACTTTCTTACCTATGGTGAGTTCCCGACACACCTTAACTATAAGTAACAGAGGGGCTCTCGAGATGAAAAATCATCCATGTATGTCATCTGGAATCATGTGTTATATAAGAGAGGACTAGATGAGTGTTTCCTAAGGTGTGTTGACAAATATTAACCATGAAAGTTGTTAAAGGCTTACCATGATCAATCTTGTGGTGGAAATTTCTCCACCATGGTGACTACTCACAAGATCCTTCGTAGTAGGTATTATTGGCCTACATTATTTAAGGATGCTCAACAATGTGTTTCCAAGTGCAAACCATGTCAACAATTTGTGGGAAGACCACAACTTGCTGCACTCCCTCTTTGATCGTGGTTATTGAGGAACCGTTCAACAAGTGGGGCCTAGGTTTCATTGGTGTTTTCAATCCTTACACAAGTTAAGGTCATGCCTACATGCTCACAACTATAGACTACTTCACTAAATGGGTGGAGGACATCCCGGTCAAACAAGGTAATTCCAAAATGGTATGTAACTTCATCAAACAAAATATTATGGTTCGCTTTGGGATTCCTCAAAATATGGTGGTGGATTATGAACCATATTGTTCATAAATGGAGTTCACCGAGTTTTTCTATAGCTATGGAATATCACTCTCACATGCATCAAACTATTACCTATAAGGGAATGGTCAGACCAAATCCAACAAAAATAACATCATGACAATTTACCATAAGTTGGTTGATGATCAAAATCAAAGAAATTAGCACAAGAAGATTTATGATGCATTATGGGAGATAATAACACTCCGAAAAAGGAAATTGGTATGTCACTGCTTCTAGTTACTCTATGAGATTAATGTCGAGATTCATGTCACATTAAAATTTCTTGCTCTTCAATTGGTCAAAGTGGTTGAAGATAGTCACTTTCATGATTCTCTTGATAAGAGAATATTGTATCTTGAGAAACTTGGTGAAGATAGGTTAAAGGTGGTTGATCAAATCAAGGAACATTAGTTAAAAGTAAAAAAATTGATAAGAGAGATAAGGAAATATATTTCCTTCTTGTGGATAAAATAAGAGAGCCAAAAGCTAATCATGGAAATTTTGATTCTTTGTGGCTAGACCATTTTAGATCTGGGAAACTTGAGGAGAAATATTTTCTATCTCTCATATCTGGATGGTACCTATTTAGAGTTTTCTCCCGTGGGACATACTTGAAGTTGAATAAAAGGTGAAAGTAGGTTGTCCCCCACATGTACCATAGGTGAATTTATATTGTGTGTTTCCCTTTCCCATTATGTGTGTTTTCCCTTTCCAAGTGTGGTGTGTTTCCTTTTGTTGTGTGTGTGTGTGTGTGTGTGTTTGCTCATTCATATTTGTTGCTTGTAATAAGACTCTATAGCCCAATGGATAAGGCATTGGTCTCAGATTATCATTTCTGAGATTCTAGAGTTCATGGTTATCCTATTCTCACTACATTCAATCTAGAACAAGTCCCCAAGTGAGAGCCAACTATTTTCATGTGTTTTTCAAGGTCAAAATTTCAAAATTGAACCATGACAACCAAACCCAAGTGTCAAAAATTTCTTGAAACCCCTCTTGAACCCGTCTCTGGATTAGTATGCCCTTTGTAGCATGCCTATCCTAATATTACAGGTCCTCATATTGTTTTGTAAAAACTTATCATAATGTTTGAAATGTTTGATAAGGCCATTCACCTCATTAAGTTAAGTGTTTTCAAAGTTGAAATCTCTGGTAAGCCTAGAAAGGCTATTTTTAGATTTTTCAGGAAAAGTGTGCATCCTTTGGGACTGATCTAAAAGCTCATAAGCACCCGAGGTGGTATTGAATATTTTTTAAAGTGATGGAATCGATTTAGGAGGATTTAGAGAACTTTCAGAGGTTTAGGGATAGTTGCAGTGAAAGCGGGGTTTTCAGGGTTAAGGAGCATATAGTCTAAAATAGTACTTGAGCTTCGCAGAGGATTCTTGGAGTTCTATAATGAGTTAGAAAGCAAACAAGTAGTGGAAATATTGAAGATTCCTCTACATGATGAAATCATAAAATATTTCACAAGACATATCTACTTCTTGAGTAGCTCCATTTGTGTAGACACACCCTGTTGTCCCAAAGAAAAATTAGAAATTTAAGGGATTTTTATCAATAATTATAGGAATTGACCCTTCCCATTATTATTGTAATGTTTTTGGAGTCAAATTAATATAATACTTCACCAAACAACACTTCTGAGCTCTATAAATCTCTTCTTCAAGTCTCTCTCTTGCGAGGTACGTTTCCTATACTTAGCCAATTTTAAGTGAGGACACTTTTCACCTCTAGGTTGAGACAAATTTTGTGTCCCTATTTTCCCCATTTCCAAAGGGATAGAGGGGACACAAAAATTCACCCCACCCCAACTCTTCCTCTAGGTTCCTCACATGACCATGATAAGCACTCTGCAGGGCTTATTTGCATATTTCTAGCTCCTCCCATCGTGTAATGAGAAAGTGTCACTTGTCAACACAGGGTGAGAAATTATTTTTATGTCCCTCCTATCCCCATTCCCAAGGGGACTTAGGGGACAAGAGAATTATCCCCACACTATCCTTTCTCTAGTTTAACATGCGACCGGGCTTGAGCCTGTGGTGTTTAAACTAGATTTTCTTCCTCACCTCCTCATCGAATCTATTGTCACTACTTGTCATCATTAGGTGAGGGTGTATTTTTATATCCATCTTGACCACATTCCCAAGGGGATAGAGGGGAAAATAAAATATTCCCCACTCTAACCTCTGTCTAGGATTTTCATATGACCTAGTCTCAGACCCTTAGGTGTTAAATGGTTGATTTCCCCATTCCCCCATCGTGCAATCACGCAATGACACATGAAAAGCCGAGGTGAGGGAAAATTTATTGTCCCTAATATCCCCATTCCCAAGGGGAAATTTGGGATAGAAAAGTGTGCTCCGTCTTTATGAAGTGTAGACCCTAATTTTTAATTAACTTCTTCTACCATATTCGTTAAAAAAAACTACGTTATTGTGCAACATAAAAACTCAAAAGAAGTTGTTGATAACCCCATTAATTCCTCCAGTCTGACCGATAAATCCATTTTTTTGTTGCTTCAAACCTCTAAAAACTAAAATTTAACTAGGCACTCTTTCACAATTCTTTTGTGGTAGCCATGAATGTAAAAACCATAAAAAAATCAACTTTCAAACCTGCAAGCGAAATCCATTGATATTTTCTCAGTTGTTCCTCATTCCAAGAATCTTATATAATATTGTAATAGAAATGTGAATGATGCCCTAATTTTTCAATGGTAGAAAACCCTAGTTTCATGCCCTAGAAGATACTTTTTCATTTTCCAAGCATTCCTGACAGATAGATCGAGGTGAAATTTGGAACACAGAGTCCTAGAGTCGAGATGAATCCAATGAAGACATTTTCATTGCAAATAAACATGGATAAGTGCTATTTCTAAAAATAGTAATTATATGGTGCCCTCACTTACTAAAAAGAAAAAATTTCAAAAAATAGCAAGTTCTCTCGGATCATTTTATTCGAAAAACAAAAAAGCAAAAAAATAAGAAATAAAAAAAGCAAATTTCTAAAAATATAAAATTTCAAAAATCAACAAAGAAACATCAATGAAATTATTTTTAGCATGTTATGAGTTTCAAAAATCAATTCAAGAGAAAAAGTATTTTTCCCAAAATCTCCACGAAACCTAATGGCTAAAAATAGAAAGTCTCATTTCGATTGTAGAAATTTGCTACATCTTCATTTTCTCCTATCTTGTTAATTATTTCAAGCATGAAGTTCAAATTTTCTATTCGAGATCCCATTTCATCCCTGGTACCATAATATCCAGGAGTGCGTGATAACGATTTTTCTTTAATGGACTTAGAGGATCTAAAGAACCTAATGCTCGGTGGTCCAAGAGAACCATTTGAAGACAAGGTGTTCACAAGTAGATTGTATGCTACGGGTGGTCATCTAGATTTTGTCCAAAGCACAAATTTGGTAGTGGCATATGCTCATCACTATGATCAAGAGTCAAGAATCATAAGGGAAGACGACAACTCAATACTAGCATTTCTCACTCCTAAGGGAATTTCACAATGTATAAAAACACCGACATGGAACATGTTCATCATCACAAAAGGAATTTTCATCAAGTGAATGGTCCAAATTGGAATCATATCTCCAAGGTCTTGCATTGGGGTCATGGTTAAAATAGGGAAGGAAGCCATCTCGCATGCTGAAAGATCTATCCAAAAGTGAGTTTCACGAAGGATTTTATGATGAAATCATCCTACTAAGCGAAAGCGGTGATGGGAGAAAAGGCCACGAAGGGTTTCAGATTAGATAGAGAAGTTCATCCTTATTGTCATTGAGGGTAAGAAAATTATTGAATGGGGACAGATAATCAGTGATAACATCCATGAACAATTGCTTGATTCTTTGGCTACCAAGAAGAAGTTTTGATGAAATCCTACCTAGTTTACACTCTTGCAAAAACAAGACCATTCGAGAGGCTTGAACCTCACTCAAAAATTACTCGGAAGGTCCATGTCTATGAGAAGTATCTGCAATTGACCTTGAAGGAGAGAAACCACCATTTATGAAGAGTGAATGATGCATTCACTATGCATGTCTTATGATTTCTAGAGGTAACCCCAATCAAGATTGTCTTCTCAAGTTGTCACTTTGATCAAGAGGTATGGATCCTTTTTCACTCATTTCTCAACATTTTTCATGCATCATAATATCATGGTTTTATCTCACTCCGTGTAATCTCCCAAGGTATATACACGATAAAATCATGATGTTTTAGCTATGGAGATAACTTGCTCAGTCAATGGAAAACACAAGAATCGTAATAAGAAAAGTGTTTGATTCCTTATCTTTCTCATGATCTTCTCCTGTAAGAATTCCAATGATGCCAAAAACTTGGAAGCTTCCTTTTCTCCTTTGAACCTCTACTCATACACACCAAGGGTATATTTCGACATTCGGAGAAACCATGAAATGTTCTATCTTCCCAATTTGGACCACGTTCCATTAATTAAGGATTATTGTGTGAATTTCTCGAGATGATTTCAAAATCAAGGAACATTATCACATGAGAATGATAATTAGACAAATGAGAAAGCTCAATTTTTATTTTTTGAGGATGGAATTGAATATTTTGATGCTTGAAGTGTATGATCTTGAGTGTCAAGTGGTGAAGGCCTCATATCTCCCACAATTCTCATTGAGCATTCATGAGTTAGGGGACATAAATTAACGAACGATGCGGTAATCCATAGATCCAATGAATTGTTCAAGAAAAAGAAATCTAAACTCATAAAATTAGGAGGTATTCGGACTCTCAAAGGGAAAACATCTCACCTCTACACTTCAAAAGAAATCGAGAAAAATTCAATCTCTACTCATTCAAGAGAGTTATCAAAAAAATAAGTCGATGGAATCCAAGGTCCCGCACTTTACGGAGGCTACATAAAAGGAAATAGAAATAAAATATCCTATAGTAGGTTTGTAAATGAGGAGAAATTGTTCTATCACATCTTTCATCCCTCAACAAGAACCAAACATCTCCTCCTCTGCTGCATTATGCCAACTCAACTAGTGCGAGATGCACCTTCTCTCTCGGAGATGGAAACAACAATCATGCCCAATATTTATCCTAAAACAAATGATATATTTTTATGGGTGCAAAATATGATCGGAGGAGAAATCCATGGTTCAACAAGTAGTGGTTTAATATTTTGATCCATATCCATGATGATGAAAATGAAGAAAGGTAATAAATCTCAAGTTGTTTCCCACTCTTTTAGTGGTGCTTCAGAAATCAATACGTGGAAGTAGCTCAACCAAAGGTAGTCAAACCTATTAGTGAGATGACCTTATTTGAATACAAAATAAACACCTTTTTATGGGTGCTGGAAACACATGAGGGAGATGCCCACTTGTTTAAAGAATCTTCCACTTGCCTTCTTGTGAGAAATGAGGAGTATAAGGAGAAAATTGAACAACTGGAAGATCATGTAAGAACCCTCACCTCATATGTGAAAAAATTCATGGATCTAAATGTCATTCCATATCTCCCGCTCCGAGGAAGTTACTCCCATTAGTAGCTTTGATTTAGAATCCATTTTAGAAAGATGCAAGGCTTCACAATGCAAGCGGGTGATGATAAGTGGGTGAGAAATATTCTTGAGAAAGGTAGGACCTTACTTCCTAAGATTCTCTCATTGTTTGAATATGTGATTACAACTACCACAAAGGTGAGGATGACCAAAGATGAAATCAAAAAATAGCAAAGAGCATTGGGATCAAGTGTTTCCACTAGTAACTAAAATGGGAAAAATCAACTCTTCTGTATTAGTGGGAAGAAATGTGTTCAACTCCGCATCTAAATACATGTCTCAAATTTGGGAAATAATTCTTATTAATTGATATGAAATGATAAGTATTTCTCTCAATGAGTTAGAATCATACGATGAGCGCACTTCAAAGATGCAGGGAATAGAAACTTGTGGTACGTCTGATGAATGAGAACACTTTGATGAATGATCTTGTTAAAATTTTTGAATAGATGGTGTAGACACCTAAAATTTGCTTACGTAACCTTTAATGCTAAGATTGCACTAATTATCGTCTTTATCGACATCTCCGTAATAATTAGCACTTTTTTGCTAATTAGCTAACATTCCTCTTCATATTCATTAATTAACAACCTTTCATTAATTAATTAGTCTTCCTATCATTAAAGATGTCAATTAATGACCATTCATTAATTAATATCCACTTCTACTTGGGTTAATTAATTATTATTAATTAATTACACTCGCAACTCTAAATCAATAAATTACTATTTATCGGATCAAATTCCTCTCTTACATCTTACAAATCATACTAATTTTCTTTTAATTAGCTTCTATAAGCTTACATATACCTATTAATTAATTACTTTTGATTAATTAAAACATCCCCAACTCCCATGACTTACTAATGACAAATTAAACTCTTATAAATCAAGATTACCTTTTATAAAGCAACCTTATCCATTCCTAATATTGTTTTACCTTTATCCCACATTCATCAATTTGTTAGCCTTACCTCTTCATGCAATCTATATAAAGAACCCTCATTACCTTTCTTCTTGCACCATGCTTTGAATAGTGCAAACTATAAGAATTTTGATCTTGAATCATTCTACATTATTGGAAATAGCTTCTCCATCTTGCATCCTTTCACTCAAAATTGAGTAATATGGGAAGATCCAAAATGGCCTTGTAGCCATTCTTGGTGAGATTCTATTATCAATCCTTGAGATCAAGTAATAATCCACTTTGATTGCTTATGTTATTCATATATTCATAGTTTAAGTTAGCAATCATAGAGTATGAAATAAATTCGCATGTAGTTTCATTTATGCATTGAAGAAACATTTCCTTTAAGCTTTTATCTTGATGGTTCATTGTTTAATTAACATTTACTTTTGAAGCGATGCGGATATTAGTTTCAATTTATAGCTTAGTTAATAAAATATGAGCACATTTGGCATGCCGGTGGGATTTACTCCATTGTCATTTGCACTTAATTTCAAGTTTTTGTAGTTAAGTTTCATTTTTTGTTACTAACCCTCTTTTACACATGTTCATCTAACTTATTTTTCTTGACTTGTTTTGTTAAGTTTGTATGCATTGAGTCTTCCTTGTAGGTATAAAGGAGGTGAAGTGCTCTAAAAAATTAGAATTGATGGGAAAATTTCAAGATTTCTTCATGTTTTTATTTTTAGAGCTTACTTTTTTAACATTCTATATGCTAGTTTAGTTAATTTCTTGAAAATATTAAATTCTTGAGCATGTAGGTTAGTGTTTGATAGTGTTGAGTCTTCTATTTACATATAAATGTGGTGGGTTCTTTGTCAAAATTAAATCTTGATTAGAAAATTTCAAGATTTTATCATGTTTTTATTTTTAGAGCTTACTTTTTCATCATTTTACATGCTAGTTTTGCCAATTTCTTAAAAATCTAAAATTCTTGAGCATGTATGTTAATGTTTGATAGCGTTGAGTATTCTATTCATATATTAATGTGATGGGTTGTCAAAATTGAATCTTGGTTAGAAAATTTTGACCATTTTGCAGATTAAGGGACGTTTTTTTTTTACATTTTTTGAGTGCATGTCAAGTGCATACTCGTGAGCATAAGAGCATATGTGTAACCCATCTTCCGAAGGCCATAAATTTTCTCATGAACTTGAAATAAATCTTTTTTTGTTTGGAAAGATATTGAAATTAACTATATAATGAAAACATAAATTTAGGATTTATACTTACAGAAATTGCAAGTTTTCTTTTTATTTTAAAACTATTTATTTTCTAACATGTCTAATATTTTGATGAATGTTGTATTTCCATGCTTTACTTGATTGAAACCAAAGCGTGTGTATGCTCTTCTCTTGCACCTTTTGGTGATCTTGAGAATCAAAAAAACTTTGATCTCTATGTTTTTAACATTAAGATTAAACTTAGAAATTTGATTATTCATTTTGTTTAAGGAATGAACCTTTTATAAAATATTTTTCAATGGTCATTTGATTTGAAGTTTTCCATTTATATATAGTTAGGCTAAAGTTTGTGTATGCTCTGCTCTCGTACCTTAGGGTGATCTTGAGAATAAAAACAACTTTAATCTTCATTTTATAATATTTGGTAAATTGGAAACTTCATCTTTTGGTTTAAGGAATGAACATTTATCAAGCTTTTTGTATGGTTCATTGATTGCAAAGTTTTCTTTAATTTTTAGTTAGATTATTTGTTGTGTATGCTCTTCTCTTGCTTCCTTGGATGATCTTGAGAATCAAAAGCAACCCTTAATCCTCTTTTAAATAATATGATTTGCTTGGAGAACTACTAACGCTTGAGTACATGACCTAAAAACGCTTGTCAACGCGAAAGGAGTTCGAAAAAAATTAAAATACTAATACAATTTTCACATAGGTTGCAAAAAGTGTTCAAGCAAACCACATACAATTTTTAAAAAAACACACCATAATCAACACATTGTATTTGCAGGTTCGGATAAGGGTACGTCTGTCCGCTTAAAACTAGGACATAACCCCTTTGGCATAAGCCTTAAGCTACAAAATGGGGTGGTCCTAGGAACCCCAAAGTAGTCCACACAAGAGGGAACCTTGTGGATGAAATAGGAAGTTCTCTACATAACCTACTTGACTAGTACTACCATTTGTGAGATTTAACGTCACAAATCGTCCATATGACGACCCCAGTGAGAGTACACAATGGATGAATTTATTGTCCACTTTGCTTGAAGGGGGTAAAGTAAAGTTGAGATACTCCCAAATTAGTCAGTGTGACTTTTTGGGTAAATTGAGCTCGCTTAAGATGGTCTTGGTGACACCTAGTTGAGTGAACCACTCGGAAGCTATCTTTGACCAGGAGCCCACTTGGACCACATCAAAGCCAATTTTGAGTTAAGAGCTATTGTTCATCATGAAACATGTGAAGCGTTACTTTTGCTTAGTTTTTCACTTGCCCTAAGGTGAGGCGAAACTCTGTGAAGTGAGAAAACATTTTTAAACCTCAATTGATCTACTTCCTTCACTTTCTTTTGACACTTTGTTGATCAAAAGAAGGTTAAATGTCTAAAGTATGTGGAGACATTTTTATATCATTGGTAGCCTTTTTTATCTTAATACCCAAGTCAGGATCATCATTGTAGTTAGGCTTGGTTCATCACTTTGATTCTCCTTTGAACGGTTATCTTGTTTATATCGTGACACTACAATTTTGGTATTTACATCTTGTTTCTTGTAAAATTGGCCTAAATATCTATATTGTAAGGTTACGATGTATACACTTTAACAATTCCTAGGTATACTATCACTTTAGCTTGATTTCAATTGTTACCTCAATTCTGAAGAGTGTTAAGCATTACCACTTGTGCGTGTTATATCAATATCATCTTGATATCAATACCTTACTTTCTCGTAAATTTTGGTTAACATATCTTGGTGGAATTTTTGTGTCACTCACAATCGTAACTGACACCCTTTGGAATATAGGTCTTGATTGAATTTGGGCTTGCTTCTAGTATACTTTGTTTGGAGGTCATGTTAACTTCTTGTTATTACTTACGCCTTGTTCATTCCTTTGAACTCAACATAAGTAGGGACATTTTGTTAATCATCATATGACACCAACTACCTTTCCAAAAAAAATTTAGGAAGTTTCTCATTTGATTGATTGGTCCTAGAAAGAACATTTTGTGATTATGCCTTGTTTTCATTTGTGACTCATTCATTTAGGACAATCACTTTGATCCATTGATTTCATTATTCTTTGGTCATTAATTTGGCTATTTTTTGAACTTGCGTGATTGTTCCTTGTGTTTATCCATCTTATAAACTCATTTCTAGGACAATCCTTTGATTCTTTGATCCTCTTGATATTCTTGTTTTTGCCTAAGTTCATGATAATTTTTAACACATCTTTCAAACCTTGGCAAAAATATTTCCTATCAAGCAACTTTTGCATCAATCAAACATAGGAAATATTTCCTTTGTATCCTTTATGTTGCTAAAATTTTGATCAATCCTTTAACATTTACGCCTCTAAACCTTATTGGATTATCAATCTTGAGTCATTACGATGTATGTTTTCCTTAGCTTCCTTTTTGAAAATCACACAAGCATCCCCATCTTTACGAAATGTCTAGTTGGTTGTCGTTATGTTGCCCAAATCAACATGAAACCTTCTTCACTTTGAAGAAGTTTAACCATACAATCTAGGTGTAGGCATTTGAACCCAACACATGCCAACAATGAATGATTATCGCAAGGTCCCTTATACATATGAAAACAAGGAATCAAATTTTCAGCATTCACATCAAAAGATGCCCATCATGACCAAACCTCATTTGGTTCTTCGCGCTGGGGAACCCATTTGGGTAGCCCGTTCCTCACCTTCATCTCATAGTCGATGGTATGGTTTGGACACTTCTGATCCAAATTATTATTTGTGTTCCTCCCACTCTTCTTCTGATTCTAATCCAAACATTTCCTCTTATTATGAGGATTCCAATCCAAATATTTCCTCTGACTCTTTTGATGATTCGAGATCCAAACTAATATTTAGATTCATCTTATCTAACTCCTAGGTCACGGTCCTCCCCTTCTTCGCATGAACCCTTTTATCAATCACCTCAACGACGTCTTCTTCCTTTGAAGATACACACGACTCCAAATCCCTCCAATCAAACATCTAATACAATTATTGAATCATGATCCTCTATTTCTTTGCAGGACCCTTTTATTATTCATCCAATGTGATTCTTGAATCATGGTCCTCCCCTTCTTCACAAGACCTTCTTCATCAATCACCCCCACAAAGTATTCCTTCTTTGAAGATTCGTGTGACTCAAAGTCCTTCTAGTAAAACATCTGAATTTACCCATGCATAGCAATCTACATATTTTGGACTTAATCCTAATAGTTTACAGATGATATACCATCATATAGGTAGGTCCAAACCACCTTCTTCTACTCCCGAGACATCTAGCTCCACATCTTCTTCGTCCCCCATGTCATCTTCTTCTATCAATCATCTTCAATCATCTTCTAAGTCTTCCACACCAATTGAACCTCTTTCTTCCACTCAACCCCTGGTGTTCATCGACAACTCATATTGATTGACCTCTTTTAGAATGAAGAAACAATCAAGGCATTTATAAGGGCACATGAAGATATTCCTTTAGCAGATTACGAGCAAGGATTCTCTTTAGACTTCGATGCATCCACATATGGTGAGGAAAAGGTTGATTCCTTTCATCAAGAAACAAAGGAAGATCCTCAGATCATGCAACATGATCCTCCTCTTATTCTTTCATCTTCACATTCTTCATTATGTGATGAAACTCCTTGGTCTTGCATTGATCCATGGCCTATCTTCTCATCACCCAATCACTCTTTATCTATCATAATTCCTCAATCACAATATCTTATGGGGTTAGACATGAAGTAGCCCTTCATCTTCGTCTAGGTGTGGGTCATCTTCTAGTAGTCCTCCCTCTTGTTTGTGGGACATTTTTAGGTAGTCCACTATCTTCTATTCTTGAGGCATGTCCCACTAGCCCTTTATCTTCTATGTATGGATCACCCACGGGTATTCCATCATCTTCTATTCTTGGGCCACATCCTAGTATCCCATCATCTTATATCTATGGGTCATGTCCTAGTAGCCCTTATTATTCTATTCTTGGGCCACATCCTAGTAGCCTTTCGTTTTCTATCTATGGATCACCTCTCGGTAGCCCATCTTCTTTAATCCTTGGATCGTATCATTTTCATCCATCACATTATTCTTCTACCAAAGATTGTGGCAAGCCCACTACCTTTCCTCTCATCAATTCTAAACATCCACGTTCTTCTCTCACTTCTCAAGATCAGACAAGTCAAGCATTAGCTTATAAGAAATCTAGACATGTTCTTTATCAAGCTAAGATCAAAACTCCGAAGAGCTCCAAAGCTCCCAACAACTCAAAAAATTATAAAATTCAAAATCAAATGTGATTCTAGAATGCACACCAACGTACCCATCAAGTATAGAGAAAAGTGCATAAACGAATGGCTAGGGAACTCAAACTTCCACATATGAAACCCATGTTTCAAAACAAATCATAGTCATTTGTTAAGTGTGAACTCACCACGATCATCGAGATCGGGATAATATCATTCTTGATAAACAAACGCGCTTAGTCTCCCTTATCAAGGAAGTCACACACATCGTTGTTGGATCCTATCATGTAGATTGACATTGCTAGTCCCAACTTTCAAAAAATAACAAAAATCATAAAACAGTTCAAAAATTAAAAAAATCATAAAACAGTTCAAAAATATAAAAAATGAGAAAACATTAAAACATTACAAAAATAAAATCAAAGGTACAAATATCAAACATTGCAATCAGGTATTACATATGCATGGATGTTATTTCCTCCCTTTCTTTCATATTCCTCTGCAAGTCATCCACCACTTTCATCCCTTCGATGTTATTGTGGTTAGCTTATTCACACACATTTTATGACATTTATCTCTATGGTATCCGTTTGACCTTGGTCTTTCATAACCTTGGTAAATTAAAGAACGACTGACCTCTTAGAGATCCTATCACAATTCTCATCTAATAAACTTGTTGTGAAGAAATTTTGGGCGTATTTGTTGACACTATCCAATGTTGTCATCACAATCACTTTCACATCCTTCCATCAAGCCATTAATGGTTCTTAACCCCTTATCAAACAAGAGAGCTGAAATAAGTTTTCAGAAAGTAAAAGAATCAAAATCAATCAATCAAAAGTAAAAGCTAAAAGAAAAGAAAATTGATATATAACTCTCTCTTGGTGTATTTCTAATAATCTCTACCGAGGCTATGGATGCTTGACTAGTAGTAGAGAAATTTTGTGATTAGAATCAAATGCATCTTCATCGGGGCTATGGACGCCTGGCTGGAAGCGAAGCAATGTACGACTCTCCTTCCACAATCCATTCACACATCACCTTTCAAACTAAATCATTCTTACACATTGACTAGTGTCTTCACTTATTGTCTATCAACTCTTTCCTTCAAGAGGTAATTCATTTCCATGTGCACACATGGGATCTTGATGAGTAAACAAGATTAGTATGTTACCAAGTGTTACTTTTTGGACCTTGTTGAAACTCTTGCTTTAGTGCATGTCTTGTCTCAAGATTTGTACCTTGGTCTAATCACTTTTTCATTGACTACCTTCTAAATATTTTCATAGCATCCTTTGTTCTTCGAATCATTTAGAACATCCATGTGTATCAGATGTCCTCTTTTCCATGTTTGCATGCACTTTTGTCCCCTTTTAATAAGACAATTTTCTACTTCCTTTCTCTCATGTGTTTCTTGGCCAACTTACGCTGGGGGCATCCTTGCTCCCTCATGATTGAACCTATTTTATATTGGCCTTGATCCCCCTTCTATCTATGAATATTTTGTCTTTGAATACTCCCACCTAATCGTTGGGGCATATCGCATCTTCACTTTCTCGTATGCATGGCATTCTACCCTTGTACATCCCATCTATCGCTGGGGGCATCCACGCTTCTTTGTCTTCTTGTACATAGCTTCAGAAAACTTATAGAAAATCACAAAAACATTCAAATATGTTTTGAGAAAAATAAAAAATAATATAAATCATCCTATAAAACATCACTCTTTGGTTCTCACTTGTTCTTGTGCATGACTCATGAGATCATCTCTATCTACCTCCATTAACAAAGTTGGTTTGCTTACTATGTCTATACTCTAGGGCACAATGAGTTGCTTGGTATTGTTTCATAGTGCACTGCTTTTCGTAGGACCTAAGTGTCCTCTGTTATTCCCCTTGCATGTATCCTTGCTTGGGGCGCCATATTTTAACCCTTTTTGTTAATTCACAAAAGTCGAATTAAAGTTTGATAGCAAAAAATTGTATTATGTTTCTCTGTTAGGTTATCTTCTTTACTTTCTTGTATTGCATTACATTATATATGTTGTAGGGAGTTAGGCATATTTTAATTTCTCGTATTGCATTGCATTTTGTATGTTGCATGGAGTTGGTGTTTTTAGCTATGGAAATTTTTTCATATATGGATTTTCATGTCATACTACACTTCTGTTCATTCTTTTTAATAAGGACCGATGACGTCGATCATAAGAAAAATGATGAAATAAAGTTGGTTTTTACATCGGCAAGATGATAGCTATATCCATCTCTTTTCATCTTCATTTTTCTTCCATATCACTCTCCTTCTATCAACACTTTTCTTCAAAAGTAACTTGGCGCAATAACAATCAATTATTCTACTTCTTCTATTTTGTTCTTTCATCTTTTCGATCGTCATCACCCTCTTTCATCACCCCATCAACACTCGAGGGCATCCTTCATTCTATTAATTTTTTTTCTATCTCTTCAAAAACATTATTTGTTTGTACTTGTCTACTATCTTTGAAGTGGTGTCACTTACGCCACCCCAAAGAGGGGCAAATGTAGACACCTAAAATCCACTTACACAACCTTTAATGCTAAGATTTCACTAATTATCCTCTTTCTCGTCATTTCTGTAATAATTAGCGCTTTTCCGCTAATTAGCTAACATTCCTCTTCATATTCATTAATTAACAACCTTTCGTTAATTAATTAGCCTTCTTATCATTAAAGATATCAATTAATGACCTTTCATTAATTAATATCCACTTCTACTTGGGTTAATTAATTATTATTAATTAATTACACTCACAACTCTAAATCAATAAATTACTATTTATCGGATCAAATTCCTCTCTTACATCTTGCAAATCATACTAATTTTCCTCTAATTAGCTTCTATAAGCTTACATATACCTATTAATTAATCACCTTTGATTAATTAAAACATCCCCCAACTCCCATGACTTACTAATGACAAATTAAACTCTTCTAAATCAAGATTACATTTTATAAAGCAACCTTATCCATTCCTAATATTGTTTTACCTTTATCCCACATTCATCAATTTGCTAGCCTTGCCTCTTCATGAAAGATATATAAATAACCCTCCTTCTTACCTTTCTTCTTGCACCATGCTTTGAATAGTGCAAATTATAAGCATTTTTATCTTGAGTCATTCTCCATTGTTGGAAATAGCTTCTCCATCTTACATCCTTTCACTCAAAATTGAGTAATATGGGAAGATCCAAAATGGCCTTGTAGCCATTCTTGGTGATATTCCATTCTCAATCCTTGAGATCAAGCAATAATCCACTTTGATTGCTTATGTTCTTCATAGGTTCATAGTTTAAGTTAGCAATCATAGAGAGTAGGAAATAGCTTAGCATGTAGTTTCATTTATGCATTGAAGAAGCATTTCCTTTAAGCTCTTATCTTGATGGTTCATTGTTTAATTAGTATTTTATTTTGAAGCTATGTAGATATTAGTTTCAATTTATAGCTTAGTTAATAAAACATGAGCACAATCTTGTTAAGAAAGAGGCCGGAGATCCATTTTCCTTTAATGAAGAAACACTAGAATCTCTTATAGAGATCGAGCTAGTATATCTAACACTTTGTGAAGGAACATCAAGCATGGTTCACAAAATACAAAAATTTTAATCCCACTTTTGAGAATTGGCTCAAGAAACTAAGTTTTGTACACATTCCCCAAGCGAGAGAATGTTGTGCCATGCTGTGGTTCAATTTAGTAATGAGTTAAAATGGATCAATATATTTTCAAAAGTACTTTCCAAGAGTCCATCACCAAGTGAATCTCCATCGAAAAGTGCATCATCTTCTTTTGAGTAGTTATCTCTCTTCTTCTCTCTTTCCCACCCCCTTCCTCTCTTCTTTCATGTTCTATTTCTTTGTTGAGGGTTTACTTTTCACTTTTGTATTATTCATTAAAATGTGATCTATAGTTATACTTTGTAATGAGTTTCCTCTAATTAATAAAAAAGGACTCAATTTCTTTCCTAGGAATACAAAAGGTCACATGTTGTAAAGGTTAGTGAAAATTCATGTGGGGGTTATGACTCCCTCATTTCAAAGAGTTGTTAATTTTAAGATTTCATGAGTAGATAGCTAGTGCACTACAAAGAACAAGAAAATATAGCATTTCCTTTACTCCCTTTTCACATTTTCCCCCTCTCTCTTTCTTTTGCAGCTTTGTGAACATGTCAATATTGTATAACCAAGAAGAGTGTAAAAAATTTTGATGAATGAATGAATGAAATTTTATGTTCATGATTCATTTTGTCTTGCCATAACTAGAAAAGTTGTTTTCCTCTAATTGTGTGTTGATAAACTCTAGTTAATACTTGTAAAAATCTACTTGATCCTATTTGTAGGATTGACCCCCTCTCTCTAAATATCACTCCTAATACCTCAACTTCCTTGCAACTTCTTCCCTTGCACAAGGTTCAAGCATTTTCTGCAGTTCAATGGAGTGTGCATGTTGGATCCCCGACCTATTAGCCAACTATAGAGTTTGTTTTATTCACATAAATTAAAGGGATCCTCCCATTTTCCAAGCAGGAGGGACATAGTCCTAGATCATTGGTTAAAATCAACTAATTTTTCCTAGTGAAAAACTATTTCACCAACAACTTAAAATGTAGAATAATATACCCCTTTATCAAAACATGTTGAGAGGGATATTGCAAAAAAAAACCACAAATAATTGGATATGATTGAATCCCAAATTATAATAAGTTTGGGGCTTATATTTCCCAACTATTAATGTCAATAGAGATATGGAGATCACAAAATCCTAACCCTTACAACTTGAAGAGTAAACAATGAGTCTAGGGGTGTAATAAGTCATACACTTGAGGAAAAGTGGAACCACATGGGACCAAAAATGTAATGCCATAGGATTCTATGTGTCTTTATACCCCAAATTCATTTTATAAACCACAATGTTGAAGGGGGTGTAGGGCTTGTAATTCTTAAACATATTGAATTATAAATGTTTGAAAAAAATGTAAAATGATAAATCAGTAACCTATAATTTCTATATTGATCATGCCCCTAAATTTTTCTATAAAATGCGGTGAATCTTTGATAAAAACAATTATGCCCCATGCATTGACCATAAAATGTAGTGAATCTTTGGTGTAATTTGTATCCATGTAAGTGACTTCTTGTTTAAACCACTCAGAAAATTATTATTTTTAATTTCTAAACACTAATATTTTATATTTTTGAAATTGGGATAGAGATAACCATTGAAGATTATGACCGTAATGTACCACAATTTTTCTAAGTGCACAATATTATCCCTATGTAGATAATGTTCTTGAACTCCTATGTATAGTCTTGTAGTTTTGTTTGTCTAATGTGTCCCTATTTTTATATATCTTGTAATATTGTTTATGTTCTTGTTTTGCATTTATATTTTTAAATAACCCCACTAAATTCCCCCTCTTTTAGGTGAGTGATAGAGACTATACATCAATTAAAACAAAGGAAATGAAGTGTTTACATGTTAGATACAACAAATAATCATCATTGGAACATAAAGAATGTACTTGCAGATGACAATATCACAAAGCTAACCCAATAATAAAATTCATGATATAAATAATGGAACATAGAGAGTATAAAACATGAAATTCATATAAGAATATAAGATCACACATGAAGTCATATAAAATGTCATATAGAAATGCCAAATGACCACATACAGGATACAAAAGTGTCTCATACACATAATAGGATAATGGTTGTAAACAAAAAGGATACTAAAGTTGTAAGAAAGGGACACAATAGTTTCATAAACACATATAGTGGGACAAGGGTCACACAAAATAAAATTAATAATAAATTGAATTTGAAAATATGATATAGAAAGTATTCAATAGGAACACACCACAAGATATGCTAGTCCTATACAATCCACATGTGTTACTCCTAAATATCTTAATAATAACATATATCACAATGTATATTATGAACATACATAGGATATGTGAA
Organism: Taxus wallichiana var. yunnanensis; assembly: GCA_018340775.1. Lineage (NCBI taxonomy): Eukaryota > Viridiplantae > Streptophyta > Pinopsida > Cupressales > Taxaceae > Taxus > Taxus wallichiana. The sequence goes on from CM031239.1 coordinate 493,488,229, forward strand.
GTATAAATGTAAATATTTGTCTAACAATTAGATCAAATAAACTTAATAGGGTAGAATATCCCCGCAGAGATGAACAAATCCACTAGGAAAATGGAAAATCCAATAGATGAAATCATATAGAGTCTTCTGTATCCTACATCATTTTCATATACATTGTGAAATGCATGTGTATAGAAAAAATAATATGTTATCTACCAAATCATCTAACATATAAGATATGTAAAGTGTAAGTTAGTAATTGAAGCTATGCTTGTGTATTGATTTTGCATTTTAGAATTTTGTGCACTTTTGAAATATTTTGATTTTTTTATTATTGTGTTATTGAGGATATTTAAAACTATGCTATCAAATGAATATGTTATATGAATGGGCATAAACAAGAACTATGTTTAATCATGGTGATATTCCTAGATTTCACCATGTGTTATAATAGTTAAATATCCTAATATGAGTAAATGTATGGAATGGACTATTGGAGGAGGCAGATGCCTTAATGAAACATTGTGTAAAATAAGATATTTCATCACTTTAAGATTAGGCTATAATACAAGTTGATTTGATCATAATGATTGAGGAGAAGCCATTGAATTAGAGTTAAATGATATTAATTATGGCTTATGTTGATGAAATGATAGTATATGAATGTGTATCACTTGATGAGGAAGTGTTTAGTTAGTTGGGGTGAGTATAAGACTCTTAATCATTTCCATACATGGAGTATAATTAGTAGTACATATAAGTGATAGATGAGACTTGTAAGGGATTTCTTGAATTTGGAAAAATTCATTACAATATATTCATTTTAAAAATTATGCACAATAGAAGTGATAACACATGTCCTAAGGATTTGGAGAACCACAAATGGTGTATATATAACACTACCCCTACTTTAAGGGTAATGTAATACGTCTAAAAATTCCATAAAACATTAAAATTAGGTTGTAAATATTCCTCACTTTGCATCCTAAAGATTGAATTAATATCATAGTACATACACTATCATAGAAACATTGTAAATAAGAACAATGTGGATGCGTTATTGATTAATATAAGCTTGAATAGATAATGTATTTCTATCTAAAAATATCCATGTATTCATGTTCATCAAACATGATAGGAGGTCATGGAGGTGGACTAGTGGTGATATTTACAATAAGGGAATCTAAAGGATAACTATAAGAAGTAGGAGGAGGATATCTATTGTACACATGATGAAAATAAGGATTGCCATCACACTTTTTTCATGTTGAGGTAATAGATCATTGAATATTTTAAGCTTTGCATCACATTGAATGGGCACATAGATTCCTATTGATTGGTTTCAAATTTGATATTTTGAGTATCAATGAGGTCTTATATTGCATGTGTGGTCATAAGAAATTGACTTATAAAATGGCCAATGCATCAATGATAGTCATAATATACATTAGCATAAAATAATTGATATTGAGGATTTCTCACATCAACCTACTTAGGTCATGAGAGACATACAAGGTTACACTCAATTATTTTTTAAAGTGTAATGATGAGGCTAAAATATGCCTCATCAATATGCAATGAATGCTCTCATTTTACTTCCCTTTTAATCAAGTTTGTTTGCATTTCATAACTTTTGTTTGATCTAAATATAAGTTTAGGATGTAATTGTCCATATTTTGTTTGATTTAGTTTAAATGTCTAAAAACTCTATAATTCCTAACAAAATGTGTGGAAATTCAGTTTTTGGAATAAACATGTCATATTTGGTCAAGATAAGTGAAGTATGAAGTAACCAACACCTTTTTGAGAAAGTTGGCTAAAATATGGCTTAGCTCCGGAACTCCATCACTTAGCTCTGGAACTCCAAAACTTAACTCTAGAACTTTAGCTGCTTAGTTCCTAGCTTCTCCAAAGTTCCAGAATCAATGGGAATCTCCTTATTCTATCAAAATTTGGTTATGGAGCAAAGAAGGGCCTTCCAATCAGAAATAGACAAACAATATTCTAGTTCTTCACACTCCAAAAATACATATGTGAGACCAACAGTTGTATGTCTAACTAGTTTTCTAAATTTCATATATACTTTGGGCAGTATTCGGTTCCACTAGAATCTATAGACAACTATTGAAAACTCATAATTGTAAATTCATCTTCGGATGGGATACATACATACATATATATATACATACATACATACATACATATATATATACACACGAGGAGATCAAATATCTACAGTTAATTTTTGTAAGACAAAACAATTCAATAATAAGATAGCCATTTAATTTTGAGAGAAACATACTGTGTTAACTCCTGATTCAAGGTGGAGCAAGGGCCCACTCCTCCAAGAAAAGGATCTTTTATTCTATTGGTATTTATATTTTCAAGTAATTTGTATAAACTGTTATTTAGCAATTCTGTAAGTACTTTTGATTTTTCAATTAAAATCTGTTACATAAGTTATCTATTGTCCCTACAAGTGTTCTAATATATGTTCTTATTTCCTAAACAACATCTTCAAAGTATGTTTATTTCTAGCAGTGTGTTTAATTTTGTAAAGTGTTTATTTCAAAGCAAGGTATGTTTCAATTATGCAAGATTTGTTCATTTCAGCAATGTGTGTTTATTTCAGAAAGTTTCTTATAGTTTAGCTTTAATAAGGCTTTGGCCAGGAAATCTTAAGACACTTAAAACCCCAAAAATAAAAATAATAAATATCTATAATCAATTACTAGTTCACTGAGATTTCTCTTGTTGCATATATCTTCAGACACACCTATGGTTTGAATATGACATCAACCATAAGTTGATTAAATGAAGGGAATAACAACACCCATCATTTTTGTGCCATTTTCGGGATCACTAGTTAGAATTTTCTAATTAGGTGTCAACAAGAAAAACAATCACACATCTAGTAATTGAAAAATCTTCCCTACGTTATCATAAAATTTATGAGTAGACCAAGAGACTCAAACGGTAGATTTATCCCAAAATATCTCAACAAGAATTATCAGCATTCCCTAATTCAAATAAGGAAGTTGAGAAAGAATTAGAAGCACCATTGTCCCATATTAGACAGGAAGCAAAACTTCCACCTTTGGAATTTCTAGATCAATCACCAAAAGGGAGTGGAACTTTTAGAAGAAGGATTATATCCCAAGACCTGTTTAGAGAAAGTTTTGATTCTCAATTAAGCATTCAACCTCCTACCCCTGAATTCTCACCTTCACCAAAGTGGATCACATACCATGTTGATTGGGAAAAATATCTAGAATATATTGCAGATATGGCTTAAGAAGCTGAAAGAGAACCTGATAGGACTTTTACTTATCCAATTCAGTTAGAGGATGATGATACACCTATGAAGAATATTTCACCTGCACACTTGCCCACATTTAGAGGAATTTCATCTGAGGACCCTAACCAATTTTTGTTTGAATTTAAAGTATTGTGTCAAACCTATGACTACAAAATAGATAATCAAAAACTCAAGTTGTTCCCATCTACTCTAAAAGATGCAACAATGAGGTGGTTTATGGGGTTAACATCCAATTCCATTACCACTTGGGGGCAAATGGAAACTACCTTCTTAGACAAATATCAGGACTATTGTAGAGGGAGAAACATGAAGGAATAATTTTTTAGGATTAAACAAGAAGAGGATGAAAATTTGGAAGATTATTTAGATAGATTCCTCTTCATAGGTAAAAGGTGTGGATTTGTACTTCAAGAAGAGATAAGCAAAACTATTTTTCTTAAAGGTCTGGATGATGAATCTAGGGAATCCCTTAATTTAATGGGAGGTGGAAATGTCAATCAATTGAGAATGAACGATATTAAAGACCTTTGTAGAATTTATTCAAGAATAAGGGGTGGACCTAGGAAAGGAAAAATTGTGAAAGGTACGAATCTAGACATGAAAAAACTTATGGATGAACTAGAAAATTTTAAAACATATATCCTATTTCAAATAACTTCCACAATGGATGGATTGCAAGCCAAAGAAAATTCTAATACTAAACCATTATCTATTTACTTGTCCTCGATGTAGAAAGAAGCATGTAATAAGAGATTGTCCTCTGGATAAAACAAAAATATGTCTTATTTTTGAATCTAGGGAACATGAAGTTAATGCTTGTTCTCTTCTTCCATTCATAAAAATCAGCTTAAACAAACCAACACTTCATCCACTACAGAAGAAGTAAACTTTTTCCAGAGACAACCTAGCCAGGGAAGTTCATACCAAGATTTATTCCTAATCCCTAGATGATGTCATGGGTGGCTCAAACAGTACCACAAAATTAGGGACAACCCCCTTGGGCCCCTCAACCAACATGGAATCCCCAGATTGGGTAGGACAAGCTTGGTATGCTCAAGGACACCAACAACCATGGTTTGGTCAAGGTAACCCTTATGCTTGGTCACAACCTAGGTGGAACCCCAATAACTATGCTCAAGGGAAGACATATCCCAACCAACATCAACAAGCCATAATGGGTTCCCTAGCACAAGGTTCACAAACTGAAAATGTGGTTCAAACACAAATACCAACACAACTAGTGGCTAATCCAAAAAAAAAAACAACCCCTGTCTATGGAACAGAGCAAGAAAAACTAGTTGATCTTAATGCCATGGACTGTAAATATATTCAAACTAGATCTAGAAAAATAATTAATAGTCCACCTATTATAATTACCAAAATGTCAGATGAAACTGAAACTCCTAGTTCAATCATTCCTAAGGTTGATGAAAAAGAAAAAGAGAAATAACCAGATAACAATTCTACAGAAAATCCATTTCCAGAAAGACTTAAGAAAGTTATTGAGACCAAGGAATCTGAACTAGTGTAGGAGTTAAGGAAATTAAATATTGAAATACCATTTTTGTAAGAAATCAAGGACATTCCTGAATTAAACAAATTAATCAAAATATTATGCTTGAAAAGGCCTGGAAGGAAGAAGTAGTACCCTAGGACTATTAAGGTATATGGGAAAATTTGATTTATTAGCAGGAAAGCTCTTACTTCCCAAATATGGGGATCCTGGAAGCCCTGTTACTTCTATCTCTATAGGGAACAAAAATATACATAATGTTTTGGTTGATTTGGGAGCAGCTATAAATGTGATGACAATAGACACTTTGAAAATTTTACCATTGACACGTATACAACCTATTAGCACTATATTGTAGATGACATATCGGTTAGTAGTGAAACCAGAGGGGATAATTGAAGATGTGGTAGTCATGGTGGAGTCATTAGAGTATCCAATGAACTTCCTTATATTATGGCCAAAAGGTAAAACACTTGGTTATCCCATTATTTTGGGCAGACCATGGTCAACTACAGATTATTTCGTTAATTGATTGCGAGATCATGTGATATGACTATCTCCAATGGTAAAAATTCTAAACAAATTTCTCTATATCGTTCTGCACGACCTTTTATTGATAATCAAGAACAATTATGGGTTGATGATCCCGATACTAATAAACAAAACTTGTCTTCTTTGGCTATGATAACATTGTAGGATCATGTACGGGAGGTGGAGAATATTATTAATCACCCATTGAATGATCACCAATTATATTTGAAACAATCGAGAGATAGTTTTGGAACCTTCGAACTTAGTTCTGGAACCTTTCCGAAACCTTCAGACTTAGTTCTGGAACATTCATACTTATCTTTGGAACCACAACAATTCCATGCAGATGTAAATAATTTCACTCTGGAGGAATGTGATTTCTCTTCGGAGGGACATAAATAGCTATGGAATCAATAGCCTTAGTCTCAAAGATATCAGGGAACAGTAAGGAATTTTGGAAAATATCAGTGATGAGGAGTTTGACCAAAGTGACAAGATAAGTATCATAACTCTTCTTACTGTCCTTTATCCAATATTCTTTCTCAAGGGAAATTTAGAGACATTACTTGCATATCATATGTTGTTACCTCATTCATGTCCACTAAACACCCTAATGGAACCTTTTCAAAAAATCATTTCATCACATACTAGAACCAAACAAATTGAGATTCAACCAGGTAAAATTTTAAACATTAATAGCTGGTTGGAAAATGATCAAGAAGCTAAATTGTTTGATGTTCTAAAAGTTCATACTAGAGATTTTTCTTAGGACTATAAAGACATGAAATGAATCCACCCAAGTATTTTCACCCATCACATTTATACTAAAAATGTTAAACTAGTTAGACAACCTCATAGAAGGATCAATACATCCTTAAGGGACATAGTCAAGTAGGAAATTGAAAATCTATTACAAGTAGGCTTTATCTCCCCATTTTAGATAGTCAATGGGTCTCTCCTTTTGTAATTATGCCTAAAAATAAGGGAAAATGGAGAATTTGTGTTGATTATAGGGAATTGAACAAAGCTACACTTAGAGATTATTTTCCCTTACCATTCATAGATCAAGTTTTAGAAAACCTCTCAGGTAAACAATACTTTTCCTTCCGAATGGATTTAGTGGATATAATCAAATCGGGGTGGCTGCGAAGATTAGGATAAAACTACCTTTAATTTTACATGGGGTACCTTTTCCTATAGGGTTTGCCATTTGGACTATGTAATGCTCCAAAGAACCTTCCAAAGGGTTGTACTACCAATTTTTGAGATCTAACTAATGATTGGGTAAAGTTATACATGGCTGATTTTATCGTGCATGGAAACACATTTGATAATTCCTTGAAAATTTTGGACAAAGTATTAACAAGATGTGAGCAACATCATTTGTCTCTTAGTCATGAGAAATGTTTGATGATGGTTGATGAGGGAATTATACTTTGGGACACCACATTTAAAAGAGAGGAATTCAAGTTGAATAAGAAAAAATCATGATTATTTCGGACTTACATGTTCCTCAAACCCCCATGGATATCAAATCATTCTTAACAAATGCTTTGGGTACTATAGGCGTTTTATTAAATATTTTAGTAAAATTGTTGCCCCCATGTTTGGTTTTCTTACCAAGGATTGTGAATTTCTTTGGGATGAAAAATGTCAACATGCTTTTGAAGAGATTAAAGAAAAACTAATCACTGCCCCAATATTAAGAGGACCTAATTGGGAGAAACCTTTTCACATCCAAATAAATGCCTCAAATAACTCAATTGGTGTAGTTTTGGGACAGAAAGATGAAGAAGGGAAAATGTATGCTATTTACTACCTTAGTAAAAATATTACTCCCATTGAAAGAAATTACACCACCACTGAAAAATAATTTCTTATTGTGATCTATTCAATTAATAAGTTTAGACATTATATTATAGGGTACAAAATATTTGTACATACAGATCACTCAACAATTAGATACTTAATGAACAAACCAGTGGTTGGAGGTAGGATAATCAAATGGTTATTACTTTTACAAGAATTTGATATTACTATAGTGGATAATCCAGAAAATCTAATGTGGTAACTGATTTCTTGTTAATATTAACCACTATAGGGAACAAGATCCGATTAAGGACAACTTTCCAAATAAACAATTATTTTCTATTTCAGCCAATACACCGATATGGTGAATTATCTTACAATAAGCAAGTTTCCTCCTTTTACTAAGAAATAAATGAAAAGGTTAATCAAAACTAGTGCACAATTTAAATGGTTAAATGGAATGTTATTTGAATGTGTTCCTGATTTGGTTTTACGTAGGTGTGTGAGAGAGGATGAAATTTTTGACATACTTAGGGCATGTCGTGATGAACCAAGTGGAGGAAAATTTGCGGTCAAAATAACAGCCCATAAAATTATTGGCGGCTATTATTGGTCATCTTTTTATAAATATGTGAAGAAATACATCAAGCAGTGTGATCCTTGTCAAAGGATAGGACAACCAAATTTTACTAATGAAATGCCCCTGCAACCTCAAGTGCCGATTGAACCATTTCAAGGTGGGGGCTGGATTCGGTTAGCCCTTTTAGTCCTTCTTCACAAGGAAAAGAGCACATTATTATATGTACTAATTATGTAAAAAAATGGGCAGAGGTGCAGACTTTAACAAATGATAGTGAAGATGCGAGTTGTTTATTTTCATTTGGCACAAAATTATGATGAAGATCGGTGCACCAAGAAGTATAGTTTCGGACCAAGGCCCACAGCTTCATTTCTAATATGATCTAGGCCTTCACAATGTACTATTAGATCAATCATAGGAAGTCATATCCTATCACCCACAATCAAATGGATAAGAAGTGACAAACAGGGAATTGAAAATATTGTCACCAAAACAATTGACGCAAGTAGAAGAGATTGAGTGAAAATGCTACCCGAGGCTATCTGGGCTTATAACACAACTTGAAGACTACAATAGGGTTCACCATATGAGTTAGTATATGGGAAGAATCCTTGTTACCCATTGAATTTGAACTACAAACATTGAGGAAAATAACTAAATTGGGTATTGAAGTAAATACAACAAAAAGAAAAGAATTCTACAACTCAATGAATTGGATGAGATAATATTGGAAGCACTTCAACAGATAGAGATAATCCAAGACCAAAATAAGTAGTGACATGATACACATATCAAGGAACGACAATTCGAGATAGGATATTGAGCATTACTTGTTTAATTCTATGTACCAATAATTCAAAGGCAAGTTGAGAACCGTGTGGTTAGGACCTTATCGATTTAGAAGATATATAACAATGGCTCTATTAAGCTACTTCCCATTAATGGAATTATAAGGACACTTTTGGTCAATGGACACAGTTAAAACTCTATAGGAAGCCTCCTACCAGGGATGAATTCTTGAAGCAAATTGAAGCAGACAAGAAATTTGATCATATGGAAGAACTTAGTTCTTCCAAAATGATCAAGTAATCAGATGCAATGATCTAAAATAAAGGGAAGAGAATGAAAACCATCAAATGACATTCTCTTCCCCCAAAAAAAAATTTAAAAAATAAAATAAAAAAGGGAAGAGAATGAAAACCAATAAATGAATTTCTCTTCCAAAAAAAAAAATCTCTCAAAAGGCCAATTAAAAACCAGAAATGGTGGTTGGTCTCATCAATAAGTGACTAATTCAAATAAAAGGAACTTCTTTAGAATTCCAACTGTCTTTTCTAACCATTTTTCTCTTTCACTTTTTTAGGAATGATGAGTCATCAAGGTGGATGGATTACATTAGCAAGGATGGTAATTATGTCTTGATCTTATTAAAGGTTAAATTAAAAGTTTGCATGTGTGATTAGACTTGATTTAAGTTGGCGGTATAATGAGTCATTTATTACACATCATGATTAAAGGGGAATAATCATGGAGGTGATTCTAACTAAATAAATGAAAGTGGTAGCATATTAATAATGAACTGTCATTTAGGTGGAATAAAAGAAAATTGGGAATAGTTGTAGAGAAATTCAAGGAGGTAACAATGAAGGCATATTTGGAGTTCTCGCAGCTAAATCCAATAGTTCTGTAACTAAATCCAGTAGCTCTGCAACTATCTCCACGAAGATAAAGGGTTTTAAAGAAGAAATAATTTGAATCGTCCTCTTGGCCATGGGTATCAAAAATAAGTTAGAGCCAGAAGACGATACACAACTCCTTGTAGATGGAGAAGTAACAACCATTTTTTAACAGAAGGTTGGTTGGAGTTTCTGAAAAAATTCTCAAAATACAATGATGACTGGTAAGAGAATTTTTTGTGAATTTAGAGAAGTCTAGAACTAAGGTTAAAGGCATTGTAATTCCCTTTACTATTAATATAATGAGCAATGTATCTGGTGTACCAATTGTAAATGTTCTAAACTCTGTAAGGGGAACCCTGAAAGAATTGGTAGAAACCTTAAGGCAAGAAGGTGAACCTGAACCCCAGTACATTTATAATACTAAGAAGGTCATAAAGGGGGTCAAAAGAGCTAGCCTAACCAAACCCTTCGATAGAGTAGCATTCTGGGTAGTAAAGTACCTGACATGCGATGGCCAATATGGGATTGTTGGAAGGGAAGTCCTTAAAATATTGATATATCTTAGGTATGGGGCAAAAAAGTAGGAGTATATAGTAAACCTTCCTAGTTTTCCTCTTTGATTCCATCCATACAATGGCTCAGAGATATTCTTGGGGTGTAGGGACAATTAGACACCATGGATTAATTCATCTGGTCATCAACATCATTTTCTCTCTAAGAAAAATGGGGAAGAAGCATGGGAAAAATTCCTCCACAAATTTAGGAAAACTCCTGATATTATCATAAGGGGAATACCAACCCCTTTCTCTCCTAAAAGTAACTTAGAAATTAATCCCCCGATGAGAAGAAGAAGGAAATAAGTGGGGTTAAAATACCAAAGAGGAGGATCAAAGCTGCAAAATCTACCATTTCTTTAAAAGAAACTCCTTCCCCTTTAATAATACTAGAAGAACCAATACATGTCTCTGATAGTGATAGTTCACCCAAGCTAGACTTTGGAGAAAAAATTAGAAGAAGTTCAAGAGGGAAGTCCACTTCAGAAAATGTTGAAGCTCCTAAAAGGAAAAGAATTCATAAAAAGTCTAGGGAAACTCTAGGAAATATTGAAGTACATGAGGATTTAGAGAAAGAAGTTGCTGATATTCTTGGCAGCATGACAACTTCTCCTCCTCTACAAATTCAAACTGAGGAGTTGGAGAGAGAAGCTGAAATAATGGAAGAGAAAGCTTTTCAGGAGATGGATGACTCAACAATACTGTCACAGGAGGAGGAACAATTGACATCTTGGAAATTGAAAGGAAAATTCCCTTTGGTGGAGGAACAATGTTCATCCCTTGAGGAACTCCCAGAAAAAGAAGAAAAATAACAATTGAAGCAGACTCTGTTCTTTTCTAGGAAAAACTTATAATTAAGGAGAAAGATGAGGAATTGAACTTCCTCAAACACAAATTGGAGCATAGAGAAATGCTTATTGAACAATTGAAAACTTAGCTCACATATAAGAATGAAGAATTGGCATTAGTAAAACAACAAATGGATGAAAAAGAAAAAGAATTACAATTGGCTACTAACAAAGTACTATGACAAAAGTATATTCAATGGATCAAATTGTACAAACAAATTTGTCTTACTTGCCACTCAAACAATTATGGGATGATACCTGCAGGAAGTTTAATGAGTTCAAAATATCAAATCAAGAACTAAAAATCCAGTTGGAAGAAGAGAAGAAGGAAAGGAAAGAATGGGAAGAAAAATTCTATAAGATTGAGGAAGAAAAATTTAAATGTTTGGCAAAAATACAGATGGTTTGTATGATGAGTGAAAAATTACTCACATGTAGAAGACCTTCTCCTGCATACAATGTCTTTCTAGAAGAACAATTTATCTCGTTGGCAATTGTTGAGGATTTCATGTGGCCTTCCACATGAATTGAAGGATGAAGCAAAATTCATGGCAGCATATTCCTCAACCAGTCCAGAGTAGAAAAATATTCTTTGTGAATTTTATCTCTGCAACTTTATGTTAGAAAAGAACACAGGCTTCATGATTAATCTATATGTGGGGAAAACCAACTTAATGCATTTGTTTCGTGCTCCAAAATCAGATAGCCTGGAAAGAAAGGGATATTGAACACTTAATAAAGGCTAGTTCATCTAGCCTATGTATGAGAGCTCATTATGGGAAACCATCTACATTTTTATACATTTTAGGTCCCATGCCTTTGACAACTAATTTAAGAAACATTATATTTCCAGCCTGCAGAATAATATTGATGCATTCACCTCATATGAAGATATTTTTTTGAAGAAATTTATGATGGATGCCTAAAGAGATGAGAATTCCTTACTTGTAACATTAAGAAGAAGAGAAGTTATATCTCCCACAAATCTAATATGGAGTCTGGAAAGGGCCAGAACTTTATGTACACTCATTCCTCAAATTTGTGAAAAACGCAGGGGTATGTGGATGGGTATGAGAACAAGGCCTCCTCTCCTTCTTACACCCATGTCTCCATGGCAGAATAGAGAACCTCAAGATCCCACTCATTTTGAGGATTGGCAGAAAAAGCTAGAGGAAGGATTAGGATACATCACTTTTGACCAGAAGCACTGGGACATTCAATTTCAACCATTTGACCTTAGTAGTCAGTTGGAATGCATAATTCATGATCCCAGTTTTGAAGAATAGAGTTTGTAAGAGGACTTACAAACAAGTAAGTGTGGGGGAGATGATGAGGCTAAAATATGCCTCATCAATGTGCAATGAATACTCTCATTTTACTTCCCTTTTAATCAAGTTTGTCTGCATTTCATAACTTTTGTTTGATCTAAATATAAGTTTAGGATGTAATTGTCCATCTTTTTTTTGATTTAGTTCAAATGTCTAAAAACTCTATAATTCCTAACAAATTGTGTGGAAATTTAGTTTTTGGAATAAACAGTCATATTTGGTCAGGATAAGTGAAGTATGAAGTAACTAACACCTTTTTGAGAAAGTTGGCTAAAATGCGGCTTAGCTCTGAACTCCATCACTTAGCTTTAGAACTCCATAACTTAGCTCCAAAACTTTAGCAGTTAGTTTTAGAAGGTTTCCCTTTGGTTCCAAAACTTCTCCAAAGTTCTCGGAATCAATGGGAATCTCCTTATTCTATCAAAATTTGGTTATGGAGCAAAGAAGGGGCCTTCCAATCAGAAATAGACCAACAATTTTCTAGTTCTTCACACTCCAAAATACATATGTGAGACCAAAAATTGTATGTCCAACTAGTTTTCTAAATTTCATATCTACTTTGGGCACTATTTGGTTCCACTAGAATATGTAGACAACTATTGAACACTCATAATTGTAAATGCATCTTCGGATGGGATATATATACATATACACATATACACGAGGAGATTGAATATCTACAATTAAGTTTTGTAAGACAGAAAAATTCAATAATAAGATAGCCATTTAATTTTGAGAGAAACATACTGTGTTAACTCTTGATTCAGTTCCACTCCTCCAAGAAAAAAAATATTTTATTTTATTGGTATTTATATTTTCAAGCAATTTGGATAAACCTATTATTTAGCAATTCTGTAAGTACTTTTGATTCTTCAATTAAAATTTGTTACATAAGTTATCTATTGTCCCATAGGTGTTCTAGTATATGTTCTTATTTCCTCAACAACATTTTAAACAACATCTTCAAAGTGTGTTTATTTCAACAATGGTGTGTTTAATTTTGCAAAGTGTGTTTATTTTCGTAGTGTGTTCAATTCTGTAAGATTTGTTCATTTCAGCAATGTGTGTTTATTTCAAGCAAGTTTCTTATAGTTTAGCTTTAATAAGGATTTGGCTAGGAAATCTTAAGACACTTTAAAACCCCCTAAAAAATAAAAATAATAAATATCTATAATCAATTACTAGTTCACTGAGATTTCTCTTATTGCATATAGCTTCAGACACACCCCTGGTTTGAATATGACATCAACCATGAGTTGATTAAATGAAGGGAATAATGACACCCATCATGTAATATGTGGTGATAAACGTAGCTATGTAAATTTCCATTTGGGAGAAACTTGTAATTATATCTTAGCTACTTGAGATATTGCATTGATAATTACATTTGCTTTAATTTTATTTTCATTAGATTTATCTTTAAAACCTTGTTTGTCTTACAACTTAGTATGGGGTTCATATTTTTCATTGGGTACATATTTGATATTTTTCAAATCTATAAGCTTGACTTATCAATCTTGAGTGTATGCCATAATTCATAAAGTATTGAACATTTGAAAACATATCATATTATCAGGAAAGTGTTTACACCCTTTTTAAGATTAATAGATTGTTATGGAGTGAAAAACAACTTAAAAGGAATGCAAAGTTTGGTAATCGAGAGATATTTTGATTAATTTACGTCCAACACTAACCATATAATATCATAATAATGCATTGGTATTTGTAACTAGTTTTTACAATATGTTATAATCTTAAAAACACACCACGAGAGATGTACTTTGCTATACAAATTGGTTATGGAGATATTTGGGTGCATAAAACAAATAAAATGGGAGTAATGGATACGTAGATGTTTCATTATGGAATATTTGACCTAAAAATATACTAGTACATAATTGTACAAAACTACCAGATCATCCATATGGTCCTAGACCAATTATATGGTCTTGGACCTTCCAAGAGTGGAGTTATGCTACTTGTTGTTCCTTTCAATGGTCCGGAAATATGTTTCGTTGTAAAACCTTAAGTGTCTCACAGTCCTAAAACCATTTGAAATCAACTAAATGTAACTCAAACACTAACAATGGGTATAATACCATTCAATAAGGTTAGTTTTTGGGGACTTGTAATTCCACACTACCTATGTTAGCACTACTATGAAAAGGCATCAAACCACATGTATTTCTCCACTTAGCATGTGATATATAGATGAATGCATCTAGTTGAAAACTTAAATCACTTTTAACATGATTGAGATGATTGTGCTCTAAGTAGATCTCTTTGATTTACTTGAAATGAGGGAAGTATAACTCCTTCACCTGTTTAAGCTTCAAAACTGTAGTAGTGGCTCCCCTAGTAGATGTGCATAATACTTGGGAAATTTTAGGTATCATTGGGTGTATTTTGTACTATTGTTTGTAATGAGATCTCATGAGAGTACTAGATTGTTTCCAAGTGTTTAAATGAGGTATTATAAACATGCTTATATATGGCTCCAAAGGCAATTTTTCATATGAAGGATAACTTGAGAAGATGAAAAGACCCAACAAAGATAATGTAATGAGAAATATATTTAGAGGATGACTCAGTCCAAGAACATAATGGTTGGCTAAGACAATATTCCACATCTTGACCTTATTGTATGATTTTGAATAGAGAGATTCTGGATAAAATCTAGAATTCACATCATGATGGACATAGGTTACACACTAGTTTTATGGGTTTATATTTATAAAGTGTTGAAAAATCAGTTTGTAAGAATAAAAATGTTAGGATATAAATTAAAAAATGTACTTAGTGGGGATAAGATGTAGGTGTATGTATTAGCCAAGAAGCACAATAAAAAACAATAGTGTCAAAAGATAAATTGCCAAATTTGAGTGTCTACAAAAAGCAAGTAAACTTTGTGTGGATAGATTTTGAAGCTCATTATATACAAGTGTGTTGTTCATCTTAGTAAGATATATATTATATTACAACACTTAACTGTTAACAATCTCATTGATTCTTTATTAAGTTTTTACATTCGAGCATATGAGATTTCCTAACCAATATTGGTCGAGAGGTGTGATAAGAATTGATTGGGCAATATATTCTAGATCATGAAATATTGAAAAATTAATTAATAGTTTCAATATAAGGTGTAATATTTGATGGTTTGTGTGAACAACCTAGTAAGGAGGGTTTAATTAATCATAGACATAATCTATAAATGCTACATGAAAGGAGAAAATATTTTTCTCTGGATCTCCTCTACCTTTGTAAATAGGAAGCTTAGGAATGAAAATAACATAGGGAAAGGGAAAATCCACATTAGGTGTTAAGGGATTATGGAGTAGACCATGTGAATCCATGTTACAACAATCACTAGAACTACCTTACTCTACTTTTGACATCATAGCCTATAGATTGGAACAATCTGCATGAGGGAAAGAACATACTATGATGCATTTAAATATCTATGCATGTGCATAAGAGGTAAGGTGAAAGTAGTAGAAGTAACTGGAAGGACATAGGAATTTGTTGACTAACTAGAGGTGGCCCCACACCAAGGGTATGATAAATTTGGAAGAGAAATTAAAAATAATAAATACATAATAATAATCCACCGCTTCAATTCAATAAAACACTTCATCTCATTTATTCTAATATGAGATACATTACATTTATATGATCAAATATTTGTAACACAATGTCCTACAACTACTCTCTCCTATATACCATTATGAGAGTTATCGCAACTCTTATAATGTCCATTATAAGTATGCACTAACTCACACACATAATATTTCTAACTATAAGTTGTTAATAACAACTCATTACATTATTCTTCACACATGCAATTATTTTACTAACCAACTCAATTTAATTTGAGTACTAACACAATATTCTTAGCATTCCCCTAGTTTAAAAACATGATATATCACCTAAAATATCCCTTGTGGGATACCACACAAAAGTACACAAAATATAGATAAATTACAACAAATAGAAAATATGATTTTTTGCAGTAAATACCTAGCTAGGGCAGCGAACTGATTTTTATTAATATTTTTCACAATACTTGCCCAAAACACATGAAAATTTACATGAATCTTTGTTTGATAATAAAGAGCACTAGAACAATATTTCATGCGAATTTTTTGAATCATATATGACTTCCATAAAATTACAGAAACCCTAGACAACTAGAAAACCTCAAAACATTGTATCTTCTTAAATACTTATGATATTTTTTTGAAATTTTGGAAATAACATCTATTAATAATATGAATGAAATCCCAATTGCTGACCTAGAAAAATTACTCAAAACCTTCCAAAACCACCGTAAAATCCCAAATGCATCACACCACCTAGAAAGAGACCAAAACCCTCCAAAATTCCTCTAGAAAGGGTGCCAAAACATACTCTAATTGCTGCAATAAAACAGATCCGAAAACCCTCTATTTTTCCAAAAAATTTCCTCCAAAATCCTTCTCTAAAAACTTTGAAATTAATCTCGTAAAAATCAGCCCCGAATTAGTTCCAAATTGACAAGCTATGGTGGATGTTCCACCACCAAAGAATTCCCTGCTATCTAGGAATGGATCTCTCACCACCGAATATAGGGTTCCTATGGGATCTTACTCCACAAGCTAGAAAAATCAATCAGCAGTTGCTTAATGGAAATCATAAGTGTGTATGCAAGAATGAGCTCCCTTTCTTCCCAAACCTCCTTTTATAACTTTTCATTACTTTTTTTTCCAAGTTGGGAGCTCCATGTGGGACTAAAAGTGACTTAAGTGACCCCATCGAATAAATAGAATAATAAAGCACTTAAGTCACCCCAATGAATAATTATAACATTAAAGTGTTATTAGTCACCCCCTTAACGATAAAACATAACATTTTCCCCACCAAGCCACTTAAAACTCATGCCGACACAAAAATATAACAAATAAGCAAGGTGGAATACCCAATAGCGTGTAAAGTATTTTTCCCCTTCGGTATGACCAAGGCTAAGACTAAATTTTAGCCCTTAGGCCCTCTATGAAGGAAAGGGGACATTATAGTCCTCTCTTCCTGAAATTTGATTGTCCCCAAGAAAATTTAAACTAGGATGCTGTAAAATCTATTCTCCCTCCCAAGTAGCATCCTCAAGTGGCAATCCTCTCCACCACACCAAATATTTTGTGATCACCCTACTTCTAAGCCTCCTCTGTCTCACCTCAATAATAGATTTTGGTTCCAAGACCATATTTCCCTCATCATCCAATGGTGAAAACTCTATGGATGGTACAATATGTTGTCCAAGTTCCCTTTTAAGGCACAAAACATGAAATACATTATGTATCTTACTGTGCTCTGGAAGCTCCAACTCATATGCAACTACCCCAACTCATCGTGCTACCCTATATGGACCATAGAATTGTGGTTTCAACTTCTCTGCACCCTTCTGCTTTAATGAGGACTGTCTATATGGCTACAAGCATAGGAAGACTAAATCTCCCACCTCAAAATACCTCTTTACCCCGTGTCTATCTCGTATATATCTTATGTTGTTTTTTTTGCTTCAAGGTTTTCTTTAAGAGCTTTCGAGAATATCCTGGTTCTCCCAGAATAACCACAAGATTTGGGAGCTTGTCTCTCGAACAATACTAAATATGCAAATGACATAACATCATACCTGTATAAATCTCATAAAGGATTCATGCCAATGCTCATTTGATAGGTGGTATTGTAACAATACTCACCCATGTGCAACCACCTAATCCAAGAACATTGATGACTTCTCACATAGCTACGCAAATAGCCCTCTATCAACTTGTTTACTATCTCCATCTAACCATCAGTCTGTGGATGGTAGCTTGGTCAGGGGTCAACTTAGTACCTACAAGCCCGAAGATATCCTACGAAAAATTTCTCATGAAGACCCTATCCCTATCACTAACAATATTTTTAGGCAACCCATGAAGCCTAAAAACACCTATATAGAATACCTGAGCCACATATGGTGCATCATACCCCTTGGGTAGAGAAAATAAATGAGCATACTTAGTCAACCGATCAACTACAACATATATGCAATCATTCCCTTGTACTGAGGGGATTCCTATAGTAAAATCCATAGATATGCTTTCCCACTTCTGCTCAGGAATAGAAAGAGGTTGAAGTAATCATGCTAGAAAAGAATGTTTTCCTTGGTTTGTTGGCAAACCACACACTCTTTGATATGATTAATGACATCATCCTTCATCCCCTTCCATTCAAATATCTCTCTAATATACCTGTATGTCTTGAAGTATCTAGGATTCCCTGTTAATGGTGTATTGTGCACTTTTTTTGATCTTATCCTTCATCTTGGACCCTGGTATAAGGAAAATCCTATCCTTGTACTATATGAGATGATCCAAGACTCTGTACCTATCATCTTATATAATATCATCCATGACCTCACATGCAAACTAATTTTTGGAATACTCAACAAGTATGTGGGCCTTCTAATATTCTAAAATCTAAGACATAGAACTAAACATAGAGGTAAGGTAACGTCTCTTAGACAAAACATCAAAAAAATTTATTCTTACCTTTGGTGTACTCTATGTCAAAGGAATAGGTTTGTAACTTGTTCACCCATATCTGCCGGGTGATCATTGAGATCCTTTTTCCCTAAGAAGAACCTAAAACTATTGTGATCCATACAAACCACAAATTTTTGCCCACAAGGCACTGTCTGAATTTGGCCAAAGCATGCATGATGGCCAACATCTCTTTGTCATAAATTGAGTACCCTTTCTCCACAGGGCTCAATTTTTGACTCTCATAAGCAATGGGGTGCCTATCCTGCATAAGCACTAATCCAATACCCTCTCCTGATGCATCACACTCAAGTACAAATGGGTGAGAGAAATCTGGCAATGCAAGAACGAGACATGAGCTCATTACCTCCTTGAGGTGATCAAAAATTGTTGTCTCGCTTGTACCAAGAAAATCCCCTTCTTAGTCAAATATGTCAATGGAGCAATAACCTTGAGAAGTTCTTCAAAAATCTTGATGCAGCCTAGAATTTACTGTATAACACCCTAGACGCACCGGCACATCACTCAGCCTAGACTGAGCACTCACCCAAAGCGCGCAAAGGTACTAGGTCCCTCTTTAGGGTTGCTGTAGTAGGATGTTAGCGTGATGAAGGAAGAAACATATAGATCCATAACTAATCCATCATTCTACAATGCATGTTATATTCAGATCTAGGAAAGAACAAACTTAAACAATAATCATGATTGAATCAAGAACATGCACTACTCAATTACACACAAGAATGACACTTATATTTAGCCAATATCTTCCATCTATTAATAAACACAAAATCTCCTTATAATAATGGCAATCTATACCAATGTGCGCATGGATCTGATACAATAATCCAATCATATGCACATATCTCTTTATGCTTACCTCTTACGCTCTGCATATACCTATATATATCAACTACTATGTGATTCACATCATATATATAGGGTGGGGACTTTCCATTCACCACTTATCTATTCCAAAAATAGGCCACATACTACTAATAGCCACGTGCCATTTACATACATAGCCACATATGCAAGTGTGTTATCTATAGACCTCTTACAGTTAACTAAAGTGACAATCCTATTCTTATCTCATCTCCATGCAAAATGCTTCAATCTGATCCTTTCAAAATAGACAATGTGTGGTGCCCACGTCTCTCGCTTTGTTTATGTGCTCGCACGTCATCTTCTAAAAATAGGTCTTCATGCTCAAAATCAACTAAGTACATAAAGCTGAACTTTCCATTCACGCATGGATTCTTCCCCGTCCCCTTTGTGCCCTTGATCCTGGCCTTCTCTCCCACGCAGAATTCTTGTGTGATCTCTAACAAGTATTCTCTGATCAACATTACCCCACACTAATCTCATTGTCGTCCCAACAATGGTTATCTCCAAAACTGAAGTAAAGAATGTTGAATGGAAAGAATAAGAAAGAATGTAGATGAATAAAGAATGTTTTATGAGGCATCCTCCTCTGTATCAGTTTGAAGGATCAAATCTGGATACTCCTCCTTTATTTCGGCCTCCAAGGCCTACCACTCGGTGAATGATTTTTCTGGCTCGCTTCTGGTATGTCCACAATAATAGACTCTAGTTCATCTTGGGTAACTTCACCTTTTTCATTTTGCAATACCAACATAATGCTAGACATTGTAGTATGTTTTCCTTCCAGCGCATCCATCTTTTGTGCGATGAGTTTCCCAAGCTCATCTAATCTTTCCTTGTGTGGCTCTTGTGTTGCTGCTAGGGCCTCGCACTTTTTCTTTACGAGTGAGTGTTAACCATTCTGCGTGGCCCAAGGTATCATCCTTCATAGCCTTTTGGACTACATTATCTTCTTCCAAATTATTTACCATGATCGGCCTGAGTCAGAGTTGTGCATATATTTAAGGCATGATCCACCTTTTCAATTCTTCTTGAGCACTTGTAGTAGGCCTTCGTATGATGCAATATTTCTTACTACTGCAGTCTTAGCCCTTTCCACCTCTTCTTTAGGATTATTTGGTTTTGGCATTTTGATTGTGTCCTCTTCTAATACCAAGTCCACCAAATCTCTAACATAATGCATTGCCAAGGGGAATTGTTCTGGTACCTTAGATTTCAGATGCGGGTGCGCTTTCATCACATGATCTCCAATGGCCTCTGCCATGCCAATTAATGCACTATTATTTTTCTGCTCCAAGTCCTTCTTTAGGGTCAGCTTTACTATCACTGCATCCTTCGTCTTCAAATCCTCGCACAATACTCTAATTGTTGTGGCCTTGTCCATGTTTCTTCTTGTAACCTCAGTAGAAACCTTTACCAGCACATTGCTAACATGTTCATCTGACATAACAGTAGGTTTAACTGTTATGTGCCTGGCTTGAGGTGTCTTCTTCATTTGTCTTGACACACATGACTCCTCACATACATCAAAATCAGGCTCATCCATGTGGGTATGCATTGACCATGAGAGTTTCTTTCTAGTGCAATATGTTGCCATATCCCCGTCCATTAATTCCTAGCCAAATAAATCCTTTTGTTATATAACACTTTGGAAACGGGTGCGGATGATTTTTCCGGTGTCCTCTACATAGCCCATGAATGGTGCACTATGTTCCCCACTCATCCTCTTCGATCTAGGACCCTTGGGAATTGTAGCTTCAAGGTTAGGAGTTTTTCCCATTACACCTTGAGTAGTCACATACATGCATAGATTCGAAGGTTTCCTCATCTCTTTCTTCTCCATCCTTCATCTCTTCATCTTTTTGCTCTTCCTCGTTCTGTGGCTTGTCTTCTTTCTCAAATGGGGTAGGAGATGCACGCTCACTCTCCCCTGATTCCTCAACTTCTTCATCCAACTTCAACTTTATTCTCCTCTTTGGCTCAATGGTCTCCTTGTGTGGAGAGAGACGAGGTGGTTTCCTTACCGTTTGGGGGTTCCACCTTGAGTCCTTGTGCATCCGAATACTTTGTTAAATGTTTTCTCTCCCCTACTCAACCTCTCGTATCTTCCTCTTCATCTTATTCCCGAGGTGGAGTGGTCGTGCACAATGACTCTTCTCTCTCACATGTTTTCTTTCTTCTATGCTCCAAGCCTCCACTATCTTCACGCTCCTCTTCTTCATCCTCTATTTCAAAATTTTCTGTAGGCCTTTACACCGAAGATGTTTTCCATTATGTGCTTACCCTTCTATGTGGCCCTGGGAGTGTGAATTCATTATCCACATACTTATTGTTCTCCATCTTGGGCTTCATCTAAAGATACACTAATGCTGCCCCTATATCTGCTACAGCCAGACTTATTAGCTTGATATTCAACACCTCTGAAATGAGCTTCTCGACATAGGCACTTCTTCCTACATACACATACTTCTTCCTCAACATGTGGTAGTCACATTCTACCTTATCTACATTGAATACCAGTCGGTGTGTGTCTATGAATATGTGAACAGATGCTTAGAAATACCTTGTAGTGAATGCATAAATAAATTTACACCAAGGGCTCCAGACTCCATCTCTCTTTAGGAAGCGCGTGATGCATAAATGTTTATATACAACAAACTGGACTTGTTTCCCCACTACTGAGGGTAGGTCCTTCAGGATGTGCCACTCTTCTCCAAATGCCACGTAGAGCCTGTCGTACCATTTCTCTACCCTTTTCTTGACATCATCTATCACGGACCCTTTACATAGGTACTTGCTGAACCTTTCAGCTGGGAAATTATTCTCCATGGGGTATTCCCATACCTTTTCCTTCGCCCATTTGGTACTCCAATTTCCATGAATACTAGTGATAATAGAATAGCCCAAAGATTATCTTCCCTCCTATGTGCGCTTCCTCAACTATTTACTCAGTAATGTAGCCCGTAATATTGTAGACTAATCCTTCCGACATCTTGAATGCAACGTGTAACAACATAGTATTTACATGTGACCACCACTCCTGATTATTCAAGTTTGTAACAAGGTGTGCTACTTCTTGCACAACCGGATAGTTTTTCAACTTGTCTATATCCATACTACGCAGATCCTTTAGGTACCCAAACTCCTGTCTGGTCTTTAAGATCGCGGCTTTATCTGTGAGACCATTATTTATATCCTCTCATGTGGCCTTCAAACCTATCACCGTTGAGATAAGCACGGATGAGATTCTAACTCTATGTCTTGCAAAGTATAAGAATTCCTCATACACTCTGCTCATGAGCCACTGGTACAAGGGCTCATACTTCCTAAAATATGGAAGCTCATATAATTGGTAGACCCCAATTCTCTTTAGAAGCTTCTCGCATGCATCATCATAAACCGGCATGTCATCTTCCATACGTTTGTTCATCCTCGTAGTGAGAAAGGAATCAAGATCCTTCTTGTTCTCTGAAGTCTTGTGATTGTATTCGCTTACTTTTCTCTTTTTGATGTGTGAATCCCATTCTTGGCCGATGATGACTCCTTCTAGATATTGCATTTCTGAAAAATTACTTTCAGGTGCCATCTCTTCCTCCTCAATGACCACCTTCTTCTTTCCTTTTGCTCCTGTTGCAGCTGCCTTCTTGGGTGCCATTTTTACCTTGCAATCATCTCCTCTTTAACTCAAATTTGTGAATCAAACCCTAGCTTGATTTAATCATGCCCTAAGTGGAAACTTCATGCCCTAACTCCTCTTTTCGCCTTGCTTCGCCCAAACCCTTCACCACTAAGGACACAAGCTTCTTTTCACATAGATATGTTTTTCACACTTGATTTCACACCCTTAGCACCTTAACCAGATCACTCGACTCTTTACACACGAGCTCTTTCCTCAAATACTCTTAGTCACAATGGTAAAAATGAATTTGCATCCCATCATTATATAGTTTTTCAAATTTTGATGTATTTATTACTCCTTCACCTACCAAATATCCTCTCATTCATTGACCAAATTCATTCGTTCTATGTGGTACATCTTCGTACCCCAGCTATAATCTTCTAGCATGCCTTCCTACCCTCTGGTCACAGAATTTTCTTCAGCATGCATCCTTGCACCCAAGTACCTCATCACTGTACCTTATCCTAGTAGCTATCATGGCCTCTGCTTACCTCATGTTATACTGTTCCTTCATTCATCTCCATCCTTGGTCACTTTTGAGGAGAAATGTCTTTACTTTGGCAAACACCCATAGTAGACTATTCTTTTCATCTTTCAATTCCCACAATCTTATACCTAGATATCAACAACCACCCCACACTAGAAGGATGTGTAGTCCTCTGCTCATAAACATTCTTCAAATAGTAATTAGCTTCATGCATGTAAGCGCGCTTATTACACAAGAACAACAACTAATTTGAAAAAGCATAACGACAATGAAGGAAATACATTAAGGAAGACATAATTGAAAACCTAATCTAAATGGAAATACTACCTTATTACAAACACCAAGAAGACTTATTTATAGTAGGGCTTCAACCTACTCCCGTTAAAGTAACTGGTAGCCGTGTTCCATCAAGTGCTTCTAACTGGCAAGCACCTGATTCAAGTATGTAAGTGATGACATATGACCCCAACCAATGTACTTTGAGCTTTCCTAGATGGCACAAGAACTTAGAGTCATAAAGAAGTACCATTTTTCCAATCTCAAACTTCTTATCCCTTATGTTTCGTCATGCCATGCTTTCTACCTGGCCTTTTCTTACTTCTGACTCCATCGTGCTATGGATCGTCGCTCATCCAATTGAATCATCTTCTCAATATGCTCTTCTAAATCCTACTCATCAGCTAGACCTCCAGCGTGCGCAATGCACAAAGAAGGTAACATAAATTCTATAGGGAGAATAGATTTTGCACCAAACACCAACTGAAATGGTGTGGCTTTGTTCAATCTCTTGTAAGTTGTTCTATATGCCCAAAGAACAGCTGAAAATTTATCATCCCAATCCTTTCTTCCAATATCAAAAAATTTCACAATTTCTGCCCGAAATCTTGTTGAAAACCTCAACAGTTCCATTTTCCTAAGGATGATAGGGTGTAGTCTTATGGTGTGCAACCATAAACTCATCTAATAGGATCTTGATAGTTTCATTCAAAAGGTGTGTACCCCTATCACTTGTCAAGATTAAAGGACATCCATATCTTCTAAGAATATTCTCCCATAGAAACCTAGCTACATCGTAGCCATCAGTACAATCCTTTGTAGGTGTTGCTTCTTCCCACCTTATGAGATAAACGTATAAGTAATGATATAGCGAATCCAGTCTTGCAAGGTGGCTAGTGAAATAGGTCCTACAAATTTGATTTCCCATTTATCAAATGGTTCGGCACTAGTAATTGGTCTCAAAGGCATCTCATCTCTTTTCCCGGTTTACCTAGATGCTAACAATGGTCACATGCTTTGTAATATACTTTACACTCTTTATACGTTGTCTCCCACCATAATCCAACAAGTAGGATCTTTCAGCATTGCAGATCACCTACATAGTGCCCCCCTGCAATAACACCATGGGCTTCTTCCATAATATCCTTGCACTCATGCTCTAATACAAAATAGCGTGATACTTCATCTCTGCCTAACTTGTAGAGGTCACCACTAATTAACATAAACAGTGTCGCGCATATAACAAGTTGTTTCTTTTTGAATGCCTTCATTCCTTATGGTGCCACACCAGTCCATAGAAAGATAGCAATGTCTTCTAACTCGATGGCGCGTGTTGAACCTATATAACGGTGCATCCGGCATGGTTTCTTACATTTTCTGTGATTCTTCTCCTAAGTTAATTCTAGAGAAGTGGTCTAGTCCAGAGTTACTTTTCCCTCGGCTTCACCACAACCGTGAAGTCAAACTCTTGAAATAGAGTACCCATCTACATATGCGCCCTTCTACAAGATGTGTTTTTCACTAAATAATTCAATTCCATGTGATCTCGTATAAAACAAAAATGGTGTTGCTATCAAGTACTATCAAAACTTGTGTAATTCATAGATCATTGACAAAGCTTCGTGCTCAATTATATAATTATGTTCATCGTGATTCTCGCTTCCTACTAGCAAAAAAATTGGATGATATACAATACCTTCACCAAGTTGAGCTAACACAATGCCAATGGCCATGTCAAAGGCGTCCACATGCACATGAAATGGTTTATCCCATGAGGGAAAATGTAGAATGGGCGCGGTAGTAAGTTTATCCTTTAATATCTCAAACGCGTGTTGTTGTGGTTCTCCCCAATAAAATGTGCCTTTCCCTTTTAGTAATTCTTCCAAGGGTGTAAAAATTTGGCATACCATTTGATGAACTTCTGATAATATCCCGTGTGACCCAAAAATCCACGCACCTCACTTTGACTGGTAGGCACTTCCAGGCCTAGAATGAATGCAAACTTAGCTGGATCAACCAACAAACCTTCCTTGCAGATTATATGTCCTAACAATATTCCAAAAGGTGTAGCAAATATACACTTCTTGATGTTTAAAGAGATACTCAATTATCTACACCGTTCAAACATTAAGTGTAGATTGTCACAATGATCTTTCACAAGCCCATATACTATCCAATCATCTAGATAAACCTATAAGAAGTTGTGAATACAATATTTAAATACCTGAACAACTATCCACGAGAATACGAAAGGCACATTTTTCAATCTAAAAGGCATCACAAGATAGGTAAAACTACCCTATTAAGTAGCAAAAGTTGTCTTTTCTTGATCCTCCTCAAAGAATCCTCACCGATGATACCTGGAAAACCCATCTGTGAAGGAATATATTTCGTGCCCTACAAATCCTTCTAGTATTTCCTCAAGAATGGCATAGGGAATGGATCTATTACACATGCAACATTCAGCTCCCTGTAGTCCACACATATTCTAATTCATCCATTCTTCTTGATACTGATCACCATTGGACTAACCCATTCTGACTCATCAAGGGGCTTGATAATTCCAAATTTCAACATGTTATCAATCTCTTCCTTGACCTTTTCCCACAAATTGGGGTTCATTTTATAAGGCCTCTTCCTAACTTGGCATGCACCATCCTTAAGATTTATCTTCATTTCCCCAAGTGATTCATGCATGCCTTTAAGTTCATGATACCCTTGAGGAAATAAGTCCTTAAAATCCCTGAGTAACTCAATGATCTTTGCCACTTCCGATTCTGACCAATAGTCTCCAATTATGACCTCCTTTGGCTTAGCCTCCGAACCTATATTTACTTTCTTTGTCTTCACGGGTTTGTGATAGGCACGCGTATCCTTGTCTATATTTTCCAAGACCTCGCACACCCCTTATGAATGTTCAATATCTAGGTTATCAACTTCCTCATCATCCACGATGTAAACCATCTTTCCTTTCTCTTTCTCAAGGCAAGCGCGTTCAAGTAGTATGGAGTCCATTTTTTCTACCTTTTCAAAATATGCTCCAGAATCTATCTCACCAAATAATTCCTGAATATGCTCTTCTGCCTTTGCACTATCTCCCATAGTTAAGTGCTTGAAATTTTTTAATGCTTCTTCGATCGAAGTTTAGTCGAGAAGTAGTCAAAGGTCCGGAGCATTCCCGTAGCCAAATTCTACCAATTCCTGGGTCTCTCGATGTAGTTTTGTGTATACATACCGTGCATGCGTAACCTTGTAGAGTAGAGTACAATCTATGCACTCAGAGTGAAGGTGGTAATTCTTCCTATCCCGTTGTCCAAAGTTTCTCACACTTTGTTGAATATGATACTGAATAGGTTGATCACCATTATAAGTGCAGATTTGCGTGGGTACATTGCTCCTTAAAAACCTAGTAGATAGGGTGATTCCAATCTCCTCCCATTCTATAAGATTATCTCTATGGACTACCCATAAGCACGTTGATGTCCCCGTACATAAGGTATACACTAGCATATCTCTTCTCTTAATTTGATCTAGTCCACTGTGCTTCCATGGCTTTCAAAAATATAGGAAGATCTTCTGCCCCTGTATACCAAGGTACCGCGCTACCTATCCGTTAAATAGAATGAAGTCCATTCTTGTGCACAAACACACTTTTTACCTCGTGCCCTACTAGTTCATATGTACCTTGAGCCCAATTGTCACAAGCAATACTCATAGTATCACTAATATAATGAGAATCCTCCCACTATAGGATGCCTTCCTTTGATGGCTCATTATCCTCGTGGTCTTGAATAACGCGCACATAGATTCTCAAGTAAAGTCCTCCTCACTTAGAGGCTCAACATATGGTGTAGACTTCCTATCTATCAAAGGTATCACAACCTTTCCTCCTTGTTATTAAAGCTGATATACCCCTTATTGAATCTCAAGTTAGCATTATTCACATAACACCAAGGGCATCCAAGCAAGGCTGGAAAATTGTCTACTATCAGAAGTGCTAATACCTCAAAATCCCCAAAGGAACTTGGCCCGCCTTGTATGGTTATAGATGCATCCTTCAAAACTCCTATGGGAGTGGCCTTAGTCCGGTTTTCCATAAACAACACATTAGATTATGGCTACAATGGAGGCCTCTCCATTTGTACCCATGCATCTAATGTAAGCACATTTACTTCCGCACCTATATCAATCAATATGTTGCTCAACAGCCATCCATCCACAACAACATTCAGAGTAATTTCCTTGTCATAGTCAATGCTATCAGGGGGAAGATTTGCATGCAGGATCTTCCGTTTGGTCTCAATACTTGCGCGTGGAGTGTTCCTTTTAACCAACTTCCTAATAGTGGAATGATGTTCACCTGGCACAACATTTTGCACACTTATCTCAGATCATCGATATCATTTTAGACTGTCTTTGATGCTTTCTTCTGCTCCTTTAAGTATTATATCTCACCTTGAAGATTCCTTAGCACTTTCATGGTATCCTAATAAACTTCCTTTTGATGAGTAGGATCTGGGTACCTTGCATGCAAAACCTCCTCCTTGGTGATCGTAGGCTTCTGGTGCAATGCCTCTCTTGCACATGCTACTTCAGCTCGTGTAGTAATCTTCACTGTTAATGCCTTAGGTCCTGGTGCTATCTTAGGCATCCATTGATCTTCTACCATGCACTAGATTCTAACCATCTTGACACCTTTGTTTTCTTGCTTATGTTGCTTACTCAGATGCTCATATAAGTCTGGGCACTCTTCATAGCTATGGTTCTTTCCACATAAAGAACATGCAATATTCTGAGGACATTCACACCTATAGTGGTCAGGAGATCCGCACGTATAACATGTTCCACGAGAGAACTCACCTCTTCCTCCACCATGGCCTTGTCCTCCATATCTACCGTGATATCCACGTCCACTTCCACGACCTCCTTCAAAACACCCCACATTCTTATCATAGTGCGTTTGATTATGATCCCGATCCTGGTGCTCATTCTTACCCTTAGAATTATCTCATTACACTTTTCTCGCCATACCCCGCAGTCTATAAAGCATCCTGATATGACCAATCAACTGATAATATTTAGTATCATGGGTCGTGGAGAGGAAGATTTTATAGTAACAAGATACATTCTTCCTTATCGCGCACTATAACAAAGGATAGTGACTAGCATCATGATTCAAATGACAGATCTCACAATCCAATAGTAATGAGCGTACTATTCTATGAGGACAACTATCCTTGTGTGACCTTCCACTTCATAATTTGTATACCAAATCCCTGAGCGCGTTTCATGGGCTGAATTGGCTGATAGCTTCTCTAACTATTTTTCCATAGCTGCAATCTATGCCTCTAAGAATGGACTAACGCCAGTGTTAATGCTCCCAACTTCCTCAAAGACATAAATTTGCTTCTAGTAGTTTGTGTGGATCGGTGTATGTCTTATGTGATAGTTCTCTTCCGAACGGTGTAATAAATCCTCCAACAAACCATTATGCATGCTAGTTTGCATTAATATCATAAGAAAGCTTAGATAGGAGTGTTTTAAAATGGGCATCATACTCACACACACTCTCAGTAGTGCCTTACTTAATATCCTTGAGTGCACTTATACTCTTCCTCGCTCAAATTATGGGATATAAAACTCTTTCAAGAATGCATCCTTCAAAGGCTGCATAATCCATGAAATTTTTGATCGGGTCAAACTTCCTATACCAACCGTGTACATGTCCCCGTAATGTAGTAGAAAATTGACTTTCCTTGCACTCGTAAAACGTCATCCCTTTCACGCGCCACAATATTTCACACATGTGCACATGCTCAACAACATCCTCTATGCCTCTATACTCTGGGAAGATAAAGAGACATCTCTATATGAATATTTTGGGGTTGGTGCACCTTTCCCACCGATCTAGAACCTCCCGTGTTTCCCCTGCCTCCATAACCACTAGATCCACTGGAATTAGAACCACCTATTCCTCCTAATCCTCCACCAGTAGTGAATAGGACCTATGATGTACTCCCCTATGCTCGACAAAGGGTACTATACTCGAACCCCTACAACTGCATGGAATTTCCACTTCCGAGGTGAATCCAACATTTGGCACGCTTACATTCTGTGCAGATGATGCACCTGAAAATATTCCTCTAAATAACATTAAAGTCATCTGTCATGCCATTGATTTACTTGTTTTTTGACTTACTCTAGTTCTTCTGTTTCCCAAATCCACTTGATTACTTTTCGTACTAGATAGTGGAAAACCAAGTGCAAGGGCTAGGTCACCAAGTGGATTAAGATGTGTGCCCACGGCCCAGGTAGTCTCTGCTGGCACACTTCTATGTGAAGCCAAGGGGGGATCTTTGTCATGCTTTCCAATATGGGGGAGTTCTTGATGCTCTAGCTCCACATCTTCTACGTGAGCTTCAAATCCTTCACGAGCCATCTCTCTCCTCAATGCCATACTTTCTGCAATGGAACGTTGCTTCTCTATCTCCCTCTCATGTGCCTCATTATACTTAAGTTTCCTTTCCTCTTTCTACCTTTCGCCACTAGGTCTACCATATTTCACCAAACTTGTTCATGCCCTCGCATGTGGTGAGGTTTAGTTATCATTCGGTTTACTCTCCGTGTTCAAAGTTACCATTGTTAGAGTAGGTATTTACCTTAGCTCATGTTCACCTAGGTACTTTATTTACCTTTATTGTATTTATCCTCACCACTTATGTGTGTGGATATTTCTTTTATCTTATTTAAATATTAGGAGATATTATCTAGTTATTAGGTATAGTTCTTTCCTTGATCTATGGTATTGACTAGATCCTATGTCTAGTTCTCTCCTAAATCTATGGTCTTGATTAGTTCTTTTGATGACTAGTTATTTCCTTGATGTATGGCTTGATCTACGTTCTCTCCTTAATTGTTATTCTATTTAAGGTTCTCAATGATTATTGAGTTCCATAATAATATATGATAGTTATTTCCTTGATTTTATGTAAAGCTATTCTTGAATTGCTTTCATCTTACGATCATGGTGTTTGATTATTTTGTTGTTCTTGGCTTGATAAATTGTTATCGCTTTCCTTTCATTATTAAGCAGGAGATTGCTATTGACCCATTCTCAAGTTTTATGTTTGCAAATAAATTATTTTTGAGTTCATCCATAATAATATATTTCGATAAATTGTTGATTCAAAGGTCACACCCTTCAAATCCTTAGCCCTTGGTCATATGGTATGGTCATATGAGGGCTTAAAGCTTGTGATTCCTACTAGGAGGTATTTAAATTCAGCCCTTTTAATTTTATTTGTGTGGTGAAGGCAACAACAATTTATTTTGTTTTAGTGGCAACTAAAATAAATAAGGAGAGTAAAATATTAAAAAGCTTGTATCTTTTGATCGGAACTCAATTTTGAGTGTCATTTTTTACAAAAGTACTTGTTTTTTCATGATCTTTCCATTGGAATTATTTATTTTAAGACTTGCACTATAATTATAAAGTGCCAAATATGGAGGAGTGTTGTAATCAATTATGGATGCAATTTCGGTGAGTCCTGTCCTAATTTTTTTGGGAGTTGTAGTTTGTACCTATCATGGATTCTCGAGAATGATATGATTTTCTCTGAAGTATGTGGAATTCAAGAGGATATTGTAAAATTTGTGGAAGAAAATAGATCGCTCAAGAAGTGAAAATCTCTTTTACAATCATTCATTCACGATAAGGATACAATAATACACTCCTTACAAAATAAACTTGCTAGCCTACAACATCACCATAATATTGTGGACAACCATATCCATGATCCTAGTCCACTTATAGTTGTTTCTCATATACCCGCTGACATTGATCTACCGGTCTTTGAGCCTAAACTTGCTTTTGATGCTTCTAAACTCCGTGAGGCTTGCTTCTCGCATACTCTTCCACATCTCGTGCCTATTACAGCATACACATGTTGTGTATCCTACTTCGCTCAAACCTTAATGGATTTTTGAGAAGCATACCACTGTATATTCAGATCTTGCATGCTCCATTCTAAGGGTCTCACTAGCTGATTCATTGGAAAACATTCACAGGGTGTTGTTTCCTCTATTCCACATGTTAAGTGGAATTCTTGTCATGACATTGGTTTTCGAGTAGATACTTCATTGGGATCACACATCGACAGAGCTCCTTTTTTGTTTACTCGAATCTTTCTCGAGGATCATGAGAAACACATGAGTTATGCACCTTCACTC
The DNA here is from genome assembly GCA_018340775.1 of Taxus wallichiana var. yunnanensis. NCBI lineage: Eukaryota > Viridiplantae > Streptophyta > Pinopsida > Cupressales > Taxaceae > Taxus > Taxus wallichiana. Next base: position 493,520,485 of record CM031239.1, read on the forward strand.
AGCTTGAGAAACTCCGAGATTTCAGCCGTCGACATGATCAACCCGACACACATTCTCCGATGTTCTTTTGTATAGACCCATTGTGTATTTTGCACCAAGTCATAAGCATACATCTTCTTCATCCATGCGTGTTGATTTGGGGTGGATATCTAATCACTCATGGTGGTGACATAGGAATTCATTGAAAGGACACTACAGACGTGGCTCCTCCACCATTCGGCCTCTTGCTTCACTTTCTATACCTTCTACATTGTGATGCTTCTTTTTTGAGCATTTTTATTTAGCAGTGTAGTGTATCTCTTTGTTTATTGAGAGATTTTGTATCTATATTTTCGACGCTTTTGGCATGTTGACAAAGATATCTTGTGAGGGATCCATTATGGTGGATTCCAAAGTGTTATTTTTCAAAGGTGTTCGAGTAGTTGATTTTGGGAAACTCATATAGATTTGTAGTGTCACTCCACCCATTTAGTAGTATGGGAGGGTGTGGTGTTGATCCTGCTTCTTCAAGTTTTGTGTCCTTGCCTTGTTACCTTGGCTTTTCTTGGATCATGACACTCTAGAGTTTGTGTCCTTGCCTTGTTGCTTTGGTTATTGTTCTTGGATCGTGGCACACCTATTTGCAGTAGTTGATTGGATTATGTTTGATGTTTTTTTTTTTTGCACTTTCGACATCACTCCGTTGATAGTCTCCTTATATGGAGCTATTCTGGTGGAGCCTAGTGTCAGTTGTTTTTGAGTTTTGTGATCAAATAGTGGATTCAGACCACAGTGCACACCAAACTTCTTTAGCATTGTATGAGTTTTTGAGCTGATCTTCTTGGGATGCCTTGGAGCGGATCTTTACTCTCTTTACTTTGTTGTTATTGGTTTTGGGTACCTTGCGGTGTCCCTTTTTTCCCAGTTATTGTACATGAGTACCTCATCAAGCCTAGTTGCCGGGACTCATACTATGGACATGCCACTTCTATTTTGGCCCCTAGCTTCACTTGAGGGGGGGTGTTAGAGTAAGTATTTACCTTAGCTCATGTTCACCTAGGTACTTTATTTACCTTTATTGTATTTATCCTCACCCACTTATGTGTGTGGATATTTCTTTTATCTTATTTAAATATTAGGAGATATTATCTAGTTATTAGGTATAGTTATTTCCTTGATCTATGGTATTGACTAGATCCTTGATGTCTAGTTCTCTCCTAAATCTATGGTCTTGACTAGTTCTTTGATGACTAGTTATTTCCTTGATTTATGGCTTGATCTACGACCTTGACTGGTTCTTAGATTGTTATTCCTTGCCTATTTAAGCAAGGACCATTCTCAATGTATTGCATTGAGTTCCATAATAATATATGATATTGCTACTCATTTGTTTGCAAAGGTTTTATGTAAAGCTATTCTGGTGAATTGCTTTCATCTTATTGATCGTGGTGTTTGATTAGTATCATTTTCTTGAATTGGTATGATCTGGTTATCGTTCTTTTCAACCATCAAGATCTTGATTGCCAGTGGAATACCTTGCAGATATGCTCCTCTTGGATACTACAAAAATTGGAATTCAACTACCTCCGAGAAAGAATACGTCAAAATTGAATATTCCAAAATATAACTGTTTAGAACACCACAAAACCACATATCCACAATGCGAGTCCAAATCATATCAACATCATAAAGGGCTTGAAATTATTCATGTGTCCAAACAAGTGCGCGATACCTCCAATTCCTCTTAGATGCATAAGCAATCAGCCACTCGTATAATTCTACTAGAAAGATAGTGAAAAAGCTCTCATATAAGCTATCATACAGATTTTGTTCTACCCAAGTGCGTGCATTAAACTCAGATCCAATGCTGAACCGCCATATATATTTTTCCTCCGGGTCATGTATCCACTCCTCAATACTTGCTAGAGTTAACTGGGTATGTCTTCATCATGAATTATCCCGAAAATAACTTAAAAAGTGGTCTTGACAACGGAACCAATGATACAGCCTAGGATTTACTAGATAACACCCTAGACATGTTAACACATCACTCACCTAGACTACGTGCTCACCCAAAGCGCACAAAGGTACCAGGTCCCTTTTTAGGGTTGCTATAGCAGGATGTTAGCGTGATGAAGGAAGAAACATATAGATCCATATCTAATCCATCAGTCTAAAATGCATGTTATATTCGGATATAGGAAAGAACAAGCTTAAACAGTAATCATGATTGAATCAAGAACATGCACTACTCAATTACACATAGGAATGACACTTAGATTTAGCCAATATATTCCATCTATTAATAAACACAGAAGCTCCTTACAATAATGGCAATCTATACCAATGCGCGCATGGATATGATACAATATTCCAGTCATATGCACATATATCTTTATGCTTACCTCTTGCGCTCTAGATATACCTATATATATATCAACTACTATGTGATTCACATCATATATATAGGGTGGGGACTTTCCCTTCACCACTTATCTATTCCAAAAATAGGCCGCATGCTACTAATAGCCATGCGCCATTTATAGGCATAACCACACATGTAAGTGTGCTATATATAGACCTCTTATAGTTAACTGAAGTGAAAATCCTATTCTTAGCTCGTCTCCATGCAAAACACTTCGATTCGATCCTCTAAAGATAGACAATGTGTGGTGCACATGTCTCTGCCTCATTTATGTGTTCTGCACGCCATCTTCTAAAAATAGGTCTTCATGCTCAAAATCGGCTAAGTCTCGAAATCAACTTGCCATCCACGTATCGATTCTTCTTGTCCCTCCATGCCCTTGATCCTAGCCTTCTCTCCCGCGTATACTTCTTGTGTGATCTCTAAAACAGAACCAATGATGCATCCTATAATTTACCAGATAACACCCTAGATGCACTGGCACATCACTCAGCCTAGACTGAGCGCTCACCCGAAGCATGCAAAGGTACTAGGTCCCTCTTTAGGGTTGTTGTAGCAAGATGTTAGCATGATGAAGGAAGAAACATATAGATCCATAACTAATCCATCATTCTATAATGCATGCTATATTCATATCTAGGAAAGAACAAGCTTAAATAATAATCATGATTGAATCAAGAACATGCACTACTCAATTACACACAAGAATGACACTTAGATTCAGCCAATATCTTCCATCTATTAATAAACACAAAAGCTCCTTACAATAATGGAAATCTATACCGATGCACACATGGATATGATACAATAATCCAATCATATGCACATATCTCTTTATGCTTACCTCTTACGCTTTGCATATACCTATATATATCAACTACTATGTGATTCACATCATATATATAGGGTGGGGACTTGCCCTTCACCGCTTATCTATTCCAAAAATAGGTTGCATGCTACTAATAGCCACACACCGTTTATAGGCATAACCACACATGCAAGTGTGCTATCTATAGACCTCTTATAGTTAACTAAAGTGACAATCCTATTCTTAGCTTGTCTCCATGTAAAACACTTTGATTCGATCCTCTAAAGATAGACAATGCATGGTGCACACGTCTCTGCCTCGTTTATGTGCTCTACACGCCATCTTCTAAAAATAGGTCTTCATGCTCAAAATCGGCTAAGTCCTAAAAGCTAAACTTTCCCTCCATGCGTGGATTCTTCCTGTCCCTCCGCACCCTTGATCCTGGCCTTCTCTCCCGCGCAGAATTCTTGTGTGATCTCTAACAAGTATTCTCTCGATAAAAAAATCTCATGTAGTATGTGCATTGTCCCAAGAACCCTCTCAATTGTGTCAATGTCTTGGGTGGTGGGAAATCCAAAATTACATTTATCTTCTCCTTATCAACCTTCCCTACCCCTCCACCAATTAAATATCCCAAATATAATAGCTATGCCATGCTAAAATCACACTTGGAAGATTTCACATATAGCGAATTAGCTTCTAATATTCCTAAGATCTCATCAAGGTGCCTAATGTGATCCTCCCAAGTCCTGTTGTAGACCAATATGTCTTTAAAGAAAACCGGTACAAAACTTCCATAAATGTCAGCTTGAAAACTTTTTCATATAAGACTCAGTAAAGTCATTGGTGCATTAGACAACCCGAATGACATCACTAGAAACTCAAAGTGACCATAATGGCACCTGAAAGCTATCTTGTGCACATCCTACTCTCTAACCTTGATTTGATGATATCCAGATCATAAATCTATTTTAGAAAAATATATTTCCCCATGTAGCTCATCTAGCAACTCATCAATGCATGGCATTGGATACTTATTTTTTATTGTCTTCTTGTTCAAGGCACTTTGTAATCTACGCACATCCGAATGTTCTTCACCAACACCACTAAAGAAGCAAAAGGACTGGAACTAGGTCTGATATGCCCCATCTCAATGAGCTCATGGATAGTCCTCTCAATCTCATCCTTAAACCATTTGGGGTGACGGTAAGGAGTAGTAACCACAAGTCTAATGTCCTCAAGCTCAATCACATGTTCAAATCCCCTATCTGGAGGTACACCTAGAGGTATGTCACCAAAAATTGCACTATGCCTATCCAATAGACCCTGGATATCCACATGATACTCTAGCTTCCCATCCTCTGACTTCTTGGTCGAAACCAAGCACTGTACTACCCAATCAACCCCATTATGCCTGTGAATCCTCTCAATCCTCTTAGCTATAACAACCCTAGGTGCATCTATAGACAAACCTCTCAAAGTCACATTCCTCCCTTCGGACTTAAACTTCAGCTCCATCATCTGAAAGTTAGTTCATAATTCCCCAAGGGAATGGAGCCACTACACTCCAAGCACAAGGTTGGTCTCTCCAATACCAACAATATAGAAATCATCGGTAATCGTATAGTTACCCATCATGATGCTCAACTGTGGAACTCATTATGTGCATCTCATAGACTCTCCATTGGCTATAACCACGTTGAATCCCTCAAAATCCTCTACCTGTAATCCTCACCTCTCCACCAATGATGCATCAATAATTTTTGGGTTTCCCCACTATCAATGAGTACCACTACTTTTAATCCTATAAAAATCCCCTAACTTTGAATGCCTTGTACCTCGGGTACTAGAAAAAGTGGCAATAGTCTCATGGGGAAAGTCTCATCCTCTTGCTCCACCCCTGCACTATCCAATGCCTCTCCATCTCCATCCTCCAATCCTTGAGTATCCCCATCATCAACATCACTCTACTCAAAATCCTCTATGAATTGAGCCTTCCCTCTACCCCTATAATCATGTCCTGGAACCCAAGGTGTGCATGAATCAAAACAAAATTTCTTTCTCCTCAACTCATCTCTTTCCTCTCTAGATATGAATGGTTTCTTCACTGCATCTTTCCTAGGTGGAGGCACCTTCGATGTGAGCCATCAGATCTAGATGGAGGTACCTTAGGTTGTACTCGAGGTGGGAACCTTGAATTTGGAGTGGATAAATCTAAATAATGTGCTCTCATAATAGCCTCATGCAAAGAAGAAGGCTCAAATGCCTTCAAAATCTAGCTAGAGCATCCGTCAAACCTACTATGAAAAGTGAGGTCAACCTCATCTCTGAAACATCAGGTACCATGACTGATAATATTTGAAAATTTGTAATGTACTGATCTAAGGAACCTTTACTGTCTCAAGTGAATCAAACCCCTAAAATACTTGTCGGGGTCCCTCCTATCGAATCTACTCATCATCCTTTGTGGTGAACTCTATGTAAGTACTAACATGTATGTACCCCTGTGTAATTATTCCATGATGCCACCAGTCATGTGCATCTCCCTCAAGACGAAGGATGGAAAAATTAATTGCATCCCCCTTGGTATGGGATTCAAGTCAAATTAGGTCTTCAAGTTCTGAATCCAGGACTGCGCAATGCACTTTTTAGAACCATCAAAGTGTGGAATGGATATTTTTACCAATCTCTTCTATAACTCAGGTACTTTTAGCCGATGATCTGCCTTGGGTTTGTTACCAATATTCATTCTGCAATACTTTGTGAAAGGAATACTATCCCTGAAGCCCTCACTCAATGATTGGTACTATACGATAGAAAATCAACACGTTACCTTCTTCACACCCGACCTCTCGAGGTAGACATCCAATATAGAATTATTGTGAATATGAGTGTGATGACAGGGATCAAGCTAATTGGGAAATCTTATATCTTCAACATTTAATACTGGGATCCCCAGTCTAAAGCAAAGAATGTTATCCTAACTTGAAGTGGTGTGATGGTTCGGTCTGATATGATAGCCGCTCGTAGACTCCAATCAATGTCGAGCTCGACCGAGATTCTATTTTCTAGTTGTTGAACAAAAATGACTTGTGGGCGCTTCATATAGATTTCTAGATAAGGTCATGGAAGTAAGAACAAGAGGCACAATGAAGTCACAAGTATTTACTAGTGATTTTCCGGTCTGGTCCAAAAAATCTTACCCTGATCGACTACTATGTTTAGTAGGGAAAGTTGTGCGATGATGTCTGGTGGAAGTGTCGAAGATTTGAGTACTAATGTGTGCAAACTAGTGTCAATGTCTAACTGACCGGCAGGCCCATTGGGTTGTGGAACCTGAGGATCCCAACCAAATACTCATGGAGGCTGTGGCCCTTGGATGGTCATGCGCGTAATAAAACCTTGTTGCCAGGAGCAGTCCAATAGTCGTAGGCTTGATTAGCAACTATGTTTAGTGTATTGAGTTGTTCTATCTTCTCAACAAAAGTTGCAAGTGTGCATAAGACTGTCAAACATAAGCTAGTATCAATGTCAATTATCAATTCTAGCCCGTTGGGTTATGGGACCAATGGATCACAATTGTATGTCTTTTCTTGTTGTGGACCGTTGATGGTCATACAAAATGAAATAAAATGACTTTTAATAAGAAAACTAATTACTAAAAGAGATCTAATCTATGTTTTTGGAGTTTTCACAATATTTTGGATCAAAGAAATAAAAGCAAACTAATCTATCAAAGGAAATCTTTTTGTTCTTTTCTAATCTTTAAGAAATGTGTTCTAATCTAATAAATAAACTAAAGACAAGTAGTCAACCGGATGTAGTTGGTTACTTGTGCAAATGTATGAATCTAATCTAAATCAAACAACCTAATCTGATCAAAATCCTCCAAACCCTACCTCAGAGGTGAAGAAAAAATCATGACCCTAAAAGGGATATTGTTCCTCACAACTTCCTTGGTAATGTTAAAAAGGAAAAATTACTAAAATGAATGATTTTATACTCTATTTGATATGAATGATTTTCTACTCTATTTGATATGAATGATTTTAAACTAGTGATTTGAAATTGACAATTCAACACACAAGGAAAACAAACACACAATTCCAACCTAGACAAGCAAGAGCTTTGGAAAATCTAGTTGTGTTTGTATCTGTCCCCTCAGTATGTTCCTTTCTTTCTCTGAGTGTTCATGTGAGTCCAAGAGATTGGGAATGCAAGAACAACAATAGGAGGATGGCACTTGAGCAATGGTAACTTGATGGCATTCGGATGCAATGCAAGTAGAAGAGAGATAACACAAGAGATTAGAGCTTGGCTATGCAATTCCTAGCAAGATCGTAGCAGCAATACAATGCAAGATACACAAAATTCTTAGGCATTTTGCTTGAATACAAGCATGTAATATATAGGAATGGAGGATGGGAGGTGCCTCCATGCATAAGGCAAAAAGGAGCATTTCCAACCAATTAAATCTATTTGAAAATAGGAGGAAGGAGAACCAAGAAATCAAAGATAATTTTAGACAATTTGGCTCACATATGTATGTAAAAAGTGAAGTTAAGTGAACCATCGCATGTTAAAACATGCATGAAGAATTTTGGAAAAAGTGGGTAGGATCGCCACCTTGTGCAAGGCCACAGTTTTAGGACCACCGCCACTGTCTTGGGCGGTGGTTTCAAAACCACCGCCTAAGCAGGATGGTAGTCCTTTCACTAAAGGCCAAAACTTGTGCAGAAAGAGGCAGAATCTAGAAAAAGTGTGGGAAGGCTAAGTAAAGACGTCTAGGTAACAAATATACACTGCGAATGGAAATTGGAGCTCGAACACCTTCTTGAAAGGACCTGAATCATCATTGGGGAATTTTGTAACCATTTTCCGACAATGTAGCACATGCAATTTTGGGTGCATACATATTGCCCCCTCGAAGAAGCATCTTAGCCATGAAAAGGCGTAAACGTAGAGTCTGAGTGCACGACATTCTGAAATGGGGAGCTAGAAGCTATACCCGACACACTGTGTGTCAAAATGCCACCGCCCAAACTCCCGCTACTTGCAAGAGAAAAGAAGACTCAAGTGTAGATAGATAAAATATTGAATAACAAACACTAAATCAAAATTACAAGAGGACTTCCCATCTGCAGGGGATATAGAAATATACCTGCGCCAACATTCTAGCCTTGTGAACACATACACACAAAACAAGGTTAAAACAACATATATATATATATATATATATATATTGAAACAACTCATTTTTCAATTCATTTGTGCTTATTCGATTTGGTGAATTTGGAGCTCTAGATTCACGGTGACCATTTCTGATGAGAGTACAGACTGAAACAACCATTGTGGAATAGTGATCATGCCTCCACATGTGGGAGATCGACCAACATGGTCAAAGGTTGGTTATTTTCACTTTTGTCTTTTTATACCCAAAATGTAAAAATGAGTTGTTTCATATATATATATATATTTATATATATATATATATATTTTTTTCTATTCATTTGTGCTATTCGATTTGGTGAATTTTGAGCTCTAGATTCATGGTGACCATTTCGACGAGAGATACAAAATTTAAACAACCTTTGTGGAATAGTGATCATGCCTCCACATGCGGAGATCGACCAACATGGTCAAAGGTTGGTTATTTTCACTTTTGTCTTTTTATACCCTAAATGTAAAAATGTTGAAAAGTTCACCTAGGGGGATTATTTTCATTTTTTTGTCTTAAATGAGTCTCTAGGGGTGGCGCCCATAGGGCATGCTTTTATTTTTCAAAAATGGTCTTTTTATCATTTTCAGCATTTTTCGTAAAGGACGCGTTTGGAAAATCGGTCTAGGACCACCGCCCAAAGCAGGCGGCGGTCTAGAATTCCCACCTACACTTTGGTGGTAGTTTCGAATAGAATGACCAAAACATGTTTTTTTAACTTGATTTTTTATATTTTGATGTTTTGTGATGTTTTTGGTGAGCTTATTATTTGGTATATGTTACTAACTTGCTATTTTTCCATGTTTTGGTGAATGCGAAGGAGTACATCATATGGAGTCGGGAGAGGGAGTGTGATTGGCTCCCTAGTATCCTAGATCAACTGACACAAGATGAGATGGATCTTCTCCAGAGGGCTAGTATTTGGAGGATTACACGGGTTCCCCATGTTGCTCCTGCTAGTCATATTCTATGTGACTTATTTTCCTATTGGGATGTAGACCGAACACTTTCCGGTTCCCAGGTGTCCGGGGTGAGTGGATTATCACCTTGGAGGATGTATACTTTGTATTCTTGGGCTCCCGATACTTGGGAGGAGACTGAATTTGGAGATAACAGGGTCCAGGGCCGTGATGACGTAGTGGGCCACATATATGGGAGACACCATTGTCTCATCTGGCTCAAAGAAGGGGATGAAGGTTTGGTCCATTTCCACCGCTCCCATTCCTATCATATGTAGAGCCATCATGGGCATCTTTTCCTCCCAATTGATCAGGGACAAGGGTGGTGATACCCTCTTGTATTGCTAGGCTCCTATCATTACACAGATCGAGGGCACGATCACAAATATGCTTGGGGCACAAATATCTTGGGGACTACCTACCATGATCTATACAGGGTGGTCAGATGGCAGGGGCAGTCATTGAGCCACCCCACTCTTGTGATGAGTTGGGTTTATGAGCGTTTCATCCCATATGGCAAGGGAGTACCAGATGATCGATCTAGGGTTGTTCAGTAGCTAGATGGACAGGTATGTCAATACTTAGGACACCACATCAGCCAGTGGCTTCCCGACTATGGAAAACATGACCGCCACACCCTACCAGGACATGGCATGGATATGGGGACCAGAGGTGACTACGATGGTAGCTTGCTCTTTGACAGTCGATGGTTGACAAAGTAGGGAGACTTGAGGTCCACCCATTTGATTAGGTCCCCAATAATTTGGCCTTCCATACATTGATATGCTCCCTCCCATCACTCCAGTTTATAGGACTATTCAGGAGGCTCGGAGGGGCCCTAGAGGGGATCTTGGTTGGAAAATGGTCATTCCAGGTGTGCCCATTGTGGTTAGACAGGTGGTCCATGCTCTCTGGGAAGTTGGTGCCCCTCGATCACCCCTACTTCATATTATGGCCGCTCCTGCTCACAGTGGGGAGCAGGATGAGCCCATTGATCTAGAATCTGACTCTAAGGAGGATACGAGGGATGAGACAAAGGAGGAGTCAGTTGGAGAGGACACAGAGGATGAGGGAGTTGGTGTTGGGACTGGCGAGGCAACCCATGCGGAGGAGGAGGAGAGTGACCCTGAGTGGCATGATACTTAAGAGATGTTGAGAGCAACATACGAGGAGGCCAATGTTGAGAGAGAGACCTTAGTCTCAGAGTTAACACTTCCTCATGGTGGAGAGGGGGATGATGAGTCCATCATAGGACAGTGATTAGATTCTAGCATTGGGGAATCCCCGCAGCCACCACCAGCAGTAGTAAAAAAACAGCTCCGATCCTACTTGGATGCCCGAAGACCCGAGTAAGTTTAATACTTTTTTTTGTTAGTTAGGAATGTTGACTTGCATCTCTTTCTCTCTTTTTTCCTAAATTATCGCTTCTTGCTTTCTTCTTGTAGTGACGACACAGGAGTGGCGAGAGCTCATCTATTGGGTATGCATAGATACTCTACTAATCCCCTGGGAAGACCTAAGTTGAGATGACTGTCAATTTGGGCCAGCCATTAGCCGCAGTAGACACACTGACATGTTTTCCCCTATGTGGAAGGTAGTGGAGATAGTGACTTCCCTCCATACCTAGGTGGCCGGTATGAGACTGCCCAATGTTTGATGAGACAAAGTCATTCTCGCAGTGAGATCACAGAATCGACATCACCATGAGCAACACATCATTCTATTCACTTCCAAAGATCATCGTAGCTGCAGTAGGATCCCCAGACGTGGTCAGGCACCATACGAGGGATCTCACATGGACAGACATAGGCCATTGGGCCATTTTTATTTCTTTGGTGAATTTTTTTCAATCATTTATACGATTTTTTTGTATATTTCAGGCTCATTGCGAGTGTTTTGACCATGCCTAGTGCATGGCGACATTGTATACAAACTTGATTCACCATGATATATACAGACTCTTATTTTTGGTTCGGTATCCCATCGTATTTGAGTTGATTTTATTTTGGTTTATCTCTCATGTGTACTCTAGATATTTATAACTTCCACTTTTCTATGCTTTTCAGAATGTATGCAATGGATGTGAAATGATAACAAAATGATTTCTTTTTGTATTTCATAATGTTGATACATGATAATGTGAACACAATGTGATATTTGAATTTTAGCTTCTTTAAGAAACCTTTGATACTTCATATTGTCTTGAAAAATGTGATAATAAAATGATATGATAAGAAGATGTACTTTCCCCACTCCTGACCCCATGCAACCAGTAGGATGCGAGGGCTCAACACCAAGAGCCAGGAAGGGCATGAGTTACAATTTTGTTTTGAATGGTAATGATGAGGGAAAGACAATGGTTTGACAAGACCAAATTGGGACACTACAACTTCACCCTACTCAAGTTACTTCATAGCTTAGAATGTGATTTACTTTCCAGTTTATCTAGACTTAGATCCGTAGATGGCTACTTGGTTGAAAAAATCTGGATTTGGGGTTTTAAACTCTTTTGGAATTTTGGACATCTAACTCACTTTGTTTTTGACTTATGAACTCACAATATTTGAGTGAATTATTTGTAACTTTCAAGTTTATCAACAAGACCCCCTATTCCTTTCCCCATGCTACCGGAGGAAGCATGGGCTCATCACCACAGATAAGGAATAGGCAAGTAAGGGCATTTCTCTCCTTTCCCAACCCTACATCACCAGTAAGAGATGCAGGCTCAACACCGAAGGTTGGTAGGGAAAATAAATGTGTAAAATAAAATTTTTATGTGGATTTGCATTTGACTTACTCATCTAGGAAAAATGTTTAGTATGTTCTTATTTCCAAAGAGATTTTTATGGGATAGATGTGACACCATGAAGCTTCTAGAACAGACTATAGGAAAAGACACTTAACCTAGAAAGAGACTATAAGTAGAACCAAGTATGTAGGCCTTGGTATGATCACGGTCAAAACTTTGTCTTATCTTGCTTGAACTAATGAAATGATTCAAAAATAATTGATGATACTATGAATATTTGAAGAGATATGATTTGAATGTTTTGCCAATTTTTTTAAAAAAATTAGGAGTTGCTATAAGAATAAATCCCTTGATCACAAATTTTACAAAATGAATTGGTGGATGAAAATGCAATGCAGATGTAGTAATGTACATATGAAAATGTTGGTGGATCATATGTAGTACCTCTTTAGGTGAAGATAGTTCATGGATTCACTAAACTCCTCACCCTCTAGTCTACACAGTGAAATGCCCCATTTTTATAGTCTTCTACTACTCAATATAGACCCAACCACCTAGGTCTGAATTTCCTTCCCTCGCCGATTTTTTTTTCTATCCGGATGTCGAGTCTTAATACCAAATCTCCTTCATATATCTCACATTCGTAAACCTTTCTATTGTATTATCAATTCATCCGGTCGGTGTTAATGTTGTGCCGTTGTTTGACATTAAGTCTAGCCTCATCGAGAATTTCTAATTGGGAGATTCATGCTTCTCGATAACCCTCCTCTCTCAGGATCCCATGTAGTGAAATACAGAGACTAGGTATTTTGACTTTGAGTGGCAGAACCACCTCAGCACCAAACACTAAAGAAAAGAGGTTTGCCCCATTGGTGTTCTAAATGATGTTCGGTAGGCCCACAAGGCTAGAAAAATCTTTAGGTGCCAATCTCATTTATTCTCCTTAACGGTTTTGAGAAGGATGGCCTTTAACGTTTTATTCGTAGCCTCAGCTTGTCCATTATCCTGAGGATAGTATAGAGAAGTCATGTGATGACTTATTTTAAACTTTTACACAACTCACACACCTCGTCATTTTTGAAAGATGTGTCATTATCTCGAAATAATGACCTATGGGATGCCATACCTACAAATGATCTGGTTTAAGATGAACTTAGCGATCACAGACCTAGGTACAGTGGTAAGAGGCATGGCTTCTACCCACTTGGTGAAGTATTTTGTGGCCATGATTATGAAGTTGTGGCCATCCATTGACGAGGGAGAGAATTTCCCTATTAGATCCAAGCCCCACATGGAAAAGGGACATGGGGTTGCAATTGGTTACAAAGCTTGTGTCGGTATGTGGATCTCATGGGAGAACTCTTGGCATTTGTGACATCTGTGTACAAAATCTACCGCATCATGTTCTAGAGTGGGCCAAAAATATCCCATCTGATGTATCTTTCGAGCAGTGGCATGGCCGCCAAAGTGACCTCTAGATACTCCACTATGTGACTCATAAAGAATCTTTTCGATTCTTCATGTCAACACATCTTAAAAAAATTCCATCAAAGGCTCTGCGGTAGAGCACTTGCTCCAAAATAACGTACTTAGCGGCAATGACACGTAATCACCTTCTTTGTTGTGATGTTTCCCCTTCGGTCCATGATGAAATTGACAATGTCGGTATACCAAGGACATACAAAGATAGGGGGCCTAGTTTTGACAAAGTACACACACTCATCAGGAAATTCTAGATCTACCAGATCACCCCATCTAATGGATTTTCAGCCAACTAGTCCGCAATGATTGTCCCTTAATGGATTTCTGATTTACAAATGTTAGTTCAAACTCACCCATTAAGGTTATGAAATGCCCAACCTTTTTAGACAAGGATCCTTGCATGAGGAATGTCCGCAAGTGATTTGTCTTAACAATAACCCTTGTTTCTTGATTCAACATATAATGCCTTAAACACTTTATTGCAAAGACTATGGAAAGGCATTCCTTTTCTTCCTGTGTGTAATGTGTCTCATAATCAAGCAACGTCTGACTAATGAAATAAACTGCACATTCTCGTTTATCATCATCCTCTTGAGCCAACATGCAGCTAAGCGAAACATCCGTAGCTCATGAATACAAGATCAAAGGGTGATCTGATCTAGGCGGCATTAGCGTGGGAGGGGACAACAAGAATCGTTTAACTACCTCAAGGCCTCGTTTCATTCTTCCGTCCCATCAATGCTATAATCCTTTTCAACAAATTATTGATTGGATGAATAAAAAGGTCAAGTCAGGGATGAACCTTTGGATTGCACCAAGTTTCCCAAGAAAATAACTGATACTCGGACTCATCTGATGGTGGAACCATTTCTAGCACAACCTGGATTTTGGCTTGGTTGACATCAGGTCCCTCGTGAAGATATAATGTAATCCGAAGCTTGCCTCTTATTACGCCAAATACAAATTTCTCCCGATTCAATGTGATGCCGTATTCGATTAAGCGCGTAAGGATGATACGAAGAACCTCTGGGTGTTCGCATTGCTTCTTGGCCTTGGCCAACAGGTCATCCACGTATGATTCCACAATCTTATGAATAAGGTCATGGAATATGTATGTCATTGCTCATTGGTACGTGGTGCCAACATTCTTAAGACCAAATGACATGACAACATAATAGTAGGTTCCCCAAGGATTTATAAACGTAGTTTTGGCTTGATCCTCTTCAGATATTTTGATTTGATTATATCCCAAAACCCATCCATGAGAGACAAAATTCAAATCCAACTATTGCGTCAACAATAACATCGATGGATGGTAATGGGAAATCATCTTTGGGGAAAGCTTTGTTAATGTCCCGGAAGTCTATGCAAATATGGATCTTTCCATTCTTTTTTAGAATGGGGACGATATTAGATACCCATTATGAATAATTGACTAGCTTGATGAATCCCACCTGGAGAAGTTTCATTACTTCTTCTTTCACCATGAGGGCCACTTTTGGCTTCATGGGTCTCGATTTTTCTTAATTGGCTTTGCATCCAGGTTTGGTGATGAGATTTTACACCGCAATATGTGGTGCAATTCCCGTCATTTATTTGTAACTAAACGTGAAATCCTTTTGATGTTCCTTGAGGATTTGGGTATGTATTTCCACCTCCTCTGGAGTTAAGGAGGATCCCAGTTTCAAAATATTTGGTTCTTCCTTTGTTCCAATATTTATATCAATCATTCCCTCGATTAAGGAGGCGTTGCCCTCCTCAAACTCAGGGGGCCGTGAGGTAACTCTAAATCCCCTTCTTCTTCTACCTCGTAAATCTCAAGACCCCTTCCTAGGGAGGATTTGATCATGGGATTCCCAAAATAAGAAGAGGAATGTGAAATTAAGGAAAGGTCTATCTCGTGATAGGTAAGATGCAGTTTTGCTAAAGTGTTTAAATAACTTAAAGTTGATTCATCACTATTAACGTGCTCGAACAATCAAAGTTGATTCTCGGTTTCTACATATGTCAACATTGGGGTCATTGGTGCTTTACAAATCAAGGGTTCAAGCGAACTGAAACCATGAAGTTGGTATCTTCCAGGTCACTACTTGGGGTGAAGCGTGAAGCAAAAGTTTCTATAGAATCTGCAAGAAGGTTCTGTTCACGTGGAACTACTTCAATTGAGATGAAATCGAACCCTTTTGTCAGACCTAGCACTAGCTATTTTGTAAAGTTGTAGATGCTCGATCTAGTCTCATATACTTTGGATATCTGATTTGTGACTAGTTGTGAATCACCCAACACCCTAATATTGAGGATGCCCATTCTCTTAGCTACAATGAGACCTAATAGGAGAGCCTCATATTCAGCCCCATTGTTTTTGCATTTGAAATTCAACTTGAAAGTAAAAGGTAGAATCCTTCCTTCGGGAAAAGTAAGGAACGTGCCCCGGCACCAAAACAACACTTGGCTCCATCAAAATGGAGAGTCCAACAACTACTTGGAAAGATGGACGTTGATTCATCCTTTGTACCTTCCCCTTTACCTCGGTTACCTCAACCATGCAAACCTCATCTGCTGGAAGGGAACCAAGTCCCAAGGTATGTCCCATACCCATAGAATCAAAGGGGAGGAGAATAGGAAAATATTTCTCTAATAGCTCAACAATATTTGATGTGGTTCCTAACGACACTATCTCTACAATAATGGTTTCATCCTTTACCACCAAAATACCTTTGATCAAACCCATGACTTCTAACTCCATTGTAGGAACTAGTTTTTCTTTTGGTACTCGCACTTGTAGGTTTGTTTAACTGATTTGTGGGAAGCTCAAATTCAAAGTGGACCCCTGGCCTCTTCTTTAAGTTAGCCAAATGTATATCAAAGGGTTTTGGATCACCTTGTGCTACAAAGACTTTCCCTAAATGCAAGAATCGACCTCCTAGAATAGAGTGGAGGGGATTGCCTTCATGTGGTGGATCCAAGGATGACCAAGGATCATATTATAGTTGGTTTCTCAGTCTATAATATAAAACTCAGTTAGTACCATCTTGGGCCCGAGAGTAACCGGTAATACTATGGTTCCGATCGATGTTTCCTTGAGGCTATCATAGCCTCTCAGTGTGTTTCATGTCGAGGAGCAATTGGTCTCCCCATACCCTAACTTCTAAAGAAAAGAGAAGGGAACTATGTTAATTGTTGCCCCATCATTGATCATTGCACGCTTTACATAGTTATTATAAATCCAAACTTGCAAAAACAAATTTGGGTCACCCCTATGAGCTATCTCAGCATCCGTGGGCATCTTGCTGATGTCAAACATGAACCCAATATCTCTCTCAGCTGCCCTGGAGGACTAACATCAAGTCTATGTGATTTATTTGTGCCTCTGGTGGAGGGTTAACGTTAATCAAATGGCCGAGACCTAGTGTTTTTAACAGAGCGGCTCGATGACTAGGGAAATTCTTTAGTAGATCCAAGAAGGAAATGTGTGAAAATGTCTTGGTTAGATCACTGATTAGATCATAAGCCCCTACTGTATTTCTTATCGTATCATGAACATTTTCTGACATAACCAGATAAATCGGGATTGGCTGCGAAGAATAATCCTTGGTTCTTGTAGTAGCATTAATTTGGGATTTGGCATCTAACTCTACCAACCCCACAATTTTTGTTTGCTGGCGACCATCCAAAACAGGTGTCACCTGTGGGTTTGACAAAGTTGAGGCTTCGCAATCATGAGTCCCTATCATAATACCTTTATTCGAACCATTGGGATCTAATCTACCATCCTTTGGATGCATGGGGAGAGGATCGCCAAGATCCCAAAGGTGTGTTCTCAGAGATACTCGATCCCATGTAGGCATTTTGAGTGGGTGATATTGGGGTTATTAAAACATGTCAAAAATAATTGTCTTTGGTCCACTTTGGAAAATGCTGCAAAAATTGTTATAATCGTGGAAAGTTCTTGTGTCATGCCCGCGAACCTTATGGAAATTGCAGTATAAGTTCGGGTCATAATCTCGAGGCCTTTGGTTTGTTCCTTGTTGTGGTTGGAAACTACAGTTTTTGTTTGGTTGTTGAATTTTGTAATTAAAATTTTGGAACCCTTTCCCTTGGTTTTGGAATTGGTTGGGGTATTGACTAGGGCTTGGGGTTGGTGTTTGTCTCTGTTGCTAAGGTTTTATTTGTTGTTGCGAATGATTAAAATAAAAACATTTACCGAGGGTGAGAAATTTTTGTTTCTCTAGATTATTGCCATTATTGTTGTTGTTATTTGTAGCACCTTGTAGGTAGGATTAACAACATTAGGATTTTTGGGCTGGTCAGTCACACCATTGGTTGTGGCTCCATGATTCTTATTAAGGATATTTGGTCCTTGATTATTTTTTGTGTTGTTGGAGTAACCGAGATTATTTTGATTGGGAGTGACTAACTTCCCATTTTCTCCATAAGTCTTATGACCACTGTCAATGGCCACTTGGTCAATCAAGAGCACCCTCTAAGCACCTCTTCATATCTCCTTAGCGGGAACTTTTGAACCTCTTCCTTTGTCTCTCTGTTGAGAGAGTGAAGGAACAAATCAAAAAGTTTTGTTTGATCCATATTTGGAGCACTTGCAGAGGAGTAGAGAACTTGTCGCCACCTTTGAATAAAGTGGGCTGCAGACTCATTGTGTTCTTGCTTGATATGAAGGAATTCCCGATTCATGTTCTCAAAAGCTTGTTCATATCAAAAGCTTTGATAAAATCTGATATGAGTTTCTTGAATGAGTGTATTGAAGCCTCTCGGTATCCTATAGTACCAGTCGAGAGCAATACCTTCTAGTGTCTTAGGGAAAATTTTTGCAATGACTGCGTCCCATGGGAGCAGATCTTGAATTTCCATTACATAAGCCTTGATGTGGGCATTAGGATTTCCCTCCCCTTTGAACTTTGGAATATCAAACAAGGGTCTTAGGAGTATGACTGTCTGAATGGATAAGTCTAGGGATTCCTTGAGATATTCAGAATAGGTCCCCATTGTGTATGTTTCCACCATCAAGATCCTTTTTGGGGAGGTGGGGTTGCATCGATTGTTTACATGGGATAACATAGACATTTTTGGGGCGTATGGCATCCCCTGTGGTTTTCCATACGGACTTGGGTAGGTATACATGTCCCCCTGCGAAGATTTAGAATACATGTGTACATAGGGGGTTGATTACCTTGATATGGAATCGAAGGCACGAAGCTAGGGGCGTTGAATTTTTGACTGGTATGGCGTTTGAGAACTCACTTCCGGCTGGTGCCGGTTGCAAATATACATACGTGGCCTAGGGCATACCCAAGGTGCCCATCCCCGTAAGAAGATCTACAGGGGTTTTTAGTATTCATGTAAACTAGAGGATTCTGTGCAGTAGGTATTTGCCCGTAATTCTATGGGTAGGAAGGAGTTCACGCTTTCCTTGCGTATGAATTCTACATATTTTGGCAAGCTCTAACTCCTTGAATTTGTCTACCAAATCTGAAATGACATCACCCATTGACGGGGCGGTGCTTTGCTTAGGTACCTTTTGTTGAACCCTCGGAGGTTGTTGAGGAGTATGGTATCCTGCTATGAATTGTTCATGATGTTGCCACCCCTCATTAGTAGTATTATCAGTTGGTGGCGGGGTAGCATTATTGTTTTGAAGTAGGACATCACCTTGTCCTTGCAACCTATCAAAATATTGGTTCATGTTTTGGAAGTGTTGTTCACTCCTAGCATATCGTGCTAAATACTCCTCATCTAGATGGGGGATTTGATCGAGATTGCATGCTAATGGGTTATCGAAACAATACCCTAGGAGATGAACTTGCTTCACCAAAGGTGATAGTCATGTTGTTTTAACTTGATTGTTCGTGGGGATAGGTTTGAGGGACCTAATCAAGTTCCTTAATACGTGATAGAGGAGTCAACATTGGTTCCCTAAAGCAGAGGGTTTTGAGAGGATGATTAGTTGTCCTCCCATGTTGAAAGTGAAGGTGATTGTTGTGGTATACTTGATTGGTAATGGTACATGTCAAACTCGGGATGGGTCGACCGTACTCATCATATCTTGACATATTCGGGTGGGGGGTATAAGAATACCCGCAGAATAAAGGATGGATGAAGAAAGTGGAAACATTTAGAGACTAGCTCTTCATGTTGGGTTCACCAATTTGTATGACAGAAAATCAACACATGACCTTCTTTGCACTTGACCTCCCGAGGTCGTGCCGAGATAGCCGGTGTAGAATGATTGTGAATGTGAGTGTGGTGACGGGGATCAAGCTAATTGGGAAATCTTATATCTTCAACACATAATGTTGGGATCTGTGAGTCTAAAGCAAAGAATTCTCTCCTAACTTGAAGTGGTGTGATGGTTCGATGAGATGATAGACACTGTGAGACTCCAATGAATATCGAGCTCGAATGAGATTCTATTCGTTGGTTGTTGAACATGCGGAAAATGACTTGCGGGCGCCTCGTATAGATTTCCAGACAAGGTCATGGAAGTAAGAACGAGAGGCACGATGAAGCCATAGGTATTTATAGGTGATTTTCCAGTCTGGTCCAGAAAGTCTTAGCTTGATCAGATATTATTTTTAGTAGGGAAATTTGTACGATGATGTCAGTGGAAGTGGCAAAAGATTTAAATACTAATGTGTGTAAACTAGTGTCAATGTCTAACTGACTGGCAGGCCCATTGGGTTGTGGGACCTGAGGATCACAACCAAAGACTTGTGGAGGCTGTGGCCCTTGGATGGTCATGTGCGTAATCAAACCCTGTTGCCAGGGAGAAATCCAATAGTCGTAGGCTTGATTAGCAGCTATGTTTAGTGTATTGATTTGTTCTATCTTCTCAGAAAAAGTTGCAGGTGTGTGTAATACTATCAAACGTAAGCTAGTATCAATGTCAATTATCAATTCTAGCCCGTTGGGTTGTGGGACCAATGGATCATAATTGTATGTCTTTTCCTATTGTGGATCATTGATGGTCGTACAAAATGAAATAAAATGAATTTTAATAAGCAAAGTAATTAGTGAAAGAGATCTAATCTATGTTTTTGGAGTTTTCACGATATTTTGGATCCAAGTAATAAAATTAAACTAATCTATCAAAGCAAATCTTTTTGTTCTTTTCTAATCTTTAATCAATGCGTTCTAATATAATAAATAAACTAAATATAAGTAGTCAACCGGATGTAGTCTGGTTGCTGTGCAAATGTATGGATCTAATCTAAATCAAGCAACCTAATCGATCAAAATCATCCAAACCCTACCTTAGAGAGGTGAAGTAAAAATCATGACCACCGAAGGGCTATTGTTCCTCACAACTTCCCCTGTAATGTTAAAAGGCAAATTTACTGAAATGAATGATTTTCTACTCTATTTGATATGAATTATTTTCTAATCTATTTGATATGAATGATTTTCTACTCTATTTTATATGAAATTGACAATTCAACACACAAGAAAAAAAACACACAATTCCAACTTGGACAAGAAAGAGCTTTGGAAAATCTAGTTGTGTATGTATATGTCCCCTCAGTATGTTCCTTTATTTCTTTGAGTGTTCATGTGATTCCAAGAGATTGGGAATGAAAGAACAATAGTAGGAGGATGGTGCTTGAGCAATGGCAGCTTGATGGCAGTCCGGATGCAATGTAGGTAGAAGAGAGATAACACAAGAGATCAGAGCTTGGCTATGCAATTCCTAGCAAGATTGTAGTAGCAAAGCAATACAATGCAAGATACACAAAATTCTCAAGCCTTTTTCTTGAATACAAGCATGTAATATATAGGAATGGAGGATGGGAGGTGCCTTCATGCATAAGGCAAGAAGGAGCAATTCCAACTAATTAAATCTATTTAAAAATAGGAGGAAGGAGAACCAAGCAATCAAAGCTAATTTTAGACAATTTGGCTCACGAGATGCATGCAAAAGTGAAGTTAAGTGAACCATCGCATG
Organism: Taxus wallichiana var. yunnanensis; assembly: GCA_018340775.1. Classification (NCBI taxonomy): domain Eukaryota; kingdom Viridiplantae; phylum Streptophyta; class Pinopsida; order Cupressales; family Taxaceae; genus Taxus; species Taxus wallichiana. The sequence goes on from CM031239.1 coordinate 493,542,062, forward strand.
TTAAAACACGCGTGAAGAATTCTAGAAAAGGCGGGTAGGACCGCCACCCTGCGTAGGGCAGCGGTTTGGGACCGCCGTCCTATCTTGGGCGGGTTTCGAACCGCCTCCCAGAAGAGCGGTTGTCTTGGCACTAAAGGCCAAAACTTGTGCAGAAAGAGGTAGGAAGCTAGAAAAATTGTGGGAAGGCTAAGTAAAGACGTCTAGGCAACAAATATACACTACGAATGGAAATTAGAGCTTGAACACCTTCTTGAAAGGACCTAAATCATCATTGGGGACTTTTGTAACCTTTTTCTAAAAATGTAGCACATGTAATTTTTCGTGTGTACAGTTCCTTTCCCAACAAGACTCCTCATCCAAATCATCTATTGCTACCTTACCTGTGAAACTTTTGGATCCTTCAAGAAAGAAGGTTCATGGAGTCCCAAAGGCTTGGTAGAAGAGTGGGGAGACCGCTGCCCTAAATTTTCATTTTCACCTCTTTGAGCCATGTGTCCCCTATTATTGCTTTCCCCTCTCTCTGTATGAGTCTCAAGTCTGCCTTGTGCTAATCTCTCTGTGAGCTGGCTCAAATAGAGATTAGTAGTTTTTTTCCGCTTCACCATATTAGTGAATAGTTGTTTCATCAAGTCCACACCCATGTCATCATTGTCTTTGTCTCCCATCTTTCAACCCAACAGGCTAGAGGAACAACTGCTCTGATACCACTGAAATATCCCTTGTGGGATACCACGCAAAAGTACACAAAATATAGATAAATTGTAGCAAATAGAAAATCTGGTTTTCTCAGTAGTAAATACCAAACTAGGGCAAAGAACCTGGTTTTTATTGATATTTTCACAATACTTGCCCAACACACATGAATTTTTTTAGGAAGCTCTTTATGATAATAAATAACACTAGAAAAAATATTTTTGGAATTTTTCAAATCATATATGACCGCCATAAAATCACAAAAAAACTAGACAACTAGAAAACCTCAAAAATTCATATCTTCTCAAATACTTATGATAAATTTTTGAAATTTTTGAAATAGCATCTATTAATAATATGAATGAAATACCAATCACCAGGACCTTGAAAAATAACTCAAAACCCTACAAAACCACCGTAAAATCCCAAAATGGGTCGCCCACCAGAAAGAGACCAAAACCTCCAAAATTCCTCCGTAAATGGTGTCAAAACCTGCTCTAATCACTATAATAAAATAGATCTGGAAACCCTCTATTTTTCTCCACAAAAGCCCAAAAATATTCCAAAACCCTTCTCTAAAAATTCTGAAATTGATCTCTCAAAATAAGCCCCGAATTAGTTCCAATTGACAAGATGTGGTGGATCTTCCACCACCGAAGAATTCCGTGCTAGCTAGGAATGGATCTCTCACCACCAAAGCTAGGGTTCATGTGGGATCTTACTCCACAAGCTAGAAAAAGTAATCATTAGTTTCTCAATGCAAATCATAATTGTGTATGCAAGAATGAGCTCTCTTTCTTCCCAAAGCTCCTTTTATAAATTTTCATTACCTTTTTTTCCAAGTTGGAAGCTCCATGTGGGACTAAAAGTGACTTAAGTGACCCCAATGAAGAAATAGAATAATAAAGTACTTAAGTCACCCCAACGAAGAATTGGAACATTAAAGTTTTCTTAGTTACCCCTTAATGACAAAACATAACATTTGCCTCCACTAAACCACCTAACACCCATGCCGATGCAAAAATATAACAAATAAGCAAGGTGGATTACCCAATAGCCTCTAAAGTATTTAGCCCTTGGGTATGACCAAGGCTAAGAATAAATTTTGACCCTTAGGCCCTCTGTGAAGTAAAGGGGACATTACATCATCATACTTTGGAACTGCATTGTGCCACCATGAAGCTTGTTGAATATTTTGATTCACATATGTACATTTTTGGGTTTACACATCCAAACTTACAAACATGCAACATCGAATTGAAAACAAAAAGAAAAGGAGAACATCAACTGATTAACATGGAACCTCATCAACCAATCCATGCGAACATCAACCATGAATAGGGGAATGCATTGATCAATTTGGGTAACATCAACTTCTCAACTCACCAACTTTGGTATGAAATGGGACATCCAATCATTTGTTCATCATATTCATACAAAGGGTTTCACGTAACAACCAACAACCTAAACATCCCGATAGTTTTACACGAACAACCAACCACCTATACATACAAGTATCACGATGATATAGAAATTTGATTAGAATCGATGTTATTTTTACATTAGGCAAAATATAACAAAATTATAATCACATTACAAGTTTTATATTGCACACCACAAAAAAATGAAAATGTAGAAAAGGAAATGAAAAGGAATTAGTCCTCACTTTGTCTTCGTATGCACCCACCATTTTGGGTCATGTCCACCTTTATATGAAATGGTATTTACTACCACTAGTTACCACTCTCAACTTTAGTCATTTTGGCATGGTTAGTTTTCATTAACATAATTTGGAAGCCTCATTACTAGTGACTGATGAGAGGTCATTGATTGACTTCATTCCTCTATTTCTTCCATCCTCCAATTTAATGTTTTTCACTCAACAGATGAGACATTAAATCTCAGTTTACTTATGTTTTGAATCCCCATAAGATTGACATGTCAATTAAAAATGTGGATGTCGTATTCATCGAAAATAACATCTGTGTGATAATTTTTTTATTTGTGTATTTTGACAATATTTACTTTGACACTTAGTATATTAATTTTTATGATGAATAATAAACTTGAAAAGATTTAAAATAATAACACTAATTAACTTTTTAAAATTTGACAATAGATAGAATTAAAACATTTCAATCTAATGATATATTGATATCAAAATATCTCCCTATACACTTATACTATAATGTTAACACAAATTAATAATAACTATAACACAATAGAAATGAAATTTGATTAAATTGACACCACATTATTGATAAAAACTATTATTCACTTTTACTAATATTTAAATATAGTAGTTGCTATTAACTTTTATGAATGCCTAAATAAAATAGAAAATACAAGCTTTCTTCCTTTTAAGTTATAAACAAACATTTTTTAGTTTTTAAAAATGGAATACTCTCTATATTACCCCCACAAAGAAGAGAATAGTACAAACTTTACTTTTGAAATAAGTGGCTAGAAAATCATATTTTTGTTTTGCAAATAGTTGTTTAGAGTTGCATGGTTTGCTATTATGGAGGTAAAAATGGTGGAAATATGTGGTGAAGTCATTTGAATATTAATGTAGTCTTGTAGAGGCCATGTACACAAGTTACAACACCACTAATGCATTCACATGTCTCGAGAACTCATTTATTGGAATGTGATTATTTTTGGCATAGACTTTTGTTTTTTCCACATCCTCGTATTTGAAAGGGATTCCTTGAGTTTGGAAAACTTCATTATAATAGATTTATTTTTAAAAATTATGCACAATATAAGTGATAACACATGTCCTTATGATTTGGGAAACACAAATGGTGTATATATAATAGTACCCCTACTCGAAGGGGTAATGTAAAGTTTCTAAAATTTCCATAAACACATGAAGAATAGGTTGTAAATTTTCCTCACTATATCCCAAATATTGAATTAATATAATAGTACACACATTTTCATGACAATAATTGTTAATAACAATAACGTGGATGGGTTATTGATTAATATAAGATTGAAACAATAGTGTATTTCTATCTAAAAATTATCCATAATTTCATGCTCATCAAACATGATAGGAGGTCATGGAGGTGGACTAATGGTACAGGGGTTCATTGGTTATGCATATCCTAACACATTCATTCATATTGAGGTAATTAAAATTGATAAAATAAAAGTCAATATATCGGTAGACATTAGGGGGTGAAAGGGTTTAATTTACTAATATTTTTAATTAGGTATTGGGGGTAGGTTAGAGAGGTGGGCCAAAGGAGAGGTGGGGTTAATTTTAATATTAAACTAAAATATTTGACCCCTAGTTTTTAAAACTAAATACCTTAAAATTACAAAAGGAGTGTTGTCATGAAGTTAAATTATAATCTCTTTTTGAATAAGGAAATCTCAATTAGGATATTCTTAACCAAGAAATAATAATATTGTAGAAAACTAGGATTGAGTATACTTTTCAACACAAATGATATTATTTCACCATCTTAATTATTTGAAGAACTATTGATAAATGAATAAAGTTTAACATTAACGTAATTGATAATATGTCTTGAATGGCTTCAAATATCTTTCTAGAAAAAGGCATATTATGAAAATAATAATTGAGTGGAAAACATGATATATTTTCTATTTGATATATTAGGGTAGAAATAAAAATATTTTCTATTTGATATATTATGGTAGAAATAAAAAGGGGTAAATAAAATTGTAATGGAAAAATAGGTAAGTAAGGTACATGGAAAAATAGGGGTATTTTCATTCTAATAATATAACAGGAGGGGATATTATCAATTGAATAATTGGAGGTAAAACTAACATTAAGGGTATTCTTAATACCCTTCAAACAAATGTGCTATATCATACTTTTACTAAGTGAACGTGATAGTTACAATAAGGGAATCCAAAGGATATGTATAAGAAGTAGGAGGGGATGTTTGTTGTACACATGATGAACATCAATATTTCCATCACACTTTCTTGCATGTTAAGGTAATGGATCATTGAATATTTTAAGCTTTGTATCTCATTGAATGGTTACATATATTCCTCTTGATTGGTGTCATATTTGATGTTTTGAGTATTAATGAGGTCCTAAATTACATGTGTGGTCATATAGCATCGATTTATAGAATGAACAATTTACCGATGATAGTCATAATATGCATTAGCATCGAATAATCTATATTTAGGATTTCTCACATCAACCTACATAGGTGAACAAAGACATACAAGGTTACACTCAAGTAGTTGTTTAAGTGTAATATGTGGTGATGAAGGTAGCTGTGTAAATTTCCACCAAAGTGTAATCTTATAATTAGATCTTAGCTATTTGAGAGTCTCGCATTAATAATTGCATTTGCCTCAATTTTATTTTCATTAGCTTTAGCTTTAAAACCTTATTTTCCTTGAAACTTAGTACGGGTTCATATTTATCATTAGGCACATATTTGAGTTTTTTCAAAGTTATAAGCTTGACTTATCAATCTTGAGGGTATGACATAATTCATTAAAGTATTGAACATTTGAAAACATATTATATAACTACAAGAAATTTTTTAAACCCTTTTAAATATTAATATATTGTTATGCAATGAAAAACAACTAAAAAGGAATGTAAAGTTTAGTAACAAGAGCTAATTTGATTAATTAACTTCCAACATTAACCATATATAATACATGAATAATACATTGGTACTTGTAGTATAGTTTTTGAAATATGCTACAAGATTGAAAACACAATAGAGAGATGTAATTAGCTATACAAATTGGTTCAGAGGTATTTGGGTGCACACAATGAATAAACAAAGGAGTAATGGATCTCAGTAGATGTTTTTTTATGGGAACTATGACCTAAAACCACACTAGTACAAAACCATACAAAACTACTAGGATCATCCATATGGTCTTGAACCAATTATATTGTCTTGGACCTACTCGGGAGTGGAGTTATGCTACTTGTTGTGCCTTTCAATGTTCTAGAAACATGTTTTGTTGTAAAACATTAAGTGTATCACAATCCCAAAAGCATCCGAAATAAACTAAATGGAACTCAAACCCTAACCATGGATGGAAGACCTTTCAATAAGGTTAGTTTTTGGGGAATTACAATCTACTCACTACTGATGTTGACACTACTATAAAAACGCATTAAACCACATGTATATCTTCACTTAGCATGTGATATCTAGATGCATGTATCTAGTTGATAACTTAAATCACTTTGAACATACTTGAGATGATTGTGCTTTGAGTAGGGCTCTTTGAGTTCTTTGAAATGAGGGAAGTAAAACTCCTTGACTCGGTCAAGCTTTGAAACCGTAGTAGTGGCTTCCCTAGTGGATGTGCATAATATTTGGGAAGTTCTAGAGATCCTTGGGGCGCATTTTGTGCTTGTGTTTGCAATGAGATCTCATGAGAGTACTAGGTTGTTTCAAGCTGTTTGAATGAGGTAATATAAAAAATGATTATATACGGATCCAAAGGTAATTTTTCATGTGAAGGCCAACCTAGGAAGATGAAAAGGTCTAACAAAAATAATGTAATGAGAAATAGATTTAGATGATGACTTGATCAAAGACCGTATAGGTTGGTTAGGATCATATCCACATCCCGACCTTACCGTATGGTTTTAGATAGAGATATGGTTGATAAAATATGGAATTTACATCATGATGGACATAGGTTACACATTAATTTAATGGGTTTATATTTAGAAAGTGTCGAGACAAATCAGCATGTAAGAATTAAAATATTAGGAGAGAGATAACAAGATGTACTAAGTGTGGATAAGATGTAGGTGTTTGTCTTAGCCAAGAAGCACAATTACAAACAATAGTGTCAAAATGATAAATTGAAAAATTTGAGTTTCTACGAAAGAGATTAAATTTTACATGGATAGATCTTGAAGCTCATTATACAAAAGTGTGTTATTCGTCTTAATAAGAGTTATATTATATTGCAACACTTAGCTACTAACAACCTCATTAAAGTCTTTCTTAATTTTTGACATTTCAACATATGCAATCTCCTCACCAATATTTACTAAGAGGTGTGATAAGAATTGATTGGGAAATATATTACATGCCAGGGAAAATTTTAGTGGCAAATATTTGTTAATTCATGAATATTCTGGTTTTTGAAATTTGAAAATGGTGAATTTTTAGTGTACTAGTTAGGACCAGCTCACCAAATTGTTTTGGGTGTAAGTCAATTTTATAGGTGAATTCACCATTCCCACAAAATAGGAATTCAAGTAATTTGCCTAACTACACATTCAAATAAGAATATAGTTTATGCTACGCCTCAACATATAGTATGTTGTCAATGTTAGCATATAAAATATATGCTACCGATTGGTAGCATAGTTTATGCTACTGGCCGACACAACATATAGTATGTTGTCAACCGATAGCATAGAAAATGATACCATCTGGTAGCATATTTTATGCTACCGCCCGACAACATTTAACTATATGTTATCGGCCTAGGTAGCATAAAATATGCTACCGACCGATAAAGATATAAAAATATACCATTCGGTAGCATTTAATAGGGATGTCGCAATGTCTTGATATTCTCCATTTGTGTGAAATATATTTTTTAGATATTCAACAAATATTTTCTAAGGCTTTTTTTCGGAGGGACCCTTAAAATTTTCCCCATTACACGCCATGAAAGATTGAATAATTAATTAATAGTTTCAATATAATGTGTAATATTTGAGGGTTTTTGGGAACAACCTAGTAAAGAGGGTTTAATTGTAGGCATAATCTATACATGCTACATGGAAGGAGAAAATATTTTGATTTGGATCTCCTCTACCTTTGTAAATAAGAAGCTTAGGAATAAAAAAATGGGGAAATGACAAAATTTCACATTGATGTTAAGGGATTATGGAGTAGAGCATGTGAAGTCATGGTATGAAAATCAAATATATAACTACCTTACTCACTTTCGACATCTTAGCCTATAGATTGTGAACAATCTGCATGGGGAAAAGAACATCATATGAGGCATTTAAAGATCTATATACATGTGCATAAGAGGTAAGGTGAAAGTAGTAGAAGTAGGTGGAATAGACATAGCAAATTTGCTGACTAACTATCCCATGCCAAGGGTATGATAAATATGGAAGAAAAATTAAGAAATAATACACACATTATAATAATGCACTACTTCAATTCAATAAAACACTTCATCTCATTTATTTTAATGCGAGATACATTATATTTATATGATCAAATATTTGTAACATAATATCCTACAATTACTCTCGCTTAGACAATTACAAGAGGTATCACAACTCTTGTAATGTACATTATTAGTATGCACTAATTCACACACATAATACTTCTAACTATGAGTTTTTAATAACAACTCATTACATTATTCTTCACACATACAATTATTTTACTAACCAAATCACTTTCATTTAAGTACTAGCACAATACTCCTAATATCCCCCTTATTTTAAAAACATGATTTATCACCATACTTTGGAACTATAGTGTGCCACCGTGAAGCTTGTTGATGATTTTGATTCACATATGTATTGTATTGGGCTTGCACATCCAAACAAGAAACATTAGGCTTGAAAACAAAAAGAAAAGGAACACATCAACCTATGAACATATAACCTCATTGACCAATCCATGGGAACATTGACTACACATCAACCATGAATAGGGGACTTCATTGCCCAAGTTGGGTAACATCAACCTCTCAACTCACCAAAAAACCAACTATGAAAAGGAACATCCAATCATTTATGTTCATCATATCCATACAAATGGTTTCACATAACAACCAACAACCTAAACATCCAGATGGTTTTATAGGAACAACCAACAACCTATACATACAAGTATCACGATGATATAGAAATTTTATTAGAACCTGTGTTATTTTTACATTAGGGGAAATATAAAAAAAATTATAATCACATTACAATTTTTATATCACACACTAAAAAAATGAAAATATAGAAAAGAAAATGACAAGGAATTTGTCCTCACATTATTCATAGGTACCCACCATTTTGTGTCACTTCCACTTTGATATGAAATGGTATCCACTACCATTGGTTACCAATATCAACTTTAGTCGTTTTGGCATGGTTGGTTTTCATTAACATAATTTGGAAGCCTCGTTATCGGTGACTAATGAGATGTCATTAATTGACCTCTTTCCTTTATTTTTTCCATCCTCCGATTTAATGTTTTTTCACTAAAGATGAGACATTAAAGCTCAATTATATTTTGTTTTGAATAGAAAAGAGTTTCCCACAAAATTGACATATCGATTAAAAACTTAGATATTATATTCACCAAAAAATACATCTAAGAAGTAATTTTTCTTTGTATTTTTTTGACAATTTTTACTTTAACACTTACTATATTAATTTTTATGATCAATAATAAACTTGAAAACATTTAAAATTATAACTCTAATTATTTTTTGAATAATTAACAATAGAAAATCAAAACATTTCAATATAATGATATGTTGATATCAAAATACCTCCCTAAAAATCTAGACACTTATATACTATAATGTTAACACAAAGTAATAATAACGATGACACAATAAGAAATGAAATTTGATTAAACTACACCACATTATAGATAAATAAATTATTATTAACTTTTAACTAGTTACTATTAATTTTTTGTGAATACCTAAATAAAATGGAAAGAACAAACTTTCTTCTTTCATTTTTGGGTGAAGAAGTCTTTTACAATTTTTTTAAAAAATATTGAAATAGTCTCTATATCACCCCACAAAACAGAGAATAGTACAAACTTAACTTTCGAAATAAGCCGCTAGAAAATCATATTTTTGTTTTGCAAATAGCTGTTGACATGTGCATAGTTTGCTACTGTCAAGCTGTTTGAATATTGATCAGTCTTGCAGAGGCCATGTGCACAACACCACTAATGCATTCACATGTCTGCAAATATCTGGATTATTTGACTCTTGTTTTTTCCACATCCTCGTACTTGTGCCACATGCTCATGCTTCTATTATAAGTGTTTACATTTTATGAAACAACTCTTTGCTTATTGTCAGGAAGTTTTAAAAGGATTCACGTGAATTATGTCAGGTTAGATCTAATTCACAGCCACTTTCATATTTTCTTATATCCAAACAAAGGTTGGGTTTGTCAAGGCACGAGATGCGCAGGTCAGATTAGTTGTAGATCAAAATAGAATCGTGCATGAATGTCCAGTGTCTAAAAACCTCCAAATAAAATTCCTTAAAAAATGCTAATAAAACTATTCTACAAACATTTTTATCAAATCACGAAGCTCATAAAATAGGGCAATAATGCAGGTTATCGTGTTGCCTTAATCTTTTATTTCTCCCAATCTCATGTATATGCGATGCCATGACTCTGATACGAAGTAATTAATTTGGTATATCAATTAACAGATAATAAACACACAATAATAATGCTTTGCTTGGATTCAATAAAATATTTTTTCTCACCTATTCTTGTGTGAGAAATATTATATTTATAGGATCAAACATCCGTAGTATAATCTTCTATAGTTATTCTCAGTTGTTACATATATTATTAATATATAATAATTTATACATATATTATTTTTAATTATGTGTTGTTATAAAGAACTCGTTACATTATTCTTCACAAGTATAATTGTTTTATTAGTTAACTCACTTTCATGTGAGTACCAACACAATATTCCTGACGAGTAGATTTAAGCACAATAGATATAGGATCAAGAGTGTGGAAACGAGTGTTTACATGATTATATATAGATGGAATAGATGTAGAGGAAGGATTCTAGGGTTTGAAAGGGAACTTTCCTTTGGTCTAATTAATTTTGTTCGTTATTTGGCCTCAAGGAGGAGTTTTAGAATTTTGTCAATGTGTTGAACATTGACTTGAATTTTGGCAAAAATAAGATAAGAAGAGGACCCGCTTGGGGTTGACGCCATTAACTTCATCCAAATGCATGGATTTCTACAATTTTCAAACTAGTTAAGGTTATTTTGAATATCATCATTAGTAGATTGTATGAGATCATTATTATTTTCCATATCTTCAATGATATTTGCATCATTAGTAGTGGATAATAAATGGTAGCCACTAGATGCATGCTCATCTTAAAGTTTATGAAAGTTGGATATGTTCAATGGTTTGAACACTAATCCTTGCACTATGCCTAATGGGCATAGGTGACAAAAACAGAAGATAACAAAACCTTAATGGGAAATGCTAGGGAAATTTTGGAAAATTAAACATAAATCAAAATAAAAATCTTAAACCACACCCTAGGAGAATGAATTCAGGAACCCTAGAGGCCAGGGAAGGTTGTGTAAGACTAGTAAGAAAGTTTACCAAATGATTTACCCTAAAGGATTATTAATATATAGTGTTTTAATTAGCATTGAAATCTTGAATAAATAACTGTACAATCAAACTAATAAATAAATGCTCCAACATTTAATCTGACAATACATGTAAAATGATGTAAATAAGTTGTATTCAAATAGGGAACATGATAAATATAGTAAATTAAAACATAATGAGTTCAAACATAGTTTTTTTATGTTTTAAAAAGTATTTTGGATGTCAATATAGGGAAAATAGGTTGTGATACAAAAGAACATGCTTTGTCTCTAAAATGGATTCTTAAAAACCTTTTAGACACTAGCATTTCATCCAAACAAGAGCATGCGAGAACTTGTGTCCTATTTATCACTAGGCTCTAGCTCTACACCACACTCCTATTTTGCTCTAGGTCACTTCATCTTCACTTTTAACTTCTTCTTGCACCTTTGCTACTTCTAGAATACTCATGCATGCACATGTAATGATCAAACGTATTTTGTTTTTCCAACACTCAAATATGCATTAAGTAATAAAAATTTGTGTGTGGTGGAGCTAGAATTCCCTTGGTGGCCAATCCCTTTGTCTTGTGCAAGAGTGGTTACAAATTTAGAGTGCATCCCCATATGTTTTACCTTATTCCTCAACACTAATAGTGGGAATAACTAGGTATACTTTAGAATGTAACCTTTTTTAGTATTGAATAAATTACTAAGTAGATTGAAAGAATAGAGTTCATATAGTTAAATATTTCTAGAATAAAAACCTTTTTAAGTGTCCTTTGGTGTGTAGGTGCTAAATAATTCTTTATTTGAATTTAAGATGCTCTTGAATAGGTGTGGTATGCTCTTAATCTAGTTTAGAGTGCTTTCAACATGTATAAAGGTTGTTCTTAATGTATACTCTTGATTTAGAAAATATTCTGGCATCTTTGTATAAGACTTGATATGTATTTTCTAGAGGAGCTCTTGATAATTCTAGATGAGTAAATGAGTGTGTCTAACTTTCTTTTATACTACTTCATGGGATATGATTTCACATGAAGTATGAATAGGAGGGGAAAATAATGTAAACATAAGAAAATATGACCATTTCCCCTTGAAAAAGAAAACCCTCATAAAAGACAAAACCATATGGTGGTTTTGTCCAGATTTGGATGGTAGTGTCTAGGGATGAAGACTATAGAAAGTGTAGAATCGAGAGAATTCTAAAATGATATATAGGATGTTTATCTAGGTATTGAGATTATTATTTTAAGTGTTTAATAAATAAATTGGGGGAATGAGAAGTGTTTGAAAGCCTTAGGATGGAGTAGGATAGTATGTTTAAACTCTATTTATGTGTAAGTCGTAATAAATAAATATATGCCAAAATAGTATTATCAATCACATAATTACCAAATTTTTGTGTCTACATAAATAATAAATAATCGTAGTGTAAATCAACCATTGGACCTAAATCCGAGAGATGTAATCAAGAAATATATGGTACAAGAAAGTATGTCAATAACCCATGTCTACTAAACAATGTGTACAATACACAAAGTGTTTCAACACAATGAATGTCATAAGCTTTGTATGTCATAACAATATGTATCTAAATGAAATAAATTGAGAAAGGTAAGAAATATGTCATAAGATGTTGGTTCTTGTAGAAGATATGGTAAGTAACATGTTGTGGGATATTTGTTCTTTCCTAAATATATAATAAAGTTATGTATCATAGAAAGTAAGATGGGTAATGAATACCCAATGTTAATGAGTGTAAAGTAAACAATAAATGATAGATCATACATAGAAAATCATTGCACATGATAAAATAGAGAATTTCACATATGGGTAAACAAATAAAAAATAGCATAGAGGATAAAAGTACATAGAGAAAACAAAACATATAGCTTCCAAGTCTATAGAGAAAATATAACATAAAACATAAAAATGTATGGAGAAATTAGGGCATATATCATAACAACTTATACAATGTATAAATGAGTAAGAGAATGCATCTAAATTTCATATTAATCAAAGCATATAATCACAAAAGTTCATAGAGAAGTAAAATCAGTCAATGTCATACAATAATAAGAGAATGTAACACACAAGTGCATGGAATAGTCAAATCAATCAATTTCACATCTAGTAATAAGATAGTATAATCACATTGGTCCATAAAGTAGTCAAATTAATCAATGTCAAAATGAAATTAGCATATGTAGTCACACAAATTCCTAGAGCAATCAAATCACCAATCCCATAAAAACTAATGTGACCTCTTTGTCTATTTGTTTCTTGCTATAAAAAAACTAACATTTTTCTTCCTTTTGTACTTGGGTTGTCTATTTGTTTCTCGTATGGTCATGCTAGCCACTCTCTTTGTCTCACTCTTGAGACTTGATGCTTATCTTTCAGCTTTGTATAGGATTTTTTTGATTCCTTCAAAATCAAATAGTTAGCTAATATAAAAATAATAATACAAACAAGAAGTCAAGTGGTGAAATAAATAGTGTGGGTAGCCAAAATAGGATCCCAAGGCCAATAGTGGTGACCTCATCCGAAAAAATATATGATCAATGAAAATAAGCATGGAGCATGGTCATGTCAATGTCAAAAAGTAAACAATGTGATCATCGATAATACAAAATATATCACATTTTATAAGAAGTAATGAAGTGTGGTTCTCACAATGGAATAGAGTAGAAATATATGATCATGATAAAACCAATTGTGTATATGCTCTAATGCAGTGTTCCCTCAATGTGGTAGGCATCCCCAGGATGGAAGGCTATAAGAATTTAAAATAGGATAAATATTTTACTTGAACTAGGATTAATATGTAAAATGTACTCTAACATAGACATGCCCCAGGGATGATATGTTGTAATGTCTATAAGGTATGTAATGTCCATGGGTTTATACTTCTTAATTTATTTTATGAAGCACATTTTATAAAGTAGTTTTGAGGGATAAATTCAAATGATCATAAGGCCAAATCTTTACAATGATTGAACATGTCACATATAGGTCGTGATATTGTATTAATGTAATATTATCATTTTTGTATTTTCATAATAGAATATTAAAAATTAAACTATTACTTGGAAGAAATACTAGTGGACCTTAGGGCATAGGCTATAAATGGTGAAAAATACAAGGTGGATTCTTGGGAAAGGATTATTCCCTCAAAGATGAAATCGACTTGTGAAATGTGATGCATTTTTGGGTAACTACCTAGTCTAGAACTAGGGAAGAAAATGTAAAATAATCAATAGTCATGTTGTGTGCGTGTGTGTGTGTGTGTGTGTGTGTGTGTGTGTGTGTGTGTGTGTGTGTGTGTGTGTGTGTATGCGTTTGTGTGCACGTGTGTGCGTGTGTGCGCATGTGTGCATGTGTGTGTGTGCGCATGTGTGCGTGTGTGTGTGGGCGTGTGAGCACGCACGCGTGCCGCGCGCGCCGCGCACGTGGGTGTGCGCATGTGCACGTGTGGGCATGTGTGTGCGTGTGTGCGTGTGTACATGTGTGCATGTGTGTGTGCGTGCATGTGTGAGCATGTGTGCGCGTGTGTGCGCATGTGTGTGTGTGTGTGTGTGTGTGTGTGTGTGTGTGTGTGTGCGTGCGTGCATGTGTGTGCTTGTGCGCATGTGCGTGTGTGCGTGCGCGTGCCTTTGCATGTGCGTGTGCATGTGTACGTGCGTGTGCGTGTGTGTGCGCACTGGCGCTTGTGTGTGTGTGGGTGCGCTGTGTGTGTGGGTGTGGGTGTGGGTGTGTGTGTGTGTGTGTGTGTGTGTGTGTGTGTGTGTGTGTGTGTGTGTGTGTGTGTGTGTGTGTGTGTGTGTGTGTGTGTGTGTGTGTGTGTGTGTGTGTGTGTGTGTGTGTGTGTGTGTGTGTGTGTGTCTATGTGTGTTGTCCTGAAAGTCCTAAGAATCTAAAAAATGATCAATGGGTAATTTCCTTCCAACTCTAATGCATAATAGTTTGTAGTATGATACTTTATATATTCTTCCTTGGTGGTGTAATGTGAATATATGATGGAGTTAACAAAATCATACTAATAATAGGATCTTGGAAAAAGTGCATCAATGTCCCTCGAGGGGCACACCCACTTGGATTCTACCAAACTACTATGTGTCATGCACAACTAAATGACATAGGACACATGCGAGGAGAATTATGATTTAGATTGTGTTGGCATTTTTTCTCAACCACGAGTTTCGTGAGATGTGTATAAGAGTAAGAGTAAATATAGGTCTATTAATATGTAAATATTGTTCCTTAGTATGAGGCATCATTTTGAAATAAGAACTGGAGAAGGTATTGGGATAAATCGAATATGGAACTCTTAAGGTATACTAGAAATATTCAAAACCATGCTATTATGTACATAATTCAATCATCTATGTAATGTGGATGGAATAACAAACATGTCACAAATCCAAGGAATCTGAATAACATATTGACAATATTTTTCAAAGGGATTATAAGGAACTAGTTGGTTGTTCTCTTAATTTTAACATGTACTATCAAAATTATACCCTTAATTGGTTTTTTTAAGACAATAAAAGCCAAAAACTTATTTTGTGGTACTTATGAGGTCTCTTGCAAAGTATAGTTGAGAGATGTATGAATTTCCATCATGTAAATATTGTGGCTAGATCCATTTTCTAGCATAAGACTTTAAATTTCTTGTGATTCAAGGTGTGCACCAAGAAATATATGTCTAGATGCTTCATCCTCATATGAAAGAATATCTAAATTATGCTTCATTCTCATATGAAAGAATATCTAAATTATAAAATGTAGTAGGTAGTGTAACTAATGGTGTACTTTGTGTGACACCAATGATATTATTAATTATATGAGAATCGACCGTATAGTTTGGATAAGGGGATAATGCATGATTAGCCATGTGTACTTCATCCGATTTCTTGGTTTTGGGTTGATAAGTTATTGCATATTTTATGCAATGTAAAACATTTATTTATAGAGTGTCCATGACGTTGGTGATATCCACACGATAAGAGTTCATAAAAAAATAGTTTTTATTTTTCATGTCAAATATAGTAGGAAATCAAGCTATATTTGATTACATTTGAGAATATTTAAAGATAGAGAAATGATATTATATTAAATAACTATATCATTGTAGATACTCAAATTTGATAATTTACTCTTTGACGATGCTAGTTTTGTGAATGAACTCTTGCTAAGACAAACACAAACTTTCTATCCCCACTCACTACATCTCGAGGTCTCTTTAATAACTTTCTTAGTCTTACACATTGATATGTTGATAAATTCTAATAAATAAATGCATATAATCCTTAGAAAAACTCCACTTGACATGATACAACCCTCAGTTCTCATGTTTCTCATCCCTATGAAAAACTATACAATTGGGTTGGCTTGTGATATTTAGTCATGACTGACTTGTATAGTTTTGAACTGACATGTCCTCCATATGATCTTTTAATTTTGTATTCTTATTTTTATCATTTACTCTCTTTTTTTTTTTCCTTGTCATATCATTTTACCTTTGTAACCCTATATAAGCAAGTCAACACTTCCTCATTTTCTAACCTAGAAATCATATGGCACTATATTGATATGTTGAGTTGTGGAGCTCAATTACTTCAGTTTAGCATGCAATGGAAACTTGCTAGAAAATACAGTAACCTTCATTGGTTAGGGGGGATCTAGCATCGGTCACCCAGGACCGGCATCGGTCGAGCAAGGGAGGAACTGACAAATGTTAGGGCTAACTCGACGACGCTTACTGTGCGAGGATGTTTTAATTAACTCTTGGGAATTAGATCTAGTTTTAGTATTAAAGTATTTCTATTGATTATAATTGCATGGCTAAGTGCCCTAAGTCTATAAATGACTATATAAGCATCAAGCTAGGGTTTAGAAGTAAGAGAATTAACAATAACTTGAAAAAGGTTGGTGAGAGAAAATTCTTGGTGATGAAGCAAAATCTTGAGAGAAAGAAAGTATTGTACATCTGAAAGGTGTGGAAGATTGTATATCATCATTGTATATATTTTCAAAGATTTGGATAATAGATTGGCTTGTTTCTTGGTGGACGTAGCCCACACTGGGTGAACCACATTAAATCTGGTGTTGATTTATGTCTCTTATTTTGTATATTTCTTCTGGTAGAATATCCACTTTTATTTGCATGTATGCTTAGATCTAATATATTATCTGTACAACCGGTGTGCTAACCCCAACAACTGGTATCAAAGCTTTGTTTGAGGGTTTTGTGTGTTGACAGATTTACTCACAAAGGGTTTTCTGATTGAGTGGGAGCTACAACAATGGCAAAAGAAAATAAATACAAGGTAGAGAAATTTGATGGCTGAAATTATCAATTATGGAAGATGCAGATTGAGGATTATCTATATCAAAGAGATTTGTACTTACCGTTGGATGAGAAGTCTAGACCTACGAAGATGACTAATGAAGAATGGAAGATTCTTGACAGAAAGGCTTTGGGATCTATAAGATTGAGCTTGACAACATCTGTGGCTTCTAATATTACAAAAGCGGATTCTATGGTAGAGTTAATGAAATCTCTTGATAATTTATATGAAAAATCTAGTGCTTCAAATAAAGTTTATTTGATGAAGAAAATATTTAGTTCTAAGATGCATGAAGGTGGATCTGCATCTAGTCATTTGAATGATTTCTGATCTATTGTAAATCAGTTAAAATTGGTTGCTATACCATTTGATGATGAAGTAAAAGCACTTTTATTCTTATGTTCTTTTCCTGATAGTTGGGACAACTTGGTAATGGATGTTAGTAATAAAACATTTGCTAATAATATTTTGAAGTTTGATGATGTGGTTAGTATAATTTTGAATGAAGAAATTCACAGGAAGAGTACAGAGGAATCATCATCTGGAAATGCTTTGAATGTTGAAGAAAGCAAGGCGGCGTAAGGAGATATCCAAGAGTAAAAGTAATGGGAAATCAAAGTCAAGGGATATCATATCTAAATCCGTAGTAAGGAAATAATTGTTAGAAATGTGGAAAGAAAGGACATGCAAATAAAGATTATTGGTCAAAGGATAAAGAGAACCAACCGTATAAATGTAAAGAAGCAAATCTTTACGCATCGGAGGTAATGCTAGATGCTCTTATTCTTTCTTTAGATAGTATAATTGAATCATGTGTTTTAGATTCAGGATTTTCTTTCCATGCAACCCCTAATAAGGGTTATTTCAAAAATTATGTCCAGGGAAATATTGGGTGATGATGAACCTTGCAGTATTACTGGTAAAGGGGAAGGTCATCTAAAATTGTAGAATGGAAATACATGGGTATTGAAAGATGTGAGGCATGTGCCAAGCCTCAGGAGGAATCTTATTTCTACAGGGCAACTAGGTGAATCTGGTTGCATGGTTACTTTTATAGGAGACTCTTGGAAATTCACCAAGGGTGCTTTTGTTATGGAAAGAGGTAAGAAGGTAGGAACGTTATATTTATCTACCTGTATTATTGATTCCTTTTCTTGCATTATCTACTTTAGATTCAGATGCATGCATGTGGCATAATCGGTTGGGTCATATGAGTCAAAAAGGAATGTAGATCTTAAAGGCTAAGGGTAAGTTATCATATTTGAAAGATTTAGATCTTGATTTCTGTGAGCATTGTATCTTTGGAAAGCAAAAGAGAGTGAGATTTCTCAAAGTTGGGGAAACTAAGAAGGAGAAAAAATGGAGCTTGTACACTTAGATGTGTGGGGACCAGCTCAAGTAGATTCTCATGGAGGATCCCAATATTATGTTACTTTCATTGATGATGCTACAAGAAAGGTATGGGTTTATTGTATTAAACGTAAATCTGATGTTTTTGAGACTTTTAAAAGATGGAAAGCCCTTGTTGAGAATGAATCAAATTATAAGTTAAAGTGCCTTAGATTTGACAATGGTGGTGAATATTGTAGTAAGGCTTTCAATGATTATTGTTCAGTAAATGAGATACGTAGAGAAAGAATAGTTCCAAGAGCACCACAGAGAATGATGTTACGAAATAATGAATAGGACAATCATGGAACGTTAATTAATTATTATGGATGTAAATGGGAGATACATGAGATTATTTTGATTAATTTACATCCTTTAGTGTACTTAACTCACTAAATATTAGATGTTAAATCTAATAAGGGTGTAAACATTTTGGTGAACCTGAGTATCTTGCACCTTCTTTAAAACATTAGTTACCCTAGGGTTCTATATAGATACTTTTTATATTTTTATTCAAACTTGATTTTCATATATCACCTATCCTAAATATGGTTTCCATAATTTTCCATAGGGTCTCATTGTTGGTTCTACCATTTGGGGTCTCTTTCCATGGATCCCAACTATAAAATAATAATTTGTTGCATACCTCAAACATAACGGCTCTAATTTAAAATTACTTTGAGGTTATTACTAAGCTTCATATTTTTAATGAATTTTTTTATTTCCTCATTATTAGTGTACTTTTGAAAAATTCAAAATTATTAATATTAGTAATTAGGGCATAATCAAAAAAAAAAATCATTTTTTTGCAAATTCCCCAAGAGGTTATTGTTTGCAAAGTTTATATACTTAAATACCTCTTTTTGTTTTATAAACTTCAATTTATATTCATTTGATTAATTTGATGACGGTCATTTTTTTAAAACATCACTTTTCGGTCTTATCGTAATGGCATTTTGATTATAGGCCATCCATATGGTGATTAATCTTATTTCTTATCTAATTAGAGGATCTTCCATCATTTTCTTCCCTCATTTCCCATGTTATTAATAACGATGTCATCTTTTAAAAAACTCTCCTAGAGTCTATTCAAGAGTTATAATTTCTTTTCAAGCCCAATTTCAATCCATGAGTATTGAAATACAATCTCTCAAGGATGAGATAGCACATCTAAAGGATTATTCTAATTCCCATGTCAATAATGTCTCTATTCATCATGATCAACATCGTTCTAAGGTTACTAAAAAACAATGTCATGTAAATTTTATACATGATACATGTGCTTCTACAAGTGAAGTGAAAGTCCTACATAGAGGAAATAATGTGTATGTTCCACATGATCACTCTCACATACTATGGAAACCAAAATAGAAATAAACCCTTTGGTTTGATAATAATGCTAGGAAACATGATATTCTCTATGAGCTACTTGATAATCAATTAATCACTTTGTTACCCAATCATTACTACCTTGCTATCAACTTGAAAAAATTAAAGGTCAACCATTTTGTAATTATCATGGAATTAACATACATATAGTGACAATGATTTCTATACTTTACACCACATAATCTAACAAATTAAGTGCAAGGGGTTTATTTCCTTTGATATACAACATTCTACTATGATATCATCTCACATCCCTAAATCTCAATAGATACTAAAAGATATAACAACTATATTTTATGAACTTACTACGATAATAAATGATACACTTTTGAATATACAACCAAATTCATCTACTCACAAAGAGGACAAAAATTCAATCCCTACTATTGTGCAAAAATTAATGGCAACAATACAATTTGAGCAATCACAATTACACACTTCCTCAAAGCACTTAGACCATACACAAGCACAATTAGGGGTAATAAAATAATAGATTCTATAGATATATGTACTTATCCAAAAAAATTGAGACAAATTCTAATCCAAATGGTGATATCAAATGTGATACTCATTCTAGTACACACATACAAATGATCTTAAATCATGTTCCTAATACTAGTATGGTGGTACCTACTACACATGGATGGGATGCTCTAAAAATGATTAATGATGAATGATGAATATGATATGTATATCTCTACAGAATAAACATATATCAACTTAATCCTAGTTTCACTTCTACATAAAGTTCTTAAGAAGGAAAATGGTGTTTGGTTTTGTTCTACATGTAATACATAGTTCCATGATTGTGATTATAGGTATATCCCGAGGATTGATATTAAGGATAAGACAAGTGGTTTCTTAGCGGTTACTTCCTTTGATGAAATAGTTGAATCATTCATGGGAATAACTTTGAAATACTTGCACTTCTTGTCCATAGATGATGAGGCAATACAAGAAATTGTTTTACATGTCATCGGCACAAATTCACATTCACTCTTTCCATTAAAAAGAAACCTATCGAGGAAAATTACATTTGAAATGTGTTGTATTAATATATGTGGAATCTAGATCCACTAAAACATATTCGTAACCTTGTTTACCATAAACTATTCTTCTTTTTGTATATGCATATTTTTCCCTTTCCTCAAACTCCTTCCTCTGTAATTTATTTATAGCTTTCTCACAAACATGCCACCCATCTATGTGGTTATGTTGTACTATTTTCCTTTTTGAAAATTGATTCCTTTATGATTGAAACAAAAGGCCTCCTTATTTGGCCTCACCAAATGTGGAAGCAAATATGTTATGTACAACAAAAAAAGTCTCTCGTGTACAAATTTTTTATCAACAAACAACTAAA
The DNA here is from genome assembly GCA_018340775.1 of Taxus wallichiana var. yunnanensis. Lineage (NCBI taxonomy): Eukaryota > Viridiplantae > Streptophyta > Pinopsida > Cupressales > Taxaceae > Taxus > Taxus wallichiana. The sequence continues at coordinate 493,563,602 of CM031239.1, forward strand.
ACATGCATAATTTGAAATATCTACAAGCAAATATCTTTATTTTTTGTCAATTTCCAAAGATTTCATGATTTTAAACATATGTGATTGATTTTAGTTGCATGGTGTTACATAAAGCTCGATATTAGTTATTTTCATTCCCTTGTAATGTTTGACATTTTTACCTTTCTTCCTTTAATAACAACATTCTTATGAATGTGTGTTCCTTTTCCCCTCCCAATTCCTTTTCTTAAGGCTTGATTGTTAGGCATTTTAAACCAACTATGTCGAACTTCAAAAAGGATGCAAAGGCACGAACATTACGCTCGTAATAGAGAAAACCTAAATGAAAAACACCACCGCCAATATCTGTGCCCATAAAGAGACCTCGAGAAAACATTTGGCATGAGTTGTTGACACACACCAACATGCACACCAATGGTGCTACTTTCAACTCTCATACAACCCCTCCTCTTCAAACTTCAAATAACTTATACTAGGAATCTAGTTTATTGGGAATTCTTCCTTGTGGTAACAACTTTTTGGCTTCATCTTCTTGAGCAATCTTCCAATTGTAAAGAACATCCAACAAAATAGTGTCATTAATTACATCATTTCATATGTTTCCTACTCTTTATAGGGGCATTACTCACAAAACCCCTCTTGTGTGTCTCACAAAAATAATATCTTCCATCACAACATTTTCCCAGTGAAAACATTTCAATTTACCTATTTCTCAGGAATCACAAAGGTTCTCTCCTGCAATTCCTATTCCCTGTAACTCCCCACCTTTACAACCTCCACATCCTCTTCTTCAACTCAAAGCTTGTTTCATACAAGAATAGGTATGTATTCCAACAACAACACCTACTCCATTTGTTTAGAAAACTACCTAGACATGACAACAAGAAATTCTGGAGGCATGCATACTTGTAGTAGATGTAATCTTGAAATAAATGGACATCGCTTCTCTTCATGGAACAACATGGACCCAAGATGTCAACCATCTTGTTTGCAGTCATTGACACAAGTTGAAGAAATGTTAATTACAAGAGTTAATCCTATTATATAGTTCATCAATCTCGTGGAGGATAGTACAAATACACATGTCACACTATCAACTTCCCACAAAAGATATCCTCCATTGTAAAATACCTTCCACATCACCTTGGAGAATTATACATCTTGCTTATATAACGAAAATGTCCACAACACACAAAGTATGACTTTTATGTTAGTAGAGCACATATTTGGAATGCACTGCAATATAAAATAACTCATGATCCATACTATAAAAACATTTTGTTGGATAGTGATGATCTTTCCTCTTTGCCTCTTGACTTAACAAATGTTTCCTCCTTGTTTAACAATGTCATACTAGATATTCTTGAACCACACAAAGATGACTCGAGGTACCATTTGTCATGGAATTATGTCCATTTTTAGATATGTTCATCCTTACACCATATTTTGTTCTATCCATTACAAATATAGGTATTGAACAAGAAGATATTCAATGATTCATGCTTATGATAAACCACAACTCTCCAATCACATTGGCTAGCAAAAACTTGGCCTTTCCCCTATTAATGAATATAACACACAGGGGTTATCCTCAATGGCCTTTCTAAATTTATTTCCAATAGGGGAAGCCATGTTTAAAGGGCCACAAGTGAAATAAGTCCAACTTCATGAATATGTTTTGCATTTGATGTGCTACCATGATGGTCACTTTGGTTCGCATCCATGATTTAGATGTTTTTGATTAATCTCATAATGTGCCACAGAGTAAGGCTACACCATCTGTATTCATGAAACAAAACCTTGACCATGGCCTCGCCAATAACAATAACATATCTTTTCCAAAGGCTTCATGATTTCCTAAATGATTTCCTCCCGAGATAGTCGATGCGCTTTGGAACCAATATTCAAGGAACACATTCTTTTTTTTCACAATAATAGAGGTGAACTATCGATATGATAGAGATATTGGTCCTCCCACTTTGTTATTTACTCTTAGTGCAAGAAACACAAAATGGTCAGACATAGTGTTATTCCTGGAAATCCCCTATCAAACGCTAAAGATGCTCAACAATGGAGAAACCTTAACATTATTTCCAATCCTCATCATGTAATCACTTACTTGTATCAGACGTTGCTTCACCATATTTGATGAAGAGGTCCTCCGAAATCATTTTGGGGAAACTAACTATTGGTATAGGTAAAAAAATTTCCTTCTATTTCCCCTTGTTCTCTTCTAACTTCATGAATTATAATCATACTCCTTTCCTTTGGCATATATGAATGGAAACATAGAGGATCTGGACATGTAAATGGATTTTGTGGCTTCAAAATGTACCCAATGTTGAAACATTGGACTGGGATGACCCAAAACTATAGAGGTGACAAAAAATACTTTGATAGATATGTTTTTGCATGGAACCCTTGAGGATTCTTTCAACAGAAAAACATATGCACCGCCAATACAAGATGATCCTTTTCTCTTAGACACAAAAAAATACTTTCCTCAAATCCTCTCTTTGATCTTGAAGAGATACTTAATTGTGTTTACCTACACACCAAATTCTCAGAACATTCATGTTTGAGAAAAAATGTAAGGTTTTAGTGTCGTTACAATGCCCCTAGGAGATGTTCCCTGATTTTGCATTGTTCATAGAGGAAGATGGGAAAGTAAAATACCTTCCTTCTAGAAATGATGATAGGTTAAACATCCACAACCAAACAATGTTATCCATATGGAGATCCAATGTTGACTGTCAACCAATGCTTTCCTACCATGTGGTTCTAAAATACATATCAAAATATGCTTCCAAAGCATAATGATGGTCTGAAACATACCATCAAATGTTGTCCAAGATTTAGAGCAGCATCACCGATGACCAACCAATTTATTTCTCCTTTCGAAAAATTCTTCTTCGAAAGTGTCATCGAGCATGATATCAGTGCATAAGAAACTTGCCACATGCTCCTCAAATTTCCTCTTGTTCTTTGTAGCCGCTCATTTGTTTCCTTAAATGTTGGTAAGAAATTCTTGAGGAGGTTCGTCCAATCGACCCTAACTCTCAACAAGTATCTCATCTCCTTTTATGCCTACAAACAACAACCTCGTAATAATGGAATCCATGTCACTTGTAGAAGCAAATTGAACTTAGGCTTTCAACAAAGCTACGAATGGGGACAAAACTAAGATCTATTATATACCGGAAATTTTTCGTGTCTCCCTATATATTTTGTGGGTCCCTTCTCATGAATCGACATATTTTAAAAAAAAAAATTGGATTAAACTCCTATACAATCCATTTCGCAACATTATAAATGACATAGGCATCTCTCTAGATCAAATCATTTCAAATTGGGAACTATTTCAAAATAATTATTAGCATTGACATGCCATACACACTCCCTTGCATGTCAAACACCCATCATGCTAAGAAACATCTAGTGATGAATACAATACATGTCTACCTAATAAATTGGACGAATGGGATGTCTCAGCTCCATCCCACAAACCACACGGATGTAGATAACCTCTATATATTGGGGCATCAAGAATTCGACATCAACCACAATTGGGAAGAAAATGTACTTCTTCTTACTTTACAGGATTTTGTTCCCTCTTTCATTGAAGAAAATAGAGATGTAGGAAATATCTCCTAAAATCAAATTGTTCCCACCCCACAAACTTCAACTTTCTCACCTGAACAAAAGATTGATTTTGATATTGTTCTTCACCATTTTATTAACAGAGAACAACTTCCTCCACTCAAATTGACAATTCAAGGTATTTATATCACAATGAAGTCATATCTCATTAATGTAATTAGATCAACACTCTCTCCCACAAACAACGAAACAAAATCACCACTTCTATTCTTTGCACCGACCGGTTTCGTAACCTTCAACATTTCAACATTTACTGTACATACTTCTTTACGCATACCTATCAAAGAAATAAAACCATTGGAGGGACAAGCTTTGTCAAACTTTCAGGAATGCATGCAACATGTTCAATATATACTAATTGATGAAATGAGTTTCATTGGGCCCAAACTACTTGCTTTGGTTGATTACCACCTCTGTGAAGCTTTTCCTCATTTCAAAACATCAACTTTTGGTAATAGATCTATAATTATCATTGGTGACCTTGGCCAATTACCTCCTATCAAAGACATTCCTTTATATGCAAGTCACTCATATGGAGTTAATGTATGGAAGATCTTTCCTGCAGCCATCATATTCCAAACAATATTTCACCAACAAAGTGCAAACCCTTCACACATTCATTTTCGTGAATTGCTTCTTCACATTCATGACGCATCTCCACCTATTGAAGATTGGAAAATCCTTATGTCAAGAACTAATAAAAACCTTTCAGAAGAATAGCTTCATGGTTTCGCATCGCTTATCCATTTGTTTGTATAAAATGAACTTGTTGACTGCCATAACCATCTCAAATGCTCAAATATTTGAACCTTCCTATGGCATGATCAATTCTGCAAAACGTCAATAGGCATAAAAATTTAGGAGAGGCCGATGATGATCAAATCCAACATAAAATTCTTGTTTACAAACATCAAAAATTATTCTTATAGCAAATTTGTGGGTTGAAGTTGGACTTATCAACAATGCGATTGGGGAAATTGTAGATATCATCTACAACAACTCCACATCCCCACCAGAGCTTCCAATTTTTGTTGTGGTCCATTTCAACAAATACATTGGTCCTTGTTGGGACAAAATTACCCATCACATGTTCCAATCCCTCCTATTTCAAGAGGAAACCACATGCAACTTCCACTCAAAATGGCTTGGGCTCTAACAATCCACAAGTCACAAGGTCTTACTTTGGAAAAGGAAACAATTGACATTAGAAGCACTGAAAGACAAGGGATTACATTGATAGTTGTCTCCAAGGTTCTATCCCTACAAGACCTCCACATCTCCCCTCCATTCTCTTTCAATCATTTTTCAAAAATTTCTAGTGGACCTCATGTAAATATTAGGAGAGTTGAAGAGGCTACACTTGCTTCTCTCTCGCATTTCATTTTTGTTAAATTACTATACATTACATTACTTGGTTTTTTGAAATCATTTTTGTTTCCCTCCAACCATCCACTATTGCTAAACCTCCACCTTATCCCTTTCGACATCTCCATTGCACTTTCAAATTGCAATTGTTAGTTAATTAATCCCATCACTCTTATTATTCATCTCCTACCATATTAGCTAATTTAATATCACAATAATTAATAAATCCTCCACCTATCCATTTCCACCTCACTAGTTGACATCTCAAGTTGACTAAAGCAAATCAAATCATGACTAAGGATAAAAATCATTAATTATATTCAAGATGACAAGTTTAAATTAAATCAAATCATAGATTTGAGTTAACTAAAACATATCCCTTGAATCATGGCTTTCCAAATTAAAGCAAAACTCTCTCCAAGCTAAAACTCGTGTCACTTTTTGGGTGAATAAAACAAAAGACATGAAATATTAATTCAAAGAAAATTTTGAATTATTCAAAAGATATGCCACCTTTTGCCAAACTCAATGAAAACTCACTCAATCAAGCTCAAATCAGCAACTTATCTTGCCAATCAAATTGGAAACTCAGACAAATCATTCCAATCATGCTTCATCAACCTCAGATCGAAAAATAATCAATCACACAAATCAAGGCTCTAGGATTCTCTTCCCTCACTATAAATAAACACTCATTCCTCTCCATTTTTCATCTTTGGAAGCTTAAGAATCTGCATTGTTATTGTGTCGAATTGTCATTCAATTTTACATGTCATTACGTTGTCCATTTGATCAAGAATCTATCAATCAATTCAATCATTCATTTGCATTGCTCATAGCTGAAATCTACTTCCATTCGGAACATTTTTGGAGCATCCACATCCAATTGATCATAGAGATTCAACAAGCTTGGTGCTTCATTCCAAGCTTCAGCCAATCTCATTCGAGGTTGTAAGGAGATACGAAGGAAGGGTCGTGTTTGTTTTCCTCCCTTATTCCACATTTTCTTTGTATAAAACAAACAAGAAAGAAATACTTTAATACACGTGTGAAACTAAGAGCTTTGTAACATGGTGTGGACATCCGTCAAAGCTATCTAAATTGCAAGTGCCCAGATAGATATGTTTGTAAAATGTGAAAGCTTGTGAATTGTTTTACAAAATGCCTAAAAAATATGTGGTCTCGTAAACTGCAAATATTGTGTCATATGCAATAAAATGGGTTTACTGAAAAGGTCTTGAAACTTTTCGGGAAATGCAATTGGCGTGTGTAAACCCAGAGGCCACAACCTTTGTCGGCGTCCTCTAACCTCTGTCAAAATTGTGAGCATCCTCTCGAACTCACCTTTTCCAAAGCATACTCGTAGGTCATGGCAAAATAAGAGCTTCGCAGTAGGGTATGGACATCCATCAAGACAAAATAGGAAGTGTAATTTTGTCTAATGTTTTATTTCTACTACATTTTCACTCTTCCCTATCACAAAAACTTAAAATGATTTAAAATAGCTTACATTTAACCACAAATTATAACTCCAGCAAACTCAACATTCTTATCCTCTCCGACCTAATTTGTTACTCGTGCAATTACAAGTGATACGAGACATTCTTCAACCATAGACGGTGCTGATATTCTGGAAGACCTCTAAAAACAAAACGTTTACCCTGCCCTTCACCGACCATGGGGAAAATCATAATGGATGGGACATTGACCAGCTTTAGGACATCACTAATAAACTGACACGTGGCTCTAATCATTCTACCGACTCACCGATCATTTGCCACGGCCCGCGATATGGTCAGCTGGACAGAGCTTCTCTTTTCGTACTGTAAATTTCTGATATTTCTGGGGCCTGCTTTTTGTTTTTTTGTTGCAGTCGAAGTTTCAAAAGTTTTCGGAGGAAATTTTCAACTGTAACAGTATGTCGGTGTTTTATTAAGCGGAAGGCGTTTTTAAGTGAGAATGACCGAGCCAATTCTGACAACATATCAGTGGTTTATTTAATCTCAACCATTCATAACCATTGCCAAAGCTGTACAATTAACAGATAATGCCGTTGCAATTCCTGTGTTCACCACCACGTAGTCTGCTTCATTCGACCATTTCGATTCATAAAACACCGCTTCGTAGATGAGCTCGGATTCATGCAGTTCCCGGTAGAAGCAAATGAGATCGCTGGGCCAAAATAAAACTCTTATTTTTATTTTTGTGAGTTACATATTTAATATAATGATGAAATAACAGAGCTGACTTCAGAGGAAATTAAAAGAAAGACACCGTCACTAAGCCTCCCAAGAGGAAAGCACTTTGGTTGATTCTCAAATATGAAAACCTTCGGATTTTCCCCATTTTTAGGGTGCCCTCTGTTGGTCGTCAAATAGGACTTCACGAAGAGCAACAGTCAGGGGACAAGAAGTCCCTCCTCTTTAATGGGAGAGGTTCCCTTATTCAGAAACGAACCTATTTACACATATACAAAACATGATTTTCTTGTGGAACTTGGATATTTACTGAAAGTGTTTTCTATAAGGATCATCAATTACAAAAGGACTGAGGAATGAGAAAACGAGAACGAGCAGAAAGGCACCATTTAGAATTATAGATGACAGAGTAATTCTTTATGTATGCGAAGGTACAGTGAATTGAAACAAGATCATTTGTATCATACTAATAAGATGAAATTTGAAAGACACAAAGTTCTATAAATAACATCTGCAAGAATACAAAGCTTCTTATCATAACACAGACAAATGATCTTAACAAGATTAAATGAAAAGCTTAGGGATAAAAGAGATCAGATAGACGAAGAATGAAAAGCCCTTCTGTATTGATTTCTTTATGATTTATTTACACTTTCAGAAAATAAGCCAAGTTCTTCCTCCTTCAAAATGGTGAGGAGAGGCCATTATATAGTTTACAATTTAGTTACTCTCGGTAACTACTTCTTTTAACTAAAGATTAGTTAAGGATTGCCAATCGCAATACCTCAACTTATTACAATAAATCCGAGAAAAGAATTGGAAGAGAAGAGAGGAATAAGGAGAAGAAGACAGGTGCTTATGATTGGGAGGGACCCACTGACTTCAAAATCCGCTGCCTGAATCTCTTCAACGCCTCGGCTATGTCTCTGCCTTACGTGGGACTAACGTGTTGGCTGTAGACTGGGTCCAAAATCCGAGGCACTTCTCCATTTCCTTATCAAACTCGACATGAGTATGATAGTCTTTATTTGCTTCTTCAATAGCAGATTGAAGAGAGCAGATCTCCTTCATTTTCTCTTTGGAAATGGAGCTTTCCTTGAACAGATTTCCTTTGACAAAAGCTCTGAATTGAGCTTTGATTTCTTGTAGGGAGAGAGACACACCAGAAGTTTCATCCTGAAGATGACAATGTATATCTTTGAAAGTAGATACAACTAGTGTTTTGAAAGCCTCTCCCTTCTGCCAACTATTCTTCAATTCTCCCGAAGCCTTGTAGTTGTCACTGTCTTGATTGAACAGGGCCTGTGCTTGATTCTGGGAGACAACTATGGCATTATCCATTTCTGGAATCCTCAGTGCAGTGCCAATGGTGGCAGCGTCAAGTTTGGCAATGAGCTCCCCGTCAATTCACTCGAATCAGGGTTGAAATGAGCTCCGCATGAAAGCACTGTATCTGCACATTGCACACAAAGATTGGGAAACCACCAATGAAAGCCAAACCGTTGTCATGAATCATCTGTGCCACTGGCGTAGGGTTTGCGTCTGTCATCCTCGACCAAAAATCACTAAAGTCAAGATGGCGAACTTCACTGTCCCCGATATCGGGAAGCGGACTCTAGTGGTGAGATTTGTTCTTGCCCCTGAAATTTGATCTTCATGTTGGTAGTAATTCGGAGGGCGAAATTGCAAGCTAGACTTGGGAAGGAATTGCAGAGGAAAATGGATACGCGCAGCAGAATTTAGATTGCAAAGGTTCGAGCAAAAGATAGCAGGAAAGCAGTGTGTAAAATACGCATAGGGGGTTCGCTCGTTATATAGCCGTTTAGGAGAGAGAAAGGCAATGAATGCGTATTTAATACATACCTACCAAATTGAATAAGCAAGATATTCGGGTAGAGCGGGAAAAATTAGCACGAATGACACTTGGTTCATTTGGGACATGTGGGACGCGAAAGCGCGAAGTACGCGGCTCGGCCGATTCGGGTGAAGTGGGAAAAGACGCACAAATGCTCTTGGAACACGTGGGACAAAAGTACACGAAGTACGCGGCTCGGCCGAATCGGATGAAAATGGAACAATTGGTCCAGGCGAACTTGGGACATTTGGGACAAAAAGTTCCGACGGGCCCGAAAAGAACAGACTTCGGGTGAACCGGCCGATCGGGGAACAGAGGGCCCAATTGAACTTGGGACACGCGGGACAAAAGTACGCGAAGTACGCGGCTCGGCCGAATCGGACGAAAATGGAACAATTGGTCCGGGCGAACTTGGGACATTTGGGACAAAAGTTCCGACGGGCCCGAAAAGAATAGACTTCGGGTGAACCGCCGATCGGGGAACAGAGGGCCCAATTGAACTTGGGACACGCGGGACAAAAATGTCCGACAGGCCCGAAAAACACACAAAATGACCCAAAAACGTAGATTTCTCAATTTCTTTGGCATTTCACATTATCAGTACAACAGAGAAAACACTTAAACTCAAAATTTTAAATTTTCACTTTCTTAAGAGCAGGGGAATTTTGAGTGGACAACACACTCATGTAAATAATGTGAGTGAGATCAAGTTGATAAAGTGTAACTAAAATAGTAGATATTATTTAGGTGTTACAATTTGAGTTGTAGAAAAGATGTGGTACATGCATCATTTAATTATCACTTATTTATTTGCAACTTTCCATTGATGTCTTTGTCTTATCTAACAAATTAAATGTAATCTAATTGAAAACCTTTATGTCATTCATAGTGGGTTTCGACCTTGAAACCTATTGGATTTTCCCCATTTTAATTTTGGCCCCTTTAAGCACAAATTGCACTCATGTGAATAATGCGAGTGAGATTGAGACAATAAAGTGGAACACATATAACAAATATTATTTGGGTCTTATTATTTGAGTCATGGAAAAAGTGTGATACATGCATGTATTTAATTTTTACTATTTCATTTCCATCTTGCCATTGATGTCTTCGTATTTTCTATTAAATCAAACACCGTCCATTCGAAACCCATGAAAGCATAAAATTAAAATTAAAAAGTAGAGCTCCACTGGCAGATTAAATCTACTTGTAACTCATATGACTAATCACTAGAGGGCCTCAATTATCCATGATTGTTCACACACCCTATTATCTTGTAATTACTCATGCATTTACTCGAGGTTAAAACTAAAAAATGGGTTGCAAAAGTGCCACATAAAGAAAGTAATGTGGTTGGGTTTCTACTCTAGAATGTATTCAATTTTCCCCATTTTTTTTTATTTTGGCCACTTTAAGCTCTAATTGCATGCACATGAATAATGGAGTCTTAGTCTAAAACATTTGCTCGCCCACTAGGTGTGAACATCTCATTGAAATGTCTCGATGGTCGATGATTATTCATGCATCGGATGCTTCCCTCAATCACTCCATCTTTAGGTTAAAAATGGAGGGCTAAAGTGCTCCACAAAGCAAACATTTTCAATTAGGGTCTAAACACATGGAAACTTTTGGATTTTCTCCATTTTTAGTTTGTTCCCTTTAACTGAAAATTGTACTCACATGAATAATGGAGCAAAATAGACACGATATAGTGAAACACAATGCACTTCTCCTCCCTCCAACCCCTACTTCATCTCCCCTCATCCTCTTTGTCTCTTTCCCTTTCTTGTGTTTCAATTCTTCCATCTATCCCCTTCGAGCGTTTCCATCAAACTTTTCACATACATTGTGATAAAATTGTAATTAAACGAGAAATAAAACATTAGAAAAAGTAGGTATCTTATGATTAGATTTGTGTAGTGCCCAGGGATATATTCATCAATAAATAGATGACATGTAGGATTATTTATAGACAACATTTAGAATAGGTGGCAGGTAAACATTGGAAACCAAAATTAATTCGAGAGATCCTAAGAGAAACAATTCAGCAACTACGTGTTATAAAAAATCACCAATCAAAATATTTTATGCAAAAATAATTATGGCGAAAGCGTATTCCAAATTATAATAGAGTCGAGGTTGCGAATTCGACATAATTTATAGAAGTAGTATCAACGCTTTCTAACACAATTCCAATGGTCGTATCAACATCACGTTATATTTTATTTAGGGTCATCTGTCAATAAAGGACGTGAATGCCATTTGTTATGTGGATATTGCAATAGAGTATTTGAGAAGGTACATGTGTCCAAGATGCTCTAGCCACATGAATGAATGCAAAGGACATGGTCACACATGATTTTTGTTTTAAATGTGTGTTTATAAGGTTCATTAAATGCACAATTTATATATATCATCGACCACATAGTTGAGATTTGACACCCGTCTGGGACGTTTTGAGGGTTTTGCATGTATTTTAATTTTTTTACATAATGATTACCCATCACATACCGACAGGTTCATGTATGTGTAAGCCGTCAATTTTCTTAAGGGTGGTTGTTGATCTGACAATTAAAAAATATGTTATACGTAATATAAATTCTCTTGTGTGTCTTTAATAATTCTCTATCTAAAGAATGTGGTGGTATTTATTATACCAGCAACAACAATATATAATATTCATAAATGAAACACGAGACAATTAAATAAATAAGTATAAATTATAAATTTAAAATATAACAGTGACAATGGCTTATAAATTTAAACCATCCCTAAAAATTTGTGACAGGTGACCATGGCCGTCAAATCTCGTCCCAGATCGACCACAGAGAAATCAGTTTGCATTTTGCTTCATTTCTTGCCATACATACCTATCGTAGATGTGCAACTTGAAGAGAAGTTTAGTGACAAGGACATGGTGTGGATGAATGTTGGAAGCGATGTATGAATGCAGGTGATGATGACGATCCCCTGACGTGGCACTTGCAGTTTAACTATTCTCTGTTAATGTCTTCTATTTGGATCCGGCTAGCCATCAACCTATATTCTCACACACACACACACACACATATATATATATATATATATATATATATATATATATATATTTCATGCGATTTTAATCACGCTCGTTGAACATTAAAATAATGAATCTATTGCCAAAGTGAATTGAATGAAATTTTTCATTCATTTTCAAATTTTGGAGCAATAGTGTGTGGCCTAGGATTTTCTAAGCTATTTCATTTTTTTTAAGTTTTAGATTATAAAGTTTAGGTTAGTTGATTTTTTTAAATGTTTCACTTGGTAATAAGTACTATATTTTTCTTACAAATTGACAATATGCATACATGCATGGATCTCCAGTATGTGGAGTTTGAAGAGAAGAGGGAGGCTAAGTGAGATGTGATACTCTTGGTATGACTTGTCGCTCATTTAGAATTTGGAAAAAAATTGTCTATCGTCGGTCATCTCTTTGTGTCCTTAGATTCTATCATAGCATTTGTGTTAAAGAAACAAAATCTCGGGTAGACAGTGTGGCAAGGCAATAATATTTATTTTTGGGTATGTAGTTTATGTTTTCCACTAAAGAAAGAACTTGTTCGTCTTCTTACTTCTATGTGGAGTTGTAGTCTTATAACCTTGTAGGGTTCGAACGTCGGGATTCGAAATCAATGATGGCTCTTCCACATAAATGAGTCTCCAAGATCCCATGTACTATTAGCTCCATGTGGAGCTTCAACTTTTCCTTTACTTTTTGCAGACAAAATTTCACAAGTGTAATATTTGCTCCTACCTTTATGTGGAAACAAATTTAGGGGATTTAGAATTTTAACAACAGAGGAAAATGGGGTAGGAAAGATGGATCCTTTGGTTTCAAAGCTCATGAATATTGAAAATTCCACCTACTACGAGGGTTTTGCCACATCTCCAATTTCACCTCAATACAAGGAATATCTTTCAAGCTGGGACATTACACAATACACTTTGATGGTATTGTTAGTAACAATACCTCCTTGTAAATTAGATCTAGCATTTTGCACTCAACAATGTAAGTAATCGTATGGAGTCTTAGTCTAAAACTTTTGATCTACAAGATAAAATCTAGCTAGCACTCATATGACCAATCTTTGAAGGGGATAAATTATTGATGAGTGTTCATGCATCGCCTATTTTCTTATGATTACTCAAGCTTAAAACTGAAAAGGGGTCTACAACATTCTACAAGAAGCAAGCATTATGGTTGGGTTTCAAACCTCAAACCTATAAGATTTTTGTATGTTTATTTTGGATTCTTTAAATGCTAATTGCACTCCCATGAATAATGCAAGAAATATTGAGATGATAAAGTGGAGCACAAATAGAAAATATTATTTGGGTAGGAATAGTTTGCATTGTGGAATAGGAGTGGTACATGCAAGTATTTAATTCCCACAATTCATTTTTAAACTTTCCTTTCATGTATATGTATTATCTAACAAATTAAACATTGTCTAATCGAAAACCTTAACACCATAAAATATGAAATAAAAAAATAAGAAAATCCCATTTTCCCCATATTTTCTCAAAAAATTATGTTTCTTTCAGTTGTGTACGATCCAGTTGTTGGCACCCTATAAATGACGGACAATTTAACAACATTAACTAAGTACCCCCTCCATATGGCTAAAAAACAACATAGTACAACGTTATTATTAAGCTTGATACTATCTTTGATTAAGTTGACTCATGTTACTCAATACTTATTTCAGCATATCCACACACTACCCCTGGAAGATTCTCTCCATGTTTTCTCCTTGATATGGAAAACATTTTAATCAAACCTCTAGAAATATGTTATAAAATATTCCTAAATTTCTCACCACCCAATTTCTTTTAATAAAACTAAACCAAACCATCAAAATTAGAATATTATAAAGTGCCATAATTCCCATGTTAGAATAAGCTACAACCATTTGTAGACCATGGAAATGTCATCCACATATAAATCATTTCCAAGATAGAATACTAAAAAGTGTCAAAATTTTTCCTATGTTTAAAACAAGTAGCCCTTTGTAAACCATGGAGAGGTCATTCACATATAAATGATTTCCTATTTTGGAGAAGTAACTTAGTATTTTGGCTACCATGAAAAAGGTAATTCATATCATTAATACATTTCCTTGCAAGAAATATTGAGACAATAAAGTGGAGCACAAATAGAAAATATTATTTGGGTAGGAATAGTTTGAGTCATGGAAAACGAGTGGGATATGCAAGTATATAATTCCCACAATCCACTTTTAAACTTTATTTTCATGTCTGTGTCTTATCTAAGAAATTAAACATTGTACAATAGAAAACCTTGACACTATAAAACATGAAATAAAAAATTAGCAAAGCCCATTTTCCCCATATTTTCTCAAAAAAATATGTTTCTTTGATTTTGTACGATTCAATTGTTGGCACCCTAGAAATGATAGACATGTTAACAACATTAACTAATCACCCCTCCATATGGCTAAAAAACAACATAGTACAATGTTATTATTAAGCTCGATACTATCTTTGATTAAGATGATTTATACATTACTCAAAATTTATTTCAGCATATCCACACATTGCCCCTGGAATATTCTCTCCTTGTTTTCTCCTTGATATAGAAAACATTGTAATCAAACCTTCTAGAGATATGCCATAATATCTTCCTATATTTGTCACCTCCCAATTTATTTTAATAAAACTAAACCAACCCATCTAAAATAGAATATTATAAAGTGTCACAGTTCATATGTTAGAAATAAGTAACCATTTGTAAACCATAGAGATGCCATCCACATATAAATCATTTCCAAGCTAAAATACTAAAAAGTGTCAAAGTTTGCCTATGTTTGAAATAAGTAACCCTTTGTAAACCATGGAGAGGTCATTCACATATAAATGATTTCCTCTTTTAGAGAAGTAGTATTTTGGCTCTTTTGTGAAAAAGGCAATTCCCATCATTAATACATTTCCTTGATTTAGCTTTTTTATCTTTTCCATCTCATATTCCTAACGTCTATAAATTGTTTCCTATTTGTTTCTACGAGGATATCTCATGAACCACTTCATTATTAACTTTCTAAAACAATGGCAATGTCATGTTGTGCAAGTTGAAATATCATCTCTCGTCACCAAAATATTGCAATGAATGGAATCACTATATTGTATTATTGTTCATGTTGACCAACACACCTATAAACCTTTGAAGAAAATAAAAATATATTTTCCTTTATTTTAGTATTCTTTTAATTTAAGAAAAATGATGGTTTATGCTGTCCTAATCTTATTCAAGTAAAGGATTACACACCAAACAAGATTGTTTCACTCTAATGTACCATGATGTAAAAGGTAATTCTATGTATTCATTGTAACTAGTAATCGCACTTGGACGGTGCAATCGAATATGTTGAAGAAGTTAAAATTTGAAGGATTGAAGGCGAAACACTACACAGGGGAAGATTCATGATGAAGAAGGGGATTGAGGGAGGATAATTTTCAAGTTGGGGAATCTATTGGAGGGAACATAGGTGAACCTCTCTTTTCTTTTGATAATTCACATATGGACCATGCGTAATTTTTTATTAACACGATCTTATCATCTAGATAATGCAATGTTTGTTAAACATTAATCTATCTCAATGATATATACTAAATTTAAAATCCCTACTTTTTATTAGATTCACAACTAGTAGGCATTACTGCAATCAAATTGTTACGTGTCTTACTAACATAAATGTGGAAGGAAAACAAAATAATGGTAAACATAGGTGAAAACATAACAAATACTCTGCGATTCAAGAACAATTAATTACTCTCAAGGTATGGGAAATCCACATCTCTAAAGATTGTGCTAATTGTTTTTGTTGACGTTAGGTTGTATTTTAATATAGAGGATGATTTGTGGATTATGACACACAAAGGAAAAATTGTGTTGTACTCGAATATATACAAGCTTAATTTTTGTAGGTGGTGGTGAAGGAGCCTCTTCAAATTATTTGAATCCAAGGAGAATGTGATTGTCAAGGTCAATGGCCCAAGGATTTCCCCCTTAGAAACAATTCATTGTAATCCCTCAATGATCTACAAAGAGCTTGTCCTTTGAATCAGATTAGATATTTCAATATTGTTACCTACTCTACTAGGCATATATTTCATTATGCGAACAATTATAATTTCCTATGGGAATGTAGGAGATCCCATTCATAGTATCTAATGAATATGTTTGAGGTCCTTCAAATGTATTTTGAGATATTATTTCCACTTTATGTTGTTTTGTAACGCGATTCCTATTAGTACCTAGATCGATTCTCCTTGTGACCTCAAGAAGAATCAACGAGGTTGAGCGAGGATGCTTAGAGAAAGATAAAATAGAATTTAAGTCGTTTTGTATCCGAGGAAGGATCTAACTGACTCTTTGTCACTCGAGCTTGGAAAATTTGGATAGCACCGTGCTAAGGGTTTGACCTACCCTACTACTTTAGGTTCTGCCTTCAACTAGGGTGAGAGGACCCATTTTGTAACTTGTATTTGCAAGGGAAATGAATGGATCAACAATATTTGACTCTCCCTTTTAAGACATTGAGAAATAATCCTTGAGAAGACATGGTCAATGCAACATAATCTAACTCTCACAAGTTGTCACCCTAGAAAATGCATATGCCTTCTAGACAAGGTTCAAGTTACTAAAGACAACAATAAAACCAACTTGCTCCTGCATATTTTGAGTAAAGGATGGACAAATTCAACAAATCTCCTCAACATTTATGGATAAGCAGTGCAAACAGGGGTGGTTCTTGTAGGATTTATCAGTTTTGGATGTATTTTGTTGGGGAATTAAGCAGGATAAAGTTGATTATACCAGATCTTTGGGAACTCTTAACAAATGTTGGAAGATCTACTAGATGAGATGATGAAAACACTTCAAATAACCAACAATGAACCTTTAACTAGAAGATGTGCATCCATGGAAGCCCAAAGATACATGGTTTCACACATTATTTGAGAATTTAAACATAAAATCTCATGATAAAGACTCAATTAAACATCAAGAATCCTTGATCTATCACGCCTAAGATACACTCATAGGCTAACAAACAATCTATATCAACAAAATGGAAGCAAAATGAATTTAAAATTGTTTATTGCAAAATGAGATGAAAGCTCTTCTCATAGCACAATTGCAATTACCACAATGCTACCAAAAGGATAAGATCTTGTGTGATTCAGAGGAACTCCTAACATAATATTGCAATAGGAACATGAATAGCTATTTGAAACATATCAACTTTTAAAAAGTAGACACAACAGTGCTCATGATTAACACAATTAACTCAAGGCTCATCAAATTTATCAACAAGGGAAAGTTTCATTTACAGTCTCAATGTTTGTCAATGGTTGTACACTTGCAACCATATTGACATGATTTGATTTGAATGCTCAAGAAATTAACAGGCTTCTCAAACAAGTTCTTGAAAAAATGGTTTCTCTCGGCTCTCGCCTTTCTCTTCTAAAATTTTAGAAAATTTTAACCCCCTTATGCAAGAGTATTCTCATTGCATTTATACAATTTCACTCGCTCACTCATCCTCTGTTTTCCCCCAAAACATGAATCTTTTAGAGAGAATATTATTTTCTATTTTCCAGTGGAAAGGTTGTGAGCCATTCACATTTTCTACTTCCATTAGATATGATTGGGGCACCATGTCGCTACCTTTTGATAGTTGTCTTAATCATTTCTTTCCCTTTGGTGTGCAAGAAACCTCTTTTAATAATTCCCAGGTGGTTCCATATGGCTTGATGTGACATGCAATCCTCTTCACCTTGAAAATCCACCTCGGGAAATGCATACCTATGTTCATGCCTCTCAGAACTGAGTTTCCTTGCGTGGATTATATCACATCAATGAAATGCCTTCTGTCGTATAATGCCAATCTTTCTCAAATTTATTCCCTTCGTGTGAGATGAGCAAAAATATTCTTTCATCTGATGGTAGTGATTTCACTTGACTCAACCTATCTGCGCCATCCTCATTATAAACTCAATTCTACTTTCTTACCAATATGCATCCCTTTTCCATCCTTGAAAGTGTAGAATTTTTATAGAGCTTC
This sequence comes from Taxus wallichiana var. yunnanensis, assembly GCA_018340775.1. Classification (NCBI taxonomy): domain Eukaryota; kingdom Viridiplantae; phylum Streptophyta; class Pinopsida; order Cupressales; family Taxaceae; genus Taxus; species Taxus wallichiana. The sequence continues at coordinate 493,581,805 of CM031239.1, forward strand.
TATCAGCATAATTTATTCCGCAATGAGAGTGTTTATTTCAGCAAGTTTCTTGTAGCATAGATATAATAAGGCTTTGGCCATGGAATCCTAAGGACACTGCAAAAACCCCCAAAAATAAAATAACAAATACCTACAGTCAATTACTAGATCACTAGGATTCTTCTTGTTGCATATAGCTTCAAACACACCTGGTTTGAATATGACATCAACAAAGAGTTGATTAAATGAAGGGAATAACGACACACAACACTAGGCCTCGATTCAAGAAATTATCTAGCATTAAATCAAGGGGTTCTAGAGGAACAATTTACTCCAACTTGATTTCAACAACAATTTCTAGTTTTTTCATGGGACCAAATCCATTTCGAAGTATAAGTAGAGAGACAGAAAGAGAAATATAGAATTTTGTCATGGCGTATCGTAGAGCTGGAATAGTTGATTAGCTGATCTACCGTGTAGGAAGGCCTCCGGGGGTACTAAGGGGCACCCTCTGGAAAGAGGGATCGAGCTTGAATGGGCCTAGGGAATAGTACCATATGTTAGTTAGTTAGGCGAGTAGCGCATTGAAAAGGTAGAGTGATACCGATCTTTGGATGTCGAAGTTCAACTCTTTTGGTAAAGCAAGATCAAGGCTTCCACTATAACTCCAACTTTACAAGATACGAGAGTTACATGCCTCGCTCTCCTGGAAGGAAATTGTCGACAAAATGTCTATAACCAAGCTTTCCTCGGTCTAAACTAGTTTCTACCTATCGGTAAAGTTGGAGATCGAGAGGAGGGTTTGAATAGATATAGACTTGGATCGGTTCTGGATATCACTTGGTTCAAATCCCGAGGGTATCGCAGCTCTAATCTACCCAATCGATCTGGGAAATAGGCACACCATCAAACGCGATTCAATGGCATTATTTCGTAATGGAGGAGCACACAGGTGTCAGTAGGATCAATAGAGGTCGTGATTGATCTTTGGACCCTTCAAGGAGGGTCAAGCATGACTAGAACCGGTATAATCTTCTATATAGAGTAGCGTCGCGCCATATCTATAGATAGGGGGCCCCTCTCTCTATATGGCGTAGCCCCCTATCTATTATACCCCTATCTAGTGGGAGGTGGGTAAACCATCCCCCTCTAGCTCGAGATTGTAGATATGGCGAGATAGGTAAGATAAGATAGAGAGAGAGGGGAGGGGGGTCCCCCCTCTCTCTATATGGGAGTTCTCTCTATAGGGCCCCCCTCTCCTCTAGGAAAAGATTTGCAATGGAACGATTTTGAATCTCGATTTATAAGTAAAAAAACTTCCCCTACATTTAAGTTATCAAAACAAGGACATTATGTGAGAGTAGAAGCTCCCAAAGGAGAATTAGGGATTTTTTAATAGGAGATGATAATATTTTCCCCTCGAAATATAGCGTATATAGAAGAACAAGCTATAGCTAATAGCTGTATAATGAAGATACGCACCTTTATTTATACAAATTACAACCACCGCCTTAAAAAATCAAAGGTGGCAACAAATTGAGTTGACAGGTGCCCTTTAAGTTGAAATTGCAGGCCCGTTGGGTGCACCGTCCATCGTTGAAATTATTTCAAAAACGTGGGAAAAATCTGTGCTTTGACTGTCAAAACCAGAATATATATATATGTCTGTGGGTCATTGACTAATGAACTGACACGTGGCTTCAATCATTCTACCGAGTCACCGACCAACTGCCACGAAATGGACGCCTGTGAGAAATCTTGTGTCCAGTGCCGTACTGCATTTTTCTTATATTTCTATGCCCTGCATTTTGTTTTAGATGTATTCTGAGAAGGAGAGCAGTTTCAACTGTAACAGTTTGTTGGGTGTTTTATTACATACACAGGAAAATGGGAAGAACTCCGTCCTGTGATAAAATGGGAATCAGGAAAGGGCCATGGAGTCCTGAAGAGGATAGGATGCTCATCGCCTACATACGCAAATACGGCCATGGAAATTGGCGTTCTCTTCCTAAGCAAGCAGGTGAGGACCCTCTCACCCTTCTTAATTCCATTCAACATGTTATTGCCATTAACGTACTACCTGTGTTTACCCATCCCCAGGACTTATGCGGTGCGGGAAGAGTTGCAGACTGAGGTGGACCAATTACTTGAGACTTGATCTCAAACGTGGAAATTTTACTCTCCATGAAGAACAGACAATTCTTCAGCTTCACCAAATTTTAGGCAATAGGTGAGATTATACATAGTAGTCACCATGTTCCTTTTTCTGTTTAAAAATCATATTGTTAAATATTTCAGAACCAGCTTCTTTACAGAGAATCCACTTTTAATTGATTTAATAAACAATAAATGTGCAGGTGGTCGAAAATTGCGTCGTTCCTGCCGGGACGAACAGACAACGAGATTAAAAATGTATGGAACACTCGTCTCAAGAAGTGTTTGATAAATGTTACAACGTTGCCGGAGAAAATTGAGGAAAACATTTGCGATGAATCTAATTTTGTACAGGCGGAGACGGAGGCTGCTTTTGTTGAACAACGTAATTCGGAGATGGAACAGCAGCTATTTATACCCAGCTATTGCAATTCTTCCAAACCCAGTTTTCCAGCAGAGCGGAATATAGAATTCTTGGGCGTTAATTCTGTTGAGGCCGATGAGAAGAGATCAGTGGCTGATTACATAAATTCCTTAAAATTGATACTTGATATTAATGACGAAGAGCAAACTCCGGCTAATGCAAATTTCATGTTTGAGAAGAATCATTTCGACGATTCGTCTCATTTCAGTTGCATCAGTAACACACAAGAAATGGAACAGTACTAATCCTGACACCAAATATATATATTATATGTAATAAATTAAGCAATTCACTGTACCCAATCCCTCACAGTAATATCTACCTACCTTTGCTCCTACAATTGCAAACAATGCAAAATGAATGGGAACTTTTTTCTTCAAAAATATCTCTCTAAAAATGCATACTATGACTATTATATTTGAAGAAGAAAACATTATGAATTGGAAAAGTGGGTATTTTGAGCGTTGAGGTAATGCTATGAAAAACAATTTCACAACTGTGTTATAGAAATTTACCAATTAAAATATTCCATACAAAATTAATACTATTTATGAATGGCCAACCCGAACATTATTGACCAGGTGTCATATTTGAATAATTTTTCTATTCACAATATAACTACCGTCGTAATATATTAACCAGGATTGAACACACTGGTTATCTTCTAATTAAAATTTACACTACGACTGTGCCTTTTTGTTCGACTCTTTTTGTTCGACTCTTTTGTTGTTATCGATGGTATGTCTATTTATCACTTTCTTATATTAACTTTATACAAATTTATTTAGGTACTTCTCGAATTAATTTAGTTACTTCCTAAATTTAAATTATGATTTTATATGTACACGTGCCAATATATGATGAGTGAGAAAACATATAAAAAGGGACCATATAACACAAGTGCAACCAGACAATTCTTAAGAATTATATAACTAGCAAAAGCATCCAAGGAGCTTATGAGAGGCCGATAGGCATATAAAAGGAATAATAAAAATATTATATTAATAAAAAATATAATTAATATGTGATTTATCAAATGATAATGTAAATTAATATAAACAAATAACATTAATTATTATAAATTATAATTAAAATAAATAAATAGAAAGTGAATGTAAGACATGAATGTGTTGAAGTTGGACTTTGATTGGAAGATTGTGCAAAACACTAATAATATTTATATATAATAAAATGGAAAAATAAAAAATATAGGTGTAGATAAATATGATACGACATGTTACTAAGTTGGACTTAAAATTTAAATCTGTGACACACTTTAAAGATATGGTGAAAAAAACAAACTAATCTGAGAATTCTTCAAGAAGTTGATGTATTTCAAAATGTAAATGAAACAATAAACATGAGAGATGAAGTAGAGAGTAAAAAACCTGCATTTTTTCCCCATGGCTCTTGCGAGTTATTGTTTTTTCTTTTTCCTCATCTCATTCTCATTCTTAACCTCCTCATGTGCAGCCCGGGTAATGAGTCTTATCAAAGGATTCCCTAACCCTTCAATATATTATGGAAATCCAGCACAAGACTCCCTGCAAAGAGAGAGAGAGCGATGTTAGATATGTGAGGAGACTTCACTGCAACACCCCAGCCTACAAATCCCCTATGGATCTTCCATCTTCGGCGACTGGAATAGATATCTTCCACGCGGAAATTTCTCAAGATGCACTGGCTATGTCTCCCAGCGATAGAAAAATGGCATTGCCTGATTGTTCCATTGCATAAATTACATCTGGTGATTTTGTTCAATATTTAAAACATCCGAGACCCTGGCCTTCTCTTGAAATTCTAAGCGACAGGACAGGAATATGATGAAGCACAAGGACGACGACAAATATGATATGCGTTTTCAATAATTTTGACATTAGATAGGCCTATCGGCCAATTATGATTTTGAGTTGAGATCTATAACACTATAATTTTAAGGACTTAAAACAACTACAAGGAAAAGAAGAGAAGATAAGGAAAACAAAGAAACATACAAATAAAAGTATAATCAAAATTAATAATCACAAAACACCCTAAAATAATATAATATTACAATGAATAAATTATCAAATATATTCAACTCTCATAAATATATATTTTTATTATTATTTTGATTGAAAGCACTAATTTATATAGATTGTTAACATTTCTATTCATATTTCGGAGGAAATATGTTTACAATAAGAATAAGTCTATTAGCAATCACATGTGTACAATGCAATGTGAACGCCGAACGATATATGTTATTTGATTTATAGGGATAGTTATTACTTTTGTAGTTGAAGTTGATAAGGGGTGTGATTGATTTTGTAAGTGTAGGATTATAGATGAAGCATTACATTTAAAGGTATCATCGCTACATTTCAAACTTGTTACCATTTCGCTCAGTCATCTGAAACAAAGCAAATGATATTTATTTTCAGATGTAATTTGTAAAATCAGTCTACTGCAACACTTTCACTAATCTTATTAGGGGTTCATTTTCTGGACCAAACATGATTAGATAAGTTGACATTTTTTTAACCACCAAATGTAAGTAGTAGTATCCAAATAACTCATCTTTTGGATAGTGTAACAGTCAACATTGTGTGTGAACAATGACCAGAAAATGGTCATAATTGTAGCCCATGTATAGATCCTGAATGTATGTGAAAACATAAATGATTTATTGAAACTTTGTATACTGTAAATAATTATTGTGGCAGATTTAGACCTTGTACATCAATGTTTGATCGTGAATTGTAAGTTTGTAACTAAGCTATCGAGTTGTAAGACAAATTATCCACAATCACAAACCTTTGGATAATGCTAACAGACCCACTCAGAACCTACACAAAGCTCACTGTACTATGGATTTCATGCACACTAACTGCTTAGAGACGAGTATTTAAAGGGCTATTGCTCCCAATTAGAGACTAGTTTTTAAAATAGAGAAAAGTATTAAGGGCTATTGCTTCAAATAGCCAATTGAAATCAACAAAAATACAAAATTGAAAATCCCTAACTTGCGTGACAAGATTCTTCCAATTAAATACAAGAAGCATTACGGGAAAAACCTAAACCCTTGAATATTAATTTCCATCTTTAAAATGCCAGGCTATTCCATGCAGATTATATTTGCATTAGGAGGACACAATTTACTAAAGAAAAACTGTACATAACCTTATAAGTAGAACAAAAATAGTGTCCCTGTTTATTTTGGTAAAGAGTGATCCCAAGAAAATTTAATCTGTAAATAATAAACATGACTTGAACTATGCAGCGTACTATTTACAAGAAAATAACTACTACTTGTCCAAGTCATGAATTACTGCAATAGCAAAGCATTTTTTACAGCTAATTGTTGGGGATAAAAACTACTAAGAAGCACACACACTTGTACATAGCCAAAGAAACCTAGCATAAAATAATTTGGAAATGCCATAACCAAAAAGATAAATTCTTATAAGTTCTAGTTAAATTCAGCAGGAAGTGGAATACCATACCTTTGAGGATGGTAAACCTTGGGTGATAAGGGACTTTGTTCAAATGTTGGACTCAACCTACTTCGGCCATAATATGGGTAAACACTTCCAACATCATATGTAACAAAAGGGTTGAAAAAATCCCATGCATTGTTTCTTGGAGGAGAAGGAGGTGGAGGAGGATGATTTGGGCTGGATGAAGGCTTTGGAGGAGGCGAACCCATTGGGATACCAAAAGAGCCAAATCCATATATATTACACTAGATTATAGCTCTAAAAAACTATTTCAAAAAACCATATCTCTTCACGGCTAATCTAAAATCAATCTCTTTGTTTCACACCTTTTAATGCACATGGACATGGCTCTTCACATGTATGATGACATAATGAGAATCGAAGAAAATATAAATGAGAAATATATAATTGACTATGGTGCTACAAGCACTTTGTTTATAAATGTATTCTAAAGAATTGTAATCCAATTGCTATAAAGAGACTCTCAAAAATACCCAAAAGCTTGCATGAATTTGAAACTGAGCCTATTATAACTATATTCAAATCCGAATTCTCATCCAACTCGACAATGCCCGTAAACACGTTGCATTATTTTTTCTTCTTGACATGTAGATTCTTTGTGAGCAGTGTTTGTTTGGATTTTAGTGACTTAGTTAGATTTGAGGAAACTTTTAGCTAGTATCTATACCAGGGTTTCCCAGGTAGAATAGTTACCACCTATAAGTCTTCTGCAGTGCTTTGTTCTTGTCAGAACATACAGCATGTAGAAAAATCCTTCAAATTTTTGCTTTAGTGTGACTAAGGCAGCAACTTTTGACATGAGATTAGGTCAGCTGCGAACCTTGCTAAATGCTTCAAAGTGGTGGCTTCTAGTGGTAGATTCTCCTCATTTTTTCATCATGCTACTATTTTATGTTCCACCTAGTATGGAAATAAATGAAGACATCTAATAACATGTCAGGATTTGTGTTGACCGCTACTAATGTTTCTCTCATTTTACCTCTACTACTATTGGATTCTGCTTGGCCAAACAAAGTTAGTGTAAACTATCACACTTCATATGTAATTTTCAATCTAAACCCCAACATATGTATGGGCATAAACATGCATAACTCTCAATTGAAACCCTAAATGTTGAGTGGGAATAAATTTATATAATAATGAATTGGAAAAGAGGTTAAAATCCCAATTTCTGGAAAGAATTTTGAATTTTGTGTGCTAACTTGATAAAAAATGAAATTATTCCGAAGCACAAAGAACAGGTCAAGTGGGGCAATTAAACTTACCCATAATCACGCAAATGTTAAATTCATTATTAGATTGTTAGCTCTAATTTGGATGTGAATCATAATTGGTTTTTAATCATATAGAATTGCTAGTACCAACCATTACTGTATGTAAATAAAACAAACATAGATAATGAAGAGAAATATTGCCATGAAGAATTGTAATCAAAATAAATAAGATTAAAATGAGAATTATATAAACACCGAAACTATCAATGCAAAATAATAAAAGTTGTTTGGTGAGCAAATCAATAACAAAACTTAAACCAGTGTCAAACCAACCTCTGATCTTTAAGTTAAGCCCTACCAATGCTCAATACCAAAAGCACCATGAAGGAGAGACTACTTCAACCTTCAAAAACAGGGAGAAGTTCTGTGGGTTGCCAAAAATGCCCTCCTTGGAATGTTATCAATCTTGTCTTCACCTGCGCAGCCTGGCATCATGGTCCATTACATAAAATTCGCATTAAAGCTCACCATATTCATGACCAGGGAATTCATGGAGTACACCGTGATGTTGTGAAGTGTGCTGCTCCAAGGGTGTGAGTCTGACCAAGATCAAGAAATGCTGGTGGTAGGGTTGTTGCTGGTAATGGACATAGACGTCATTTTATCTGTACTCGATTTATATAGCAGAGGATCCACATCCCAATTAATTGCATCATGGACTGGGACAGTAATAACCTTAAAGTAGCCCATCTTGGCTATCAGTTCCATGGTCATTCTTGGTCTCCAACCATGCTTCACTGTAAAATCAGGTGAGACCCTGTGTTGTTTTGTTAAAGGATTAAACACTTCAGGGCTATCAAGCCCAGAATGCCAGTCTACAAAGAGAAATCGCCCTTTCTACCTCCCCTGCAGCACAGAGAGTTATCTCCGGCAAGGAAGAGGGGTCCGAGTAGTCTTATGTCCATTGCCTTGTCCACCGTAGAGGGATTCATAACCAGCAGTTAAGAGAGCAACTGAAGAAGGCAATACCATGTTAACTGTGGGATATGTAATGCGTCACAAAATGGTGATTGGTCTGAACATTAACATTTAGGGCCCTTTTTGTTGTGTTCCATGATTTGCATGCACTCTTAGCACTCATCAAAGAGGGCAAATAATGCCTAGCCAAAATCATATCCACTGAATTACAATCAAGATGGGGATTACTACTTTGTTCGTCTCCTCCCCACCAATCGTCATCATAAAGGGTTTTTGGTCTTGTCACCGAGCCACCCGAAACACAGTTGCCCCGCCAGGGCACCGCACAAAGCCACATCAGAAACATTCGGTTGCAAAGATCCCGGCTTGCTGATGCCAGACCGTAGTAATACAGCCGTCCCAGGAGCTTCGCGACGGTGGAGATACAGAAAAGATTGTGCGCAAAGCAAAACTAAAAAATTAAAAAGCAAAACAAAACGTCAAAATGGCCATCAAAATTAGCCGAGTGGCATAAATGATCGAAAAGATCTTTCTCATAGGCGAAACGTCTTCTGCATAATAAACATATATCTTGAATTAATTATTTAAAATGATAAAATAATTAAAACTAGCAATCGCATGTGTACAATGCAATGTGAACGCTGAACGGAATATGTTATTTGATTTAGAGGGATAATTATTTCTTTTGTAGTTGATGTGGATAAGGGGTATGATTGACAATTCTGATTTTCTATTAAAGCCAAAAAAATGTTGCAAAGTACATTGGAAGGGATGTTAAATAATAGTTAGTTGTGTAATAATCGAATACAAATGCAAGTGAGACATGTAAGTTTGCTAACACTCACTCTTGAGAATGTAGTGAATATGAAGTGTTGATGTCAAAGTAGATTTAAAGAACCAATATTATCTCTCCAAGAAACATAAATGAGACAAAATATGCAAGCAAATATAAACGAACCTTAAATGGCTAGGGTACATTGTAGAGTGCTTTATTATCTCAAAGAGTTTGAGAGCATCATTGTCGAACTATTTTGTGCATATCCTACAATTATGGCATTCCATGAGACCGCATCTGTTTGAGGCATTTTGCAAACAAAAATCCACTTTCCATTATACTTTGATGGATGTTCATACCTTGTGCTAAGGCTCCCATATTGGTATAGAAAGGGAGTATGCTAACAAAGGTTGTGGAGGTTGGGTTTGCACTTGTCAAATGCATTCACCTAAAATTTTTGAAGGCATTTTCAACAAACCCATTTCATGCCAATCATTTAAGTCCATGAGATCACATCTCATTGATGCATTTTATCATACAGATTCACATGCCTTGTGTATGCTAACATAATGTACAGGGGCAAAATAACATCCAGAATAACCAAAGTCCAACACTTCAATGGCAAAATAACATGTTGTATTTGTTGAGTACTATTGCACATGACAATGATGAGCTGGCGTATAAGGAGATTGCAGCAAATCCCTGACAGAATAGTATACCAAAATGATACTTGTAGCCTGTTTTCGAGACACAACTTCTTGAGCAAGAAGGGAAGAGGCAGTAAGATGAGCGCAGAAAAACATTTAATTATGCATTCATATCTCAAGTGTTGACTGCAAAGGAGCCTTCCAATTTTGAGGCAAGTGACAATAGTATGTCAGTTTATAAGGAACTATAGAAGTTTTCTTTTGAAGCAGGGAAAAAGGGTGAAACATAGATTTGAAATAAGCAACATAGCGGTGATAGTTCAAAGTATAGAATGGGATGGGTGAGGGTGTAAAGTTTGAAGGGATGGATACATTAGAAGTATTTGCATAAAGAAGGTTACTGAAGGAGTTGCATTGTTATCCACTTTCTTAGAACTGAGGATGACACATTTCAATCTGTTGTTTTGTAGTATGTCTCTTTTTTCAGGGAAAGTGTGAAGCAGTATTCGTTGCCGATGACATTGCTTGTAATTTCACTAGTCGCGTCTTTGTCTATAGACAATAGGTGGAGATCGCTAGCTTCAACACCCATGATTGACTCAACTATCTCATCAAAAGCGGTAACTGACTGGAGTTCTCCTGTTGGGTCCTTTAGATCGATCCTGAGTGCATATCTATAATCATAGTTCTGAAGTTGTATGTTGCAACTCGAACATAACCATGAACCATTACCATTCTCTTTCTCTTTTTCCTGCATTGTTTGTCACCTTTTTGAAGAGGACATGCCTTGTAAAAAAATTGTCCATGTTGATATTTGTGATTTCTACAGTAACCATGGCCCATTCATTTCTCTTAGTGTTCCCCATCTGTACGACGTACGAAATCATTGTTACAGAGGTCAAGCTTTTTGGAGGGCCCAGAAATTTACTTGTGATAGAGGGTACTGGAAGGGAGTAGTCATCAAAATCAACCCAACCATGAAGTGTATTTGTTTCTAAAATTAGAGGGTTGATGTAACATTTGGTTCTTGAAACAGTGTCAATTGAGCTTCCATTGAAACTAGAGAAGGCGGTATAGAAAGCATGTCTTCATCTTCTTTTCTTATCTCATCTAAGTGTTGTCCCCACAATGTGACACTTACACTAAATCCCGACATGTCCTTTAATTGTAGTGTTCTTCTCTTTGTTTCAGACTTGTCATGTCGACGAATTGTTGAGCATGGTGACATCGTAAGAACAATGCCAATCAAATCAATCTGTAGAACCTTCAACGCTTGTAGGTATGTCCTTGATTTTGGTGAAGTGAAAGTGATGGGAAGGTATTGTATCCTCATTTGCTATGAGTGGAGATATGGTTGAGGAAGGTTGCAGGAAAATCTCCAAAGCATTGTTCAAATGGTTGTAACATAGCTTTGCATCAACAATCCTCCCATTGGAAATTGTATATAGCTTCCCATTTTCAATTTGCTCATAGAATGCTTCCGCGGCCTCATTGAAACAAGTGATGTGGATTTTCCTTCTTCCTAATCCAAAAAATCAAACCCAAACACATAACCATCTCCCCTTGGATTGTGATATTCGTGAAGGGTTGTTTTTGCTAGGGAACGACCCTCTACGGACCACATGTGCATAGATGTATTCAATCCACTTATTTTAGTTGGTGTTCTCACAAAATATTTGTTAACTTGATTGGCACTTGCATCTGTTTGAGACAACTGACTATCTTGGAGAGCATTTGTTGGTAGTCAGGTTGGAACACCGATTATCAAACTTTTTCAACAACAACATCCATTTCAATGATAAGAACAATCTTGCAATGGAAAATAAAATCATGAAAAAACAAACATAAAGAAATTATAATTAATATAGGGAGTTTATATACATTGGTAATCGAGCAGGAGATGAAGCTTATAGTTCACTTTTGATCATTCTAACACGTGATTTGTGTAAGCACAAAATGGAGCCTTCTTTTATTGATTTGTCGGTTACATGGCTTGCAAATTTGGAGGCTAGAAGTGTTGTCTGAAAATGTATCCCATCTGAAAGGTCAACATGATGTTGGGATGCTTTATGTTAAGAATGGACCTTAGGGAGGACAAGTGCATTATCTAAAATGTGGGGTCAACAATGGAACCACCCTCAATCAATTGAAAAATGTCTTCGTGTGTCAAAGTTATTTCCATGGTAACTAAAAGATGCTCGAGATAGTCGAGTTCTACAAATTTATGGTGGAAAATGTAAACTTGTAGTGTAATCAAAGATGAAATGAAGGATGTGTTTTGGAAAGCATGCATTTGTAAGCAATGAGAACATGTAAAGTTTGCATCCTTTTTCATTTATATTTTCTAAAAAAGTGCAAACATGAAGTCTAACCCTTTAATAGAAATCGGGAAGATGTAAAGCCTTAGAAGCTTGATTAATGAGATTTGGGATCATGGGTTGTCTAACCCTTTAAATATGACCTTAATATCATTTCAAAATTTTAAATCAAAGCTCTAATTGTTATTTAATCAAAATCTAACAATGACAACTTTGTAAATATGGCCTTAATATTATTTTAAAAAGTTTAAATCGAACCTCTAGTTGTTGGGAACAAGATATGTAGATCCATTAAATAGTGATAGAAATGGTTTTAATGTGATTGTATAGTTGCGAATACATTTTGCAAATGAATGGTCGTGAGCATTGGTGCAAAAGACATTACGGTGGTGGCATGAGCTCACTCTAGAGGAAGAGACACATGAATAAACACATTGTATGTGCCATGTACATGTCGTACTATTCTCTTTGCATCCTCTATGATTGCATGTAAAAGTTATAGTTTTTGAAGAACAATAATTGATGGTATTGCTTGCACTTTGGTACAACAACAATGAAGAAGAGAGCACATCCTTTGGTGCGGTTACAAGATACGGTTTTCCTTATTTCTCTCACTAGTGGGTATCTCCTTGAATTCGTCCTCCTATTTTTTAGGGTAGGAAACTTCTGCATAAATTTTAGTGTTTCTTGCGGCACGTGGTGTCGATTTTCCTGCTAATATCTTTCTACTCTACGACCTAAGAACACAGTTTCTCGAAATACAACTAAAGAGTTGAGGCCACCAGAGAACCAATCATAAACAAAATAGCAATGAGATAGGGTATGACATTAGACCGGTCATGTACAGAAAATAGAGCATGTCCCAGAATATGCTCCTAAGTTACAGATGGACTATGGTGCTAGACCATTCATACCCAAAGTAGAGCATGTCCCTAAATATTCACCTACGCTACAGATAGAGTATGGCACCAGACTAGTGCATGTTGAAAGCTTGGATTCAGACAATCTATCTCTTGTACCCAAAATTAGATATGGAAATTCAGGGAGCTTGGTTGTCGTACAAGCCCAAGAACGGGGAAGGAGTGGTTCAACACCTGTGGTTTCTAATATGAATACCCAGGTGGTGCCAAATGTAGAGGAATTGAGGTTTTCTCTTGCAAAGACCACCAAACGCTACTGAGGACTTAAGCGTGCTCCATCCAGGTTACCCCACACTTGAGCCTTAGGGTAGTATGGGCTACGTGTCTCTGTGGATACGAGAGACCGATACTGAGTGGCGAAAGTGAAAATGACCAAGGCCCACAAGACCTAGGCTAGTGATCCAAAATCTAACAATGACAACATTTAAATATGAGCTTAATATCATTTTTAAAAGTTTAAATCGAATATCTAATTCACAAACCACTAAAGCACTAATTTTGACCTCAATTCTCCAATATTCTGGAGCTGAGAGGGATAATTTCAAAAGCAAATAATAGAAAATAGAAATATGTATATTAAGTATCCAAAATTATATACAATCACTTTTAAGGCACATGAGATCAAATGAATTTAGCCAATTGACTATGAATTTAAATGCATACCTGCAAAATTTGATTTAACGCAGGGGATTGACTGAAACTTGGAGAGCCTGAATAATGAAATTATAGTGTTAGTGACCAGTATTTAAAGGTTAATGCATGCAAAAGCTATAAAATAAAATTTAAAAATAGTAAAGTCAAAGCAACATGCAAAATCAGAAAAACAAAATTGTTAAAAATAACAAAAACAAAGGTTAATGCATGCAAAAACTATAAAATAAAATTTAAAAATAATAAAGTCAAAGCAACATGCAAAATCAAAAAGCAAAATTGTTAGAAAAACAAAAAAACAAAATTATTAAAAATAGCAAAAGCAAAATTGTTAAAAATAGCAAAACCATCAAATTTGATATAGTCCCATGAATATCTGCAAAGACCTTTCCCATAAGGGTAACGCCTTCGACGTGATTATTTTTCCTTTTAAAAAATTGTTAGAAATATAGAATTCAGTCATCTACACTATTCTAAATAACATTTTTCAACTACCACATTTTAATACTAATCATGAATACATAAATGGTCATTAATGTAAAAATTGTCTATAATATTAAATTAATAATATACATAAATTGATTGAAATATATTCTCGTATATAGTTTAATACTACTTACAAATATATAAAAAATTCTATTACGAAAATTACTTGTAATTTTAAACTAAAATAATACGAAAATTACTTTTAATTTTAAACTAATAATATAAATAAACTAACTAAAATATATACTTTAAAAGATATATCATATAGATAATTAAGAATGACATAACAAAATAAAAGAAACTTTACGTAAAGTGAAAAGAGAATAATTACAATTTATGTAGACACTTAACGTTGTCTCTTTGAATGCAACAACTTTTAAAATTGCTTTGTTTTTAAGCATAAAAGATGACATAACAAAATAAAAGAAACTTTAGGTAAAGTGAAAAGAGAATAATTACAATTTATATAGACACTTAACGTTGTCTCTTTGAATGCAACAACTTTTTAAAATTACTTTGTTTTTAGCATGGCTCTTTATGTATATATTAACTTGTTAAAAAATTATTTGTATTTATTAGCAATTGCACATGAGTTGCAAATTACTCCGAGTGGATAACAATGTTAAGTTTGTTGGAGTTGTAATTTTCAGTGAAATGTATGCTATTTTAAATTGTTTCAAGTTTTTTGTGATGGGTAGGAGAGACCAATATAGTACGACTACAACATTCGACAAAAATTACCTCCCATTTTACTCTGATGGATGTCCATACCCTGCTCCCAAACTCTTATCTTGCCACCGCCTAGAGATAAAGTAGTGTAGACTAAGACATCAAGTCATAAAATATTTTATGACTAAAATCACAAAAAAACATCTAAACTATTGTCAAAGATATGATGCAATAAAAAAAGAGAGCCATTTGCAAAAGCAACACCAGGTTAAAAAGTATCAAATGTCAGTGAAAGGAGAAGATGACACCGACGCTGATGTGTGGGATCTGATCAATTGTGTAAGGAAAATTCGTAGAATTCTTGATAACAATGAGCATCGTGGACACATGCAACGATCGATTTTATGTTTTTTGCTTTGATTTTAATGGACAGGATACTATCACTTTTATTGTTGAGATGGGACCTGTAATTCAATGTGGGAGTCATGATTGCACAACTTCATATAAAAGAGGATTGAATTGATGAAAAGTGGTTTGTTGACTGAGAAAATGAGTTTGTTAGACCTATGGAGTCACCATATGTGTTACTTTGAACTACCTCCAAAGGATGGAATATCACCAAACCCCCAAGACCTCCACACATTCTAGTGCTCCATCAAAATATGCTCACCAACTTGTCTAAAGAGCACTTTAAATGCATGCATGGAAAAATATTTATTTAAAGCAATGTTACAGTACACGTACCCCCTGAAAAACAAGACATCCTAAGACGATGGGATGAGAGGGAAATGTCCCCCACGAATATGTTGTATTAGAAAGACATATTAAGAATCAAGAGTGATATATAAATATAGAAAATTTTGAGCACAAATGCACATGGTGAATTGTCGTAACATACTATGAAAACCAACAACATGCATTAATATTAAAGGTTATATGGACATTTAACATTAGTATAGTTATATATATGTTGTTGAGTTGTTAATATGGACGTCTCCATGTGATTGTATGCACATGGTGGACTGATATATAAATATGAACTGCTATTCATAAAAGCTCTCAAATTTATCTGTATATTTTTAGTATTTATATTTATATATATAATTGTAATAGTCATCCCCTTGCTCCAATATGCTTAATGGATGCGCATACCTTGTTCTTAAGCTCCCATTTACGCACAGACAATGAGAATGTTACCAATAGTTGTAAAGTGGGATTGCATCGAAAGTGAGACAAAAATACTCTAAACGTTAATTTACGACAAATTTTACTAATCTAAGATGAATTAGCTAATTAATTAATTAATTCTAATGAATAATTAAAATTAAAGAGCTTAATTAAGTTAGAAAACCTTAAATTAATTAAATACCCCTAAAGACTAATTGTCACTTAATTAATTAAAAAACCTTAAGAATTTAAATTAGATAAAAAAACAACTTAGATCTTAAAAACTTACCCTTTATTTAAAAAATGCACCTTATTTAAAAAATATAAGTAAGATCTAATCAATAATTTAAAAGCCACTTTTAAAAAAAACTTGCCCACTATGAATAAACACCCCACTCACATTGTCTTTAAATCCCACGTAACAAATAAATACTCACCCTTAATAAAATGCACCTCTTTTTATTTTAACACGGACACCCACTTTTCATATATTAAAACCACCATTCTAATAAAATTGACCGACCTATAATAAACATGCCACTTTTTTAAAGCGACCACACTTACTTTAAAATAAAACAATCGACCTAGAAAGAAAAAAACCCCCACTTTTCAATTAAGGCCGGCGGCAATGCAAAAATGGATAAAACATTAAACAGACGGTCAAAGTGGAACGGAGAAGCCTGGAAAAGGCCGAGAGACCTGGACGAGGCACGGGACAAACGAAGCAGAAGAGATAAGCTCGGAAAGAGCAGGATAGACGGATCTGCAACGGTCCATCATCGAGAGTGAGAATTGCATCAAGAGTGAGACACATTTGTTTGACTGATTCTAAGGCCTTTACAACAAATCCGTTTTGTGCAAAACCTGCAACCATTGTTGATGATGAAACTACAATTTCTTTGAGGCATTTTGTCAAACAGTTTACACGGCTGTTGTGCACGCACATACCCTGCTAAAAGCTTGCACATTGCATGCATATCTACCTGAGCAATGACTACAACATCAGACCAAAATCCCTCTTAAAAATTCTTGTACGCGCCCATTTCCTATTTCAAACGTACCCATCTGGCGCAAGCATGGAGGAAGCTAGCAAAGATTGTGGGGTTTAGTTTCAGACATGTCCATTGCATTTGCTTTGAAGTATATGTGGGCGCCGCCCAAACCATAGATTTTCCCCCTCCAAAGACAGTGAAAACCAAAGATAAAAACAAGGAAGCCCTAATCTCAAATTCGTGCAGCTCAAAAATGGGTTTGTTTTATTGAAACCTGTAATTTTTTTCCAGAAGTAGAGGTGCCGGAAATATCTCCATGAAGAAACCCACCAGAATTTGACACATCCCAGCAAGGGCTTTTTCAAAGGTGACTCCTCCAGAGTAATAACTAGTTGCCAATTTTAAGTCTAAATTATAATTTTTGTTGATGTAATTTCTTAATTGTTGGGAATCCTCACTCATATTTATACATGCTTTATGTATATTTTAGTTAAATTATTCATAACAACCTAGTAGTGTTATCACACCTTAAGGAGGAGGCACATTACAATCACCTCATTTTGGCCATAGGACATGAATCCCATTCAAGGAACAATCCTCTATCTACAAAGTGATGATCTCTTTTTAGTAAGAAGTAGACAAACATCATAGAGTTAATTCATGGTCACTAAAGTGAATTATGGACCAAATTTAAAAATTAGTACCAATTCAAGTAGTGGTAGGGCCAAAATCCATTTTAGAAGGTCAAAAAACCTAAAAAATGACTATATGCTTTCGCAGAAAAAGACCAAGTACAATATATATGCCCTAAAAGTTTTAAGTCATTTGCTGAAATCCTGAAAACGAGTAAGTATTGACCATATTAGATTTTGAAAAACTATCTTCTAGATTATAATTGTTGGAGCTACGAGACCACTTCCATAAGGTCTTAGAGTGACCCTAATTTCTTATATTTACTAAAATAAATTTGAAGTATAAGATTTCATACTTAAACATTTCTTTTTGTAAGTATGAACCACCATAACACATATGCATGGTTATAATGCGTACGCGTTTTCACTTGTTTGAAATGCGTATGCGTTTTTATTTCTATCATAATCTTGTCCGCTTTTTGGCCCCCCAACTTCGTACACTTACCCTAAAAGGAGAGGATGAAGAACATAATGAAAAATTCAAAAATAATTCCTCTACTCAAGAGGAAAAAGAAATAACAATCAATGTGGAAGAGGGAAATAAAGTTGAGGAAAAGGTTGATAAGATTGAGGATACTAAGGTTGTACCATATAGACACCCACATCTTCATGAGAGGAAAAAATCATGGAGATATGTTAGGACACGTGAGGGAAGAAATATATATGGATATACAAGGAATTAGAGGAACAATCATTAAGGCTATACACATAATCAATGGAGAAACAATTATATGACATGGAATCACAAGAATAATTATTATGGCTATGCATGGAATTGAGGAGGAACACATATGGACCAGGATGGAATCAGATGAGTGCAATGGAATATGGAATCAGGTTTGGAGCAGCATCACCCACTAGGATTTCACATGGGTGGTGAATGATCGAGCATGGCAACAAGTGTGTAATGATTTAAAACACACTCATTATATGGCTTCTTCTTATGTTTCGAGGATGAAACATGTCAAGGAGGGAGGGAATGCTATGTACCTAGGGATATGATATTATAATGTATATGGGTTGATGGAGATGTCGACATGTGGCACACATCCCCTTAGTTAGTTATATGTTTATAATATATGGGGTCACATAGGAATTAGTTATATTGGGTAATGAGTCGGCCTACATTGGGATTAGGTGTTACCCATCCATTAAGAGTAATGTATGTCTATATAAAGGATGTGAGTATCATTATGAGGATGTCATGGATGTATGAGTTGATTATTTTACTTGGTAGAGGTATATTAGAGGTGTCCCCCTCAAAGTGGATTCCTATCTTGGGATATTGTGGAGTTACTCCTTCCTTAAGGAGCATTGTATGGTGTTGCCCTACCTTAAGGGTATTATTCTACATATATTGAATATTTGGGCATCTTGGCCCACTCATATCTATTGTGTTGTGTTATCTTATGCAAATTATTCATTTACTATATGCAAAGATATTATCACAATTCTTGTTTTCAATTAAGTGATATGATAATGAAAATAAGATTATAATTCAAAAGGGATGGAGAGATGCTTCTTTGCATTGTAAGTGGCCAAGGTTAGGGCTATAACGATCTTGAAGTCCAAGAAATAGTCAAACTAAGCTTGTTCTATTGTGTCCTATATTTTATGTATGATTTCAAGTTGTTCCTTAATGTCCTTGATCTCGGTGTCAAGGAAATGGCACACAAGCTAAACTCATGTGAGATATCAAATGCTTTCTCACGAAGGGATACTATACAATCAAAATATTGTAGATATAGGTAATGGGGTGTGATGCACCGAATCGTCATCTATAGAAGACACATCTTGTATAAAAATAGATTAGGCCAAAAATTGAAGAAATACTTTTCAAGTATGCAAATGTGGCGTTGAATGATGAAATAACAAGAATCGTGGGTGACTCAAGTATAATTTCTAGTGATTTAGA
The DNA here is from genome assembly GCA_018340775.1 of Taxus wallichiana var. yunnanensis. Taxonomy (NCBI): domain Eukaryota; kingdom Viridiplantae; phylum Streptophyta; class Pinopsida; order Cupressales; family Taxaceae; genus Taxus; species Taxus wallichiana. The sequence goes on from CM031239.1 coordinate 493,601,286, forward strand.
TAGAATAACTAGTGATTACTGTGTAAAATTTGATATATTGATAAAAGAGAGATTTTAATAGAAAGAGAGTCTTAAGATAATTGATTTGGATAATATACGATATGCTAATAAAGTGAAGATAGACAAAGATGCATATTTGATTACCTTTAATAGAAAAATGGATTGGATAGAGTTGCAAAAATGCTTACAAGATTTTGTTGAGCATATGATGGATTGAAAAAGATGTTGAGGGCAACTGTATGTTCGTGAAAATTTCGTTTGGTTCTATAACGTGAAAGAGTTTCATTCTAAACTTATGGGATCCTCAAACAAAGATTTTTCGTGTTTCTTTTATAATTGTCGGTGATTCGGTTAGAATCATTAGTGATCTGGAAAAATAGTGGATAAACCCACTTGGAATTGGTTTCAACTACTTGTAAAATAATATTTTAGGGTATAAAGGTGAGGGAAAAGGTTAGGAAGAGGTTAAGGGGTTAGGATGTTAGGATAAAAATGGGTTAGGATGGGTGGTAGATGGTTAGGGAGGTTTAGGGTGAGTAAATAGGATAGGTAAATAGTTTTTACGGGGTAAAATGTGATTTAGGATAAGTTTATGACTTAGTGATAGGATTAGATTAATATTTGAGATATGAATATGAAGGATATAGCATATTACCTAAGGTGCCGAAAACTCGATGTCTACACATACATAACATTCTTGAAGTGCTAGACAAAATAACCTTAAAATAGAAAAATTAGAAAAGTTAATGAAAAAATAGGGTAAGTGCACCAAGTTGGGGGGCCAAAAGGGGATCTTAAATGGATGCATTTTTTTGAAAAAAAAAATTCAACTTGTATGAGTTTTTGAAATAGTTACACTCAAAATTGGAAGATGTTGTAGAAATATGAATCATAGAATTTTGAGTCTAGTTTCTAAGCTACTAAATTTTATTGAAAACGGATAAGTTTAAGTGGGTCAAACAACTAAAATACCAACAGATGCTCATGTTTTTGTTAAAAAACATAATAGAGTGACTTTCGTGCCCCCACCATTTTTTGAGTACCATTTAGTATTTTTGAAAACCCTTTGGTAGAAAGATAGCTAGGAGCATCTAGTTTGGGCTCCATTTTTTTAGATTTTTTTAGCGAATATTTTTTATTTATGATTTTTCTAGTACATAAATTTTATGTTTTGAAAAATAACGGAGCTCGAACGTGCCCCCTAACTACCTCAAAAATATCAAAAATTAGAATTTTTTTAACATGTATAGAATTATGCCTAGTTTGGGCTAGTATATTTTTTTAAATTTTGATTACCCAAAAAAAGATACACCATGAAAGATAGACATCTTTACACTTCAAAAATAGCTATAAAAATGCATAGTTAGAAAATAAATAATATGGAAACCTTATATTAGTCAAAAAAATTGAAAAATTATATTTTTAGAAAGAAGAGACTCGTTACATTCTATGTCGTGGTATAATTTTTTAAAATGGATTGATTGTTTTATTTTGATTTATCATAGAGGAAGTGGCATTTTTACATTTTCTTGTAAAAACACGTTGTTTGCTATGTTTGTGTAGGTCCATGCCTCAGGGTTGGGGATCCAAACCGGATCCCAAGCCTTGAGGCATGGCTTGGGAAAAGAGAAAACGCAAAACACGTATGCGTTCTATGTAGTATAAACATTATGTATGCTTTTGACATGCTTCTATTTACATAAATAAATGTTAAAGTATAAGTTTTTCGTTTATTATTATTTATATTTTATTATTGCTTATACTTATATTATTATTATTATAATTTATTATATATTATTATTATTATTATTATTTATACTTCAAATTTATTTATGTAAATATAAGAAATTAGGTCACTCTGCACCTTATGGAATTAGTGTCACAACTCCATGTGTCATGGTTTAAGAGATAGTTTTTTAAAGTATAACCTAGTCAGTACATAGGTAATTTTTCAGGATTTTAGCATTCAACCTAAATATTTTAGCATTTAACTTCTAAAATCGAAACCCTAAACCATAGAACATAAACCTAAACACTAAAATGTAAACCTTGAGCCCTAAACCCTAAACCATAAACCTTTAACCATGATCCCTATACCCTAAAACCTAAACCCTAAACCCAAAACTTTAAACATTTATCCCTTACCCGTGAGCCCTAAACCATGAGCCGTAAGCCCTAAATCCTAAGCCATAAGCCTTAAACCCTAAACCCTAAACCATGAACCATGAACCCTAAATACTAAACCCTAAACCACACAACCGTAAAAACTAAATCCTAAACCGTAAACCACGACCCTTAAACACTAAATCCTAAACCCTAAACCCTAAGCCTTGAACCCTACATGCTTATCCCTGAGCCCTAAAATATAAACCCTAGACCATATACCCAAAGCCATAAGCCCTAAAACATAAACCCTAAACCCCCCCGATCCCTAAACCATAAACCCTAAACATTAAATCCTTAACACTCCCTGAACCTGTAAACCCTAAACCTTAAGCCCTAAATCCTTAACCTTGATTTGTAAACCCTAACCATAAACACTAAACCCTAAACCTAAACCCTAAACCTAAAACCTAAATCCTAAACCATAACCCTAAACCTTGAACCATGAACCTTGAACCCTAAACCTTAAACCCTGAACCATGAGCCCTAAACCCTAAACCCTAAACCCCAAACCATATTTCATCAATATTTCCTAGTCTTGTGCCTATAACCATCATTGAGTCTACTTATAAAACTACCTTGTTTATGAGAGGTGGGACAAGTAACTAAATGGATATGACATCTACCTTGTGCCTTGTAATGCATATATTACACATCTCTTCCAAACTTGTTTCTCCCCACATATACTTATGCTCTTGAATGTAAATTTATTCACACTCGGAAAAAAAATTCACATTTCTCATATTTCCATGTATGGTATTATGCAAGCCAAGATGACCCATTGGAAGTTGGAAAAAATAACCATCACAACAAAAAAATTAATCTTAAAGGAAATAAAAGAAACATAGAGAATATATCAATGCAGAGGTGTAGGATCATAATTGAATTTCCTGTAGTATCCTCTCCTCCGAGAGAAAGATAAAGTTCAAGTGTTCTATTGGAATGGATAGTAAATTTGATAGAACTTCCTAAAGTGTTCAAAATAAGCATAGAAACATGGGAATGGCTAAGAAAACTAAGGGGTTATCAATCACCTAGTAAATCTTTCTTGTTTAGTTCTAAATGGGAGTTACGACCTACGACTTAGTGACCTTACATTCATTGATAATTCCTTATATGATAAACCCATTAATGTTTTCAAAATCCCCTGAACAAAAAGATAGGGGTAGTCATCAATCCTAGTGAAGGGTGTGATGTGATTTCCAAGAAACTTGAAATTCATATAGATTTAGAGGTCATAACATGAATTTACAAATATTTGTATAATTATAAATCGAATCCAAGTAATAGTGTCTCCTGTACATCCAAGGATTGAGGACTATTGGGGTCTTTGGAAGGATTGGACAATCAGGAATATGACATTTCCCTCCTTCAAAATATCAACAGATGAAAAACATCAAATTTTGATGACTCTCTTTGAATGTTCTACCTACAAATTCGATGAACCCTGAAATCTATGACCTAAACCCTTAACCCTAAACCATAAGGCCTAAACCCTAAACCCTAAAACCTAAATAATAAATCCTAAACCCTAAACACTAAATACTAGACCCTAAACCCATAACCCTAAACCCTTGACTCTTAGTAGACCCTAAACCCTAAATACTAAATCCAGAGCCCCCGAGAGCTCTAACCCCCAAACCTTAAACCAGAACTTTGAACCCCGAACCTTAAGACATAAACCATGAACCATGAACCCTAATCCATAATCCCTAAACCCTAAACCCTAAACCTTAAACCTTGAACCCTACACCCTAATCCTTGAGCCATAAACACTAAACCTTAAACCCTGAGCCCTAAACCCTAAATATAGAGCCCTGATCACTAACCCCTAAACCTTAAACCTATAACTAACCCCTAAACCTTAAACCCATAACTTTGAACCCCAAACCCTGAGTCGTAAACCTTAAACCATGCACCCTAACCCCTAAACCCTAAACCCTGAGCCCTGAGCCCTAAACCGTAAACCCTAAACGTTAAGGCCTAAATGTTAAATCCTAAAGGTCCCTAAACCCTAAACCCTAAACCCGACCCATAAACCCTAAACCCTTAACCCTACGACCTAAACCCTTAACCCTAAAACCTAAACCCTAAACCTCGAGCCTTAAACCCTAAATGCTAAATCCTTTGCCCTAAACCATGAACCCTGACCTTTAAACCTTAAACCCTAACTCCTAAACCCTAAACCGTAAACCCTAAATCTTAAACCCTGAGCCCTAAACCCTAAACCCTATACCATAAAACCTAAACCCTAAACTCTAAGCCCTAAATCCTAAACCCTAAACCCTAAACCCTAAAACCTAAACCCTGACCCCTAAACCCTAAACCTTGAGCCCTAAACCCTAAACCCTAAGCCACTGAACCTTAGGCCCTAAGCCATAAGCCCTAAGCCAAAACCCTAAACTTTGAACCCTTAAACATAAACCCTCAACCCTAAACCATAAAAACTAAACCCTGAGCCCTAAACCCTAAACTCTCAACCCTAAACCCTAAACCCTCAACCTCAACCCTGATCCCTAAACCCTAAACCATGAACCCTTTGCCCTAAACCCCAGAACCCTGACCTTTAAACCTTAAACCCTAACTCTTAAACCCTAAACTGTAAACCCTAAATCCTCAACCCTAAACCTTAAACCCTAACTCCTAAACCCTAAACCCTAAACCCTAAACCTAAACCCTCAACTCTCAACCCTAAACCCTAAACCCTCAACCCTGATCCCTAAACCCTAAACCCTGAACCTTGAGCCATAAACCCTAAACCCTCAACCTTGACCCCTAAACCCTAAACCTTGAACCTTGAGCCCTAAACCCTAAACCCTAAACCCTAAACCCTAAACCATAAACCATAAACCCAAAACTCTAAATGCTAAACCATAAACCCTAAACCATGAACCCTAAGCCTTGATCCCTAAACCCTAAACCCTAAAATCTAAACTATGAGCCTTAAACACTAAACCTTAAACCCTAAAATCTAAACCTTGAGTCCTAAACCCTTAGCCCTAAACCTTAAACCCCGAGCCTAAACCCTAAACCTTAAATCATAAACCCTCACCCAAAGAAAATTCTGAAAAAGATCATTCAACGTGTTTCAGTGTGTAGGGAATAGTGTTTAAGGTGATCGATCAACTCATTTAGTTTTTATGAGAGACTACTTCCTTTGAAGGCCTAAAAAGACATTTTTTGCCATTTTTTAGTTAATTGAACACCATTCAAAACAAGCTACAATGAGCTAGTCATGTCACTGAGTTATCAAGGGCCATTATTTGTGAAGTATTAAGGCATTGTTTGTCTCCATAAGAGACATATGAGAAAAAAACATGTATGAGAATCATGAGTTTGATTCCATGAAAGGATGATTTTAGAGCTCGGAAAGGTGAGGGGATGATCTTTATATGGATCACCATGTTTCTAAGAATGAGCAATCATTTGAGTTCACTTGGTAAATAAATCATCCTTACCATATTCAAAGTCCTCTTCATGATCCATTTTTACATTACTTTTTTCTTTGCTAAATATGATATTTGCAATGTAATTTTATTTCTCTTATACCATAATTTCATGAATTTATTTTACACATTAATATTCATTGTCCCTAATGTCTCTAACCAAGGATATCCAAGAACAATATCCATACCATCCATATCTAAAGCTTAAAATTTTGAATGCAAAACATATTTATCCGTAGAAAGCTTTAAATCTTCAAAACCTTGAATCTTCTTACCATCCACTTAAGATTCCTTGATATGCTTTGCTTGAACATGTAGATATTGGGAAAAATAAACGTTGATAAAAATATGCCTACTATTAGGGTTTATAGACACAATTACCTTTTTCTTTTGAATGCATATGTGAAATTGAAATAGAGAAGATGAACTCATATCTTCTATTTTATCCTTATCTAGATCCATGTCCGGTGTTGTTGTTGTTGCTTCTTCTTCTTATTATTATTCTAATATTTCCTCTTCCTCACTACTATCATTACATTCTTCTACTTTTTTTTTTTCCCATTTGTCCATGAAAAAAGACCAATTAGACTTTTCCTTTTCTAACTCAAAAAAACCAAATTTTTGGAGGGCCACTAATCCATAATTTGAATAACCAAATATCTGATGGTTTAAATAATTTCTCCCTAAATTTTTTCCACCATTCTCTAGCATCAATAATGTCATCTCCAAAAAAAGTTACCATCCCCATGATCCACAAAACTAGGGTTTTTATGAATGACCCTTTTGATCAAAAATTATTCTAACCCTTACGGCTAGAAGTCGGAAAAAAAAGAAACCATGGAACACAAACCCTAATTTTATTTTTGAGAAATTTCTGAAAATGTAACAAAATCAGAAAATTTCCTAAAATCTCGGCCTATGGAGTAAAATATTGAAAAACAATAAAACTAAAATAAATATCTCAAACCAGATACCAAAATTCTAAAATTTTATGGGTATCACCTTGACATGTATTTACAACAACCCAAAAAAAATAGAATCTAGTTCATCATAATTCAGAGGATATATATGAAACCTTAAAATTAGGGTTTCAACCCTAAAATGGACATATCTTTTGCAAATCGGATAAAAATCTATTAAATCTAAAGGGAATATCACTTGAATTATGTATCCACTCCCCACAAAAATATCTGAAAAATTCCAAGTCGATCTCCAGATATAGGCGAATCACCAAAATTAGGGTTTCATCCCACAAATTGCCCGGATCGATGCTTTGATACCACTTGATAAGATCTTTGCATATAAAAAATGAATAATCGAAGAAGATAACACAACACAAGAGATATGGGTGGGCCAAGATGCCCAAATATTCAATATATGTAGAATAATACCCTTAAGGTAGGGAAACACCATACAATTCTCCTTAAGGAAGGAGTAACTCCACAATATCCCAAGATGGGAATCCACTTTAAGGGGGAAACCCCCAATATACCTCTACCAAGTAAAATACTCAACTCATACATCCATGACATCCTCATAATGACACTCACATCCTTTATATAAACATACATTACTCTTAATGGATAGGTAACACCTAATCCCAATGTACGCCAACTCATTACCCAATATAACTAATTCCCATGCGACCCCATATATTATAAACATATAACTAACTAAGGGGATGTGTTCCACATGTGAGCATCTCCATCAACCCATATACATTATAATGTCATATCCCTAGGTACATAGCATTCATGCGGGAGCATTTTGATATCTCACATGAGTTTAGCTTATGTGTCATTGCCTTGAAACCTGAGATCAAGGACATTAAGGAACAACTTGAAATCATACGTGAAATATAGGGCGCTTGATAGAAAAATATTGGTTCAACTATTTATTTTACTTCAAGATCGCTACATCCCTAGCCTAGGCCACCTACAATGTAGAGTAGGATCTCTCCATCCCTTTTAAATTCTAATCTTATTGTCATTATCTTATTTCATTATCATATCACTTAATTACAAACATGAGTTGACACCCTTCAAGGAATCCCTTTGGATTATGGGGATTGGCCTTTTCCAAGCAACTTGTTTAATCATTATCTAATATCTATCCTATTCAGTTATGTTTGTATGCATGTCCTCTCACTTGGTAGAACGAAGGAGCCTTCAACATTGTTTTTTATCTAATAATCTTAACATTGCATTTTTCGATGCACGTATCGGTAACCCACTATTTATTTAGAGTTTTTGGTATTTCAACATAATAGTAATAAATTGAAATTCACCATAAACATACTGGCACGCCACGGTGGGACGTTTAGTTTCTTTATTATTTAGATTTTATAACTTTTGTTTCTTTTCTTGTCAAATTATCTAACCTTTCAGCTTGGATTACTTCAATGTCTCTGTTTCAAAAACACATAAAAATTGATTACGGATACGCCCTTTTCTTTCATTCCTTCTTTTATCATTGTATTTTTCTGGCCTTTTCTCATTGAAATTGGTATTTCCTTTGGGTATTAATAATGAACCTTCTACTTGCACCAATATCACACCTCATACCGACACCAACACAAATCTGGGCCTCACGTACCTTTAGGTATATCAAGGACTCTGACCTTAAACTCACCTAAAACCAACCTTAGTTGACCTTTTCTTAGTACCCTTTCAACCATTTTTCCATTTCACACTTTTCTTAAATTAATCAAGATAATCAAATTCTTTATGTGACTTATCTTCAATTGTTTTAAAAAACATTTTTGTTTTTCTTTTTGGATTGTTTGATTAGTTTATGGTTTTAACCAACAAAAATCTCATCTTCAAAACACCAACGATATGAAAAATCCTCTTGACAATCTATGGATACTCTTGAATCCCATATTCAGGATATTCCAAACATAATAGATCGATTTTGACAACCTTTAAGGGCGGTCCGAACCCCACATTCTCCTAGGACCCGATCTGCCACATCAAAATCCAGATCCACCTAGCACGTGGGTTTTCAACATTTATTATCTCCAATATTTGCATAAATTCTAGATTCTAACTCGGTGGCCCTTAGCGCTTACCTTTCCTCCTAAGGTGTCCTTCTCGAGAAAACCATAGCTAGAACAACAACCTCTCATTATTATTATCACCTTCAATCATTCCTAACTCCTTGACCCCAAATCATGAACCTATCATCAAAAAAATTCACCCCTAATCCACTACTAGTGAATCAAGAACATCGAGTCCCTACTTCATCATCTCTTGTCATTAGTTTCAATATTAACTATATCTCATCACAAGACATGTCCAACCAACAACTATCTATGTCATCGACTCCTTTTGTATCCCATCAACCACACAAACCAACACTATGACATTTCCTTACATATCCAGGTCCCAAACCCTCCAATGTTCATCCTCCACCTCCTGCAAGCTCGGTTGTTGTTTCTCTTATGATGATCCCTCTTATTGTATCTCAAATCATCCCATCACAACAACCTACATCTTCAATCTAGAACCTAGTTTTATCCATCCCCACATCTATACCCCCTTGTTAATATGAGTTCCATCACTAGTACTCACCCCTTTCTCACAAAGCGAGGCATCCATTATCCATGTCTCATAATATAGCATCATCCCTTCTCAATATATACCATAACCATCATGACATCTTATTCACACTTCCATTCCTATCCCTTATTAACAAATTAAATCCTCACAACCCTAGTCTCTCAAAGCATCCTCACAATATCCCTTTACCATATCACTTATATCAGAAATCAAACCCACATATCTATAATCAACCTAGCTTGTCATCTTCAAACCTTCAACAACCATCCCAAAATGATCCTTTACAAGAACTTAAGAATAGTATTGTAAGCCTTAAATCTTCCATTATAGGTCCTAAAAGCACCCTTTCATATAAACAAATTTTCAACAAACCCATCCATCCATCAATACCTTTTAAGGCCTATCCCCCACACTAGGAACTCCTGAAATTAATTAAATTATATAGTAAGGAGGACCCTCAACAAAAATTAGGGTATTTCAACATGTATGTTATCTCATTTCCCATGATCAAGATATCATGTTGAGGACATTTCCTATGTCCTTGGTAAGACCCACCCTATACTAGTACAACATCTCATTATATTCACATTTATCTTTTGCACAACTTTCACAGTTGTTATTAGAGCATTTGTCCATCAATATCACTCATAGAATATTCATCACTAATATCTACGCCATTAAAAAATTTGAAAATGGATTTTTGCATATTTCATCACCATATGGTAAGGGATTATCAATCAATTATCCTTCTCTCTTCCAAAACTGAGTTAATCGAGCTATTTTCTCAATCCTGCACTAAGAACATATCATCAACTCTATAAATTCAATCCTTCCAGACATTATATGAAGCCTTTACCATATCCCGAAAACTAGAACTTTGTGCCCTTGAAGATGGTAAGTTCAAACTTAGGTCAAAGAAACCCAAACTTGAGTCTCTTTTAAAACCTTCTTGAGCAACAATAAATCTAAAGGATCATCCAACACGGTTGTTGTAAAATCCACGTCCAAAGGTCGTTCGGACTCAAAACAAACCTGACCTCAACGTAACTACACACTTATTGGGGAGTCTTATAATGCAATCTTAGACAAAATTCTAGTCAATTTTTTATTTAAAATTCCTCCCATCTCGGCTTGTTGACACGTCCATTTCTAAACCCTCATGGTATCGAGATAATGATTATTGTAAGTACCATCAAGTTTGAGGCCATGACATCAAAAGGTGTTGTTCATTCAGAAACATCCTTCAGGATCTCATTGACCAAGGTGAATTACAACTTTAAAATCCAAACATGCCTCCAAATCAAAACATGGATGTTTTTAAATATCCTTTTCCAAAGCATCCCCGCCTCTGAAGTTAACCCTAGTCTAATGCTATCAATTCTCATCATACCATTAACACTGTCAAATATATCTCACTTACACCTTTAATACCTAATGTTTCTGTGACATAAATACCCATTGAATCATCTGAATATTCCATTCTTATCACTCTGAGATCACGAGTTCTCCTACACCTATCACATCCTCTTCAGATCCACCAATTGTCTCTGTGAAAGCTCAATAGAAGAAACATGTCATAGATATTCCAAAAATCTCTTTCAAATACCATGTCACTCGACACTACATCAAAAATATCATTAATCCCACTACATAATCCACAAATCATTCATCTAGAAAAATATAAATTATACTAAAAATCATCGACAACCTTGACATGAAAAAGACATCCCTTGCCTTCCATCTTAGGACCTCATCTCTCATCTAAATTCATGATTATCATTATATAATCTAGGTATGTTCCTCAGCAAGCACCTAAACATGTTTTGTAGAATATGACCATGTTATATCAAGCCTCTAAACCATCAAACAATATACATGTCCCTTCATCCTCATTGACATCCTAGATAGCTAGTGGATACCTATAACATAGTACTATATTATCATCCTCGAAAATATTATCCAATCATCTACCATAACATTACCTCCTATTAATTTAGTTGACTCCAAAGGATGGAATCCCTCTTGGTGTAATGATGAAGTTTTTGTGCATAACATTGAACACTAGGACACCTATTGAGAATTGTAAAGCCCTTCGTGCTATGATTTTAATCCTTACTAGCAAAGGACTCCTTCCTGTAAATCCAAACCATTCGGATATAATCAAACCCAACCATCAAATCGAATCAACCCATCATATCCTTAAATCCACCCCTTCGAACTATCATCCAACACCACATCTAACAAGGGGGGCTTCTTCGATAATACCCTACTCCATCGGATAGATGTCATTCGCATAACCATAAAGGAATGTGCACAAGAATCAAAGGTCTCACATCAAAATAGGCCCAAAGTATTTATCTCCCTTGCTCCCGAATCATCTAATACATCATCTTCCAAATCCAAGTTATCAATCTTCACCACTCCACACACCTAATCTACCACATCTATAAAAATATTTTCATTAAAAAAATTCACCAAGCTCTTATAAAGATGTCTCTCTATGAGGTTTTTCAAACCTCTCCACAACAATGACAAGTAATTATTGTGTCTCTCTAATCCCAGTACCACCAAATGACCCTCGACCATTTTCCCATCTTATTGACACTCTCAAAATGTAGACCATTATCCCCTTCGACAATTCTGAAATCCCATCCTTACATCCTAAAGACCATGACTTACCACTCTTCATCACCGCCCAAATTAACGATACTCTCATCAAGATTTTTATTATTGAAAATGGTGCTAGTATCAACATCATATCATCTCATACCTTCAAATAGCTTCATCTACGACACCATCATTTCCGAGTCACCTATTGTGTTGTACGCATTTAATGACACCATTACCCCAACGTTAGGAATGGTCATTTTACCCATTAAGGCAGGTGTTAAAATCCTTCGTGAGATCTTCTATCTCATAGAAGGATAGTTCTAATACAACATATTGTTTTTACAACCTTGGATACCACGACATACGATGTATCCCATCAACAATACACCATTTTATAAAGTACGAACATGAAGGAAAAACCTTTACTATTCCCACTAACCCAAATCCTTTCAAATCATGTCACATGACCTACCGGCCAAATATTTTTATCATTCATAAGAAAAACTCGGTATTTTCTAACAAGACTTCTAATAGCTCTTCTATCCCTTTGTATAATCTACCAAATGATAGATCCTTTGAAGATGTTGTAAAATGTCTCTTACTGGGGGATTATTGCCTTTTAGCCCTTAATTCACTCCATACACCTAAAACATATGGGAAACCTTACAAACAACTTTGTGTATGAACCAAACTTTAGATATATTATCTTCTTTGGTCCTCCACATCTTAAAATTAGCCTCATTTATGGAGGGATTGATCATCCTTCCTCACACCACGACAATCAATATCATGTCAAACATTTCTCATCTGAATTTTCATTTTTATACAATCAATCCTTCACACAATGTTATCTTCATCATTGTGCCTAGAAATGATTTGGCTTGGGAATTTATGAACAATGCATACATGACTTGGTCTTTGACTCGTATTGGAAACCTCATGAGAAATTTGAGCTAGGTTTTAATAAGCCTTCCTTAGACACCTTTGTAACCACCACACTTGAGTCCATATTAGAAAAATAGCCATCCTCATCATCCTCACCTGAAAAATTTATGGACATAGACAACATCATTTCCATTCCTCCTGAATTTTTTTAATCAATACGATCACCTAAAGACCACTCCCTTATTAGACTAATGACAACACTAAGACATTTTTGCGAGTACTACCTAAAATTCTAGAGGAAGACTCCCCTACCATCAACATTATTCAATGCCACAATGACAAATCGATCTTATCCTATATAGGTCAGAGGACCCTTATCTTTAAAATAACCTACCACCTAACACATCTAAACTCTTTAATAAATCCACTATCGATGTCAACATGGGGACTTTTCAAGAACCTTGTATAGTCAAATTTGGCCGGTATTTAGATTTGAAAGAACTAAAATACTTCACCACCTTTCTTTCCAAGTGTTGTCCCCAAGATTCCCCTTTTTTGAAAGTTGAAAATTTTGAAATTTTGAGTTGGCACCCTTCAGAAGTGTTTTGGTGAAGTAAGAAATTCGAAATGATGGTGAAAATTTAGTTTCTTGGGGTCATTTTAGTAATTTTCAAGTCTATCAACATTTTTGTCCCTCATGTCCCAAAGTACCGGCGGGCCTCTTGTTTTCCGATTAGCTGATTTCCCCGCAAGTCCTTGTCCATCAAATTTTTCGACATTTTTGTCCCTCATGTCCTAAAGTACCGGCGGGCCTCCTATTCACCGATTACCCACATCGCCCACATCGGCTGAATTGGATCTTCATGGTTTCTGTGTCCATGGACCGCCCGTGCTCTTTTGGCTGCATTGCCTACATCGCCCACATCGGCCGAATCAGATTTTTGTTTCCCTCATGTCCCAATGTCCCATGGACCGTCCAGGGCCCATTTTTTCCACTTTTCCCACATTTCACCTTTTTGAGTCGGTGCAAGGTGTATTTAATGCACATTTATGATCTTCTCTCTCCTGAATGACTATTTAAAGGGGCCACCATCTATGCATTTGTCACATTTCTTTCTCGCTATCTCTTACTGCATTCTTACAATTGAGTCATTTGTTCATCTTCCTGTATCCCTTTGCATTTTTGTCACGAATATGTTCTTTGAAGGCCATTCCTCTGTGCACTATCAAAATGAAGATCAAATTTCAAGGGCACGAGCATCTGTCACCTTTGGAGACTTTTGTACCTAATATCGGAGATAACGAAGTTTTACACTTGGATTTCGATGATTTCGGGGGAAGATTAGCATGTGACAATCTTGCTCGCATGGCCCAAATGATAAATGACATTGGAATCACATGCATCTCTGGTTTTCCTATCTCTGTGCAGTGTGTCAACACCATGCTCTTCTGGGGCTCATTTCAATCTAGATACCAAGGAGGTTGTTAATGTGCATGGAGAATTGATTACAAAATTAGACGCTGTTGTCATCGCCCCGCCCTTCGTATTCTGAAATAGAAGACTCCATTGTTCTCACTCTTACTCAAGCTCAAACCCTATTTGATCAAGACAACAAGAAATACAAGGCACGAGTAGCTAAGTCATGGCTGAAGTGTCCTAAGAAGGGAGCATCCCGACTCTCCAAGGCATTGTTCAGGGTTGATTTCAATGAAGAACTATCAGATTTCATCATCTTTCTCACCCATATTATGGGAATGCCCTCTACCAATGACTTCCATTTTTGGATGTGCCCTTTTATAAACATCATCTGCGAGGGTAAGCAAAACATAAATTGGGCTGAGATTATCTATAGGAACTGACTGAACAATTGTCAAATGTTCAACAAACTAAGAATTTCTACATGAATTCTTATCTCATGTACACCTTGGCAACATCTCGGGAGTGGTTCGGCTTCACTTACATTGAGGGAAAGAAGGATGAGCCCATATACACATATTGCCCTCAGTTTACCCTCAAGGCCAGTAATCATAATTTTAGAAGGGTAAATGATGCTTTCACCATGTACATTGTGAGGCTCTTGGAGGGTGACATTTCCAAAAGGTTCTCTGATGAGGTTATGTATTTGATAGCTAAGTATGGGGCTTTCTTCATCCAGTTCTGAAAGTTCTCATACATCAGATTGGCTTGTTTTGAAAGTACACCTCTCAAGCTTCCCATGTTCTACAATGATAAAATGGCTTTGGTTGAGGTGTGCAGGCAGTTGGATAAAATTCATAGAACCTTCCGAGATAAGAAGATCATTGGTCTTCATTTCCCTATCACTTTGGGGAATTATACATGCAAGACAACTCTAGATGCCCAAAATATAGAAAGGGCTATTGCTCCTCTTACACCTTAGCAACATCTCCGGAGTGGTTCGCTTCACTTATATTGAGGGCAAGAAGGATGAACCCATTTACACATATTTCCCTTAGTTTACCCTCAAGGCCAGTAATCATAATTTTAGAAGGGTAAATGATGCTTTCACCATGTACATTGTGAGGCTCTTGGAGGGTGACATTTCCAGAAGGTTCTCTGATGAGGCTATGGCTTTGATAGCTAAGTATGGGGCTTTCTTCATCCAGTTCTAAAAGTTCTCATACATCAAGTTGGCTTGTTTTGAAAGTACACCTCTCAAGCTTCCCATGTTCTGCAATGATAAAATGGCTTTGGTTGAGGTGTGCGGCAGTTGGATAAACTTCATAGAACCTGCCGAGATAAGAAGATCATTGGTCTTCATTTCCCTATCACTTTGGGGAATTATACATGCAAGACAACTCTAGATGCCCAAAATATAGAAAGGGCTATTGCTCCTCTTACAGTTCATTTCTTCAAGCCTAGGACTTGCTTTGATCTAAAGAAATTCATTGATCAAAATATCAGAATAACTTATCATCACCGTCTTGACACTAAGGATTACTGGGCTGATTGTGCTGATGATTTTGAAGCTAGGAGGAGGCATTTTGGCAGATTGTCTCTACAAAAATCATAGACCTCAACCTCTACCAAGTACCTGAGGATCTTTAGGATGACGATGAAGATTTACAATCCTTTGAGTATGAAAGATCAATCAAGCAAACTCCTATGGAAACCACGGATTGGTATGTGAAGGAGAGAGATTATTTGAGTTAGATAATCACCCCTATCATCATTAGAACCAAGATTTGGTTTGACAGAAATCTCGTGAGTTTAGAAGGAACCAAGGTAGATCCTTTTCAAGAGAAGCTTATACACCTTAGAAGGAAGCACATACACCTAGCACTTTGAGGTACTTGAGCAAACTCCTTCTTCTACCATGAAAGAACCAGAGTATATCGGAAGAATATTAAAGAAGTTAGCGGGAACCAATCGAGGAAGAAACTTTTCTGGAGAAATAAGAATTTCCTATTGGACCAAAGAACATTATTTTTCTAAATGATGATGATGATGATGTGATGAAAGAGCAAGAAGATACCATTGAAACCACTAAAACCACTACTGAGGTGGAGAAGGAAGGATCAAGAACTAAACCTCCAAGTCTAGCAGACTCCTCTACAAAGGAAATTCTTGAGGTTCCATTCATTTCTCCACTAGAGACAACAGTGGTTCATACTCTGAGTGTCATGAGTTCACTACACTCGGATCCCTTGGTTCTTCTGTTTCCTCTTCTTCCTTTTCCTAGGTGTAGCCCCATGTTGATAGCAGGAAAAGGAGATATTCCTCCCGATTGACAAGGCATGAATTTGATGTTATAGCAGATATGCTTGGTAATACTCCTTTTCCTCCAACAAAGAAAGAAAATACTACATCGAGGTTGGTATCTAATGCTCAAGGCCAGCAGTTCCTAGAGGTTGCCAGACCCAGAGTGGATAAAGAAGAGAAAGATATTTTGATCTTTGACTTGGATATTTCCAGGATTCCAATGGGAGAATCCACAACTGAGAGTGAAGTTCATAACCTTTAGGAGACTGTCACTAAGGTTATTGAACGGGTGGAGAAAGGTAAGAAAACCATGGAGCAATTGGAAGAACAGAACCAAGTTCTTTCCAAATTTATCATATCATTGTTAACAAAGGACAAAGTTTTGGATCCAGCCCCATTGACAACTCTCCCACCTCCCCTAGTTCTCAGCCAAGATGAGGTCCAAACCATCAAAGACATCCATAAGTATTCTACTTATGGGAAGGTTATTGAATCCATGGTGGATGATATGACTGTAGTAGGTTTAAACTTCATTGAGGAAGCCTTCAAAACCAATGAGAAGGTGATCAAGCTGCAACAGAAACTCACTTCCTCAATCAAAGCTATGGACAAGGAATTGAAAGTCTAGAGTGGGTGTATTGCAGATCTCTGTCTAATGGGTCAAACCGATGAGAGCATCCTGTTGGCCAAAAATGTATTTGGTGATGTTAAGAATAACCTGCTAAGGATAAGGATCTTTAGCATTGAATGGAAAATAAAGGTTCTGGAAGAAGCACTGGGAGAATTGAGGAATGTATGGAAAAAAGGGGAGTCTTTTAAAACTTGTGTTGTATCCACCTTCAAATATATCCACTACCATTTTCAGGATGAAGTCACAGGTGTCCCCTTCTCTCTCCAAGAAATCAAGGCTCAATTTAAAGCCTTTGTCAAGGATGATCTGTTCAAGGAAGAATCAATCACCAAAGAGAAAATGAAGGATGTTTTTTCTCTCCATTCAGCTATTTCCGAGGCTAATAAAGAATATCTGGAGCATACTGAGTTTGAAAAAGACATGGAGAAATGCTTAGGCACATGGACTCACGCCACTTCTAACACAACGATTCCAAGAGGCATGGAGATAGCGGAAGCATTGAAGAGATTCAGGCACCGGATTCTCAAAATAGTGGGCCCTTTTCAGCCACAACCGGATGCCCCTACTTCCGGCTCTTGACTCTCTTCTTTCTATTTGTTAGTTCGGGTCTCCTTGTAAATTAATTAAGGACTTTATATTGTGTAATTTCCTTAATTAATATTTTGGTTAAAGAAACGGTTTCTAAATGCAACCACTTTGTAAGCTATATATTGGACTCTCTACACTATTCCAAAGGGCTAGAACTCTAATAAGTTTTGAAAGTGTAAAAGAACTTAAAGCTATCAATACAGAAGATTTCCCTTCCTATTTCCATCTGCATCGTTTTATTCTCTCTTGCATGTCTGAAATTTTGTGAATCATTATCTATTGCATTAAGAAGCTTTGCATTCTTATGGATGTTATTTCTGGAACTTTGTGTCTATGAAATTATATCTGATTGTTTAAATATGAATGATTCTATTCTATATATCACATTTTCTCAGCATTTATAAGGAACTATTTTGCTATCTATATTTCCCGGGATGCTGTTATGTTCTACCTTTTTCCTCCCTTAGTTCTTCTATTCTTTTGTATTGATCATAAATCTTTACATCAAAACACTTTCATGATATCATAGTTCCTCATCAGAGTAGATATTTTTACATTTGTAAATAGTTTTGTTGCTTGCTTTGAATAAGGGATCCTCTCCCATTAAAGAGGAGGGACTTTCATCCTCATTGTTGCTTTCACTAAAGTCATATTTTGACAACCAACACCAAGCACACTTAGGCCTTTGCATCGTCATGCAATGACATGTTAGGCATTGAACCTAACATCGTTTTCCATAACATTTTCCCAATTCCTAACGCAAATCTTGTCAATAAAAAACTACGTAGGATGCACCATCACTTAGCCCTTCTCATAAAATAAGAATTACAACGTCTTCTCTCTACTAATTTCATCTTACCCATTGATTATCCACATTGGTTTTCTAATATCGTACCTATAACCAAATTCTATGGAAAGTTGCATATATGCATAAAATTCTAAGATCTCAATCTCATTTATCCTAAAGACGACTTCCCTCTTCTTAACATCAATCAACTTATCAACCTCATGACAGACCATGAAATTTTATATCTTATGGATGGTTTTCCTTGGTATAATCAAATCTTTATCGCACTATAAGACCAACATAATACATATTTCATTATCCTTTGGGGACCTTTCTCTATTGAGTTATCCTCTTTAGTCTAAAGAATGTAGGGGCACTTATCAATGTGTCATGACTTATATCTTCCATGATCTCATCCATAAAACCATATAAGATTATGTTGATGATCTTTTAGGTAAATCTAAGCACCGAAGAGACCATCTCATCATCCTTGATATCATCTTTTCCCACCTTATTCAATACTTTCTCCACCTTAACCCAGCCAAATGCGTATTTGGT
This sequence comes from Taxus wallichiana var. yunnanensis, assembly GCA_018340775.1. Taxonomy (NCBI): domain Eukaryota; kingdom Viridiplantae; phylum Streptophyta; class Pinopsida; order Cupressales; family Taxaceae; genus Taxus; species Taxus wallichiana. The sequence goes on from CM031239.1 coordinate 493,620,235, forward strand.
TTCCTAACCAAATTTTTTAGGTTTTATCATATTTATTAGAGGTATTGAAGTAGACCCTACCAAAATCAAAGCCATCATCAAGATGCCTCCTCCTTCCAATATCAAATAACTTTATAGTCTCCAAGGTAGACTCCAATTAGTTCACTGCTTTATTTCTCATCTTTTAAACTATTGTCATTGTTTTCATCATCTCCTCTGAAAGGACATCCATTTCAAGTGGGATGACAACTATCGAAAGGCCTTTGAATAACTCAAGAAATTTTTTCTATCACTACCCGTGCTCACATCTCCATGTGAGGGGGAACCATTTTATCTATATATATCTACAACCGACCACGCCTTGGGCATTATGCTAGCACATTGAGATTATCAAGGTAGAGAGCAAGTCATCTATTACGTAATATACACTCTTCATGACTACAAAACTTGTTACACAAGTAGAGAAGTTATGGTATTCCTTGTACTTTGTGATTTCTAAGGTTCGTCACTATCTCCTCAATCATAAGACTTATTGCATCACCAGTTTCAATACTCTCAAATTCGTTCATTCTAAACAATATCATAGTGATCGCATCACTCGATGGCTCATGCTTATGACTGAATTTGACCTAGAATTCATGTCACAAATATCCATCAAGGGAAAATGCATCCCTAACCAACTCGTTGAGGCTCCCCTCCCCAATAATCAACCACCTCATGAACAATTTCCTGCGAATCTATCAACACCGTCGATCAAGAAAATGCTCCTCTCAAAATGAAACTCTTCTTTGACGATTCTAAGTGTTGGTAGGGGGACGCCTCTATCATCACCATACCTCCTTGGGGAATCCTATTCCTCTATCTTTTAAAATAAATTTTGAGTGCACCAGTAACATGGTTGAATATGAATCCCATGTCATTATGGGTCTACATACCACTATCATGTTTGGTGTTCAAATCCTTAACATTTATGGATAATCTTATCTTATCATCAATCAAATCAAAGGAACTTATTAATGTAAGAATGAAATTTTACAAAAATACAAAAACATCGTCAACTTCCTCTTAGAAGCATTTGATCGGTACACAATCCAAACAGTTCCCGTTCATCCAATAAATTTATAGACACCGTTGCTTCTTCTACATCGTTTATCCCATTATCAACTAAAGATTCCAAGTTGTTCATTATTGTGCATAGACTTGATCAACCATCGCATACCAAATAACTTCCTTATGTTAATTTTTTTGAAGCAAATCAATCAGATCTTTAATACACACAATTTTATGTCTACCTTTCCTAATCTAAAATCTCATCTGATCTATCTAAAAATACTAAAAGATCTTTTCTACAACGTGATAACTGCTATGTCATCATAGGTGATAGCCTTTAAAAACAGGGTCTTGATGGCATCTTACTTGATGCCTCAAATCTAATGAATCCACCAAATCTATCCAAGAATTCCACGAGGGCATATGTATTGGAAAATTCAACGGTTTGGTTGTTGTTAAAAGCGTCCTATGGATGGGCTATTATTGGCCTACCCTTAATCAAGAATGTTGTAAATACGTCAAGAAATGCGTCAAATGTCAACAACACTCCAACCTTACTCACACCACGAGTCAAAATCTACAACCCGCTCGGGATTTACAACCTTTCTCACAATGGGGATTTGACCTCATTGACCTCATCAACCTGTTTTATTTAGATTTTTGGTATTTCAACATAATAGCAATAAACCAAAATTCACCATAAACAATATGATCTTGAAAAGTTTCTAATGTGGTCTTAATATTCCCTCACTTGACCTTTATCCTATATTTTTTCTTTCCTAACCATTAGATAATAGATTTCATGTCAATATGGTCATAATTCAAATTTTAATTTTCTACACCCTACAAGTACCTTATCTCATCTATAATTTTTCCAAAAAAATCAAGAATAAATTTCTTATATCAAAGGCATTCAAGAAGTTTTCATATGAAATTTAGAGTAGGAAGTTGTTGAAAATTTACTATCAACATAAAAAGGTCAAAAAGTAGTGGAATTCATGATAGATACATATTACATTACATTGTCTTCCTAGGGAGAATCATTGCATTATACTTGTTCTACTACATATAAAAATAATAATGTCACAATTTTTATCGAATTTCAATTATTTTCTATTTCAATTTTTTAATTTTTCAAGTAGAAAAATGGACCCAATTATGATGTGATAATAACACCACAAATATGGTATAAAAGTGACACAAATTTGCATCACCTTTACATCACTTTTACGCCACAACCACTCTTAAATTTATAAATAAATTGGGATGGGCCAAATCAACTCCTCACATTTAAAAAAACATAAAGTGGGATGTAAAAATACCCTCCTACTTTGTTTCATTTAATTTTAATAGTGATTTGGCAAAGGGAGAAAGTGAAGGAAGAAATAAAAAAGGAAGATGAGATGAGAAATAGAATAGAAGAAAAAAAGAAAGAAAATGAAAAGAGAGAGGGAAAAGAAAAATGACAGCAAAAAGGAAGAGGATAAACAAAAAATACAACACATAAGACAACCCTCCACTAGAAGAAGAAGAGTATGTGAAAAATCCGATGTTATAGGTAAGTATATTTTCATCTAAAATGTATTAATAATTTTTGTAAACCCTTAAAAATAGAAAATAAATCTTAGGATAATGAATAGATTTTAGAAGAAATGATTAAAATGTAAATAAATTCTAAAAACCCTAGGATAAATTATGAAAACCTAGATAATATTGTGTAAACCCTTGGGTAAATTGTAAACCTTAAGAGAAATTATATAACTAGGATAGGATATATTTTAGGAGATATTGTTTAAACCCTAAAAAAATTCTAAAAACTTAGAATAAATTACAAAAATCTTAGGGTAAATTGTCAAAAATCTAAAATAAATTGTAGGAAATAAATTATTTGGATATTAAAACCAAACAATATGTTGGAAATAAATTTAAAATATATATATTTAGGGAAACCCATTGCAGGAAAAAATCCTTCAACTTTGAATAAAATTTTAAAATCATAGTTTTTCAATCAAATTCTGTTTCACCTCAAAGTATGCGTAAAATAGATAAGGTAACAGTTACGGAGGAATACATGTGGTTATGTAGACAGTATGCACACATTGTAGAAGTTGATCAGACTGAATGTGAGAGCTTCCCTTTGGCTAGGAGGAACGACTTGTATAAGAAACAAAACAAGACCACCAAATGATATTAAATAGCAAATGACGATGAAGCGCCTAGCGATTTGCTAGTTTCGGGAACCGTGGCACTTCCTAGATGGCCATCAATCCACTGCTTTTTATCAAATCAATGAAAGTAAATAAAAGAAATAAAGGTCCTATTGCTAACACTTTGATTTAGGTATCTCAAAACATTATCAACACACTAGATTAAGCAAAATATTAAAATATAAACTAATCTAACATTAGGCAAGGTATGTTTCTAGTTGGGGAAGGTCACAGAGGTATTGGGTAAAGTCACGGGGGTGTCCGATAAGGTATGGATGGAGTTTGGTGGAGTTATGGGTGATTTGGTGAAGGTTTCAAAAATACATAGTGGTGATGTCGGTCGGTGACCAATTTCAATCACAGGTGAGACCGATGACGGTTAAGGTGACCAATGTCGGTAAGGGAAATTTGGTAGTAATTAAATAAAAGTAGTTTTAAGCTTCTCTGTGATCGCACAAAGAATTAAGGGAGAGTGGTTGGGTTCATAATATTACCAGGAAGACTCATGAATGCATAGGGGTAGGTACGAAGAGTTAGAAGGTCATGGGTGGTTGGATTGATGGATTGGTAAGAAGGTGGGGATAGAGGAATACGGGAGGAAATAAAGTATAATGAAAAAGGTAATGAACCTATACCGTAAGCAAGCACAATATACTGAAAATCACGTATAATTACTTGCATTTTCTGATTTGGTTGGTGAAGGAGGACAATAGTTAATTTGTGAAGATATTTTATGGCCAGTGTCGTGAAAATACTCCCAGAGTGTTCCCATGAATATCCTAATGCCTTGGGATGAGCATCAGATATTTTCTTGGGCCTATGGTTGAGTATATCATGTCGTTTGGATGCTTTGAGAAGTCTTTGATTCGTGCTTGAATGTAATAGAACTCTCCAAACTAAAAAATGACCAACCTAAGTAAAAGGTTGCAAAGTTGTATATAAAGGAACCGATGATGGTTAGGTGATCGACGTCAATTGAGGAATAACGACATTGGTTAAGGCGGGAAAGTATAGGTTTACCAAAAATAGGAAGATCTTCCCAGATTTGGCATGCTTTCTCCTTGAGTCCACTTAGGAAAGTGGAGTTCACATGAGAGAAGGCAAGAAGAACTTAGAAAAGGTCTAATTAGGTTTAGGAAGAATTCTTAGTTAGTTAGGTCAAGTTAGTGACTCAGCACTAGGAGTTATAACTCGGTGATGACTCGGTCCTGGGGGTGATGACTCAGTCACTTTGTGAGTTAAATGCCCCTAGAATGGGTCCAAGGTGAGGTGTCTGGTGAGGTGGAGGTGTGAGGGTGAAATTAATTTAATTAAAATAATTTAATTAATTAATAATGTGAAGGTGAATATATTAATAATAATTAATAATGGGGCCATGGTGTGCTTAATTAATTAAAAGGGACCAAGGGGAGTGTGACCCAAATTTGGTGTCTAAGTTTTTCCCCTTTTGTTATGTAGCTTTGTATTGGTAAGCGGCGCTTGAAAAAAATAGGAAGTCGGTGTCCGGTATAAGCGGAGGATAGGTTTCCCCAAGTAGGGATGAAGTTGATACCCCTCAATCTAAGAATGGATGAGGTATGAAACGTAGTCGGTGAGTGGTTTGATAAATAGGCCATTGATAAAAGTGAGGGTCGAGTAGGTAATGGTATGATCATTTTGAGTAATGGGTAATGGTCATCTTGGGTAATGGGTAATGGTAATCAAACACACGTAATCATATAGATTTTGATACGGTACAGGTGGAAGAGCTTGCAAACTCTACGTTGTCAAAGGTCCATAGGTTTATCTAAACAAGGTAGAAGTGATTCGGGTATCCAAAGTATAGGATATGGTCTTGAAGCACAACTAGGTTAGGTCTAGGACGAGCATAGGTTTTGTTCCATGGCACCAAAGGTATGTTCGGGATAAACATCACAACATTAGGAAAGGTAAGGTCATCGAGGCTAAACAAAATGGGTAACAACATTGCAAGGTATAACAAGTACACAAATTCAAATGTCACAAAAGGAGGTTCGATCGGGCACGTGGTAAGGCTGAGGTATAGGTAAATAACATGTCCTTAAACACAATTAAGGAAATGTATAGGTAATTTAGGCTTGTGGGTGAGGTGTAATAAGTGTTGGTAAAGGTAATAGTTGTGTGAGAAACCATTGTTTCAAGAAAAATGGGCATAGGGTAGGTCAAATGGATATGTTGGGTGACTGACACCGATTAGAGACTAACCGATGTTGGTTTGCTAGGGCATGATATGACCGACGTTGGTCATGTCAATTTGGGGCTAAAAGGAAAAATATGATTTTTACAAATTCATTATAACCTTTCTAATTTTAGAAAATGACAGAGGAGAAGAGTAAGAGTGGAAAATGACGTGCAGTCGAGGTATTAAGTTGAGTTAGAGAGCCACGTAGCAAGTGATTGACATGCACATAGGCGGTTCCACAAGATCGATTTGATTGATTGGATTGGTTATGAGGTGAGGAGTGGATTTTGGCATGGAAGAGGCGGGAGAGGGAGGGGGTGAACCACCAACACATTCACCGGATGTTCTATCATCACCAATCCGGCACTATGATAATTCTTCACCGAACTCCTCGTCTTATGATTATTTACTAATGCACACCTTTAGTTTGGTGGATGTAATCTGGAAACAAAACAACAACATAACACAAGAATACCATCGACTATGATAAGACGGAATGATGACAAATCTAAAATATCAAAGTAAATTATAATATTAACATGAAATCATACAATTTCACCCATGAGGTACTTGGTGTTATTGACTTCACTTTCGTTTCACCAAGACTATGGGAGAAACTTTACAATTACACCTCTTAATGGCTTCTTTAACACACCTTTAAACTGATGGCTTCCTTCGCACACTTCCTACAATATTTCTCACTACTTCCTTCTATGCTAAATGAGGGGGGTAGCCTCTCTATTTATAGAACTTCCAGGCTTATCCATCTTATCTCTAAGATAGGATAAGAAATCCACTCTGACGAATCATATTCCATACCTTAACTCTTATATGTACATGTAAGCTTATCTTCTAAGATAAGATAAACCTTATCATTTTACATGGGTTCCACATTTTTAGACTTTTTACAAATAAAATACACAAAATATTTATGACCTCACTCCTTGTCCTTATTACCAATATAATATTTCTAATTCCTAATCACGTAGACCCTACTTCTCTAATTACCCAAACTTTGACATTTTAACATTACCGGACCACTTACGACAAATATTTACTTTTTACAACATTCCTATTGTACTTTGACTGTTACCGTACTCCACATTATTGGCGGCACCGTACTGACGGCGTCGTTATCTTCTATCAGACGCTACTACTAATTATACTTAACAACATCCTATTCCTAATACATACATTAATGAAATAGAAATTATGGAGGAAAATTTTAGTGTCGACATCTTCCCCCTTCCTAGCTTCTACTCCGTCCTCGGAGTAGACTATTCTGGTGCTTGGAAAATCTTCAACTTGTCGTGGTTGACCCATTTTGTAATGGGAGTGCCATCCAATTCCTCCAATCGGTACATACCATTTTCATGCACAGCTGCTATTTTGTAGGGCCCCATCCATTTTGGAAGAAATTTTCTCTGTCTTCTTTTTTTGTATCTGGAATCATATACTAGAACCAAGTCATTCACATGAAATGGAGACCACCGAGATCTTTTGATCAAAGTACTCCTTCTACTTCATTTTCTTCTTATGGCTTGTATCTTTTGCTATTTCTCTCATTTCCTCCAGCAAATGAAGATGTACCAACCTTTCTTTTACTTGAATCACTTTCATCCATCCTTTCATTTTTCATAACTCTCACAGTGGGAATATCAAACTCAATAGGAAGAACTGGATCAATGCCATAGGCCAACTGAAATGGGGAGTATCCTATTGCTGACTTTGATGTTGCCTATATGCCCACAATGCTTTGCATGAATCCTTTTATCCCATTTATGTACTGCAAGGCTGCATCTTTTGCTAGAATTTGACACAACACAAAATTTGTTTGTTCCACTTTGTCCATTTGTGCTTGGCTTGTATGTTGTTGCCTTCCCGTGCTTAATAGAAAACTTATTGACTAGGGCTTCCTTGATTGTCCAAAAGCTTCATGCACCTTATTTCTGGTTCATAAGTAACATCCTTCTTCAAGAACTGGGTTAGTGGTTTGCAATCTTTGAGAAATTCTTGATGAACCTTCTATAGTAACCCACATGGCCGAAAAATGATCTCAACTTTTTTCTATTAAGAGGAAATGGTAAATCTTTGATTTTTGAAACTTTATCGGGATCGCATGCCAATACCATCTCTGGATACAACATGCCCTAACAAAACGCCTTTAGAACATCCAAAGACACACTTTGTAGGGTTTAGTGAGGCTTGTGCTTCATCTAACCTTTGAAATGTTGTCTCCATTTGGTGCGAGTGGTCAACTTGCTCCCATAGATGTAAAAATCATCCAGAAATACTCTGATGAAGGTCCCAATGTAGGATTCGAACACCCTATTCATCAAATGCTAGAATGTTGCTGGAGCATTACACAACCCAAAAGGCATAACTCTATAAGCAAACATTCCCCAAGGAGTGGTGAACGTGGTCTTCAGCTGATCTTTCTCTACTATACAAACTTGGTTGTAGCCGTTATATCCATCAGCAAAACTATAGCACTCTTGGCCAGCTACTTTGTCCAAGATCTGATCTGAAAATGGAAGAGGGTAATGATCCTTCTTTGTTGCCTTATTGAGCTTCCTGTAATCAACACAAATGCGTAGCTTCCCATTATTTTTTATTGAGATCACAATGGGAGAAACCCATTCTGAATTCTCCACAAAAATATGAATCTGCATCAAGCAACTTATCTATTTCTTCTCTTACGAGTCTTGGAAAAATTAGGATTCATTCTATATGGCATTTACTTTATGGGCTTAGCACCATCTACTAACTCAATACAATGTTCTACCCAACTTACTTTACGGAGTTCCTTGTAATCAAAAGTGAATAGGTGTATGTACCTTCGAAAGAAGCCGGAGGTAGGATTCCTTCTCACTCTCCATCACAAAGCATCACCAATCTTTATTTGTTGAAGACGATCATTAACTTCTTCTTGAGATAATTTTATGGGGTCATGAGTTGGTGTGACTGGAAGGATATCCATGATTTGAAACATCCACTTCGCTTTCTTCATCTTTAATGTCCACTTCACTGGTACTAGAGTAATCAGAGGATGTCCAATCATCAGTTTCATCACTTGAATCCATAGGTTCTGCTTTATGATGTCGAGGGATCATGTTTATCTTCACCCTCTCTCTACCACGTCCAAGTGTCATGAAACCTTCATTCCAGTAGTTTCTTGCATGAACTCTCCTTAGCCATGGTCTTCCCAGCAGCATTGGGTACGCAACTGTACCATTTTTCATCACCTGAAAGTCTACCACACATACAACACCCATAATAGATATTGCCACATTTGAAACTACACCTTCGGTTTAGTTTTTCCCTTATTTAATGACCTTAACATGATTGTTGAAGGGCGATCAATTTTAAACCCAACATATTCATTACTGGACTCAGTCATTACATTAATTGCAGCACCTCCATCAACTACGACATCATGAATTGAAATACCATTACATAATACCTCGGCTTGTGGAGCATAGGGATCTGCCTCTGCTGCCAAGCAGGGGACCTCAACCTCCTTCCTTCTTGAGCATTGAGTCCACCTCGCAACTCCCGCCTCTTCTCGGAAGACATAGCCAAGAGTTGACCATATGTAATATTTGCGAGCCTTTTGGACGAGATCTTCCAAGATGGAGTATGGTCCTTGCCCCTGTGAAATCAGAAAATCCTGCACACCCAACTTTCTTCTCCTATGTTTCTTACTAGTTTCTTCTTTCATCTTCTTAGGATCATTTCCATCTTGATTATCTTTTTCTTTCTTTCTTTTTATTACAAACACATCTACTTCATTATTTCTGCTCTTATCTACTACATCAAAATAATTCACATGTGCTTTTCCTTTATCATTATCTCCTTTACCAGATGTAGAAGCTCTATCTAGACAATTATACTTATAATGACCCTTTTTATAACAACCATAACATACGACTTCAGAAATATTTCTTTTTGGACCTCTATCTCCTCCCTGAGAACTAAATTATTTTCCTTGAAGAAGATTAATAGTTAATTGACCCATCTTTTTTAGCAAATCTTCATACTCAGTAGATGTACTAGGAGAAATATTTGTGCTCACCGGGAGTGGTTGTGGATTCTGGACCAAAGGTGCTGGTGTAGGCTCTACTTTAACAACAATTTCTTTGGGCTCCTCTTCCATGCTTTCTTCTTGCCTTCTTGCAATCTCCTTTGCTTGTTCAATGATAGTTGGGCGGTCATACTTCACTCGTCGATCTCGACTTCATCCCAAGAATGAAGTGCTTACATAGTAGATTATCAATGCCATTCATCAACCCATCCGCTAATCCTTCCTTCCGGATCTCGGGCATCGAGCTTCCTTCTTAGCTCTAGGACACGAGCATGATAATCCATTATCTTCTCCTTCTCTCCTTGGGATAGCTTTGTGATATCGATCATGCGATCTGCATATTTACATTGTTCACCAAATTCTTCAAGAAAACTTTGATTAATAAATCCCATGAATTTTTCACATTATCACCTAGTGTTCCAAACCACCTAAGTGCTTTGAACCATCCAAAAATGTAGGAAAAATTCAGTCCATTGTTCCCTTCTTATGAGGCCATTACAAATACAAGATCGTTTAAACTCTTGAATGAAAGAAGAAGCATCTTCATTAGATTGTGCTTTGAAAAAAGCAGGAATCTTTCCCATTTTCAAAAGTAACCACCGTAAAATACCAACCCACAAGTCAATCAACAAGACTTATGTGCACAAATAATTGGAATCACTACACTAGAAAGTGACTTTACACCTTTCTACAAGAAAAATAGAAATGACCACGGTAAACTATGGTAAAACTTGACTTACTGCATGAAAAACCGACTTTCTTGTGGTAAACACTATTCACGGTAAAAGTGAAGTTACTTTGCGGTAAATACTATTCACGGTAAAAAGTGACTTTCTTGTGGCAAATACTATTCACAAAAAAATGACTTTACCATAGTACCTACTATTCACGGCAAAAATGACTTTACCATGGTAACTACTATCTTTGGTGTAGGCTCTATTTTAGCCACAATTTATTTGGGCTCCTCTTCCATGCTTTCTTCTTGCCTTCTTGCAATCTCCTTTGCTTGTTCAATAGTAGCTGGGCGGTCATACTTCACTCATTTTCTGATCTCTGGCTTCATCCCAAGAATGAAGTGCTTACAGAGGAGATTATCCACGCCATTCATCAACCCATCCGCTAGTCCTTCCTTCCTGGATCTGGGCATCGAGCTTCCTCCTTAGCTCTAGAACACGAGCATGATAATCCCTTATCTTCTCCTTCTCTCCTTGGGATAGCTTTGTGATCTCGATCATGAGATCTGCATATTTTTTTTGTTCACCAAATTCTTCAAGAAAACTTTCAGTTAATAAATCCCATGAATTTTTCACATTATCACCTAGTGTTTCAAACCACCTAAGTGTTGAACCATCCAAAAAGGTAGGAAAAATTCAGTCCATTGTTCCCTTCTTATAAGGCCATTTACAAAATACAAGATCGCTTAAACTCTTGAATGAAAGAAGAAGCATCTTCATTAGATTGAGCTGAAAAAACAGGAATCTTTCCCATTTTCAAAAGTAACCACCGTGAAATACCAACTCACAAGTACAATCAACAAGACTTATGTGTACAAATAATTGGTATCACTATACTAGAAAGTGACTTTACACCTTTCTACATTAAAATAGAAATGACCATGGTAAACTATGGTAAAACTTGACTTATCATGGTAAAAGCCGACTTTCTTTGTGGTAAACACTATTCACTTCGTAAAAAGTGAATCTCTTGCGGTAAATACTATTCACGGTAAAAGTGACTTTACTGCATGTAAATACTATTCCAGCAAATGACTTTACCATGGTAACTACTATTCATGGCAAAAATGACTTTATCATGGTAACTACTATGCACAAGTAAAAACAAGGTTACCCTCTAATTGATTTTTGACTAAGTGGGAATATCTCTCCGTAAAATCAACCAATGAGGAATGGTCCCAGAATGAACCAAAATGTCATCACCAATCCGACACTATGATAATTCTTCACCAGAACTCCTCGTCTATGATTATTTACTAATGCACATGACCTTTAGTTTGGTGGATGTAATGCGGAAACAAAACAACAACATAACACAAGAATACCATCGACTATGATAAGACGAAATGATGACAAATCTGAAATATCAAAGTAAATTATAATATTAACATGAAATCTATTATAATTTCACCCATGAGGTACTTCAGTGTTATTGACTTCACTTTCGTTTCACCAAGACTATGGGAGAAACTTTACAATTACACCTCTTAATGGCTTCTTTAACACACCTTTAAACTGATGGCTTCCTTCGCACACTTCCTACAATATTTCTCACTACTTCCTTCTATGCTAAATGAGGGGGGTAGCCTCTCTATTTATAGAACTTCCTGGCTTATCCATCTTATCTCTAAGATAGGATAAGAAATCCACTCTGACGAATCATATTCCATACCTTAACTTTTATCTGCATATAAGCTTATCTTCTAAGATAAGATAAACCTTATCATTTTACATGGGTTCCACATTTTTAGACTTTTTACAAATAAAATACACAAAATATTTATGACCTCACTCCTTGTCCTTATTACCAATATAATATTTCTAATTCCTAATCACGTAGACCCTACTTCTCTAATTACCCAAACTTTGACATTTTAACATTACCGGACCACTTACGACAAATATTTACTTTTTACAACATTCCTATTGTACTTTGACTGTTACCGTACTCCACATTATTGGCGGCACCGTAATGACGGCGTCGTTATCTTCTATCAGATGCTATTACTAATTATACTTAACAACATCCTATTCCTAATACATACATTAATGAAATAGAAATTATGGAGGAAAATTTTAGTGTCGGCAGGTTCCACTACGGAGATGGCATCGAGTAAGGATAGGGTACACTCTTGAGCTTGCATTTGATTGAAAATGTTTGGTTTGTGCGGAGTTAATTTTGGGAGGAAATTTAATTTGTAAATTATGGTTAAAAATGAATGAAATGGGTGGGTAAGAAGGTCAAATGTAGCACAAATAGGGTTGGTAATGAAGGTAGGATAGGATTTGTTGGGATAGAGTAGTGTTTAAGTTGTTTTTTTGTTAATTTTTAATAATGGGGGATGGGGTTTTAGTTTTTTCCAAATGCAGAGACCAACGTCGGTCGAGGGTTGGTCAACGTTGGTTGGGTGAGTCAGCGTTGGTGGGGGCTAAGGGTGGTGACCTGACATGGTAATTAGGGTGACGATGGTCATGGCGATCATGTATGATAGAAAATCAACACGTGCCCTTCTTCGCGCGCCCGACCTCCCAAGGTCATGCCGATAATGCCGGTGTGGAATTGAAATGGAAGTGAAAGTGATGGCGGTAATCAAGCTAATTGGGAAACCTTATGTCTTCGACAAATAATACTGGAATATGTGAATCTAAGGTAAAGAATGCTCTCCTAACCTGACGGGGTGTAATGGTACGGTTTGATATGATAGCTACTTCCTGGAGACTCCAATTGATGTCTAGTTTTGCAGAGATTTTATTGATTGGTTACGAAATAGGTGGAAAGTAACTGCGGGTGCCTCGTATGGGTTTCTAGAAAAGGTCACAGAAGTAAAGATAAGAGATGTAGTCGATTTTTAGGGACTATGGGTGATTTTATGGTCTTGTCCAGAAATTCTTAGCCTGATCGGTTTCTATGTTCAACAATGAAAGTTGTGTAATAATATCAGGTGGAAGCGGTGAAGATATGAATACCAATGTGCGTAAACTAGTGTCAATATCTAACTAATTAGTAGGCTCGTTGGGTTGCGGGACCTGTGGATCACAACTAAAGACTCATTGAGGTTGAGGCCCTCGTATGGTCATGCATGCAATCAAACCCTATTTCCATTAGCAGTCTAAAAGTCGTAGGATTGATTAGCAGCATGATATTCAGTGTATTTATCTATCCTATTTTCTCAACATATGTTGTAGGTGTGCGTAAGACTATTAAACACAAACTTGTGTCAATGTCAGTTATTAGCTCTGACCTATTGGGTTGTGGGACCAGGGATCACAACTATAATTATTTTCCTGTTGTGGACCGTTGATGGTCATGCAAGATGAATTGATTTGCTTTCAGTAAATAAACTATCTATCAAAGGAAATCTAACCTATGTTTTTGGTGTTTTCTCAATATATCGGAACAAAGCAATAAAACAAGCTAATCTATGGAAAGTAAATGTTTTTTCTTTTCTAACTTTTCGACAATGCATCTAATCTAATAAACAAATTAAATACAAAAATTAGCCGATGTAGCAAACTATTCATGCGGATGTGTGAATCTAAATCTAAAAATCTATTCTAATTCAATCAAAATCCTTCCAACCCTACCTCAGAAGTGAAGAACAAATCATAACCCTAACAGAGCTATTGTTCCCCACAGCTTCCCTGGTAATGTTGAAGAGAAAACTTCCTATTGATTTGATCTACTTGAGATTATCTAGCTAATTGGAATGAATTGTTTCTCTACTCTATTTGATATGCAATTGAAATTAACAATTCGTAATTGACAATTTGATAAAAAAGAAAATAAATACACAACTCCAACCTGGAAGAGCAAGAACCTTGACAAATCCAATAGTATCAGTATTTGTCCCCTCAATTCTTTCCTTTCTTTCTCTGAGTGTTCATGTGAGTCCAAGAGGATTGGGAATGTAAAGAACAAAAACAAGAGGATGGCACTTGAGAAATGACAGCTTGGAAGCAATCTAGATGCAATGCAAGTAGATGAGAGATAGAACAAGAGATATGAGCTTGGCTATGCAATTCCTAGCGAGATTATGGCGAGAAACACATACACAATACACAAACTTCTCAGGCCTTTTTCTTGAATATAAGCATGGAATATATAGGAATGGAGGATGGGAGATGCCTTCATGCACAAGGCAAGAAGGAGCGGTTCTAACCAATTAAATATATTTAAAAATAGGAGGAAGGAGAGCCAAGCAATCAAAGCTAATTTTAGACGATTCAGCTCACGGATGCATGCAAAATAAAAATTAAGTGAACCGTCACATGTTAAAACATGCATGAAGAATCTGGAAAAAGCAAGCAAGACCACCGCCCTATACGGGGCGGTCATGGCACTGAAGGCCAAAACAAGAACAGAAAGAGGTAGGGAGATGGAAAAATGCATGGAAAAGTTAAGTAAGGCCATCTAGGCTACAAATATACACTGCGAATGGGTTTTGGAGCTTGAACACCTTCTTGAAAGGATTTTGAATCATCATTGGGGATTCTTGTAACAGTTTTCCCGATAATGTAGCATGTGCAATTTTGGGTGCGTACAGATTGTCCTCTTAGAGAAGCATCTTAGCCATGAAAAGGCATAAAATTTAGAGTTTGAGTATGGCATTCCCAAAATGGGAAGTTAGAATCTATACCTGACATGCTTGTGTGTCGAAATCTCACCGCCCAAACTCCCGCTACCTGTAAGAGGAAAAGAAAACTCAAGTGTAGATAGATAAAATATCAAAAAATAAACACTAGATCAAAATGACAAGAGGACCTACCATTTGCATGGGGATGTAGAAATATACTTGTGCCAATGCTCCAGCACTTGTAAACACATACACTCAAAATGAGTTTAAAATTATATATATATCAAAACAAACTCATTTTTCAATTCATTTGTGCATTGTTGATTTGGTGAATTTGGAGCTTTGGACCCACGTTGACCGTTTCTAACGCGAATATAGCCAAAACAACCATTACAAGATAGTGATCATGCCTCCACGAGTGGGAGATCAACTAGTGCATTCTCGGGTTAGTTATTTCCTCTTTTGTCTTTTTGTGCCCTAGATGTTAAAATGTTGAAAAGTTCACCTAGGGGGGACATTTTCAAATTTTCTTGTTTTAAATGAGTCCTTAGGGGGGGTACCCATAGGGCATTCTTTCATTTGGTCAAAAAGGTCATTTTTTCATTTTTGAGCATTTTTAGGGTTAAGGGCATATTTTGGGAAATCGGGTTAGGACCGCCGCCCAACACAGGATGGCGGTCACAATACCGCCGCCCTATCGGGGTGGTGGTTCTAAACAAAATGTCTAAAATGTACCTTAACTTGATTTTTGTGCATTTTCAATATTTTTCTATGTTTTTGATGAGCTTATCATGTGATGTACATTACTAACTTGCTCTTTTCTCATGTTTTGGTGAATGCGAAGGAGGAATACATACGTTGGAGCAGAGAGAGAGAGTGTGTGATTGGCTCCCTAGGATTTTGGATCAGCTGACCTAGGATGAGATGGATCTTCTTTAGAGGGCTAGTATTTGGAGGATTTCACGGGTGCCCCATGTCACTCCTTCCAGTCACATTCTATGTGACTTATTTTCCTATTAGAGTGCAAACGAAAACACTTTCGATTCCTAGGCATTGAGGGTGAGTGGACCATCACCTTAGAGGATGTATACCGTATTCTTGGGCTCCCGATACTTGGTAGGAGACTGACATTGGAGACAACGGGGTCCAAGGCTATGATGATGCAGTGGGCCACATATATGGGAGATGTCATTGTCTCATCTAGCTTAAAGAAGGGAATGAAGGTTTGGTCCATTGTCACTACTCCTATTCCTATCATACGTAGAGCTATCATGGGTATCCTGTCCTCGAGACTGATCGAGACAAAGGAGGAGATACACTCTTATACTATTAGGCCCCCATCATTACACATATCAAGGGTCATGGCCGTAAGTATGCATGGGGCAGATATTCTAGGGACTACCTACCATGATTTATATAGGGTAGTCAAATTGTAGGGACAATCATTGAGCCACCCCACTCTTGTTATGAGTTGGGTTTATAAGCATTCCATCCCCTATGGTAGGGGAGTACTAGTGTCAAATCCAGGGGCTATTTGAGAAGCTAGATAGATAGGTATGTTAGTACTTAGGATGCCACATCAACCAAAGGTGGATTCCTAACTACGAAAGACATGACTGCTATACCCTACTAGGACATGTGTCAGGATATGGGGAGTGGAGGTGACCACCATAGTGGTGTGCTCTTTGACATATCAGCTGGTTGATAGAGCAGGAGAATTGAGGTACACCCATTTGATTGGGTCACCCAAGAAATGCACCTTCCATACATTTATGTGCTCCCTCTTGTCGCTCCAATTTATATGACTATTAAGGAGGCTTGGAGGGGTCCTAGAGGGGATCCCGGTTGGATAGTGGTTACTCTTGACGTGCCTATTGCAGTTAGGCATGTGGTCCGGCTCGACGGGAAGTTGGTGCCCCTCGAGCACCTTTACTTAGGATTGTGGCTGCTCCTGCTCATAGTGGGGAGGAGGATGAGCCGATTGATTTGGACTCCGACTCTGAGGAGGATACAAGAGATGATACGGAGGGGGAGTTTGTCGGAGGATACTAGTGAGGAGGATGAGGGGGCAAGACCTTCGGAGGGAGCGAAGAGTGACCCTGAGTGGCATGAAACTCAAGAGATCATTAGAGCAGAGCATGAGGAGATGATCACAGAGAGAGAGACACTAGTCTTCGAGGAGACGCTTGAAGAGGACAATGAGTCTGTGATTGGACAACGTCGCACCTATGGATTCGGTGAGGCTCCGTAGCCACTAGCAGCACCTCTACAGTGAGCCACTAACCCCACATGGATGCCCTGGAGACCTAAGTATGTTTAATACTCCTTTCTTGATTTTGTCTATTGATTTTTGTATGTTAGCTTAACATTCTCCTTTTGATTTGTGTTCTGTGATTTTCTAGCTCATTATATCTCTCTTTTTTTGTTCTTTTCTACGCACACAAGTGGTGAGAACTCATTCGTCAGGTGTGCATGGACACCCTATTGATCCCCTCGGGAAGACCCGAGCCGAGTTGATTGCAGATTTAGGACAGCCCTTAGCCATCGATTGACATAACAACGTGTTCACTTCGTCTGGGAGGGTGGCGGAGATAGTGACCTCCCTTCATACCCAAGTAGCTAGATACAAGACTGTTGAGTGCACCGATGAGGTGGAGCCACTCTCACAATGAGGCTATGGGAAGTGGGCACCACCGTGATCACTCACATAATTCAGTCCATTCTCGGTCTTTGTCGTAGCCGTAGTAGGATCCCTACTTGCGGTCGTGCACCATCCAAGGGATCCCACAGGGATTGACAAGCCATTGGGCCTTTATTATTTTGAGACCATTTTTTCTCATATGATTCTTTTATGTGTCTTTCAGTCTCATTGTGATAATTTTGAACATGCCTAGTACATGATGGCATTGTATACAAACTTGATCTACTATGATATATATAAAGACTTATTTTTGGTTTAGTTTTCCATTGTATCTGAGTTGACTCTCTTTTGGCTTATCTCTCATGTGTACTCTAGATGTTTAGAAATTCCACTTTTCAATGCTTTTAGAATGTATGCAATGGATATGAATGATAACAGAATGATTTATTTTCTTTGTATTTTATGATGCTTGATATATGATGATGTAAACACAATGTGACCTTAAACTTAGTTTCTTTTACAATCTTTGGTACTTCATATGGTCTTGACAAAACATATGACAAAATGATATGATAAATAAATGTACTTGTCCCACTCCTAACCCCACACAACTAGTAAGATGCAAGGGCTCAACACCAAGAGTTAGAAAGGGCACAAGTTATGAAAAATTGTTGAATGGTAGTGATGAGAGAAAGACAGAGGTTTGGCAGAACCAAATTGAGATGCTACAACCTTACCCTACTCAAGCTACCTCATAGTTTAGAATGTGAATTACTTTCCATTTTATCTAGACTTGGATCCATAGATGGCCACTTGGTTGAAAAAATCTGGTTTTGGGGTTTTAAACTCTCTTGGAATTTTGGACATCTAACTCACTTTGTTTTTGACTTATGATTTCACAATATTTGACTAGGTTGTTTCTAACTTTCAAGTTTATCAAAGAGACCCCCCACGCCTTGCCCCATACTACCAATAGGAAGTGTGGGCTCATCACCATGGACAAGGCACAAACGAGTAAGGGCATTTCCCTCCTTTCCTAACCCTACGTCACTAGTAAGAGACGCAAGCTCAACACCGAAGGTTGGTAGGGCAAAGAAATGTGTAAAAATAAAATTTTCTGGATTTGCATTTGACTTAATTATTTGAGAAAAATCTTTAAAATGTTCTTATTTCCAAGGAGATGTATATGGGATAGATGTGACACCATGAAGCTTCTAGAACAGACCATGGGCAAAGACACCTAACCTAGGAAGAGACCAAAAGTAGAACCAAGTATGCAGACCTTGGTATGGTTACCGTCAAAACTTTGTCTTATCTTGTTTGGATTGATAAATGATTCAGAAATAATTGATGATACTATGAAGGTTTGAAGAGACGTGATTTGAATTTTTTGTCAATGTTTTCAAAGTTTTTAAGAATTGCTATAAGAATAAGCTCCTTGATCAAAAATTTTACAAAATGAATAAACAGATGGAAATGTAATGCGAGATGCAATAATGTACATATGAAAATGCTGATGGATCATACGTAGTGTCTCTTTAGGTGAAGAGATTTTATGGATTCTCTAAACTCCTCACCTTCTAGTGTACACAAGTGAAATGCCCCATTTTTATAGTCTTCTACTACTCGATATGGACCAACCCACCTAGGTCTTAATTTCCTTCCCTCGCCAGTATTTTTTTCTATCTAGCTATCGAGTCTTAATACCAAGCCATCCTATCAATGTGAACATTGTGATGTTATTCAACATTTAGTCTAGCCTCATCGAGAATTTATAACTAGGAGATTTGTGCTTCTTGATAGCCCTCCTCCCCTAGGATCCCCTATAGTGAAATATGGAGACTAGGTATTTCAATTTCAAGTGGCAGAACCACCTCAACACCAAACACTAAAGAAAAGGGGGTTTCCCCCATTGGTGTTCTAATCGACGTTCAATAGGCCCACAAGGCCGGAAAAAGCTTTAGGGGCCAATCTCGTTTATTGTCCTTAGCGTTTTGAGAAGGATGGCCTTTAACATCTTATTTGTAGCCTCATCTTGTCCATTAGCTTGAGGATAGTAGAGAGAATATGTGTGATGACTTATTTTCAACTTTGTACATAACTCAGTACCTCATCATTTTTCAAAGACATGCCATTATCAGAAATAATGACTTGTGGCACATCATACCTACAAATGATTTGGTTTAGGATGAACTTAGCGATTACAGAGCTAGGTACGGTGGTAAGGGGCATGGATTCTACCCACTTGGTAAAGTATTATGTGGTCGTGATTATGAAGTTATGGCCATGCATTGATGAAGGAGAGAAATTCCCTATCAAATCCAGGCCCCATGTGGAATAGGGCCATGGGGTTGTGATTGGTTACATGGCTTGTGCTGGTATGTGGATCTCGTGGGAGAACTCTTGACATTTGTGACATATGTGCACAAACTCTACTACGTCATGTTCTAGAGTGTGTTAGAAATATCCCATCCGATGTATCTTCTAGGAAGTGGCGTGGTCGCCAAAGTGACCTCCACCTACCTCGATATGTGACTCATAAAGAATCTTTTCAGATTCTTTGACATCAACACATCTCAAAGAAATTTTTCAAAGGGTCATGGTAGAGCAGCTGCTCCAAAATAATGTACTTATTTTTAATGACACGTAATCACCTTCTTTGTTGTGATGTTTCCCCCTCTCGGGTATGTATGATCCATAATGAAGTTGAAAATGTCGATGTACCAAGGACATGTATATATTACAGTCCGGTTTTGATAAAGTACACGCACTCATCAGGAAATTATAAATCTACTAAATCACTTCCATCTAATGGATTGTCATCCAACCAGTCTACAATGAGCTATCCCTTAATGGATTTATGATTTACAAATGTTAGTTCAAACTCGCCCATTAATGTTATGAAACACCCAGACTTTTTAGATAAAGATCCTTACATGAGGAATGTTCGCAAGTGGTTTGTCTTAACAATAACCCTTGTTTCTTGATTGAGCATATAATGCCTTAAATGATTTGTTGCAAAAACTATGGCAAGGCATTCCTTTTCTACCTATGTGTAGCGTGTCTCATAATCAAGTAACGTTCAACTAATGAAGTAAACTACACGTTCCCATTTATCGTCATCCTCTTGAGCCAACATGCAGGCTAGCAAAACATCTATAGCTCGTGAATACAAGATCAAAGGGTGATCTGATCTAGGTGGCATTAGCATGGGAGGGGACAACAGAATCATTTAACTGCCTCAAAGGCCTCATTACATTCTTCCATCCAATCAATGTTATAATCCTTTTTCAACAAAGTTTTGATTGGATGAAAACAAAGTTCAAGTCGTGATGAACCTTCAAATTACACCGAGTTTACCAAGAAAATATCTAATAACAGACTCTGTCCGATGGTGGAACCATTTCTAATACAATACGATTTTGGCCAGTTAACAACAATTCCTTGTGAAGATATAATATAACCCAGAAGCTTGCCTCCTCTTATGCCAAATACACATTTCTCTAGATTTAATGTGATGTCATACTCAATTAAGCGTGAAAGGATGATGCAAAGCACCTCTGGGTGATCGCAGCGCTTCTGGCCTTGGCTAATAGGTCATCTACGCAGGATTCCACAATCTTATGAATAAGATCATGGAATATGTAGGTCATTGCTCATTGGTATGTAGTGCCAACATTCTTAAGACCGAATGGCATGACAACATAACAATAGGTTCCCTAAGGAGTTATAAACATAGTTTTAGCTTGATCCTCTTTAAAGATTTTGATTTGATTATATCCCGAAAACCCATCCATGAGAGAGAAAACTCGAACCCAAGTGTCGCGTCAACAATAATGTCAATGGATGGTAACATAAAATATTCTTTGGGATAAGCCTTGTTAATGTCCCGAAATTCTATGCAAATACGGATCTTTCCATTCTTTTTTAGGATGGGGACGATATTAGATACCCATTGTGAATAATCAACTGGCTTAATGAATCCTACCTGGAGAAGTTTCATTACCTCTTCTTTTACCATAAGGGCAACCTTTGGCTTCATGGGCCTTGACTTCTTCTTAATTGGTTTAGCATCGGCTTGGTGATGAGATTGTGTAGTGTGATGTGTGGTGCAATTCCGTCATTTCCTTATAGCTGACGTAAATTCTTTTTGATGTTCCTTGAGGATTTGGGTATGTATTTCCACTTCCTTTGGAGTTAAGGAGGACCCCAGTTTTAAGATCTTTGGTTCCTCCTTCGTTCCAATGTTTATATCAATTGTTCCTTCAATTAAGGAGGCATTGCCTTCCTCAAATTTTGGTGGGGCTAGAGGAAACTCCAAGTCCCCTTCTTCTTCTACCTTATAAATCTCAAGATCCTTTCCTGAGAGGAATCAATCATGGGATTCCCAAAATAAGAAGAGGAACATGGGATTAGGGAGAGGTATATCTCATGATAATTAAGATGTAGTTCTACTAAATCATTTAAATAACTTAAAGTCAATTCATCACTATTCACGTGCTCTGAACTATCAAGTTGACTCTCGATTTCCACGTATTTCAACATTGGGGTCATTGGTGCTTTATGAATCAAGGGTTCGGTGTGAACTAAAACCATGAATTTGGTATCTTTTAGGTCACTACTTGGGGTAAAGCATAAAGCAGAAGTTTCTATAGAATCTATAAGAAGGTTTTGTTCATGTGGAACTACTTCTTTGTCGACCTAACACTTGTTGTTTTGTAAAGTTATAGATGCTCAGCTCTAGTCTCATATACTTCAGATATCTAATTTGCGACTAGTTGTGAGTCACCCAACACCCTAATATTGAGGATGGCCATTCTCTTAGCTACAATGAGACCTAATAGGAGAGCCTCGTATTCAGACCCATTGTTTGTGCATTTTAAATTCGACTTTAAAGCAAAGGTATAATCCTTCCTTTGGGCGAAGTAAGGACCGCACCTACCCCAACACCAAAACGACACTTGGCTCCATCAAAATGGAGAGTCCAACAACTACTCAAAAAGATGGACGTTGAGTCATCCTTTATACCTTCCCCCTTTACCTTAGTTACCTCAACCATGTAAACCTCATATGCTGGAAGGGAACCGAGTCCCAAGGCATGTCCCATACCCATAGAATCAAAGGGGAGGAGAAAAGGAAAATCCTTCTCTAATAGCTTGACAATATTTGTTGTGGTTCCTAATGACACTTGTCTCTATAATAACGTTTTCATCCTTGACCGTTGGAATGCCTTCGATCAAACCCATGACTTCTAAATCTGTTGTAGGAACTAGATTTCCTTTTGGAACCACGCTTGCATGTTTGTTTAACTGATTCACGGGAAGCTCGAATTTAGAGTGGACCGTTGGACTTTTCTTTAAGCTGGCCAAATGTATATCAAAGGGTTTTGGATCACCTTGTGCCACAAAGACTTTCCCTAAATGCAAGAATCTGACCTCCTGGAATAGAATGGAGGGGATTTCCTTCATGTGGTGGATCCAAGGATGACCAAGGATCATATTATAGTTGGTTTCTTGGTCTATAATATAAAACTCAATGAGTACCATCTTGGGCCCAAGAGTAATCGGTAATACTATGGTTTCGATTGAGGTTTCCTTGAGGCTATCATAGCCCCTCAGTGTGTTTCATGTCGAGGAGAAATTGGTCTCCCCATACCCTAACTTCTGAAGAAAAGAGAAGGGGACTATGTTAATTGTTTCCCCATCATCGATCATTGCATGTTTTACATAGTTATCAGAATCCAAACTTGCGAATCAAAGCCGTGTCACCCCTACGAGCTATCTCAACATCTATGTGCATCTTACTGATGTCAAACATGAACCCAATATCTCTCTCAGGATGCCCTAGAGGACTAATGTCGAAGTCTATGTGATTTATCTATGCCTCTGGTGGAGGGGTAATGTTAATCAAATGGCCGAGACCTAGCACTTCTAACAGAGTGGCTCGATGAGTAGGGGAATTATTCAATAGATCCAAGAAGGAAATGTGTGAAAAGGTCTTGGTTAGATCATAATTCCCTACTAGCTTACTTAGTGCATCATGAGAATTTTCTAACATAACCAGATAAATTGGGATTGGCTACGAAGAATAATCCTTGGTTCTTGTAGCAGCGTTAATTTGGGGTTCGATGTCTAACTCTACCAATCCCACAATCTTTGTTTGCTGTGACCATCCAAAGGAGGTGCCACCTATGGGTTTGACGAAGTTGAGGCTTCATGATCATGAGTCCCTATTACAATACCTTTATTTGAACTATTGGGATCTAATCTACATCCTTTAGACGCGTGGGGAGAGGATCATTGAAGATCCCTAACAGTGTGTTCTGCGGAGACACTGGTCCCATGTAGGCATTTTGACTGGGTGTAGTTGGGTTTTCCAAAAACATGTCAACAAATAACTATCTTTGGTCTTCTGTCAAACTCTGCAAAACTTATTACAATCATGGAAAGTTCTTGCATCATGCCTGCGAACCCTATGGAAACCACAGTATAAGTCAGGATCGTAATCCCAAGGCCTTTGGTTTGTTCCTTGTTGTGGTCCGATACTACGGTCATTTTTCAGTTGTTGATTGTTATAATTAACATTTTAGAACCTGTTAGCATATGGATTTGCACGCATGCAAATGACATGCAACAATGTGGGAACAAAGTCCCTCCTCAATGAAGGTGAGGCTACCTTTATTGAAAACCAAAACTATATTTACATATGTACATTCAAAATTATATGTGGGGGGTGTTTTGGAACATTAATGGAAAGAAAATTGAATGATGGAGATGAAATGAAATGGAGGAAAAGAGTGGAATGGAATGAGTTGAACGAACATGCAAGAGTTAATTAAAAAAAAGCCTAATATTGCACCAAGAGGAAAGATGAATAACTAACACAAATAAAATGGAGTTTAAGTTAGCTAAACAAGAATGTGTAAAAGGGAACACACATGAGCAAGTAGATAATCAAAGCTTGATCATTGTGAACTAGAACAACAGATTAATAACGTTGACAATAAGATCAAAGACAATATTTACATGCAAGATTCAAACATGAACATCTAATGAACATAAGTGTTATCACCGAATCACAACACCCTTATGGGTACACAAGTGAATATACTTGATCTCATGGTGTGATTAGATAACATGAGTACTATCTCCAAGTTGTGGGACTTGCTACTTGAGATAGACCTCTAGAGGAAGTTGGCTCTTGCTCTAAACTAAACTTAATTAAAAATTAGAAAATTTTGAAAAGTATTACTTTGCGTGGTTCATTGGACTCCTTGCGATCGCCTTATTTTTGTGATCGCTTTCGGTCTTCGTTTCGATTTTCGAAAAGCAAGAACTCTTCCCGTGCTATAAAACGCATTAAAATACATTAAAATAATTAATTAATATTTAATTAATTAATTGCTCCTTGTTTGATTAAATTAATCACTTAAGGAGTATTTAATTAAATAAATATAAATGAAGGTTCATCCGACAAGTTTTAGTGCCGGGGAAGTTAGCTTTTGTTTCCAACTGCCGGGTTGGCATCCCAAACCCGGATTTCCACTTTCCTGGCAATTTCCTTCAAATTTCCCGCACGTGGGTTTTCCTCTGCCAATTGCCAAATCATGGATTGGCAAACGGGCATAAAATTCCCCAATTTCCCACATGGGGAAATTGGACGGGGATTGCCAACCCATTTTGCCATTCCCGTTGGCAATTGCCCGTTACTTTTCCCATTTCCCCTGGCACTTAAGCCACTACCCGGGATGAGAGGAAGTTGAATTAATCCTCGTAACTTCCTCCATCAAACCCGGTGGAAAAAGTCAGAAGCTTCTTTTTCTTCAGAAAGACATAATATTTTGTTAACATTATGCAAGAGAAACCCACGCCATTGTGATAAAAAAAAAAAAAAACAAATTAATCACGCCTAAAAGGAAAAGAAAGACAAAGAAAAGGCAAATACATGCGCATTGGACAATACAGGAAAAGACGCAAAAAGAGAAGGAATAAGCATTTTTTTCAAAAAAAAAGAAGAAAAATAGTCCATACCAAGAACACACGAAATAAAGGAAAGAGAACTAGAACAGTTTTTAAAAGACTCAGAAATTGACAAAAAGCCACGCATTGGCTGAAGCAGAGAATAGTTTCTAAAAAACCCACGCATGCACGGAAAGAAACATTTGTTTTGTTTTGGAGGAAGAAAACAAATTTCTTAAAACTCCACACGCACCAGCCAACAAACAAAAACATATGCTTGCCATACATCTGTTGCAGCATTTGATGGAGCGCAGCCAAGCATTCGTGAGTTGGGGCAAAGTTTAGGAGCATACTAAAGTAATCAAGGTGCGAGTGCGCTTTGGCAGAAAGGCATTAGGCGTTTGACGGCAGCGAAGCTGTGAAGCAGTTTTGAATAAGCAAAGTGAGTTTAGAAGCATAATAGAAAGTGCAAGTATAGAAAGCAGGAAGCATACGAACATGCATGCGTGACCCATACTCTGGAGAACATCATCGATTGATCCTGCGCCCATATCTTTCTTACTTTTGTTTGCATTATTATAGGTTTTCCTGTAGTTTTTAAAAATAAATAAATAAATAAAAAACGCGACCCAACCGAACCGTGGGCAAGTATGTTTTAAAAAATGAATTGTTTTTGCGACTTGTTATATTCTGCATTTTCATCGGCCTTCAGAAAGAATGCATAATATTGCATATGGATGGATCTGGGGCCCTGATAAAGCTTACAGCTTAATTGCTAAAGGCTGCAACAAATGAAGGTCACGAATAGCAAAAACTCTGATACATAGCAAGCTGCGTGTTGGGTGAAGGAAAAAGATACAGTCCAAAAGAAGACAAAAGAAAGAATTCATTCCCACGCTGGTCCAAAGTTTTAGTTCCACATAGCCAGAGGTAAAATACATCAAGCCAAAGCCCACACAATACAAGAAAACCACGCATTCTTTTGGAGGAGACGCCCAAAAGAAGGAAGACAAAGCAATAGACAACCAGAGAATAAATTTGTTTTATTTGCCTAAAGCCAGAAGAAACGCCGAAGAAAGGAAACTCCATTCACGTAAATATTAAGATCGGGGGATTTTAATTGTTATTGTCGAGTTAGAATTCGAGCTTGGTCTCGATTTGTTTTTATTAACATACTAAAAGTTGTAATTCGAGACAATTATTATTATCATTTTTAAAATAATAATAATAATAATAATATATAACGGGAATATTTTTCTTACATCGACGGGGTGTTGGAGACTGAGACCCAGCCCCATTTGCATTGTTTGGCGTGCCTGAGTCACCTTTTGATTAAATTCATAATGGCCGAAAGATCCAAATCTGCAGGGAGATCGAGGAAGCCAGTGGAAAGATCTAATAAATCTGCCCTGAAATATGAATTCCAAGGAATTATTCCTCCCAGCTCCATTAAGTCGGCGTATGACAACATCACCGATACAAATCTGGGTCACATCAACGTGCAACAGTTTTGCGAGCGAGTGAAAACTGAAGGCAAAACCATTTTCTCTGATAGGCTTTACCACAGTGGCCTACCTCAAGCAGCAGCATTCCCTGTCTCGGTGCAGTGTCCGGAATTGGTGATTGCTTGTGCAGAGCATTACGATCCTGAGAGACGAGGAATTTATAAAGACAACCGCGAACCTTTCCTCTTAATCACACCTGAACACATTGAGGAGTTGCTCGGGATACCTGACTTTCCTGAGAATGCAGATATCACTCGCCAGTCTGCGCAAGATTTCTGGGACGAAGAACCCCTAAGATGGAGCAAAATGGTTAACAACAATTGGCTGGTAACCAAGAGACCTCGGATTGACAGGCTCCCCAAAGAACTGTACCGCATTGAGTTCGTGGAAGAGATTGGAGACATGATCACTCTCCTAAGTCGAGTTTTTGGTTTACCTTCTGCAAGGGTCTTCCACCCATGGATGTACCAGTTTATCTGTATCATCCTAGCCAAGAAGGAGTTTGTGGACTGGGCCACCATCATCAGCAACACCATTCACAAGCAATTGATAGAAGTCAAAATGACTGGATGCTTCTACATGACCTCATATCTGACCTATGCAGTAGCACGAAGAAAGCTATTTTCGGGACTTGAAACGAGAGGAGTCCTGGGGTCATCAAACAACGTTTTTCACTATTACCCTCAGCTCAGCTTCAAAAATAGTTCTCACCATTTTAGAAGAGTCAACGATGCATTCACCTTCCGCGTGATCCGGAACTTGAATCGAAATACCGAGGAAAGGTTTTCCAAAGAAGCCATGAGTGTCATTTCCCAATGGGGAACCTGGTTTATACAATTTTCATCTTTTTCCTACATTCGCGTGAGTGGCTTTGCTGGGACCCCATGGAAACTTCCCAAGTACGTCAGTGATAAGTGGGCGTTAATGGAGCTGGCGCGACAATTGTTCCAAGTTCACTGCTTACTTAGTGACAAGCACCGCCCAGGAATTCATTTCCCGATCCAAATCGGGGAATACCAATGCCCAAACTTATTCAGTGCACAACTAATGGAAAAGGAGTTTGCTCTCATAACCATCCATCCATATGTGAAGAGAGCCCAGTTCGATATCAATGGTTATATGCAAACGATTATGGGAGCGAAGTATCAACATAATCCTACCATGGAGGATTTCTGGGCCGCTTGCTCGGATGAACATGAGGTAAGGAGACGGGAGTACTCTCGCCTAACACTTGCTCAGATCAAGGCCTTCCACATCCGGAGTC
This sequence comes from Taxus wallichiana var. yunnanensis, assembly GCA_018340775.1. Classification (NCBI taxonomy): domain Eukaryota; kingdom Viridiplantae; phylum Streptophyta; class Pinopsida; order Cupressales; family Taxaceae; genus Taxus; species Taxus wallichiana. The sequence continues at coordinate 493,648,431 of CM031239.1, forward strand.
CTCCCGATTCATTCATAACCGATGATGAGGATGTCGCGATCCCTCGTATGATGCCATTGCCTTCACACCGTTGCCTCGAATCGACTGGACCAAAAGAGATGAATTTTCTCTCGATGGCAAGAACCAACCAATTATCGAAAGAAGCATATCTTGGTATGATAGGGAGCTTGCCAAATTTCAATCAATTCCGATCACGTTTCAGAATCACAAAAATTGCCTATATCAGGACACCTCCATTCGACCAAGGTTTCTTCTCGATCAACTTCGTTACCATCCAATCATACACGACATACAAGAAAAGAATGGTTGCCAAAATCCACTTCGCCGAGCAACGTGTCACGAAGAGAGAGATCCAAAGATCCAAACCCTGAAGAAGGAAAGGAGCGTGTGTCTGGATTTTCTACCTCGAGTAGAGATTCTTCCACTCACATCATTAATAGCACTCATACGCTGGTAGCAAATGATCCTCAGCCATGCTTTGAACAAACACCCACTCAAGTGCAAGTAATTCAAATATCAAATACTTCGGAGCACGTAGTTCATGAAGGGATTTCCCAAAATCTCCCGAATGATCAGGAAGTGGACATTGAGGTTGTGTCTCCTCAAATCGAGGCCGTTGATAGGATTCAAGAAGGATCTCATGATGTCAGGGATAATGAGGATATTGATTCAAGCTCCAGGATTCTATATGCCGAGATAGTAAATGAAACTCCTTCTTGGGTTGATTCTGAAGTGAAGAAAAGGAAGAGAGTTGTCAAGCCAATCGACATTGATTTTGATGCCCTTTTCAAACTGTCGAATGACGCCATTCCTAAGAAGCCCAAGGTACTTTCTCGAATAATGGTGGATAATGATGGAAACAAGTTTGCAGACCTTGCCATTCCACGAGTGGATAAAGAGCGTAATGCTATGACGCCAGCCGACTATGAAGTTTCCAGACTAGGACTTGGGAGATCCACGTTAGAAAGTGACATGGCGATGGCTCGAGATTCAATTGATATCGTGCTAAAAAGATTGGAGAAATACAAGTCCCAAAATTCTCGGCTCAAGGCTGAAAAGAGTCAATTGGTGGAGTATGTTCAGCATTTGATAAATCCCATATCATCCACCTTCCCAGTACCTGATGCGGTGGCTGCCCCAGATGAAGAGACTCTTAATTTGTCAAAGGAAATAAACACGTTGGGCCATGTCACTAAAACTTGGCTTTCGAGATTCTCGTTTTGGGCCAGGGAGCGATCAAGACTGCAGTTAAGCTTCATGAAGATATCAGTGTATATCTAGATCCAATTCTTTCTTTCAAAGAAACTTTTGTTTCTACGATATCAAATTTGGATGAGATATTGCCCAGTCTGCAGGAGATGACAAGTATGGAATCTTCAGTGTTGGCTATTGAAGGGATTCTCGAATTTGAACATCGAGGGACACGTTTCCTCTGGTGTCTACATCTCAAATCGAGAAAGACGCTTCTTGTGGATTCTATGATCCATTATGACAACATGTGCAATGAAGTTTTCGCTTCACTTTCCTCGATCCAGGATTTCATAGCTGAGATTCCTTGCAACCTAGTAAATGAGCATAATCAAAGGTGTTCATCGGAGCGGGGAAGAAGAACAATTTTCACGATTGTTCAAAGACATGTACACTCCTCACCAACAATTTCTCGTCGGTTTCCATGGAACGGTGTATCAAATTGAAGAACTTGTTTGAGAATGCTCAGTCTAAAATTGTTAATTTTAATGATATGCCAAGTAGAATTCTTGAATTGCAGGTATTTTGTGAGGCTATTCTTCGGCCAAGTGAACCTCCGAAGAAGAAAAAGATGTTTGAAACTTTGGGAAGGTTTAGATCCTTTCAATTATCAAAAGCAGCAGATCCTAATTTCACCGGCGGTGTAGGGAAGTTGATTTTCTTGATATCTAGCGAATTGGGAGAGTCCATTTCTCATACGTTTGAGATAGGCGGACCCCGTTTCAATGGATAAGGCACTGGTTATTATTGTATATTTTTAAAGGTGTTGTTATTTGGGAAACATTGGATATTTTAAGTAATTTCTATTTTTGGGTTGTATTTAATAAAGTTGGTTAGAAAAAGTCAAAGGTCACTTAAGTGCCTTATTTAATGATCATGTAAAACCCTAACTACTTTGTAACCAACTTTTGGGTTATAAAAGGAAGTGAGGGGCTCATTTGTAAGGGTGACTTTGAGAGAGGAGAAGAAGATACTTTTGTGCAAGCTTTGTTTCAAGAAGAAACTTTGTGTTCTTTGTGAAAAACATTTTGGAGTTAATAGAATAAGAACTTTGTGTCTCATTCATTGTCTCTTGTAACATTTGGTGTTCTTATGTTCATTAGATGTTAGGTGTTTGAATCTTGCATGCAAATATTATCTTTGATCTTATTGTCAACATTAGTAATCAGTTGTTCTAGTTCACAGTGATCAAGCTCTGACTATCTACTTGCTCATGTGTGTTCCCTTTTGCATGTTCTTGTTTGGCTAACTCAAACTCCGTTTTATTTGTGTTGGTTATTCATCTTTTCTCTTCATGCAATATTAGGCTCTGTTTTTACCTAACTCTTGCATGTTCTTTCAGTCCATTCCATTCCACTCCTTTCTTTCATTTCATTCCATTTCCTTCATTCACTTTTCTTCCATTGATGTTCCAAAACACCCCCCACATACAATTTTGAATGTACAGATGTAAATACAGTTTTGGTTTTCAATAAAGGCAGCCTCACCTTCATTGAGGAGGGACTTCGTTCCCACACTGTTGCATGTCATTTGCATGCATGCAAATCCATATGCTAACAGTTTTTGGCGACTCCGCTGGGGATTCAGAAATCGTTAACCAGTGCTTGGTTAAATCTTTATGACTATCCCCTCTGCACAAGCTCCAGTTCTTCAACCGAACCTTGTGCCCGACGAAGATTTCCAAGGAGACATTGCTGCCAACCTTCGAATAGTAGCTTGGGAAAACCGTGAAAGCTTGCAGCAATTTGTGGCTGTTGATAGAGCCATTGACAGAGAAATCTACATCGAAGACCTTAGAAGAAGAGCACCCGCACTTGTGGCCAGAAGACCTCTTGGGCACGTGTTGATAGTTGTTCACCGACGCGGTCCTCTTCCACCCAGGTAATAAGTTGTATGACTATTACAGGTAACCCACCTATCTTGCAACCAAATCTTGTTTTTGCAGATACTCAAGAAGACATATCATCAGATTTGAGGCAAGCTATTTGGGAAAAGCGCACAAGTAACCATCATTTTCATCTCGCCGCATCAGTACTAGATAACGAAGAAGAGAAAGCCGCGAGAGTTGTTAGAGTTATTCAGGCAAATAGCTCAAGAAAGAGAGCAAAGAGAAAAGGCTAGAGCTGGTCGGAACACGCCAGTGATCTCTTCACCATAAATATTCCAAACTGGAAGGAAAGAGGTTTACGCGAGGAGAAAAAGCTAAAGGTAGATCTGACCCTACTTTTGACTTTCAAGGAAAATTTGGTTTCAAGTTATCTCCTCCCAAGAAGAACACACCTCGTAGATCTGCAAGCCTTGCATCAAGTCCTGAAAGAGCAAGCAAGGAAGGAATCACTACCAGTCAAGCACTTGTCCTTGCTCACATTGTTTTACCTTCGCATACCACCTTTTCTCCAATGGCAGCCAATGTACCATGGGGAAATGCCATAGGCCCATTGGCCTTACCTGCTCGACATGAACTCCCACGAGGATCAAGAAAGATTCTTCCCAAGTTCGACGGAGATGGGAAGACGTCACCAGAGGATCATATTTCTGCCTTCTTCGCTGCATGTGTGTTTTTTGTCAGTAGAATACGAAGATGTTGCTATTCGTCTCTTCATCGAGACATTGCATGATATTGCTGCAGATTGGTTTCATCATCTACCCAATGGATGTATTACAAGTTGGGATGATATGAAAACCAAGTTTGAAAATCGATTCAAAACAGCGGAAGATGAACATGCTCTTCTTGCCCAACTATCTCAGGCAAAGAAAGAGCCTACAGAACCCATGAGGAATTTCGTGGCCAAATTCAACAAGATGGTAAACAAAGTTCCCACCGGGATTCGTCCCAACCTTGATGGACAAAAATGTTTCTTTATTAACGCACAACAACCAGAAGTGTGCTATCAGCTAAGAAGGGCCAGGGTGGCTACTTTGGAACTTGCTCAATCTTTGGCCATAGAAATCGAAGATGACTTAATCATGGCAGGAAAATTCAAGAAAAATTCCCTCAAAGGAAAGAGTCAAGAAACTCCCAACGTTTCAGAAACTATACTCACTAAGTTGGCTAATGATATGCTAGCTTTGAAGAAGCAAGTTGCTCAAAGTAGTAAACCTGCTCCTTACAAAGATATCCCGCGAAAAGGATACGTTCCCAACAAAGCTAGGATTGCAGGTGCTCCAACGAGGCTTGCTATTGAAGCAGCTCCCGCAACTAATTCCAAATGTGATGTCATTGAAGAAAGTGATGATGAGATTGAGGTCGTCGAGGTTGATGAGGAAGAGCCCGATTCTGAGACATCTGAACCTACAGTTGAAGATCCTGAGGAAGAAAGTAATAATCATTTCTTTGAGTACCGTTCCGATGAAGAAGATGAATATGAAGAAATTATAGAAGATATGAATAGTCAATCCTTCGCCGTCTTCACACGCTCTCAGAAAAAGGACCAAGATACCACCAAGGCGGGAGATAGAGAGGTTTCCAAGGAAACTCTCAAAGGATCCAAGATAAAGGAGGCTCCTAAAGAGTCCAGAGATACTGAGGTTTCAAAGGTCAAGACTATCTTAAAGAAAGGAGAGCCTTTGTTAGATCAATCAGTTAGTAAACCAATTACGAAGAAAACTTCTTCTTCCACATCCGTATCAACCAAGCCCGAGACCAAGGTCAAAAGTGTGCCATCATCAAGTTCGAAAGAACTCATATCTGAGACTTCAAGTGCAATTACTTTGCCTAAATTTGATATCATTGATCATATCAATAAAACAAAAATTTCCATGTCACAGGCAGAGTACTTGAAGTCCAACAAGGATCAGCTCGAGAAGTTGGTCCAGTTTATCAAAGGTGACTCTACTGTTCATTCCTCTAAAGGAATTCTAAAAACTCCCAAAGATGGGAAAACTCAAAATATTGTGGCGGCCACTACACCTTCAAATGAAAAGATCGAACCTTTCTTTGTGTCTTTTCTTATCAACGGATGCAAGTTAAGTAATTGCATTATAGACTCTGGAGCCTCGGATAATGTGATGCCGGAAAAAGTAGCACATGCTCTTGGTTTGACTTGTACGAGAACATTCGGATCGTGTTACTCTATGGAAACCAAGCAAGTTCCTCTGATCGGGCAGATTAAGGACGCCCAAATGGTTTTAGCCCAATTCCCTCAAAAGCGAGTTAAGGTAACTATTTTAGTTGCTGATATCCCCGCCTCGTATGGAATGTTGTTGAGCAGGAAATTTTGTAGGGATTTGGGTGGTGAGATTCAAATGGACTGGTCTCATGCCATGATTCCTATCAATGGAGAAATGAAGAAACTTATGCCGGAAGCTCAGGAAAAGTTCACAGTAACTAAAACTGAAGATCCTCGCGCATAGATCCTTTTCCAAGGCTCAAGTATGGGTAATTATATGATGACTACAGAAGTTCATACCCCTGAGATCACTTGCCAAGATTCCAATGAGATCTGGACTCTTGAGTTCGATGGAAGTTGTTGCTCAACGGGCTCTGGTGCAGGAGTGGTGCTCATATCTCCAAATGGTAAAATCTTTCCTTTTTCCTATAAACTCGAATTTTCAAATACTAATAACACTGCAGAGTACGAGGCATTAGTCCTTGGCCTCCAAGTTGCAGAAGAGAAAGGGATCAAAAATCTGGAAGTCTTTGGAGATGCGGAATTGATCGTGAAACAAGTAAGAAATCAGTTCCAGGTAAAGAACGATCGTCTGAGACACTACAGAAATAAAGTTTGGGATGCCATAGAAGTTTTCGACGCTTTTTCCATTAAATCTGTCCCTCGTGAAAAGAATGACAAAGTGGATTCTCTAGCAGTCTCAACGATCATTAATGATTCCTCATTCAGAATTTGATCAAGACAAATACACCATTGAAATGGTTTTTAGGCCAAGTGTTCCTGACAATGCAGAAAATTGGCAAGTATTTAATGATGATCAACAAATTATTGCCTTCTTGGAAAAGAGAGAAAATTTTGAATAGTTGTACTTTGAAGGAAGTGATTCGGCATTTCGCGAATCAACTACCTCACCCATTCAGGAAGGAGTTGAGAACGAAGATCCTGGTGATGGCATCATTCAACTCAAAGGAAATAAAATTCCCAAAGGATTGGTTTCACTCGAAGAACTTTTTGACAAACATGACAGGTTTATTAAAGAGAAAGAGCAGGCAGGACCTGCAAATTCTGCTGACTATGAGCAAATTAATATCGGCACCAAGGATAAACCTCGCCTGATCAATATTGGTAAATGTTGCTCACCTGAGGAGCGCAGGAAATTCATAAATCTCCTTACCAAATACTCTGACGTCTTGGCATATTCATACGAAGACTTGAAGTCTTTCCAACCCAGGGAAATGGAGCATGCCATACCCTTGAAGCCTGGCGCAGTTCCATTCAGGCAAAAGCAAAGACAATATAATCCCAAGATTGCAGGGACAATATTTCATGAAGTTCAAAAGATGCTAGATGCACGAATAGTTTTTCCTATTCGACATTCGACTTGGATAGCTAATATTGTACCGGTTCGCAAGAAAAATGGAGAAATTAGGATTTGCGTGGATTTCCGCAATCTTAATCAGGCGTCCTTGAAGGATAACTACCCACTACCAGTCATGGACCATATTCTGCAGGCAGTAACTGGATCGGAAATGCTATCTATGCTAGATGGTTTCTCTGGCTATAATCAGATTGAGGTGGCTAGAGAAGATCAACATAAAACTGCATTCACTACCCCCTGGGGTACGTTCGCATATAGAAGAATGCCCTTCGGTTTGATCAATGCTGGTGCAACGTTTCAAAGGGCCATGGATATGGCGTTTGCAGATTATAAGGACAAGATCATTGTGATATACCTAGATGACTTGACAGTTTTTCAAAGAAGCGAGAAGATCACTTAAGAGATTTAGAGAAAATTTTGCAAAGGTGTAAACTTCATAAGATTTCTCTGAATCCAAAAAAATCTGTGTTTGGAGTTACGGAAGGTAAACTCCTAGGTCATATTGTTTCTAAGGAAGGAACTAAGATCGATCCTGAACGCGTTCAAGCTATAAAGAATCTTTCCTTGCCTACAAGTAAACCTGGAGTCCACTCCTTCTTTGGAAAGGTGAACTTTTTGAGAAGGTTCGTGCCAGATTTCACCGAGCTGACTAAAGAAATCGCTGATATGATGAAAGGAAAAGAATCTTTCAAATGGTCAAAGGAAGGTAGAGAGGCATTTGAGCAAATCAAGGGTGCTATTGCAAAAGCTCCTACATTGGTGTGTCCCGATTTTAAGAAGGATTTTATAATTTATTGTTATGCTTCGCCACACACAATCTCTGCCATTTTGACTCAGCACAATCAAGAGGGGATTGAATCTCCTATCGCATTCATGAGTTCGGGATTCAAGAAACATGAACTTAATTACACTCCTCTTGAGAGACATGCGTACGCGGTGGTAAGAGCCCTGAAACACTTCAGGTATTACGTGTTGAATTCTCACACCAAAGTCTTAGTTCCAGACACCGCGGTGAAATCAATGTTGACACAACAGGAACCGGGATCTAAAAGAGGTAATTGGGTCTCAAAGATCCAAGAATATGATCTGGACATCAAGCCTACCAAGTTGGTTCGAGGGAGAGGACTCTGCCAACTCATTGCAGAGAATGAACCACGAGATAACTCTGAAGAAGAACTAGTTGAAGGAAATTTACCATTGGTAGTTTTTGTCAGTACCACGGATGAATGGTATTCTGATATTGCCTACTTCCTCACATACGGTGAGTGTCCAGAAAATCTGACAGCTAAAGAGAAACGAGCAATCAAACTAAGAGCTGCCAGATACGTCATTTGGGATAACACGTTGTTCAAGAAAGGAATTGACGGCATGTTCCTCAGATGTGTTGATAAAGAACAACAACCTAGGTTGTTGGAAGCCTTCCACAATCATGCTTGCGGCGGTCATTTTTCTGGCCCAGTAACAGCCCATAAAATTCTAAGAGCACATTATTACTGGCCCACTATGTTTTCTGATGCTCAGAAATGGGTGACCAAATGTGAGGCCTGTCAACAATTTGTCGGAAGACCAAAGTTGGCAGCACTGCCTTTGAAGCCAGTTGTCATTGAAGAACCCTTTCAACAATGGGGTTTAGATTTCATCGGGGTCTTGAACCCTAATTCCAGCGCTGGTCATACCCACGTGCTCACCGCCACTGATTACTTTACAAAATGGGTAGAAGCTATACCGGTGAAACAAACATCTACTGCAGTAATCTGTGATTTCATCAAAGAAAACATATTGGTTCGTTATGGAATTCCTCACAAGATCGTGACTGACAATGCCTCAAATTTTTCTTCTGCAGAGATGATAGGTTTTTGTTATGGATATGGGATATCTTTGTCTCATTCATCAGATTACTACCCGCAGGGAAACGGTCAGGCTGAATCCAGCAACAAAAACCTCATTACCATTGTGCGCAAGTTAGTCGAAGAAAATCAAAGAACTTGGCACAAAAAGTTATACGATGCATTGTGGGCTGACCGCATAACTCCCAAAAGGGCAATTGGGATGTCTCCATTTCAACTTCTGTATGGAACTGATGCTCAAATTCCCGTCACATTGGAGCTACCAGCGTTAAAATTAGCTCAGGCAGTTGATGATGAATGCTTCACCAATGCATTAGATAAAAGGGTCATGTTTCTAACCAAGCTTGAGGAACAAAGAAGTCAAGTGGCCAACAGGATCAAGGAACATCAATCCAAGGTAAAGAAGTTGTTTGACAGGAAAACTAGAGAGAGACAGTTTCAAATCAATGACTTAGTTCTTCTCTGGGATAAAAGACGTGAGCCGAAGGGAAAGCATGGGAAGTTTGACTCACTGTGGCTGGGACCTTTCAAAATAAGACACTTTTGTGGAGATAGTACCTACTACTTGGCATATCCTGATGGAACTCATTTGCCTTTGCCCTACAGTGGGCAATATCTCAAATATTACCAGAATTGAAAACGGGTTGTTCCCCGTATGTACATAGGTAATTAGGATTTTGGTTTGTTTGTTTCCCTGTTTTTCGGTCTCCTCTCTTGTGTCGCCCCATTTTTGTGCCCCATCTTTCTGTGATCATGTTCATGACTATTTTGGTCTGGGTCCGTTGCTGCGTCCATGAAGTCCTTGTCCCCAATCAGAGCCAGCTGTTATCAGCCAATTTTGACTGCGCAAAATTGTCAAAAAAACAATTAAATAATTAAAAATTAGAAAATTTTGAAAAGTATTACTTTGCGTGGTTCATTGGACTCCTTGCGATCGTCTTATTTTTGTGATCGTTTCGGTCTTCGTTTCATGATTTTCGGGCAAGAACTCTTCCCGCCAGGCTATAAAACGCATTAAAATACATTAAAATAATTAATTAATATTTAATTAATTAATTGCTCCTTGTTTGATTAAATTAATTTTTAAAAAATCACTTAAGGAGTATTTAATTAAATAAATATAAATTAAGGTTCATCCGACAAGTTTTAGTGCCGGGGAAGTTAGCTTTTGTTTCCAACTGCCGGGTTGGCATCCCAAACCCGGATTTCCACTTTCCTGGCAATTTCCTTCAAATTTCCCGCACGTGGGTTTTCCTCTGCCAATTGCCAAATCATGGATTGGCAAACGGGCATAAAATTCCCCAATTTCCCACATGGGGAAATTGGACGGGGATTGCCAACCCATTTTGCCATTCCCGTTGGCAATTGCCCGTTACTTTTCCCATTTCCCCCTGGCACTTAAGCCACTACCCGGGATGAGAGGAAGTTGAATTAATCCTCGTAACTTCCTCCATCAAACCCGGTGGAAAAATTCAGAAGCTTCTTTTTCTTCAGAAGACATAATATTTTGTTAGCATTATGCTTTGAGAAACCCACGCCATTGCATAAGAAATTAATCAAAAGAAAAAGACTAAAGGCAAATACGCCTGGTTGAAGGAAAAGAAAGACAAAGAGAACAGTCCAACAGCTTGGACAATACAAAAAAATGCGCAGGAAAGGAAGGGAATAAGCCAATTTTTAAATAAAAAAAGAAAAGTCCATACCAAAAACATTTTTTAGCAAAGAGAACTAGAACAGTTTTTAAAAAGACTCAGAAATTGACAAAAATCCACGCATTGGCTGAAGCAGAGAATAGTTTCTAAAACCCACGCATGCACGGAAAGAAACATTTGTTTTGTTTTGGAGGAAGAAAACAAATTTCTTAAAACTCCACACTCTCCATTCATCTGCATTGCAAATTTGATGGAGCGCAGAAAAAATATGGCATACATTTGCAGCATTTGATAGAGTTTAGAAAGCATTCGTGAGTTGGGGTGAAGTTTAGGAAGCATACGAAAGTTTGAAGCATGCAAGGCGTGCAAGTGCAGTTTAGAAGCATACATAATAGTGCGTGGCGAAATAAAGAAAGCATACGTGACAAAGTGCGCGACCCATACTCTGGAGAACATCATCGATTGATCCTGCCCATACTATCTTTCTTTACTTTTGCATTTGCATTATTATAGGTTTTTTCGTAGTTTTTAAAAAATAAATAAATAAAAAGACGCGACCCAACTGAACCGTGGGCAAGTATATGTTTAAAAAAATGAATTGTTTTTGCGACTTGTTATATTCTGCATTTTCATCGGCCTTCAGAAAGAATGCATAATATTGCATATGGATGGATCTGGGGCCCTGATAAAGCTTACAATTGACTTAATTCAAAAATAAAGGCTGAAGGTCAAAATGAAGGTCACGAATAGCAAAAAAATTCTTTATTCTTCGATACATAGCAAGCTGCGTGTTGGGTGAAGGAAAAAGATACAGCCAAAAGAAGACAAAAGAAAGAATTCATTCCCACGCTGGTCCAAAGTTTTAGTTCCACACAGCCAGAGGTAAAATACATCAAGCCAAAGCCCACGCAATACAAGAAAACCACGCATTCTTTTGGAGGAGACGCCCAGCCAAGGAAGACAACAATAGACAACCAGAGAATAAATTTGTTTTATTTGCCTAAAGCCAGAAGAAACGCCGAAGAAAGGAAACTCCATTCACGTAAATATTAAGATCGGGGATTTTAATTGTTATTGTCGGAGTTAGAATTCGAGCTTGGTCTCGATTTGTTTATTAACATACTAAAGGTTGTAATTCGAGACAATTATTATTATCATTTTTAAAAATAATAATAATAATAATATATAACGGGAATATTTTTCTTACATCGACGGGGTGTTGGAGACTGAGACCCAGCCCCGTTTGCATTGTTTGGCGTGCCTGAGTCACCTTTTGATTAAATTCATAATGGCCGAAAGATCCAAATCTGCAGGGAGATCGAGGAAGCCAGTGGAAAGATCTAATAAATCTGCCCTGAAATATGAATTCCAAGGAATTATTCCTCCCAGCTCCATTAAGTCGGCGTATGACAACATCACCGATACAAATCTGGTCACATCAACGTGCAACAGCTTTTGCGGCGAGTGAAAATCAAGGCAAAACCATTTTCTCTCGATAGGCTTTACCACGGTGGCCTACCTCAAGCAAAGCAAAGATTCCCTCTCGGTGCGGTGTCCGAATTGGTGATTGCTTGTGCAGAGCATTACGATCCTGAGAGACGAGGAATTTATAAAGACAACCGCGAACCTTTCCTCTTAATCACACCTGAACACATTGAGGAGTTGCTCGGATACCTGACTTTCCTGAGAATGCAGATATCACTCGCCAGTCTGCGCAAGATTTCTGGGACGAAGAACCCCTAAGATGGAGCAAAATGGTTAACAACAATTGGCTGGTAACCAAGAGACCTCGGATTGACAGGCTCCCCAAAGAACTGTACCGCATTGAGTTCGTGGAAGAGATTGGAGACATGATCACTCTCCTAAGTCGAGTTTTTGGTTTACCTTCTGCAAGGGTCTTCCACCCATGGATGTACCAGTTTATCTGTATCATCCTAGCCAAGAAGGAGTTTGTGGACTGGGCCACCATCATCAGCAACACCATTCACAAGCAATTGATAGAAGTCAAAATGACTGGATGCTTCTACATGACCTCATATCTGACCTATGCAGTAGCACGAAGAAAGCTATTTTCGGGACTTGAAACGAGAGGAGTCCTGGGGTCATCAAACAACGTTTTTCACTATTACCCTCAGCTCAGCTTCAAAAATAGTTCTCACCATTTTAGAAGAGTCAACGATGCATTCACCTTCCGCGTGATCCGGAACTTGAATCGAAATACCGAGGAAAGGTTTTCCAAAGAAGCCATGAGTGTCATTTCCCAATGGGGAACCTGGTTTATACAATTTTCATCTTTTTCCTACATTCGCGTGAGTGGCTTTGCTGGGACCCCGTGGAAACTTCCCAAGTACGTCAGTGATAAGTGGGCGTTAATGGAGCTGGCGACAATTGTTCCAAGTTCACTGCTTACTTAGTGATAAGCACCGTCCAGGAATTCATTTCCCGATCCAAATCGGGGAATACCAATGCCCAAACTTATTCAGTGCACAACTAATGGAAAAGGAGTTTGCTCTCATAACCATCCATCCATATGTGAAGAGAGCCCAGTTCGATATCAATGGTTATATGCAAACGATTATGGGAGCGAAGTATCAACATAATCCTACCATGGAGGATTTCTGGGCCGCTTGCTCGGATGAACATGAGGTAAGGAGACGGGAGTACTCTCGCCTAACACTTGCTCAGATCAAGGCCTTCCACATCCGGAGTCCTCCCGATTCATTCATAACCGATGATGAGGATGTCGTCGATCCCTCGTATGATGCCATTGCCTTCACACCGTTGCCTCGAATCGACTGGACCAAAAGAGATGAATTTTCTCTCGATGGCAAGAACCAACCAATTATCGAAAGAAGCATATCTTGGTATGATAGGGAGCTTGCCAAATTTCAATCAATTCCGAATCACGTTTCAGAATCACAAAAATTGCCTATATCAGGACACCTCCATTCGACCAAGGTTTCTTCTCGATCAACTTCGTTACCATCCAATCATACACGACATACAAGAAAAGAATGGTTGCAAAATCCACTTCGCCGAGCAACGTGTCACGAAGAGAGAGATCCAAAGATCCAAACCCTGAAGAAGGAAAGGAGCGTGTGTCTGGATTTTCTACCTCGAGTAGAGATTCTTCCACTCACATCATTAATAGCACTCATACGCTGGTAGCAAATGATCCTCAGCCATGCTTCGAACAAACACCCACTCAAGTGCAAGTAATTCAAATATCAAATACTTCGGAGCACGTAGTTCATGAAGGGATTTCCCAAAATCTCCCGAATGATCAGGAAGTGGACATTGAGGTTGTGTCTCCTCAAATCGAGGCCGTTGATAGGATTCAAGAAGGATCTCATGATGTCAGGGATAATGAGGATATTGATTCAAGCTCCAGGATTCTATATGCCGAGATAGTAAATGAAACTCCTTCTTGGGTTGATTCTGAAGTGAAGAAAAGGAAGAGAGTTGTCAAGCCAATCGACATTGATTTTGATGCCCTTTTCAAACTGTCGAAATGACGCCATTCCTAAGAAGCCCAAGGTACTTTCTCGAATAATGGTGGATAATGATGGAAACAAGTTTGCAGACCTTGCCATTCCACGAGTGGATAAAGAGCGTAATGCTATGACGCCAGTTGACTATGAAGTTTCCAGACTAGGACTTGGGAGATCCACGTTAGAAAGTGACATGGCGATGGCTCGAGATTCAATTGATATCGTGCTAAAAAGATTGGAGAAATACAAGTCCCAAAATTCTCGGCTCAAGGCTGAAAAGAGTCAATTGGTGGAGTATGTTCAACATTTGATAAATCCCATATCATCCACCTTCCCAGTACCTGATGCGGTGGCTGCCCCGGATTGAAGAGACTCTTAATTTGTCAAAGGAAATAAACACGTTGGGCCATGTCACTAAAACTTGGCTTTGGAGAGATTCTCGTTTTGGGCTAGGGAGCGATCAAGACTGCAGTTAAGCTTCATGAAGATATCAGTGTATATCTAGATCCAATTCTTTCTTTCAAAGAAACTTTTGTTTCTACGATATCAAATTTGGATGAGATATTGCCCAGTCTGCAGGAGATGACAAGTATGGAATCTTCAGTGTTGGCTATTGAAGGGATTCTCGAATTTGAACATCGAGGGACACGTTTCCTCTGGTGTCTACATCTCAAATCGAGAAAGACGCTTCTTGTGGATTCTATGATCCATTATGACAACATGTGCAATGAAGTTTTCGCTTCACTTTCCTCGATCCAGGATTTCATAGCTGAGATTCCTTGCAACCTAGTAAATGAGCATAATCAAAGGTGTTCATCGGAGCAGGTGGAAGAACAATTTTCACGATTGTTCAAAGACATGTACACTCCTGTCAACAATTTCTCGTCGGTTTCCATGGAACGGTGTATCAAATTGAAGAACTTGTTTGAGAATGCTCAGTCTAAAATTGTTAATTTTAATGATATGCCAAGTAGAATTCTTGAATTGCAGGTATTTTGTGAGGCTATTCTTCGGCCAAGTGAACCTCCAGAAGAAGAAAAGATGTTTGAAACTTTGGGAAGGTTTAGATCCTTTCAATTATCAAAAGCAGCAGATCCTAATTTCACCGGCGGTGTAGGAAGTTGATTTTCTTGATATCTAGCGAATTGGGAGAGTCCATTTCTCATACGTTTGAGATAGGCGGACCCCGTTTCAATGGATAAGGCACTGGTTATTATTGTATATTTTTAAAGGTGTTGTTATTTGGGAAACATTGGATATTTTAAGTAATTTCTATTTTTGGGTTGTATTTAATAAAGTTGGTTAGAAAAAGTCAAAGGTCACTTAAGTGCCTTATTTAATGATCATGTAAAACCCTAACTACTTTGTAACCAACTTTTGGGTTATAAAAGGAAGTCAGGGGCTCATTTGTAAAGGTGACTTTGAGAGAGGAGAAGAAGATACTTTTGTGCAAGCTTTGTTTCAAGAAGAAACTTTGTGTTCTTTGTGAAAAACATTTTGGAGTTAATAGAATAAGAACTTTGTGTCTCATTCATTGTCTCTTGTAACATTTGGTGTTCTTATGTTCATTAGATGTTAGGTGTTTGAATCTTGCATGCAAATATTATCTTTGATCTTATTGTCAACATTAGTAATCAGTTGTTCTAGTTCACAGTGATCAAGCTCTGACTATCTACTTGCTCATGTGTGTTCCCTTTTGCATGTTCTTGTTTGGCTAACTCAAACTCCGTTTTATTTGTGTTGGTTATTCATCTTTTCTCTTCATGCAATATTAGGCTCTGTTTTTACCTAACTCTTGCATGTTCTTTCAGTCCATTCCATTCCACTCCTTTCTTTCATTTCATTCCATTTCCTTCATTCACTTTTCTTCCATTGATGTTCCAAAACACCCCCCACATACAATTTTGAATGTACAGATGTAAATACAGTTTTGGTTTTCAATAAAGGCAGCCTCACCTTCATTGAGGAGGGACCTAAATTTCTTGATTTATGTGCATTGGACTTAGATCCACCATTCCAACAAGTAATTTTGTGTGATTTCACCGAGGAATGCAAAAGTTATGGCCTTATACGAGTGCGAGCAGCTATTTTGGGTCTCCCATGAATCTTCTCATCATTGACAGAATGAGCATTAATTGACCGTGGAGATCGAGTCAAAAGTTATGGCCATTTGAATTTTGAGAGGTCAAACATTGAATTTTCTCTTCACTTTGGCTATTTCAAAAAATCGAGGTCCACGTGTCTGGCCGTCCCAAACACATTCTTCCACATCACCCAATTCGGGCTTCCTTGTCCTTATGCGTCCTCCGTACTGTGTTCCGGATGTCCCGTGACTTGCGCGGGACTAAAGAACTTGATGCATGTTATCAAATTCACCTTGAGGGGTGAATTTTGGATAACAATAAGAACATCAAATGCTTGTAAGAGATAATGAATGAGACACAAAGTTCATATTTCCTTAACTCCAAAATATCTTCTCAAAAGAACACAAAGTTTATTTCTTTGAAGTAAAGCTTGCATACAAAAGTATTTTCTTCTCCTCTCTCAAAGTCACCCTTTACAAATGAGCCCCTCACTTCCTTTTATAACCCAAAAGTTCGTTCTACAAAGTAGTTACGGTTTTACATGATCATTAAATAAGTCACTTAAGTGACCTTTGACTTTTTCTAACCAACTTTATTAAAGACAACCAAAAATAGAAATCACTTAAGCTATCCACAGTTTCTCGAAAGCAAATAACAACATCCTTTTATTAAAAAAACCACTTTTTAAAATTTACAATAATAACCAATTGCCTTATCCATTGAAATGGGGTCCGCCTTTATCTCAAATATTGAGAAATGGACTCTCCCACTTCATTAGATACCAAGAAAATTATTCCCTGAACCGCCGGTGAAATTAGGATCTGCCACTTTTACCAAATTGAAAGGATCTAAACCTTTCCAAAGTTTCAAACATCTTTTCTTATTCGTAGGTTCACTTGGTCTAAGAATAGCCTCACAAAATACCTGCAATTCAAGAATCCTACTTGGCATATCATTTAAATTAATAATCTTTAATTGAGCGTTCTCAAATAAGTTCTTTAATTTGATGCACCGCTCCATTGAAACTGATGAAAAATTGTTGGTGGGAGTGTACATGTCCTTAAAAAATGTGAAAACTACTCTTTCACTGTTTGATGGACACCTTTGATTATGTTCATTTACGAGGTTGCAAGGAATCTCAGCTATGAATTCTTGAATCAATGCGAGTGAAGTGAAGGCTTCATTGCATATGCTCTCATAATGGATCATAGAATCCTTGAGAAACGTCTTCCTTGATTTGAGATGCAGAAACCAAATAAAATGTGTCCCTCGATGTTCAAATTTGAGAATTCCTTCAATGGCTAAAACTAAGGATTCCATACTCATCATCTCCTGCAAACTGGCAATATCTCATCCAAATTTGATATATTAGAAACAAAAGTTTCTTTGAAAGAAAGAATTGGATCAAGATACACACTGACATCTTCATGAAGCTTAACCGCGGTCTTGATCGTCCCTTGGCCTAAAATGAGAATCTCTGAAAGCCAAGTTTTAGTGACATGGCCTAATGTGTTTATTTCTTTTGACAAATTGAGAGTTTCTTCATCAGGGGAAGCCATTGCATCAGGTACTAGGAAAGTGGATGATATGGGATTTATCAAATGTTGAACATATTCCACCAATTGATTCTTTTCGGCCTTGAGCTGAGAGTTATGAGACTTATATTTCTCAAGTCTCTTTAGCACGATATCAATTGAATCTCAAGCCATCACCATGTCACTTTCTAATGTGGACCTCCCAAGTCCAAGTCTAGAAACTTCATAATCAACAGGTGTCATGGCATCACACTCCTTATCAACTTGTGGGATGGCGAGATCTGCAAACATATTTCTATCATTATCCATCATTATTCGAAAAGCACCTTAGACTTCTTGGGAATGATGTCATTCGAAAGTTTGAAAAGGGCATCAAAATCAATGTCAATTGCCTTGACAACCCTCTTCCTTTTCTTAACCTCGGAATCAACCCAGGAAGGAGTATCATGCACTATTTCCGCATATAAAATCCTAGAGCTCGAATCAATATTCTCATTGTTCTCGACATCATGAGATCCTACAAGAATCCTATCTTCGACATTGATTTGGGGAGAAATAACCTCATTATCCACCTCATAATCATTTAGGAGATTTTGGAAAATTTATTCATGAATTGCATGCTCCAAACCTGTTTGACATTTGGACTACTCCGCACTGAGTGGATGCTTGTTTAAAGCATGGTTGAGGATCATTTTCTATGAGCTTCGAGCACTATTAACAATGTGTTAGAAGAATCTCTACTCGAGGTAGAAAATCCCGATACACTCTCTCTTCCTTCTTTGGGTCTAGGGTCTTTAGATTTTTCTCCTCGTGGCACAAAGACTTGGTGAAGTGGATTTTGGCAACCACTTCTTTCTTGCTTTTTGTGTATGATTGGATGGTACAATGGTTGATCAAGAAGAGGATTTGGTTGAATGAAGGCCTCCTCATGTTGGCATTTTTGTGATCCTGAAGTATTATCTTGAATTGATTATAACTTGGTAAGTTCTCTGTCGTACCAAGATATGCTTTTTCAAGAATCGGTTGATTCTTACTATCAAGAGAAAATTCATCTCTTTTGGTCTAGTCAATTCGAGGCAATGGGGTAAAAGCAACTGCATCATATGAGGGATCAATGACATCTTCATCATCATTTATGAATGAATCAGGAGGATTCTTGATGCAGAAGGCCTTGATCTGAGCAAGTGTTAGGCAAGAAAACTCTCATCTTCTTACTTCATGTTCATCCGAACAGCTAGCCCAGAAATCTTCCATGGTGGGGTTATGTTGATACTTTGCTCCAAGAATCTTCTACATATATCCATAGATATCAAACTGGGCTCTCTTCACATATGGATGAATTATGATAAGAGTGAACTCTTTTTCCATGAGTTGTGCACTGAAAATATTTGGACATTGGTATTCCCCGATTTGGATTGAGAAATGAATTCACGAACGGTGCTTGTCACTGAGAAGATAGTGAACTTGGAATAGTTGTCGCACAAGCTCCATTAACGACCATCTGTCACTAACGTACTTAGGAAGCTTCCATGGAGTACCAGCAAAGCCACTCACGGGAATGTAGGAAAATGATGAAAATTGAATAAACCAAGTTCCCCATTGGGAAATGACATTCATGGATTCTTTAGAAAATATTTCCTCTGTATTCCTATTTAGGTTCCAAATCACGTGGAAGGTGAATGCATCATTGAATCTTCTAAAATGGTGAGAGCTATTTTTGAAACTTAGTTGTGGATAATAATGGAAAACACTGTTTGACGGCCCCATGACTCCTCTTGTTTTGAGTCTAGAAAATAGCTTTCTTCTTGCTATTGTATAAGTCAAATATGATGTCATGTAGAAGCATCCAGTCATCTTAACTTCTATCAATTGTTTGTGAAGGGTATTAATGGTGATGGTGTCCTAATCCATAAACTCTTTCTTGGCAAGGATGATACAGATAAACTAATACATCCATGGGTGGAAAATCCTAGCAGAGGGTAAATCAAAAACTTGGCTTAGGAGAGTAATCATGTCCCTGATTTCTTCCACAAACTCAACGTGGTACAGTTCTTTGGGAAGAAAGTCAATTCAAGGCCTCTTGGTCACTAACCAATTGTTATTAACCATCTTGCTCCATCTCGGGGTTCTTCATCCCAAAATTATTGTGTTTGATTTGGGTGAGTGATATCCACATTCTCAGGAAAGTTAGGTATGCCGAGAAATTCCTCAATGTGCTTTGGTGTGATTAAGAGGAAAGGCTCGTGATTATCTTTAAAAATTCCTCACCTCTCAGGATCATAATGTTCATGCATGCGATAACCAATTATGGACACTGCACCAAGACAGAAATGTTGTTACTTGAGGTAGACCACTATGGTAAAGCCTATCCAAGAATATGGTTTTGCCTTCAGTTTTCACCCGTTCACAAAATTGTTGCACATTGATGTGACCCAGATTTGTATTAGTGATATTGTCGTATGTTGACTTAATGGAACTGGGAGGGATGATTCCTTGGAATTTGTACTTGAGTGTGGACTTATTTGATTTCTCCACTGGCTTCCTCGATCTTCTTGTGGATTTTTTAGATTTCTCAGCCATTACAAATTTCACAGAAGAATGACTCGGGCACGTAAAACAATGCAAGTGGGGTCGGGTCTCAGTCTCCAAAACCCCTGCTAATGCAAGAAAAATATGACTCACTTTAATATTAATATTAATATTATTAATATTATTATTATTATTATTATTTTTAAAATAATAATAATAACAACCAGTCTCGGTTACAAATTTTTATTTATTTTTAAATACAAATATATCGAGACTAAGCTCGAGTTCCGAATCTGGCAATACAAAGATATATATTTTCTTTAAAATTAAAATCTCCCGATTTTAATATTCCGCACGGATTAAATTTTATTATTATTTTTATATCACCAATTTCTTCCAACGTGAACAGTTGCTAACTGCTCCTCTGGTTTTGGCGTGGGATTTGGTGAATACATGGACTGAATTTATTGAATGTTATTGGTGCCTGAAGAATGCGTGGAAATTGGTATTCTTTTGTTGTCCTTCTCGTTTTGAACTATCCTCCTTCTTCAATGTGTGGCAGTCTTACTATCTTCTTGCTTGCGTGGATAGACTGGTGGGTGTGTGGAAAAGCTGCGTGGAAATTAGTTTATGCCTTCACTGCTTGCCCTTCCTTTCTTTAATGCATGGGTTGTCTTCTTTCTTGTCTTTTTTTCTATTTTGACTGTTCCTTACTCAATGCGTGGGAAAATTTATCTTGTCTTTTGCTATCATTTTCCCCCAATCTATTCTTGTTTTCTTTCTCCCTAGGTGTGATGTGTCTTGCTTTGGCTTATGCGTGGAAATTGTTTTACTGTCCCCCTAAAACCTACGCATTTTTTGTATTTTCCTCTTCCTTCTCAGTGCCCAAACTCCTTTGCATTTGATTTCTTTCTTCATTGAAAATTTTCCTCCTTCTCCAATGCATGGGTTGCGTGGGCTCTTACTTTCTCCTCCAGGCACTTGGACTCTTGCTCAGGTAAATGTGTGGAAAGTTTCTCTCACCTGCTGCCCTCCCTCCAATGCGTGGAAGCTTTATCTTTGTTGTCCCTTTGGCTGATTTGGATTGTCTTCTTGTTTAATGCATGAGAAAAAATTTTATGTTGTCCTCCTTTTCCAATTGCGTGAGAAACTGATTACTTTGGTTGTTCTCTCTTTTTTTCATGTATTTCTCCTTCACAATGGCATTCACGGTTTGAGGAATGTGATAAAAATATTATTATGCTTCTTAGAAGAAGTAAGAAGCAATTTAGAAAGCTTCGTACGACTCTTTCCAATGAGTTCAATGGAGGAATTTATGAGGGTTAACCCAACTTCCCCTCTTCCCAGGTAGTGGAATTAATTGCCAGGGGAAATGGGGAAAGCAACGGCCAATTGCCAACGGAATGGAAAGGTGGGCTGAAATCTCTGTTTAATTTCCCCATGTGGGAAATCGGGAGATTTTTTGCCCATTTGCCAATTTATTAATTTGGAAATTGGGGGAAGAAATCCCACGAGTGGGGATTTAAAGCAATTTTTCCAGAAAGGGGAAATCCGGGCCCGAAGCCAATTTGGCATCCCCAATGGGAAGCGGAAGCTTATTTTTCCCCGGAAAAAACTTGTCAAATGAATTTTAATTAACATTTATTTAATTAAATACTCCAAAGTTATTAAAAATTAATTTTATTAAACAAAGAGTAATCAATTAATTAAATATTAATTAATTAATATTTAACGCGACTTGAGACTTGGCGGGAGGAGTTCTCGCCCAAAAAGGATGAAACGAAGACTAGAATGATCACAAAAATGAGATGGTCATGATGAAAGTGACAAACCACACAAAGTAACACTTTTGAAAATTTTCAAAATTTCCATTTTTATTTTTATTATTATTTGTTTTAAATAATTTTACGCAATCAAAATTAGGTGATAACAAAACCGTTGCCCTTGGTTATGGAATTGGTTGGGGTATTGACTAGGTCTTGGGGTCGGCATTTACCTTTGTTTACGGGGTTTTTGTTGTTGTTGTTGTTGTTGTTGTTGTTATGGACGATTAAAATCCAAAACATTTACCAAGGGTGAGAAACTATTGTTTCTCGATAATTGCCATTATTGTTGTTATTATTTATAACACCTCATTCTAGGATTAACCACATTAGGCTTTTTGGTTGGTCACTCACACCATCAGTCGTGGCTCCATGATTCTTGTTAAGGATTTTTGGTCCTTGATTTTTATTTGTGTTATTGGATTAACCATGAGAATTTTGAGCAGGAGTGATTAACTTCCCATTCGCCCCATAATTCTTATGGCCACTGTCAATGACCACTTGTTCAATTCTAAGAGCACCTCTAGTACTTCCTCAAAGCTCCTGAGTGGGAAATTTTGAACCTCTTCCTTTGTCTCTCTATTGAGAGAGTGGAGGAATAAATCACAAAGTTCTATTTGATCCATGTTTGGAGCACTTGCGGAAGAGTAGAGAACTTGTCGCCACCTCTGAATGAAGTGGGTTGTAGATTCATTATGTTCTTGTTTGATGTGCAAGAATTCTCTGATCCCTGTTCTTAGCAACTTATTCATATTGAAAGCCTTAATGAACTCTGACACAAGTTGTTTAAAAGAGTGTATCAAGGCCTCTGGTATTCTATAATACCAGTTGAGAGTGATTCCTTCTAACATCTTAGGGAATATTTTTGCAACAACTGCATCCCACAGGAGAAACTCTCGAATGGTTGTTGCATAAGCCTTGATGTGGGTGTTAGGATCGCCCTCCCCTTTGAACTTCAGAATATCGGGCAAGGGTGTCGAGCATGACTGTCCGAATGGAGAAGTGATGATCAAAGAATACTTGAAAAAAGCACACAAGAATTCTACACGGGAAGTGAGTCATAATCAAAGGTGCGAATAGATAAAGAGAACGCGCGTGCGAAAAGAAGTTCAACTTTAGGGACTTAGCTATTTTTACTCATAAAGGTCTATTTTTAGAGATGGCGTGTAGAGCACACAAACAAGGCAAAGATGTGTGCACCACACATTGGATATTTTTGGAGGATTAGATATGAAGCACTTTGCATGGACACAGGTTGGAAATAGATTTGCTACTATCAGTTAGCTAGTAGTAGTCTATTGTTAGTGCACTTGCATGTGTGGTTAGTTTTGTAAAGGCGTGTGGCTAAGAAGAGCATGCGACCTATTTTGGGAATAGATAAGCGGTGAAGGGAAAGTCCCCACCCTTATATATAGTAAATTGTGTAATAGAAAGAGAGAGATATATACAGAGATATGTTGTTAAATCTATTATGTGCATACTATTGTTATTGTAATGAAGCTTTCGTATACTTATTGCATTGAATATAATGGAGGATATTGGCTGAATCTAAGTGTTAGTTTTTGTGTTTATCTGAATCTAGTATGTTTTTGATCTCATCATGGTTAGTACTTAATTCTACTTTTCCTTAGCTATAGATCCGGTATGCTCTGTAGAATGATGTGCTAGTAATATAACTATATATGTTAAGTCTCCATCATTCTATCATCCTGCCACAACAACCCTAAAGAGTGACCTAGTACCTTTGCGTGCATCATGTAAGTGCTCGGTCTAGGCCGAGTGATGTGTCGATGCACATAGGGTTCATTGGGTTTGTATCACTAAAATCTAGGCTGCATCATTGGTTCTATTGTCGGGACCTCTTTTTAAGGTATTTTCAAGATGGTTTGCGATGAAGACATACCGATTGATCTTAGCAAGTATTGGAATATGCACGACGATTCAACACTGGATCTGAGTTTAACACATGCACTTGGGTGGAACAAAATCATATGACAACTTATATGAGAGATTTTTCACTATCTTTCTAGTAGAATTGTACGAGTGGCTGGTTTCTTATGCATCTAAATGGAATTGGAGGCATCGCGCACTTGTCTAGACACATGAATAATTTCAGGCCCTTAATGATGCTGATCTGATTTGGACTTAAGCTATGGATACGTGGTTTCATGGTGTCTTGAACAGTTATATCTTGGAATACTCAATTTCCACTTATTTGTGTCTAAAGGTAGCTGAATTCCAGTTCTTATGACATCCACGAGGAGCTTACCTATAAGACATTCCACTGATGATCAAGATCCTAATGGTAACTTTGAATCGGAGAGTAAACCGATGGCTAACTAAACCCCACCATGCGTTGGGAAGGAACATGATTGGTGAAAGATGGACGAACTAGTAGCGAAAGGCAAAGAGAGGAAAGGTGGCTTAAGTATAATGAGGTGCATGAGAGGGAGATAGAGAAGTAGCATACCATTGCAGAAAGTATGGTGTTGAGGAGAGATATGGCTCGTGAAGGATTTAAAGCCCACATAGAATACATAGAGCCAAAGCATCGGAACGCCTCCATCTTGGAAAGCATGACAGGGACCCCCTCGGCCTCACAACAAAGTTTGCTAGCGAGAGACTACTTGGGCCTCGGGCACGCATCTAAATCCA
Organism: Taxus wallichiana var. yunnanensis; assembly: GCA_018340775.1. Classification (NCBI taxonomy): domain Eukaryota; kingdom Viridiplantae; phylum Streptophyta; class Pinopsida; order Cupressales; family Taxaceae; genus Taxus; species Taxus wallichiana. The sequence goes on from CM031239.1 coordinate 493,672,782, forward strand.
CCCGGTAACCTAGCCCTTGCGCTTGGTTTTCTAGTAACTAGTATGACAATTAATCAACAAACAAGTGTGGGAAGCAAGAGATAAAGCACATCAATGGAAGGGCGATGGTTCATTGTTATTTGGAGATGTGTTTTCAGGTGCATCGTCTACACAAAATATGAGTGCGCCTAAATGTTGGATTCACTTCTAGAAGTGGAACTACTTCACAGACCATATGGGTTCAGTATATTACTAGTATCGAGCATAGGGAGTATGTCTCCAGGACCTATTCCAGCTATAGGTTCGAGATCATGAGGTATGGGAAATTTTGGTTCGGAGTGGATCTTGAGGTTTTGGAGGCAGGGGGAACACTTGGAGGTTCTAGATTAGGTGGGAAAGGTCCGCACTAACCCCCATAATATTTATATGGAAATGTCTCTTCGTCTTCCAGAGTGTACGGGAATAGAAGATGTTGAACATGTGCATATGTGTGAAATATTATGGTGTGTAAAAGGAATCACAACTTATGAGTGTAAGGCAAGCCAATTTGCTACTACATTACAAGGGCATGCACACAGGTTGGTACAGAAAGTTTGACCCTAATTAGAATTGCGTGGATTATGCAGAATTGAAGGATGTGTTCTTAAAAGAGTTTTATATCCCTGAATTTGAGTAGAAGAGTATAAGTGCACTCAAGGATATTAAGAAAGGCACTACTAAGAGTGTACGCAAGTATGATGCCCATTTTAAAATGCTTCTATCTAAACTTTCCTATGATATTCACATAAGCCAACATGCACAATGGTTTGTTGGGGGATTGATTACACCATTTAGGAGGGCGTTGTCACATAAGACATATATTGATCTACGTGAGGCATTGGAAGTAGCCCTATGTGCTGAGGTAGTTGGGAGTATTGACACTAGCGTTAGCCCATTCTTAGAGGCATAGATTACAGCTATGGAAAAATAACTAGAGAAATTATTAGCAAATTCAGCCCATGAAACACGCTCAAGAATTTGGTGTACAAATTGTGAAGTAGAGGGTCACACAAAGGATAGTTGTCCTCGTAGAACAAGTACACTCATTGTTGATGGATTGTGAGATATGCCACTTAAACCATGATGCTAGCCACTTGCCCATTATTACAACACATGATAAGGAAGAAATTTCAAGCTACTGTAAAATCTGCAGTCCATAACTTATGACACAAAGGACGCGCGGATGATTGGACAGATCTATGATGCTATATATATTGGTGTACGACAGACAACAGTTTTAGATAACTCTAAAGGCAAGAATGAGCATCAAGATTGGGAGCACAATCAGACACACTATGATTGGAACAAGGGGCGTTTTGAAGGTAGTCGTGGCAAAGGTCGAGGATATTGTGGTGGATTTGGAGGATGAGGCCATGGTGGTGGAAGAAGTGAGTTTCCTCGTGGAACATGTTATACATGCGGATCTCCTGACCACTATAGGCACGAATGTCCTCAGAATATTACATATTATTTATGTGGAAAGAACCATATCTATGAAGAGTTCTCGGACTTATATGAGCATTTGATTCAGCAACATAAATAAGAAAACAAGGGCGCAATGATGGTTAGGATACAACGCGTTGTGGACAATCAATGGATTCCCAAAATGAAAGTAGAGTCCAAGGCATTGCAAGTGAAGATCATGACACATGCTGAGGCAACACGTGTCAGGGAGGTATCACAATAGAAACCTACCATCATTAAAGATGAGGTTCTTCATGCATGGTACCCAGATCCTGCCTATTAGAAGAGGTTTATCAGGATACCATGGAAGTTCTAAGCAATCTTCAAGGTGAGATACAATATTTAAAGGAGCAAAAGAAAGCATCAAAGATGGTCCAAACTGATATAGATGACTTGAGAGAAGTGAGCAAAATGTTACACTAGGATAACATCATTCCAATGTTAGGGAGTTGGTTAAAAGGGAACACTCTACATGTAAGTACTAAGACCGGACAATAGATCCTGCATGTAAATATCCCTCCTTATAGCCTAGATTATGACAAGGAAATCACTCTGAATGCTATTGTGGATGGGTGGTTGTTGAGTAATATATTGATTGATACAAGCGTGGAATTCAATGTTCTTACCTTGGATGCATGGGTACAAATGGGGAGACCCCCATTGCAGCCATCCTCTAATGTATTATTCATGGCTAATCGGACTAAGGCCACTCCCATAGGAGTTTTAAAAGATGCATCCATTACCATACAAGGAGCCAAGTTCATTGGAGACTTTGAAGTTTTAAGCGTGGCTAGAATCAGATAGCTTCCTAGCTCTATTAGGGCATCCTTGGTGCTATGAAAATAATGTTGATCTTCGGTTCAACAAGGGCTATATCAGTTTTTAAAATAAAGAGGAAAGGGTCATTATCCCTTTAACATATGGAAATTCCATGCCCTATGTTGAGCCCTTAAGTGAAGAAGATCTGAATAGGATTTATGTACGCGCCATCCAAGATCCAAAGATGATTGAACTAACCAAAGAAGGACTAATTTAGTGGGAGGATGCACAATCTATTAGCAATACTACAAGTGTTGCTTGTGATAATTGGGCTCACAACACTTATGAGTTGGTAGGGCACAAAGTAAAGAGCATATTCCCTCGAGGCACAAAACCGCGTTATGTCAAGAGGATAGGTAACAACTCGGTACCTTGTTACACAAGAGAAGGGGATCTCATGGTATTCCTGCGCACCATGGAAGAAAAATGGATAGACCCACTGGAGAGGAGAAATATGCTAGCATATACACTATGTGGGACAATAGCACGCTGGTGGCTGGTCCACAAGGATAATCTTGTCAGATGGAATGAAATTGGGATTACTCTTACTACTAGGTTCTTTAGGAGTAATGCACCTACTCAAATCAGTATTTATCATGGTAATCAACCTGTTCAGCACCACGTTCAGAAGTGTGAGAGACTCTAGATAGAAGGGTAGGAAGCTTTACCACCTTCACTATGGGTGCACTGGTTTTATTCCACTTTACAAGGTTGCACATGTGCTTGGTATGTATATGCAAAACTCCATAGAGAAACTGGAAATTGGCAGACTTTAATTACAGGAATGACCCAAACATTTGACTTCTTCTCTACAAAACCTCCAGTAGAAGAAGCATTGAAAGTTATCAAGCGCTTAACTATGGGGGATAGTGCCAAGGATAAAGAACTCCTTTAAGATTTATTAGATAAAGAAGACTCGAGCACGTATTGATAATGAACCAGAGGCCGATGAAACATTACTTCAATGTGCTTTTCTTGAGAAAGAGAAACGAAAAATGGTCTACCTTGTGGATGACGAAGAAGTAGATAATCTGGATGTAAACCATTTAACAGGAAGGCGTGAGGTATTTGAAAGTGTGGATAGGATCACATGCGCCTATCATGAACCTATGAAGACAAAGAGGGTGAATATTGGAATAGATACTTGAGCCTAAGAAATCCTTAATTGGATACTATTTGTCGACTATGAAGTGGAAAAATTCATAGAGTTACTAAGGGACTACCAGGACCTATTTCCTAGGGGTACCATGAACTTAAAATCCGTGCATGAATGGTTAGGGGAGATGAAGATAAAGCTTAGAGAGGGTGTGTGCCCGAGTTAGAAAGAGGCCTTTCAAAATAAACCCCAATTTACGTGAAAAGGTCAAAAAAGAGATTGATAACATGTTGAAGTCTGGAATTATCAATCCCCTTGATGATTTAGAATGGGTTAGTCCAATGGTGATCAGTATCAAGAAGGATGGATGGATTTGAATATGTGTGGACTACAGGGAGCTAAATGCTACATGTGTAACGGATCCATTCCCTATGCCATTCACTAAGGAAATATTAGGAGTCCCAAGGCACGAAATCTATTGGTTTATAGATGGGTTTTCTTGGTATCATCAAGTTAGGATTGCCCAGGAGGATCAAGAAAAGACTACATTTACTACTGAATTGGGTAGCTTCACTTATACTGTAATTCCCTTCGGTCTAAAAAATTCACCTGTTGTATTTTTGAGCATAGTTTTCCAAGCATTCAAGGAATTTATTCACAACTTCTTATAGGTATATTTAGACGATTGGATGGTGTATGGATTAGTTAAGGACCACTATGTGATAATCTGCACTTAATGTTTGAATGGTGTAGGCAGTTGAGTATCTCTTTGAACATCAAGAAGTGTATATTTGCTACACCATTTGGGATACTTTTAGGACACATAATCTGCAAGGAGGGTTTGTTGGTTGATCTAGCAAAGGTTGCAGTCATTATAGGATTAGGGAGCCTACCAGTCAAAGTGAGGTGCACGGATTTTTAGGACATATAGGATATTATAGAAAATTTATCAAAGGCTATGCCAAAGTTTGCACCCTTAGAAGAGTTACTGAAAGGAAAAGGTACATTCTACTGGGGAGAACAGCAGCAGTATGCATTCGAGACATTGAAGGAGAAACTTACTACCGCGCCTATTCTACATTTTCCTTCATGGGACAAGCCATTTCATGTACATGTTGACGCCTCGGCATGGACATTGGCGCAGTGTTGGCTCAACTTGGAGAAGGAATTGTAGATCATCCTATGTATTTTGCTAGTAGAAAGCTGACTCCTACATAATAGAATTACACAACTACAGAGTGCAAAGCTTTTTCAATGATCTATGTGTTGCATAAATTTTGCCAGTACCTACTAGCTACACCATTCATCTTTTATATAGATCACATGGCATTGAAGTATTTGGTAAATAAGCTTGTTTTACAAGGGCACATATGTTGATGGGTGCTCTTATTTCAAGAGTTTGATTTCACAGTTGTGGTAAAACTAGGAAAAGTAATTCTAGACCAGACCATTTATCAAGAATACATTCAGGAGAAGAAGCATAATAAATTAACGATGCCATGCTAGATACAAAGTTATACGAGTTCTGACAATGCACGTCATCAAAAATAGAGGACATTGTTGTCTTTCTACGCACAGGAGAACACCAGAAGAATTGAAATCCTAAGAGAAGAAACAAATTGCAATACGCTCTGCACCTTATATGTTAATTAGTGGTGACTTGTACAAAATGGGCCAAGATGAAGTATCACGTCGTTGTGTATTGGAACATGAGCGCATGGGCATTATGGAAGAAGCTCATGGTGGAATTGTAGGAGGCCACTATGTAGGTGATGCCACAACGTACAAGATTCTACTCACTGGATTATGGTGGGAGACCCTCTATAAAGATTGTAAGGAATTTTGTAAGGCATGTGATCATTGTCAATGTCTTGGAAGACTAGGTCAGCAAGATGAAATGCCTCTGAGACCTATTGCTAGCATAGAACCATTTGAGAAATGGGCTATATATTTTTTGGGTCCTATTTCACTAGTTACGTGCATAACTGGATCACGCTACATTATAACTTTCACAAACTATCTGACAAGGTGGGAAGAAGCAACACCTACCAAGGACTATACAATGGCTACAACAGCTCGGTTTCTATGGGAACATATTATTACAAGGTATGGATGTCCTTTGAGTTTGACCAGTGATAGGGGCACACATTTTCTTAATGAGACAATTAGAATTTTGTTGGATGAGTTCATGATTTCACGCCATAAAACTACACCCTATCATCCTCAAGAAAATGGAACTCTATTGAGGATTTCAACAAAATTTTGGGCCACACATTGACAAAAATCTATGATATTAGAAGAGAGGATTGGGATGATAAAGTATTTATAGTACTTTGGGTATATAGAATAACGAGATAAAAGGTTGAATAAAGCCACACCATTTCAGTTAGTGTTTGGCATAGAATCCATTCTTCCTATGGAATTTATGTTACCTTATTTGTGTATTGCATGTGCTTTGAAGGTATAGCTGATGAACAAGCTTTAGAAGAATGGATTGAAAAGATAATTCAACTAGATGAGCGATGAGCCATAACACACTAGAGTCGAAGTAAGAAAAGGTTAGGAAGAAAGCATGGCATGACAAAAACATAAGGGATAAGAAGTTTGAGATTGGATGAATGGTACTTCTCTATGACTCTAATTTCTTGTGCCATACGAAAAAATTAAGGTACATTGTTTCATGCCTTATGTTATCAATTACATCCTTGAAATAGGCGCTTGTCAATTAGAAGCACTTGATGGAACACGGATACCCGATTACTTCAACGGGAGTAGGCTGAAGCCCTACTATAAATAAGTATTCTTGGTGTTTGTAAAAAGGCAATATTGCCATTGAGATTAGGTTTTCAATTATGTATTTCCTTAATGTCTTTCCTTCTTTGCTTCTATGCTTTTTTTTCAATTTATTTAGTGTGTAGTGAAATAAGCGCATTTGCGCGCATGAAGCTAATTACTACATGAAGCATGTTTATGCACAGAGGACTACACATAATTTTAGTGTGGGGTGGTTGTCGATATCTAGGTACAAGATTGTGGGAATTGAAAGGTGAAAGGAATAAGCTGCTACGGGTGCTCTTCAATTCAAAGGATTGCCTCTAAAAAGTGACCAAAGATAGAGATGAATGAAGGGTAGTATAACGTGAGGTAAGAAGAGGCCATAAAAACTACCAGTAGAAGGTACAATGATGAGGTACTCGGGTGCAAGGAAGGGCGCCAAAGATATGTCTCGTGATCAAAGGGTGGGAAGGAACACTAGAAGGTTATAGGCCGAGGCACGTAGATGTAATGCACGAAAACAATGGAATTGGTTAATTATTGAGAGGATATTTGGTAGGTGAAGGAGCAATGAATGCATCAAAAATTTGGGAATCTATATAAGAATGGGATGCGAGTTCATTTTTACCGTTGTGACTAAGATTATTTGAAAAGGAGCTAATTGCGAAAAGCCAAGTGATCGTATTGAGGTGAGAGGTGTGTAACCAGTCATGATGAAGAAATCTGTGCACAGAAAGAGCTTATGTCCCTGGTGGTAAAGGGTTTGAGAAAAGAAAGGTGACAAAGAGGAGTAAGGGCACATAATTTCACCTAGGGCACACTGAATCAAGCTAGGGTTTGATTCAAACATTGTAGAATTCAAGAGGCAAGGATCTACAAAGGATTACAAGGTAGAAATGGCACCCAAGAAAGTAGTTGCAGCAGGAGTGAAGGGAAAGAAGAAGGTAGCCGAAGAGGAAGAGGAGATGGCTCTTGAAAGTAATTTTTCAAAAATGAAATATCCATAGGGGGTTATCGTAGGCCAGGAGTGGGATTCTCACATAAGGAGAAGCAAGGTGAGTGAGTACAATCACCGTACCATAGAGAATAATAAGGAGCTTAATGCCTTGTTGAACACAAAGACAAATAAACGCATGGCATAAGACGTGCCGGTGTATGGCGATGTTGACTAGAAGATATTAAAGAAGATTAGATTTTACCAACTATATGAACCCCTTACTTTAGGAAATAATGGCCCTTGTACGGTGGCTCATGAGCAGAGTGCACAAATATTTTTTCTACTTTGCAAGATGCAGAGCCATAATTTCAGCCACGCTCATCTCCATGGTAACGGGGTTAAAAGGCACATGAGAAGATTTGTGAGATGATTTAATAGACAAGGTCACAATATTGGAGACCATATAGGAGCTCGGGTACACAAAGGGTCCGCGCGACATGGACATCAATAAATTGAAGAAGTATCTCGTGGTGAAAGCAGCTGCACATCTTTTTACAAAGCTAAATGACCAAGAAAGGTGGTCACAAGTGAACACCATGTGGCTGCACATTGCCAAAAAGATGTTTGAAGAGGTAGTCTACAAAATTTCACGGTATATTGTAGAAACTCTCATTGAGAAAGCATACACAGGAGGAAAGATCAGCTTTGGAGCTGTTCTATTATCACTAGTGTTCAAGGAGATCAGAGTACCTGATGGACCGAAGGAGAAGATATGGGAGCATCCCATGGAGCACAAGTCACATGAAGAATGCTTCAAAAATTACTTGTGTGAGGGATCCATGATAGAACATGTCAAACAACGGGCTAAGAAATGGTATAATAGGCCCCACGTAGCCTTTGAAGAAGAATGGCGCATCCCCAAGGACTTTCCTTCGGTGGTTGGAAAGGCAGTTCAATTCGTTGTATACCAGCACTTTTGCATAGCGTGGTTTTCCATGAAAGATGGAGCATGGAGCCCTTGGTCTAAGTTACCATATGCCTTCACAGAAGGTGCTTCTAGGAGTCGCACATAGGTTCTCGGATGCGTGGTGTCGACATTCAATGTGGATAAGGTAGATTGTGACTACCACACACTAAGGAAGAAATATGTGTATCCAGGGTGGGGTGCATATATTGAAAGGCTCATTTCAGATGTATTGAGCATTAAACCAATAAGTTTGGCTGTGGGAGATATTGGAGCAGCATTGGTGTATCTTCAATTGAAGCCCAAGATGGAGAATAACAAGTATGTGGAAGATGAGTTCGCACTTCTAGCACCACTAAAGGGAAAGCATACGATGGAGAACATCCTAGTGCCTAAGCCCACAGAGCCAATTGAAGTGGAGGATGAGGAGGATGAGTGCGAGGATAGTGGTGGTTTGGAGCATAGAGGTAGAAGACATCCTATGAATAAGGATGAAGCTAAGTGCGCCACTACACCACCTCAACCATAAGAGGGGGATGATGAGGACTTAGATGTAGTCCAAGGAGAGCACATATTTAAGCGAGTGTTCAGGAGAACAAGGACTCAAGGTGCTACTCCGTAAATAGTGCAAAAATCACCCAGAATCTCTCCACAGAAAGAGACAACCATGAAAAAGAGAAGGAAACTGAAGTTGAATGAGGAGACGGAAGAGTCAGAGGAAATCACGCCTAATTCTCCTACACCTCAAAAGAATGTAAAACAAAAAGATGAAGAAATGAAGGAAGGGGAAGAGGAGGAAAAGGGAACCAATGAGACAACTACAGATACTGTGCAAGACATGGAAACACAAGTCCCAAATCTATAAGCTCAATTTTCTTAGCAACCTCGATCTAGAAGAACAAGTGGAAAGCACATTCCACTAGCCATGGGTTATTTAGAGGATGCAGGTAAAATTGTCTACACCCATTTCTAGAGCACATTGTCACAAAAGGAATTATATGGTTGGGAATTAATGGATGAAGATATGGCTACAATGCACACAAGGAAGTAGTTATCATGGTCCATGCACACACACATGGATGAGCCATATTTTGATGTATGTGAGGAGTCATGCGTATCACGGAGGTTGAAAAGTACACCTCAGGTAAGACACATGATAGTAAATCCTACTCTTGTCATTTCGGATGAACACAGGTTGAGTAATGCATTGGTGAAAGTCTCAACGAAGTTGGGGAGGCGGAATATGGACAAGGCTGCCACAATTAGGGAACTTTGGGAAGAGATTAAAACTAAGGATTGGGAAATAGCACACATAACGTAGGAGAGAGACTTAGTACAGAAAAATAATGTTGTATTTATCAGCATCACAAAGGAAATTGGTGATAATGTCATAAGAGCTAGGCCACACTTGGAGCCAAAGGTACCATAGACATTTCCTTCAGCAATACACTATGTAGGAAAGTTGGTGGACCTAGTGCTTGAAGATGAGCCTCTATGTATGCCAACGCCAAAGGATCCAAAGCACAAGAGGCAAAACGAGAGAAGGCTTCAGTGATGTGGAATATTGCATCCTATGAAGGACTACTGCAAGTGCTATAAGAAGAACTAAAGAAAGCAGACCAAGCCTTGAACATCTGCACAACTCCAGAGGCACTCATCAACATAAAAACCCTAGAGGAGAATAATAAGGTCTAGAAATCAATAAAGGATAAAAAATTAGGCCACGCAGAAAAGATTATCAATGGTTAAATAGAAGTGAGAGGCCCTGGTAGCAGCACAAGAACCACACAAGACTTAACTAAAAGAGCTTGGGAAGCTCATTGCACAGAAGATGGATTTACTAGAGGGGAGGATGACTGCAATGTCCAGCATTGTGTTGGTCTTGTAAAATGAAAAAGGGGAGATTGCGAGGGATGAATTGGAGTCCATTGTTGTGGACATTCCAGAAAAAGTAGAGGAAGCACTCGTTGAGTGGTAGACCTTGGAGGCTAAAATAAAATAGGAATATCTTGAATTAGTTGTTTAGACTGAAGAAGAGACTACAGAGTAAAAACATTCTTTCATTCTTTCCATTCTTCTATTCTTTACTTCAGTTTTGGAGATGACCATTGTTGGGGTGATAATGAAATTAGTGTGGGGTAATGTTGATCAAAGAACACTTGAAAAAAAGCACACAAGAAGTCCTGTGTGGGGAAGTGAGTCATATTCAAAGGTGCGAATGGATAAGGAGAATGCGCACACGGAACATAAGTTTAGCTTTTAGGACTTATCCGTTTTCGCTCATACAGGTCTATTTTTAGAGATGGTGTGCAGAACATACAAATGAGGTAGAGACATGCGCACCACACATAGGCCATTTTGGAGGATTGGATACGAAGCACTTTGCATGGAAATAGGCCGGAAATAGATATGCTACTATCAGTTAGCTAGTAGTAGTCTATTATTAGCGCACTTGCATGTGTGGCTAGTTTTGTAAAGGTGTGTGGCTAAGAAGAGAATGCAACCTATTTTGGGAATATATAAGTGGTGAAGGGAAAGTCCCCACCCTTATATATAGTAAATTGTGTAATAGAAAAAGAGAGATATATACGAGAGATATGTTGTTAAATCTCTTATGTGCATACTATTGTTATTGTAATGAAGCTTTCGTATACTTATTGCATTGAATATAATGGAGGATATTGGCTGAATCTAAGTGTTAGTTTTTGTGTTTATCTAAATCTAGTATGTTTTTATCTCATCATGGTTAGTACTTAATTCTTCTTTTCCTTAGATATAGATCTGGTATGCTCTGTAGAATGATGTGCTAGTAATATAACTATATATGTTAAGTCTCCATCATGCTAACATCCTACCAAAACAATCCTAAAGAGGGACTTGGTACCTTTACGTATACAGGAGCACTCGGTTTAAGGTTAGTTGATTTTCTAGCACGCATAGGGTTCATTGGGTTTGTATCACTGAAGTCTAGGTTGCATCAAGAAGTCTAGGGGTTCCTTGAGGTATTTAGAATAGGTTCCCATTGCATATGTTTCCACCATTAAGGAACCTTGTTAGGGATGTGGGGGCTGCATTGGTTCTTTGAAACAGACAACATAGACATTGGAGGGACATATGGCATCCCCAGGGTTGTCCATATGGACCCAAGTAGGTATACATGTCCCCTGGTGGAGATTTAGAATACATGTGTACATAGGGGTTGATTACCTTGATATGGAATCGAAGGCACGAATCTAGGGAACATTGTATTTTCGGCTGGTATGGCGTTTGAGAATGCACTTTCGGCTGGTGCCTATTGTAGATATCCATATGTGGCTTGGGAGGCATACCCAAGGTGCCTATCCCCATAAGAATATCTTCACGGTTTTTAATATTCATATAAACAGGATGATTTTGTGCAGTAGGCATTTGCCCATAATTTTGCGGTTAGGAAGGATTCCATGCTTTCCCTACATATGAATTCTACGTATTTTAGGAAAGCTCTAACTCTTTGAATTTTTTTACCAAATCTAAAATAAGATCGCTTGGTTAACAAGGCGGTGCCTTGTTTAGGTACCTTTTGTTGAACCCTCGGAGGTTGTTGAGGAGTATGGTATCTTGCTATGAATTGTTCACAATGTTTTCACCCCTCATTGGTTGTATTGTTAGTTGGTGGCAAGGTAGTGTTATTGTTTTGAAGCAAGACATCACCTTGTCCTTACAACCTATCGAAATATTGGTTCATGTTTTGGAAGTGTTGGTCACTCCTAACATATCATGTTAAATACTCCTTATCCAGATGGGGGAGTTGATCGGATTATATGCTAATTGGTTATCAAAACAATACTTGGGGAGATGAACTTGCTTCACTAGTGAATGTCATGTTATTTGAGCTTGACTATTCGAGGGGATAAGTCTAAGTGACCTGATCAAGTTCCTCAATATGTATAGAAGAATTGACATTGGTTCCCTGAAGTAGAGGGTTTTGAGTGGATGAGCGGTTGTCCGCCCATGTTGAAAGTGAAGGTGATTGTTGTGGTATACTTGATTGGTAATGGTATATGTCAAAACCCTGGGATGGGCCGACCATGCTTGATCGTATCCCATATTCGGTGGTATAAGAATACCTATAGAATAAAGGATGGACGAAGAAAGTGGAAACATTTAGAGACTAGATCTTCACGTCGGGTTCACCAATTTTATACTATAGAAAATCAACACGTGACCTTCTTCACACCCAACCTCTTGAGGTCGTGCCGAGACAGCCGGTGTGGAATTGAAATGGAATTGAAAGTGATGGCAATGATCAATATAATTGGGAAACACTATGTCTTCAACACGCAATACTAGAATACACGAATCTAAGGCAAAGAATGCTCTCCTAACCTAATAGGGTGTGATGGTACGGTATGATATGATAGCTACTTGGATACTCCAATCGAAGTGTAGTTTTTTCAAGATTATATTGATTGGTTGCGGAAAATGTGGAAAGTAACCTATGGGTGCCTCACATGGGTTTCCAGACAAGGTCACGGAAGTGAAGACAAGAGTTGTAGTGGAGCTACAGGGACTATGGGTGATTTTTGGTCTTGTATAGAAAGTCTTAGCCTGATCGGCTACTATGTTCAACAATGAAAGCTATGTAATAATATCGGGTGGAAGCGGTGAAGATATGAATACCAATATGCGTAAACTAGTGTCAATATCTAGCTGACTAGTAGGCTCGTTGGGTTGCAGGGACCTATGGATCACAACCAAAGACTCGTTGAGGCTGAGGCCCTCATATGGTCATGCATGCAATCAAACCCTATTTCTAGGAGCATTCCAAAAGTCGTAGGCTTGATTAGCAATGATATTTAGTGTATCTAACTATCCTATTTTCTCAATGTATGTGGGTGTGCATAAGATTGTTAAACGCAAACTTGTGTCAATGTCAGTTATTATCTCTAACCCATTGGGTTGTGGGACCAAGGATAAAAACTATAAGTCTTTTCCTATTATGGACCATTGATGGTCATGCAAGATAAATTGATTTTATTTCAGTAAATAAACTATCTATCAAATGAAATATAACTTATGTTTTTGGTGTTTTCTCAATATATCGAAAAAAGCAGTAAAACAAGCTAATCTATGGAAAGTAAATGTTTTTTCTCTTTTCTAACTTTTTAGACAATGCATCTAATCTAATAAACAAATTAAATACAAAAAATTAGCCAGATGTAGCTAACTATTTATGTAGATGTGTGAATCTAAATCTAAAAATCTATTCTAATTCAATCAAAATCCTTCCAACCCTACCTCAGAAGTGAAGAACAAATCATAACCCTAACAGAGCTATTGTTCCCCACAACTTCCCTAGTAATGTTGAAGAGAAAACTTCCTATTGATTTGATCTACTTGAGATTATCTAGCTAATTGGAATGAACTATTTCTCTACTCTATTTGATATGCAATTGAAATTAACAATTCATAATTGACAATTTGATTAAAAAAACAAAAATACACAACTCCAACCTGGAAGAGCAAGAACCTTTGAATATAAAGTAGTATCAGTATCTGTCCCCTCAGTTCTTTCTTTTCTTTCTCTAAGTGTTCATGTGAGTCCAAGGAATTGGGAATGCGAGAACATCAACAAGAGGATGGAACTTGAGCAATGACAGCTTGGAAGTAATCTGGACACAATGCAAGTAAAAGAGAGATAGCACAAGAGATCTAAGCTTGGCTATGTAATTCCTAGTGAGATTATGCAAGCAAAACAAATACAAGATACACAAAATTCTCGAGGGATTTTTCTTGAATACAATCATGAAATATATAAGAATGGAGGATGGGAGGTGCCTTCATGCACAAGGCAAGAAGGAGCAGTTCCAACCAATTAAATCTATTTAAAAATAGAAGGAGGAAGGAGAACCAAGAAATCAAAGCTAATTTTAGACAATTCAGCTCACGGATGCATGCAAAAGAAAAATTAAGTGAACCGTCGCATGTTAAAACACATGTGAAGAATCGGAAAAAGCGGGCAAGAACGCTACCCGGGCGGGGTGGCGATCCCGCACTAAAGGCCAAAACAAGCACAGAAAGAGGTAAGGATATGGAAAAGGTAAGTAAGGCCATATAGGATACAAACATACACTGCAAATGGGTTTTGAATCTCGAACACCTTCTTGAAAGGATTTTGAATCATCATTGGGGATTCTTGTAACCATTTTCTGACAATGTAGCACGTGTAATTTTGGGTGCATATAACGACGGATGTCGGTCAATATTAAAAGTCAATATGTGAAAGAAGGGATAGGTAGGAAAGTTAAGCAAGCAAGGAAGGGGTAGGTGATGACTAATGTAGGTGGAAGAGGGTCATGCACTATGTTTTTGATGTGTAATAGGTAAGTAGGTGAAATGACCTAGGGTATTGGGTAAGTAGGATAATGGAGACAGTAGGTCTTTAAGTGAATTAGGTAAGGGGTTAGGTTTCAAAAACAAGGTGAGAGGTAGGGTGGATTGATGTATTTTGGGTAGTGTGTGACGTAAAAAGCATTAAGTGCTAGGTGGGTTCGAGATTTGGGTAATATGTGATTTGAGAGGGATGTGACACTATATTGTTGGTTTGGATGATGCAGGTGAGAGATCAGCTAAGGATGAGAGATAAAGTATCACCCCTACTAGGACAGAGATACATGCAAGCATGACAGTGAGGAGTGGGAGCACCTAGAGAAGATGGGACTTAGTTTGATTAGGCACTATAGATGAATATCTTGAGATCATAGTTTGATGGTCGCCCTCATTGATAGATGGGACTCAACGACCAATACCTTTCACATACGACAGGCGAGATGACCATCACCTTGGAGGACGTTTATAGGATCCTAATGTTTCCTATTGTTGGGGAGCTAATGTATTCAATTTCATATGAGGTATCATTAAATCCTATAGTGGCGGTATTCAGTGAGGTGATGGGCCTATTGAGCCATCACGGTCACGAGTCCGAGCTATGGAGACATGTATGTGGCCTACACGCAGAGACCGTACTATCTGTGCTGATGATGGTGGAAGTGGGATGTTTTTCTCTTCTAGATTCTGAGGGTGGGATATTTCCACAAGAACTGATGGGGGTACTATAGGACATGATCGAGGAGTGGATATGCTTCGATTGGGTACCGCAAGTCTTTCCTAGTCCAACTATATAGGGAGTTATGGGCCTATGATAGATTGAGGAGGTTTGGTATGTGTTATACATACTTATTACATTGTTGGGCATATGAGCACATTGTATGTGTGCATCTAGTTGGTTTATCATGACTTGAATAGTTCGAGGGTGGTGTGTACAAAGTGGGTTTCCAGCGATGGGTACCGGTCGGGGGGACAAATGAGGTTGGTTAGGTCAACATATGATGTTTCATACTATAGATGGCTGTTGGAGGTCCTTCTAGTAGTGGATATTATGTGGAGGCCATATATTGGTTATCTCTCCTACAGGGGTATGGCTAAGGAGCTAGATGGGCTGTAACTATTGAGATAGATACAAGGAGGCATGCCGGTGAACACGATATGATACCCGTTGACAAGGTTAGATGGTAGTTTGGGCTACCACAGGATGTGCCCCACCTTTCCCATAGTACCAAAAAGATGACATAGAGATATCGATGTCTCCACCATGCCCAAGTGACCCTACTGAGGTAGGAGGAGAAGGTGTGAGATCACTATATTGACGAAGCAAGTGTCACCGATGCATACAGTAACGGTGGGGTGCACACCTATAGGAGGCACCACCAAGGACAGGGCATCTGGATCTAGTGACACTCACAATGCAAAGGGATACTTTACAGGGGTAGGTGACCACCCTAGATGCACATATCACAGGGTTATAGGGTCAGCTGATAGGGGCACAGGTACGGGTGACCACATTATAGGCACAAGTGATGGCCCTATAGGCCTAGGTAACATAAGGGTAGGCTCCCGCACATGGTGGAGATGGGGATGGAGGGCGGGTTGTTGCCTTGTAGGCACAGTGGCTAGATTATAGGACCAATTGGCCACAGCATAGGCTTAGGTTGTAGCCTTACAAGCTCGTAGCTGCACATGTACCCTCACACGAAAAGGGATAGGATCCCATAGTACAAGCACCTACCCCATGGTAGGGAACATTTTTAGTTTGTCGAGTTCACGGGGGAGTTGTCGGGCCAATGACACCACCTCATATTGTGTCGATGGAGAGGTTCAGGGATGCCCTGAACAAGGCTCACTACTATTAGGATCATTTGATGACTGTAGGTATTTATGTTCCCTCCTATACCGAAAGTCTGAGCCCGGTAGGAAGCTAGTGATCGGACTAGGTTTGGGACTCATAGTTCATGGAGTACGAGGGGATTGTTGAGCCCATGGACGGGGGGCCGGTGAGAGGTTTCGAGTTCTCGGAGGCCAAGCCTAGGTGAGTGCCGGAGGAGACCGGGAAGTGACCCATGGAGGGTGGAGAGATGCTAGCGAGGGTGGTTGACATATAGGGAGGAGAAGGAGGAGACAAATGAGGCTGGGGAGAAGGGTATCGGGTGGGGTTGATGGATCACTAGATGTGATATTGTTTGATAATTTTGATTTTTGATATATATATTGGCTCGTGTTACGAAGGCCGAGATTGTATATGAGAGTTTTTGAGATACTATTATTTATTTGTATCTATGTATATATGTATTGATACACAAACTCTCCCATTTATATAGTTTGATGATGTTTATTGGATGTATGATGTTTGTGGCTTTAATTTCCATTTTTATTGCATATTATGGAAACTATTTTAGTCAGGCATAATTGAGTTAGGTTGTCTAGGCATAGTGGATTCAGGTTGTCTAGGCATGGTGGAGTTAGGTATATGCATGGTGATTGTAGTATGACTTTGTTGATGGTATTGTGAAATGAAATTAAATGTTTTATGATGAATAGTTTAATTTCCAATGTATAGGTGTCAAGCAAACTAGGTTGTAGGTATGGCTAAGTTTGGTTGTTGGTGTTGATTTAATTTCCAAGTTATTGGTATTATAGAAAATAAATGATAATATATATGTATGTTGTGGTTTAATTAAATTTCCAAATATTTGATATCATGGAAAATGTTAAATGAGTTAGGTAGAATATGGATATGGTGATAAAATGGTAAATATGATGAAACAATGTATGTTTTTTTTGATATATTAATTTCCAGTTTTTGTGTGAATGGAAACTAACTAGGGTAGAATGTGAACATAAAAGAAGGAAAAATTATGGTTAGGGATAAAAATGTGCGAGAAGGGGAAAGGATGGAAAAGGTAAAAAGATGGACGAGTTAACCTCCAAGGGCCCCATGCCCTCGGAGTGCTTCCTACATAGCCTTGGTGAAAAGGGGACTCAAGATGATGTAGTTCTCCCTTAAGCTAGGGAAGAATATAGGAGATAGGTGAATGAGTTGGTAGGTTTAGGTGTGATTGATTCGAGGTCACTTGGGTATGGTTAAGTCAAGATTGAATACACATGGGTGAGTGTAGGTCATTTAGGCATGATGGATTCTAGGGTAAATAGGTATGATTGTGTGTAGGTCATTTATGCATCATGGAGTCTAGGGTAAATAGGTATGATTGTGTGTAGGTCATTTAGACATTATAGAGTCTAGGGTAAATAGGTATGATTGTGTGTAGGTAATTTAGGCAAGATGGAGTCTAGGTTAAATAGGTATGATTGAGTTTAGGTGTCAAAGGTCTAGTCCTGTGTAGCCGAATCAATAATTAGAAAAAATAGGTGAATGGTAAAAGGGGTGGGGTTCCACCTAATTGGTAAGGACCATTATGAGTCTATTACACCAAAATATCAGCTTATGAATGTAAGACCCTAAAGGCGTTGCATGCTTAAACTTTCTAAGGGTGAATAAAGTTACATGATCACGAAATGTCATATTTTCGGCACGTCCCTTGAGTAGGTAGGAGACAAGAAAGAAAATAAGGTGAGGTGAAGTGGTTTGTTTTAGCATAACCTTGTTGTGAGACAACATGCCTCTTCTGCAAGATACCTAAAACCAGAATAGGCAAGTCCATGACAAAAATTTGTATGTTTATTTTTGTTTTTCTTTTGATTTTTATAGACTGATAGATGTGGGAAGTCTATGTGGGATGAATAAAATGACTCCTTGAGGTCTTTGTGAAGTTGATCAATGCGGAAGCTTCAAAATATTTTTATTTTTATTTGTTCAGAAATAGTCTTCTTTTTTGATAGACTATGTATAATAGGTCTAACTTTATAGTTGTCCTTCAAGGGAACAGTCTATTTATAGTAGCTAGATAGAGAGGTAGATGTCATTTTTTAGGGAATCATCTATTTACAAGAATTTTGACTCAAGGAGTTGAATCCCATTTTACTTTTGAAATTATTTGGACTTTTAGGTCATGGACAAGACTATAGAGGAGTATAGGCTTCTTTTATGAAGACAAAACCATAGCACACAAAGGTTAGTTATGTAAGAGAGTTTTAAGTGATGAATGACCATGGGATTCCATCCTAAAAAGAATGAAAAGTATCCATGAGAATCATGCCATGAGTAGAGTCGTGGTACTCATGTTTAAGATAAGGCTGAAAGGTGATGGGTGATCACACAATTCTTGTTTAGTCATTGGTCCTTAAAACGGGTGAGATGAAAGGAATGGGTACTCAAGGGACGAGTTTGTAATAGACAAAAGGTGATATAGCACTTGATTCAACAATAGAATGGTCGAAGATGCAAAGCATTGAGGGGATCAGGTTTGGGTTGGCCTTCAAGAGAAGACAAATGATAAGCACTTGATCCATAGGCATGAGTGATGATATAGGGTCCAAGCCAATTAGGAGAAAATTTTCCCCATTTACTTTTCTCCACTTTTGTTACATGTTGATTTTATTTTAGGACGAGGTCAACGACCTTGAAGGTTCTTTCTTGGACATTTTTTTCATAGGAACATTTGATACATTTTTGGTAGCTTTGAAGGTGATTAAGAGCGGTTAAGCGATGCTCATCTACTAACTCAAGTAATGCCAAACGGTCTTGGTGAAAATCATCATTGGTGAGCATATCTTTGAGTGAGATATGAAGAGATGGAATTTAGACTTTGAGAGGTAAAATAGCCTCCGTATCGTAAACCAAAGAAAAGGGTGTGGAAATAGTTGAGGTACGAATACTAGTGTGGTAATCCCATAAGGTGAAAGGAATGTGTGTATGTCAATCCTTGCCAGTATCATCGACCACTTTCTAAAGAATTTTATTGAGGGTTTTGTTGGTTGATTTGGCTTGGCCATTTTCTTGGGGGTAGTAAGGTGAAGAGAAACTAAGTTGAATGCCAAAGGTGTCATAGAGTTTCCATAGGGTTTTGTTTTTGAATTATTTACCATTGTCAGTGATAAGTGGTGAGGAACACCAAAGTGACAAATGATGTGATGGTTAATGAATTCACATATTTTCTCAGCCTTGGTAGAAATAAGAGGTACAACTTCTACCCATTTAGTGTAATATTCAGTAGTGGTTATAATCCATTGATGACGTTGAGAAGAATGAGGGTTAATCTCGCCAATGAGATCCAAACCCCATTGAGAGAAATGCCAAAGGTCTCATGTGACCTATAAGGCGTTACTATGGGTACGATGAATATTAGCGTGTTGTTGAGATTTCACACAACACTTAATATAGTGACAACAATCACGGTTTAAGGTTGGCCAGTAATAACCGAGGTGAAGGATGCACTTAGCAACAGTTAAACCACTGAAGTGACCCCCACAAATTCCATCGTGAACCTCTTTGATAGTATATGGTATTTCAAAACTAGTTAGGAAACGTAAGAGGATGCCATCAAATCCATGTTTATAGAGTAGACCACCCATGATGACATAGTGAGAGACACTTTTGAGGAAGGCTCGTTGCCCATTGCAGGTAAGATGCGGAGGGAGAATTGAAAGGGAAAGGTAGTCAAAAATTGCTTATACCAAATATCTTGTGGGTCAATTTCTATTTTGAAACAAAATTAACCTCTGGGAATAGGTAAGACAGTGATCACAATCTTTGTATTATGACAAAGATCTTCGAGTCTGAGGGTGAAGCGGGTATTTGAGAAGCGAGACAGGCATGGTATCCGTGAATTTTTGTGGAACACGGGGTAGTACAAAGTTCATAATGGTCAAAGTAGTAAAAATAATGTCGATGTGATGTTAATACTTTTGAAGTATCTCATTATGAAACTTGTATATTCCATTAACTTGATTGACCACTAGTTGAGAATCACCAAAAATATTAATGGATTTAATGTTTAAGGCTATGGCGGTTTTAAGACCCAATACGAGTGCTTCGTATTTGGTGATGTTATTGGTGTAATCAAAATCTAGTTTGAAAGATAAGGGCATAGGATCACCATCTAGAGGAATGAGGATGACTCTGCACCACCCCCACGCTGAAATTTGGAACCATAAAAAAGGTCATTTGATAAATTGTATCATCAAGGGAAAGGGTAGCAATGGATTCATCTAGAAAATCAAAGTTTGAAGATTGGTTTTCGGAAAGAGGTGTGTCTGTGAGTTTGTCCTTAATGGTTTTTCCTCGACATATTTTTGGTGGGATAAATTCGATATCGAGGTCTACAAGAAGCATGAGCCAACGTGCAGCACATTGATGTTGGTAGGGTTTAGCATACATATAATGTAAGGGGTCGAGTGTTGGTGACAACAAAGGTTTTATGGTTAAGTAGGTAATGATGAAGTTTGGTAGTGACAAAGACTAGGGATAGGAAAAGCTTTTTAGTGTGAGTGTATCTAGTCTCATAGTCTAGAAGTGTATGACTTATATAATAAACTACTTTCTCTCTATGTTGTTCATCACGATGAGCAAGCATGGCCCCCAATGAATGGTCTGTGGCAGAAATATAGAGGAAAAAGGGAGTGTCATCTTTAGGAGGGATGAGCACAGTGGTTTGAGGAGGTATCCTTTTAATGCTTCAAAATATTTATGGCATTCATCATCCCATTTGAAGGAAACATCCTTTTTAAGGAGGTGATGAAAAGGTTGACAACAATCAGAGAGTTGGGAAATAAAACGATGAATAGATTGTAACTTGCCTTGCAAACTACGAAGTTGACGTAGGTTAGTAGGTGGAGGCATCTCAAGAATTGCCTTGATTTTAGCAGGGTCGACCTCAATGCCACACAAAGAGATGATGAAACCAAGGATCTTACCCGAGAGAATAGTGAAAATGCACTTCTTTGGTTGAAGATGAATGTAATATTTGAGTAGATGGTCAAATATGACTTTAAGGACCGTGAGATGGTCAGCCCGATGTTTAGATTTAGCCAGAGAGGTCATCTACGTAATCTTCCAATATGTTATGCATAATTTCATGGAAGATATAGGTCATAGCCCATTGGTAGGTAGCACTAGCATTCTTAAGGCCAAAAGGCATAACTCAATAACAGAAGGTCCCCCAAGGGTGATAAAGGAATTTTGTGTTGATATTCACGTGTAAGTAATATTTGGTTATACCCCAAGAAACCATCCATGAGTGATAGCATCTCATGACCAATGGTGAGATCAATGAGTTGGTCAATGCTTGGTAGAGGAAAATCATCTTTAGGGAAAGCTAGGTTTAGGTCACAAAAATATGTGCATATGTAGAGTCCCCCTATCACTTTCATGATAGGAATGATGTTGAAATCAATTGGGGATAATCAATGGGTATAAAAAAAGAAATATCATGGAGGCATTGGATTTCTTCTTTTACAAGAAGGGAAATGCATGGATGCATTTTTCACAGTTTCTATTTTATGGGTTTGGCGTCGGGAACAGCTATGATATTTTGGACCATAATATTTAGATCAATACTGGGCATATCAGCATAAGACCAAGAAAAATCATTGCTATAGTCTCGGAGGAAAGAGGTAAAAGCTTCATGCTCAGTAGAATCTAAAGATTGGCCTATCTTTAGAATGTGAGGGTCATCCTGAGTGTGAATGTTGATCTCTATGGTCGATTCATTCAACATGGTTTGTGTCTTAGAAGGTAATGACTCATGGGATATAAGAATCCTCCACACCTAAATAAGTGAGAATGGAATCATTATCTCAACATTAGACGATGTTTATAGAATGAGTATCATCATCAATCAGATTCAGGATAGAGGAAGGGAATAGAAGTGGGAGCCTCATCATCATGCTGATAGGTCAGAGGTCCAAAGGAAACAACGTTTATGAAAAAAAAAATTAGGAGGAATGGATTATGGATCCATAGACTCCATAGGTGAAGCTGGTGGCATAGGTAAATGAGGTGGAGAAGGTATCTCTTCTTTTGTGAGGATGATATGAACCTTCTTAGAAGAGGACTCTTCAAGACACCCTAGACCACGCCAATATTTTTGTTTACAGGTGGTGATGGGAATGACTATGTGACGGCCTTTTTCGTAAAGACAAAAAAATCCTTTTATGCACATCGGTGGAGGAATGTGTGGGTAAAACGACAATTGGTTAGGTAACAAAAATTAGATGAGAAGGGAATTGTTCAGGTAGGTGGTTTAGGCGTATGTGAAGAAGTATCGAGTCCCCCATATGTCAAATTAGTGTGAAGATGAGGCAGACCATAGGAAAAGGTCTCACCTACATGTTTTTGTAATGTGATGTCGATGGAGGCTTCCATACTCTTGAGGAGTAAGGAAAGTGTTTACGTTATAGAGGTGATATTCCCCCAAAGTAAGGCATTGGAAAACGCCTACCAAAGAATTAGAAGTTGGAATTTTGGTGGCAAGTATAGTAGAATCACCTAAAGCATGGGAAAGAGAAACTTTAGTTGTTAGTGCTAAAGAGTGATTGGTCTATAGATCCATGGTAGGATCCACAACAGCGGTAGGCATAGTGGCAGTGACCATGAGAGATGTAGAGGTAGAAGAAGTGGATGAGGTAGTGGCCGAAGGAGCAGCGGTGGATGGGACAATGGTGTCTATGGTAGAGGCCTTAACTGGAATAAGGATATCATTAGGTTGGTAGAGCATGTTGTGCATTTTAAATGGTGAAGGATCGACCAGAATGGTATAGTTGTGCCCTTCATGCTCACATTTTATCCATCAATGTAAGGTGGAAGGAACACAACCCATGGCATGAATCCAGGGTAGCCAAATAGAAAATTATATTAGAATTCCCCCTCCAATACGTAGAATAATTCAGGAATAGTCCGGGGGCCCATGTGGATGTGGAGAATGATAGTTCCGAGGGTGGAAGTTATGACATCATTAAATGAACGTAACATAACCGGGTTATGGTGCATATAATTAGAAGGGATGCACATCTATTGATATGCATGGGAAGAAATGATGTTGATGTTAGCACCTCCATCGATCATAACATGACAGGATGCATGTATTCTCAATATACATGGAGATGAACAAGGTAGGGTCTGGATCATCTGATTGGAGGGGTACAATCTCATCATCCGAGAAAATGAGAGTGGCCACATGGTGAATAACAAAGGGGGTAGATGGAGGAGGTGAAGTGGTGAGAGAGGCCACATGGTGAGGGGTGATAAGGGAGGCAACATGTGTAGTTTCATTAGGTAGAACCTCAATAGATTGAAGGATCTCAATGAGAGCTTGATGATGGGACTTAGAGGTTTGGATAAGGTCATACAGGGACATTTTCAAAGGTGATTGGTGAAGCTTCCTGAGCATGGTGCGATGAGCCACTCCATTTGACATAGGAAATGGTTTTCCATGAATGGCGATTTGGGCACAATGGCCAACGGAATGTTAGGTAGTGGTGTGGTGGATGGTTTATCTATCTTCTCTTTTCCTTTTTCCTTTTGTGTGCATGTGGAAACCTGGATCATGTTAATTTGAGGAAGAGAGGGTGAGGGAGTGTCATGGAAGGTGTAACGACATGAAGGGAAATAGAATGGTGAAGGAACAGGATCTTGTGAAATAATTTGGGCACACTAGCATTTTGGTGGGGTTTTGGCTAGTTCACTAATGCGGACCATGTTGATCTCAAATTGTGGAGGAGGGTAAAAGGGTTGTGGAGGTGGAGATGGAGATTGTTGAATAGGTATGGAATGAGGTTATGTGGAGATAGGTGAAGGTAGAATGGGGTCCTCATCTAAAAGATTGTCATTGTCAATTTTTTCTTCAAGAGGACATAGGTGAAGAAGAATAGTCTTAAGAGCCTTACAGTTTTCAACATCATGTCCGACATACAATGGTAAGCACAAATTTTAGAATCATCAAATCCTCTTGGTTTAGGTTTTAATGGGTCATAAGGTCTAAGTGGGGGTAATGTAATGACATTGGTTTCAAAAATGTTAGCCAAGATGTTGGTGTAAGATCCTGCCAATGGATCACAATGTGAAATGAGAGTAGTTTTATATGGTGTCCTAGGTGGGGAGCAAGTTTGGCCTCTCGTTTGGTAGGTGAGATGGTTTTGTTTTTAATTGCACCTTCTCGTAAAGGTGTAGTTAGTGAGCTGATTGTGGGAGGTAGTGTAGGCTTCCCTACCCTTTTGGAAGGTAGGAGCGTATTGGATTTGGGTTGATCCTTATTGGGTAAAGGCCCAGATGAAGGGTGTGATGACGAAGGGAAGGCAAATGGAGAAAAGGGACGAGTTAACCAAGGAGATAGTGGAGGTGCGTTAAAGATGATAGAGGTAGTAAATATGGAAGGGATCGACATAGGTAATAATGAGGGCATTAGAAAGGGTGTCGTTATAGGAGGTGGGAAGGAAATAGGTAATTATGAAGGTGAGGTTTGCTTAGGTAGTTCATAAGAGACATGTAGTTGTGATGTGGAAGTGGGATGTAGTCATTTTTATGTACTCTTAATACAAATCTAATTCCATGTGTTCTTTATCACCTAGCAGCACTGGGCACTCACCCGAGGCACGTGTGGGTGCCGAGTCCCTCCTTTATATGATCATTGTGAGAAGATGTTACCATTGATATAAAATTAGATGCAGAAAAGTAAATGTTCATGCACTCATTATGAAAGTATAGGATGAGCTATTACATCTAGATACCCATGCAAATAACAAGAAAAACATCATATAAATAACATATCTGATTCATAATATGAAGGAAACACACTAGGATGTATACCAATGAACCAATTATTCATAACATAGCCATATATTTATATTGATCTCGGCATCGGTAATCACATTACATTAAAAAGGGTAATAACGAGAACAAATGCATCAAGACAAAGATATAACTCATGTATCGAGTTCCTAGCTATGCTTCCCATATTACAAAGATTTTCATAGACCCATCCCTTAGACATGCTAACATTCCTATAATCATTTAATGAGAACCCAGACTCCTAGAACCTCCTAATATTTTATGCATATTTTTCTTTCCATCCTCTCTATCTTGGTATATTTCACTCCTCTCTATCATCCTCTATATCCATCTATCATTGTCTCTTATTTTCTCAAGAGAATCTCTATAAATAGGTTTAGCACCCACCACCATGCCTTCCTCTAGGAGCAGATCACTTGCCAAGTGTCCATGTGGTCCTCCAATGGAGCATGCTTATTTTGATCTGAGCTCTCCACTTTCTGCAATGATGTCTTCCTTGGAATATTCCATACATGTAATATTCTTTCCTTGACCACAAAGCCTCCAGGCTGGCACCTTATCCACTCAGCACACCTAGTCAAGTCATATTTTTCCTCAAGTGCTTCTTGGAATGCCGAATATGGCCAAGTCTTGAGATCCTTTGTTTTGTCTTACATGCACGTTATGGTTTCTCCTAAACCATTTTTAATCCCTTATCCTACATGTATTTCCCCATGCGCCCTTATCTTCACTAGTTCCGCTTGCACACATGCCCTTTGACACTTAGCCAATATTTTGAGGCCCACTATCACCCCACACTAAGCTTGTTCTCCATCCTCGGAAACATCCTCTCTTTAAAGAATAAAGAATAATAGGACTTGGGTAGTTTGAATAAATAATGAAGGAATGTAGAATGACTAATAGAAGAATGAAGAAATATTCTCTTCGCTATAAAAGGAGTGGGAACTCCTTCCTCATTATCACCTCAATCTTCTCCTAGGAATTTACTTCACCATGTGCCTCGCTAGAGTAGGTCACCCACTAGAGCACTCACCTCTTCAAAACTTAGTTCATTTCCTTAGCATTCAACGTAACAACAATCCCTTCCAAACTGCTTGCTAAGGTCGTCCAGCCGCATCAATATTGGATGTGACACAGGGTGCATCTCCTTAAGCCGATTTTTGACCGAACCTCACAAGGTTTCAATTTCTTCCATTTTCTTTTCAACCTCGGCCAAGATCTTATCCCGCTATGCCCTATTTCCCTTATTCTTTTCTTGGAAATATTTTAGATCCACCTCAAGTATAGTAACTAGAATACTTGTTACTCTGTCCCTATCAACGTAGTTATCATATACAGCCTTAT
Organism: Taxus wallichiana var. yunnanensis; assembly: GCA_018340775.1. NCBI lineage: Eukaryota > Viridiplantae > Streptophyta > Pinopsida > Cupressales > Taxaceae > Taxus > Taxus wallichiana. Next base: position 493,699,255 of record CM031239.1, read on the forward strand.
CCATATGTGTGGTGGTCTCAGTACGGAGGCAAGGAGTTTGGAATAATTAGCAATTGTCTCCCTAATCTTTTACCTTTCTTCCTTCTTCTAGCATGTCGATTTCTCTTCTTTCGATTCTAAAGTGAGTGGTTGTATCTCCATGGTGAAATTGTGAGTTATGTCTTCCAAGCACTGCAAGGTTGACTCGTACTTTTGTTCAGGAAAGGTCAAGTCTGGATGCTTCAAGACAATAACATCTGTCATCATCTCTATCTTTTTGTAAACCTCACGCACCTTATAATTTTCCTCCCTTAGTTCGTGCCTTAACTATGTGCGATTAACTCTTCTTGCTTTAGTTCCTTTCTCTTCTCAATGAGCTCCTCATTCTTATTCTCTAATTACCCCTCTAGGAATCTTCCTTTTTCATTCCTCCCAAAAAATATTTCCTTAACCTCAACCAATACCTTATTGAGTACAAAGCAAACTTGCTCATCTGATAATTGTTGAGCATTCACCAATGGGTTTATTTCTTTGGAATCTAGCATCTTCATCGAGTTCTCCTGTTTGACTTCGAACTTTGGTTCATTGACATGGGACTCAAATGCCCAAGATAGAATCTTCCTTGTTCATGGGTACGTGCCTTCTTCTTTGAATGAAGACATTGCAAGGAGTTGGTATGTAGGCACAAAGATTTTTTGTAAGCGTGCACATAGCACCTTATTTGGATCATGGATATAGCCCATCCCCTACTTCAGGCTACTACCACACTCTTCCATCTTGTTTATGCTTCCTTTGGAAAGCTTGTTGCTAATTTGGGATCTCCACCCATGCTCCCATATTCCTTTCCTACACTCTCCTCTTCTATCACCTTAAACACTTCTTCAACATTGCGCTCCACCTCCTACTCCACCAAGTCCTTTATTATGCCTACTACTTCCCTCTTTACAAACTCTTATGTCTACTCCTTGGTGAGGCTTGGGGTCCTTTGATCTTTAGTATTTACCTCCTCGCTCTCCCCTTTTCCTTGAGCATCTTCTTCCTCATCCTTCTCTTTACTCCTTCTTAGGACCATCTTGTGCACATCGTACATGAGATGGTCCTAAACTTCTTCATGCTCATCATTATCTCTTTCACCTCTGTAGGCCTCCAGGCTCTCTTTTTCTTCTGAGTCTACCTTCTCTACTACCTTCTACTTCTTCCTAACTAGGGATTCTTCCTTCTCTTCCTCGATAGCAAGTGATTCCTTCCTTGGTGACTCTTCTTTCCCGACACATCTTCCTCAAGTGTATTTTCTTTCTCCTTAATGGGAGACTTATTCCTACGAGCGTATGTGTTTGGCTTCATGCCTAACTTCTATACACCCACAGATTGTTCTATCTGCACACTTGGTGATTTCTTCTCTAGTGCTTCCTCTCTCTACCTCTTCCTCGGTGTCACCTTCTTCCTTCTAGTGGGATCCTTTGGGATGGAGACATCATTCTGTAAGTAGGCACATTTTTCATACTTTGGCCTAATGTGCAAGTATACCCTTGCGTCAGTCCTTCCAATAATTGGCAGCATCACAAGTTTTATCATGTGCACCTCATGGGAGACATAATTCTCTATATAAGCACACTTATTAGGGTATACAAGCTTCCTCTATAGGTCACGGTGGTCCCGGTCTACTTCGTTGAGGTCAAACCTTATTATTTTTTCCTCCTTAAAGCGATTGACCTCTGCTTGAAAGTATTATACGGTGAAAGAGAAAGGCAACTTACACCAAGCACTCTTGGTATCATCTCGACAAGGTGAATCTACCAATGTAGAAATGTTGGTAAATAGGGAACTTAGCTTCCCCTTGTACTAGCGCTAGTATTTTTCGGTATCCTCCAATCATCTCCAAACACATCGCGCATCCAAGCACACCTTGTGGGAGTTTTTCATGGTATCACAAGTGTATTTTTCAAATCTCTTCATGGGGGAAGGGTCTTTATCTGGTATTCCCATATAAATTTCTTCGGGCCATTAGGCACTCCAATTTCTAAGAAGACGATGGTGAGGAGAAAATTTCCAAACATAATCTTCTCTCCTCTGCACACGACATTAATTATCTTGTCTGTAATGAAGGCAGATAAGTTATAGACAGTTCCTTCTAAAATTCCTTTGCACACATTCAACCATGCCTTGTTGACTTGTGTCCACCTTTCTTGTCCATTCAACTTGGATACCAAGTGTACATCCATCCTCATCAATGGGTTGGAGATATCCAGGATGTCAAAATAGCGAGACCCCTTCTTATAGTCATAAGTCTTCATGGTCTCCTTAATGGCCTCTTTATCCTCTAAGTCATCATCTAGTGGCTCCCCTTTATAGACAAGGTTCACAAACTTAGAGATAAGTTGGGGATTTATGCGCATTTTGCGGCCAGCAAAGTAGAAGTGGTTTTTTTCATGCATGACATCAACCATTGGTACAAACACTCAAGCTTGCCAATATAAGGCAACTCATATAGTTGCAGCAACCTAGCCTTCTCCATCTTTACCTTCACCTCATCATAATATATTGACATCCCTTCCGATGTCCTCTTGTCTATTGGATGAACCAGTTCTAACGTTATCTCCTTTTTTGTGGTACTTGTATGATGGTTATAGTCATTCATGGCCATCTTCCTTACGTGGCATACCCATTCCTTTCCCAACAATACTCCATCCGGGTACTTCATCTCCGCATACCACACCTCATTGAAACTAGTGGAAGCAGTCTATTTTACTTTTCCTTGCCCTTCTTAGGTGAAACAATTGCCTTCTTTGGTGCCATCTTCTTGTCAGGTTAAAAACAAAACTATTCCTTTCTCCTCTTCCTTGCTCTGCTCAAATATATGGCTCAACTTTGCAAAAAATTCCCTCTACTCCAGCCTCCCTAGTTACAAACCCTAACCTAGAAAACCCTTCCACAAGACGGCGTATGTACTCCACTAAAACCTTATTCCTTATGCCCATGTACTCCTACTCTAGTTTTAAAATCACGCTAGTCACGCACTCTTATTTTAACACTTCTTCCTTCACACAAATCTTTCTTCGTGGATGCCCTAGTTCACAAGAGTTCTTCAATATCCTAGTAGCAAGTTAAACAATGATGTGCCTGACCCTCTACTTATAGCTTTCTACTCATCTCCGTGATAAATGTTATGCCACCGACCAATGTACTTAGCATTAAATGTAGATTTTTCCACTAAAGTCTACCTTAAGCGCTCTTAACCCTTGTGCTCAATCACGTGCGAAAAATCTCTACAACCTTCTGGCATGTAAAAATCCTTACTGACCAAAGACTCTTACGCACATGTTTGTAGCATTGAAGGCACTTCTTCTATCCTTGACCTGATTTTTTCCCTCGTCTACCTCATGTTGTTCATGTGCTTCTCATCCTTTATACGTGGTCTTTGTAAATTCTTCTTGCCAAAAAAATTCCTTATGTCCACCTTTTCTACGTACGCTCTCCTACATTACGTATTTTTGATCCATCAACCTAGTCCATTGAAACACAAATTTCACTACCATCTTCTATTTCATTTCACACTACTCAACCCCACACTAAAGAAGATGTGCATTCCTCTATGCATATACAAATTTTGAAGTAATAAGTGGTTACTAGCGCCTAAGGTGCACAAAAATCACAAAACAATGGAATAAGCAACGAGAAAGGGAAACAAAAGGAAGAGAAATGCATAAAGGGAAATCCTAGGCTAACTAGTAATATTGCCTTATTTATAAACACAAGGAAGACTTATTTATATTAGGGCTTTATCCTACTCCCATTGAAATGGCCTAGTGACCTTGTCCCATTCAGTTCTTATAACTAGCAAGTTCTGAATCGGGGATGTACGAGATGATGTATGGTCCCAACAATGTACTTTCACTTCCCAAGATGGCACAAAAATTTAGAATAATAAAGCAAGACCATCTCGCCCAACCTCAAATTGTTTTTTTGTATATGTCTATCATGCCACGCCTTTTACCTAGCCTTTTCTATCTTCTCGACTCCAATGTGCATATACCTCCTTTCATCTAACTCGCATCAACTTATCAATTCTTTCCTCAAGCACTTGTTTATTAGCTAATACTCCTACACACGCAATATGCAGTGATGGTAGCATAAATTCAACCAATAAAATGGCCTCCATGCCAAAAAACAATTGAAATGGTGTGCCCTTGTTCAAACCTATTGTAGGTTTTCCCGTATGCCCATAGAATGAATAATACCTTGTCACACCCCAATCTTGTCTTCCAACGTCAAATATTTTGGTCAATGTGTGACTTAGTATCTTGTTAAATGCCTCAGTAGTTCCATTCTCTTGGGGTGATGAGGGGTGGTCTTGTGGTGGGCCACCATAAACTATACCAACAAAACCTAACCGTTTCATTCAAAAACTATGTACCCCTATTAATAGTCAGGATTAAAGGACACCCATACATGTTGATTATGTTCTCCCATAAGAATCTAGTTGTTGTTGTTGTACAATCCTTTGTAGGTGTTTCCTCTACGCATCTTGTCAAGTAATCAGTGCAAGTGATGATGTAAAGCGAACTAGCCCTTCATGTGGAAGGTGAAATTGGTACTACCAAATCAATTTCCCATTTTTCAAATGGTTCTGCGATGGCTATTAGTCTCAAGGGCATCTCATCCCTACTTTCAGTTTTCCCGAGCACCGGTAATGGTCACAGCCTTACAAAAATCAATACAATCCTGGTAGATACTTTCCCACTAAAGCCTTGTATGTAGAATTTTCACGCGGTTGCATTTCTTGCATAGTGTCCTCCCCGTAATCCCATCATGTGCTATCTCCACAATTGTTGTGTGCTTATGTTCTAACACACATCGGCACAAAACCTCATCATGACCTAACTTGTATAAATCTCCACTAATCAACATGTAGGGCACGATGCATATGGCTAACTAATTTCTCTCCAAATCCTTCATTCCTTCTAGCGCCACACCTATTTTAAGAAACACTGCAATATCTTCTAAGTCAGAGGGTGTGCACTACAACCTAAAAAATTGCACTTCTGGCATGGTATCCTCAATGCTCTACGCATCCTCCCTTGAGTCAATCCTTGATAATTTATTGGGTCTGAATTACTCTTTCATGGTTTCACCATAACTGAAAACTCGAATTCTTGAAATAATAGGACCCAACGACATATGTGCCCTTGTAAGACGATCTTATTCACCAAGTACTTCAATGCATAGGGCAGCCTCACATGGATCAGTGAAAGTCTTGTGTGAAATATCTCTCCTAAATGGTGTTATCAACCATCCAAAAAACCATTGAGCATGTTAAGATGGATGAATATCATAAGATAGTTTTGATAAGAGAGTCCTGAAATGTGCATCATATTCCCACACACTCTCTATCATTCCTTGTTGGATTTCCTTCAATGCGCTAATTCTCTTCTATTCAAACTCAGGGATATGAAATTCGATAAGAAGGCATTCTGTAGTGTGGTGTAATCTACTATTGTCTAATGGGGTTATACTTCCGATACCAACTATGTGCATATCCTTGCAACATTGTTTTAAACTGAATTGCCTTCCGCTCCGGGGTAGTGATACCCTTTACGCGCCATAGTAATTAAAACTTGTGTACATGCTCTGTAGCATCCTCAACACCCTTGTAATCTGGTAGATGCAAAGACATCTCAAAAAATACTTGCTGAGGTGGTTGAGGCCCTTGTCCACTTGATCTAGAACCTTGATTCCCTCCGATGTTTCCTCCACCACCAGGGCTTATTCCTCCCGATCCACCTCCATATCCTCCATATCCACCATGTCCTCTAGCTCCTATTCCATCGATCCACCTCCCATGGAGGGTAATGTTCTGAAGTGGTCGCGACTAGCATTCCCAATGTCCCACTAAAATGTGCACCGATAGTTTGTGATATTGCATTTGCTACTGGATGTGTATCTTGCGTCACTTCTGACGCGATACCCAAGATTTGTGTACTTGTAATTTTCCAAAAAAATTCTAGACTATATTCATCCAAACACAAGGAATGATTATACGACCAAAGATGTCCCAAATGAGAAGTTATACTTCATAGGTGTAGATCTATCACTTCTATCGATACCAAATGGGTTAGCAATACTTGTTTACTTATTTGAAATACTAACCACTAGGGGTTGGTAACCGAGGTGGGTTAAGATGCACACCGAAAACTCTCCTTTCCCCACGTGATGAACTCTCATCGAATATGAAGGGGTCTCTCTTCCATGCTTTCCGAGATGGGGTAACATAGACTTCTCACATTCCATTTCCTCTGTGTGAACCTCTATTCCTTCCCCGCAACGTATGCCTCCATAGATCCATCACTCTCGTAACCTCACGTTGTCTAGCCAACTTCCTTTCACATGATAAACTATACTTGAGTCATATATCTTCCCTCTCCTTTTTGTTACAAGGTCTATCATCTTCCTCCACCCTAGCTTCCTCTCCCAAAGACTCGTAAAAGCTTATCCGGTCATAGGGAATGCCTTAAAACTTAGTGTAATGATCAAGATCTTCATAGCCAATTAGATATCCCATAAAAACGATCCTTTAGGCTCCCTTAAGAACTCAAAATCACGAACCTTTGGACACAAATATGTAGAAATAATGTATTCCAAGGTATAACTGTCAAGTCGGCACTCTTTTCCACCAGTGGTCAACAACACGTGTCCAAGTCGGATCAGCATATTGTAGCCTTTAATATTCATCTTGGGTCCACACGTGAGATCTCTACTATGAGATTTATCTAGATGCATATGATAAAAGCCATTCATACAACACTACTAGAAAACAACAAATGAAGGTCTCATACATGCTCATGATATAGGTGTTCTTCTATTTATTTGCATGCATCAAACTCAAGTCTAGTACTAAATATTTGAGAAAACTAACCCTTTATTCTTTTAAACCATGCTTCAACACTATCCAAGGTCAAGCACTCTGTCATCACGCATCATTCTCACAAAAACTTCAAAAAGAGGTTCTGATAATGGAACCAATATGTAGTTATTTTTATGTAATCTTAATATAACTCTAATCCCATGCGGGATGACCTATCACCCAAAGTGGGGTTGGGCACTCATCCAAGGCATGCACGGGCACAGAGCCCCTCCTTTATGTGAGCATTGTGAGAAGATGTTGCCATTGATATAAGATTAGATGCAGAAAATAAAATGTTCATGCACTCATTTTGAAAGCATAGGATGAACTATTACATCTAGATACCCATGCAAATAACAAGACAAACATCATACAAAGAACCGATCTAATTCATAACATGAAGGAAATACACTAGGGTTTGCACCCATGAACCGGATATTCGAGATAGAGCCATATATTTATATTGATCTCAACATCCGTAATCATATTACATTCAAAAGGGTCATAACATACCAAATGCATCAAGACAAAGATATAACTCATGTATCATATTTCCTAGCTATGCTTCCCATATTACAAATATTTTCACAGACCCATCCCTTAGACATGATAACATTCCTACAATCCTTTAATGATAACCCCAACTCCTAGATCCTCCTAATAGTTTATACAGAGCTTCGCTTTCCATCCTCTTTGTCTTGGTCTATCTAATGCCTCTCTATCATCCTCTATATCCATCTATCAATGTCTCTTATTTTCTAAAGAGCATCTCTATAAATAGGTTTAGCACCCACTGTCATGCCTTCCTTAGGGAGAAAATCATTTTCCAAGTGTCCATGTGGTCCTCCAATGGAGCATGCTTATTCTGATATAATCTCTCCACTTTATGTAATAATTTCTTCCTTGGAATATTCCATGCATGGAATATTATTTCCTTGACCACCAAGCCCATAGACAGGCACTTTATTCACTCGCATGCCTAGTCAGGTCACATTTTTCCTCAAGTGCTTCTTGGAATGTCGAATATGGCTAAGTCTTGAGATCCTTTATTCTATCTTGCACACACGCCATGGTTTCTCTTAAACCCTTCTTAAGCCCTTTTCCCGTGAACTTTTCCCTATGTACCCTTCTTTTCATTGGTCTGCGTGCGCACGCACCCTTTCTTTGGCACTTATCCAATATTTTGAGGCCCTTATGGTGCTTTTATCTCTAGTGCTTCCTCTCTCTCCCTCTTCCTCAATGTGGCCTTCTTCCTTCTAGTGGGATCTTCTGGGATGGAGACATCATTCTCCAAGTAGGTGCCCTTCTCATACTTTGGCCTAATGTGTAAGTATAACCTTGTTGTGGTCCTTCCAAAGAATTGTAGAGTTACATGTTTTATCATACGCACCTCATGGGAGGCATACTTATCCACATAAGCATGTTTTTATGGTATATGAGCTTCCTCCATAGGTCACGGTGGTCTGGTCTACTTCAATGAGGACGAACCTTAGTATTTTTGCATCCTTAAAGCGATTGACCCTTTCTTAAAAGTATTGCATGGTGAAAGAGAAAGGAAACTTACACTAAGGGATCTTGGTCTCATTTGACAAGGTGAATCTGGAAATGTAGAAATGCTTTGGTAAATAGCGAGCTCATCTTGTCCTTGTACTAGCATTGGTAATTATTTGGGTATCCTTCACTCACTCCGAACACATCACGCATCCTCTTGTACCACTTCTCCCGAGTTCACCTTATGGGTGGCTATCATGGTATCACAAGTGTATTTTCTTCATTTGGATATTCCCATACAAAGTTTTATGGGCCATCGGGAACTCCAATTTATGAGAAGACGATGGTGAGGAGAACATTTCTAAACATAATCTTCTCTCCTTCACGTGTGGAATTAATTATCTCATCTCGTAATGAAGGCGGATAAGTTATAGATAGTTCCTTCTAAAAAAATTTTGCACACATTCAACCATGCCTTGTTGACTTATGTTCACCTTTCTTGTCCATTCAACTTGGATACCAAGCACATGGAAATCCTCATCAATAGGTCGTAGATATCGGGATGTCAAAATAGTGACACTTCTTCTTACAGGTCATAAGTCTTCACGCCTCATTAATGGCCTCTTTATCCTCCAAGTCATCATCTAACGGCTCCCCTTCCCATACAAGGTAGGTAAACTTAGAGATAAGTTGGGGAGTTATGTGCATTCTGTAGCTTCGTGAAGTAGAAGTGGTATCCGTGCATGCGCAACATCAACCATTGGTACAAGTACTTGGGATTACCAATATAAGGAAACTCATATAGTTGCAGCAACACAACCTTATCCATCTTTACCTTCACCTCATCATCATCTATTGGCATCCCTTCTAGTGTCCTCTTGTTCATTTGATGAACCGGTTCTAATGCCATCTCCTTTTTGTGGTACTAGTGTAATGGTTATACTCTCTCATAGACATCTTCCTTACGTGGGATACCCATTCCGTTCGAGAAATACTTCATCTAGGTACTACATCTTCGCATACCACTCCTCATTTAAACTAGTGGCGGTAGTCTATTTTCATTTTCCCTTTCCTTCTTAGGTGAAACGGTTGCCTTCTTTGGTGTCATCTTCTTGTCGGCTTACAAAAACATATTCTTCCTTGTTACTCGCTCAAATTTGTGGCTCAACTTCACAAAAAATACCTCTACTCTCATGCCCTAACTGCAGAACCATAACCTGGAAAAACCTTCCATAAGATGGTGTACTCCACCAAACCTTCTTCCTTATGCATGTGTACTCCTTCCACTCTAGTTCACAAATCACCCTAGTCACATACTCGATTTTCAAACTTCTTCCTTCACACAAATATTCCTTTGCGGATTCCCTAGTTCAAAAGAGTTCTTCAATATCATAGTAGCAAGGTAAATAATGATGTGTCTGACCCTTTACTTATAGCTTTTTCTCATCTCCCGCAATAAATGCTATGCCACCTACTAATGTACTTAACATTAAATGTAGAATTTTCCACTAAAGCCGGCCTTAAGCAATCTTAATACCTACACCCAATCTCCAAGCGTGAAATATATCTAAAACCTTTTTGCGTGTAGAAATCCTTACTGACCGAAGACTCTTAAGCATGCGTTTGTAGCGCCCGAAGGCCCTTCTTCCCTTGACCTGATTTTTTCCCTCTCCTACCTCATGTTGTTCCCGCGCTTCTCATCCTTTGTACCTGGTCTTTATAAAACCTTCTTGACACCAAAATTCCTTATGTCCACCTTTTCCACATGCACTCTCCTATTTTATGTGCTTTTGATCCATCCACCCGTGCCATTGAAACAAAACTTTCACTACCAACTTCTATTTCAATTTATACTACTCCACTCCACACTAAAGAAGATGTGCGGTCCTCTCAGTGCATATACAACCTTTAAAGTAATAAGTGGTTACCGATGCACAAGGTGTGCAAAACAACACAAAGCAAAGGAACAAACAACTGTTAGGTTGTGTAGCCTATTTTCATGTGTGAAAGTGTTGAATACCGTACACTAAGCGTATTGTACAATTTTGACCCATAGGTTCATGGAACAATTTTGGCCCATGGTTTTGATACCCACGGTTTTGTAAAATTGCTTAAGTAGTTGTCTACTTATGTGGTTTTGTGCATATGGTAGGTATTATGTAACATTACAAATGTGTTTTGAATTCGGTGTGAATTTCAGAGAGTTTTTGAGCATAGCTCCAAAAATATCTGGTATTGTATTGAGAGAGTGATGACTTGTAATAAAATCTGAGCAAGTGATTCTTGGTGGACGTAGCCCAAATTAGGTGAACCACGTTAAATATTGTCTCTTTGTGTTGTGTTATTATTATTCTACACTTTTATTTGAGATCTGTAATATTTTCTGCATATTAGTTTCTATTGTTGCGATTTTGTGAGGGATTATTCCACATATTTTATCCCTTATTTCCTAACAATTGGTATCAGAGCCTAGTTTGGTTTTACAAGTGTTGAATCATAGGGAAAGTTTTAGCTTGAGTGGGAGCTATGACAAATGATGGAAGATCAAGGGTTGATAAATTCAACGGGCATAATTTCAGTCTTTGGAAGATGCAAATGGAAGATTACCTTTATCAGAAGGATCTTTATATTCTATTGTCTGAGAAGGTGAACAAACCCTCGAGCATGACAGATGTAGAATGGGATTTTTTGGATAGGAAGGCACTTGGGACAATCCGGATGTGTCTTGCATCTTCGGTATTATTTAATGTTTCAAAGGAAAAGAATACAAAAACTGATGGATGCATTAGGGAAGTTGTATGAAAAACCCTCTACCTCTAACAAGATATTTTTAATGAATTTTTTTAATATGAAGATGTTTGAGAATGGTTCGATTACAGATCATTTAAATTATTTTAATACGGTTGTAAATATGCTAGCTTTAGTTATAATAGAATTTGATGAAGAAGTTAGGGCTTTATTAATTTTGTGCTCTTTACCTGAGAGTTGGAATAGCCTGGTAATGGTGGTAAGAAACTCGGTTCCATCTAACTCAAAGTTGAAGTTTGAGGATGTTGTAGGGGTGATTCTAAGTGAGGAAATGCAAAGAAAAATCTTTGGGGAATATTCTGCTTCAGGGAATGCTTTGTGAAATCGAATCTAGAAGGAGACAAAAGAATAGAGGAAGTCATGGAAAATCAAAAGATTGGGCAAGGCCAAAATCCAAAAGCAAGATAGTATGTTGGCACTTTGTAGAAATTTTGTGCATACAAAGAAGGAAGGTTGGGAGCTTCGGGATAAGAAGAAATAACAGGAGAAAAAAAAAGGAGGAAATGTGGAAACAGTAATGAATGTCGGATGCTTTTATTCTTTCTTTGCATAATATTTTGAATCTTGGGTTTTAGATTCGGGGATTCTTTCCATGCTACTCCACATAGGCATTATTTTTTTATTATGTTCAAGGGATTTTGGGCATGTTTTTCTTAGTGATGATGATCCTTGTAGTATAGTTGGAAAAGGATCTGTTCTGTAAAGATATAGAATGGGAATACATGGCTATTAAAGGATGTCGACATGTGCCTACTTTAAAATGAAATCTGATATCGCTGGGTTGGTTGGGAAGTGATAGTTGTACTTGTGATATTTACAAAGGACTCTTGGAAGGTTACCAAGGGTGTTTTTATGGTGGAAAGAGGTAAGAAGGTTGTAACCTTGTATTTAACCACTTATAGCACTAATGTTTGTAATTTTGTGGCTTTAGAAGTATATACAACATTATGGCACTAGAGGCTCGGTCATATTATCCATAAGGGCATGGAGATCATAAAGAAAGATTTTCTTGGATATACGAAACATGTTTGGAGTTCCGTGAGGACTTCATATATGGGAAACAAAAGTGAGTAAGGTTTCTCAAGGTTGGACCTACAAAGAAAGAGAGTAAGTTAGATATAGTGCATTCGACGTGTGGAGGTGGACTTAGGTATCATCTCTTGGGGTTCAAGTTATTATGTTACTTTTATTGATGATGCAATAAGGAAAGTTTGGGTTTATTTTATTACAAAAAAATATGATGTATTTTTCATTTTTGTTAAATGGAAAGCCTTGGTAGATAATGAAACAGGTCTTAAGCTAAAATGTCTCAGGTCGATAATGGAGGGGAGTATTACAACAATAAATTTTATGATTACTATTCTAAGAATGGAATCCATAGGAAAAAGACAGCCCATGAACTCCACAAGTAGAATGGGGTGTCGAAAGGATGAAACAGTAACAATAATGGAATGTGATAGGAGCATGAGGTTACATGCAAGCCCGCCTCTTTCCTTTTGGGTAGAAGCGGTGAGCACAATTGTGTACTTGATAAACAAAGGATCCTCAAGTGCCTTAGATGGAGGCATACCTGAGGAGGCTTGGTATTGTAAGAAACTTCATTATTCATTTCTTAGTCTTTGTATCTAAGGTGTTTGTCCATATAGACAAGGTGATACGACCAAACTAGAGGCTAAATCAGAAAAATGTACTTTCATTGGTTATGGTGGTGATGACTTTGGATATAAATGTTGGAGTATTAAGGAAAAGAAAATCATTTGATCTAGGGATGTGGTCTTTAATGAGAAAGTCCTGTATAAGCATAAGTTATAGGAAAATAGGGAAGAATCCAAGAAAGAATATGCGATGGTAGAGGATATTCGGATGGGAAAGTGACACATGAATCACTTCATGAAGCTCCTCAACAGGAACCCCAAACTCCTATATTGAGGAGGTATTCTAGGTTAAGAAGAGAAATTGAATTTGTTTCTCCTTCTCTTTATTATTTATTACTCACCGATAGTGGAGAACCAAATATCTTTGATGAGGCAATGCAGGTAGATGTCGGGAAGAAGTGGGAGTAAGCCATGGATGAGGAGCATCGAGGCTCTTATGGAGAGCCGCATGGGATTTGGTGAAGCTACCCGAAGGAAAATAACATTACATAACAAGTGGGTGTTCATATTCAAAGAGGAAGAAGGAGGCAAGAAAAGATGTAAGGTCTAGTTGGTGGTCAAGGGGTTTGCATAGAAAAAGGTATAGATTTTGATGAGATTTTTTCTCATGTAGTAAAAATGACTTCTATTAGAACTATTCTTGGAATAGTTGTAGTAGAAGACTTACACTTAGAGCATCTTGATGTAAAGATTGCATTTCTCCATGGTGATTTAGAGGAGGATCTATATATGCAACATCCAGAGGGCTATGAGGTCAAAGGTAAAGAGGAGATGGTGTGCAAACTGAAGAAGAGCTTGTATGGCTTGAAACAAGCTCCACGTCAATGGTATAATAAATTTTATAGCTTCATGATGGAGTAAGGTTATATTAGATGTCATTCTGAACATTACGTGTATACAAAGAAATTTGAGGATTTAATTTATGTTATCTTGTGTCTGTATGTGGATGACATGTTCGTTGCTTGTAAAAACATGTAAGAAATAAAAGTACTTAAGAAGCATCTAAGTGAATCCTTTGCTATGAAGGATTTGGGGGCAGCCAAATAAATCCTTGGTATGAGGATATCTCGGAATAGGAAGGAACAGTAAGATGAATTTATCTCGTGAAGAGTACATTAAGAAGGTCTTAAAGAGGTTTAAAATGCAGGATTCTAAACCGGTTGGGACTCCTTCGGCAAGCCATTTCAAGTTATCAAAGGAGCAAGTGTCCCAAGATAGAGCAGAGAAAATCCAAATGTCCAAGGTACCTTACTCATCATCAGGTTGATAGTTTTATGTATGCCATGGTGTGCACCAGGGCACGATATTTACCATGCAAAGGTGGGACCGGTGAGTAGATTTATGAGTGATCCAGTAGAGATCACCGATAGGCAATAAAAAGTGGATCCTTCGGTATTTGAGAGGGACCATGGGGACAATTTTGTGGTACAACGGATCAAACACCACTTTGTGTGGTTTTTTAGATTCATATATGGCTATAGATGTAGACAACAAGTGGAGCATGATAGGTTATGTTTACACTATAGGTGAGACAACAGTGAGTTGGATTTCATGAATACAAAAGTTGGTGGCTTTGTCAAACCACAAGAGGTTTGAGTATGTTTCTGCCAAAGAGGAAAGAAAAGAAATGATTTGGTTACAAAAATTTATTGAGGAGTTGGGGCATAAGGAGGAGGAAGGGAAGTTACATAGGCATAGTCAGAGTATTATACACCTAGCTAAGAACTCTTCTTTCCACTCTAGGATGAAGCATATATAGTTAAGGTACCATTTCATTAGGACAACTTTAGAGGAAGAGAAGTTGAAGCTAGAGAAGATCCATACCAGTCAGAATCCTTTAGGCATGATGACCAAGGTGGTCACAAGGGAAAAAATAAAGTTGTGTTCATCTTTGGTTGGTCTTCACATAAACTAGTAAAGGGTTAAGAAGCTTGCTCAGAGGAAAACTAGTCTTCAAGTGGGAGATTTCTAGTTTGTGGAGCCTGTTTTCATGTGTGAAAGTGTTGAAGACTGTACACTAAGTGTATTATACACTTTCCATAGTTGTCTCGTTGGGGTTCGGAGCCGGGTTGGGCCCCGAGTAAGGGTCTGGGGCATATCCCCTAAAACAAAAATGGCCTCAAAACAAAATGTGTCCGATATAGCGGAAATATGCTTTTTCTCATATGAACGGGATTTTTGACCCATAGGTTTACAAAATAGTTTTTCCCATGGTTTTGATACCCACGGTTTTGTAAAACTACTTAAGCAATTGTCTACTTATGTGGTTTTGTGCATATGGTGGGTATTATGTAACATTACGAGATCTATTTTGAATTCGGGTGTGAATTTTGTAGAGTTTGTTGAGCATAGATCCAAACAAATTTGGGTATTGTGTTGAGAGACCGGTTGCTTGTAATAAAATCTGAGCAAGTGATTCTTGGTGGACATATCCCAAATTGGGTGAGCCACGTTAAATATTGTCTCTTCATGTTGTGTAATTATTATTCGTACTTTTATTTGAGATCTGTAATATTTTCTGCATATTAATTTCTACTTTTTGATTCTATGAGGGATTATTCCACATATTTTATCCCTTATTTCCTAACAAAGAACGATAAAGGGAAACACAAGGAAATTAAATGCATAAAGGGAAGTCCTAGGCTAACTGGAAATACGGTGTTATTTATAAACACAAGGAAGACTTATTTATAGTAGGGCTTCAGCCTACTCCCACCGAAATGGCCTCGTAACCTTGTCCCATCCAAATAGCTTGTAACTAGCAAGTGCCTAAATAGAGGATGTATGGTCCCAACCAATGGACTTTCGGTTTCCAGTGCCGACACATAAATTTATAATCATAAAGCAAGACCATCTACCCAACCTCAAATTGTTTGATTTCTATATGTCTATCATGCCACGCCTTATTCCCGGCCTTTTATGTCTTATGCCTCCACCACGCAAAATCCCTCCTTTCATCCAAATACATCAACTTATCGATTCTTTCCTCAAGCATTTTTTCATCGCCTAATCCTCCCGCACATGCAATACGCAACGATGGTAGCATAAATTCAACCAAGAAAATTTTCACATCAAATTCCAATTGAAATGGTGTGGTCTTGTTCAACCTCTTGTAGGTTAATCTATATGCCCATAGAATGGCTGATACCTTATCATCCCAATCTTGTCTTCCAACATCATAAATTCTAGTCAACATGTGAATTAGTATCTTGTTAAATACCTCAACAATTCCATTCATTTGGGGATGATAAAGGGTGGTCTTGTGACGGGCCACCATAAACTCGCCAACATAATCCCGATTGTTTCATTCAAAAAATGTGTGTGCCCCGCCACTAGTCAGCTTAAAGGAAACCCATAACTATTGATTATGTTCTTTGATAAGAATCTAGCTTATGTTTTTGTTTGTGAAATCCTTTGTAGGTGCTACCTCTACCCATCTTGTCAAGTAATCAGTGCAAGTGATGATGTAACATGAACCAATCCTTCGCGCGACAGGTGAAATTGGTCCTACAAAATCAATTACTCATTTTTCAAATGGTTTTGCATTGGCCATTGGTCTCAAGGGCATCTCATCCCTCCTTCCAGGTTTTCCAAGGTGTTGGTGATGGTCAAAGACCTTGTAAAACTCAATACAATCTTAGTAGATACTTTCCCACCAAATCCCTATAAGTAGAATCTTCTGCGAGGTTGCATTTCATGCATAGTTTCCTCTTGCAATCCCACCATGTGCTTCCTCCATAATTGTAACACACTCATGTTCTAACACACGTCAGCGTAGAAACTCATCACAGCCCAACTTGCATAAATCTCCACTAATCAACATGTAGGGCGCGGCACATACGACTAACTACTTTCTCTCCAAATCCTTCATTCCTTCTGGAACCACACCCATTTTAAGAAACACTACAATATATTCTAATTCAGGGGGGCATGTCGTAACCTAAATAGTCACGCTTCTAGCATTTTATCCTCAATTCTCTCGTATGTCCTCCCCGATTCAATCCTTGATAAGTGATCGTGTCCCGAATTACTCTTTCTTGGTTTCACCAAAACCGAAAACTCAAATTCTAGAAATAATAGGACCCAAGGACATATGTGCCCTTATAAGATGGGTTTTCTCAAAAGTACTTCAATTCCATGTGCTCCATGTAGAATATAAATTGTGTTTCCAATAGATACTTCTTAAACTTATGTAGCACATAGATCATTGATAGTACTTCACTCTCGAGACTAGTATAGTTCTTTTATGATGGTGTCAACTTCGTACTTGTGAAAAAAGGGGGTTTATCAACAATCCCCACACCAAGGTTGTCTCGTGGCATCAACATGCACATGGAAACTCTTATCCCAAGAAGGAAAGCATAATATGGGTGTAGTGACAATCCTATCCTTTAATGTGTCAAACGTCGTCATTGCGCCTCTCTAGTGAAACGCACACTTGTGTTTAGAAATTTTTCCAATGGCATAGCGATATTACATATCCCTTGATAAATTTCCTATAGTATCTTGTAGTCCCAAGGAATCTACACACTGCACTCTGACTAATAGGTTCCCCCAATCCCACAATAACTACAACTTTGGTAGGATCCACTAGCAAACCTTCCTTACATATAATATGCCGAAATAGGGTTCCAAATAGAGTAGAAAAATCACATTTCTTAATGTTCATGGATATCCTCAAATGTCGACATCTTTCAAACATTAGCCTCAAATTATCACAATGGTCTTTTACTAATCCATACATTGTCTAGTCATCAAGGTAGACTTGAAGAAATTTATGGATGAAGTCCTAAAATGCTTGTACCGCAATGTGCAAGAACACAACAGGCACATTCTTTAGTCTAAAAGGCATGACCGTGTAGGAAAATCTTCCCCATTCGGTGGAAAAAGTTGTCTTTTCTTGGTCCTCCTTTGCAATCCTAACTTAATTATACCCTAAGAATCCATTTGTGAAAGAATAAACCTTGCGCCCAACTACCACTTTCATAATTTTGTCACTCAATGGGGTTAGAAAAGGGTCAATGACACATACCGCATTCAAGTCCCTGTAATCAACAAAGATCCTTATCCTTCCATCCTTCTTAATGCTTATGACCATGGGGCTTATCCATTTTGATTCTTCAATGGCTTCAATGATGGCTGAGGTGATCATCTTTTCTATCTCCTCCTTGACCCGTACACGTAAATTTGGATTCATCTAATAAGGTATTTTCTTAATCGTGAACGTACCTTCCTTCAACTTGATCTTCATTTCCCCAAGGAGTTGTGAACACCTTTAAACTCATGGTACCCATGTGGGAAAAAGTCTTGAAACTCACGTAATAGGTCAATGATCTTTAAAACCTCTTTCTCTGACCAATAATCCCCAATAGTCACCTCCTTAGGTTATGCCTTCGAGCCAATGTTAACCTTATTTGTTTTCGGGGTTCATGGTAGGCGTGCTCTCGCTCATCGCATTATCCATGACTTCGCGTGTTCCTTCAAGATGGTTAACATCCGGACTTTCTACCTCTTCGTCATCTATCACATAGACCATTTTTCTTTTTTTTTTTCAAGACACTAGGGTTTGCACCCATGAACTAGATATTCAGAACAAAGCCATATATTTATATTGATCTTAGCATTAGTAACCATATTGCATTCAAAAGTTTCATAACAAACCAAATGCATCAAGAAAAAGATATAACTCATGTATTAGAGTTCCTAGTTATGCTTCCCATATTACAAATATTTTCACGCACTCCATCCCTTAGACATGCTAACATTCCTACAATCCTTTTATGAGAACCCCAACTCCTAGAACCTCCTAATATTTTCTACAGAGCTTAACTTTCCATCCTCTATGTCTCGGTATATCTCGCACCTCTCTATCATCCTCTATATCTGTCTATCAATGTCTATTATTTTCTCTAGAGCATCTTTATAAATAGGTTTAGCACCCACTGCAATGCCTTCCTCCAAGAGCAGATCACTTGCCAAGTGTCCATGTGGTCCTCTAATGGAGCATGTTTATTCTGATCTGATCTCTCCACTTTCTACAATGATGTCTTCCTTAGAATATTCCATGCGTGGAATATTCTTTCCTTAACCACAAAGCCTCCAGGATGGCACCTTATCCACTCCGCATGCCTAGTTGGGTCACATTTTTCCTCAAGTGATTCTTAGAATGTCAAATATTGCCAAGTCATGATATTATTTTTTCAATGTAGGCTTCCCTACCCTTTTGGAAGGTAGGAGCGTATTGGATTTGGGTTGAGCCTTCTTGGGTAAAGGCACAGATGAAGGGTGTGATGAAGAAGGGAAGGTAGATGGTGGAAGGGGACGAGTTAACCAAGGTGATAGTGGAGGTGTGGTAAAGACAGTAGAGGGAGGAAATATGGAAGGGATCGGCATAGGTAATAATGAGGGCATTGGTAAGGGTGTCATTATAGGAGGTGGGAAGGACCTATGCAATGATGAAGGCGGGGGTCGCGTAAGTAGTTCATAAGAGATAGGTAGTTGTGATGAGGAAGTGGGTTGATGTGTTCTTAGCCTTCTTTGAATAGGAGGTTGTGTGACTAAGGTTAAAATATGTGGACCTAGTATAAATGGTAGTGGTGAAGGTGAAAAAGTAGTAGTAGAAAATGTTGGTGTATGGACTCTGAGAGGTTTTGTTCTCCTTTTAGGTATGGGATTAATCTTAGAGATGGCTTGGGAGGTGGTAGCTAGATTGATTTTAACAAGAGGATGAACTATACTTGGTGTCGGCATGACCCCTAAGGTACGCATAGTTTTGGGTACCGCGACGGAGTAGGTAATTTGAGCACAAGTGGTTATGGAAGTAATGGTAGAGGTGTAGGTGTAGGTGAAGGTGATGTGGAAGATGTTACCACAACTACCTTAGGTGTGACAGATTTCGTCATTGCACATACTTTAGGGTAAATGGTATAAGTATCAGTAGATGTCATATGCATTTGAGTTGAAACAGGCATTTGAAGTCATCCCCAAAGAATGGGATGATCAACATAGTCTAAGTAGTCCACCAAACATGAGAATGGCGTGGTAGTAGAAGGAACCAATGTTGATTTTGTAGTGACTCCCATAAATAAATCGGAGCCTGAGAAATGGGGAAGTGATTAAATTCTAACTATGTGGGTAAAAGAGAGAAGAGCAAAGCAACCAAATCCTTATAAGCTGGTGGATAATTGTTTTTAACCAAAAGAGGCATTGCCAATGGGTCTCCCGCATGATGAGGAGGAGGTAAAGTTAATGAGATAGGGTCTTCTTTTGATGAAGGAGAAGGCAAAAAGACTCTTCGTAGCTAGGAGAGTAAGTATTGTGGGTTTCTCATCATATAGGGGAGTGAATGGGATAATTATATTGGTATGTATGGTAGACTCCTCCTTGGGTAGAGGAGAAAATGATGGGGACTCCTCCATAGATGAAGGGGTTCATGAAATAATTTCCTTGATAGATGAAGTGGGAGGAAACCTGTTGAGGAAAAGTTGGTAGGATGTCAAAATGACATGTACCTCATAAATATTACCATCATTGACCAAGGGATATCCGGTTTGGTTGGATGATGGGGTGTGATTTGGGAATGGCTTCCAGAAAATGTGAAGGTTTTGGTTAGCAGTGCATTAGGATTATCCAAGATGATATCTCCCTTATCTAACATTTCTTGGACAATGTTTTTGAAAGTGATACAGTTACCGTCACTATGACCTCAAACACGATGGTAATTATAGTAATCATTTTCATTGTACCATGTAGGCATAGGATGAGAAGGGTCAAAACCAATATGTGGTTTGACGGGTGGAAGGGTAATAGCTCCGGATTTTAAGATTTTTTCCAAAATGGCAGAGTAGGGTTCTCCTATGGCAAGATATTTCCATTACTCTCATTTGAACCGTGAAAGGTCTTGACAGAAAGAGGTTAGAAGAAGGTTTTTATTGGTTAGATGGATGAGATGGGCTGGATTTCAAAATGACCGCATTGGTAGACCATTTGGTTTTAGAATAAGTATTTTGGGTATCGTTTGATTTGAACACGGATTTTTTGTTACATAATTGTATCTTCTTTTCTTCAATGGTATGAATTTCTAGATTCCAGGCCATAGTGAATGCCTTTTCAAAGGTGTGAAAGGTTTGGATCTAGAGAGTTGATGAGATGTGTCAAGCACAAGCCCTGGTAAATAAATCTATTAACTCTGTCTGAGGTAATTTGAATGTGAGTTGGTTAATCAGTTGTGCCATCGAAAGACAAAATATGTAATGAGACTCATCTTCATACTTGACGTGTGGTGTATAAGTCAGTCATGGTGACTTTCTTGACAATATTGATAGAAAATTGGTTAAGAAAATCCTGAGCTACCTAGTTAAATGAGAGGATGGAGTGTCTAGGTAGAGAACTATACTAATCCAAAGTGGGTACCATCAACAACATTGGAAATGTCTGCAAGAGCAATGCATCATCATGAGCGATCAAGTAATAGACATGTTTAAAAGACCACAAGTATTGTTGCGGATATTCTTTACTATTGAATCGGTTGAACTTTTTCATTTCCCAATGCACATGGTATGGGTGAATGGGGATGGATGGATGAATGGGCTCATTTCAAATCTCATCATATGTTAGAGAGCTACGCAAGCCTGAGATAGATGCGTCTAATGTATCATCATCATTTTGATTAGGTCATTAGTAGGTTGTGATGTAGAGCACCCCTACAAAGTATGAGGGGGTAGATAAGGTGGGTATAACATAGACGACATCCTAGTGTGTGGTGGCACTGTGTATAAAAATTGTGATGAAGGGATATGAGGGGGAATGGAGGTTGAGGGAAAGTACCCAAAGTAAGCAGTAGATGAAATAGGTGGTTGTTGGTGATAGGTATATGTAGGTGGGGTGGATGTAAAGACCCTAGTAGCGATTGGTGGAAGAGACTGGGGATAGAGAGAATGAGGTTTTGGAAGGGAGTGTGGGCTACCAACACCAAAGGTGGCTGGGATGCAATAGGTATATGGGTTGCATTTGATGGTATGGAAGACGGCGTAGGGGTGACGAACGTTGAGGGTACGGTAGTTTTCATAGGTGCAACAGATACTAATAATGTGGGGTCAAGATCAAAAACCACAGGTGGTAAGGTGGAAGTGGTCGGGGAACCACCGGTAGTATCAAAGGTAGAGGTGGGTGTAAGTGTAGGTGGGATGGATATAGGCATGCACAAAATAAGCTGCCCCGATGAGTCGAGGAGTGGATGAATGGGCCAACTATATTATAAAGTGGAGGGGTTTTGATCAAGGAGTCTTGCAAACTCCTCATCACCGGTATTGATGGTAATAGACTGATTGGGATCCATAGGTGATAAAATGGAAGGTGGTGATGGGATAGGTAGGAGCGGATGAAGGATAGTGTGGAATATGAGGGCGTTGGCTTGGCTATGAGTCAAAACCATGTGACTTATAGTAGACATGGTAATCTAATCTTTGTAGATGACACAAAATCATAGAAGGAATGGAGAAAATGGTTCCAGAAGGTAAAAATTGGTCGTTGTTTTAATTAAAAAATTAAAACATAGAGACCGACACTAGTTTGGTAATCGAGATCGGTGACATAGGGTAACCAATTCCGGTCACTTTGGAAAATAAGGTAATTTGTAAATTTTGGTAATAAATGATAAAGATGAAGAAGATCCTAGATTTTGACAAAGTGATTTCAAAGACACGGAGATATGGTAAGGTAATTGAGGAAACCCCAGAAAGAACAACAATGTGGTGAATGCTACTTTGGATAAAATAACCAAAACAACAGAAACCGATAATGGTCATGAAACCAATGATGTGCGTTGGACCGACGCTAGTCACTGTGAAATTTGTGAAAAAATGGAAAAAAAAAATTGGTGATTTAGATCAAGTAAAAGACCAACCCGAAACCCGAGTGTGGTAATGATTGATCCTAACACACTCGAAAGAGTTGAAATACACCAACTATTATTATGGAGTGTGAAGGGAAAGAAGAATGGAGAAAATGAACTCACACTCAAAACACAGATCAAGCAGAAAGCTAGAAAACATGAAATCCCATGTGGTAGATTTTATGTTTTGGCTTATTGCATTTAGGAATTACTTGTGAATAGAGAAGAGTTTTGGTTTGATAAAGGTGCCCTAGAAAAGCAAACTATGGATAGTTTCGGTATTTTTGGCGTGTGAGATATTTTATATAAGATAATAACTAGACAAAGAAACTAGCTTGGAGCCCACTATCAATCATATGATTGTGTGATCATTGACAACTTCTTCTAGGAAAGATGTTGTTTAAGAACCTAAGTAATTTATTTTTAGTGGTTTGGTATAGAGAAAGAGATGTGCAAAGTGTAATCTATGGTTCAATTTGTCAACCATCAGCTGGTCATGACTTCCAATGTATAGGTTGCCCACAATTTTAAATGAACTGTAGATTTAACACATAGGAATGATATGCAAATATTTTAGACCCAAATCGACAATGAAATTCAATAAGAGAAACAATGAATAGGAAAGAGTATGTCTTTCACTAATGAAAAACAAAAATAAAAAGAATCATTCTTTTAGTCCAAAATACAAGTGTCACTGAGACCAGTAGAAGAGAAATAATGTTCCAAGGGATAAAATTTAATGTGAACTCTTTCAAAAGGAAACATACACCCAATGATTCACCTAGGAATGAACAATGCAAAATAACCCAAATGGGTCCCACCAAGCATGCCAAAACGTTTCACCTCAAAGTATGCATAAAATAGATAAGGTAACAGACAAAGAGGAATACATGTGGTTATGTAGACAAGGTGCACGCGTTGTAGAAGTTGATCAGACTGAATGTGAGACTTCCCTTTGGCTAGGAGGAACAACATGTATAAGAAAAAAAACAAGACCACCAAATGATATTAAATAGCAATCCGAGCGATTTTCTAGTTCCGGGAAGTGTGATACTTCCTAGATGGTCGTCAGTTTTATCAAATCAATGAAATTAAATACAAGAAATAAAGGTCCTATTGCTAACACTTTGATTTAGGTATCTCAAAATGTTATCAACACACTAGATTAAGCAAAATATTAAAATATAAACTAATCTAACATTAGGCAAGGTATGTTTCTGGTTGGGAACATCACAAAGGTATTGGTAAGGTCATAGGGGTGTCCGATAAGGTCTGGATGGAGTTTGGTGGGGTTATGGGTTGTTTGGTGAAGGTTTGGAAAAAGGACACAAGGACCAATGTCGGTCCGGTGACCGATTTCGCATGATGTGAGATCGACGACGGTTAAGGTGACCAATGTTAGTAGGGGAAATTTTGTAGTAATTAAATAACAGTAGTTTTAAGCTTCTCTGTGATTGCAAAGAGAATGAAGGGAGAGTGGTTGCGTTCATAATATTACCAGAAGATTCACGAATGCATAGGGGGAAGGTACGGAGAGCCAGAAGGTCATGGGTGGTTGGATTGATGGATTGGTAAGAAGGTGGGGATAGATGAATACAGGAGGAAATAAAGTATAATGAAAGAGGTAATGAACCTATACCTTAAGCAAGCACAATATACTAAAAACCACGTATACTTACTTGCATTTTCTGATTTGGTAGGTGAAGGTGGACACTTTGGTTGCTCTGTTAAGATATTTTATGGTCGGTGTCACACATAAATACTTCCAGAGTGTTCCAAAGAACATCCTAATGCCTTGGGGTGAGCATCAAATGTTTGCTTGGGCCTGTGATTGAGTATATCCTATCGTCTAGATGCTGAGAAGTCTTTAATTAGTTCTTGAATGAAATAGAACTCTCCAAACTAAAAATGACCAACCCAGGTAAAAGGTTGCAAAGTTGTATATAAAGTAACTAATGACGATTAGGTGACCGGTATTAGTTGAGGTGGGAAAGTCTAGGTTTACCAACAATAGGTAGATCTTCCCATATTTTGTGTGCTTTCTCCTTGAGTCCGCTTAGGAAAGTGGAGTTCACGTGAGAGAAGGCATGAAGAACTTAAAAAGGTTTAGTTAGGTTTAGGAATAAGTATTAGTTAGTTAGGTCAAGTTAGTGACTCGACACTAGGATTTATAACTCAGTGATGACTTAGTGCTTGAGGGTGATGACTCACCACTTTGTGAGTTAAATGCCCCTAGAATGGGTTTAAGGTGAGGTGTCATGGTGAGGTGGAGGTGTGAGGGTGAAATTAATTAAATTAAATTAATTAATAATGTGAAGGTGAATATATTAATAATAATTAATAATGGGGCCATGGTGTGCTTAATTAATTAAAAGGGACCAAGGGGAGTGTGACCCAAATTTGGTGTCTACAAATTCGTTTTGTGTTATTTTGTTATAGATAGTTTGAAATAAATTCATTTTATTTTTCTATATTAGAGAGGATATGGTCTATTTAGAAAGATGTTTGATGTCTTCACATGTGGTGGCTCTAATTTTCCATGTTCGACACAATATGACATAAATGGGGATTTAGATGAGGCCCATGAGCTCCTCAATGTTATTTAATGAGTAGATGTCTATCAACATTTACATGCCCACCACGTAGTTATAAGTTTATAGTTTATTTTCAATTTATTTTTTTCTCATTAAAAATTATAAGTATACATCTTGATAATGAAAGGTCTATTATATATAGAGATGTATAGGATCCGTATAATGAAGACCGCCACATTCCTATGAGTAGACATCCCTTAAACTTTAAGGAATAAGCACATAGTATAAATTTAATAATTTATATTAAATTATTTAATTCCATTAAAAATTCTAATACAATTTTTATCGTAAATATACTTCCCATATAGACCGAGGAGATTGTGATGATGTTGGAATGAGTAGACACCCTTCATATGATCTTAAGGAGTCCCTTGAAAGAGGTATAAATTTACTATTGAACAATTATAATACAACTTTATTATGAAAGGTCTATATCCCATATCAATTGACATGAGGATGAGGGAGTCATCTACAAGGAGGCATACAGCTTATCATTTAATATTTAAACTCATTAATATTACCTCTATTATAATTAGTGGACTTTTATATAGATCCTTTTCAAAGGAAGGTCCCTCTCATCCTACTAGTAATTATATAATTAAAAATCAATCGCTTGAGAGACCCTCTCTCTTGTTAACAATAATTATAAGCATTGAGTGCAAGAGGACCTCAAAATGGACCTCTATGTAAATGATGACATGATGATATTAATGGATGTGAAACTCGGATAAAGTGAGTATTTTAATTTATTTTATTTGATCTAAGATAATTTAGATTATTTCAAGTCATTATTATATCAATTTATTTTATTTTCAATTAGTTGTGTATGTCTTTTTAAATGATTTCAATTACTTTGGTTTCAAGTTTGTAAAATAAGAATAGTTAACCAAATAAGAAAATTGATTCATTTATATTGTCATGTAAAGTGGCTATGAATCCCACTTGAGAAATGCAAAAGGCTAGTCAAAATAAGTCCCTCCGTGTTTGGTAAGATCCACTTCGCCCAAAACTAATTGGGAAATTTTCATCATAAGGATTTAGGAGAATAAAGAGAAATTTGAGGATAATTATGTTGTGTAAATACTTATTTTTAGAAAAGGTTTAATAGTTTTTAAGTTTCCTACCAAGGAAACATAGATGAAGAGAGTGTATACAGTCAAATTTAGTAATTTTTTCTTTTTAAATGTGGGATTAATTCCATATCTAGATAGCGTGATTAAGAAAATATAGATAATATAAATGCTAAATCCTAATTAAGTTACAATACAATAATATATCAATAAAGAACATATTTGACACAAGAAAGTAAGTTAGAAAATATAAAACCCTAAGTGTAAAAGAATGGATAAGATAATTAGCTATTTTTAGAATAATCCCAAAGTTGTGTTGAGATGGAAAACCGATGGACCAGAAAGCATATTGTTGCAACCAAGCCCGAGAGAAATGTAGAACTATCTGAATGCAGACTAGACTAGGGTTCTGGAATAGGTCGGGGGTGTCTCAAAGTGTTATAGACCATTGTTGGGTGCCCATGACTACTTAGAAACCCAGAGAATGATTTTTACAATTTCACTTCTATGTCTCTGCCCTTCATTTTTGATCACATGTATGTCACACTAAGTCTGAAATGCTTTCCTATAACCTACAAATAGAAAGTGAACCTACAAAACCCCAAAACATATCAAATTCTAAAAATTAAAATATGCAAATGGGGAGTCAGAATGACCCCAGTGGTCACCCAACTGAGTGAACTTATGATCCAGGTGTTGCACTACATTTCAAACTCCATGTAGTTTTGCATGTGTGTGTGTAGAATCGTGCCTTAGGTGGCTCTTGTGCAAAATGCACTTGAATAACGAGCAATAACTAGATGTAGAAGATGTAAATAGATGTGTACACAGAAAAATTAACTTCCCCTCTTATGAAGTGTATGTAGAATAATGTAGTACCTTGTCCCTTGAATGGCTGTTAGATGGATGTTTTGATGCTCTTGAAATGCATTTATATGTAACCTTAGGTGATAGTAATAGATGCTTAGATCCTGGTCCCCTATTATGGTCACATATCTTTGTATTTATATGATTCCCTTATATGAATGGCGTAATTAACCACTAAAATTCTAACCACTAATAAAATAAGATTCCCAACGGCTATAAAATACCTAAAATATGCGAGTAAGATACAAAGAGGTCAGGGGTGCCCAAAGGGGATGGGGGCACTTGGCACTAGTGTCCGACTTGAAAATACTAAAGTATCAAAAATAAGTCCTGGGAAAGAAGATGTGTAAGACCAAGAAGGAAACTAGAAAGAGAGTAAAGAGGCCAAAGATAGTGGTCAATCAATAATTTTCTCACTTAGGAATCATATAAACAATGGTATGTGACTAGGACCTAGAAATATACCCAAAGTGTGTGCTTTAGTGTTCACGTTTACCCCACTTTATGTTTAAGAGAAAATGTTCAATAACATAAAGTAGATAAGAGATGTGTACCTAATAACCATGTATATCAATGGCTAAAAGCATGCTGAGGAGACAAGAAAAAGTGTGGAGTGACAAAAATGAAGTGTGGAAGCTAGAGAAGATGAAGTGAAAATGACCTTAGGATTGAAAGAATATGTGTATGTGTCACATTTTACCTATTGTCAATGTTTCTTGATGTTTGATGATGTGATTGTTGCTTCCCATAAGGACGGACCTGCAAAATAGAAGAGGAGAAGATTATTAAAACATGTGTATATGAAAAATTCAATCCAAATGTGTAAAAAGTATGTAAAAATGTGAAAAGGAACATATGCACCTGATCTGCGATGAGTAAAAGGAGTAGAGAGGATCCTGAAAATGTTGTAGAAGAACATTTTTTTGGGCGATCTCACACCAAGTGTGATTTGTTTAGAAATCTCATGCCAACAAAGTGTCAAGTGCGAGTTTATTAGGAGATCTTATGCCACGGTAGAATAAGTGTAGGGAGAAAGATCTAGTGTTATTCTCCAACCTTTGACTTCTTCCCAAAATGTATACACCATGCAGATGGTGTGTTCAAATTTGATCAAATTTTACCTTGTTTGATCCAATGTGAAAAATAGAAAAGAGGCGAGAACATGCATGTTGATTGTTGGAGGATTGTGCGTGTACTATGAAAACCACCGTAGATCTCGAGGAAAAATGTGTAACTTCCCCCATGTGATAGGTTCCCAAGAAGGGTCAAGAGCGCCCATGAACTAATGTCTCGTAGTTGGGTGTTGGCATCTATGTTGTCTTTGAAGACCCAAGTTAGATTATGGGACGTTTCTAATATTGAATATTATGTTATATAGGTACTAACTTGTGTTGTACTATAGCGAGAACTTCTAAATGGGTGGAATATTTCACCCAATGATGCCCTCTCATTTGGGGTTCCCAGTAGGCGTCACTAGGAGGGTGCATCCTAAAGGAGGACCTGGACACCGATCTCGAAACTGATCTACCCCGTAGGGGAGAGAATGTTCTTGGTAAAACCAAGGCACATGCAAAAAAAGTGGTTAGGAAACAAGTGTTAGTGAAAACAAGACAAATACACATATACAATGTGTAAGATAACAAGCAAGAAGACAATGTAGACCGTAAAAGAAAGTTGCAAACATGGGACATTGCTCACAATTTCGCAAGACAATTAGGGCCAAAGTGGCCAAAACATACAAATTTGTACATAACACAAAGGGAAAATCTCACAAACAAGTGGCATACAAAGGAAAAAATGACAAATAGTGATAAGCGAGTAAAGCACACAACCATGGTAACAAATAGTTCTTGCAAAGAAAATGTTGCACATAAAGCACCCATTAGCATGTTAGAAAGATAAAATGTATGTCAAAGCATGTATAATCTGATATAGTAGTGTGCTAGTATGAATAGGAAATAGTATAAATTGAAATAATAGCACCTATAGTGTGTATAAATGTAGATGCCCCCAACCCATTATGGGACTTGTAAGAGGTACAATGCCAAACATCCATGTTACGTGTAATGATCTATGTAAATTTTGCATTCACAACTAAAAGGAAAGTGAACACACATGTGTATATAGAAAATATAATGACATATGAAATATTTTTCTAACATAGTAAGAAAATTATACATGCGAGTATAAGTAAGAAAGAACAATGTGCAACCAATATATGCAATATGATGTGAGTGTGAATGGAATGGAATGAAAAGTGAGTGTGATAGGAGTGGTATTACCCCTGAGTGAATGTGAATGAGTATGTATGAGATGAGGTTCATTTATAAGATAACCTTCGGTGGTCAAGAATGAACCATAGAACAAGATTGCGTCATTGGGAAATGGTTTGAATTGTACTAGAAAGATATAATCGATAATGTGTAGAACGTAGAGAGTGAGTTAGTTTGGTGATATTCATTTCAGATGTATACCCTTAACAATCAAATATGAACAATGGAACTATAATGCGTCATAGGGTAGTGTGTTGTGATGAACGTGTGTGAGAAAGATGTGACGTGAATGTGTCGAGTGTGAAATATGTAGTGTGTATGATGTAAGGTTCATTATTGTAGTATTCCCTCATTACTCAAGTGTGAAATGTAACATAAGATTTCATCATTGAGTAATGATGATACAAATGTATCAATATGTGTAAAATGTGTGTGAAAGACTAATGTGAAGTGTAGAATATGTAAGACACCTGATAATGTTAGAAGGGGTAAGAATAAGTGTGATGCCCCAAGTGTATGATGATGAAGAATAATCAAGTAACATTGTCTAAAATATCATCATTGTCATGGTCAAAAATGAATGGTGATGCATCTGATACTTTGTAAACAATAGTATGTGGTTGATCATATAAAGAGCCATTGTGGCATAAATTATACATGCCCAAGTTGGAAAATTGATGAAACAGAAGGCGATTATTGCAAATGAGCCTAGAAAATTATGCAAGTGTCAAAATGTTAAGACTAGAGTGCCTGGATTAGGTTAGGGGCACCTGGGCATTGTAGATCACTATTGGGCACCCGTAGCTACTTAGAACCTTAAAAATATTTTTACAAAGTGTCGCCTTCTATGTTGTTACCCTCCATTGTTGAATGCTTGTATGTCACACTAAGTTTGTAAGATTAGCATGTAACCTACAAAGATAAAAAGAACTCCGTAAAACCCCAAAACACATCATATCCTAAAATGAAAAATATGTAAATGGGGAGATAGACTGACCCCCACAATAACTCCGACCGAGTGAACTTATGATGTGGGTGTTGCACTAAATTTCAAACCGACTATATGTAGAATCGTACCTTAGGTGGCTCTTGTGCCGACACACTTGAATAATGAACACATAGCTAGATGTGGAAAATGTAAGTAAATGTGTGCATGGAAAAATGAACTTCCCCTCCTATGAAGTGTACGCAGAATAATTCAGCCCCTTGTCCCTTGAATGGATGTTAGATGGATGCTTTGATGCTCTTAAGATGCCTTTGGATGTAACCTTAGGTGATAGTAGTAGATGCTTAGAGCTTGGTCCTTTATTATGGTTACATAGCTTTGTATTTATATGATTCCCTTGTTTGAATTTCATAATTAACCACTAAAATGCCGACTACCAAGAAAATAAGAAGTCGAAACGGCTAGAAGAGACCCGAAAGATGAGAGTAAGATACAAAGATATCAAGAGCACCCGAGGGGACGGGGGCGTTTGCGCCTTTGTTGTGTAGACTCGAAAAGATGAAGTATTGAAATTTAGACTGGAAAATAGTGTGTGCAAGACCAAGAAGGAAAATAGAAAGAAAGCAAAGAGGCCAAATATAGTGGTCAATTATTACTTTTCTTGCTTAGGAATCATATGAATAATAATATGTGACTAGGACCTAGAAATGTACCCAAAGTGCGTGATTTAGTGTCTACATTTTCCCCCACTTTATGTTATTTAGTAAATGATTGATAACATAAAGTAGACAAGATATTTGTACCGATAATCATGTAGATCGATGGTGAAAGTGTGCCGAGGAGACAAGAAATAACGTGAAGTAATAATAATGAAGCGTGAATGTTGATCGAAATTTCTCCCTCCCGGTCTAGATTAGTGAACTAGATACTAAAAAAATCAAACAACTTTAAATATGCAAGGGTTTAAGGACCTTGAAAATGAAAAGTGACAAATGGATGAGCACAAAGTAGATGGCCTCACTATAAATATGATGAATCTAAAAAACAAAGGTAACTAAGAGGAAAATGGATTAGATGGTATATGAGGGGGTTTTCGACTAAATCAGCTCCAAGAAGCGTTAACCTCCTTAACAGATGTCAACCACTGTGTTTGATAAAAGATGATAAAATTGATAATGAAAAACTAAATAACATGTAGAAACTAAAGCTAAACATAATATGGAAATTACAGAAATGGATAAAAGTGCAGATCTGATCTAAATCAACACAAAGTAAATTGTACCTAGATTGGTTGAGGGTGACCCAGGCTACAGAGGGCAGGTCAATGATGACCTAAGTGGATGGATCTGGATAGTAAGCTAAAAAATTGGAACCGAGAAGTATCTAAATGTAGATTAGATGATAAAAGAGGTTTGAGAATGCTTGACAAAACTTGAGGAGAAATATTTGAGAAAAGGAAATGAAAGGATGCAAGAAAGTGAGATCTGGATGGATTGTATGCCTAAGAAGATATGGGTCGATTGCAACTTGGCTAAGTTGGCAAGAACCGGAGATAGGAAGAAAATTTTTGGATTGATAGAGAAGTATAGTAATGGATCTTATAACTCGAAATAGTAAAATAATAGGGAAACACACCGATTTGCGAGGACCAAGAGAAGACTAGATTGAGATAACAGGGTTGGAGTCGGTCGACGATAGATGGGTTGGACAAACAACCCGCAAAACAAAATGACCGAAAGAAGAATCTAGAGATCAAGATCTGATGGCACCGAACTCGCAAAACGTTACTTTCCGAAAAACAATAGCAATGATAATAATGATAGCATAAACCAATATAAAATCAAGATAAAGTTCCTAAATTCTCCATAAGTGATGTATACAAACTCTAAGGGACTCCAAGAAGGATGTAAGAATGCAAGAAATCTCAAGCGCAAAGATAGGATCACAAAAATGTAAGAAAACTCTTATTATGCCTCCTTTAGGGAGGAGGAGTATATGTTACCTTATAGGATCGTCGGTGACCTGTGTGGAGTCGTTGCCAATCAAGCGGGGAACCATCCATTTGGGTGGTAGAAGGATGATTTTTTGAGATATGGGGCTTTTATGGATTAGGATGAGTGTTTTAAAGCACTTAGGTGGGTTAGGGTTTTCTAGGGAAGTGTCATGGGTAGGTGGGAGGTAAAGGGAATTAAATAAAAGCTAGGGATAGCCTAGGGATAGGAAACTAGGTAGTTAGAGATGATAAACAACCTAGAGAAGGGAAACTAGGAATAATTAAATAATGAGATGAGGGTTAGGAGATAATTGATGGGAATTAATAATAGATTAAAATAAATAGGATAATAGATGAGAAATAAGCAAACACAAGTAATGTGAGGTAGTGATACCTAATTTTGGTGTCTACAAAGAAAATATAGAGAAGAGGAAGTGACCCTAGGGGTGAAAGTGTATGTGTATATATCTCATTGTACCTATTTTCAATGTCTTTTGATGCTTGATGATGTGAATTTTTCTTCCCATAAGGATGGACTTGAAAAGAGAAGAGCCAAAGAGTATTCAAATATGTGTATATGAAAAAATTGATCCAAACGTGTAAAAATTATGTAAAATTTTTACAAAAAGGAACATGTGCACTGATTAACTAAAATGGAAACTAAACTAATGGGAAGTATATTCACCAGTTAATTTAAATAGGAGGATTAAAACATTGTAAAATAAGAACTAACAACAAAGATGGAAAAACTATAATTAATTATACTAAGTAAAATAAAAACCCTAAATGTGCAAGTGAAGAAAGAGAAATGACGTAGCTGATTTGAAGAGATTGTTACAAGTTATCAGCAGATCTGATAATAAAATATTTGAGTAAGAACAACCACTCATAAGTCCCGTGAAGGCCGGATTTGGAAGATCTGAACCGACTCGGGCATCTAGAAGGTACTTGGGGCGCCCCAACGTGCCCCGGTTTGTAGAATAGGCGCCCGATCTCTATAAAAGCTCCAAATATAAATTTTTTTAGGGTCACCATGTACTTGAAATGTTTCTATCTTTCACACCGGATTCACCGTGTTGTGTTGAATATGTTGAATAATGCAATTAAGACTTGCAAGGAAGAAAGAAGAATCAAACCCTAGGAAAAATAAAAGATGCAGAATGAATGGGTCAAACCGACCTCATCTTCCAAACTAATGGTCTTATCACTGATCACTACACTACATTTTAGACCGGGATGTATTTTTGGTGTGTGTGCATGCCATGCCCTAGGTTCTCTATTATCAGTCTCACTTTGTGAAATAGCGAGAAATAGTAACTATAGAAAATGTAATAGTATGTGTGCATGGAATAGAATAGAATCCATCCCCTATATTGTGTGTGTTGATGCAGATCTCCCACCTTGATACATGGTACTATGTGGATGCAAGTGATGGAATGGATGCAACTCTAGATGGAGTGATAATAGAATGTGACGCTAGGACCTTCACTAAGGTCTTATAACTTTATATTTGTAGGGCTCTTGCTCTTATTTCGTAACTAACCCCGACATGAGTGACTATGAAAAAGATAAGGATGAAAAATAGATATAAATACCCCAAAAAGAAGTGGGAAAGTGGAACATGGATCGGGCACCCAGACGCCCTAAGATAGGCCCTGGCACCCAAATTTATGCTAAAATGTCGGGATAGTTACGAAATAGGTGGACATGTATGAGGAAATATGTGGGAATGATGAAATAAAATATAAAATAAAGGTGTCCAAAAGGTGGGATTAATTAGTACTTTATTCACTTGAGAACCCTCTAAATAGTAGTATAAGACTAGGCTAAATAATGCCTAAAGTGCATGATTTTGTGTCTACATTTTTCCCCACTTTATGTTGGTGAGTGGAATACTTAGTAACATAAATTAGATAGAGATGTGTACCTATTGTCCATGTAGAGTGTAGAAGAAGACATTTCAAGGACTAGACTCAAGCCTGGAATGATAAAAAGAAAAGTGTGGAGGAGCGTGGATTCTAAAGATGAAAAATACGCATAAAAAGTGATGAGAATGAACCTAGGGTGAAATGCATGTGTATTTGTTGTTGTGTGTAGTGTACCTACATGGTTAGTAAAAGCAAGTTCATGTAACGGTGTGTTTTCACCGTAATTATTGTTGTTGTTTTTGTTGCCCCCAATTTGACTACTTATTTCTCATACGGTCGGACCTATAAGGAGAAAATGATCAAGTAGTCAAATATGTATGTATGTAAAAATGATGTGTAAAATACGCATGTGTATAGAAATGTGTAAAGTACACAAATGTAAAATATGTGAAAAGAAAAGTGTAAATGGAATATGTGCACCTGATCCATGTCAAGAAAAATGGTGTAGAAGGATATCTTGTACTATCATGAGTTTTTGGGAGATCTCACACCACCCTGGATGAAGAAGTGTAGGAAGGAAATGCTCTATATCCTCCAACCTTTAATCACTTCTATTGATATTTGTGAAGAGATCTCTATATTGTCCTAGTGTTTTGGGTGATCGACACCACTGGACAGAGTAGTGTAGAGAGGCACACCCATCAGAACCACCAAGCCCGTGACTTTTCTCGTAAAATTGTCAAAGGAAACCATGTCCTATAAAGGCCGTTGTGTATGGAGTTCGTAGACTAGTTTGGACTCACCCGTTGTATGTGAACCGATGTAAATATGTTGTGTTAGTAGAAACTCTCAATGATGCCCCCCTCTTTGGGGGCGCATGCGATGTCACTAAAAGGAGAATGCATCCCCAAAAAAGAACCAATTACACTCTGACTTATAGAACTCTTCCATGAAGGGGAGAGGGGAAAGCACTTGGTAGATACCAAGGCATACACAAAAAGGGATGGTTATCCAAACAAGTCTTAGGCCGAAAACCCATGCATGAAATAATACAAGTGTAAAATACATAGACAATGTAGAAACTACCAAGAAAAGTAGTGTAAACACTAAGTAGACCACACAAAGTGAGTTGCAAACATGGTACATCACTCACGATTTCGCAAGATGCATAAGGCCATCATGGGTGCAAAAATAGACAAGTTTACACACAAGAAAAGGAAAACCCCTCATATAATGGAAAATAAAGCAAACAAGTAGAAACAAGCAAGTAGTCATAGAAACATGTAATCCCGTAAAACAAATTTTGTACATGGAACACCTATTGGCATGTTCGAGCAATAACCAATTTGTCAAAATGTGTATGAACAAGTAGTATAAAATGCTAAGTACAAAATGAAACAATATCACCCGAATATTATGAATGTGGATGCCCCTAGAGACCAGTATAGGAAGGGTGGAAGGTGAGCATCCATTCGCCATGTAGAATCTTGTATCTCCGATCACACTAAACAAAGGCGTGAACACACATGTGTGTATGATAATGACATAAAAGAAAGCAATCTAACATGTGTAGTAAAGTGAGCATGCAAAACACTAGTAAGAAAGATTAAATGCACCCAAGACAATGCAGTATGTTGTGGATGGTTGGAATTGAATGCAAGATGGAATGGTGGGACCAACATGCACCCTGAGTGGATGGAAGTGTATGCAGTGAGGTTCATTTTTTCCCCCTCAACAGTCAAGAATTAACCATAAACAAGAGTGCATCATCGAGAAATGGTTGAATAGTTTCGGTCGTGTCTAACACGTTGTGATGAGTGTGTATATGTAATGGTGATGAAATACGGTGTGTGGAGAGATGTGCATGAACCCTATAGCCGAAGCATATATCACGACTTTTTGAATAGAGAAGTGATGATTTAGCCCTAAGTGTATATCACTATAAGATGGAAGAATGAGTGATGATTTAGCACTAAGCATATATCACTATGAGATGAAAGGATGAGTGAGGTGTTAGCCCTAAGCGTATATCACTATAGAATGAGTGGATGGAGATGGGTGATGATTTAGACTAAAGCGTATGTCACTAATTGATGAAAGGAGGGAGTGGTGATGTAACATCAGGGTGTATACCACTACAAGATGATAATGGGGGTGGTGATTTAGCCTAAAGCGCATACCACTACAATATGATAGAATGGGTAACAAATTAACCTAAAGTGTATGTCACTAACACTAGAAATGGTGCATGAGGAAAATGTCACATGATGAATGTAAGGTCCATTTGATTGCTAAACTCTAGGTAGTTTAGTATGGACCGAGGAACTAAAGTGCGTCATATGGTAGGGAGTGAAATGCAAAGAACACAACATAAATGACCAAGTGATGAGGACGTAAATACATGGAGTGTGTCATGTAATATAGGATGTGTAGTGTGTGTAGAATAGGTAATGTGTGAAATTCAATAATGAGGGGGTATATGAAAATTTTAGTTAATGTGCAAATATGATATGATTATGAAACCAAACCAACACAAAATCTAACACAACTAATCAGCTACGTCATATTGAGCAAGATGAAAGGAAGGAAAATAATTTACCTATACTTACCTACAAGTAGAATTCTCCTCCTTTGTTGCTTTTCATTTTCTCCTTTGATTTTGCTTTCTTGGATGAATATAGTGGATTCTTTAGATTCTTGGACAATTTTTTTAGCTCCTCCCTTGATCAATGGATTGATAGAGCTCAATATATTGCTAAGAAGATGGCTTGGATTGCTATAAAATTGGACATCATATACTTGAAAATTTCTACAAGGTTTGCCATGGAGGGTGGCTCCTCAATTTATAGATGGAGGAGGTGGAAATCAAGGGCTAAGATATTTCCATGGTGGATTAAATAAATGGTTGAGAATGGATGAGAGGAGAGGATTGTAGAAAATTCTATATTTCATTATAATTCTCCATTGAATTAAAAATTTAATGGAATAGTATATTTTATTTAAATTTTCGAAAAGAGGAGGGAACAATGGAAAGGTTTCTAGAATTATAAGCATCTAGATTTGGGGGATCATTTAAGTGGTGATTAGGTGAAATTAATTATATTTAGTGGAGTGATTAGAGGGAGAGGCTAGACATAGAATAGGTATACGAGGTGGTAGTTGGGTGAGTATTTTTAAATTGGTGGAAAATAGTTAATGAAGGTTATTTAGTGTAATGAATGAAATATTAATAGTGTATTAATATTTCTAAGGGTATGAATGAAATTTATGGAATATATTATTCATGTAGTATAATAATTAATTAAATTAATAGCCGATGGGGTGGGAGTGGTGCGGTCAAGTCACATGGTTGTGTGCTTGCCCACCCATGTTCAAATCCCCCAAGGCATGATCCTCCTCGGAGGTGGTTTCACCGCTAGAGGTAGCTTCTCTACTCGTGCTGAAACTAGTGGTTACTCCTCGTTACTGATGCTAGTGGCTCTTCCTCTAACTCGATGATGTTGGTGGTTACTCCTCTCACTGTTGATGCTGGTGGCTCCTCCTCTCGCGCCGACGTTGGTGGCTTCTCCACTCACTGTTGATGATCCTCTCACCGTTTTCATGGTTGCTTCTCTCGATGTTGACACCGGTGGCTGATCTTCTTTTTGCTGATATCTGGTGGATGCTCCTCTCACTTTGCTGACGCTGGTGGTTGTTCCTCTTGCTTCCATCACTAATAGTTATCCCACTCATTGCGGTTGTTTTTCGTTGGTCGCTGCATCTTCACTATGGTTTCATGGTTGCTCCAATTGGGTTCCTAATAGTGGTCCCCTTCATTGTAACTAGGTTGTGGATCCTCTCAAAAATCTTCAATTGTACAAGGATGTGGGTCCTTTCAACACCCTCAATTTACCCTCAATTCCAAAAAAATTAATTAAATTAATAATTAATTATTATAAGGGTTGTGATGGGGATGAATGGTTATTATGGGATAAGCGAATTATTTTTCTCAGAAGACTATGTCGACATTTTACATGTCTACAATTTTCCCCTATTTGAAGTTTAATTGTGTAGGAATGATGGTTTGAAGAAAAGACAAGAAGATAGAATAGATGGTGAGGTGATACCCCTCGAGAGGATAGATGGGGAGGAATGAGTCGGGTAGCCACTCGAAAAGAAGAGAGGTTGAAGTTGAGAGGGGAGGACCGAGTAGAAGGTGAGGATATGAGAGTAGCTAGGAAGAGAATGAGAGGAATGAAGGGAGGAGAGGAAGAAGAGATAAGATTAGGGATATTGGATTGTGGATGTTGGATGTCCTTAGTTGACGATGGGTAACAAGGGGAGATTGTAAATTATTGGATTAAAAGATGTTGGATGTGAAGATGTTTGATGTTTTAAATTTGAGGATGTTGGATGCCCCAGTCAATGAGGGAAAAATCGTAAGTTATGGGATTAAAGGATGTGGGAGAGTGGATTTTAGATGGTTGGATTTGAGGATGCCCCTAGTCAAGGAGTGAGAATTGTGGATTGAGATATGAAATGCCCTAGTCAATGGGGGAAGGATTGAGGGATTGGGGATGATAGGATGCGGGGTGATAAGAATGAGAATTGGTTGTGAGATCAATTAGGGTGAGAAGAGAGTAGTTGGATGCACGAGGACATGGAGTAGTTAATTAATTATTAGATTGATTGGAGAAGAGGATGCGATGAAATAGATGATGATGGAGCCAAGAAATGATGATAGAAGGGAGTGTGCTACCATAAGTGTCCATTAATATCATCATGGGTAATTTTATTAAGATGTGGCATAGAGCAAAATACATCGATGGTATAAATACCATGATGTTTTGATTGCTAGATGCCCTTGTCCTTATATCATTAGAAAAATTAATATTATGATTGTCCTCATATCATTGGACCGTGTAAATAAAAAAGAAACAAAAGTGGCCTCATATCATTAGCCGAAAAAATACGATAAACAACAAACATGCAAGCAAAACATGCATGGTGGATGTATTTTGTTGAATTTTAGAGATGTTTGGTATGTTTTGAATGTGTGAGATTTTGTGAATTCTTTGTTTTTTTAGATTTTGTGGAATTTTTAAAAATATATATTTTTGGGGTTTTTTGAATTTTTGAATTTTTTAGATTTTGTGGATGTTTTATTTTTTTATTTTTTAGATTTTTTGAATTTTTTAGATTTTGTAGATGTTTTAAATTTTTTTAGATTTTTTCAATTTTTTTAATTTTTGAAATTTTTAGATTTTTTGAATTTTAAAAACAATTGAATTGAGGTTATAGAGGAGGAAAGTTGGTGAATGCGGGAAGAAACGAGAGGGAAAACAGAGTCACGGGGTGAGAGAACGAACTCTCAAAAGGTTAGGGGTCATCACAACGGGTATAAAAGGGTTTCGGGGACCACATGAGGGTCATTTTCACCGCGTAGAGTTGGAAAAAAAGAGCTCAAGAGAGGATGATATTGTGTATGATAGCATTGCAAGGATGGGACAAGAAGTGAGTCGTTTAAAGTTTATTGCGTGAATTATTTTTACGTTTTTTGAGCTTTTTCATGTTTTTAGGGTTAAATTGTATGTTAGGGACACTTTTTAGCATGTATGGGCCATGAAGTGGCATGTATGCCCTAAAGAGTAGCACGTATGGATAGAAAATGGTCCTGGGCATGAAATGGCGTGTTTGTGGGTAGTTAGGTCAGGTTTTAGTGAATTTATTTTTGTTTAGCACGTATGATATAAAATGGCACATATGTGATGAAAGGTAGCGCATTTAGTTGTTGGTGGGGTGGGGTGGGTATAATAGCACGTTTGGTGTGTTTCAACGCATATAGAGCTGGGTGTGTGTAAATTGGCACATATATTTTATCGTGGCATACTTAGGCTTATAGTAACGCATTTGGATGATGGGATTTAGGATATTTAGTTTGGAACATATGGATAAAAGAGTGGTGTGTGTAGGCTTATAGTAGACGTACGGAGGGGGTCAAAGCATACAAGTGTGTCCCACTTTGTGGCCATAAATATTTTAAAATCTGACTAGTAAATAAATAATTAAAAAATACTATAAAAATTTAAAAAATCAGGTAAATTCTGGATGCCCTACACCTTGGTATTTATAGCCTCTTAAAAATGCATGTTTGGTCATTTTATATGTGTTTGGTCATGTTTTGGTTGTCAGACATAGTTTGCTGAAAGTACAAAAACTACAAAAAATTGGGACAGAGTTATATGCTTTGACGCTCCTCGAGAAATGGGAGAAGAGTTGTTTAGGGCGTGTAGGTGATGTATTGGGGCGTTTAATGTACATTAGCACGTATGTGTAGAAGACTCATGTGTTTAGAAATAGGGTAGAAATGAGTAATGTTTTAGAAGAAATGTGGAAGAGGGAGTTGAAAGGGGTGTTTCATTAATGATTAGAAATAGATACTCGATATGTTTTTATGTGTGCAAATGGTACTAGATCCTATCCAGGTGAGACACCATTGTTTGGAAGCTTTACAAAATTTCTGGAGGTGCCAATGTGGAGGCCGAGGAGGATGAGGTGTTGTTATTACATGTATTGGGATTACTCCATATAGCAAGGATGTCACTCATGCGAGTAGATTGGGCCATGTTGATAGCCTTGGCAGAGCGATGGCACTCAGAGACCAGTACCTTCTGGTTACTGAAAGGTGAGATGACAGTGACAATGGAGGATGTCTATCGCATCTATCATTTTGCAAAGTGGAGGGTTAGCCGATAGTGTGGCGTGGAGGGTGAGGTCGGGGAGAGTCTGAGGCTACTAACAGATGTAGAGGATGTGCCACGAGATGGGATGAGGATAGATCTTGGGCTATATTTTCGAGAGGGGTTGATGGATTGGGTGCCCTTATTACTATGTTCATTGATTAGTTGTATATTATTTCGAATGGTGGAGGTAGATGGTTCAAAGATTGGGTTGGCGGGAGTAGTGTATGATATGTGGTAGTAGTAGATGATGTTTTCCTAGGCTCCAACAAGTGTTAGCGTGGTTATATCGGGACTTACATATATTTTTTTATGGTGGAGGGGGAAGCATTGGAGTAGGGACTCTATTACGATATGGATTTATGATCATGTAGTTTTGGGAGAATGATTAGGATTAGAGGGAAGTGACATGTGGGGATCCATCTATTTATGGGTGGAGGATGACGAGGGGGAGACGAGAGCATCTAGGAGATTTGATTTGGTACGAGTGCCACTTTGATGAGGTACAACCTAGGGATATCATAAGGAGGCCATACCGTCAGTATGAGGTATGGGAGGGAGATCACCACCATCTAGGGAGGATTCATTCACCATATTATATAGTTGGTGGTCATCCATATATAGTGAAGCAAGATTTCGATTAAACATGGTGTTGCAACATTTTGGGATTATACAACAGATATACTGGTAGGTTGCCATTTTTTTTCTCAAATCACACAGGAGATAGAGGTTTGGGGTGCGGTGATTTTGGAGGCAAGTGGCCAAAGACAGCTTGGATGAGGTACATGTGATTGTATGGGCACCACTGCGTGAGTTAAGGATCCATGAGTAGCCCTGTGGTATGTAGAGTGATGGGAAGGAATCGAATAATAGTACGGTTGACACAACTAAGATGAGGGATGCGGTTTATAAATGGGTGACGACATGTGTACGAGAGGATTTCCTAGGGTCAAGTATTAGTTGTGCACCAGCCACAACCATAGATACAGAGAGGAGGAGGCGCAGAGATCAGCACCAGCTTATTATTTTGGGTGGACCACCGTGACAACAAACAAAGAATGTAGGCCCTAGTATAGATCCCAGAGAGGCCAAATATAGATGTGATGGAGGTGGATGATATTACAAAGGTGCCCACTACAAACATTTCTTCCTACACGAGACATAGACGGTAGGGCCTTTAGGATCGGGGGTTGGGAGAGTTGGAGGAGGAGATGGAGGAGGAGACAGAGAGATATAGGTGGAGATGGAGTAGGAGGAGGAGATGGAGATGGAGGAGGAGATGGAGATTGAGGTAAAGATGGAGTAGGAGGAGGATATGGAGGAGGAGATGGAGGTGGAGGTGGAGATGATTTACATGCACATATAGAGATGTTGGAGAGAGAGGCTCGAGCCCAAGCACTAGAGATAGCCACCTATGGGCACGAGATGTGGTGAGGATGAGATACCTGCATGAATTCATAGTGGTGGTGGGTCATAGAGAGAGGATATTATATGGTTAGAGTCCGAGATAGCCCGGTTGGAGTAGGAGCGTGACTATGCGATACTGTAACTACGACATATACTATGCATATCGGGAGGCATATAGGACAAGATATGGGGTATTAGATGGAGGAGAAGGGGGAGTGGTGGATAGAGTAGTTCACAACTTGGGGGATAGTGGCAGCACCTACCACCTCACGTAGATCAGGGTCGATGGGGCCTCCAGACAAAGTGTCGCTACATAGTACGAGGCGCGTTATAGTAGAGGCGTGATATGAGGATATGATGATGCATGACCCACCATATTATGCTCGCTATGTGGATTATATAGCTGGACACCGAATAGGTCAAGGATCAAATTGGAGGTCAAGTTGATCCACAACTTCTAGGAGTACTACTAGTATACGATGGCCTCCTCCAGCAGGGGGATACATGTAGCTCAACATAGTGCTAGTACATATGTATATCACATGTATTTTAGTGATTTTTAGTGATGACCTTGCATGGTCATAGTTTTGATATATGTACGATGATCGATAATTTTGATGGTCGGGCTATGATCATAAATTTTTATGTATATATGGATGATGGATGAGTACCAGTTCCAGTTTTGGATGTATGTGGACATTATCTGATATGTTGTTATTTTTGATATGTTGATGATGTTGTTTTGGTATATGCGATGAATTGTTATGGATATTTGTTGATTTTGGTTGATGGATTATGATTTTAGATGATATGTGTTTTATGATTAAATGATGTATGTGTATGAATGATGATAAAATGATGTAATTGAATGTTGATGATGTATATGATTAGGTATTTAGATGTATGTTATGTTAGCTGATGATGATATGTGTTTCTGTGGCTAGATTATGGATTAGTTTATATGGTGTAATAGTTTATGCTATTATTTTAATGTGGTGATGATGATGTGTTATTATGATGGTTAGGATGCTTAATATTTGATGGATTATCATGATGAGGTAGAATGTGTTGTTTTTCTTGATTATGAATGGTGTGTGGCTATGATGTGTAGTTAGAGTGAATGATTTTTACATGTTTATAGATATGTGATGGGAATTTATTTTATTTTGATTTTGATGATATGTGTTGATGATGGAATCATGTGTATTATATCCTATTATTGTGATGGCGTGGGAATATGTGGATGGTTTAGTCATGATTTATTTTACGATATGGATTAAATTGTGTGTA
The DNA here is from genome assembly GCA_018340775.1 of Taxus wallichiana var. yunnanensis. Lineage (NCBI taxonomy): Eukaryota > Viridiplantae > Streptophyta > Pinopsida > Cupressales > Taxaceae > Taxus > Taxus wallichiana. The sequence continues at coordinate 493,743,008 of CM031239.1, forward strand.
TGTTATTAATACAACATATGGTATATAAAAAAATTTGAATTTTGTACAAATGTTTACAATATAATCATTACGTTGATCATGACAAAATGGCAGAGAGAAAATGAGATTGATAGGGCATGAGAAATGATATATTTAATTGGGGGATGGAGATAAACTAAGGCCTCGGGATCTTGCAAGGGTGTGTTTCTTAGCAGGTTGTGTGAGACTCATAGAAATCTATTTCCTAGGAGAGATAATATCGATAATACTGAACCGAGTTGAGATTGTGAGAGATATTCCTAATCATGACATATCCATTGCGGCATAGAGAGGATCAACAAAATTTTGGATTTAGATAGTGGAAAGGGTAGATTAGGATGCAAATTATGGGTAGGGTTATAGAGGATGAAAAAGGGAGTAGTGTGCCCCTAGTGTGCATGAAATGTGAGTTATAGAGTGCTAGTAAAAAAATGATTGAATTGGATTTTACCATAGCATTGAAACCGGTTTTCACCATAGTACTTGCCCAATGTGCCACCGAAGCGGTTTTCACCATTGGATGTTTTTTTTGACATGGAGTGTTAGGTGTAGAAATGACGAAGATGCATGATGTTCATGGGCTCATCCAACTCATCTCCATCCGGAGTAGCAAGCTTATAAGCACCTGAGCTGAATTTAGTGATGACAACATATGGTCCAAGCCAATTTGGTTCGAACTTGCCCTTCTTTTCGTGATTAGCATTAGTGTTGTGTTGATTTTCCTTAAGAACTAGGTCGCCGACTTTAAATTCTTAGTCTTTTATGCATTTTTTTAATGATGGTGAAGGCGGTTTTGATAAGCTTTGAGGTGATAGAGGGCTTGAGTCATTTCTTATCAAGGATCTTGATTTCTTGCAGTGATGGATGCGGTAGTATTCATCATTGATGAGGTTTTGGAGGGAAACATGTAGGGATGGGATTTTGATCTCAACAGAAAAAAATTACTTCATTTCCAAAGACAAGCAAGTACGACATGGCGCTGGTAGGAGTTTGGATGGATGTACGATAGGCCCACAAGGTTAGATATATTTGTGTATGTCAATCATGTCCTGTTTGATTTACAATTTTTCCAAGGATGCGCTTGAGCGTCTTATTAGATGCTTTAGATTGGCCATTGCCTTTTGGATAATAGGGGTGGAAAATTTGAGCTTGATGTGGAATTGTTCGCAAAGTTCACGAGACGTCTTGATTTTTGAAAGATTTACCATTGTCCGTGATTAGTGTGGATGGGACACCGTAGCGGAAGATGATGTGGTTAAGGATGAATTTGGATATTTGTTTTCCTTTGACATAAGTGAGTGACATGGCTTCAACCCACTTTGTTAAATATTATGTAGTTGTGATAATGAATTTGTGACCATCAGACAAAGTGGGATTTCATTTGCCCATGAGATCTAGACCCTAGGTAGAAAAGGGCCATGGGGTTGTAATGGATTATAGGGGTTATAATGGATTATAAGGCTTGTGATGGTGTGTGGATGAGGTCAGCATGCTTTTGACATGGGACACATTTACGAACATAGGAGCATGCATCTTTTTCCATGTTTGGCCAATAATATTCAATGTGTAGAATTTTTTTAACGAGGGCCGGACCATGCTAGGTGTGGGAACCACAAGTTCTTGTGTGAACTTCCTAAAGTGTTGATTTGGCCTCTTGGTAATTTAAGTAACATAGTAGAGAGCTTCATCAAAGCTTCTATGATAGAGGGTATCTCAAAGGATGGTGAAGTATGAGGCTCGTTGGATGAATGATTTGTGATGATTGTGAGGGAGATTTTGTGGAAGGGTATGGTCATGTAAGTAAGTGTAGATGTCATGGTACCAAGGGGAATTAGGACCAATGATCTCACAAACCATCTCTGACTCAGGAGTATCATAGGTGGGAATCATTAATTGTTCAATCAAAACTTTGAATTTGATGCATGTGGAGGCAAGGGATGCGAATGGTATCCATAGCATCCACCGATTTATTACTTGTACGAGGGACTTGTTCAAACTAAATATGCTGGAAATAGGCCTTGAAACTATCAACCATTATTTTATAAGGAATTAATTTATCATCCTTGGTGGCATATTCATCATTGACCTATTTAATGATTAGTTGTGAATCACCAAATACATTGAGATGTTTAATATTCCACTAATTCACCATTTTTAACCACCAAGAAGTGTTTCATATTCAACTATATTGTTGGTACAAGGAAAAGAAATCCGGAAAGCTTTAGGAATTAAGTCACCTTGAGGAGTGATAAACAGATACCTTCTCCTGAGCCATGATGTGTGAAGGAGCCATCAAAGTATAATGTCCATATTTCGATTCTCGTGACTATACATATGGATTTATCTTGGGAACCATGTAGTGAGTGGTGTAGTATCGTAGACTGTAGCTTCTATAAACTGGTCAGCTAGTACATGTCCTTTGATATATTTCTGATTAATATATTCAATGTCAAATTCACTTAGAAGCATGATCCATTTAGCCATCTATCCTATGAGAGCCGATTTGTAAAGTATGTATTTGAGTGGATTGACTTCAGCTATGAGCTTAGTAGTATTATTGATCATGTAATGTCATAGATTTTGAGAGGAAAAGACCACAACAAGGAAAACCTTTTCCATAGGGGTATAGTTGAGATCATATGCAATTAGTGTTTGGCTTAAATAATAGATGGCTTTTTCCTTTCCTTGATTATCATGTTGTGCTAGGAGGGCTCCCAAGGCGTGTTGCGTAGCTGATATATAGAGTAGAAGAGGTACTCCCAGAATAGAAGGTACCAAAACATGAGGATACATCAAATATTCCTTAAGCTTATCAAAAGAGGCTTGACATTCCCCATTCTAGCGAAATTTTGTTCCCTTTTTTAGTAGATGGTGGAATGGATGACATTTGTAGGCTAACTGTGATATGAATCTCCTAATAGCTTGAATCTTTCCCTTTAGGCTTCGTAATTGCTTAAGATTCTTATGTGGAGGAATTTCAATTACATCTTTAACTTTATCTAGATCAATTTTAATTCCACATCTGGGGACAATGAAACCTAGGAACTTGTTGAATGTGATGCCAAAAACACATTTATTGGGATTTATATGTACTTTATATTATTGAAGTCATTTGAAGATTCAGTGTAGGACTATAGGAAGTTCCACATGAGTCTTAAATTTTACTAGAATGTTGTGACATAGTATTCAACTATATCATGTATCATATCATGAAAAATGAAAATCATGGTACATTGATAGGTTGCTCTGGCATTCTTGAGTCCGAAGGGCATTACTTGATAATAATACGTGCCCAAGGGTGTATTAAAAGTTGTTTTTGTTAATCTTCTTCAGAAATTTTGATCTAATTATAACCAAAGAAGCCATCTGTGGTGGATAACATCTCGTGCCCGAATGTAGAGTCAACAATCATATTAATATTTGATAGTATAAAATCATCTTTAGGGAAAACTTTATTGATTTCATGGAAATTAGTACAAATATGAATGCCCCTAGTCTTTTTGCATACTTTGGGATGATATTGAGATCCATTCGAATAATCAATAGGTCGGATGAAACCAACATCAAGCGTCCTTCCTAATTACTCTTTGATAAGAAACCTAACTTTTGGATGCATTTTTCAAAGCTTCTGTTTGACTAGCTTTGCATATTTACACACTACAAGATTATGGACAATGAGAGAAGGATCCAAACCAGGCATATCCATATAGTACCATGCAAATATGTCTGAGAATTATTTTAGGAGTGCAAAGCTGAAGATGTCTTGTTCCTTACTGCACAAACATGCCCCCAATTTGAGAATATTTGGTTCTTCTTATGGTCCTATATTGATATCAATGGATTCCTCAATTACGGATGTTAAGCCATCTTGCAGAGATTCAGGAGCAAGGAGAAGTTGATCGATGATTAGATCATCTTCAAGATTTGGGGATTCTTAGAAGAATTTAGTGAGGGTATCTTTCTTATCAAGGTGACAAGAGAAGATGGGGTGAGGGATATTATATTGGAATGGAAGGGAAAGGGAATGCTCTTGCACCCCAAAGTAGGTGTCAACATTTAAACATACTTGGAAACCCTTTTTGTGATCTCCAGCAGGTAGATTATCACGAGTTCCCATGAATTCAAGAATTGCTTCATCATTTTGAAATGAGGCAAGAGAAGGATTTTCTGATCATTGGTCCCATTCAATGAGTTTTGGGTATGTGAGGGAGATGTCAATGGTGATAATAGTGGCATCAGGGAAGAGTTTAGTGTTGCGAGGTCTTCCTATTGGCTATAAACGGAATTCACATCAATGTTGTCAATTACATCCTCAAAGGTACTATAAGTGTCACTTAGGTCATCACAGATTCTTTCACCAGGTGGTCAATATCCTATTCCATGTCCATAAAGTTTGGGGATAATGGTGGGGGTTCAAGTATGCCTTACTCGTAGCGATGTAGTCCTTGTTCAAGTATCCCATATGGGTCATTATCCTTCTAGGAATTAGATACTTATTATCTGAACAACAAGAAGGTATATAATTGTCAATAATCCTTGAGGAATAATATGGTTGAAGGTACTCATCAGTAAGATACCTAAAACAAATAAAAGTGGATTAGCCTAACTCATATGTTTGTCATTTTTTTAAATAGACGTCGGACCAACCGAGCCATTTGGGTGATGGTGGTAGATGGTCGATGTTGAATGTTTTTATTCCCCACACCCTATCGTTTTTAGCTTGAGTGATGGAGTGGGAAGGAGGGGAGTATCTATGGGTGGAGTAGGTAAAAGAGGATCGGGTGATGAGGCATAGTGAGATGGAGATGGGAGGCTATCGGGTGAGACATACGAAGTGGTGGATGATGAAGGTGATGTTGCTGGTGTAGGTTTGGTGATAAGACAGTAAGGTTCCTAATATTTCTTAGCCTCCAATGCTTGATAATATTGGAAAGGTTGAGGGTCACCGTGAATAGTAATTTTTGTACCAACATGTTCAAATTTAATACACTGATGGAGTATGGATGGTATAACATTCATTTCATGTGTCCATGGTCGACCAAGCAAGAGGTTATACAGGAACTAGATATCTATCACATGGACAAGAGTGGGGAGTATGACTAGCCTGATGTTGATGGGTAGATAAATGGTGCCCATTGATTTATGCTTCGTATTGTCATATGCTTTAATAGTAATTATATCTTGTTTCAGATCCAAGTCATTGTACCCTAGTCGATGAATGAGATTTAGGTACAAATATTAAGGGTTGATCCATTGTCTATTAACACTCTTTTAACATGAATGTTTTCAATAAGGACTTTGATGTAAAGAGGAATGTTGTGGTAGGACCATGTGGTGTAAAGTATTGTTGAGTGAAGGTGAGTGGGATCATCGGATATGGATAGATATTAGCAACGAGGGCTTGAAATTGTGTAGGATCAATATCGGTGGGAACACATGTCTCTTAGAGGGCATGGTATAAAATGTATTTGTGGATGGATGAAGTCTTTAGAAGGTCTATAATGTAGATTTGCAGAGGAGCCTTCTCAATTTATTCAATGATATTATATTGGGCTTTCAGTGATCGATTCAAAGATGATGGAGTGTCACCTTGAACAACCACATGGTTCCTGTGAGTAGTGACAACACACTGGGGGTTCTGTGAAGGGCTATTTTTTTAATGGTGGCTACTTGATGGGGAGAATGGTGAATATTTCCAACAATAAATGTATACGGAGGGAGTACACAATGGTAATTAATATGGTTGGAACGATGAGCAGTGGATTCAGGTTTACTTCTAGACTTCTATTGTCCTTGGTTAGAGGCATGGTTATGACCATGATTAGGAAGGGTATTTTGATATATCCCAAGATATTTTTATTTTGGGAGGAAGTGGAAGCATTATATTCTATTTCAATCTCACCTCGATCGATAAGGTCTTAAATATAGTTCTTCAATTTCATACACCGATGTGTGGTGTGACTCTTGATTTTATGGAACTTGCAATATTCATTTTCTTTGAACCATGAAGGTTTGGGTCGAGTTTCATTGGGGGTTGAGTATGAGAAAAAACAACCATATTTGTGGTGATTAATTTATCAAGGATTTCTTCCATGGATTCACCAATGGGGTGTATGTTTGTGGCCTTATATCTTGAGCAGACCGAGGTTGTCCTTTAGGAACGGATATAGTGGTTGTGGTATGGACGTGTTGGACATTTTTGGTGTTTGTTACTCTGTCGCTGATCAAACATTTTTATTCTTATTAAAGTACTTATGATTTTCAGATGTAGAGGGTTGATTGGATTGGTTGTGATTGTCACGGGAATATATCTTAATAAGGCCTTTTGCGAACAATTTCTCTCTCGATTTGCATTCCCTTTTAATGATGTCATCAAATGTGTTTGCATAATGGACTTACAGATGGAATGCTTATTCTTGATTAATTTTGGACATGAATATGGTAACTAATTTATTCTCGGTATGGTCCACGAGATGCAGCTAGCAAGGCCTCACCATCGTTGTAAAACAATGAGAAATTTTCACCATTTCGTTGTTTGGTATTACACAAATCAATCATCATGACATCATGCTCTACATTGTAGGAAAAGTGTTTTATGAATTTTTCTGATAAGTCGGTGGATGTTGTAATAAAATATTTGGGCAACCGAAGGAACCACTCTAAAGTTGAACGCCTAGAGTTCTAAGGAAGATTCTTAGTAAATAGGATTCATCATAGGAAAATTCTTGATAAAGCATATAGAACTCCTTAACATGTTCACAAGGATCTCCTTTTCCTTTGTATTTTTCAAATTTAGGCAGTTCAAAGTATGGGGAAAAGGCACTCGTAATATTTCATGGTCAAAAGGATAAGGAAAAGTTCCTCAAATTTATATTGACGTCCTTGAGTGCCGAGTTGTAACCCTTGAAGTGTTTCCTTCATAGACTTTACTTCTTTCTCCAAGGTTGGTTCTAGAGGGTTAAGAGGTGGTGGTTTGAAATTGGGTTGGGAATGATGGGATCCATGATCATTGGATGGTTTTGGTTCGATTTGAGAGGCTAATTGGGTGATTTGATTGCTCATTTGTTGTAATTAAGACAATACGAATTCTTTGGATATATGGGTGTTGTTCTCTCTACCATCCCATCCATGTATAATGCGACAATGATTTGGATTAGGAGGTGTGTGGAGGGTGGTATTTGACCAATGTCATCGTTTTGATCTGGGAGAATACTATGGAGTTGGTGATGAGTGTAATCATAAGGAAGTTTTGCCCCCATATGATATAACTGGAGAAAAAGGGCATCCTTATTCTTTTCAATAAAGTGATTTAGCATTTCTTTTCATCTTCCTTCTTTGAAGTAGATACTAGAGTCATATTTTATATTAGTGTTAACCATAGTCTCTTTGTCTTCTCCTCTAGGTCATTTTCTTCGTTATTGGCATCATAATAATTGTGGTTGAATAAATCATTTTCCATGTTGTGGTTACTATTTTCGTTTTCATTTCCAAATTGGGATTGGGTTATTATTCATCTAGGTGCCATTAGATTATGATCTTGGTGAGGTGTGTGAATTGAGAGTGTTCTTTTGAAATGAAGTATGTAAGGATGAAAGGGGAGATTATGGTTCCTTAGGGATCTCGATGTTTAACCTTAATAATCTAGTCTTGCTTATAGGATGGAAGAAGTTCGAGGAGAGAATAGAAGAAGGATGTGCCTTATTAGTAGAGGGCTTAGGGTGTGCCTTGTTACAAGGGCTTAGAAGAATATGATAAGGATTAAGGATGTTTGGCTTATTAGCAAGATGTTGATTAATAAGATTAGATTGCTTGTGTTAAAAAGGGATCGTGAATAGGGTGTTTAGGGTGGATATGATGATATAAGATGATGACTAGGTTTGGGATGGATGAATTATATGGTTGGTATGAATTCTAAAATCTTATGGATCTAGGTTGATTAGGACACCAAAAGGAAATGTCAAGAGATTTAAGGGGATAAGTCTTAGGCGGTTTAAGATAACGTGTTTTGTTTTTGAAGTGGAAAGGTGTGGTTGTGGTTCGTGAAAGATGAATGAATCAGGTTATGAATTTATGTAATGAGATGGGAGTGTTAATTTTATATTAAAATTTTTGGATTTTTGTTTTGTTTTGTATTAATGTAAGGAGTTTGATGTAGAAATATTTATATGATGGTATTGTATGTTCAAGGTTTATAATAAAATAAAATTGGATTTATTATTTTAAAAATGTGGGTGTTGTTAGGGGAATAATTAATAGCATGATCGTGGTAAATGTGATTAATGTAATGGGAGATGGATTATATGGTGAAAAGGATGGAGTAAATTATGATATTTGTATGTTTTGAAAATTGAGGTCAAAAGGTTATGGTCAAAAATTGGTGGGTGATAAGTGTATGGTTTATTTACAAGGATTGGCATGAGGGTTATTTCACTGTTTTGACAAAACACTCAAACAAAAACTCATGCATGCATAATCCTAACTAGTCAAGTGGGAGTACAATCAAGCTATAGCCCACTTTCAATACCACATACGACAGTGGCGCTCACTAAGCTGGCCCACCTTTATCGATATGTGATTGGCTAGCGATTAATCTTCAGTGGTTCCTTCCCCTGCACTATAGCTTGTTTGCGGCAAGGTTACATAGGATAAGATAGAAAATCTCTCTAAGGGTCATCCCCTATATACCTCATGGTACGTGGGGCCCAAATCCATGTGGCAAGGATGTTGTCTGAGGCCTAGGTATTAGGATGTGAAAGCCCCTCACTTCATAGAATGCTTAAAACATGTAGATTCTTAGCTAATAACGATAGTTTTCCTTGAATTTATATACCCCGTCGAACACGGGGTGTGTCTACGTGTGTGGAGATGAAGCCCACGGTCACGAGACCCCTAGGGCTATGATAAGTGAGTGGAAGTCACTTTCACGTCACGTTACCCCCTATGAAAGAAAAAGGGAAGGAAGGTTAACCACTTTTGATCCTCAAGATCATCCTAGGATGTGAGAGGAGAGCATACATGGCATCACCTTCGGGTTTAAACAAACAAGCACACGAAGTACAAAAAGAACACACAAATTTAATTAAAAATGAGTTATCTAAATGGGGGTCTTTGACAAGCGATCCTGTAAAACAAAGAGATTAGTAGTCCTAATGAAAAGCCCAATATTTGTGAGACCGATCGGGTGAAAATAAGGGTTAGTAGTCTAGATATAATTGGTACCCTACAACCACAAATGTTAGGCTAGATGCAAAATGAATACCAATTTTGACATAGTTTCCCCTTGTTTTTGTAAACTTTTCTACAAAAATAGAATGTTATCTTTCATAAAATCATAGGAAAAAGTAAAATATACAAGTTATTATAGTTAAACCAAAAATACTACTATAACAAACACGCTACTATAATTTATATGAGCTAAAAAAGGGTATAAAATGTTACAACAAAATATAAGAACTAAAGTATAAAATCTTGCACAAAGATAGTATTAGAGAATAAACACACAATTCTAGGTAATATACACGCTAAAATATGTGATAAATGTGTTGATAATCAAGTGAATGCTCTAAACCAAATACAAAAACCATTAGTATAAAAGTGCTAAAACAGTAGTACACACACTAAAATAGATTATAAAAGTGCTAAAGTCTAAAATCATGCACAAACAAATTGCAGTATGAACACACTTTGACAAGATATAAACATACTAAAATATTTGCAAACATGTTGATATATTTCGCACCCCATAAATATGCACATAGAAAAGTGTTAGAGGATAAAAGCGCTAAAATAGAGTGTATACGCACTTAAAGTTTTGTAAACATGTTGAAAGATTACAAACGTGCTAAATTATTATCTTTCACGATACATAGTTAGAATTTGATAGTAAACGCACCGATACAGGTGAAGAATGTGTTATTTCAGGTCATACGCGCTAATACATCATAGAGACACTAAAAATTCAAATTTTGAGCTTAAATCTCACTGAAATTTTCTAAAATTTTGGGAATTTGTTCTTAGTTAGTAATGTGAACTATTCCAATGAAAAATTAGGGGGGTAAGCCCCACGGTGGGCACACAAAATGTAGATGAAAATTTGTGTTAGTGTGCAAACATGATATGATTATGAAACCAAACCAACACAAAATCTAACACAACTAATCAACTACCTCAGATTGAGCAAGATGAAAGGAAGGGAAAGAAATTTACCTATACTTACCTACAAGTAGAATTCTCCTCCTTTGTTGCTTTGGATTTGCTCCTTTGATTTTCTTTCTTGGATGAATGCAATGGATGCTTCATATTCTTAGACAAATTTTGGCAAATACCTCCCTTGATCAACAATGGCTTGATTGAGCTCAATAGATTGCTAAGAAGATAGCTTGGATTGCTAGAAAATCGACAACATATACTTGCAAACTTCTAAGGTGCTTGCCATGGAGGATGGCACCTCAATTTATAGATGGAGGAGGTGGAAATCAAGGGCTAAGATCTTTCCAGGTGGATTAAATCATTGGTTGAGAATAGATGAGAGGAGAGGATTGTAGAAAATTCTATATTTCATTATAATTCTCCATTGAATTAAAAATTCAATGGAATAGTATATTTTATTTAAATTTTCAAAAAGAGGAAGGAACAATGGAGAGGTTTCTAGAATTATAAGCCTCTGGAATTGGGGGTTATTTAAGTGGTGACTAGGTGATATTAATTGCATTTAGTGGGGTGATTAGATGGAGAGGCTAGGCATAGAACAAGTATAGGGTAGGTGGTAGGTCGGTGAGTATTTTTAAATTGGTGGAAAATAGTTAATGAAGGTTATTTAGTGTAATGAATGAAATTTTAATAGTGTATTAATATTTCTAAGGGTATGAATGGGACTTATGGAATATATGATTGTATGTAGAATAATATTAATTAAATTAATAATTAATTATTATAAGGGTTGTGATGGGGATGAATGGTTATTATGGGATAAGTGAATTATTATGCTTAGAAGACTATTTTGACATTTTACATGTCTACAAAGTGTATATAGAAATGGAATATGTAATAATGATAGATAGAACTAGATCCGTGTGTAATGAAAACTAGTGTAATATGTAGAATGTATATGGTGGATAAATACGCTATGTGACTCATGTAATGTAGGAAATGTAGGGTGTATAGACTATGTAAGATGCGGTGATAGGTGTAGATACAATATGTAGTGATGACATGTAAAGATAGACCCATATATAATGCAACCTAGCGTAAATGCAGAATGTATGAAAGAGATGCAAAACTAGACACATATGATATGATGACTAGTGTAGTATGTATAATATAGATGATGTATAAATGACTAATATGTGCATGAGAGGCATGTAGTATAATGTAGGATGTAGACTAAGTATAGAATGGATGATGTAGGATGCGCGATGTATGTGATAGAATATAAATGTGTAGAACCTATAGTGCAGTGTGGGGTTCAGTGTAATGGTAATCCCTCAACAATCAAGTGTGAATTGAAGCACAAGAGTGCGTCATCGGGTAATGATGGTGGGAGGATGCATGATATGCTTATAACTATAAGGGTGACAATAATCGATAAATACAGGGTGTGTGATGTAAGACTATGTAACTATGCTAGAGAAAAAGAGGTGGGATATGTAATGATTATGCCCCCCAAGTGTGCATGAAGAAAAATTCAAGAGAAGGTTGAGGGTCGAAGGTACCTCGACCAATATCTCGGATGGTGAAAGTGGAGGGCCACAATCTACGAACGGGGATATAGTAGATAAAATTAGTGTCGATGAACGGAATCTATAGGTGCGTGAAGGATGAATGAATGATGAATATTGAGAGAGAAGAACATGATGGAGAGATGAATCCGATGGGGGAGATGGTGAATGATTCATGAAAGCATGTCACCAAGGTGGATCAAGGGTAGCGCTAACATGATATGTACAATCTGAAGGAGGCCTCGTTATTGGAGCTCTATAATAATATGGGCTAGATTGTGGCAAGAATTAGTATGATGTCCTTGAATGTGATGGTAGTGGAAAAATGGATGGTCATAATATTGTATTAGTTGGGAAGGAGGATAACGACAATTAGACGGTAGAAAAATCATTTAATGATTAAGAATATGCCTCAAAATTTCATCTGACGTAGCATTGGAGGGAAAGATAAGGGGTGGGGGTAGTGGTATACCAAGAGGGTCAGTGAGATGACAAGTAGGGGACGTAGATGGTGTATGAGGTGTAGTAGGAGTATGGCCATGTGATGGAGAGGCATCCTTAATTTGTTCAAGCTCAACAAGGAGAGACATAATTTTCACTTCCATGGACTGACACTGATGTTACAAAGCATGTATGGCATCCCATAGGTGTGTATTAGATGGGGAAGCATGATAGCAAGAGTGGATAATTGACTATGTTGGTATAGGACTTATTGGATGTGGTGCAGGAGTGGCATTAGATAAAGAAGCAAAATCATCAAAAATTTCATCATTACTATTGTTAAAATCATGTGGAATAATTCCCGCACTCCATGGACTGACATCCTTTTTAGTGTACCGGTTAATCGACATCCATGGACCGTAAAGATCCCTTGTATGGTATAATAGCAGTAGTGTTGACAAATGACAAGTAAGGAATCTAGTCGAGCATGTGAATAGTGGTCATCAAAGTGGCTTCTCATATAGAAAAGGAGATAGTGGGCGAATATGTAAAGGGATTGAGTATTGTGGAGTAGGCTCAATATATGGTATCAAAGTGTTGGTAACAACAGGAGTAAGTGGCGAAGCGGAGGAGACAATATCAATCATGCAAACCATAGAATCTAATTCATGTGGAGCTTTGTGAGGTTGAGATTCAACCGTAGGAGGAGGAGAAGGAGATGTAGGGATAACTATTGTATCTCTAAAATAATTTATGCCTAATGTAGGAGAATTAACAAGTGAATGTAAATGGTCTTATGGTTCACTAATGGTAGTAGGTGGGACTATGGGATCAAGAGGGAGAGCTTTGAACTTCATTATGAGTTGTGATAAAATATCAGGATCAATGGTGCACAGATAAGCAGAAAAACATCTTCAATAGCATAAAAATCCATTCCAGAAGATGGAAGTTAAATGAATGAAGGGAAAGGTCTATAGCCAGAAGGAGAAGTAGGAGTATCCACAAAAGCATGGCCATGACTATCAAATTACAAAGTAATTGGAGATTTAGAAGAATAATATTTCCTATGATGCTTACCCATGATGGCTAAATGAAAATGTAAAACCCTAGAAGGTGCTATGAAGAAACGTGGGGTTCACCAAAATGATTAACTAAAATGGAAACTAAACTAATGTGAAGTATAGTCACTAATGAATCTAAATATGAGGATTAAAATGTTTTAAATTATGAACTAAAAACAATATGGAATAACTTTAATTAATTATACTAAGTAAAATAAAAACTCTAAATACATGCAAGCGAAGAAAGAGAAATGACTTAGCTGATTAGAAGATACTATCGCACATTGCCACATATCCGATAATAAAATATGTGTGTAATAACAACCACTCATAAGTCCCGCAAAGGTCGAATATGGAAGATCTAAATTGACTCGTGCACTGGGAAGGTACTTGGTGTGCCCTAGGTGCCCTAGTCTTCATAATAAGTGCCCGATTTTAGACTTAGATGTAGTTCTCAGTGCGTGTATGCATGTCATGCCCTAGGTGCTTTTGTGTCGATCGTGACTTTGTGAAATAGCGAGCAACAATAACCATAGAAAATGTAATAACATGTTTGTATGGAATAGAATATAATCCCTCCCCCTATTTTGTGTGTGTTGATGCAGATCTCCTAGCCTTGATGTATGGCACTATGTGGATGCAAGTGATGTAATGGATGCAACTCTAGATGGAGTGATAGTAGTATGTGATGTTAGGACCCTCATTATGGTCTTATAAATTTATATTTATAGGGTTCTCTTGCTCTAATTTCATAATTAACCCCGACATGGCCGACTAGGAAAAAGATAAGGATGAAAAATGGCTAGAAAGACCCCAAAAAGAAGCGAGAAAGTGGAACATGGATTAGGGAGTCCTGGGTGCCCTGAGACAAGCCTCAGGTGCCTGTGGTTAGGATAAAATGTCAGGAAAGATGTGAAATAGGTGGATATGTATGAGGAAATATGCGAGAATGATGAAATAAAATATAAAATAAAGGTGAGATTAATTAGTAGTTAATTCACTTGAGAACCCTCTAAATAGTAGTATAAGACTGGGCTAAATAATTCCTAAAGTGCATGATTTTTGTGTACAACACCTAATCCGTGATGAGTGAAAAAGGATAGAAAAAATCCTCAAAATGCTTAATAAAAATGATTTTTTGGGCGATCTCACGCCAAGATCGATTTGTTTGGGCAATCTCATGCCAAGAATGATTTTTTGGGCAATCTCACACCAGCTTACACCAAGTGCAAATTTTTGTGCAATCTCACGCCACAACAAAGAAGTGTATGAAGAAAGGTCTAGTGTTATTCTTCAACCTCCGATTTATTCCCGCAATGTATACACCACTGCAAATGGTGTGTTCAAATTCAATCCAGTTTGATCCAACATTAAAATAGAAAAGAGGAGAAAGTATGCATGTTGATTGTTGGAGGACTATGCCTCTGCTGATAAAATTGTTATGTAGACTGCTGAGAACTATGTTGATCTGAGAAAAATACCGTAATGACCCCTGGTCATAGGCTCCCAAGAAGGGTAAGGAGCACTCAAGTGCTCATGAGTGTCTCTCGGGCATTGATGTCGTGTTGTCTTTGAAGACCCAAGTCAGATTTTGGGCCATTGTTGTGATTGAATGTTGTATTGATTATGTACTAAACCAGTGTTGTACCGTGACTAAGAATCTGTTGTATGGTGTGACCGATTCACACAATGATGCCCCACTCATTTTGGGTGGATACAACATCGTTATGAGTATGCGGCCCAAATGAGTACCGGATGTTGATCTCAAACTAATTCCCGATAGGCAGAAGGAATTTTTTTGGTGGAAACCAAGTCACACACAAATAAAGTGGCTAGAAATATAAGCGTTGGTGCAAACAAGACAACTATGCATATAGAAGATAATATGTAAGCTAACAAGCAAGAATACAATGTAGACCATGAAAATTGGGTTGTAAACATGGGACATCGCTCACAATGTCGTAATAAAATCAAGGCCAAAGCGGGCAAAAGCATGCAATGTACACACAAAAGAAAGGATATAGCCCAAAAATAATGGAAAAAAATGTCATATAATAACAAAAAAAGTAATGATACAACCATGGTATAAAATAGTGCTGCAAGACAAACGTTGCATATGAAGCACGCTTTAGCATGTTAGAAATATAGAAAGTATATCAAAGCATGTATGTTTTGATATAGTAGTGTGCTAGTATGAATAGGAAATAGTATAAATCGAAACAATAGCACCTGTAGTGTGTACAAAAGTAGATGCCCCCAGGAGCCATTGTGGGACTGGTAAGAGGTACAATGTCAAACTTCCATGTTGTGTGTAAAAATCTATGTAAAGTCAACCTTCACAACTAGAAGGAAAGTGAATGTTCATATGTATATAATAAAGATAATGACATACAAAATATTTTTCTAACATAGTAAGCAAAGTGTACATGCGAGAATAAGTAAGAAAGAACAATGTGCAACCAAGATATGTAGTATGTTGTGAATGTGAAATGGAATGGAATGTAATGTGAGTGTGATAGGAGCAGCGTTCCCCCCAAGAAAATGTGAATGAGTATGCATGAGATGAGGTTCATTTATAAATGCCCCTCAAGTAGTCAAGAATGAACCATCAAACAAGAGTGTGTCAATGATAAATGGTTTGAATTGTGTGTGCTAGAAATATATGATTAATAAATCATAGAGTGTAGGTTGTGTGTGTGTGGTGAGGTTCATTTCACATTTAGACCCTCAACAGTCAAGTATGAACCGTGGAACTAGTGTGCCTCATCATGAAGTGTGGTGTGAGGAAACTAAACTACAAAGATGTGTCATGAATGCATTGAGTGTGAAATGTGCTTTGTGTATGATGTGAGGTTCATGATTGTAGGAATAGAAATAATTCAATTTAACATCTAATTATTACAAAGGTTACAAATAAATAGAGCTAGTTATTTTAACTCCTATAAACACTAACACTAATCTAATATGGTTTTTCTAACCACCCGAATTCTTTCCTAACCACTATCCATCCCAAAATTCTCTCACATAAATCCTATGTGAATTATTTTTACAAATCACTTAAAATATTATTATGTGTTCCACATATTATTATCATACACACAAATATTCACTCACAAATGCACACATGTTAGGACTAATTCCTAACATTCCCCCACTTAGTGTTAATATGGGGAGATGAACCACATCCCAAAGCTATAGCGTTGGTTGGCCTTGTTTCCCAAATTTCTACTAACATTTGAAGTTCACCTACTTTATAATCCCCCTCAATGTACAATTCAATGGATGTCGATGTCAATTGAAGATGCATCCATCAAAAGTGACCCATCTACAAATTTTTGAAAATATATTTTTACCCTCTTTTTGAAAAATACACCATTTATAATTACCCTCCTTTTTTCAAAATATTCCATTAGTGGAGTATAATCCCCACTTGGTTTAAATAAACCATATTATATTGAATATTTCACAAAAATCTTCTTGTGAATCCCATAAAAATCATATGCAAAAAGTTCCTTTTAATGTTTAATAAATTTTGACTCTTTGAATGTGAAAAATATTTCATTGAGATTGGAAAGCTACTTGAGCGAATAGGGTAAACCCGAATAGGATAATCGTTTTCACATGGATCATGCACCTATTGAATTTGTAAGTGATCTTGTGTAACGTTGGATCATCCCTGGTTTGGGACCTTGTCTCCTTAGGATGAACCTCTGGAGAAGGTCGGCTTCCTTTGAAACTTGAAGCACTTTATTTAAGATCAATATGCAAGGCTAAAGCACTTGAAAATAACTCTAATCTACTTAGTTCATGGGGTTTAAGTTTGGAGATAAATGAAAGAAAAATAAGGTGATGCACCAAGAAAAGGTATTACTACACAATTTTCTTATCTTCAAACTAATAAGGTTTGATTTGGAAAGGGTAAAAATAAGCACCACAATCTAACTTCACCTACTGTAACTTAGAAAGGGTAAACAAGATACCACAAACTACGGAGCATGTGTTCCCTTGTTAAACACCAAGTATATTTAACAAATAGACCTACTTAAATGCACAATCAACACCTCATAACAATATATGATATGCACATGTCTTGTAATCTTTCTCCATCTATGATTGTGAATAATAATGCAACTTTATAACAGAAAGGAAATAACTTTTCCACAACTGATATTCAAAGTAACTATATCATTTTTCACATAGATTGAAATAATATAACTGAGATAAAGGTAGATTAACCAATCACATCAAGGAACTAAACATTCACAAGCTATGAATCGATCAATAATTAACACAATAAAACATATATTTCATGGCAAAATACTGGTTTGAATATAACCGAAAAGCCCAAAGTATTTAAAGCACTCTTCCAAGCTTGAAGAGTAACTTCCCAAATGATCTAAAAGTCTATAAAAACTTAATGTATCTAACTATTTATATGTTCAAGAGGTTAAGCCATTACAACTGAACCTTAACTAACAAGTTACTAAAAATAGAATGCAATTAAGTTCAAGGGAATATGCTCCCATAAAAATAGCAAAGTTGTTGCACATGTTTGACCAAGTCAACCCTACAACTTTGACTAAATCGGAACTCCTGAAGCCGTTCCAACAATGGTGCCAAGCTTAGCCGGGAACCTACAACATATGTCTCTTGTTCTCGTTTCTCCTTATCCTTTCTCCACACACCAAATGGTGCTTATAATCCACGAAACGTTTAATAAGTCCTTGTATTTCTTCCTCTTCTCGGTCCGCACACATAATGATTTATGACATCTTTTATGTCAATCTCTCTTGTAACCTTTGTTGGAAGTATTTTAAACTTGTTCGCAAGCTTCTTCACTAGCTTATGAAATTCTAGCATGAAACTAATCTATAAATTGAATTGATATTGAAATTATTGGTTACCTCATCATCTTCCTTAATCAAACCTTTGAAATTTTCTTTAATATGATCAATCGAAGAGCATCAATATTCGTGTTGAAGAATTTACATTGATGTTAGCAAACTCCTCCGAAATGTCACTTAGTCCATCCATTACTTCAACGTGTTTGTCTTCCCAATTTCTTACTTAAATTCTCGCAACACCCGAGATCTAAATTCCATGTACTTTTGATACTCAAACAACTTAGAAACATTATTAATTACACCCTTCAAGAAGTAGATCTGGATTCATATCTCGATTTCCTCCCAAGTAGTCAAATTCAGTTCAAATTATTATTATCTTTAGAGATGATTTCATCTAGCTTTCGAATAGAAACTTTTTCCATTTGCAAATCATTGTATGGTGTCATAGTTGTTTGGATTAAAGGGTTAGCCTCCCGGAGCATGCAATTAATCCACCCTTCCACTAATCGTACCTTCTGACCTATCTTCTCAATTGCATGATATGAGATGTCATCAAGACGGAACAGATAGTCGAGCATTTGATTCAAGGATTTGTGGTTAGAGTAGGTTGAGTGACCTTCTTCAAAAGATCAAGTGAGTTGTTCAACCTTTGTTTTTAATTCATCCTTAAAAGCCTTATCTTTTTCATACTTTTCTAACAAATTCCCAAGGGCCACTTGAACATCCTGTTTTGCACACTCATGTGTTTCCTTTCCCAATGAAAACCTTGAGATTTGATAATGCCTCTGATAATGGTTTCTTGGGTTTTTCCTCACGAGAGCATTAGTTATCCCCATGAACCTTTCTCCCGATTAGATTAATGATACATTAGAAACAATCTTTGTCTATTTGGCCTCGCCTCTTTGGAGTGGGTTCCAACACGCTCAAATCAATCACATCTATGAGGAGCACCCTTTTTTCTTGGGGTCAGCGATATAGCCATTCGGGTATAGCAGATGCGAGATGAAAGTGGTATGGTCATAGTCGAACTTGGATCACTGGGTAAAAAAGTTGAAAATGAAATGTAAGTGGTAATGATAGATGGTGTAGGAGTGAGAATAGCTTCAGAGCGATGATGAACAGTAATGGAAATGGAAATGGAAGGAAATGGAAGTTATTGAGAAAGTGGAGTGGAAAGTGGAGACCCAATCATCTCTCCAATTGATCAAATGGGAAGGGATGATAAAACTTGGGCCATAGATGGAAATGGAAAAGCAAAGATGAGTAAAGGAGTGGTAGATAATGATGGAGGTGATAGAGCTATGGATGGTGCTAATGGTAGTGAAAGAGAAGGTGTTAAACCTTGAGATACAACCGAGAAGCACTAACATCAATAACTTTATATACCTACACTATAGAAGACCTTTTAATAATAACCTATTGGGTGAGTATACAATTGGGTCTCTTAATTATAATGTTAGTGTGAAACGATAATAGCCCACCTTGTCATTACGTTACTGATTTGCAATTTGACATTCAACCATGTTGCTAGCACAACCTTATACATTGCTAGACTCATGGTAGAAAAATTAGGTGTTTGTGTCTCATTAGT
The DNA here is from genome assembly GCA_018340775.1 of Taxus wallichiana var. yunnanensis. Taxonomy (NCBI): domain Eukaryota; kingdom Viridiplantae; phylum Streptophyta; class Pinopsida; order Cupressales; family Taxaceae; genus Taxus; species Taxus wallichiana. The sequence goes on from CM031239.1 coordinate 493,762,680, forward strand.
ACTAGTGAGAGCTAGATGAATCGTCAACTAAAACAACCATTTTGGTCTACCTTGCAAAGTTAGAAAAACACAAATTCCAGAGACATGTAAAACAACATAGTGTACCCCATAAAAGAGATGTCAAGCATAGTATGTGCTCCTTGTTATGAGCAGAGTCACATCAAGTTGTACATTGACTCCAAATTGACCATTTGTGCTCCTTCACCGCCCCTCTAGGAGCACTATTACACATTTTGCGCTTTTAAGAAGTCTGCTAAAATTTTAAAAGTTGGGTTTCAGTATCGGCTCATCGTTTGGACCCTACGCAATAAAATGTTGGTCCGCCTTCGCAAACCTCCAATATTTTTACTATAAATTTTCTTCGAACCTTCACTTGGCAAAAACACATTCCTAACTAGTTTGGCAAGGGGCTTTTGTAGGCCTCTGGTCATTGTTGACTAAGTAAAATTAAACTAATTACAACCAAAGGTGGCTCAAAACCTAGCCGCCAATTACAAACCATTCGCCGCTTTTGAATTCAACCAATTCCTGTGAATTTTTGATATGTAGGAGGACATGTAGGAATTTACCCGTTGTGCATCACCCAACAAAAGGCAACTTTTGAATGTGGTTTCTTAGCCTTCGAGCCTAAATTGGGATTTTTCTACAACTAATAGGAAAATGTAAAAAGAAAGTTGTAGGACCCCAATCAAGTTAGTAAATCATCTTGAAAACTTATAGACACTTGTAAATAACTGGTTGAAACTCTATCTTGTGGCTTGTTGTGTGAAATTTGACTTTTAGGAAAATAGTGTTTCTCTCTCTTCCCTATTTTTTTCTCTCCTTAGTTAAAAATGAAATAAAATGAATATATGCCCCTAACCCTCTCTTGTTGCATGTGTATTATTATTATAATGTAAATGAAAAAATAAAAATGATAATTATGCTAGATTTAGGTGGATGTCATGCCAACATTTTGCTGACCATGCGGTGGTTACAGGTATCGAGACTTGGAGGAGGTGAAGTGTCACTAAAAATATCATTTTTGCATGTTATTTGAAACAATGAAATTGTAGAGGCTAAATCAACATTTTGTAAAGTATTAAAAGGTTTATTATTGAAATTTTGTAATATTTATGAGATGTTAGTGTTTAATGGAAATGTGCATCTAAACATGGGTGTTATTTTGATTTCAAATTTTGTATTGTAAAATTTGGATATATATGTTAAATGAAATTGAATTTGACATCTTATAGTGCTTTCTCGATGTGAAATTTATGATGAAATCTCTAGTGTGTTGTGTTATTTACCTTGAAAATGTAGCAAATAAATCTAAATAAAATAGTCAACCTTAGTTTAAAACTTGTGCATATCTACCCTTCTCACATGATCTTTCTTAGCATAGAAGAAACTAAAACCTTAGGATGAACATAAAATGGTCAATCTTATACTCAATGGCACCCTCTATCTTAAGGAAATAAGAGCCCAAGTTGAGATTTCCATCCTAGCCGGTATGCTTGGCGACATTTTCGTGAACCCAGGTGGCTAAGAACGACATTTTTAAGCTTTTCCTTGAGTATGTGGTACCTCCTAGGTTTGGTAATCATGTGGGTAGTGAGGATAATGTGTCCTCTTAGGGTAGTACCCCATAGGAAACCAACTTTCAACAGGATTTAAAACAATCTTGGTCTAAAAACTCGTGTAGAGTGAATGGTGTTGGGTGGAAAAGATCGTCAACTACCCTTGCAAGTCACCTTAGGAGTTAGGATTATAATGAACTCACTACTCAATTTCTATTATCGTTTGGGGTTCCATGGTACAATACTAAGAGTTATTTATGAAACTTAACAACATTTTAATTTATGATTAGTTTGTGAAAATGTAACCATAAGATGATGTGCTTAGAGAAAGGTGAAATTTAGATCATTCTCATAATGTGTTTAAACCATCTTGTGATGAGAAATGGGATCCACGTTGTGTAAACTCTAATGTGAACCTTACCCCTTTAAACGATGGATTACTCCATCTTGCTCTCCCACTTGTCATATTTTATGATGGATGTATGATGTGAAACTATGTGATCATGTCCTTATAGATAAATCCCCTAAGACAGGGACTAGTGGTCTCATGAGGATTCAAATGCCCTAATAGCAAATAGGTTACATAATTCATTACAAAAGTCATATGAACCTAGTTAAGAAAAACCCTCTTAAGTTGAAGTAAATGATACTTAGGGAACCTAATCTAGAAACAAAAATAAGGAAGTATGTTGCCATGTTAAGAGCCTTCAAATCCTTAACTAATTGTTGGAGCATAACTATAGTAAAATTATAATTGATGTTTGGTCTTGGGAAGTGTAATCATGAGATGTTATTCCATAGGAAAAGTGAAACATGATCTTCCTTGTAATATGATTAAACCCTCTTGTTGTGGATAAAGAACCTATTTCATATAATACTTATTATGTACTAAATCAATTACCAATTTATAAATGAATGAAAGAAAAGTGACCCTAACTCTTTAAAAAATGTGAACTTCTCATCCTTCGGACTTACACTTGTTTCATTGTGTAACAGAGGTATGATACAAGATCATGATGCATGCCCTTAGGAGTGAATCTTGGGGATACTACCTAGTAGTCTTGTATGTAAATAGTCTTGCGTGTAAATAAATATCCTATTAATAAACGGATGAATTAAACAAGTAATTGAAATAATGTAGACGATCCTTATTTAATGAGATACATTGTAAGTTAAATGTTAAACGGTATAAAGGAAATTTAGCAAAAGAGGAAAAAGAATGTATGATTCACATATTATGATGAGACTTTCTAGAACTTAAGTTAAAAATTGAAACATGATTGTAATTAATGTGAAATCCAAAAAAATTGTGTCATGGGAAGAACCCTATCTATAAGTTATATTGTAATTGAATCATTATGTTGTGTCTTATCATTGAAAAAAGGGAGCCTTGATGTGCATCACGTGCTTCATGTTATCTATGTGGATTAATGTTTGTGCAAACACATCATGTGTTGTGCGTTGTCTTAAGTGATCTCCTTTAGCGTAATGTATACTATAATGTAAGTCAAAAAAATTATTCCAAAGATTTTTACCGTCGTATTTGGATATGTAAAATGTGGGCATTACACCTTGGAGTATCATTAAAAATGATTTGGGCTCCAATAAGATGTTCCAGAAAATTAAACGAGACTCAATATAATGCAAGATTAAGAGCTTTTGATTCAAAGGAGGTCGTGTCATTAATATTACTACAGTGATTTGTTGATGGACGAGGCGGGCGGGACATCCAAAAATTAAATGGTACCCACACTATTGATTAAGAAAATAGTTCTTTAGGGCAAAGTTGATGAAGCATTAAGTTTCTAAAGTTTTGTATATATAAGGAAGAGGGGCCAATAGGTGAACATGGTCCAATAGTTAGACATAAATATTGATCACACAATACCCAATAATTGTCCTAGTACTATTTAGTAGTTATTTATTTTTGACATAATAATTATGTAGAGTAGTCAATCACATCATAACATGTAAGACCTCTCACCCATGTACAAGTATAAAAATTCGATGTTCAAGCATTTTCACCCATATTCAAGTATTGCTTTCCACCATGGTTGTAGTGTAACTCAATCCCTCGAATTGAACATTCCAAAAAAAAAAAAACCAATCCCAATCACAATCCCTTATGATAAACAAGTGATTTTGTGGACCCCTTAACTTACGGTGTACCACTACTAGCCCCTCTCCCCTATATATACATATGATAACCACAATTTTTGTGAAGGGTTTGCCAAAATAAGTTTTTGATTTGGATAAAAACTTGTTCGCCGGTAGGCGTTCTCCTTTGAAGATGCTCCTGCTGGAAAGTGTCAAATTCCGGCGGATCCAATGTTTACAGGTTGCCGGATTTTAGATATTTGTTGTTTGCCGGATTTTGGATATTTATAGTTGCAATAGTATTCACAATTAATATATTTGGTGAAATAGTGTGAGTTGTCTTGCATATTTATTTGCTAAAGCAATGTTTTTGGTGAACAGTGTTTGGAATTAATTTGGTGAAACAACATAAATGCAGAAGTAAATATCAAATATATTGTCACACTCAATTCCCTCCATAATAAATTTACAATCTAACCTCACCGGCGTTGATTGCAACTCATGTGCAATTGCTAGTTTATTCCTTTTGGTGCAGCCCCAGTTGAGAATCAGCAGGAGAAAGTTCCTCTGAATGGTGCACAGCACCAGGTTTTTCACTACCCATTCATCCTACCTCCCTTCCAACAAACTGCAATGGTGAATGGGTGCCTGAAAACAGACAGGCCAAGCTGATGATGACCGAATCCGTCAATATGGCAGTGGGAAGGCTGTATCTCTCGTTTTGCAGGCCTCTCAAATCTCAATGATATTTGGTTAAACCCATTTAGTCTGGGAAGTGTTCCTCGATTGATCATTCAACACACACCATGAGTTCCTATTTTTAATTCTTTTTATTGAGGCTCATTAGAAACTGCTGGCTTACATAGGTAGGTTATGAAACACAGTTTCCGTTGTAGTGTTTTATCTTTACAATCTGGATGGTCTACCCTTTTCATTATCATAATTTACTGCGCTATAGAAACGCTGTGTAATTCAAATGTCAGTCGCATGCACTGTATTAGATGGACCGGTGTATTCAAAACCATTTTTAAATCAGATTTTCATACATTGTTTCAGATGGACAGATGTCTACAAAACCAATTCTAAATCAAAATCAATAAGAAATGAAACATATTGTGATGGTGTGTTGCTGTAGATCAAACACTCATGAGATCGGGCATGCCTAGTCTTCATGATTCTGACACTAACACCCCACAAATTTGAGGATTAATAATTTGATGTTCCTACAGTTTGATCAGATATTAGTTTGGTTTGATATATGGATATAGATTTTAATAACATCCACTACACCAAAACAGTCTATGGTACCCGAAGAACAAAAAGCATACCCAGAAGAGTGAGAAGACACAGAAAAAGAAAAGATTTGTGCAGTTGGTCTCTTTTGGTCAATCAACACTATTTGTTTTCCCATTGAAAGACTGTGCTAATATTCAATATGTTCCCAATAGGACTGTGATTCATCACCAGAAATACCTCAAATTTGGAATGCCATTCTACGGATTAGCTTACCCTGAATGTTTTTCCTAACATTGGCATGGCCTAATAAAGATTAAGATTGCATATCCAAATCATATTTGATTGAATTCATACATAAAACTACTCTGAACTGAATTCAGATTCCTTTTGGGTCCTATACATGAAAACAGCCTTGAACAAATTTAATCCTAATCATCAGATTAGATGGAAATACATCCCTTGTTTATAGAGTAAAGCAGGGAAGATCCATGACAGTTGCTTCTCATAAGCAGAATTTTAACTGCAGCCCTCTTGCAAAACAGGGTGAGCGATGAGACTTGAATTTCATTAACTTGACATTGATGACTTGTCGGTTTTGTAACTGAATTTTCATTCATTGTAACTGAATTTCATTCATGATATCACAATGTGGGTGAATTACTTTGAAGAATGAACTTGGTGGTCTATCTGATATTTAAGTTTGAGTAAGCTTGACACTAATTCTTATATTCTGATTACTAAGTTGCAGCCAATATTTTGAGTGCTTTATACCTGAATTGCAAATTCTTGCAACCAATTTCCACCAAGGCATCTTGGACCATGATTCAGGATCATACTGGAAGGATTCTTCCAATTGGCTTTATAAAACATCTTAAAACTAAAACTATGTCAAACTTACAAGGTCCCACAAGACAGTTTCTTGAATGATGCAGAATTTGTTGTAAGAACTAATTCTGTAAATAAATGGGAACCAAGAATCACCAAATGGACTTTTATTTTTCATGACAGCAGATTTCAATAAAATTTCAACATTCATATTATTATTATAATAATAGTAATAATGGAAAGAGTGGCCATTATTACCCAAACTGCATACTCCGAAAGTGGTACCCCACCCTTAACCAGGTGAAGCTTCTCTTGTTGGTGTCTACATGTTTAATTCAAGGGTGACTGTTAAGTCTAGGTTAAACAAAATATTCAGGAATGCATTTGCAATTAACTTTCATCCCCACAAAAATTACCTTGAAATGACAAGAATCAAAATTATTTGAAAATATATATGAACAAGAATATACATCAAATGGGGCTTTTGATATCCGTGTTTAACATAGTTCCCCCAAAAATATGTTGCAAGGTTTTGGGCCATTTTCAATAAAATCAAGTAAAGCTTGGCTTGTTGGTGTCTTCATGTTTAATTCAAGAGTAACTGTTAAGTCTGGAATAATTAAAATATTTTAGAATGCATTTGCAATTAACTTTCATCGCCACAAAAATTACCTTTAAAATAACAAGAATCCGAATTATTTGAAAATACTAATAATCAAAGATATACATAAAATAGGGCTTTTGATGTGTGGGATTTAACATAACCCCCGAAAATGTTGCAATGTAAGGGTTTGGGGCATTTTCAATAAAATCAAAGATCGTGAGACTCCACATTTAGCTTATTCTAATCAGGTTTTGGGGTTTACAAAAGTTTACTAAAGTATATTTAGTTATAGTTGAAAAGGAAACAGGGTTGAGGTGTATCTTACTGGTAGGCAACATACTATTTCTTCATGTGATGTCTCTTTCATTACATTTCTTGTCATAATGTCTTGGTCTTGTTGACTGAGGCAAAGAAATTTAAGTGTTAATATGAACTTGTAGCCCCCATTTTAAAAAAATATTGTACATTCGAACATTAATTGGGGCAGAAAAATGTTAGGGTTCACCGTGAGCCTGGGCTGCACCAAAGTTTGCAGCGAAGCTCTGTATGGCTGGCTGCAGAGGGCTTTAAGCACGCTAGAGGCATGTTTTTTCCCCTCCATGTGCCCAGCCCTCAATCGCTTTATGATCTGCAATCACATATGTATATATGGTAAATATTCAAATTGTTTTTAAAAACTCCTAAACCTTGATTAGGAAAGTTGATGTTGTAGTCTTAAATCATTCTCACAAACACCTTGAATAGATTTGATAAAAATGAACAAAAACACTTCTAACACTTAAAAGAGAAATACCTTGTAAATGACAAGAATATAATTGCTTCCAATCTGACACTCCGGCAATATGAATAACATTATTCGCCATGAATTTCACTATTCATCAATCATTCAAACTTTGTTAGCTGTCAAAATGTAGCCCACTAAATACCATCCAACATTTTTGATTCAGTATGAATGTATCAAAAACTTCTGATACATGCATATTGAATACTCGGATTATTCAAATGCTATTTACTACATACGGACTTGTGAAAAAAATATAACACACAATCAATTCAATTCTTTTACTAAAAACATTTACTTCGGCAAGATTTGTCATTTCATGGCCTTGTAATTATAAACGATTTCCTTCTCTATGAAGAAAGGGGCTAAGTATTTTCCATCAAATGTATCCTGAATGTCACTAAAACGGGAAAAATTCATATCAGTTAGTTATTGCCAAATTCATTATAAAGCAGATTCGCCAAAGTCTATTGCATGTGCAAATACTTTGGTTCACCTTAAAATGAAGTCTCAATGTAAAATGAAACTCCGAAGAATCAATGTTAAATTCAAATGATTCACTCCCATAAGCCATATGAGAAATCTGGGAAAGCAACATTAGTCATGTAATCAGAGCTGTAACAAACCCTTATATCCTCAATATTATTAATAATAATTAGTTTTATAATTCTTGATATCACATTCAAGCGGCTTTCATTTTGGGTCCAGTAGGCTACTTATAGCATATGGGACTACCTCATACTTTCGGTATGATGCGGAGGCACCTACTTGTGCTTCAAATACAAGGCATACCCCTCTTTCAAGAGTACAAATTCTTCACTATTAAGCCAATTCCTCACCATTGAAAAATATTCAATAGATGTTTCAAAGGATTCTTTTAAAACATTAATTCTAACAAACACTAAACAATGTTTTAAGTTTAAAGAAGAAAAAAATCATGTCAAAGGTTTGGTCCATAAATTATTGAGATTTGCAACTTGAAGAGGTTGCCAAAATTTACCATTTAATTAGGAACATGTAGAAGTATGAAATGCACAATAATGCAATAAGCTTTCAAGACGAGCTTTTGTTTCAAGAAACTTTCAAGAAACAAGACTTGCCATGGCCAAATAATTACATCCTCTTCTCCGACCCAATAAAATATAAAGGACGTATCTCCATTATCCTTATCCTTCTCATCCACAGAGAAAGCAATCCAACCTTGATATACAGGAAGAGTGGACTTGCAACAGTCATTAAGAGTTCAAAATCACCAAGCGGCTGCTGGTGAGGGATAGCTCAAGAAAGACCTAATCAATCTTGTCATTTCTTTTACAGATTCAACAAAAGAAAATGTCTATAGCACTTGTTATTCAAGTATGTGTTGACATCACCATATTATGCTGCAGGAACAGATAAACTTGTCAGCTCAACATTTCTTTCTTTATAAAGAAAGTGGGAAAAAGGATGATTGTGTAGTTATGAAATTTGGGTAGCCTGCTTCCATCCATCTCCTTAGGGCACAAGCTCTGAGGAGCAGGTTGAATCGATAGTTGATGAGAGTGCTTTTGGTGTGCCCTGGGTGACAATATTGTTTGTTTCTTTTCAAATTCATAATAGTGGTCTTTGGAATAAAAAATCCCCATTTTATAATGGAATTTTTCTGTACTGAAATTTATGTTTGAATATCATCACATGTTTTATTTTTGGTTCAGTTTAAATTTCTTTGGGGAATATGCTTTTGTTAATTTTCTGTTTGAATAAGTATCATTATTTGCAGAAATAGGTATTCAATCAAGATTTCCCTTAAAAGTTGTGAAACAAAGTCTTCGTCGATGTTCTATTAATTTCAATGTAGGCAAATCGCTTGACACACACTGAACAACTTCAGGCCTTAAAATAATCTCCTAAGTCGCAAGGTTCAAATTCAAATTCATGTTTGAAAAGGATATAGTTTGGTTCAAGTTCGTCAATTGATTAGGAAAAAAAAACATCTGTAAGTTTGAACAAAAGAATTGTTTATTATTTAAATTTTCTAAAACAATGATAAATATGTCCAGGAACAAAGTGGAGAGAACTTTCTATTCTCTGCTTTCACTAAATATATGTATATATTCACATATTTATAAATAGTCCAAAAGTATGTCAAAAACTTCCTGGGTTAAAGTAAATGGATAAAAATAGAGTAAATGTTTGATGGGAATAAAGTTAGGTGAAGTTTGAACACTTTCCATTAAATTCGGCATACCTTGTTACATAGTTAATCTCATTAGCAACAATGTATATTAACAGCAATATGTCCCATATTATACAGAGGTGACAAGGGAGTATGAATAGCTAATCATCTTCAAAGCTTCCCTGTGCTAAGAAGTGCATATTCTTGAACCTTCTCTTCTGAGAGCTTCTTATTTTCTTCTGTTGCTCCTAAATATGCAGAAGGTTCAGGAATATTTATGGAGCCCCTAAATAAATTTTCTCAGCAACACCCGCTGAGATATTTATGGAGCCCCCTCCATGGGTAGTCTAACAAAAATTCATTTGTCTCTTGGAAAAATAGATAAAAGAAAATCCTCATCTTCCATGAATAGTTGGAACTTTTTTGCCTTTATAATGTGATTTACGGCCTCGTCATCAAATGCTACAAGACATCCCAACTCAACAATTTCACGGAATTCTGCAATGAGATCAGGGCGGTCTGGTAACAGAACATCTGATATAATCTTTGCAAATTCAATCGCCAAAGACACTTTTTCCTTGAGATTGTTGGGATCAGATTTCTGAAAGAATATCTTCTTTTTCTCTTTTTCCCATCGCATGGGAACTTGTTCCCTTACTGTAATGATCTCTGCTACTTCACTATTCTCTCTCTTACCTACTTTTGAAGGTATTGACAAAGAGTATTCAACTGTAAAGGCTTCTATTGTTTCATAGGCAGAACATTCATATAACTTCTTCACAGTTTCATGCCTTTTATCTGTTGATATATTGAAGTAGGGAAATGCCAGATATCCAAGAATAATTCGGTACAGTCCTTTTCTTAACAGCCCCTCCCCATTGGAAGCTTGCGCAGATAGATGTTATCCAACGCAATTATCTCATCTTTTTGTATTGCCTGTGAAATATTGGGAGCTCCAAGAGAGTTATAAATTGAGAACAAGGAGTCCAATGGTATTTCTGGATCTGACGGATTAGGATGCCATGCAAACTTTATCCTGTTTGATGCTCTTTTGAAGAACTTTTTCAGTTGCAAGTCATCAGGAACAAATGTCTCATTTGGAGAACCAAACTTGATACGTCCACTGCTTGTGTAAGCAGGCACTCTTTGAGCATTTCTGAGGATTAGTTCTATTTTTGAAGAGGAAGAATGCCAATGTTTAAGAATGTTTCTCCAAATGCAACAGCATTCTGATTCAGTCACTAGACGATTCCTGAAAGCCCAAGACTGCCACAAACCACAATAGTCCCCAATCCTAGGACGCAAAGAGACACCAAGATAGCAAGAAAAAAAGGGAAGCAATGCAGGTTCATAAAACTTGTCTAGTATATTAAGCTTTCTGCCATGGAAAAGGCCATTGTCATCATGAACTATACACATTTTTGCATCCTCCCATCTACCTCCCACTTTATTATGAAGTGGAATCCAAATTTTAACAGAGGTACCGGTGGTTGGATTCCATTTGGAATGATAGAGATATTTGTAAATCCTGGTTATGACCTCTATATCCGTGTGTATTTCAAGCTCTTTGGCAATCACATCACACCCTTCACTAGGCTCAATCATTACTCCTATCTTTTTAAGGCACTCTTGAAACCATCCATGGGTGTTCCATAGAAGGAATTGTCAATGAATGGAAGATCACTTCGCAGCAGACCAGTTGATTCCCATTCAGAAGTAAACAAGAAAGATTTGCTGGGAGATTGATAACCCCAGTGTGTTCTTAGCCATTTCCCTTGTGCTATGCTTATTTTAAACACCTTAGGAACTTCTGTCAAATACTCTATCCACTCCAGTAGCAAAAACACTTTCTCTTTGTCAAGAGGGGAGAGAACCACAGGCAATGCAACATCCGGTGGTCTTAACTGTGGAATATCCACAGCTCCAAGCTCATCTTTGATAAATGACTTAAGATTGTTTTTTCCTTCCAATCCAATGACACAAGGAGGAAGTTTCGTGTAATATGATGATAGAGTATCATATCCCTGTCCAGCCCATGGATTGCTTCCCATTAACTTTGCCCATCTGCCTATGGATTCAGGCACAAGCAACCGTTCTGGTAGATGATTCTTTACTATAGATCCAAAATTATTAACTACGGGCATTTGTAAGTTCGAAGTGCAGATCTCTCTGATATTAATATACTGATTTACTGATGAATAAAGCATAAACTGAGTAGCACTGACTAGAAATTTACTACTTGTAGAAACGTGAGCTTGTTCCAGAAGCTGTTTACTAAAATTGGACACAGAAAGGTCAGTAATCTTGGGATATTGACTTAGCCATCTCTGTAGCTCCAGCCGATTTGATATTTCTAAATTGCTAATGGATTTTTGTATGGCATTGGGTATGAATTTGCAATTTGCCAGAGCTTTAAACTCTGAATTCCATCTATTCAACCATTCAATATCACATGCTTCTGATGAAAAATATATTTTGCAACCCCTGGATATGTCTGATAAACTTGCCCAACCAACAGAGTTCGGATGATCATCAAACTTAAAAAGAGGAATGCATTGAAATGTCCATGAAATTCTAGAAGAACATCGATGAGATGAATGGTTAAGGGGGCAAAGTGCTGTATCCCAATTTCTAGCAAGAAAGCAAAGAAATTTCACATATAAATCGTCGGACAAACTAGCAACCCATGAGGTGCTCTGGATACAGCTAGCATACCACTCACCGTTCGCAATTTTCACTCCCAGAAAATCTAGAACTTTAAAATTATCCATGCAAGAGTGTACAATGAACACTCCACTAGAGCACAGGGCAATGGGCTTTTCTGTTGCAACTTCTAGTAGGTTTCTGAAGTCAGGTAGTATGATGAGAGCTTCTGCTGGCTTACAATAACCAGTTTCACTTTCACACAAAATTATATTTTCACTTTTGAGCTTCATCTGAATGGCACTCCGAACAATTCTTAGCTGTTCAATCGATGGCGTCCTAAGAGGAAGATACCTGAAACAGTATGACCTTGACAACATAGGGGCTGATCCCACGCTTTGCAGAAGCCAACAAAATGCTGTGCAGAAGGCCAATGGAATACAATTCAGTATCCCTTTGTTCCACTTGTTATCCCAAATAATACTCTCCCTTGAAGATGTAAGCAAAAAGTCTGCGTGTATGATGAAGGGAAATTCAGTATACAATTCTGTGGGAAGAAATGCATATATACCACTACCAGCATCAACTCTGCTACGCCCTGTTATCCTCTGTCTTTTTAGATTGTTTCTTCTCGTGACTCTTTCTTCACGGGGAAAAGCAAGTGTTATCACCCACGTTTGGATGTCTTTCCTCTCCTCAACCCGATTCTCGGCCAACACTGGAAACCCCTGTCTCCACATGTAATAACTGCATTCACTATTCCATTCCTCATTTTCTTGAGCAGCTAAATGAAGTATAAAGGATTCACTTTCTTCATTCTTAACAGTGTGGAATTCAGTTTCCTGAAATATAGAAACCCTATTAACGTCGTTTGTTTGGGTTTTCTCATTCTCCTCCCGAATAGATAATCTTTTAATTTTGGACATGAACAAAATGACTTCAGGATGAATTTCACTGAGCTGGTCTTTAACAGCAGCAACCTTCTCTTCTCGCAAAGGTAAAACTATAATTGTATTTGGAAGCTGTGCAGTGTTACCATAAACTTGTTGAAGGTCTTTAGTGGTTGGCTTGCCATCAACCCACTCTGGAACAATATACCCAATTTTCATACCTGGGGAAGGTATTTCGTTGAACCTTATCTTGTATCCATTGCTGAAAATGTAAGGCTGCTTTGTTACCAAGAAAACACTCTTGAATCCAATCCCTGCAAGTTACAATAACATTTTAATAACTTCTAAACAGTGAAATTTCAATCACAGTATTATATTTTTGTTCTAGAAATGAAAAGTAAGGACAAGCTACCCTTCTCTCCAATGTAGCCTCCATGTTGTCTTTTGTCCTTCTTGGTGGATTGCCCAACACTGCAAATTGACTCGATATTCTGTTTAGAGAAGCCCTTCTCGTTGTTAAATACCAAAGAGTTCTAAAGGCACCTGTGCCAGTGATATCTTTTCTAGCAATGACAAATTCCAGGGTTGGTTCCACATTTTGGGGATATTCGTTGTCCTCTGCATTCTGCCACCCACAACAAACAAACCCTTTCACTAACTGTGAACAGCTCTACATTGTTGTTTAAGTTGATACTTTTACAGCTAAAATCTTGCGATGAATAACTATGAATCTTCTTGGTGTTGGACGATTGGTCTGAATTTTCTGTTCCTTCCAGTAATATAATATAAGATGCATTGAAAAACTGGTTATGGATAACTTTAAGCGAAGAGTAGATGGAAAATTGAGCAGAGGAATTTAGTAACTATAAGAAGTTCAAAGTGGGTAATTAAAGAGGTGAAAGAAGAATCAAAATAATCGATCTTCCTCCATTGAAAATCAGCACATTTTTAAAAAAATGGAAAAAATTGTATTAATGCCCACAAACCATCATGGAAACCATAACATCAATAGGTAGTAATAAGGTCGAAAGGACACCCCAAAAACCCAGAGAGAACAAACAAAAATTTAATAAGCAGATGTGAATTCAACACAAACTATATATCTGTCGAAAAAGAGTTGTAAATCTGGAACCGCTCTATAAGCTAGTTTTGATCTTTTCTTTTTTTCCCTCACTAACATTTGAAATGGATGGATTCCCAAATTAGAAATATTCGAATTTGAAAAAGAAGTACCTGAATGAGTTCCATTATAAAATGAATATCCTTTGTATAAAGCTCCGAAGAGAGATGTTTGACAGAATGATACAGGTCTTGGGTGAGCGGATTCTCCCTTCCACCAAATGAAAATTTCTTCATCCTAATATCTTCAATGTGTTCTCTTGGTGTTCCCATCTCAAAATATACAGCACAGAAAATTCAGGGTAAATTGTTTTGTATCTTACCTACAGATTAAATATCCCCTTGCTTCTCAAGAACAGATATTAATCCATCAAATTCTTTGGAATGAATGTTGATACCTTTCACCTTTATTGCAGAATCGTTAATTTCATGCCACACTGATAGGCGCATGCATACCGTTATTATCAAGAAAAGCTAAAATTAAAATAAGATCTGCACTAGTACGAACATGCAAAGATGAATTCTACGTGGATTATATACAGAAAATAATAGTGTACGGAACAGTAAAGATTTGCTCCAAAGAGTTTGGAATGAAGTGACACCATTGGCTAATTTTTTTTTCACTTTAAAATATAAAAGAAAACCGGTTCTGTTGGATTTTGTAGTGCCCGAAATTATCACGGAGAGGGTTCAATTAATCAACTAATGCCATACCAATAATTAAACGGCTTCATAAATAAAAACAATAATGGCTCATGATACTTTTCATGCATGGTGTAGTGTACTAGGCTACATTTTTAAAGCCAAGGCGGCTATCCTTCACCCAAAATGCACCTATGTATGTGCCTCAAAACTAGAGGACCTCATGTTAGCATGGTAACATGGAACCCACCGGAAAGCACTTGCTTGCACCGTAAACTTTGATGTGACATAATAGCGTGCAATAGTGAATCGACGTGGATGCCAACCTAGCATGATTGATGTGGAGACGGTAATTACGTGAATTTGAATTATTAAAAGGTGTGTCGGCCCCGCTTAAACCATTCATTCTCAAAACATACAAACGAATCATGCAAGCTACGAATAACCACGCCCAAGCCCCGAGATAACCAAGAGCATTTCGCATTTTCACATTCTAGATAACCAAATACCCACGTAAGCACGCTTTTTTCTTTGCAATTTGGGGGTTGAACGAGCATAGGAAGGAGACACAAAGGAGGCAAAGACACAGGTAGGGGATCCAAGTTGTCTCCACATCATTTACAATAAGTGCATATGTTCGATGGCATGCCATTTATATTTCTAAACAACATTTGGGATTATTCTCGTACAAATGTGATTCACATTTTATAAATTTACAAAAACATTTGGGATTAAAATTTAGTAGTTACTCCAAATGGTATAAAGACTTCCATTTTCCTATCGAGCCTAAAGCACATGATAATATTGTTATTTGTGTAGATATTAATGTGTGTGGTTATGAAAAAGACCCCATTTACAAATTATTGTTCCATGGGAATTTCTAAGTACATGGCCATTCTTCAAACGTTAATAAAACAACATTTTAAACAACAGTTCCCTTGCTAAACTCTTCATAGGTTATTTATACCTGTTAAACTCTTACCAAAAGCTATTTAAAACCCACCATGCCTTAATATATGCTCCAACATTCGCATACATTTCTACCAAAAATGACATACATCTTCTCTTTATTTAAATCCCTAAGTTTAACCATGACAAAGCATGTGAACTGTTTGACAAATATGTCTCAAAAAAATGGTCTCCAGTGCGCTTGAAATATGGTCTCCAGTGAACTATTTAACAGAATACCCCAAATAAATATGGTCTCTATGAATTGTTTGTGACGAATGTCTCTAAAGAAATATGGTCTTTGTGAAAAATTCTCGTCAGTGTGCTTATGGTTTTAATTATTTTGTTAGCTTCTTTATGTCATTGGTCAAGTCTTGCCAAATGATGTTGTTGGTTAGAAATGGTCACAATGTTACAATGTATGTATAGTATGTTTGTTTTCTTCCTACTTTGTCCATCTTATTGCATGTCAATGGTCCGTAGAGGGTACTTTTCTTTTCACTTAGCTTGTAAACAGCTTTCTTCCCAATTATATGTTGTCGAAGGTTTAAGTAGATTTAGGTAGTCTGAGTGTAGATTGTAATGCCCACTCAGACACACACACAAAGATAACACGAAAAATAACGGATAATTTTTTTTTTTGACTTGTTTGAATTTTAAACGACACCACAGGTGATCACAATGGGCTACAACCAACTCTCGATAAGCTTGACACAACATTGACCACCTAGGCACAAGGGAACATACGACACCCATCACGAACAATTCACTTTCCTTTTTGACAAGACACAACATAATAGTCCAACCACATAACACACTTACAATTAGGGGCATCCCACAATGAAAATCCTTTTAAGGTTACTTATTTTACTAAAAATGTCTTTCAAATCTTAACTTACGTTCTAGGAGATTCAGGTTATGATTCACACAATTCTTCTTAAAAAGTTAGGTTCCTTTCTTTTATACTAGGGAGTATTAGCTTAGGATCATCTCTAATATGCCAAATTACTTGTTTAATTTGTTTATTTAATAAAGGAGGTATTCAATTCCACAAGGCTATCTATCCAAACCCACGCTACTGAAACTCGTTTCATACCTCCATTGCATAAGGAGATGAGTGTAAGCTCCAATTGAAGTGGAGTACCGTTTAGGTTTGGAACCATAATCTTCTTTGTGCAAGGATCAACGTTTAACCACACTTAAGAGAAGATTATAAAGCACCTTGGCAAAGGTTAGTGGAAGAAGGCCATATTGAATTCATCTTCATGATCTCATTAGTTATTAACTAGTCTTTTAATGAGACTTAAGAATTTATCTAGATTGGGTAAAAGCTTCATTTAGGCTTCTCTTGATTAAGTTCGATAAAATAATACATATTAGGTTTCAAAACAGATGAGTTATATTTAATGATTTCTTAATCAATCACCCCTACTTACTAAGGCCTAGCTATTTTCAAAAACTAATCATTGATTACACCTTAATTACATTTTGCAGGTTGTGGAGCTAAATAGCTTCACTGGAGCATGCATTACAAAGTGACTGGGTTACATAGTGACTGACATCGGTCGATTGAAAGAACCAACATCGGTCAAGAAAGTATGAACCATCATCGGTTAGGGCTAACCAACATCGGTTACCTATGTGTGACAGTTTATATTTAACTCATGGGAATTAGATCTAAATTTAGTATTAAAGAAGATCTATTGATTGTAATTGCATAATTTGAGTGTCTTAAGTTTTTATATGCCTATATAAGCATGAAAGCTAGGTTTAGAAGGAGAATTAAGAGAATGATTGAATTAGATCCTTGATTTCTCCTAGATTGAGAGGATGAAGAAGAAGAGAAAGAAAGAACAAGTTACATGAAAACAAAGCTTCCATGGAAAGAAGTTGACAGAAGGAAAAATAGCGATTCTGATTATGACAGTACATCTCAATGGTGAGAAGGTGGTTATGTCTTCTTCGTATTTTCTTGTCTAAATGTAATGGCTTGCATAGTATGCAAAGCACATAGATTTTCTTCTTGTAGATCCACATGTTGGTGAGATCTTGTATTGTTGATCCATGAAGATCTAGTCTTATATTGTTAGATCCATATGTGGTTTTGAGATCTTGTATTCATATATCCATGTAGATCTAGATATTGTAGAGGAGGTTGTCTTCATGTTTGCACGCATTATGCAATCGATGGAGAGACAAACCTACTTCTTAGTGCACAAATATGGTTGTACATTGGTAGAACCATGTGTTATATCTTGTTGCAGATCCACAGAGAACTTGGTAGCAATTCGGAGATGACGGTAGTTCCGTGGTTATGTGAGATCTGCTTTGGTGTTGTTTGGAGGCACAATTGTAGTGCACTCATGGAGATTTGTTTAGAGATCTGGAGGAGAGGAGATACTCTTGGAGAGATGCATTGTACTCTTGTATTTAAGAGTTGGTTTGTACTCTTGTTGTATTATATATATGAGATCTCTATCTTTGGTAGACGTAGCCCACATTGGGTGAACCACAATACATGTTGTGTTATGTATGTGTACTTTGTTTTGATTTGGATTATTCTAGTTTATACTTCCACTGCTTTGTAGAGATTTTGGGGAATTTTTTAGATCTTGTGTGCATGATTGGGTTTGTTATTGAATCATAGCACTATTCCGCAGTCTCGAATTCCCAACAACCGGTATCAAAGCTTGGTTAGCTTGGTTATTTTAGAGCAAGATTTTGCTTCAGTATATTGTTAGTGGTTTACTTGACAGGTGTTTAAGAGAAGGGTTTGTTTTTCCTGATGTGAAGATCACAGGAAGAGATTCAATCTCAAGTGGGAGATGGAAGAGTAAGGTTGTTGGAAATTATAGTGACCGGCATCGACAAGTGGACACCGTCGCGGGGTGACCGTGCTCGGTTACATGCGATAGTGGTCGGTTATTGGACAGCCTAGTTTTAAATAGAAAATGACATATTTGTAGAATTAAGAAGATGAATGGAATGTATTTTTTTGCTTTGGTGTCCCCAGTTCTTGGAGGCACAAGAATGTTAGTCAAAATACAGTGCAGTTATTGAGGTATGGTTTTATCTTAGTATTGCAGTGCCTATATTATTTTGGTTGTGCATGCATGTTTGGGATTGTAGATTTAGATCTGAGAATGAGATAGAGGAGAAGTTATGCATCCTTGGTGCAGTTAGATGCATGGGATTCTTAGAGAGGCAGAATATAATAACATAGAATGAAGACGGGGCTTCCATCAGAGAGTAAGTACTTGATTGAAGATGTGGTTGAGTATCTTGGTGCTTAGTAAGGTGATGTGTTTCATCTTGGTGCGTTTTTATTGCATGTATGATTGTGTTAAGTTTTTTTGTGCAAGGTTGGGTGCTTCTTGAAATGACTAGCTCAACATAACTATTGGCTTTGGTCAAAGTAGGCACCTGGTTTGGTGACCTATGCCAATATTATGGCGTTGTTTTCACTCTAGCAAGACGTCGGTAAGAGAACCAACATCATCACGAGGGGTAACCGGTACTAGTCAGTGAACCGTGGTCGGTCTCTGTGACAACAAGTTTGCATAGGGTTTCTTATAGTAGAAGAGGGCATGGATGGTTCAGTGTCCTGTTTTGGAGGATCAGGTTTCTTGCACAGTGTGTACAGGCAGAAACAATGCAGATCACTTCAATGTTTGGATCAGAAAGAGGACGGAGTTGGCTTGGTTAGTCCAGTGAGACTTTGGGTCAGGTATCTCTATATGGTTCATGTTTTATTTCTTTCATTTGGAGCAACTGATATTATGTTTGGATAGTGTGCATAGATTTACACCATGTTTTTGGTGTTGTTTGAATTTTATTTCCCGGTTGTGTGGAATCTTGAGGACAAGGATATCTAGTCTAAGGATGAGATCCTCAATGAAAAGTCATGATTAGACACGATTCTGAAGTCATGAAAGATGTTAAGTACACATGATGAAAAGAAGTTGATTCACCTACTTCACAAGAAGTCCAAACTTCATGTAATGTAGAAGTATTCTTTGATAAGAAGGGAATCATTTTATATTTTCTTTCATCTAGTTTTATTTCTCACTGACATATTAACTTTTAAGCTTGGTGTTAGAGGCGACATGGAATTTCGTGTTTAGTGAGAGCAAGCCATGGTTTTTGGCATTGAAGGATTAGATACATGATGTGCATGTAGAGTGAGAGGAGATTGCTCTGTTTAGAGTGGCGGAGGCTAGATGGTTTTGGAGGGCGATCACGGATTTGCGGGTATATTGAATTTATTGCTTTGTGATGTCACTTGGTTTATCTAATTTATTGCTTTGTGATGTCACTACGTTTATCTTATGGTGCTTGGATATTCCTTAGAGATGGCAACATGGTTGATTCACTGGTTTTAGATGATAGAGCAATTTTCAAAGTTTTGAGGGTGAAAAAGTAGAAAATATGCTAGTTCTGAGACCGTGTCGATTAGGATTAACAAGTGGTCATCATCCAGTAACCGTGGTCGGTCGGGCGATGCCCAGGATCGGGGTCGGTTAGGAAACCGTGGTCGGTTTGGTCACATGTTTGAAAACAATGTTTATTTACCATTTTTAGATGGTGCCCTTGTTTTACTTTCATCTTGGTTGGTTTGTGCAATATGTTGATGACATGTATGTTGGTATTTACACTTGGTATTAGTTGCATGGTTTAGCATGGTTGTTTGTTATTGACATTGATGAGCACAAGATTCATATTCGGCTTTGGATTTAGTCGGTGGTAGACTTAGAGCTTCTGGAGAGCCTGGTGATATGAATGGATGTACATGGTGAGTTTGTACATGTGGATAGATTCAGTTTTGTGAGTCTATGATGATGCAGATATTTGATTTGCACATGGATGCCTATGAGCATGGTTTAGATGCCTTGAGCATGAGTAGGGGATGTTTTTATTTCCTCTTGTTACTATGTTACTCCTTGATAGGTATGTTATCTACAGATGAATGTCTTGGACATGCTAGTTGTTTATGCAAGGTTGGATTTGTAGATTGCAGTGTTTGGATTTCTTTGAGTTATGCAGGTGTTTGTGGATTGATCACCCATTGTTGCATGTAGAACTCATTTAAGGTTTTTTTACCCATGATCTTGTTTTGCTTTTGCATATTTAGGTATTGACTTGTCTTTGGACAGCTTTCGGTGTTGGTTTCATGGAGACATGGGTAGATGGTTAGAGAACATGGTTGGTTTCACGGTATGGCTATAGATGCGATAGAGGCTCAGTATTTTAGTTTGAGTGAGAGCTCTTGTAAATGTGTTAGTCATGATGGATTATTGCATGAGGAACTTGGTTAGCTTGATTTCTTGATACCAACAATTGGTATGGTGTTATGATTCAGTGGGAGCTTTAGGCTTGGTGTCACGGATCAGTTGTATCTTCATGCAGGTTTGGTGAGTCATGGTTTATCTTCTTAGTTTTAGAAGATGGTTTGATCTTCCTGGTTTTTTATTTTGTTGAGAGAATTGTTGAAGGAAAGAATAGATGGTATTCATGGTGTGTAGAGGATGGTGATGTACAAGTACAAGTACAAAGGTTCAACAATTTATCTCCAAGTGGGAGATTGTTAGGTTGTGGAGCTAAATAGCTTCACTAGAGCATGCATTACAAAGTGACTGGTTACACAGTGACCGGCATCGGTCAGACAGTAACCGACATCGGTCATGAAGGGACCGACATCAGTCACCTATGACTAACATCGGTCAGGAAAGTAGGAACCATCATCGGTTAGGGCTAACCGACATCGGTTACCTATGTGTGAAAGTTTATATTTAACTCATGGGAATTAGATCTAAATTTAGTATTAAAGAAGATCTATTGATTGTAATTACATGGCTAAGTGCCCTAAGTTTGTATATGCCTATATAAGCATGAAAGCTAGGGTTAGAAGGAGAATTAAGAGAAGGATTGAATTAGATCCTTGATTACTCCTAGATTGAGAGGATGAAGAAGAAGAGAAAGAAAGAACAAGTTACATGAAGACAAAGCTTCCATGGAAAGAAGTTGGACGAAGGAAATAACGATTCTGAGTTATGATAGGTACATCTCTCAATGGTGAGAAGGTGGTTATGTCTTCTTCGTATTTCCTTTGTATTTTCTTGTCTTAATGTAATGGCTTGCATAGTATGCAAAAACATAGATTTTCTTCTTGTAGATCCACATGTTGGTGAGATCTTGTATTGTAGATCCATGAGATCATGATGTATTGTTGATCCATGTAGATCTAGTCTTATATTGTTAGATCCACAAGTTATTGTGAGATCTTGTATTATAGATCCATGTAGATCTAGATATTGTAGAGGAGGTTGTCTTCATGTTTGCACATGTTATGCAGTGATGGAGAGACAAAATTACTTCTTGGTGTAAAATCATGGTTGCACATTGGTGGACACATGTGAGAGGTCTTATCATGCAGATCCACAAAGAACTTGGTAGCAGTTCAAAGATGTAATAGTTCCGGGTTATGTGAGATTTTTAGTGGTGTTTGGAGGCATAGTTGTAGTGCACTCATGGAGATCCGTTTAGAGATCTAGAGGAGAGGAGATACTCTTGGAGAGATGCATTGTACTCTTGTATTGAATATTTGGTTTGTACTCTTGTTGTATTATATATATGAGATCTCTATCTTTGGTGGACGTAGCCCACATTGGGTGAACCATGGTACATGTTATGTTATGTGTGTGTACTTTGTTTTGATTTGGATTATTCTAGTTTATACTTCCACTACTATAGATTTTGGGGAATTGTTTAGATCTTGTGTGCATGATTGGTTTTGTTATTGAATCATAGCACTATTCTGCAGTCCCAAATTCCCAACACATTTTACGCCCCACAAAAATGAGTAAAGTTTACTACTACAACTTAGAGTAGTAAGGATAAGTTATTTTAACACATGTAGAAAGTTTCCTTATCTTCCACTTAAATATTCTTGACTTCATTGAAAGGATTACAACCTCTTATTTCTTTTGTATAACTTTTATGAGGATTACCAAAATGACATTATTGCCATAACCGAGAAGGGGGTTAAAACACAAAGCTATAATTCAAAGAGTTCACCAATGCCCTTAAAATGAAAACTAGACATGATTACAACATTTACTATTCAACACGACACACAAACCAACGGTGACAATTGATTCAAATGTACCTTGACTTGGAACAAAAGGGTAATCAAAATTGGTCAAGCAACACTATGCTATTTTCAAGATTACTATATTACATTAAAACTACTCATAACAATGTCGTGATTAAATTTATATCTTTCACAATAGTATTTACAAGATAAGGTTTCAGCTGGTTATGACAACATTACTCCACAAAACATAATTCTAAGGCATTGAGCCTCTTCTAAATTTTCACAAAAACCATTCCAAAGTTTTACAACACATTAAGCATTTGAACAAAAGAACTTCATAATCAAAACCGATGCAACTTCTACAAATATTTCCTTTTCTACTCATGCAAAATCCATCTACACAATTATTAACTTGAGTCAGTTCACAAGAACTGAGCATGATAAGACTACACATAACAACAATATGCTACTATTTAACAACCTCATGAAAGGAAACCTTCTATTTCAAGAAATGGATCCACGCTCTAACCACTTAATTAAATTTTTAAGAACAAAATAAAATTTCCACCATGTTGTCTAAGAAGGAAGTCATAAGTTGCAAATAATAACAATGTCTCGAAAGCATCAAAAGTTTAACACCCAAACAAGTAGGACCATAACCTTATGAGTTAGAAACAAAATGACGAGTGTATTGGGATTTCAATCATGTAATCCTATAGATTATATGATTGAAATCTAATACACAACTAACAATCTAAAATTTTCAAAGAGATACCATAAGCACTGGCTATGATTCTTGATCTCTATAATGACAAAAGTTAGAACAATCAATCCAGAGGAACCATGGGTTTAAAAGTTAAACATGAAATGTCGAGTGTTTTAGAATTTCAATCATGTAATCATATAGATTATATGATTGAAATCTAATACACAACCATCAATCTATATTTTCTAAGAGAAGTCAAATATAAACTAGTTTCGATCATTGTCTCAAAGCAACAATAGTTTCACAATCATTCAAGAAGGGGCCATTACCCTTATAAGTTAGAAACAACAATCGAGTGTAAGGGGAGTTCCATTAGGTAATCATATGAGTTGAAATCTGATATTCAAACCAACAATCTAAATTTTCTTAGCCAAAAAGTGACTCCACAAAGGTAATAATAAGAGAGAAAAGATGGCTAACAAATGCCCGAATGGACATTTCCAAGTAGCCAAATTACGTGATAAAAAAGAACGAGACAACGACAAGCCTCATAACTACCCAAGCCTATATGCAAGTTAGCATTATAAACATCCTTCCAAGCTTCATAGCACTATAGATTCGTAAACATCCTTAATAAATTTATAGTTTTAGTTTATAAAAAAATGGATTACCACTTCTCGTCACAAGATCCTTTTAAAGTAACACTTGTTACCAAATTCAAATCCACCCCTAAATATGCATTTGCATGAGTCACCAACAACCATTATACTAACTACAATTTCCATCATAATCAACAAAGTATCTATAAATATAAATACCTCAAATGTCATTAACAATCTCTTACAATTTCTATCATAAGCCATCAAGGTATTTATATATATAAATACCCACCAATTGTCAAAAACACACCAACAAATTAAAAAAAAACAAGTTATGAAAATGTATATACCACCAAAATTCTTTTGTATGAGAATTAAGCCAAAGGACATAAAACGTTAATGCCTATCCTTAACATTTTAATACCATGACCAACTTAGTTTTGGATCAAAATCCCAAAATAACTAACACGATGGCCTGATCGAACCAGAGATTTTTTCCTTAAATCATAATAAGTTAGAAAATCAAGACGATGCCCTCAAAACCCAAATACTATGTTGTTCGAGATTGAACTAAAAGGTCATATAATTAGTGTCTTAAACCCTTTTCACTCCAACATTAGCACCTACATCCCATAAGCCTAAAAACATAATCACATCCAAATATTCTAAGCCTTGACCAAAGGAATGAACACATCTACTTGGAAAACTCGAGAGCTTTTGAGGAGATGGCATTTATTAAATTTGCTATATACGAGCACATCAAAATACTCATAACAGTTTCACAAACCCCGCTTCTACGAAAGGAACCCGATTCATAACCAAAAGAAGACAATATACATGTTTAGATATATATATTGATGGCATAGCAAAACTTAAAACTTGAGATGGGTTCAAAACAAATGCATGCACCTCATAGTATTAACAATACAAAATCCTTCATTACAAGTTTATGCACCACAATATTATTATCTTGAAAAAAATATTGTTCTTAGCATTAGTCATAAGCAAGAAAAAAGCCAACTCTATTAGATCGATAATGAAGGATTACCAAAAATTTCATTTAGGTAAATACTAAAGAGGTAAGGTGCAAAGGAAGAGAAATATCAGATCATGCAAAAGAACAGATAATGAAATTTCCCACCTATTAATCAACTTTTTGTTAACTATTTAGACTAAATTTCTTTGGAAAATACCTCTTCCCAACCGATTTCCACCTAACACAAGAAATTTAGTTTCACAGAAAAGCTACCAAACCCATAACAGATCTTCAAGGCAAACTAACATAGAAGGAATTTCTCAGAAATATACCCATCCACAACAACCAGAAAACCCAAAACTAGAGAATAAGCAAGGAGCAAACAACAAGGTAACAAATGTCTGAACTAAACCACAAAATCCTCACTCAAAAAGCCAAATCAAAGTTAGAGATAAGATTCATTTCAAGGGATTGTTAGATCTTAGCACATTAAGGAAATGGATAGCTTATCATGCCTGTAATACACTTCCACAAGTCGTATACACGCTTGGCAGGACTGCAGCAAAGCAATGAACACCATGTCAAATTTCTTTGTCCTTGAGCTTACTAAGCGTCCACACACATTCACGGCCATGTTGGGGCACAAGCAGGGTGAAAATGGTAGCAGGAGGTCCAAACCTGCGACAATGCATTTGGCTAGAAGTATCCAAGCTTATATGCACATGCCCAAGAAAAAACTCTCCACCAATCTCATGCAGCCCTCCCATTTAGGCGTTCTAACCATCACAAAAACAAGAACCATTTAGAATAAAACAATAAATGTAATGCAAATGGCCAGCCAAAAATGGCAAGAGCAGGTCACCAAAAATGGAGCCAGAGCAAGTAAAAAATAAAAAATATTTACATTGTATGCGGCCAACAACAAATTGGTGTTTCCCAACCCCAATTCATGAGCCAAGGCATGCACCAAAAACAACAATGAAGAATGGTAAGTGGCCATAAATTCCTCCACGCACCCACATTGCCAGAAAACAAAGAAAACAAGGAATTCAACAACTCCACGCCAAGCAGAGGAATAACTGACCATAAAGATTGACGTCAGTGGGTGGATAACACCAATTTGCCATTAATTTGTAATAAAACATTTGGGCATACGTGGATCAACTTGTTGACGAGGAAAATTTTTCGGTTGTTGCATTTAAATTCATTACTAAATTTAATAGTCCCTTCCAAAAATTGGTGCTACCTCCAAAACATATCCTCCTTCTATGCAAACAACTTAACCAAGGTTTGTTAGAAAGCTAGTTTAGGTGGAAGATAAATCCCCCTTTTTTAAACCTAGGTCAAATATTAGGTACCTTTTATTAAAATATGCCTGAAATAACTTTGAAAAGGTTTTAATATTCCATTAGAACTTTTAAAAAAATGTCATTACGCATTCCACTAATCAAAAACACGATTATCTCACCATAAGAATGTTAGAAAAGTATGTTACAAAAGACTCTCGGCAACAATTAAGCACTTACGATATAACGAGATGGTGAGACGGAACGAAAGAAGGGAAGAAAATATGATAAAATAACTTCACAATAAGATCGTAGTCACCTAACGATCAAAAGAAAGCTCAAATAAATGCTCAATGAAAAGCAACGGGGAAAGGAAGTATAAACGAAAGTCGACACCGCGCGGCATTCATAGATCTCTTTCCGTCTAACATATTTCTTTCCATAAAAATGTGGATATTATACCTAGTCTTTCTAGCTGATGTTATCATTTGAGGAACAATTTGTAACGGCAAGAAGTTAAAAAATTCATCCAATGGAAAAGGTAAACTCCTCTGGTACAGTCCATTATTTGTAGACCGAAATTTTGTTTTATTCCATACGTCTCACACTCAATATAGGTTTATATGATGTATGTGTTGTTTTGATGTTCATGAGTCTGACCTATTTTTCTTTTGAAGACCCTTAGTAGGCTCAACATTCATTCTTTTCACTTTCTCATTTTGAGATCATTCAAGCTAGTTACCTTTTTAGCTTTTGTGGAATTAGAATTAAGCTCGGTTTAGATTTAATCACAAGGGAAATTCCTTTTGTACAGTCCATTATCTGTAGAGTAAAATTGTGTTTTATTCTGCACTTCTCAAAATTGATCTAGGTTTATATGCATGTAATGATGTATGTGTTGTTTTGGTGTTCCAGCATTTTAAGAAAAAAGAATTATATATAAATATAGATGGCTTCTTGGATCATCTAAGCAAGAAAATTGCATCTGCTTGTCCCTCCAATAAAAAATAGAAAACATTGCATCTATTTCGCTTTGTTTTTGAAAGGCAATAAAGAACAACATTGAAATTATATAAGCTTTGTTTTTGGAAAATGTTGAAAAACACAACGTGTTCTTCAACGCCGTTGAAAAACACACAAAATTTTCAAGTATTTCTTTTTCTTATCATACATGAACAAATAATAGTTTTAATTTTTAAACATGTTTATATTAGGTATGACTATATGTGTAGGTTTGGTCAGTTTATTAATATTTAGTGATTAACATTTACTCTCACACACCAAAAGCCCAAATTCACATGAAGAATTTTATTCTACAAACTATAGAATGACACAAATATATTATTATTGACTGGTTTGGATTCTCATTTGATTGCTAAATACTAAATAATGCTAAAGTCCTAAATGTATTATCGATGATAAAGGACTTAGAATGCATGTGTATATATGGATTATTGATGCTAAATGACTTAGAATGCATGTTTGTTTAAGAAGAAAACAAAATAATGTGGCCAAATTAGTACCTCCCTATCGTGACAATTCCCAAAACCGTAATGCTACAATTATAGTCACTTCAATATTCCCTAACATGTACACATCACCCATATTCCCTAACATGTATAGTCTTGGGCATATAAATATATACATTTAAGATATCCCCGATTATGAATATGTTGCCTATCCAATCAAGGGTATTCAAAGATAATCATAATAGTCCGAGTAGTGCACGAGGTTATTGAATAGATTTGGCTCCCCATGCTACAACATGAAACACTTATTTTACCATATTTATGAATAAAAATCAAAATTAAACTATTTCTAAACACTTATTCGATTTGATTTTATTATTAGTATAGAAGTTGCCAAATTGATTTATACTTGTATTTTGTTTATACAAATCAAATCTAGTACTTCTCAGAATTTATTCGTTATATATTTTAAAAATCAATAAAAAGTATTGAATATAATTATTTATGTTGTATGATACTATTGTTAGGTTAATTAATTATGCACTATATAATTAATTATTTAATTAATGTTATTAATTAAATAATGTTGTTATATGGTTATATTTCTTCATAACCATCTAATTGTCTTTATGTCTGCATATGGGTGTGGTTATATTGTTTTAACAATATAATTGTAATTATTCATTTATGCTTCCCGAATGTAATATTGGAAGCTTATGTAATCTGGAATATGGTCACCCCTGTGCAACTTAGATTCTTGTTTGTATTTAGTTGTACAATACCTATAAGTATTGTAGCTCTTTCCTATGTAAATGGTTGATTGAGTTTAATAAAGATAATCAGGCTTCCGCCCTTATTGCTCAATTTATATTTGGTACCGAGTGAGAATCTGGACCTGTGAGCTTGTGAAGGTGTGGAAAGAGAGAGCAACCAAGATAGATGAGTTTTGGATAAGCGTATGCAGACATCCGAGAGCCCGTGCGGCCCCTGTAACCTCCCAGCCCCATCCCTGCCTCCTCACATCCTCCTATTCATTCCAGGTGTTTGGAACGCAATTTTTTTTTTGCACTGGTGCACCCAACACTAGGCAAAATTTGTTGCAGGTATAGAAAATTAAAAAAAAATACCCCATCCAGGGGTTTTACCTCTAATATTAGAGGTGCCTTTGGTCTCTGCTAGTTTTAGCAGGGTGTTGTAATTAGAGGTTTCTATGCTAGTTTTGGAGGACGAGCCATATTTGGAGAAAATACTTAAAGTGGTGAACTGAGCTCTCCACAGAGCCTCCTGCCGAGTTGAAGAGCCCTCTAACTCAAAGCTCATACTTGAACTATTCGTCAAATCAAGCAAACCGTGTTTTTGTTCCAAAGTGAGCCGAGATCAACCAGACAGAGTAATGTGTTCCTCCCTATCTTCAAGCCTCGCAACCACATCGATCCATAGAAAATAATGACAGACTTAGCAAGGCAATGGTGAAAGCTCCGAAGCCATCTCCAAACGCCGACCCCTGCGTCCACTCCTCCATCGACCACATGTTGACCTATGACCACACACACACAAAGAATTAGCAGTCAGATCACAACAAACCGTGAATAAATACCTCCACACATGCCTACACAAAAATCAAAGAAAAGAGATCAAAAATCACGGTGGAGAAAAAAGCTATACAATTGATTTAGTCAAATCAACAACCCGCACAAAAATTACAAAGTGATCAAAGCAAATCAATTTGCAAACAAAAAAAAGCAAAATAGTGGCATCAATTACCAAAGCCGACCCTTACTGAACCTTGCACAAGCAAAGAAAATGTGAGATCAACTACAGCAAAACATTGAATCAAAGCAACAAGAGAATTAAAAATTACAAATACAATAGCGTATGTTAGCTATAAAGCGGCATAAGAAAGGAATTTGATCCAGTTTTGGTGCATGCAAAATCCCTAAACCGAGTTATATGCCACACAGGCCTCTCCTCCAGTCTAGTTCTCTTCCAAGCTCATGCCACGCAAGCTCCACGCAAGCCTCCACTCTACCAGGTTGCATTTTACAAAGGTGAGTCGAATTTGGCCTTATTTATATACCATTTTGTTCATTTTACATCACAAGTGCACAAGCGGCCAAGGCGGTTAGAGAGAAAGCTTTAGAAGCGGGAGGTTTGGGGTTTAAACCCCATCCCTAAAATATGATTTTGGATTTTTGAAATTTGGCGGAAAATTTGGAGAAACCGCCACAGTTGGAGGAATATTTAGTAGAAAAACCACTGCTAAACCATTTAGTTATAACTAAACAGTCACTAAATATTTAGCGAGAAAATCCCTAATTTAGGGTAAAATTTGTTTTTCTCCATTAAGCTTGTTTTTTTAAGAAACATTTTCCAAAGGAAGACCATCCAAAAACTTCATCTTGGGCCTCTTTTTAACGGTTTCCAACATTTTGGGTCATATTAGGCTTCAGAGGCCACGGGACCCGCAAAACAAAATTTTTTTGCCTGCCATTCAATTTTTATAAATTTTTGAATGTAATTGCATGCTTCATCATATTGTACTAATTTTTAGGTTGCCATAGTCAACCGCAAATATTGTAACTGCTCAGAAACTAGTAGAAAATTGTAATACAAAACAGTAAAAATTGGTTTTGTAACACTCACGAGATCCTAGATCTCATTCATAGTGTTCGGTATATACGGTGCCTCTGGGAAGTGCTTACGGGTAAAGCCGTCATGACTACTACTACACTTAACATTTAATATAGTTGTAACAACATCATCCGGGCATCGACCCTTTAAATCGATGGTTATTAATAAGGTCACGTGTTGTTGGGTTTGAGAATGGAACATGGTTTGAAACCACAGTCAGGGAACAACAAGTCCCTCATCTTTAATGGGAGAGGTTCCCTTATTGAAAGTAGGAAAAACAAACGTACAAATCTACAACTATCAATGTTTGGATCCTGGTATCTTGGTTTATTTTCATACTCAAAAGATTATCAATAATAAGGAATGGAAGAATAAAGTGATGGGAGAAGGAAGAAAACAACAATTCTTTTGGGAAATATAGATAGCAGAGTATCTCCCTACTCACATTGAACCAAGAAAAGATAGAAAAGGATCAATTACTTCAACATCGATGCAAATCTGCAGACACAAAGTTCTAAAGATTACACAAAGAAGAACACAAAGTTACTTCCGAATGCAAAGACAAATGATCCATTGAATCGAAGCAAGGAAAGAGATATAATAGAGGAAAAAGACAAAGAACTTATGTATTGAATTACTTCAAAATTTACAATGTTCCTAAAAACGAGAAAATCCTCTTTTCCATGGCCAAAACCATGTTCTTATAGCTATCCATGTACATCCATACTTTGTCCCCAAGAAAAGAATATCCAAAAGGAATAATGTTTATTGCAGATCCGCTTTTGGAAAGTGACATGAAACAAACGCACTCATGAAAAATGGAGGTTCAAAAAGGTGAATATTTCGTGGTTCGAGCATGATTACTTTAATAGGGGGCATCTCATGATTTTCTTCTTCATGTGGTCCTGCCATTTCTACCTTTTAGCCACTTTCATAAAACTCAAGTGCTTACTTGTAAGTTTTCTCCTTTTTATCACATATGCCCGATAAACTCCATTTTCTGATAATCAAACTTTACATTTCTTCAAATTTGTTGATTTGGCTTCACAACAAACCAAAAATGCATCTCATGGAGAAACAAAAAGAATACAGAGAAAAAGAATGAAGAATGATCCATTTTTGTGTTTTGCAGAGCTTTGGTTCGTTAATGGCGTTAAAAACCAGATGAGTGCATTTGGCTATCTTTTCCCCCTTTTACCTTCAAATTTGGACCCTACACGTGGCAAGATCCAAGCAACGATGGCCTTGGGGGAGAAATCTGCATTTCCTGACATTTGGGAGAAAAAGCGTGATTTCTCATTTTGCTCCACCCCTACAGCTCCGCCAAAAGATCAAACACGTGGCGCCATCTGAGTGGCTGAGGAAATGCGGTTCAAATCTGCCATTTAAACTCTTTTTAACAAAAAGCTCAAATTCTCAAAAACCTCCGCCGGCCCGCTTTGAATTTTCAACGTGAACACGTGGCACACCATGATTGGAAAAAGGGGTCGTGACTCAATTTGCAACATTTTAACCCTTTGGTGAAAAAGGCTCAAATTCTCAATTTCCCCCATAGGCCCGTTGTTCCGATTTCATCCTTCAACATGTGGCATTGCCTAACTGGGTGCGGAATGCACTTCAGTTTTATACTTTATCTATTTTTGAAAAGGGGAAAAATTCCAAATTTTCCCCGAAAGTCCATGTCCCCGCCGTTGACTTTTCAACGTAGGCCATGTGTCCCTTTCTAATTTGTTGCAGGCCTCAACTTAGAAACTTTCCCTTTCACATGGGCAAGGCCGCGGGCCATTTTATAACTTTTCACCCTTCGTGGAAACAAGGATAAAATTCCTAAAGTCCTCCGGGGTCCACCAGAGTGATATGATCTAAAAAACAACCATGTGTCCCTTTCTCGATTCTTTAACACGTGGCATCACCTGATTGACTACGGGGACTTGCTTCGCTTTTTATCTTTATTTGAAAGGGGAAATATTCCAACCTTTCCCCGAAATTCCATGCCTCTGCCATTGACTTTTCAACATGAACATGTGTCCCTTTCTGATTTCCTGTGGGCTTCAACTCAAAATTTATCCTTTCATATGGGTGGGGCCGCGGGTCATTTTATAATTTTCTCCCTTTCATCGTAATGCCTTAGAGAATAAAATGGATCCGTCACCCCAACTTCCACCAAAACTGCTCCAGCCAATTAGGGACCAGCGGGGATGCGGGGAAAATATGACATTTTTTTCCAAAATCACCAAAAGTGATAATTTCACAAAGGAACCCGTTTAGCCATATCCAATGGGAAACAAACACGTAGCTTCACCTTTTCGAGCAAGAATTTGACGGGGAAAAGAATGTAGGAAGTTGTAGGAAACGGGAAAACGCCATTTTTGCTCTGATGAAGAATTTATTTCTCTACAAAAGGTTAAAAAAGAAAGATGTAAGGCCCCACGCATTCCAAATGCATAAAAGAAGAGATAAAATCATTTCCCATCTGTAAAAGGTAAAAAACGTTTTAACGATAGCGGTCGAGGGAATTTTGATTAAAAATTCCATGGGAAATGAAAACGAGCATCTAAAGAGTCTAAAACATGAATTTCTTCTATATGCGGGGCTCCAATTTTCACAAAATTAGATTCGAAAGGGTGGGAAAAATTGAGAGGACAACAAGTGCACACACTATGAGCCATCCCATCCGTTTGTGAATGATTGCATGACATAAATCCAGATCGAGAAATTATCCGAGCATATAATGAAATTACATGCACGTATGAGGATATTTCTTTGAGCCGGTGTCAATAATCGCATAGACCCCTTTCAGTACTGTCTTGGTACCACGTATTGAATTATTTCACGTACGTTAATGCCTCTTTCACATACCGCTGAGTATATAGAAAGGGAAATCTTCTTCCACGTACCATCAGGTATATCGAAGGGCGCGTATATAGAAAGGTTCGGTATATAGATTGGGAGACCTTATACCTAGAGTGATAAGAGCCAAACCCTATCAGTGTTTTTTGCAAAATGGGCACCAATGCCCCCAAATTTTTCTTCCAGATTCACAACTACTCAGAGGAAACAAATATGTTGCATGGAAGACAAAAATCAAGACATAACTTGATTTTGAAGAGATTTGGCCTATTGTGAATGGTACTCTGATCAAATCAACTACTAATACAACACAACAAAGGCGCTTTGATAAAGTAGATCAGAAGGCCAAACTCATCATCTTGTTTGAGTGTTCAATGATGTGAAACCCCACATTCAAGATGCCAAAACAACCAAAGAAGTGTGGGATAAGTTGAGCATGATATATGAGGCCAAAAACAAGAATGTTATACTTGAATTTGTAGAGTCAATTACACACATTGAAGTTCAAGCAGAATGAGAAAATCGAAGCTTTCTTAAGAAGAGTTGCAAAATTGAGGGCTTCACTTCTAGCCCTAGGAGAAGTGGTCAAAGATGATGATCTCATTCCCATTGTTCTGAGAGCACTCCCTTCTTCATACCATATTTTTGTAACAACACTAAACTTGTCAGATACTGACAGTTAGTTTTGACAAATTGGTAAACCTACTACAACAAGAGGAAGTAATGCACAATAAGGATGATGAAGAGGAGCAGGAACTTTCTTCACATCAAAAATGGAAAGGAAAAGGTAAAGGAAAACCTAATTCCTATCAAAAGTCCCAAAATCAAAATCAGTATCAAGGGGACAGACAACAAAAGAAGCAATGTCCAATCTGTAAAAGAGGACATGACCTAAAAGATTGTTGGTACAATACTTACAAGAAAGGTTCATCAAGAAACTCTAGACCTCCACAACAATCTCACAAGGGACATTCTAACTACAATCAAGGGCAAAAAAAGGGGAACTGGAAAAGAAGACCCCATCAGCAAGGAAATATTGTTGAACAAGAAGAACATTCAGATAATGAAGACTTCTTGTTCACTGCTCGATCAAGTGAACCATCCACATCATCTAGTGATTTCTGGTATGTTGATTCGGGAGCCACTCGACACATGACCGGCCACAGAGATTGGTTTACCACAATGAGGGACATGCCTTCGAAAAACCATATTTCGTTGGGAGATGATTCTTCATATACAATTCAGAGATTGGGAACATTTCTCTACCCCTTGGTTCACGCAACTACACACTATCAGATGTCTTATATGTCCCTGGGTTGACAAAGAATCTGCTTTAAGTCATTCAACTCCTTGATAAAAACCTAAAAATTGACTTTGATAGTCATTCTGGTAAGAAAACGTGTTTGATTCGAGATAAATCACGAGGCTCGAAAATAGTTACAAAAGCCTCTAATGTGGGACGCATGTTCCAACTTGATTTTGTTCACAAAGATGATCAAGCACTTATGGTTAAGAACTCCACCTCAGCACAATTGTGGCATCAGAAACTTATTCATGTAAGTTTCAAGTATCTCGAGACACATCACCGAGGTAATATGGTACATGGGCTACCATCTCTTCATAAGGATATAGACAAGTGTCCTCACTTCCTAGCAGGAAAACAACACAGAGCTTCATTCCAGAAGAGTACATATCAATCTCATGGTAAGCTTGATTTGGTTCATACCGATCTTTGTAGTCCGATGCAACCGAGTCATTCTAGATTTCAGTACTTCATGCTATGTGTTGATGACTATTCAAGGAAAATGTGGATTTTTTGTCTTCGCAAGAAAAGTGAAGCTTTTGAAACTTTTAAGAAGTTCAAAGTAGCAGTTGAGAACGAAACTGGTCATCACATCAAAACTCTCCACTCAGATAGAGGGGGAATCCACCAGTGATGAGTTCGAGACTACCTACAAACTCAAGGGATTCGTCAAAAATTCCTCCTCCTTACACACCACAAAGATAATGGTGTTGTTGATTGAAGAAATCATACTATCATGGAAATGGTGCGATGCATGATCAATGATTCTAGACTTGCAAAGACATTCTAGGCTAAAGCAAGTAAAAACAACAGTGTATTTATTGAATAGAGTGCCCACATTTTCTCTTGAAGGAGTAACACCACAAGAAGCATGGTCAAAGTAGAAACCATCTATTACACACCTTAGAGTATTTGGGTGCAAAGCAAGTATGCACATACCCAAGAAAAACATAAAGAAATTGGACATGAAGTCACAAAAACTCATCTTCATTGGGTACAGTGAAGAGACTCTTGGGTACATATTGATGGATCCAAAGACCAAAAAAATTCTACACCAATAGAGATGTTGAGTTTTTTGAGAAGAAGGAAGTAGAGTCTCCTCCTCCAGACTCACATATGTAGATTTTTCACCAATTGTAAAAATTGAAGCTGATGTTCCCACAGATGATGAAAGTGAAGAGGGGGATGATGGTGTTAATCAAATAGAACCACGACCCACAATAATAGTTCAGCGTATGCCCAAGTGGTGTACTAGCACATTACAAGATGCAAGAATGGATGCTCCACCAGATACACCCACCCCTAGACCACAAACTCCCATTAAAACAAGAGAAGAAGTTAACTTTTCTTTGATGAGTAGAGTTATCGAGTCCGATGATCCCTCTACACCCAGAAGCCCTACAAATCAAAAGATTGGAAAAATGCCATGGATTCTCGAATATCAACGATGAAAAATAACACTTGGCAGCTTGTCGATCTTCCACCAGGGAAGAAACCCATTGGATGTAGATGGATATTCAAAATGAAGTATAAAGCAGATGGGACAATGGAAAAGTATAAAGCAAGACTAGTAGCAAAGGGGTATGCACAAAAAGAAGGCATTAACTACGAGGAGACATTTTCTCACACAACTAAGATCAAAATGATCAAGATGATTTTTTCTCTAGTTACATAGTTTGGTTGGAAAGTCCATCAGATGGATGTAAAAAGTTTCTTTAAATGGAGATTTACAAGAAGAAGTCTATATGAATCAACCTAAGGGATATGTTGTACCTGGTCAAGAAGAAAAGGTATGTAGACTCATGAAATCTCTTTATGGCCTTAAACAGGCACCCCGGGCATGGTACATCAAGATTGATGAGCCTCTCGTATAATAAGGATTTGTTAGAAATCCATACGATCCCAATATGTACCTCAAAAATTAAGGGGGAGATTGTGATTTTCATTGTCTATGTCGACAATCTAGTCATCACTAGCAATTCAGTGAGGATGATTGATGCAACAAAGAAATATCTTAATCAATCGTTTGACATGACTGATCTCGAGATGATGCATTATTGTCTTAGATTGGAAGTATGGCAAAAGAGAATCACATTTTTGTTTCTCAGATGAAATATACCAAGACAACGCTCGAGAAATTCAAGATGATGGATTGCACACCAATTGCTACACCTATGGAGAAAAGATTACAGTTATCTCGTTCAAATCTATCTCCTAAGGTTTGTGTCACACTCTATCGGCAGTTGATTGGGAGTCTCATTTAACTGGCCTAAACTAGACCGATATCAGCTTTGCAGTAAGCTATCTATCCAGGTTCATGCAGGAACCCAAAGTGTGTCATTATAAAGTAGCAATGTGCATCTTGAGATATCTCAAAGGATTAGTGGATCTTGGTCTAGAATACAAGAAGGACAACTTCTTCTTGACAAGATATTCGATTCAAATCATGTAGGAAATATTGATGATAGAAAATCCACTTCAGGATTTATATTCTTTATGGGATCTGGACCAATATCATGGGGAAGCAAAAAACAACACTTTGTTTCTCGATCTTCCATAGAAGATGAGTATCATTCTGTAGGAGAAGTTGTCATGAAGCGATATGGCTATGTCGCATACTGGAAGGACTTGGAATACCACAGGACAAACCAACCACCATGTATGTTGACAATGAAGGTGTTCTCAAACTTGTTCACAATCTATTTTTTCACGAGAGAACAAAACACATTGAGGTACATGTTCATTTTATATGCAAGCAAGTGTTGAAGCACAACATACAGCTTTAATTTTTCCAACATCTGAACAACGAGTAGATATCTTCACAAAGTCACTTACACGTGACAAGTTTGAGTTGTTCAGAGAATTCCTCTCCTCATCCCTTGAGACAATGCACAATTAAGGGGGAATGTTAGGTTAATTAATTATGAATTATAAAATTAATTATTTAATTAATGTTATTAATTAAATAATGTTTTGATATGGTTATATTTCTTCATAACCATCTAATTGTCTTTACGTGTCTGCATACGGGTGTGGTTATATTGTTTTAACAATATAATTGTAATTATTCATTTATGCTTCGGATGTAATATTGGAAGCTTATGTAATATGGAATATGGTTGCACCTGTGTAGCTTAGTTTCTTGTTTGTATTCAGGTATGCAATACCGATAAGTATTGCAATTTGTTTCTATGTAAATGGTTGATTGAGTTTAATAAAGATAATCAAGCTTCCACCCCTTGCTTGCTTAATTTACAATTATAGTCACTTCAATATTCCCTAACATGTATACATCACCCATATTCCCTAACATGTACAGTCTTGGGCATATAAATATATATATTTAAGATATCCCTGATTATGAATATGTTGCCTATCCAATCAAGGGTATTCGAAGATAATCATAATATTCTGAGTAGTGCACAAGGTATTGAATAGATTTGACTCCCCATGTTGCGGCATGAAACACTTATTTTATTTATGAATAAAAATAAAAAATTAAACTATTTCTAAACACTTATTCTGATTTGATTTTATTATTAGTATAGAAGTTTCCAAATTGATTTATACTTGTATTTTGTTTATACAAATGAAATCTAGTACTTCTCATAATTTATTCGTTATATATTTAAAAAACCAATAAAAAAAGTATTGAATATAATTATTTATGTTGTATGATAATATTACCTATTCATTCATTAATTTTTTGAATATAAATCTCACCTCAAATGTTATATGATTGAGTTGTGTTTATAGCTGAACATTTTCCCGATTTTAAATTTTTTTTTTTTTTTTTGTGAGACGTTTCATTATTATTTGTATTATGGCATAATAAATGGCTTGGAAATGTAAATATTCATTTTTGATGTTATCTAAATGCATTGCTATTTATTCTTAAAAATTACATATCAGAGTAAATTGTGTGATATTGTTGACACCCAATTTTGATATGATATTCGTTATTTGCTATGGAGAATCATATAAAAAAGTTTATCATGTTTTTGTTCTTTCATTTCTTTAGTGTTTTCATGAATTTCTTTACATTTATGTATTCCTTTCTCATCATTTCTCTATTTACTCCAATTTCCTATACTTTTCTCTCTCCTCCCTTGTCTTCTTTCTCGAACTTGTTCATCTCTAGTAGACCAAATCATAGTATTCTATTTTTGGTCTACTTTTTATGAATCCCTTTTCAACCCTAATTATATGTCCTTTCTAGATTTTCTAGAACCATATTAGTAAAATTTTGGTCATGTAAATAAAAGAGTATTATGGTTCATGTTGATTTTCATTGTTCATGTAGGTTTTATTCACTTCACTTCACTAGGTGGAGTACCTATTCCACGCTATATAGGTTAAATTGTGACAAAATGTTTATCATTATAAAACTCTATGTATTGTGAGTATTCCAATTTTATTATTCATGTACCATCTTTATTTATGTGACTAGGTTTGATTTAGTAATTTATCTTTGTTTAGACATAGTTGCGACTAGGATTAATTTTTTCATAATATAATTAATGTTAAACATTTCGTAATTTCTTAATATAATTGAGTGATCTTAGTTGTGTTAAATGGAATAACATTAGAGTAAGTTTGATTTTTTTGTATTCATTATATTTGTAAATAATGCTAATGTGCATATACCATTTGTATATAGAATTTTTTTATTAGTTATATTTTTTTATGATGTAAGTTGAAGCAACAAAAAATTTTCTTTGTCATACTCTCACTCTCGTTTAGGTATATTGAGACAAATGCCTCTTGCAAAGCTAGGAATCATTGCGTGTTGAAGGGCTTTTCCCCTTAGAATGCCGCATCGATATGCCCATAGTTGGTTGGTAGACTGTGTTGTGTAGAGGTTTTTAAAGCCACCTGTGAAGAGAAATTATTCATACATGAAATTTTCTTAGATAGTTTTTCTGAAATTGTGTTTTCCTTTTCATATGTTTTTCTTATTAGATGATGTATATTAGTTTTTCATATAACATACTAACACTAATTGTATGTTTTTGTTTGCATGTGTGGCGTTGTATTTAGTTACTCTTTTTTGTAGTGAATATGAATACCCGAACTTCATTCCTCCTAATCTCATTGGGATAACTATAACAACTCCCAAATTCCATAGGGAGGAAGAATTTAGGAGGTGCACATTTTTCGTGAACGTAGATCATTGCAAGCAGATTCACCACCTAAACCAGAAATTATAGCGATGGTTAAGGCCCACTCAATTTTTCGGAAAACATTTTTTTATCTACCTATCCAAATTCCACACCATAGGGTCCCATTCATGAGGATACGGATTGGCATTGACACGATGGAGGATGCACGAAATACGAGCCTCCACATAAGTTGAAGAAGATGGGAGTTCCGAAAGAAAGTTTGAAACTAGCAACAGATCCTAAAAATTGTGCAAAAAATATTGCACAAGGAAGCAACTCCAAGTTTGCTACTAAAAACAAGAAAAAATAGTTAATGTTTTTCTATGTTTTGTACTAAAAACTTTGACATGTTTTAAAAAACCTATATAAATATTTAAATTATGAAAAATGTTGATTGTAATTTAATTTGTCTTTCATTTTGTAATTAGAATATACTTTTGATTCACATGAGCATAAATATTAAATATGTACTTTTATTAGTATTAATTCAAATTATTATTAAAATTAGATATTTTGAAATTATTTATACTATTCGTCTTGAATTTTAAAAAAAAGAATTGAAATAATTTTTATTATGTCGAATATGAATGGTAAATAGTATTTATTATGTGGAGTTTGAATTGATTCCAAATTTTATATTTTCCATTTTATTAAAATGTGTTACAATTGATTATATTTTAAAAATTATTAATGTTTATATAATTTATAACAAGTTTAGATTTTTAAAATTCATTTATGTTAAAAATATCTTTTGGTAACACATTAAGTCAATATAGATACGTTAATGTGTAATGGTAACGTTTAAAAAATATTCACAACCCCTCCTTAAATGAAATCTCTTCACACTTATTTGAATCCAATGAGTGGAGTCTAGTTAAAAAAGGAAAAAATTCTTCAAAAGGAAGGGTTCTAGAGATATGGTGTTTAGGTCACATAAAAAAGGGTGGGTGTTTGATACTTTTTTGGAAAATGAATTTGAACAAATTTGCTACATAAGGATTAGGACTCACTATTATGGAATTATTTATAAGGAAAGTAATAATTTTAAGGATAAGAATGTACTTGGAGCACAAAAAGATGCATTTTTCTCCCTATTCACCTCTTTTAATTTAGGTGAGAACTCCTTATTTGAGATTTACAAGATTTAATTTCCATCTTTTGTAGTTTCTACATCTTGTACATTTTCTATATCTTCCACAATAATCCCTTGTTTGAAAGTAATTTAAGGATTGATTTGGTTTAACTAGCTTTTAATCCCAACATAAAAGGTTGTTTATATATTACAAAGTTTTCTCCATGATTGGTTTCCTTAAAGATGATATTTTTTGTAAACTTCTGTTTTCTCATATTAATAGAAAAGGGTGAGGGACCCTCTTACCCTTTTATTTACTGATTAACATAATATGATAGTGTTGAACAAAATGGATTAAATTTTGATTAAGATACTTCCACTTAATGTATAAACCTTTTTATATATAAGAGATATCCAAAATATATTCCAATAGTGTAATATAAGGAATATGATGTTTTAGTAATTTAAGGAATATGATGTTTTAATACAATGTTTCCCAAAAATAAGTCCCTCACAAACACATGACACTAACTCATTTAGTGTGTATGTCCCTAAACATACTACTAACTCCACCGAATCTCCAATATGAATCTATTATTAATGAATGGTCTCAGTAGCAAATGTTTTAGTGCCTTGTCATAAGTTAAAATATAGATGGTTGTATTGAAAAACTTAAAATTATAGTGTTCAATACAAAAAATATATTTTATGTTGTTGCTTTACGATATATGTTTGTCCATTGTAAAGGTAAACATGGTTTCCATTTGGAGATTGGAAATTCATGGAGTGTCGAATACCTCAAAAATATCACATGTTCATCGTTCATATTATATGACCATGATGGTAGCAAGATAGTAGAGAGAGGTACCATTGTGGGAAATGCCACTATGACCGTCCACCAGGCTGAGTATAGGGCCTTGATATTGGGTCTTGAGGAAGCGATACACCATGAAGTTTGGAACATTTGTGTGTTTTCTCATGATATGCTTGTTGTGAAACAAATGAATGGTGTATACCAATGTAACAATGTAAATATTTTTGTTCTTTGAGTTCAAGCGCTAGAGATTGTATCTCACTTTGTGAAATGTTCATATGTACATGTAAAAGTTAATAGAGGTAGGTTGGATGTATGTCAAGTGTCTAGGGACACTATAAACAAAGAAGTGACAACGTTGTTAGCACTTTCCATGGATGACATTGCAATATGATATATGTACACACTTGTATTTCCTTTTTGTGTAATGGTAGACATACCTTTTTTATTACGGAATATGAATGAAAAATAATTCTCAATGTGTACAATGTTTTATTGTGCATAATTATCTCAATATGAATGAAAAATAAGAATAAAATAGTTTGTGAACCATTTGTTATAGTTTATCTTGTATTACAATGTGTCACTCCAAGGGTGGTTATGGAAACACACTTGAATGAAATATAAAGAAGTTCAAGATGTTCACATCCATATTCAATATCCATGACTTTGCATTAGGGGAAGACAAAAAATAAAAATATGTTTTATAATACTTTATGAACAATAATTATATGTCATATCAATGTTAATGTCATATGTTGGGCTAATAATTATGAAATGTCCTCTTTTCATACAAGTTACTTCACATTCCACGATGGTAATATACAAATTTTGAACATTACTTCTTTTTTAAAATATGTAATATTCTATTTGGGATAATAACTTCGTATTTGTACTCATTGCATATAGGAAACTTCACATCCCATGACCATTTGACAAGCGTCAAAGAGGACACAACCAAGTCATCGGTATGTGGTTCATTTTGTGCAAGTTATTTATTTAGTTTTTATAGTAATCATAAACAAGCATCTAATAATATGTTATATTTTAATGTCATGGGAGATGCTCCTCTAGGAGCTGATTTTCCTCGTGGCACTACGTCGATGGTCCTTCAGCTGTTGGCTTGGACATCCCAGCCTCTGAACAGAGGTGAATAAATTTCTGTTAGCATGAATCATGCAATGTTAATTATCAAATTTTCTAACATTGTGGGGACGTTAGGTTTTGGGAGCTACATAAACTTAATCAACATCACCAACTTGCACACAATCTTCCCTTCGTGCAACCACATAAGTGTGGCCATAAGCATATGGGAAACGTGCACCTATCTCTCATGATAAGAGCAAGGCATACCTATAGAAGAGAGAGGGGCATGTAGACTATGTCTTGAGGTAGCGATACAACCTATAACATAAGAGGTTTATCGATCGAGTTTGTAAAATATAATACAAAAACCAATTCAGGAGTTGAGCCGGGAGGAAAGAGGGAGGTGGATGTTGAAATGTGTGCCTATAATTCAAAGGAGATGTGACAATGAGAAAGGAGAGGTGGTTGAGAGTGAGAGAAAGAAAGAACAACTCAAATACCGGGACAAAGGTAAATTTATGATTAGTATAATATATTATGTATTATGTTTGGTTGAAATCAAAAACTTAATATTATCTCATGAACAAGAAGATAGAGAAGAGGGTGGAGCAGCTAGTGGGAATGTTGACCCCCATGAAGGATCTCGTAAGTAATTATTGGACTTTCATTGCTACATGGAATTATTTGTGTGTATTATAATTCCTTATGATGGTGTGTGTAGGATGATGACATTCCCTTGAATCAGATCCTACACCGACAGAGAGACTTTCTTAGTAGTACAAAATAGATAAAGGTAAAAACACTTAACACTCATGTGACAATTTTATGTTACCTTATATTGTTGATATTTAAATTGTCTTGATGATTTTTATAGGTGGATGTTTTCGATGAGACATTCCCTTCACATTCATCCTCTGGTCTCAATCTTATTGGTGAGATTGCTTCACGAGAGGTCCAATAAGCCAAGATGAATATCGGCAGAGATGAAGCTTCCTTTCCATTCGAGGAGAGAGAGGGTGACAGGGGAGGCACGAGGTGAGGGGCACAAATGAAGGTACTAACGGAAGGAGAGAGTGTGGATCTTGACTAGTAAGTTATTTAATTTTCTCATTCACTTTTCTGTATTCTTTTTTAGTAAACTTAAGATAAAATTATTAATGCAATTGATATGTTAATGTAGCCAAATTCTAAACAAACTCAATATACTACAAATAATATGAACTCCAAAAGAAAATAGATCTCCTTCTTCATTATCGAATCTTGAATTACAATGTTTCCTAAATAGGAAAATAACTTCAAACTCGATTTGCTAAGAAAACTCTAACTAACTTTGACTAAATCTACTCTAGGTGGCAGAAATTACTATTTTTAGCAGTTTACTAGAACTTGTTATTCTTAGTAAGTTCGTATGCTTATTCATACGAGCACAGAAATTTCCACGCATCTTCTACATGCCTAAATTAGAGGAATTGCTAAATTTCCAACTCAAAATGTAACTAAGAGACAAAAATTAACTAATGCCCTAAAATAGGGGAAAATCGAACTATAACTTAAATACTAATTTTTCGGCCTCAAGATGGCGATTTCGG
This sequence comes from Taxus wallichiana var. yunnanensis, assembly GCA_018340775.1. NCBI lineage: Eukaryota > Viridiplantae > Streptophyta > Pinopsida > Cupressales > Taxaceae > Taxus > Taxus wallichiana. The sequence continues at coordinate 493,806,815 of CM031239.1, forward strand.
ACCCAAAATGCACCAAAACATGCTCCAACTGGAAATGCTAGTTTTCTAGTGTGTTTTTATCATTGAAATAGGTGGTTTAAAAAAAAATTGAAACGGACACCTAGAGCACAAGTTATGACATTTTCAAGTTCCTACTAATTTTGGCGCATCATTCTCCCCTGCTTGAAAAAAACGCAGCTCCTGCAAGTTGTCTTCTTCAAATTACTTCCATTTATCTACATCTAGCTTCTTAATCTCCCACTCTATGACCCAAGTATTTTCCTCTTGTTCCAGTCCTTTCCAATGTACCAAATATTGTTGTATTTTCTATGTCGCGTGTCCATTGTTTTCTTATCTAGAATCTGATCCACTTCTTCTTTCTTCTTCACCAAAACCTATTTCCTCCAATCTACTACTTCGTCAATAACATCCCTTTCTGCACCATCCCCATGAAAATAATACAAGTCTGAAACATTAAACACTAGATAAATATCAAAATTCCCTGGCAATTCTACCTCATAAGCATTATCAATTTTTTCACAATTTTGCAGGGACCAATCTTCTTGTACTTCAACTTGTTATAGGTTCCTTTTGAAACCTTTCCTTCCACAAGTATACCATAACCAAATCACCAACTAGTAAATACCTTTCTCTGTCTGTGCACATCTGTTATTTCCTTATACTTATCATTACTATTATGCAACTTCTTCCGCACTTCTTCTGCAATTGTTGTATATGTTCGGCAAATGCTTCTGCATCATCATTGACTCTATCATCAACTGGTAGTTGTACCAAATATAACACCCCATTTGGATTACTCCCATACACAATATAAAATGGATACTTTCCTATGGATCTATTGTCAGCTGTTATATGCAAACTCAGCTTGTGGTAATGCTAAGTCCCATTGTTTTGGATTTTCCCCAACTATGCACCTTAATAGGTTTCCCAAACTCGCATTTAGCACCCTTGTTTTCCCATCGGTCTGAGGATGATATGCACTATTGAACTTTAGTTGAGTTCCCAACTTCTTCCTTAATTCCTCTAGAAGTGACTTAAGAACCTTGTGTCCCTATCTGAAGTAATGGTTTTTGGAACACCATGAAAATAAACAACTTCTCTAGAAAAAAAAATCTACTACTCATGTTGCATCACTTGTTTTCTTGCAGACAATAAAATGAACCATCTTAGAAAACCTATCAAAAACCACAAAAATTGAGTAATTACCTCGTTGTCTTTCGGTAATCCCAAAACAAAATCCATACTCAAATTTTTCCACGACCCTTTAGGAACATGCAATGACATATACAACCACCGTATTACATGCACGACCTTTCGAGACTTGGAAAATTTGATGCCTCTCCACATATCTTACCAAATCTCTTTTCAGCTTTGGCCAATATTATTTCTCTACTACTAAGGCTATCATATTATCTTTACCAAAATGCCCAACCAATTCTCCGCTATGCGGCTCTTTCACTATATTCTCTCTCATAGACCCAATTGGAATACATAGTTTGCACCCCTTGAATAGATATCCATATTGTAAAATGTAATCATCCTAGGATATCTCCTACATCATCTAAGAATGGATGAATTATCCTTTCAATAATATTCTTGAAATCGAATCATAAGAATACAAACCCTTTATTGCTTCAAAATCCACCACCTCATTTTCCATAGTGGTAAACAGAGTCACACACCTACTCAATACATCTGCAACTTGATTCTATTTTCCTGATTTATATTTTAGAGAAAAATTATAACCCTACAAAAATGATACTCACAATGCATGCCTACTATTCAGCTTATTTTGTGTATTCACATACTTCAGGGCTATGTGGTCTGTAAATAACACAAACTCCTTAGGCACTAAGTAATGCCTCCAATGCCTCAATTCTTGTATAATTGCATAAAATTCCACATCATAAGTAGAGTAGTTATTTCTTATCTCATTCGCTTTCTCACTAAAGAAAGCTACTAGATTTCCACCTTGACTTAGGACAACACCAATACCCACATGTGAGGTGTCACAATCAACCTCAAACACTTTATAAAAATATGGTAGTGCCAAAATAGGTGCCTCTGTCACCTTCTTATTCAAAAATTGAAAACTATCCTCAGTTGCCTTTGTCCACAAAAATCCCTTCCTTTTGTGCAATCTATTATAGGTCTTCAATATCTTTGCTGAAATTTTTAATAAAATTTTTGTAAAATGTTGCTAAACCATGAAAGCTTCTTACCTCTGTTATACTCTTCTGTGGAGTAGGTCATTCAATAATTACCTTTATCTTCTCTGACTCCATTTATACCCCATCTACAGAAATAATAAAACCCAAGAACACCAAAGTCTCTTGCATAAACATGCACTTCTTCATATTTGCATAAAGTTTCTCTTTCCTTAACACTTCAAATATCACCCTCGGATGCCTCGGATGTTCTTCTTTAGTTTTACTAAAGACCAAGATATCATCAAAATAAACTAAAACAAACTTTCCATTATACTCCTAAGCAAAGACAATGTTCATCGGTCTCATAAAAGTAATAGGTGTTGTTACCGTTTTATTTTACCTTGAGAAACAGACGTTGAAATCGATCAGATAATTTTTTTGAAATCCTTCACACAGAAGTTTTCTACAAAATTGAAAAATTCTCCAAAGTCCCAAAAATCTGAAAAAAATTCAAACTTCGGACTTCGGGATTTTCCCTTTCGAGTTTAAATGACATGGAATTGAAATTATGATTTCCAAGTTCCAAGTCTGAAACCCCGAAAGTCCGAAATTTCAGACTTTTGGGTTTTCGAGTTTGGAGTTTTCTTTGGCAATTATCAATTTTGAACTCGAGTTCTAAAGTCCGAAACCCCGAAAGTTCAAAATTTCAAACTTTTGGGCTTTCAAGTTTCGGAACTCTAGGTCACATCTTTGAAAAAATTACTTTCAAACTTCCAAAGTCTTAAAGCTGAAAGTATGAAATTTTGGAATTTCGGGCTTTGGGTTTTAACTCTCCCAACCATTTTGAGGTTTTTCACTTTCGTACTTCCAAAGTCTAAAAGTCCAAAATTCCAAAATTTTGGACTTTCGGACTTTCGGTTTCGAACTCTCCCATCGCCATTTCATGATTTTCATCTCTTGATCTCCGAAATCGAAATGATGAAATTCTCGAGATTTGAATTTTGGACTTTCGAGTTTTAGACTTTCGGATCTCTTTGCGATTTAATTCTTACCTACTTACGTATGGAATTATATTTGACCATTAATGTCAGATTTTCCTATTTAAACTCGCTTTTACTGTCATTTTCATCGACATTTTTCTCGACTACACCGGTTTTTACTTGTGTTTTGTACTTTTCGACGTCATTTTCGAGCTATTTTATTTTGGTTATTTTATTTTTTAGGTTTAAGATCTTTTTTTTTCTCCTAATTTGTTTTCTTATGTTCCTCCTTTGTATGCCTTGGAAATGACAATCTCATTGCCCACTATGTTTCCACGATTTGAGTATCTATAGATATTCGGAACCAGCTGCCATCAAAGTCTTTAAATACCGTCTCAAGTATTCAAATTCACCCTCTCAGCACTTCTCATTTTTCAGAGTTCGAGATTGGCATTTTTAGAGAACCTTCTTTTTAGAATTTAGAGATTTGGTTGTTCAGCGCTTTTCATTTCTTGGGAATTGTGCTTTTTGGAACTTCACACTTTTCCAATTGAAACTTCAAACTTCTCCAATTCGGGCTTTGGACTTCTCAACTTGAGATTTTCACTTGAGTTTTCGAACTCTACTTTTCGGGGTTTTGAAGGTTAAAGCTTTTCAGAACTTCATACTTCTCCAATTAAGAACTTTAGAACTTTCAACTTCGGCATTTCGGGAACCAAAAGGCCATCAGATTCTGAAATTCAAAAATTGATGTCTATTTCTACATCCAAGGGAAAAAAGATGAAATATTTGTCCCTTGGGGTTGCTCCTCACTCTTTCTTGTCTCATGACCTAAGGAGTATATGAGACATCGATCTCGGAAAAATTGATTTTCCAGACTTATAGGAAAGGGTGATGGCCCCAAATAAGAAATTTCGATGCAATCCATATATGATAGTGGGCTTGCTCTTGCTTCCGATTTTCCCTCATCCATGCATTGCCCAAAGTTTGTTTTAGTTATTGCAGCCCACTTCGATGAAGAATCCATGGCAGTTAAGGATGTTGATGGAAAGGTTGTAATCCACTTGGATCCAGATTTGTTTGAGGATTTTCTCAAACTCCTCAACGTCCAGGACTACGCGATGATTTCAACGAGTTAGCGGTAAAGAATTGGGACAAAGAAGTGGAGTTGTGCATGAGGGTCATGTTGAAAATTTATCTGGCCAAGAGTGTTGCCAAATTTCCAAAGACCATGTATCGGTCAGACTTCATTCAGGAGGTCAATGACATTATTGTGCTACTAAGCAGAGTTTCAAGTCTTCCCTCTATAAAGGAATTCTAGGAGTGGATGTTCTTATATATCGCTACTATAAAGAAGAATAAGGAATTTATTAGATGGGGGGAGCATATCAGTAGCTCCATTTGCTATCAGTTGAGTAGAGTGTTGTCCTCAAAGAGTTTCTATATGACATCTTTTTGGTCTATGCCATAGCTGCTATGGGAGACTTCACTAGGTTGAATTCTAAGGGCATTCAAATCACCTCCCAAATCTATGATTTCTATCCTCAGCTTACACTGGATGAGGGAATCAGGCACTTCTACAGAATTAATGATGTTTTCTTTGTGGTTATTCTCTATCGTTTCAACAAGGATTTGTATAATCGGAGGATTTCTAACGAAGAATTCAAGGAAGTGCGTGAATGGGGAGATATCTACCTTCTTTTCCCCACATTTACCTACATTCGGATCCTGACTTTATAGGTGCTCCCAGCAAGTTACCAAGATGTCCCGCTGATAAGAGGGTCTTATTAGAATTGGTTCGGCAGTTTCTAAATTGCCACAAGATCCAAAATAAATGGCACAAAGTGGGAGTTTAGTTCCCTATTTCAATTAGTAAATACACTTGCCCGAATATTTATAAGGCTAAGAATGTGGATGCAAAAGTGGCAAAAGTAACCCTATGGACTTTTCATCCATGAATCAATTTTGACTATTGGGGTAAATTCAATGAAACAGGTCGGTCTAGTTCCCATGTGCCCCAGGTTGAAGACATATGGATTCATTTTTTAGATGAATACATCAACCGAAAAAAAGAGACTACGAGAGGCTAACTTTGGATGAGGTTCGGCAGTTTGGTATAGCCGATGTCCCAAAATACATGCAAGATGATGATGAGGTTTTGGATGTAGCATATAAAAATGATAATGTTGCCAATCAACCATTACCATGGATTGATTGGTATGTGGAAGAATGTTGCAATACAAAGGAGAGGGCGGGGCCCATTCTACAGAGAACCTATAGTTGGTTGGTTACCTTGGGAATCTCACCCAGGGGGTAGATCAACCTACAAATACAGAAGCCCCATCAACCATGAGCCAATCAACACCCATAAAGGGAAAAGGTCAATTCAAAAGGCCCATACAGTTCCAAAAAATATTTCATTTGTTGTTTGGAAACTCATCTCTCTCCAATGCTCTGTTTCCAAAGCCATTTCTTCTATAACACCCGTGGCAGAAGTAGTTGAAGTCAATGATTCCCCAAGTGTCCCACAAGACCCATCATCTCTTCTTCCTCTTCCATTGTCACTTCCTACGTCATTTCCTTCCACTTCTACAATCATTTCTTCTTTCCCATCTCCTTCCATGGCCCAAGTATTCTCATCCCTTCTAGTTCTCTCAGCTAGGGAAACCATTGGGTCACCCATTTCTACTTCACTTCCCCTAAACCTTCCATTTTTCGTCCATCTCATCTCCTAATATCACTGTATCCACTCCTATGGTTGTCCTCACATCCACCCCACCCATCAATACCACTTCCATTCAAATGCCAACTAATGTTGTTGGTGCTCTGATTATGACTAATGTTTCAGGTACTAAATCTACTATCCTATCCTCATCAGCATTAGCCATCTTAGAATGGCTATTTAAGCGAACTCAAAGTAGACGAAGAAGGTGACTGTGGGAGATGTCATAGATCTAAGTATTTTAGAGCATACACCAAAAATACAAGAAAAGAGGCCAAAGATTGTTTCTAGCCTGATAGTGAATCCATTTGGGGAACTAGTTGTAGAGGTTGCTACTCCCATCAAGGGAAAAACTAAGGAAATTATTACAGTTGTAGATTATCATATTTCTAGATTTTCACTAGGAAAAGCCACTCACGAAGGAGCTAAACAGGATGTACACACTACTCTTGGAAATCTGCTGAGAAATTTGACAAGGATAAAACTTCTAAGGACGATCTTATATCTAAAGTTCAATGACTCATTGCATTGCTACAAAACATAACACAACCAACTCCATCTACTAAAGTCTCAACTACTACGGCCATGATAGTTTCGTCTACCATTGACGAAATTTATTATCATGAGATTGAGAAGATAGGCCAGAAAAGGAGATCGGTAAATGGATGGATGGAATGTATACTACAAGAAGCTAATCCCTTAATTAAAGAAGCTATTGAGATATATAATGATCTACAGGTTGGAAGAGCTGCTATTTGCAAAATGGATGAAGCCTTTTTCGAGGACAATAATAATTTGAATTTGAATTTGGCAACATGGAGTGAAATCAAAGAAGAGGATCTAGATCTACTCCTTCAGGAGGATGTAATCGACGATGCTTCAAAGTTGTTAGAATATCATGTGCTTTAAGAGATTTGATTAAGAAATTGGATGATAAACGAGTGGAAATTATGGATGCCTTGAATGATATATCAGAATAATTCAATATTGTTAATTGCAAGTTCTTCAATGAAAACATTGATGCTCTCCCAGAAGATCAAATCAAGGAAAATTTCAAAGATTTGGTGAAGTGTGATGATGAGGTTACCAAAACTTTCAGCAGTGAATCTATTGATAGATTGGTTTTATGCCAAAATTTCACAGGAAGACTAAATAAAGTTGTGAGTAAACTTAGAAGAATTCCAGCCAAGATCACAAGAGAAATTGAGACAACATATGTAGTAAATCACTACGCATGTGGGCCAGGAGATGAAGAAATTTAGGGAATCATCAAGTGTTTCCTCGAATACAAACATTAGATGGCTATGTGGGAGGAAGCACAATAGAAACTTGCGAGAAGGAGAAGGCATTGCAGAACCAGGAAAAAGCTAAGAAGCCATGAAAGGGCAGATCCAAGCTCTAGATCGGTCAAAGTTGTAGGGTTGACTGATTCAAACCCTTGCACAAACTTGCTATTTTTATGGGAGCATGTTCCCTTGAATTAATGACATTTATATTTTTAGTAAAATGTTAGTTGAAGGCCCAATTGTAATGGCTCAACCTAAAGAACTTATAAATAGTTAGGTGCATGGAGTCTGGAAAAATAGAGATATAGATCATTTTGGTGAAGTTTCTCTTCAAGCTTGGAAGAGTGCTTCAGAGATTTTAAAACCTTTTAATTATATTCAAAGTGATATATTGCCTTGAAGAACCTGATTTATTGTGTTGAATGGTTGATCAGTATATGCTTTGTGAATGCATAATTCCTTAGTGTAAATGATTAGCTTACCTTTATTTCAGATTATCTATTTTATGTTATGAGGAAGTAATGTAACCATCTTTTATGTCAATTGTGGAAATATTGTTTTCCTTCTATTGTTAAAAGTTGCATTATCATTAGCTGCAATCAATGAAATGGATGTTTGACATGTGCATGTGTTTTATCCTCATGATTAGTTAATTGTGTGTTCAATCAAATTTGATCTCTCTATTATGTATACTTCGAGTTTAACAAAGGAACACATGCTTCTAGTCTGTGGTATTTTGTGCCCTTTCTAAGTTGCAATAGGTGAAGGTGACTAACGGTGTTCACATCCTACTCACATTAACCCTTCCTAAGATTTAAAATATCCTTTTATTTGGTGCATCACCATCCCTAGTATAGTTTCCTTTTTTGCAAACCTCTTTCCTTAAAACCCACGACAATGTTAGTATAGGACTAGATAACCATTTTATTACACTAGGACTAGTACAACACTTAGTTTAGGAAAAGGAATATGGCCTTCTCCAAAGGTTCAACTCGAGCCCAAGTCCCACAACTTGAGAGGTGATCCCATGTGTCCCAATCACACCGAACGTCCTGCTTATAGTCTGGTCATTCGAAGGGTGCAATGATTTGGTGACAACAGGTGTATTGGATAACCCGAATGGCATCACCAACCACTCATATAATCCATTTCTTGTCTTGAATGTTGTTTTCCACTCGTCTCCTTCTCTGATCTAAATATGATGGTAACCACTTCAAAGATCAATCTTGGTGAAATACCTAGATCCAACAAGCACATCCATCATATCATCAAGGCGAGGTATTAGGAACCTATACTTGATTGTAATTTTATTGATTTCTTTGCTATCCATGCACATTATCCATGTTCCATCCTTCTTTGGTGTTAATAAAGTTGGGGTTGTACATGGACTCATGCTCTCCTTACTTCCCCTTTCTCACAAGCTCTACCACTTGCATATTCAACTATACATGCAATGCCGGGCTCATCCTATAAGCTTGTTGATTTGGGAGTGAAGACCCTGGAATCAAATCAATATAGTGTTGAATATCTCTTTTGGCATAATCCATCTAGTATCTCATCGGGAATAACATCAAAAACTCTTCTATTAATTATGTTGTTTCTCTTTGGTATTTGAGCACTTGCAGGTTCATCCTTATTTGCAACCAATACATAAAAACCCGGTTGCCTTTGCCTCCTTCACAAATTCCTTTGCAAAAATCATATTTTCAGCCTTCCCCTCTTCCTTAATAGGTAGAAAAACTATTTTTGCCATCCTTCCAGAAAGTATAAGTATTCTTTCCCCCATCATGAATAACTTTTCTATCAAATTGTCATGGTCTTCCTAGCAACACATGAGATGCATCTATATGAATAACATCACACAAAATCTCATCCTTGTAACTATTCCCAATAGAAAAACTTATTAAACATCTCTTATCAACAATAACTTCATTACCCTTCTTAAACCATGCAATACGGTAAGGGTTAGGATTCTTCTCACAATGCGGTCCCAATTTCTAAACCATCTCATTTAAAACCATGTTCTCATAGCTACCACAATTAATAATAACATTACATACCTTTCCTCCTGAAGTGCATCTTGTTATGAAAATATTTGTACGTAGCCATGCATCCCCCTTGATATCCTTTCTTGGAGCAATCATTGTCGTTTTGATCATTAGATTTTCTCCAACATCTAGTGGAATTTATAGGTCATGTTCATCTTCTACTTGTTCAGCTTCAACAAGATTTACTCTTAGACCATCTGCTTACCTCTTGTCATGTGTATAATAATGCGGGAATTCAAAATCCTGATGCCCCTCTTCACAGGGAAATTTTTAGTGGAAAATTTTCATAATCTATAAAAACACACTGTTTTTTTCAACAAGATGAAAAACACACAGGTTTTCCACATGCTACTTACTAAATATTAATTACATCAGTCTCGATGGATATTAGGACTTGGATTTGTCTAGAGAGCCTATGAAATGGTTGTTAAATAGGTTATAGGTTAAGTTACTAAATATTTTTATAATTCTCGTTTCCAACAATCTTGATAATATGGTATGGATTCACTCATTTACATAATCAAAACTACTAAGATTTTAGGTGTCCATGTTAGTAGAATAGATAAAGAGCATGTTTTCCATCAAATTCATGATTGAATTTAGTTATCCCTCTACATATATGGTACCAAGGTGCAGTATTTTCATATGCTTGAAAATTGTATAAGCTGCCCAAATAGTAATAAAGGTTGTACCTTTTCTCATTGCTAATGGCTCCATGTTCTTCTAGCAAGAGGTTTGACAAAACAATCAAATATCCTAGTACATTTGCAATGATCAAGATATATTTTCATTGTTTCTAAAACCACTATAATCTCCTTCCTTTATAATAGGTTGGGATTGACTAAGATCACCTATTTATTATTGCTAATTTTCCTTTGGAATTGTAAATTAGGGGTTAGAACAGGATTAAAGTTTGGAGTTTCTTTTCGACCAATATTTCATAGATTTATACAGGTTTTGGCCTCTAGCTTTACACCATGTCGACTGCATTTTCTTGAATAGTTCTTATTTAAATAAATTGCAATTTTTAGATTTGGGGGACAAAACATGGGTTTTTATTGGTTCTTTAGTTTATTTCATTTTTAAACTCAAAATTGGATGGATGCATTAACAAATAATAATTCTTTAATTTTGTTTAACTATCAATGCATATGATACAAAGTCATGTAACAATGGAATTTTTTTATTAGATAAGTTAAAAAGACAAGGATTGAGGCTCCCGAGAAAGCCATACAAAAAATGCATCGTAAAGGGATCACGGAGGAAAAGATAAAGCGATCGGGAACCAACAAAAAACCTCTGCTAGCGGTTAAACAAAGAAACCAAGAGCCAATGAGAGAAACAATGGAATTTAAACAATTAAAGGATATGTTAATATTAACATAACAGTGGATTTTATGACACAAAGTACAAATACCTAAGAGTGTGGGGCATGTTATTCTCCAAATTTTCCCCTTTGGTTAGCTTGAATTATTACATCAATTCACCCACTTTGTAGCTTTGGCTTCTACATTAATGAAGGCATTTTTTTATTTATGTTTTAAGGGGTTAACGAAAACAACAAAAACTATAAGGAATAGGTGGTTTTGGCAGTAAATGTGCCTCATCCGAAGCTCATTTAATGTATTTCCTAAACCCGTGGCTTTAGCGGTAGGGTGGCGAGTGCTAATCACCAATCTGAATCATCCCGCAATCACTCCCATGTAAGAACTTGACAATGACCACCGAAATGACTATAACCGGTGCGAAAAAATATGACACATCATGGCTATTACATGGTACATGTTATGTTCGATGGGTAAATTTTATGGGGGTGCACATACATAGGTGCATTTTGGGTGGATGGTAGATCTCACGATAGGTGGGCATTCGGACCGGATGAAGGGCCATGGCACTCGAAAAGATAGTGCATCAATGATTGAGATAAAAATGCAATATCTTGATGTTCAAACATGCACGTGTAGTCTATGTGTTGTGTACAATTGTATCATTTTTGCTGCATATTTTGTAGAAAAATTAGATGACGAGGCATGATATATATTCTCTAGGTACATGGTGGGGAAGGCAAAAGCATTTGGGATTTAACCATACACCAACTTCCCTATTTACAAGGGTGGAGAAGGAGACTTTGCTAATGCATCCACTTGTTCCCCTTGTATATTGGTCGTGCCTCTTTTCCCATGATAAAAGCATGGCCGATGTAATGTTGTGTTCGATGGGCATTTCCACTATGGGTAACACATGTTAGACCACACATGATCAATTTTTTCAGATCATGTAGTTTTTCTACTTAATCAATGTCATGTTAATATTTCAATGGCTTCATAAATCAAAACAATAATGGTTGATCATACTTTTCATGCATGTCATATTGTACTAGGTTATTGTTTTTGTAGAAACATGTGAGTGTGATGAGTCAATGAATATTTGTAGGTCGATCAATCCTATATTAGACACCTAAGTTTGGTAGGTGGTTATTTGTTAGTTATAAAATTGTATTATTTTAGTATATGTGTGTATTTGTTGATTATTGATTTAAATTAGGGTTGTCTTCGTTTATTTGTCTCAATTCGGGTGTTCTTTGTTGTATTATTTATTTTTTATTTCTCCTCTTCTTTTCTTCCAAGTGCATATGTTCTAAGGGTTTTTCAAACCCATATAATCTTTCACTCCTTCAAAAATTTATGTACAATCCTATCACCCACAAACATGAGTGTACGATTATTGATTGTGTGTTGTATGGGCCTTTCTAGCTCTCTTTTAGGTCCCACGAGGCTTATGTGTCATTTTTATCAATTTTTCAACCCATTGTGTATCGGTATGCACATTAATAGGGTTGTAATTTGAACAAGTCCACAACTATACATATGTATTAGTGTAGTTAAAACATATAGATAAGTGTCACAATGACTATGCAAAATAAATTAATTCAAACCTTAAGAGTAGATCTAGGTATCTAAGAAAATTTGAAACATCTATTTCTCCATTTGTAGACACTAAAACATGCACTTTGGGTAGTTATCTAGTCTTGATTACATATTACTATTCATATGATTCGTAAGTAAGAAAAGTACTAATTAACCCATGTCTTTGGCCACCTTTCTTTTATTTTTATTGCTACTTTCAGTTTTACACCCTTACTTTCTTAGTCTTCCTTTCTACTCTTTGAGATTTTTCATCTTGGAAACCGGTGCCCAGTAGGATGCCGCCGCCAAGTGCCCTTGTCCCCTCTTGGTGCCTCTGTCCCTTTTGTACTTAACTCACACTTTTGGGCCATTTCTAGTTGTTTGAGCATCTTATCTTTTTTTAGTCATCTTTTTCGGGGTTAATTATGAAATAAAATAGAAGGAACCATATAAATATAAAGTTTTGTGATCACAATAAAGGAGCAAGCACTAAGCATTAACTATCACCACCTAAGGTTGTATCCATCAAGGCATCTAAGAGCTCCATTACATCCATCTAGCACCATCACAAGGGACACAAGGGTTGATTTTCTGCATCACACTTCATAGAAGGGAAGTTCATTCTATTCCATGCACACATTTATTACATTCTACATCTAGCTACTTGCTCATTATCCAAGTGTGACATGCACAAGAGCACCCTAAGGGAAAATTCCACACACACATAGAAATACATTGGGTCTGAGATGTAGTGTAACACTCATTCACAAGTTCAATATTTTGATAGCTGAGGACATTCTGACCCCTCATTCTACATCTTTATTTTTTTGGATTTGATGTCTATTTGAGGGTTTTGCAGGTTCATTCTTCATTGCACGTTTTTAGTGATCTTGGTGCAACCTCGGAGTGACCAAAGGTGAATAAAGGAAAACACCTTACGACACCTCAGAGGAGGTTTTATGAGCATTTCCGTAGACCCAGGCACCTAGAAATAGGTCCAAGGCACCCATGGGTGCCCATGTCCCTCTCCAGTGCCCCATTCCACTGCTCCTCCAAATTTGTATTTTTCAAACTCTAGTGAAATGGTCAAGTTTTCATCTTTTCTAGTTTTCCAACTTTGTGCATTCTCAAATTCTCTGCGAATCAGCTAAGTCATTCTACCTCTTCTTTGCACTTAGGGTTTTTACTTTATTGCTTAGTTTTCTTGGGTGTAATTTTTGTATTTAATTGTTATTAATTATTATTCTGATAGCTTATAGATTAGGCTCATAAATTACACTTTATCTTAATCATTTTGGTGAGCCCGAAATTGATCTTCATGTTCCTAGGATCTTCCTTATTTTATTGCGAATCATTTTAGGATATTTTCATCGTGATTATCTCCATTAATCATTTCTTTCTCATCAACCCCGAATTAAGAGAAAGAATAAAAAAACTCCTTGCTAACACTTTCATTCATCTTAATATGCATCCAAATTCAGTGTATCAAACATTTGTAGATGCCTTCTCTCAACATATTGTTTTCCCATCTAATCCTCATGTTGATCTTACTATTTTTACAATGACCCATTTCACATCATGATTTGCATTTACAATGTGGGTGTTAAGCATACTTTAATTGATAATGGATCTAAACTCAATATTTGTCCCATGTCATTCCTTGAAAAGATTGGTCTTTCAGTTGTTAATGTTAGTCCATCATGTCTTTCTCTTTGTGCATATGATGGTTGTGTTCGTCCATGCTTACATTACATTACTCTATATATTCCAGTTGGAATAGAAAATCTTAACACAATTTTCTTTATCATCAACTTCCCCATTTCATATAACCACACTTGATAGGTCATGGCTTCATGCCATGCAAGTGGTTACCTCCACCATACATCACTATGTTAAATTCCTACATGAAGGTATCGAGTATACTATTTTCATGACCATCATCCATACAAATATTGCGACCATGATCCAAATACTACACTTCCTACTCCAAGAATTGATACTACTGATGAACCCCAACCTATGGATACTCCGCCTCATTTTCCACCACTTGAAGGTGTTATTTACATGATAGATATCATCTCATCTACGCCATTTCCTCCACCTACTACTACTACTACTATGATTATTTATTGGGGGCATTTCCAATCTATGGATGTTGATCCATCCCGGCACCTTCACATGGGCCATCTCCATTAGCATGCCCACCATTTACATGTACACTTTTCATGAATGAATCTTATTGGGAAAATATTCCATTTGATCCTACTTTATCTGAATCTGTATGCACACATGATGGGTTGACTCGGCTAGGCTTTACAATTGACGACATCTTTCCTCCACCTTATGATCATCATCTCTACCATGGGTTTGTTCGTATCACCATTGCTTATGGACTTTGAGTCTTCTATCTCATGGTCTTTCTTGCACATGTTCCTCGTACTTCTCCACTCACATTGGGACAGTCTTAGCTTGATTACATTGGGGGCATATTAGATCTTGATCACACTTGATATATCATTTCCCATGCCATTTGGTCATGTCTTCATTTGTAATGACTCATTCCTTGGTTATTCACAAAACCTCACTCATTGGTACGCACATGGTTGTCCACTACCCCCATTCACTAATTAGGAGTGTGGTATGGACACGTATAAATTATGCTTATACGGTGCTTTACGCAACCAACCTAACATTATTACTTATCATTTTTTTGATCCAAAGAATATTGTTGGTTTGGACTATGACAATGACAATATTTTCGATCACATTACTTGATCATTCTCATCCTTCAAACACTTGGGGGCATCACACTTATCCCCCTCTAACATCACCAAACATAATTACATCATCATCACATCACAATTAAACATTCACTTGCAACACTTTCGTACTTTGACACATAAGCGTGTCATAATTTCCCAAATGATGCACTCTTGCGCTTTGGTTCATACTTATTGATCACAGAGAGGGCATGTTGTATACATGAACCTCATACACTTTTGCACGTAATTGACATGCTATAATTTCTCACTAAACCTCACAATGAACACACTTGCAAAAAATTCTTCATACCACACACATCCAAACACGCTCGACATATTTACTTCATACTTCAATATAACACCTTTACATACATCATACGACATATCTTTCATGTGTGCAATTTTACAAAAAATCTTAACAATACACTAATAAATCCTTTTCACGGGCATCCAACACAATGCCTTACACATCCAACAGAACTCTCTCAACATACCCATCACACATTACACGTTTCACTACACATGACATACTTTTCACGAGGTTTTCATCATCTTATGCAAATCTACACAACATTGCCCATCTCTCACAAAACCAACATAATACACTACCCTATGACATAATTTAGTCCCACGGTCCATACTCGATTGTTGAGGGTCTACATCTCAAATGGACATCATCACACTCACATGTTCAATCATTCGACTCTAGGTAGTACAATATTCACGCATTTCATGATATACAAGTTATGCTACATCATCATGTATTCTTAGCCATCATCTTATTCACACATCTTGTGATATACGCACTAGGCTAGATCGTCACACTTTCTTGTATCTTACTCAAGTAGTTTTCGATATACGATTTAGGCTAAATCATCACCTCATAGCACATAATTCTAACGACTTCAAGATCACTCATCCATATGTCACATTCAATATCATATACACATCATCATTATATAATCAACACTCCACACTCTACTCATCAAATCTTTCTAACACACGACAACACATCATTCAAACCATTTCCCGATGATGCACTCTCGTTTATGGTTCATTATTGACTACTAAGGAGGTATAAATAAATGAACCTCACTACTTATGTACACATCCACTTAAGGGGAATGCTACTCCTATCATTCACATTACATTCCATTTGATCTCATTGATAGTATACTACATATCTCGGTTCCATTTACTCTTTCTTACATTTACTTGTTACATTTTTATCTTATTACACATGTTGGATAGATATATTCTATGTCATTATATTTATCATACACACATACAAATTCACTTTCCTTTCTAGTTGTGATCATAAATTATACAGATCTATTACACGTAACATGGATGCTTGGCATAGTACCTATTACCAGTCCCACAAAGGCTCTGAGGGCATCCACTTTCATACATTATAGGTGTTATTATTTCATTTTGTTTCATAGCACATTACTTTATCAAATTATACACACTTTGACATACTTTTTATCTTTCTAACATGCTAATGGGTGCTTCATGTGCAACATTTGTTATGTAGGACTACTTACCACTATGGTTGTTTGTTACATTGTTCCATTAATTGCTCTTTGTTTTCCAATCTTTATGGGATATTCTCTTTGTCTTGTGTGCACACTTGTATGTTTACGACCACTATGGCATTGATTATCTTATGACATCGTGATTGGTGTCCTATGTTTATATAACTTGATTTTTGCGGTCTACGTTATCTTCTACTTGCATCTTAGCTTACACATTGTCTGTTTAGCTTAAATTTCATCTTATACATGCATGTTTGTCTTTGCTTGTACTAACACTTGTTTCCTAGCCACTTTATTTACGTGTGGCTTGGTTTCTACCAAGCACATTCCCTTCCCCCTATAGGGAACAATTTCAATATGGTGGTCAGTCATCTTTTGGGCCAAATACTCCTTTAGTGACACCGCATGCACCCCAAATGCGGAGGGGAATCATTTGGGTGAATCATTCACCCCATACAGTGTCATACACAAAATAATCTTTGCTACAACACAGTTGTCAATTTTTGATAGGGCTCAAAATCATACTTGGGTCCTTAGCACAATGACCTTTCTTGGATAACTGAAACCAAAGGGAAATTACACATCGATTGGTAGTTCAATATAATCTACAAAACTCCACACAAGGGTTTTCCAGTCACACATTCCTTATCATTTACATTTATACACACAATTTGTGGTGGTATTCTACATTACGAGAAGTAGTTAAAGGTTGGAGGATGACACCAAACTATTCTCCCCACACTTCTTCCATTTCATTAGCATGAGATTGCTTCAAATTTTCACATGTTGACATCATCTACATGATATTTATCTACACTCTTTCCTCATCATGGATCAGGTGCACATGTTCCTTTTTCACAATTTCAATGTTTTTACATATTTTCCTTACACACTATTTACATATTTTGATCATATACATGTGTGTTTTACTACTTATTCATCTTATATTTTGCAGATTTTTCTCTATGAGAAGTAGTATTCAACATCATCAACATCATTCACAACACCAACAACAACATCAACATCGACAACAAGTATTGTTGGTGCAAAATCACAGCACCCCAGAATGTCTCGCTCGATGGGTTGAGACTCTCAGTGTGATTGCATAACATGGAGCATCTCTCAAAGTGTGGGAATTTGAAATCAAGAGAGCTCTCCGGATGAAGTTTGGTTCCTATTCCTCTGTTCAGGTGCACACATTCATATTGCAAAGGATCTACTCTAAAACCTACTCTAACTTGTCAAGAAGATAGGGTTAAGAAGATGTGAGAAAATAAACCTAAGCTAACAAGGTGATGCACCAAAGGAATGTTGAACACCTACTTTCAAATAGACACAAACCATAAAAATGCATACAATCACCATGCATAGTTAACCAAACTATAATGAGAGATCAGGAGGATGCAATGAACACAAGAGAGGGTTGAAATCATCCATGGACTTATCTTATTGCTCCAAAGATTGATACAATGCATTACAATGGCCAAGAGGCAAAAATTTCATTACAGTCTATATGGGAGGTTTGAAACTCCATGAATTCACTTGCCAAAGAGAAGAAGGAGGGTGCAAAATAGAAAACATCCAACCCTTTACAATGAGCCAAGCTCTTACCTTTATAGATGAAGCAAAGAGAGGAGAAGAAAAGGAGGTAGGAAATCTAATTTGGAAGCTCAACCACCAACCATTAATGCCTGCAAATCCACTCACAATCTGTCAAGTCTGGCTCTCCATGTCTATTTGGCATGTTGAAGAAGGAAGAATGGCGGATCAAATCAAATCTGGTAGTTGAAGCAATCGAATCATGTATTAATGGCATGAAAGATGTTTTCCTATTTTTACCCACCTAACCTTGCCAAAATTAAAATTTCAGGATTCCATGGCGTAGAGGATGTCGAGACCTTTCCAAAAAGTCTTCTCTTTTCAAATCGAGCTTTGAGTCTTCAAATCGAAATATGCCCATTTGAATATTTAATTGAATCCACATGAAAAATGGCAAAAAGAGCTGAGAAAAATGTATCTCACGGCCCCAACATTCAAGGATTGTGCACTTTTGAACATTTTTGCCCACCCATCCGCTTCTGATAAGGGCCTAACATGTGGATTTTATTAGCGTTGATGAAAGCGTGGGCTAGTTTTATACTTTTTCAAAACAAAAGCCAAAAAACCAAAAGCTCCTTCGACGACCCACCTCTCACTTTGCAACTTTGCATTTGCCAAAAAAACCTCCATGGGTTCATGGCCCCATAATTGCAAATTGTGCCATTTGCAAAAGTTGCAAAATTCCCAAAGTTTCCGTTCCTGCTTTCATGGCCCGCTCCCCTTTCCCAGCCAAAGGCCTTTACACGTGGCTTCTCTGGGCATCGGCGGAGGTATGGCTTACTTTTATACTTTACACCTTTTCAAAACAAAAGCCAAAAATTCAAACTGCCTCCGGTGACCCACCTTCCCACTTTGACTTGAAACATGGCCATGTGTCCCTTTGCGGGCCTTAGGCATTTTCCCCTCATTTGGTGTAAAGATCCTCCACGGCTCGTGAGCCCGTAATTCAATTTGTGCCTTTTATAAAAAAGCAAAAGGTCCAAGATATCTCCTACTGAGCCCACTTTTGGCAATCTTCCCCTTTGGCGAAAAGTCTTCCCCAGGCCCGTCGGCCCGCTTTTGGCAAAAAATCCTTCCAAGGCCCGTCGGCCTTAATTTACAAAATATGAAGAGTTAGAAGGAATTCTTTACATTTTCAGAAAGGGGAAGAAATTTCCTATCTAATGAAGATGTTTTTAGGAAACCCTAAGTGCTTAAAATATATTTAAAAATCAGATTGAAGCACAAAAGGGGGAAAAGGGTTAGTTGACTAAAAATAAGAGTGAGCTTATTTTAGACAACAATTTGGTGACTCATAGGGGGCATATCTGCATGCTAGATGAGATGATCTGTGGCCTTGAAGCATCCATTGGGCATGGAGTCTACCTAGTAATTTCAAATCTGGTCTGGAACTACCTTCCATTGCATGCACTCTTATCTTTGCAAGAAAATCTTGGATTCAAGATTTGTGAGAGTAAAGAGTTGTCTAAAACTTGAAACTTCTCCCTCATTTGATTTTCTACAAACCTAATCTGTTGGAGTGCAATGAAAACATCCAGACCTACTCCAATATGGATATATCAACAAATTTAATTTCTTGTGGCCATAAGTCTCTTCCATGAGTGAGATGAACTGTATACAAGCATACACCAGAAGCAATAGAGCATGTGCACTAGCACTTAGGAAATTGAAACCTAAACTATAACAAGACAATGTAGCATACACACTTGAGAAATTGAAAACCTAGGCTAATATTTACAAGGGTGAGAAATTCTCCTTTTAGTAGCATGTTTTAGGTAGATCCCATTGAATGGAATCTACAATTCTTCACCATCCAATGTAGACAAACTAGAAGGCATTGCTACTTTTACATCTTTGACCATGTAGGGGCCACTCCAAATGGCATCAAACTTGGAATGCTTCCTAGGTTTTCACGATCTACATCCCACTTTAGAACTAAGTCCCCCTCTTGAAAGGTCCTTGTTCTTTCTTTCTTATCAAACCATCTTTTGACTAAGGCCTGATCTTTTTCCATGGTCTACATTGCATGTTCTCTTGTTTCTTCTAGTTCCATTAACTCTGCATACCTGATTTCAATGGGTTCAAACTCAGACAACTAGCTACTTCATGAGTTCCAATGTGGGAAGCTCTAATGATATAGGCAACACTTCCTCTTTCCCATAGACCAGCTTGTAGGGAGAATTACCTATAGATCTCTTGGGTGTGATCCTATCATCCCATAGAGCTGATTTGAGCTTTGTGTGCCAAGTTCTCTGATTTTCATCAAGAGTCCTTCTGATAATTCTTAATAGGTTCTTGTTTGTGGAATCTTCTTGGCCATTACCTTGAGGGTAATAGTTTGATGAAGTGCTGAGGTATACACCATTCTTGACATCCCATTTAGTGATCCTTGTACCAAGGAATGCCAATGCATTATCTGATATGATAGTGGTAGGGACTCCAAACCTAGTGACTATCCCTTCATAGAAATCCAAGATATTGGATTCATTTTCCTCCTTAAGTGCCACTGCTTTAGTCCACTTGGTGAAATAGTATGTTGTTGTAAGTATCCACTTGTGGCCTTGACTTGAATTTGGGTTAATCACTCCAATGAAGTCTAATCCCCATTGCATGAATGATTGATCTACTGAAATTGGACGAAGGGGCAGGGATGCTAACTTTTCCTTCCCTGTGAAGAATGCACACTTCTTGCATTTCTTGATCCATGAGTAGCAATCACTAAACACCGTAGGTAAATAGTAACCAACCTTCATGATTTTGAGAGCTGTTACTTGAGGAGAAAAGTGGCCTCCTGCTTCTCCATCATGGAACTCATGTAATACCCTCTCAACTTGGCATGTTCTAATGCATCTTAATAGAACACCATTTATGTCCTTCTTGAACAAGACACCACCAATAAGCACATATGGGATGGATTGTAATCTGAAGTATCTCCTCTTTTCTTTGTTCATTTCTTGAGGGCACAAACCTTTTGGAGATAATGCACCAAGTCTTGGGTCCAACATGGAATGGGTGCATCATTAGTAGCTTCTTGATCATTTTGCAGTAGCAGACAACCTCTTCTTCTCCTTTTGACTCATCATGTGGTTTAGAAGTGAGCTGCTCACACAACCCTTTGCCACAAACCAACTTGGTCACTTTTATTTCAATGTCATATTCCATTACATGGGTGATCCAACCTACTCTCTTCTCATTCAAGTCCTTGTTTAGGAGAAATTCCTTGACACCAACATGAGACACTAACAGTTGGATCTTGTTGTTCGAGACCAAGTGTCTAACTTCTTCAAACTCCTAATGACAACAAGGACATGCTTTTCAATAAAAGAATACCTTACTTCATAATCTTCTAGGCTCTGGCTGAAGAATGCTATGGGCTTGTTCTGATCCTTCTCTATTCATTGTATACCAAGATAGCTGAGATTGTATTTGATCCTCCAAAAGCATACAACATGAAGTCCTTTGAGAAGTCTAGGTTGATAAGAGTTGGAGCTTGTGATATTGCATGCTTGATGGCCTCAAAAATATATTTTCCTTCTGTTGTCCATTTGAATGCAAGACTCTTCTTCAACATCATTGTTAAAGGCTTCACAAGAGTGGAAAAATCAGCACAAATCTGTGGACAAAGTTTATCCTTCCCAAGAAGCTTTGGAGATATTTCTTGTGGTGTGGAAATGGAAGTGTTTGGATGGCTTCAACTCTTTCAGGATCAATTTTAACCCTTCTCTTGAGATAATGTGGCCCAAAAATTTTCCCTCATGTGCCAAGAATACACACTTCTTTGGATTTAATGATACTCTAAATCTTCTACACCTTTGAAATACTTTCCTGAGGTGAAAGAGGTGGTCTAAAATTCTTTGAGAAGACAATGATATCATCTAGATACACCAAAATATCTTCTTATTGATTAAGCCTTTGAATTCCATATCCATAGCTCACTGAAATGTTGCTCTAGGACATTTGACAGTCCAAATGGCATCTTCTTGTAAGCATATGTACCCCATTTCGTGGTGAAGGTTGTCTTGAACTGATCTTCTTCTTTCACCATTATCTAGTTATAGCCTGAGTATCCATCTAACAATGAAAACCTTTCGAACCAGCTACAACCTGCAAGATTTTCTCCATCGATGGAAGTGGGTAGTGATCTTTGAGTGATGCTCTATTTAGATCATGGAAGTCTACACACAATCTGATTTCTCCATTTCTTTTCCTCACAGGCACCAAGTTTGCAACCCAACTTGAATGCTTGATAGGGAAGATGATGTTGGCCTCAATTAGCTTGTTCAACTCTTTTCTCATGAGAGGTTCAATGTGAGGGTTTACTGGCCTTTGCTTCTTCTAAAAGGCTTGGATTTAGGTTTTAATTCAATTGTATGCTCATCCAATCTTGGGTTGAAACCTCTTAAATCCTTATAATTCCATGCAAAGACATCTGGAATTCTTGAAAAGTTGAACAAATTCAGCTTTCTCTTGTGGAGTACTTACTTTGCCAATTTTCAATGTCTTGCCTTCATCTACTGAAATGGGCTCTGAATCTTCACCCTTTACTTGAATGTTTTCCTTTTCCTTCCGGAACTAATCATTTGGGTTGAAGATTGACTCCAAGGTCACAAGACCTTTTGGTAATTTTTTGGTTCTCAATTGCACCACTTGGTCACCATACTTGTTGTTCCAATTTGTCTTGGTTTCTAGAGGAGAACTCATCTTCTTCTTGTAGAAAATTGACAATTTTTTTGTCATTCTCGAAGACTTTCCAACTTGTGTTGTTATCTAGGGAAAAGCGGCCTCATGACCACCTTGATATGAGGCTGAGATTTCTCACTTTTGATACTTTCTACAACATCAAATGCTGCCCCATTGCTGCTAGTTTATTGCTTCTTCATTCTTCTTTCTTGGAATGGAATTGATGCTAAAAGCTTCAAAATATTCAATGAGATCCCATACCCTATTTTTGTAGTTCTTCAATAGATCATTCTTAGTAGCATTTTTTCCTCTGACTTGATTGACAATCAGCTCACTATCACCAAATACTTGCAATTTTTTATACTTCTTTTTTTCCCAATGCAATCCATGAATTAAGGCTTCATACTCAGTTGTGTTGTTTGAGAAAGAAAACTGGAAACTGAAAAGCTAAGTAATATTTTGTGCCTTGAGGTGAAACAAGCATAGCTCCTCCTCCTACACCTTGTCTACTTCTTGAGCCATCAAAGAATAACTACCATACCTCATTATCATCCTTGTGGTCTGGCTTGGTGATGCTTAGGGAGAGGATGATTCTCTTCATGCAAACAATAAAATCCTAGCTCAGATTCCTCCATTTCTTTATAAGGGTCAAAAGCATGTATTTTTTTTCCCATTCATCAAGAGTCAAGTCTGGTATGCATTCACTTTGGTATCTACTTCATAAGTGCTTGGAAGATCCTCTTGATCAAAAGCTGAACAGTTTGAATTGATTGGACTCGATGTATGAGGCTCAATATGGAAATTTGCAATAGCTCAGATCTGATTGTAGCCTTAGCTCCATACCTTGTTCTAAATAACATGTGTGACCAATCAGCAGACAAATAGCCTCTAATTTTGGCAATGAAGTCTCTTGATAAGCACAAAATTAAAAGAGTGGTGGCAAGTCTATGATTGATACATCTTGCAAGATGGTCACATTAGGGCATGCATGCAATGTGAGGCTCAAATATTTGATTACTCCAACTTTTGTTACTATTGTCCCATCCAATTGCACCACACCTTTGGAAATGACTTCATATTGAAGACCCAGTGATCAGATATTTGTTTTGGCATCACAGAGCTACTTGCTCCAAAATCAATCATGTAATTATGCACCAATTTATCTCCAATGATCAATGAGATATAGAATGGTGGGGGCTTCAAATTTTTACCTTTTGTCCTCCATGATTTCCTTCAAGCTGAGTTGTATTGGTAAGCACTTTCTCTTGCTTGATTGGGTGACTGATTTGATGTTGACTAATTTTCCATAGCAGCTTGTAATAGGTCTCTTTGTCCAGGATAGCCAATGACTCCCACATTGAGATGTTTACATTTTTCCTCTTCATCTGCTCAATGATGTTGAATGGAGATGAGCTATCTCTCTATGCCCTTTTCCTTGCATATTCTTCTCTTGCACATGGGTTGTTACAACTGGCACTTGAGCTGGTCTAGGGGGTGGCTTGGGCTGAACCTTGCACATTGGGAGTTGCACTTTGATTTCTAACACCTTGTGGAGTAATAGAGGGTTGGATCACTTAATTTGATGATTTTCCTCTCAATATTCCTTTTCTTGGATTGTATTGGCATACTACACTTTGAGAAGGTGCTTGATTCATACCACAAAAAAATCTTCAGCCTACCAATTTACAAGTGTGGTCTCATTTGGAGTTGCCTCTTGTTGAGATGCTCTCCTGTTGCTGATTTACTTCTTGGCTTGTTTCTTGTTCTACACCAATTTTTTCACCATCAGAGCTTGATTCAAAGCACCATTAAAACACATTGACTAGTTATGAGGTTGATTGCATGGGAAACACCAGTCATATTCTTGAGCCATGTTATTTTGCACTAGTACTAAGGCTCTAGATGTGGATGCAACATTAGGATTGTAAGGATGGAATGGTCTATTAGCAGGAGGTTGACCTGGTTCTGATTTATGTTTTGAATGGGTGGCCTTGTTAGGCTGATATGGTGGTCTATTGGGTTGAGTTTGAGGTTGATATGGAGGTCTAAAATTTTGAGCTTGCTGCCTCTTAAGTGTCACCAACTCATTACCCAAATTTTGTAGTTGCTTCATGACTTCTTGGAGCTCATTTGAGGCACTGGAAGATGAAGTAGAAGCTTCAGTTGAATTCTGATTTCTTGGAGCATGAATGGGAGCTAATGTGGGTGTTTGACTAGTACTTGGAGCTCCTAATTCTGGATATAGAGGCATAGGTGGCCTAGGTGCAAGTTTACCAGCTTGAATCAAGCAATTTTCAGCTCTAATAGCAATGTTATAGGATGGGTAAATTTATACCTCCCATGGATTGAATCATCATAGAAATATCATAATTTAAAGCTTTAAGAAAGTATAGGAAAGCACCTTCATCTTTTGGTCTCATGGCCAATGGAATCCTATCCCATGTCCTTTGAAATCTGAAGTTGAAATCTATCAACTATTCATTAGGAGCCCTCTTAATGGTTGTCAATTGTTCCAATAGAGATAGGTTATCCCCTTTTCTCCAAATTGATTGTGAAGAGATATGCACAAATGGTCCCAATTTTGAATAGAGCCTATTGTTAGACTCCTGAACCATTGCAAAGCTTTACCCTTGAATGAAGAGGCTAACAATTTGACTGCAATGTCCATCTCAATGATTTCATGAATTGCACAGACATTTGCAATGTCTTGAATGTGGTCACTAGGAGTAGTCTGTTCTCTCTAGTGAAATATGGAATGCTCTTCAATGCTGCAATTGGAACTAGATTTTGTGCATTGAGAGCAAGTGGGCTACTACCAGTGAAATTGACATAAGGATTGGGTTGTGCCATCCTGATTGGTTCTAAGAACTCTAGTTGATTGAATGAAAGGCCTACCAGGTGGAGGTGTTGAAAACTTCTATTTGGTGGAGATGGAGACCTTTGAGCTATTCTTCCTCTCTCTTGCTCTGTCTGGGGACAAGTGTAGATAGACAAAAATCCTTCTTCTCTAGTTCTTGATCTAGTCTGAATTCTTCTCATGAATCTGCCAAGCCTAGGGCTACTTAAAACCAGTGGACTCTTCCTCTTGTGGAGTCACCAGATGTGTAATTTCAAAGCTCCTTACAAGCTGAAAAATTACAACAAGTGCACATCAATCTTGTTGCAATAAAAATGGAGACCTCTTGTCCCACCAGGGCATGCCAAAACTGTTGATGCAAAATCACAACACCCCTAAATGTCTTAACTCGATGGGTTGAGACTCTCAGTGTGATTGCATAACATGGAGCATCTCTCAAAGTGTGGGACTTTGAAATCGAGAGAGATCTCTCCGGATGAAGGCCGGTTCCTATTCCTCTATTCAGGTGCACACATTCATATTGCAGAGGATCTACTCTAAAACCTACTCTAACTTGCCAAGGAGACAAGGTTAAGAAGATGCGAGAAAATAAACCTAAGCTAACAAGGTGATGCACCAAAGGAATGTTGAACACCTACTTGCAAATAGACACAAACCATAAAAATGCATACAATCACCATGCACAGATAACCAAACTATAATGAGAGATCAAGAGGATGCAATGAACATAAGAGAGGGTTGAAATCATCCACAAACTTATCTTATTGCTTCAAAATTGATACAATGCATTACAATGGCCAAGAGGAAAAAAATTGTATTACAATCTATATGGGAGGTTTGAACTCCACGAAACTACCAAAGAGAGAAGGGAGGGTGCAAAACAAAAATGTCCAACCCTTTACAATGAGCCAAGCTCTTACCTTTATAGATGAAGCGAAGAGAGGAGAAGGAAAGGAGGTGGGAAATCTGATTTGGAAGCTCAACCACCAGCCATCAATGCCTTGCAAATCCACCCATAATCTGTCAAGTCTGGCTCCCCATGTCTGTTTGACATGTTAAAGAAGGAAGAATGGTAGATCAAATCAAATATGATCTGGTTAAAGTGATCGAATCATGTATTAATGGCATGAAAGACTTTTTATTTTTACCCACCTAACCTTACCAAAATTAAAATTTCAGGCTTCCATGGCATAGAGGAGGTTGAGATATTTCCAATGGTACCAAAAATTTGTGAATTTTGAAAATTGATCATAAGATGCCCATTTGAATATTTGAATTGAATCCACACAAAAATGGCAAAAAAAAGCGTTTGCAAAACAATCCACGGCCCAAAATTCACTTTGGCATTTTTAAAAAATGCAAAAGTATTGTGCACTTTTGAACATTTTGGCCCCCAAATGCACTTCGATAAGGGCCCGAACACATGGCTTTTCCGGCATTGACAAAATTCATTGGCTACTTTTATACTTTTATACCTTTTAAAAAAAAGCCCAAAAAAACCCCCTCCCAAAGCTCCTCAAAAATTTATTTACCCTTTTTCACCATTTTTTACATTTGGAAATAAACCTCCGTGGGCTCTTTTATATGTTATGCAAATTTTTCAAACTACGCCATTTGCAAAAGTTCAAAATTTCAAAGTTTCCCTTTGACTTGAAACATGGCCACATGTCCTTTGACAAAGGCCTAACACTTGGATTCTCTGGGCATCAGCAGAGGTGCAGCTTAATTTTATACTTTAACCTTTTCAAAAAAAAAAAAAGCAAAAATTTCCCCAAGCCCGCCTCTGAATTTCCCACCTTCCCAAAATTTGACTTGAAACATGGCCAAGTGTCCCTTTGCATGGCCTTAGGCATTTTTCCCCTCATTTGGCAAAAGATCCTCCATGAGCTCGTGGGCCATGCAATTGTAAATTGTGCCTTTTTTAAAAAAAATGCGCAAAGTGCCAAGATATCTCCCCCACTTGTCCGTCTTAATCTTCCCTTTGGCAAAATTCTTCCCAGTGCCGTTGGCCTACTTTTGTGAAAAAATCCTTCCAAGGCCCACGGCGGCCGTAATTTGCAAAATATGAAGAGTTAGAAGGCCTTCTTTACATTTTCAAAGGGGAAGAAATTTCTATTTGAATGAAGATGTTTTTAGGAAACCTAAGTGCTTAAAATATATAAAAATCAGATTGAAGCACTGAAGGAGGAAAAAAGGTTTAGTTGACCAAAAATAAGAGTGAGCTTATTTTAGACAACAATTTGGTGACTCATGGGGGCATATCCTTGCTAGATGAAATGATCTAGTGGCCTTGAAGCATCCATTGGGCATGAAGTCTACTGGTAATTTCAAATCTGGTCTGGAATTGCCTTCTGCTGCATGCACTCTTATCTTTGCAAGAAAATCTTGGATTCAAGATTTGTGAGAGTAGAGAGTTGTCTGAAACTTGGAAACTTCTCCCTCATTTGATTTTTTACAAACTTGATCTATTGGAGTGTAATGAAAACATCCAAACCTACTCCAATATGGATAATCTTTCTGATTTAATTTCTTGGCCACAAGTCTCTTCCATGAGTGAGATGCTTTTACTCGTATACAATCATACACTAGAAGCAATAGAGCATGTGCACCAACACTTAGGAAATTGAAACCTAAACTATAACAAGACAATGTGCATACACACTTGGAGAAATTGAAAACCTAGGCTAATATTTACAAGGGTGAGAAATTCTCCTTTTAGTAGCAATGTTTGAGGTAGATCCCATTGACTGGAATCTATAATTCTTCACCATCCAATGTAGACAATTAGAAGGCATTGCTACTTTTACATCCTGACCATGTAGGGGCCACTCCAAATGGCATCAAACTTGGAATGCCTTCCTAGTTTTTCCCGATCTGCATCCCACTTTAGAACTAAGTCCCCCTCTTGAAAGGTCCTTGTTCTTTCTTTCTTATCAAACCATCTTTTGACTAAGGCTTGATCTTTTTCCATGGTCTACATTACATGTTCTCTTGTTTCTTCTAGTTCCATTAACTCTGCATACCTGATTTCAATGGGTTCAAACTCAGACAACTACAGTTGCTTCATGAGTTCCAATGTGGGAAGCTCTAATGATATAGGCAACACTACCTCTTTCCCATAGACCAGCTTGTAGGGAGAATTACCTGTAGATCTCTTGGGTGTGATCCTATCAGCCCATAGAGCTGATTTGAGCTTTGTGTGCCAAGTTCTCTGATTTTCATCAAGATCCTTTTGATAATTCTTAGTAGGTTCTTGTTTGTGGAATCTTCTTGGCCATTACCTTGAGGGTAATAGTTTGATGAAGTGTTGAGGTATACACCATTCTTGACATCCCATTCAGTGATCCTTGTACCAAGGAATGCCAATGCATTATCTGATATGATAGTGGCAGGGACTCCAAACCTAGTGACTATCCCTTCATAGAAATCCAAGATATTGGATTCATTTTCCTCCTTAAGTGCCACTGCTTTAGTCCACTTGGTGAAATAATCTGTTGTTGTAAGTATCCACTTGTGGCCTTGACTTGAATTTGGGTTAATCACTCCAATGAAGTCTAATCCCCATTGCATGAATGGCTGATCTACTAAAATTGGATGAAGGGGAAGGGCTGCTAACTTTTCCTTCCTTGTGAAGAATGCACACTTCTTGCATTTCTTGATCCATGAGTAGCAATCACTAAACACCATAGGCCAATAGTAACCAGCCTTCATGATTTTGAGAGTTGTTACTCGAGGAGCAAAGTGGCCTCCTGATTCTCCATCATGGAACTCATGTAACACCCTCTCAATTTGGCATGTTCCAATGCATCTTAATAAAACACTATTGATGTCTTTCTTGAACAAGACACCATCAATAAGCACATATGGGATGGATTGTAATCTGAAGTATCTCCTCTTTTCTTTGCTCATTTCTTGAGGGCATAAACCTGTTTGGAGATAATGCACCAAGTCTTGAGTCCAACATGGAATGGGTGTATCATTAGCTGGCATTCTTGATCATTTTGCAGTAGTAGGACAATCTCTTCTTCTCCTTTTGACTCATCATGTGGTTTAGAAGTGAGCTGCTCACACAAACCTTTGCCATGAACCAGCTTGGTCACTTTTATTTCAATGTCATATTCCATTACATGGGTGATCCAACCTACTCTCTTCTCATTCAAGTCCTTGTTTAGGAGAAAGTCCTTGACACCAGCATGAGACACTAATAGTTGAATCTTGTTGTTCGAGACCAAGTGTCTGAACTTCTTCAAACTCTAATGATCAGCAAGGACATGCTTTTCAATAAAAGAATACCTTACTTCATAATCTTCCAAGCTCTGACTGAAGAATGCTATGGGCTGTTTTGATCCTTCTCTATTCAGTTGTACCAAGATAGCTGAGATTGTGTTTGATCCTCCAAAATCATACAACATGAAGTCCTTTGAGAAGTCTAGGTTGATAAGAGTTGGATCTTGTGATATTGCATGCTTGATGGCCTCAAAACTCTCTTTTCCTTCTTTTCCATTTGAATGCAAGACTCTTCTTCAACATCATTGTCAAAGGCTTCACAAGAGTGGAAAAATCAAGCACAAATATATGAACAAAGTTTATTCTTCCCAAGAAGCTTTGGAGATATTTCTTGTGTTGTGGTAATGGAAGTGTTTGGATGGCTTCAACTCTTTCAGGATCAATTATTAACCCTTCTCTTGAGACAATGTGGCCCAACAATTTTCCCTCATGTGCCAAGAATACACACTTCTTTGGATTCAATGATACTCTAAATCTTCTACATCTTTGAAATACTTTCCTGAGGTGAAAGAGGTGGTTTGCTGCATTCTTTGAGAAGATGGTGATATCATCTAGATACACAAAACTATCTTGTTGATTAAGCCTTTGAATGCCATGTCCATAGCTCGCTGAAATGTTTCTCCAGGCATTTGACAATCCAAATGGCATCTTCTTGTAAGCATATGTACCCCATTTGGTGGTGAAGGTTGTCTTGAACTGATCTTCTTCTTTCACCATTATCTAGTTATAGCCTGAGTATCCATCTAATAATGAAAACCTTTCAGAACCAACTACAACCTGCAAGATTTTCTCCATCGATGGAAGTGGATAGTGATCTTTGAGTGATGCTCTATTTAGATCACGGAAGTCTACACACAATCTGATTTCTCCATTTCTTTTCCTCACAGGAACCAAGTTTGTAACCCAACTTGAATGCTTGATAGGGAAGATGATGTTGGCCTCAATTAGCTTGTTCAACTCTTTTCTCATGAGAGGTTCAATGTGAGGTTTATTGGCCTTTTCTTCTATCTGAAAGGCTTGGATTTAGGTTTAATTCAATTGTATGCTCAACCAATTTTGGGTTGAAACCTCTTAAATCCTTATAATTCCATGCAAAGACATCTAGGAATTCTTGACAAAGTTGAACAAATTCAGCTTTCTCTTGTGGAGTACTTACTTTCCCAATTTGCAATGTCTTGCCTTCATCTATTGAAATGGGCTCTAAATCTTCACCCTTTACCTGAATGTTTTCCTTTCCTTCTTCCAAACTGATCATTTGGGTTGAAGATTGACTCCAAGGTCACAAGACCTTTGGTAATTTTTTTCTCAACCTACACCACTTGGTTACCATCTTGTTGTTCCAATTTGTCTTGGTTTTAGAGGAGAACTCACCTTCTTCTTGTAGAAAATTGACAATTTTTTTGTCATTCTCAAGACTTTCCAACTTGTGTTGTTATCTCTGGGAAAATCGGCCTCACAACCACCTTGATATGAGGCCAAGATTTCTCACTTTTGATACTTTCTATAACATCAAATGCTGCCCCAATTTGCTTGCCATCTATCTATTGCTTCATTCTTCTTTCTTGGAATGGAATTGATGCTAAAAGCTTCAAAATATTCAATGAGATCCCATACCCTATTTTTGTAGTTCTTCAACAGATCATTCTTAGAAGCATTTTGTCCTCTGACTTGATTCACAATCAGCTCACTATCACCAAATACTTGCAAGTTTTTATACTTTTCTTTCTTGCCCAATGAAGTCCATGAATTAAAGCTTCATACTTAGCTGTGTTTGTTTGAAAGAAAAACTGGAAGTGAAAAGATAAGTAATATCTTGTGCCTTGAGGTGAAACAATCATAGCTCCTCCTCTTACACCTTGTATACTTCTTGAGCCATCAAAGAATAACTACCATACCTCATTATCATCCTTGTGGTATGGCTTAGTGATGCTAGGGAGAGGATGATTCTCTTCATGTAAACAATAAACTCCTAGTTCAGATTCCTCCATTTCTTTATAAGGGTCAAAAGCATGTATTTTATTTTCCCATTCATCAAGAGTCAAGTCTGGAATGCATTCAACTTTGGTATTTTCTTCATAAGTGCTTGGATAATCCTCTTGATCAAAGGTTGAACAGTTTGAATTGATTGGACTTCGATGTATGAGGCTCAATATGGAAATTTGTAATAGGCTCAAATCTGATTGTAGCCTTAGCTCCATACCTTGTTCTGAATAACATGTGTGACCAATCAGTAGATAAATAGCCTCCAATTTTGGCAATGAAGTCTCTTGACAAGCACAAGGAAAAGAGTGGTGGCAAGTCTATGACTGATACATCTTGCAAGATGGTCACATTGGGACATGCATGCAATGTGAGGCTCAAATATTTGATTACTCCAATTTTTACTGTTGTCCCATCCAATTGCACCACACCTTTGGAGATGACTTCATATTGAAGACCCAGGATCAGCTATTTGTTTTGGCATCACAAAGCTACTTGCTCTATAAATCAATCATGTAATTATGCACCAATTTATCTCTAATGATCAATGAGATATAGAATGGTGGGGCTTAAAATTTTTACCTTGTTGTCCTCCATGATTTCCTTCAATGTGAGTATGTATTGGTAAGCACTTTATCTTGCTGATTAGGTGACTGATTTGATGTTGACAAATTTTCCATAGCAGCTTGTAATAGGTCTCTTTGTCCTGGGATAGCCAATGACTCCCACATTGAGATGTTTACATTTTTCCTCTTCATCTACTCAATGATGTTGAATGGAGATGAGCTATCTCTCTATTTCCCTTTTCCTTTCATATTCTTCTCTTGCACATGGGTTGTTACAAGGTGCACTTGAGCTAGTTTAGGGGTGGCTTGGGTTGACCTTTCATTTGGAGCTTGCACTTTGATTATAACACCTTGTGGAGTAATGGAGGGTTGTGGATCACTTAAATTTGATGATTTTCCTTCTCCAATGTTCCTCCTCTTGGACCATGTATTGGCTACTACACTTTGAGAAGGTGCTTGATTCATACCATAAGTCTTCAGCCTGCCAATTTAAAAGTGTGGTCTCATTTGGAGTTGCCTCTTGTTGAGATGCTCCATGTTGATGATTTACTTCTTGGCCTGTTTCAAGTTCTACACTAGTTGTCACCATCGGAGCTTTATTCAAAGCACCATTAAAATACATTGACTGTTATGAGGTTTATTGCATGGAAACACCAGTCATATTCTTGAGCCATGTTATTTTTCACAGGTACTAAGGCTCTAGATGTGGATACAACATTAGGATTGTAAGGTTGGAATGGTCTATTAGCAGGAGGCCTAACTTGGTTTGGATATATGTTTTGATTGGGTGCCCTGTTAGGCTGATATGGTGGTCTATTAGGTTGAGTTTGAGGTTGATATGGAGGTATAAAATTTTTAGCTTACTACCTCTTAAGTGTCACCAACTCATTATCCAAATTTTGTAGTTGCTTCATGACTTCTTGGAGCTCATTTGAGGTACTGGAAGATGAATTAGAAGCTTGTGTTGAATTCTAATTTCTTGGAGCAGGAATGGGAGCTAATGTGGGTGTTTGACTAGTACTTGGAGCTCTTAATTCTAGATATAAAGGCATAGGTGGCCTAGGTTCATGTTTACCAGCTTGAATCAAGCAATTTTCAGCTCTAATAGAAATGTTATAGGATGCAAGTAAAGTTACACCTCCAATGGATTGAATCATCATAGAAATATCAAAATTTAAAGCTTTAAGAAAGTATAGGAAAGCACCTTGAGCTGTTGGTCTCATGGCCAATGGAATCCTATCCCATGTCCTTTGAAATCTGAAGTTGAAATTTGTCAATTGTTCATTAGGATCCCTCTTAATGGTTGTCAATTGTTCCAATAGAGATAGGTTATCCCCCTTTTCTCCAAATTGATTGTGAAGAGTTGTGCACAAATGGTCCCAATTCCTAATAGAGCCTGTTGTTAGACTTCAACAATTGCAAAGCTTTACCCTTAAATGGAGAGGCTAATAATTTAACTGCAATGTCCATCTCAATGATTTCATGAATTACACAAACATTTGTAATATCTTGAATGTGGTCACTAGGAGTAGTCATTTTCTCTCAAGTGAAATATGGAATGCTCTTCAATGCTGCAAATGGAACTGGATTTTTTGCATTGAGAGAAGTGGGATTCTTCCAATGAAGTTGACATAGGGATTGGGTTATGCCATCTTGATTGGTCTAAGAACTCTAGTTGATTGAATGAAAGGCCTACTAGGTGGAGGTGTTGAAAAGTTCTATTTGGTGGAGATGGAGACCTTTGAGCTCTTCTTCCTCTCCTT
Source organism: Taxus wallichiana var. yunnanensis (assembly GCA_018340775.1). Lineage (NCBI taxonomy): Eukaryota > Viridiplantae > Streptophyta > Pinopsida > Cupressales > Taxaceae > Taxus > Taxus wallichiana. The sequence continues at coordinate 493,840,939 of CM031239.1, forward strand.
GTTCTGTCTAGGGATAAGTGCAGATAGAAAAACAATACTTCTTCTCTAGTTCTTGATCTAGTCTAAATTCTTCTCATGAATCTGACAAGCCCGGTTGCTAAACTAGTGGACTCTACCTCTTGTGGAGTCACCAGATGTGTAATTTCAAAGCTCCTTACAAGCTGAAAACTTACAACAAGTGCACATCAATCTTGCTACAATAAAAATGGAGACCTCTTGGTCCCACAGTGTGTGCCACAACTTTTATGTAAATCACAACACACCTGAATGTCTGCAACTCGATGGATTGAGACTCTCGGTGTGATTACATAACATGGAGCATCTCTCAAAGTGTGGGACTTTGAAATCAAGAGAGCTCTCTGGATGAAGGTCAGTTCCTATTCCTTTGTTCAAGTGCACACATTCATATTGCAGAGGATCTACTCTAAAACCTACTCTAACTTGCCAAGGAGACAAGGTTAAGAAGATGTGAGAAAATAAACCTAAGATAACAAGGTGATGCACCAAAGGAATGTTTAACACCTACTTGCAAATAGACATAAAAATAAAAATGCATACAATCACCATACATAGTTAACCAAATTGTAATGAGATATCGAGGATGCAATGAACACAAGAGAGGATTGAAATCATCCACAAACTTATCTTATTTATCCAAAGGTTGATACAATGCATTACAATGGCCAAGAGCCAAATATTGCATTACGATATATGGGAGGTCTAAAACTCCATGAATTCACCTATTAAAGAGAAGAAGGAGGGTGCAAAACAGAAAATTTCGTCTAAATCTTTACAATGAGCCAAACTCTTACCTTTATAGATGAATCAAAGAGAGGAGAAGAAAGGAGGAGGGGGAAATTTAATTTGGAAGCTCAACCACCAGCCATAAATTCCTACAAATCTACCTACAATTTTTCAAGCCTAGTTCCCCATGTCTATTTAGCGTGTTGAAGAAGGAAGAATGGTGGATCAAATCAAATATGATCTAATTGAAGCGATCGGATCACGTATTAATGGCATGAAAGTAAGTTTTCCTATTTTTACCCACCTAACCTTGCCAAAATTAAAATTTTAGGATTCCATGGCATAGAGGATTTTGATACCTTTCCAAAAGTCTTCTCTTGCTCAAATCATAGCTTTGGATCAAAAGATATGCCCATTTGAATATTTAACTATAATCCGCAATGAAAATGGCCCTAGAGTCTAAGAGCTCCTAAGGTCCAAAATGGGAAAGTGGGCCTGGGGATGCTTTCTGCATTTTATGCCACTTAAGGATTGTGCACTTTTGAACATTTTGGCCCGCCCATCGACTTCACTTTAAAGGTCGACACGTGGCTTTTTTGAGCGCTTGACGGAGGCATTGGCTACTTTTATACTTTTATACCTTTTCAAAACAAAATCCAAAAAACAAAGCTCCTCCAACGACCCACTTCTACTTTGTAAATTTTCATTTGAAAAAATCCTTTGGGGCTCGTGGCCCCATAATTTTATAGTTTCCATTTACAAAAGTTGTAAAATTCCCAAATTTTCCCCGACAACTGTTGCTTCCCATTTTGAGTTGAAAAGGCCATGTGTCTTCTCAGGGTGTCGGCCTTAGGTGCATTTACTTTTATACTTTACGCCTTTTCCTCCGAAAAAAATCCAAAAATTTAAACTGCATCTCTTTATGACTTGCCTTCCCGCTTTGCAAATTTAAACATGGCCACGTGTCCCTTTACGGGCCTTAGGCATTTTCCCTCATTTCACTTAGCGCAAAGATCCTCCGCGGGCTCGCAGCCCGCAATGGTGAACTTGTGCCATTTAGTGAAAAGTGCAAAGTACCAATATATCTCCCAACCCCACACTTTTGGCAATCTTCCCCTTTGGTGAAAAGTCTTCCCTGTGCCCACCGCCCACTTTTGACAAAAATCCTTCCAATGCCCGTCTGGCCCATAATTTTTAAAATATGAAGAGTTAGAAGAAGGCCTTATTTACATTTTCGGAAAGGGGAAGAAATTTCCTATCTGATGAAGATGTTTTTAGGAAACCCTAAGTGCTTACAATATATAAAAAATCAGATTGAATCACAAAAATGGGGGAAAAGGGGGTTAGTTGACTAAAAAATAAGAGTGAGCTTATTTTAGACAACAGTATATCATGACATCTACACATGAATTTCTGCCCTAGGTTCATTTTCATCATCAATTTTACACTTTCTCCTCCTTAGCATCCACGCTTCATACTTTAATCGCTCAACATTATTCCTAGTCCCTTAGTATGCTTTCATCATCAATCTACATGGTTATCAAGTACACATCTCTATCTACTTTATGTCACCGAGATTTTCACTCACCAACATAAAGTGGGGGAAAATGTAGACACTTAAACACAATTTTTGAGTAGTTATCTAGTCCCGATTACATACTACTATTCATATGAAATTCCTAAGGAAGAAAGTACTAACTAACCCATGTCTTTGGCCACCTTTCTTTTCTTTCTATTGTTACTTTTAGTCTTACACCCTTACTTTCTCAATCGACTTTTTACTCATCGCATTTGTCATCTTGGACATCGGCGCCTACCTAGGACACAAATGTCAGGTGCCCTCATCCCCTCTAGGCTTCCCTATCCCCTTTGTACTTTACTCACACTTTTTAGGTCCTTTCTAGTCATTTGAGCATATTATTTTTTTGGTAGTTGGTTGTTTCAAGGTTAATTACGAAATTCAAGCAAATAAATCATATAAATATAAAGTTATTTGATCATAATAAATGGCCAAGCACTAAACATTAGCTATCACCACCTAAGGTTGCATCCATCAAGACATCTAAGAGCTCCATTACATCCATCTAGCACTATCACAAGGGACACAAGGGATGGTTTTCGCATCACACTTCATAGGAGGGAAGTTCATTCTATTCCATGCACACATCTATTACATTATACATCTAGCTACTTGCTCGTTATCCAAGTGTGACACATACAAGAGCAACCTAGGGCACAACTCCCCATGCGCACACATACACAAATAACAACATTGGTTCTGAGATGTAGTGTAGTGCTAGGTCATAAGTTCACCATTGTGACAACGGAAATTAGTCTGACCCCTCATTCTCGCATCTGTCATTTTTTAGTATTTGATGTCTATGTTAGGGTTTTGCAATTTCATTCTTCATTGCAGTTTCCATCAACCTCGGTGTTCTTAGTGTGACCTCAAAGTGACCAAAGGAAACTAAAGGTGAACACCTTGCAACACCTCATAGGAGGTTTTCCCGAGCATTTTCCTAGACCCAAGCACCCGAGAAATAGGTCCAGTGCACCCATGGGTGCCCCCTGTCCATCTCTAGGCACCCCGAGTCTAGCCTCGCTCCTCCGTATCTACACTTTTCTAGACTCTAGTGTGAAATTCATTGCTTCATATTTTCTAGTTTTCTAACTCTGTGCATTCTCTAGAACTCTACAAATCAGCTAAGTCATTCTACCTCTTCTTTACACTTAGGGTTTTTAATTTATTACTTAGTTTACTTGGGTGTAATTTATGTATTTCATTGTTATTCATCGACTATTGCAATAGCATATAGATTAGGCTCATAAATTACACTTTAGCTTAATCCTCATCATGAGTACTTCATTATGTGAAAATTCATATAGATTAAATACGTGTAATGTACTAGATTGGTTGGATAAAGCATTATATTATACTTGGTGTATTATTTTCAATATCATACATCATTGAGGGTCTTGAAGAAAGAAGTTATGTAACTAATTCTATTTCTCTTAATCATTTAATGCACTTTTAGATGTCCAGTTAATCATTTGAATGTTTTTTGGGACTAATACATTTGGATTGCACCATACTAGCATATATTTTCCAATGTGCCTATTGGATACTATCTACTTCTTTTGCACATTGGATTGCTTATTGCTTATCTTGTGTGTGTGGCCCTTATGTATCCCTTTTTGCAGCATCAATAGTCTTACTTGTCATATGTCTATTTTGTGTGTGCAATACCTTTTGTGAATCTTGTATGTGAGCATCGGGCCTTTCTATGTAATGATGTGGATGACATGGTGCATGAATTTGTGTGTTTGTATGTTTGTTGTGATTGATATGTTTGTGTGTTATGATCTACATCATGCACTCTCTCTCAATCACCTCGGTATGTCCTACAACCAAAGCTTAAAGTTACGAGATATCCTATTTCACATAGTGCTTGAGTGAGACATACGCCCTCTCTAGTAGTCCATTATACACACTCTCATATATCTAGACATTTTTTAGTTACTTGATGTTGAGCTACAAGTCTTTCTAATGTTTTGGCTAATTCCTCGAACATAAAATTTTTGTGCGCATAGTTTTTTTTTATATCGAGATAAATTTGTGTGCCCCTATGTAAAAACATGGAGATAAGACCACATGCAATAGTATAGAGGATACGGATAAGGGTTTAATTACATGGTATTTTGGGAAGCACATGGAAAGAGTTGGAATTGAAAAGGAGCCGCATGAAGTACAAAATCAACGGTGCAAAGGGAACTACTAGTCGGTCATAGTTAGTGTAAGTACAAAGTGTGCACATAAAAAATAACTAACTAGTGGTGCACCCAACAAGAAAATAAGGCCCGATTAACTACAAGTTCAACCTCTACATTAAATTGGTAAATCTTATTCATGTAGAGCCTCAAATTTTCCATGCAAGACATACATGAATAATATAGTTATATGTAACATATACACTACCTCAACATAAGATTTAACTAATGTAAATTGAACTCAAGGGATATTTATAACTTTTTTCAACTGATAAAGGGAAATTCAGCGTTAGTATATATACCCCCTTGAAGGATTAATGTAAAAATCTTAGGGATACTGCCTAAATAGTCCTGGACATCCTAGATATCATCGTAAGATAGAGTTTTGAATTAAATCTTGTATGAAAATTTGTGTCATTCTTAATGAAGAACAAAGTCTTATGGAGTTATTGTGTCATTCTTGTGCGTAAGTATATTTTTTTGTGAATGTTTCTGTTTTATGGTGTAATGTTTTTGCTTCTATTCCATTTGTTGTAAAAACATTTCATATTTATGTCAAACATGATGTGGAATTGAATTATCTCACACTTCAGATGAGTGCACCGAGGCTTTTTCCTTAGTTTGGTAGGACAATGTAAGGTGACATTCTAACTTCCTACATGCCATACACACACACGAGTATTAAAAGGTGGAAAAACTAGATGCATAACATTTTTGTTCCATTTTTAGAACCCATCATAATTGTGTTGGGATGGTGAAGTGGGTACAAGATGTTCCAAATCACACGAGAAGAACATTGAGATTTGGAAAAGAAAAATCAAAGATTTCATCGAAAAACATCGTAGTTGGAAGAATATTTCTCAAAATTGCCCCTAGGACTTGGGTAGAAAATAATATATATGACCCTCTCTATGAGAAATTCTTCAACAAACTTCCAGAAAATATTTATATATGATTAGCCACATATTGTATGAACAAATGTCAGAGTCTAGGAAAGAAGCACAAGTGGACTCTCAAACACACTAGGAAGCTAGTAAAGAACAAGCAACTTATACATGGGTCATTGGTTGCTAGTGGAAATGTACACTTTGTAGCTATGTCCTTGAATACATAATATCAATGCTCTCTAGTGTTGATGAATCGGAGTTTAATTTCTTCTATGAGCTGTGAGGATCTTATTTGAAGTAATAATGGTGGATTTGGGAATTGAGAATTTCCATATGGACTACGAGATATCTTATTTGCATGAGTGGTTTAATAGGATAGGGAAAGGAAGGATAATTTTGTTGTACCATGGATCCTTTACATGAGAAAACATTGAGAATGTTTTGTAATGAAGAACCTCAATGCAAGATGATAGTGATAAAGGAATTCTTCGTAAGGAATAATCAGCCTCGGAACCACCGAGGAAAACATAGAGCATTGGTTATGGTAGGAAGGAGATAGGAACAATGAAGAAGGTTTGGGAAGATATGATGTGTGCTCTAGAATTAAAAACTCTCAAGAGGATGATGATGTGTTTTACAAGGTATGTTGCATCCTTTCCCACCCTTCCACACATGCTCATGTGATAGTATCTCCTAATAGTTAATACCAAATTATAATAGAAATTGATAGCAAAAGAGAGTTATAAAAAGAGAATGGAAAGGATGTGTTGTATAATAGTTTTCTGTTCTTGATATAACAAATTACACCAACACCCAAGAGGATACCATTCACCCAAAATCTAAACACCCCTAAAGTGCATAAAATTAGGATGATGAGTAGTCTTTAAGCAACTCAAATAGCTTGTGACATGCAAGGAGGAGTAACTAGAAGTATCACGCCAATTCAACAAGTAGTAACATATCGCTTAGGTGGAATAGTTACCTATAAAATACCAATTATCACTACATAAAGTGTAAGCAACGAAAGTAGTGGAAATTTTTTATTACCTATAAGTAAAACAATCGAGGAAAGAGTTGTGGAAGTAACACTACAAATGTTAGTGTGGAACATCTTTTATGAGATGTCTCTACACGTTCTAGAGTATCAAGGTGTAAGAAATGTTTTTGAGCATTTACACAAGTGTGATCTGATTTGGCACACAAAGGGAGTCACTTATCCTAAGTGTAAGGAAAGTCATTATTCTACTACTGTTAAATCATATACACACTTGGTATACGAAGTAGGATCTACGACAAGTTATTTTGGACTACAATCAACTCAAGGAAATGTTTTTAAAAGAGTTTGATATTCCAAAGATTGGGTATAAAAGTATTTCCACACTCACGGAAAGAAAGAAACAATTGATCTCAAAGTTGTCTTATGAGATCCATCCAAATAAACATGCACAATGGTTTGTTTGAGAATTTTAAGCCTTTTAGACGCACCTCTCTTGAAATACCTTCACATATACAAGAGAATCAATAAGCAGCTCTATACACAAAAGCGGTTGGTAGTATAAACAATGGGGTCAATGCATCATGAAAGGTTAGATGGAATCTATGGCAACTCAACTAGAAAATATTACTCAAAAATAATGCTACATAGATGCATAATAGAATCAGGCACAAATTATGAAGTGGAAGGCCATACCAAAACATATTTCCTTCTTCATAGTGTAAAATCCATTCTACATGTATGTGAGATATGTGAAGGAAGCCATGATGCCCATGGTTCCCATTACTTCAACAAGAATTCCAGATAAAGATTTCAATCTATTCTAACATTTTGATGTGCAAACACATAATACTAGGAATTTTTGCATAATTGATCGATCCATGAAGCAAGATTAGTTGGGATAAGGATAACAATTGTGAGAAATAAAAATGAATAACATGGAGGAAACACACGAGGATAAGGTGGATGAGGAGGTGGAATATTTCCTCCATGAAATTTTAAAAAATGTGGTTCGCTTGATCATTACTAACACGACTACCCAACATTTCCAATTTTCATGCATTTTTCAAAGGAACATAAAGTTGAGAATTTTCCTAACCTTTATGTCTAATTAACTAAAATAGAAATTATTCTTGACTATTCTAGTGTAATCTAATACTATGCAAAGCAAGAAATAACAAACTAAATAATATAAAGAGAGTGACCCAAACAACTAAGTAAATAGAAATGTAAAACCCTAATTTACAAGAGGGGTTAGGAATTTCTTATCTAATTTGACGAAGGTGCGAGGATGTGTCGCAGTGTGAACCAGAAAACATGAGGAGGAAACAACCACACAAAATCCTCAAACAAAGCACTAATTTGAGCTCCCGACTAGATTATGGCACCTAGAGAGGGACAGGGGGCACTGTGGGCATCTTAAACTAAGATCGGGGTGCCCTCTTCCACGGAAATAGTCTAAAACCCTCCTCTAAGGTGTTGCTTGATGTTGGCCTTTAGTTTCTTCCTATCACACTAACTTTGTTGAACTGCATTGGATGTCGCTACAAACTCGAGATGAAGGAGAGACCTGAAAACCCCAAGAAAATCATCATACCCCTAAAAATTAAAGATGAATATGAAGGGATTGGACCGTACTCAACGGCCACAATGGTGTAATTACTAACTAATTTTTGCACTACATCTCATACTCGATGTAGTTCTATGTATGTGTGTGTGTAAACCGTGCACTACATTGCTCTTGTTCCAATCACACTTTATGAAATAGTGAGCAATAACTAGATGTAGAATGTAATAAATGTGTGTATGGAAACAATAGACTCCCCTAATATGAAGTGTGATGCATATGAACTAGCCTTGTTTGCCTTGTAATGGATATATATGGATGCAATCAGTAGCTTTAGGTGCCTTTGATGGATCTAACTCTAGATGGTGATAGTAAGTGTTTAGTGTTTGGTCCCTCATTATGGTCTCATAACTTTGTATTTATATGATTCTCTTGTTCTAATTTTGTAATTAACCTCAAAAAGGTGACTACCAAAAAGATGGAAAATTTAAACAGATAGAAACCCCAAAGGTACAAGTAAAGCTATTAACTAAAATTAACTCAACTAATGTAATAAAGTAATAATTAATTTTATCTAGGAGGACATATAAATATAGCTAGTAAGTATATTAAGACAACATGTAAATGAGATAATTAAATAAACTAGTGAAATTAGAAACCCTAATGTGCAATAAAGGAAAGGAATTAACTCAACTGATGACAGATGATGACTACTGATCGTGTGTCGCAGCTTATGCACGTAAAATCAAAAAGTAGGGACGATTATGCAAGAGTGCTGAAAAAGGATAGATCTGGATGATTTGTCTAGACTAGGGCACCTAGAAGAGAACTGGGGAACCCACGGGTGCTTTGGTAAGGAATTTGGGCACCCTGATCTAGGAAATATGTCTAGAACTGGTGCTCACAGGTCGAAGGTGATCTCAAAACCCTAAGTGTCTGTCACATTAATTTTCCTACGCTGCCGTATGCTCTAAATATTCCAAGAGCAAGAAATAACCAGTAAAATACCAAAGGAAGTATCAAAACCCTAAAAAAATAAAGACGCAAATGAATGGATCAGGTGACCTCAAATTTGCCATAATAGTGGGCTTACTAAATTGAGCGTTGCAGACTACATTTTGACCTAAATGTAGTTCCAGGTGAGTGTGTGCATGTCATGCCCTAGGTGCTCTTGTGTCAGTCACACTTTGTGAAATAGAAAGCAATAGCTAAATGTAGAAAATGTAATAGAATGTGTGCATGAAATAGAATAGAATCCCTCCCCCTATAAAGTGTGATGCAGATATCCTAGCTTGTGCCTTGATGATGGAGCTATGTGGATTCTAATGCAATAGATGAATGCAACCTTATATGGAGTAATAATAGTAGATGATGTTAGGTCCCTCATTATGGTCTCATAACTTTATATTTATAGGGTTCTCTTGCTCTAATTTTGTAATTAACCCCAAAAAGGCCGACCCAAGAAAGATAAATATGAAAAATTGCTAGAAGAGGCCCAAAAAGTGGTGGGAAAGTAGAAGGATTGAGGTATGCCCATCTGGGACCGGGCATCCATGGACACCCTAGTACTAAATCTAGGTGCTCCAACCGAGGCTAAATTAATGTGGTATGTCTGGAAATGGCTAGGAATATGGGTAAAATAGGTCACAAATTATGAAATAAAATAAATAAGATGGTCGAAGGATGGGGGTTAATTAGTACTTTCTTTAGTCAAGAACCTTCTAAATAGTAGTATGAGACCGGGATAAATAAAATGTTTAGAGTGCATGATTTTGTGACTACATAAAGTGTAAAGAGGATCAGGGCACCCAGAATAGGACCGGGCGTTGTAGACACTAAATTTGTGTATCACTACCCTATTCACCCCATGTTTTCTCTCTTTCACCATGGTCACCCATTTAAATTTCCCATTTTCCTCTTAAATCCCATTTATTCGAATTTCCCACTTTCCTACATTATCCCATCATTTATTTTTATTTCCTCTAATCCACCTTTATTCAAATTTAATTAATCCCTACTCATATTTATCCTAATCACATCTCATTTATTATCCCTAGACATATTTATTAACCTATTTTATCCTCCCTAAGCACTCCTTTTATCAATCCCTAGGTTCTCAACCACCTTCATTAAATAATTCCATCTTCCCTATGTATTTATTTAATATTTTCCTACCTCCCATCTACCTCTATTAAATGTTTTCCTATCCTCTACATCTATCCACTCATCCTATAAATACAACCATACCCCCTCTTTATTAGAGAGAGGGGGACATAAAATATGTAATTTTGAGATCGAAGAGGGAATTCTTTGAGAGCTTAAGTTCTTCTTGTGGATTTGTTTTGTTTACTTCTCATCTTCAAGCCCAGTCACCATCGACTTAGTCCTATCGTCGTCGACCCTATCTCAAGTTACCAAATCTATCCATTCTCTCACATTCTTTATGTTTCCACAACTTTCCCATATCAGATCCAAATCTAGTCTATTTTTTTGGTTTCTATCTTCAAATCTATATCTACCCCGCATCTGCAGACACATAAGAGCTTGCAAGTCTATTTTGTAAGTTCCTCTCATCCAGCCCTAATCGTCATAAATTGGTCATTTATAGCTTGGTTCATCATCGACCCAAGGTATGATTTATTTTATGTCAATTTAGATAAAATATACTTCTATTATCTTAGATCCATCTTTTTAGTTTCTGTTATCTCGATTCTACATTTTATATCAGATCTATATCCATTTACTTTATCTATCTTTATCAAACACGGGGTTGACATCCGCATAAGGAAGTTTACACTTCTTGAGCTAACTTCGCGAGAAACTCCCATCTACAATCTAATCCATTTTTCTTTCTAGTTATCTTTGTTGTGCAGATTATTGAGCTTGCAATAAAGAGGAGCTATCTTTGTGCCCATCCACATCATCATCATCATCTCGAGGTACCTTAAACCCTCGCATGTTTTGAGTTACTTATTTATTTTAGTACTAGTTCACTAATCTGAACAGGAACCGGAAAATTTGGTCAATATTCTGGCATGCCCGTGGGATGACCCTTTTAGGTGAGTCTCTTGCATTTCATTCATTTTCCATATTTCTTCTATTTTCCACTAACATTGTAAGTAGAGGCTTTTCTTAATCTTTTTGTGTTTGAATTTTGGATTTCTTAGATATTTCCCTTCATTTGCTTTATTTTGAATATCGAGATAAAACAAAAAAATCAAAAAACCAGTACTCCCCCATTTTTCTTAGTTTCTCCTTTTTGCATCGCATTTTCCTTCAGTGTGTGCTTTTTCTCATCGAACCTCCACATTTGGTTTTTGGATTGAAAAAAAACCTCTTACATTATTGCTTGCAAATATAGTGTAAGTAGGGGTTTAATTAGTTACATTTCACATTTCTTCACACACATCCAAAACTCTCATCAAATTTACACATCAAAATAATCACCCAATAAGAAATTTTTAGGCGTGTTGGTGTTTTAGTGTTTTAAATCATGTACAGACTTGGACCTCACATACCTTCGGGTATATTGAGGACTTCACAACCATAACTAATCAACCAACCTTAGATAGCCATCTCTTAGGTACCCTTGTTATCCACCTTTTCTTTTTCTCACATTTCCTAATTAATCATGTTAATAAAAACCTTGTTGCTTGATTTGTTTGTTAACAAATTTCATAAATAGATCTTTTCCCATTTCATGCCTATTAATACCCCTTCTCAAGAGGATACAACGCAACAATATAATATATCCAATGATATTCCTTCCTTGAATAATCTTGAGACCTCACCTTGGGTCTCCCAACCTTGTGTTTCCATGGCCTCTCAACCTTGTGAAGACCATGTCATCCAAATTGATCCCCCTTTTGAAACCAATTCTCCTATCTCTCATCAGTATATTTCCCTCGACTAATCACACTGCCATCTCCTGCTCCTTTAGAAACTCTTGGGCCTCCTTCTAGCCCCATTTATGACTTCCTATTTTGTAGATCTCCCATGATCTCTCAATCCTATCAATCCACTCAATTGGTGGATCCTATTCCACCCCCATCACCTCATATCAACATTATCCCTACTTCATCCGATATTATCACTAGAATGCCTATCCAACCATCCCAATCTACTAACATTCCTACTTCTCATGTGCCTCAACAATCAAATATTTCCATCCAATCCCAACTGTCCTATCATGTTCCTACTTTCCAACATCACACGTTCCCCAACCAACTCAATCTCCACCCCTTAATTATATCCCCTCTTATCAAACATTCCCTTCAACTTTAACATACCCCAAGCTTCTTTACATCCTTATCCATCCACTTCTCATGTTGTGCAACCACAACCATCTACCTCTTACGCGGTGCCTTCACATAAAAATTTTAGACCATCTTCTAATTATACCCCCTTGGGGGAATCTTACAGTTCAATCTTTGATAAGTTGATGGCGGTTCACCTTATCACACTTCCTCTCATCCGACATATAAACAACTTGCACCCCAAACACGCTTGGTATCATGAGGTTCACTATTGTAAATATCATCGAGTCATGGGTCACGACATCAAAAAGTGTCATTCTTTTAAATATCGTGTTCAACAACTTATAAATCGGGGGATCTCTAAATAGAAAATTTTGTCTCATCTCTTAGCCAACCCCTTGACATCTTCAAACACCCCTTTCCTAATCCACCATTAACAAATCAATTTCCACCTTCCACATCTTACAAATTTAACCCTTATGTAGTCAATACTATACATCAAACACCTCCATCCTTACCTATCTCATCTACCTCATCATCTACCCCTACCTTAGACATTATGCCTACGACTTCTTCAATATCTACCCCCACATCTACATCAACCATATCCACAACTACCACACCTATCACATTAACTTCTACCACTTGTTCTACATCTACATCTATTCCTACCTTTACCACATCCACATCGACTTTGACTATACCTACCACTTCATCCACATCTATCATGCCCCAACCTATCATATCTAACCCCTTATCCACATCTACATCAAACACACCTATCACTACATCACTTATATCCCTAAACATCCCAATTATACCCACCTCCCTATCGATCCCAACTACCTCTATATCTACCACATCAACAAATTCACTTACGTCTACCTTGAAATCTTCATCACATATACCTACATCTTTTCCCATGGCCACATCACCTATTTTATCCCAATATTCTACACTTAATCCTTCAACATCTACCATTTCCACATCTATACCCGCTACCACACTAATCACATCTTCTCAATTTGAAAACATATCAATGATACCCCTTGAAACATTTATGAAACAAGCACCCCACACTAAGACAAACAAAAAGGGTATTCATGTCTCCTCTACAAAACCAATTGTTTCCACATTAACCAATCCAAAACCTACACAATCCACATCTCACATAGACCTCATTAATCACATCATACAAACACCTCTTTCTCCATCAATATCCACCCCTACACCACAATATTCATATCCTCTAGTTGAGATTATTGTCATCCCTGCCAAGGGTAAACCTTCTCAATCAAAACCTAAGACTCTTGGTAAGCATCCCCAAATGTATCTTATGCATCCTCGTAAGAAGTTAGATCTTACCTCTCCTCAACAATCCAACATCACAAAATCCATCCTAGGAGCACCCCCATCTATTTTAGGGCCAAGTCCTTCATCTAAGATATCTCCCAATGTTCAATCCAAATCCAAATAATATAATCCTTTTCCAAAGTTTGATTCATCTTCTAAGACATCTAATTTACCCATCCAATCTACATCCACTCCTTCCCTAAATCCAAGTCAAAATATCCTATCAAAACCCACAAGAGTTATCTTCCTCCCAACACTTCAATTGGGTCCTACGCAGATACCCTTCGACATTTAATTTGAATATCTACATCACACTTCCTCTTATTAAATATTTTGATCCTCATAGTAAGAAACCATCATGGTTTGATCCCAATCTCATTTGCACCTATCATCGTACCCGGGTCATGACACTGAGCATTGTAAGGCCCTCCAAACCATCATCTATGATCTTATTGAGGAAAATGAATCTCTCATCCAAGGGGATCTTCCTTCTCCATCCACCACAACCAATCCAATTCCTATTTCTACATCCTCATCCATCAAATTTTCTAAGTCTCCTCCTTCATCCACATCATCCCTTATCATCTCTCCTCTACATATCATTCCTCCTAAGGAGGGTCCTCCCTTGTTCATCGATACTATTTTTTTTGTAAATCACCCCTATGATCCCCAACCATCTATCCAATCCAAATCCAAATTTATCATCGACATTCCTTCTAACGATCCCATCCAATCTCCTTCGACATCCACTAGCTCATCTACATCTAAGTTGCCCAATGTAATATAGTATCTTTCATTAGGGGAGCATCTTCCCCTTGTTATTGATCCTCTCACATATTTTTCCTCATCCACACATCTTATCCACATCAATTCATCCCCTATCCATCCAAAAACTCCCTTGATGTTGGGGGACTTCACTTTAGGATTGGTGTACCATCAAGTTAATTCCTCTTCATTCTTGACATTATCTTATTTACCTCATCCAATCTTATCAAACCCATCTCATCTGATCTCATCTAATTTATTGTCTCATCTTATCCACCAATCTATCTATCATCTCGTTCTCATCCTAATTCCACCTTTATGGCCATATTTTTGCCCCTCTTTGGGGCACCATATTCTCATCATAAGTCCACCTTTGTGGCCATATTTGTGCCCTTCTTGGGGGCACCATATTCTCATCCTAAGTCCACCTTTGTGGCCATATTTTTTCCCCTCTTGGGGGCACCATATTATCATCATAAGTCCACCTTTGTGGCCATATTTTTCCCTCTCTTGGGGCACCATATCCTCATCCTAAGCCCACTCTTATGGCCATTTTCTCATCTCATAATACACATATCTCTCGCTTCCTCATTTTCAAGGTGTTGTGTATATTTTATCATATCCATCTCATCCAATCTTATCTAATCTATCTTGTCCAAATCTTCTTATCTATCCCCTTGTCCAAATTCCACCTTTGTGGCCATATTTGTGCTTCCCTTGGGGGACCATTTTTTCTCATCCAAATTCCACCTTTGTGGCCATGTTTGTGCCCTTCTCGGGCACCATATTTTCATCCTAATCCCACTTTTGTGGCCATCTATTCATCTCGTTAGGGACACATATTTTCTTCACTTCCTCAAGGGTAGCACATAACTTTTATCTTCACTCATCTATCTCATTGTATCCCATATTTTGTAAGATGTCATTCTATCCTATCATGAATTTAATGTTGGTGACCTCGTCCTTAAAGAAAAAAATAACGTTACTACTCTAGAAAGGATCCAATGTGGAAATTTTTCCCCCAACTAGATTGGACCTTACATTATCATGCATAAGTATGGGTCAAGATCCTATCACTTTTCCTCCCTTGATGGTAAACTAGAAGTAGAACCACTTAACACATTGCACTTGTGACCATTCTACTATTAGCATACCTACCAATGAGAACTTAGTCATATCCTTAGATCATTCCTCCATCATTAGCCTCTTCCATCTATCATTGTAATGGTTTGGAATTATGTGGTCTTCCATTACTTTCCAAGATATGAGCTTAAATACATGTACCACGGCTTTTTCATAGCAATTTCCTTATGGATAGGTTCTCCCTCTTTGATGATAACTCCGTGATCATTAAATTCATCACCCTCTTGTTTACCTCTTGGAACCATGCTAAGGGTCATGTTAGTGCAAAATCAAAGCACCCCCAAATGAGTTATGGATCTATTTTTCCAAGGCAGGGTCATTTGGTGTGATTTGCATAACATGGGACCATCTCTCAAGCTATGGGACTTATGGACTTGAGATGGCCCTCCGGAGAAATTCAACTTCTTCTTCCTGATCCTAATGCTAAACTACTCCTAATGCAGAAATGATGTCTAACTACACCTATCCTAACAATGCCAAGGAGACAAGGAGAGAGAAAGTGCATAAAGAGGGAAATCCTACACTAACGAGGTGATAGCACCAAGAAAAGGGAAGTGTTGGTCACAATCTCAGCTTCCTGAAGTGGAGAGAGGTGAGCATAAGAGAGGGTGGACAAGAAGCACCACGAGATGAGAGATAGATTTCACACGAACACCACTTCAAAACCCATTAAACACATCTCCCAAGACCTGCAACAAACATCAGAATATGCACAGTATACCCTACAATGACGAGAGACAAGGAGAGATAGTAAAATAAGAAAAGGATGGACATATGCATCACAAAGTAGAATTTATTGCTCCCAAAGTTCACACAAGACACCATTAATGGGCAAGGCAACAAAATGCCATTACAAATGCAAGGGAGGAGGTTCAGACTCCATTTTCGACCCTGGGGAAGAAAAGAAGAGGGGAGGCAAAGAAGAAGAATGAACAAAATTTTTTACAATGAATCATTCCCCTGTATTTATGGATTCGATCAGAGAGAAGAAAGAGAGAGGGAGAAGTGGAAAAAGCAGGTCGAAACTCAACCACTATTGTTAATGCTTCTGCTAAAACATGCCCCAAATCCATCTTTACTACATCAATCCTTGGTTCGGCACCTTGAAGGAAGAGGAAACGGAAGAAATAGATCGAATCTGATCTGGTTGTTGAGACAAATGGATCCTGTATTAAAGGCCCGAAGACGTTTCCTCCATCTAGTTGGTGAGGCCGAGATCTTTCCAACGGCATTAGATTTGCAATATTTTGAGCCCTAAGTCAAAAGATATAGCCCCTCAAGTTTGTATCGAGTTTGTACAGGAGGGTGGAAAAACAACTTGAAAAATGGGTCCCCTTTTGAGATGGGACATGTGGCACCCCTTTTAGAGAAAAAATCGGACTCGCGAGTCCGCATGATTTTTCTTTCCCCCTTCTTCGATTCCCCACTTTGGCTTTGACTAGGGTTCAAACTTCAAATTTTTCCTTTGCCTCATTCTAGAATGCAAGATCGTAGGTCCGAAAGGTTTTCCCTTCATATTTTCTCCATGTGTGGGGTTGTCTTGACCAAATTTTCCAGGGGGGATTTGGGATAACTTGAGTCCTAAAGGTGTCTCTTGTACATCTTCTCATCCCCTCATAAGTGGTCTACTTAGCTAGACCCAACTCTTCCCAATGTAAAAGTCAAAATTCATGAATGCTCATATCAAAATTCAAAGTTATATAAAATAGACTGCTCCCTCAAAGGAAAGTTGTTCATGTCAAAAAAAATCAAATCAAATCAAATAAATAGACCGATCCCTCGAAGGACAGCTATCATGTATATGATTATTGCCATTGAAATAATATATTTATAAATTAGACCATACCCTCAAAGGATGGATACTCTCTTATATCATGGTATTGAGGGCTTCCTACATTGATCAACCTTTTATTATATTAGCATCCTAAGAAAGCTTCCCACATTGATCAACTTTCTCATAAAAAACTTCCCGCATTGATCAATTTTCTCTCTTTCCCCTACCTAGAGTTGGGGCATATGACCTAGGGAAATCCACTTATGGAGAACCCTCTTCCCATGTACAAGTTACATCTAAACCCCTTTTTTGTGTCAACATTAGGTTTATAAGCTCACTCATCCATATTTCCCCCTTGATCTTTGGTATAACTAACTATCATTGGTTATGTGTTAACACTTGTTTTGGTCGCATGTGCATTGTGTTACCGGATCCCTTTCTTGTTTACCTCCAATGCAGTTAGTGGCATCATTTCCTCATGTATTCCTTGATATGACGTAGTATCATTCGTACCCATAGGTCACTAATCATCAAGTCGTGTTCTATTCATACTTGTCTTTGTTTTATCACCATAGCATTTATCATGTCTAAATCATCTATATGATATCTATCAAAATCTCCCATTTGATCAGGTATCCTATCATCCATGTATACCATCTTTCCTTCCATCTTATTTTTGGTGTGTCACCCATAACACATTGTTCCCTATTGTTTCCAAATTTTATTGTCATTTCTTATTTTTCCTTTTTGGCCATTGTTGTGTCCTTTGCTGGGGCACCATATTATCATCCATATCTCATCTCAAGTCCACTTTTGTGGCCATATTTTTGTTCCCTCTCAGGGCACCATACCTCATCTTTTTATATTTCACCTCCTTGGCCATTATCATTCCCTTTATTGGGGTACCATTATTTTTTTCCTCATTCATTTTGTGCTCTTTTGTTGTTGCGTTATCTCATCTTGTCTCAAGTCCACCTTCGTGGCCATATTCATTGCCCCTTTGGGAATTTCTACTTCATCTCATATATTTTTATATTTTTCCTTTTTGGCCATTTTTTTCCATTTTCTGGGGCACCATCATCTCCATCCTTTTCCTCTCGTGGATGCATACCTATTCACCCAATTACTCATGTATGAAGGATTTTGCATTATTTTCACATTTGGTTGTGCATAATTTTGATGTGTGCCTATCACACATTAGTAACCATGGATTGCATCCATTTGATTGGAATCCCATTGGATTCCCTCCATCTTGTAGTGATTTTCACCCTCTCACCGGTCCGTTTACGACATTTCCATCGTATCTATTGAGATTATCCTTTATTCCTTACCAAAGTGATATCAAAATCACCGCCATAGTTGTTATTTTTTTGAATCCTTCTTTCCCCATCTTTCATTATCCCTTCATCTTCTTTTCTCATCCTTTCCATCCTTCTCAGCTATCTCTTTCAAACTCATCATTGATTCCCCTTTGTGTCATCGATCCCTAGTTTGAGGGAGATCACCTCATCAATCCATTTTCATCCTTCATCTTAATTATTCATATCTCATTGGTTTTGTCTCACACTTGCCCAACGTAAACCACTCAAAAAAGGGGTAAATGTAGAAACCAAATTTTGTTATTACTACCCTCTTCACCCCATGTTCTCTCTCTTTCACCATGGTCACCCATTTGAATTTCCCCTTTCCCTCTTAAATCCAATTTATTTGAATTTCCAGCTTTCCTACATTATCCCATCATTTATTTTATTTCCTTAATTCATCCTTAATAAAATTTAATTAATCCCTACTCATATTTATCCTAATCACATTCCATTTATTATCCCTAGACATATTTATTAACCTATTTTATCCTCCATAAGCACTCTTTTATCAATCCCTAGGTTATCAACCACCTTCATTAAATAATTTCATCTTCCCTATGCATTTATTTAATATTTTCCTACCTCCCACCTACCTTTATTAAATGTTTTCCTATCCTCCACATCCATCCACTCATCCTATAAATACACCCATACCCCCTCCTTCTTAGAGAGGAGGAGAGATCGAAGGATGTAATTTGGAGATCAGAAGAGGGAATTCTTTGAGAGCTTCAGGTCATCTTGTGGATTTTTATGTTTACTTCTCATCTTCAAGCCTAGTCATCGTCCACTTAGTCTAATCGCCGACCCTATCTCGAGTTACTAAACCTATCCATTCTCTCTCATCCTTTTGGTTTCCACAGCTTTCCCATATCAGATCCAGATCTAGTCTATTTTGTTGGTTTCTATCTTAAGATCTAGATCTACCCAGATCTAGCCACGAGAGAGCTTGCAGTTCTATTTTGCAGTTCCTCTCATCCAGTCCTAGTCATCGTCGTCAATCGGGTCATTTATAGCTCTGGTCGCCATCGACCCAAATGCCATGTATGATTTAATTTATGTCAATTTAGATCAGATCTACTTATATTATCTTAAATACATATTTTTAGTTTTTCTTATCTCATATTCTGCATTTTATATCGATCCATATCCATTTACTTTATATATCTTTATCAAACATAGGGGTTGACATCCGAATAAGGAATTTTACGCTTCTTAGAACCAACTTCTTCGAGAAACCCCCATCTACCATCTAATCCATTTTTCTTTCTAGTTATCTTTGTTTTGCAAATTATCGAGCTTCAGAATGAGGAGCCATCTTTGCACCCATTCACATCATCATCGTCTATCTCGAGGTACCTTAAACTCTCACATGTTTTGAGTGACTTATTTATTTTAGTACCGGTTCACTAATTTGAACAGAACTAAGGAAATTTGGTCAATATTCTTATATTTTTTATATTTTTCCTTTTCAACCATTTTTGTGCCCTTTACCTGGGGCCCATTATCTTCATTCTCATCTTCTATGGATGCATACATTTTCACTCGATTCCTCATGTATGAAGGATTTCACATTATTTTTACATTTGGTTGCACATAATTTTGATGTGTTCCTATCACCCATTGGTGCCTACAGATTACATCTATTTTATTGGTTTCCCATTGGATTCCCTCAATCTCTCTATGATTTTTTCCCACTCACTAGTCCGTAGGACATTACCATCATTTCCATTGAAATTATCCTTTGTTCCTTACCTTTCAGTGATATCGTAATCACCGCCATAGTTGTTATTGTTATTTGAATCCTTCTTTCTTGGGGCATCTTATATTATCCCCTCATCTTCTTTTCTCATCCTTTCCATCCTTTTCATCTATCTCTTTCAAACTTGTCATCAATTCCCCTTTGTATCATCGATCCCTAGTTTGAGGGAGATAACCTCATCAATCCTCTATCATCCTTAGTCTTAATTCTTCATCTCTCATCGTTTTTGTCTCACGCCTTTCCCAATGTAAACCAATCAAAAAAGGGGAAAATGTAGACACCAAATTTTAGTATCGCTACCCTCTTCACCCCGCATTCGCTCTCTTTCACCATGGTCACCCATTCAAATTTCCCCTTTCCTCTAAAATCTCATTTATTCAAATTTCCCACTTTCCTACATTATCTCATCATTTATTTTATTTCCCCTAATTCACCCTTAATCAAATTTAATTAATCCCTAATCATATTTATTAATCACATCCCATTTATTAACCTCTTTTATCCTCCCTAAGCACCCCATTTATCATCCCTAGGTTCTCACCTACCCTCATTTAATATTTTCCTATCATTTATCCTCCCTATATGCTCCATTTTATCCCCCTATGGCCTCATTTAATAATTCCATCTCCATTTGGCCTCGATTTGAGATTTTCCTTCCATTCGACCACCTTTTATTAATCCCTGGGTTCTCAACCACCTTCATTAAATAGTTACATCTTCCCTATGCATTTATTTAAAATTTTCCTACCTCTCATCTACCTTTAGTAAATGTTTTCCTATCCTCCAAATCCATCCACTCATCCTATAAATATACCCATACCCCCTCATTCTTAGAGAGAGGGAGAGATCGAAGGATGCAATTTGGAGATCAAAAGAGGGAATTCTTTGAGAGCTTAAGGTCTTCTTGTGGATTTTTTGTGTTTACTTCTCATCTTCAAGCCTAGTCGTCAGTCAATTAGCCCAATCGTTATCAACCCTATCTCAAGTTATCAATTCTATCAATTCTCATGCATATTTTTTGTTTCCACAACTTTCCCATATCAGATCTAGATCTAGTCTATTATGTCGAGCTTTTTTCTTCGATCTAGATATACCCAGATCTAGCCATAGAAGAGCTTGCAAGTCTATTTTGCAAGTTCCTCTCATCCAGCCCTAGTCACACTGTCGACTTGTCATTTGCAGTCCTAGGTTATCGTCGACCCGATCGAGTTATAATTTATTTTATGTCAATTTAGATCAAATATCCTTCTATTATCTTAGATTAATATTTTCAGTTTCTGTTATCTCAGATTCTATTTTATATTAGATCCATATCCATTTACTTTATCTATCTTTATCAAACACGAGGTTAAGATTAGCATAAGGAATTTTATACTTTTTGGAACCAACTTTTTCAGAAACCCCCATCTACCATCTAATCCATTTTATTTCTAGTCATATTTTATGTCATGTCAATAGGTGCACTGGGTGCCCTAGTAAAAGTAGAAAAACACAAAATGACAAAACAAATTGGGTGAGTGTAGGTGTAAGATCAAAAATATGATAGCAAGCAATGTAAAAATTTCTAAAGACATGGGTTAATTATTACTCTTTTCACTCAAGAACCATATGAATAGTAGTATGAGACCGAGACTAAATATTGACTCAAAGTGTGTGATTTAGTGACTAATTTTTCCCCCACTTTATGTTGGTGAGCCTAATAATCCATATCCTAAAGTAGATAGAGATGTGTACCTAATAATCCATATAGAGTGATGTAGAAACTTGCCAAGGACTAGACAAAGCAATGGAGTGACAAAAATATAGATGGAATGTGGAGACTAAAGAAAAAGGAACAAATGTACCGATCAATGATGAGACAAAGGGTGTAGAAAGTATATCCTATAATTGTCGGTGTAGTGTCATTTTTTTGGGTGATCTCATGTCACTCACGAGTCGAAGAAGTGAAGGGAGAAAGTTTTGTTATTCTCCAACATGTAGCTGCTTCCCTAAGACTTAGTGAAGAAATATCTCGTATTGTTTGGTTTTGGGTGATCCAACGCCACTAGTCAAAGTATTATAGGGAGGAAAGTTTGTTATATCCTCTAACATGTAAAATTATTTGTGTATGGGGTTCATAGACTCGTCTCAACCCGCTCACTATAACTTGAATTATGTCATGGACTATGACTGTAGACTCTATTGTAAACTACATTATGGACTAAATTATAGACCGAAGTGTATCGGTACCATGTGTAAACCCCAAATGATGCCCCCTCTTTAGGGGTGCATGCGACATCGCGGATAGGAGAATGCAGTCCCAAAATAGGTTTGAACGTATAACTAAAACTCTACCCTACATGAGGAAGGGAAAGTGCTTGGTATAGACCAAGGTATACACAAACAAGTGGCTAGAAAAAAGTGTTAGTATGAACAAGCATACATGTAGCGAACAATTACAAATAACAATCATGAGTAAACAATGTAAACACCCAAGGAGATAATTATAGACCATGCAAAGTGGGTTGTGAACATGGGACACCACTCACGGTGTCACAAGACACTTAAGGCCATCATGGCTATAAACAAGCAAGTGTGTTCTCACAACAAAGGGAAAATCCTACAAACAATAACAAGCAATAATAAAAAAATAAAAAAGTATGGAAGCAAATATCCCTGCATAATAAATGATGCACATGAAGCACCTGTTAGCATGTTATAAAAATATGAAGTATGTCAAAGCATATATAACCTAATAATAGAAATTTCTAGTTATAAAATGAAACAATGTCTCATGTAGTGTATGAATGTGGATGCCCCTAGCAGGTAGTGTGTCAAGCATTGGTACTGCATGTAGAAGCTCTATATCTGTGATCACAACTAGAAAAGGATGTGAAGAAGCATGTGTGTATGGTAAAGACAATGACATAGAAGATATCCATCTAGCATGTGTAATAATACAAACATGTACAAACAAGTGTAAGGAATAGTAAATGAAACCATGAAATGCATTATGTTGTGGGTGGATGGAATGGAATGTAGTGTGGATGATAGAGTCGTGTGCCCCGCAATTGAATGGAATTGTATGCAATGAGGTTCATTTAGTATGCCCCTTCGAGTGGTCGATTGAACCATAAATGAGAGTGTGTCATTGTGAAATGGTTGAACTATGTGTTTTTGTAGCACGTTGTGGTGAATGTTCATATTTGGTGATGATATGTGACCTATAGATGATGTATGAAGATGTGTGATGATGTAGCCTAAAGTGTATATCACGATGAAATGATCGAAGGAGGTGGTGATGTAGCCTAAGACGTATACCACTACAATATGAGGGAATAAGTGATCATTTATCCTATAGTGTATGCCACTACAAGATGAATAGAGGGAGTGGTGAGGTGGTCTAAAGTGTATACCACTATTATATAAATAGAGGGAGTGGTGATGTAGCCTAAAGCATATACCACTAAAAGATGATGAGATGTGTGACCATTTAGCCTATAGCGTATGTCATTAACCTAGTAATATCACATAATATAAGGGTGAATGATGAATGTGTGAGTGTGACAAGGTCCATTTTTTATGTATACCCTCAATAGTCCAATATGGACCGTGAGACTAGAGTGTGTTATTGGGTAGTGAGTGCAATGCGTACTAGTAGATTTGTGTAGTATATGTGATGATGAGATACGACCATGTGATGTGTTAAATGCATAGTATGTATGAAATTTGAGATGTGTAAAACCTATTATGCAATGTGTGGAGTTCATGTGTGTAAAACGCCCTCAACAATCAATTTTGAACCGAAGTACAAGAGTATGTCATTTGGTAATGATAATATAATAGTGTATCAAGGTGTTTAATAACACTCAAAGATATGAAATATGAAGCACAAAGTGTAATAGTAGTAAATAATAGCTAATTGGTGATGTTATACATAGGGAGAAGAATAAGCATGATGCCCTCGAATGTGTAAGAGATGGAGATTTATCCAGGCATGGGAGAAAAATCATGCCATGCGACGGATGTGGCAACATGTTAACAAAATAGTTGGTGTATCAAAGGCAGTTGTGGTAGTAAGAACAAAGGGAAATTGCTTTTTGTGATGATGAGTATGTGAAATGGTGTAAACCTCGAGAGGAGATGTAGAAGGAACAAAAGAAATGAGTTGAGGGTGATATCTGAGGCCAAGTCTGGTGGATTGTGTTGGAATGGAAAAAGGTTCTTTGACTCCTTTTACATGTTTTCCTAATCCATTTCCATTGAAACCGTAGCGGCGTAGGTACCTATATCTAGGGCCATATTGTTCGAAGTTAGGAGGAGAGGTGGCCAAAGTATGGGCTTTATGTGAATGATCAATAGTGTTGCAATAAACAAATGGAGAGGGATCTTCTAATGCTTCATAAACCACACCTTGATATAAAAATTTAATACACGCATGAAGGGTTGAAGGGACCACATTCATAGCATGGATCTAAGGTCGTCGATGATAAGATTGTAGTTAAGATTGTTAGGCATGACATGGAATGTGATGGACAAAGTGCATGTCCCGAGAGTAATGGGAAGTTTGATGGTACCTAAGACTCGTTTATGCATATTATCAAAGCCACAAATGCAAATGGATGATGGAGTTAATGAGGATTCAGATAGTCTAAGTTGCGTGAGGAACATGAGATTGCAGATGTTAATCATGGATCCATTATCGACTAAAGCTCACTTAACCCCTATGTTATTAATACAAACTTGAATATAAAGGGGGAGATCATTACTTAAGATACAAAGGGAAGAAATTTTGTTAGATGTAAATGTGATATTCTCTTCATTGATAGATAAATAAGTAGTGAACCTATAGTATAAATATTCAAGAGAGGTGTGAGGATGAATATAAGTGTTAGCCAAAAACATATGAGTTTATTTTGACAATCAAGATTATCTTGCAAAAAGGTATGGAGGGAGACCTCCATGGTGAAAGGACCCTAAGATAATGAGGTGGAAACGAATAGAGGATCCAAGAGTGCTCAAATGACGGGTTCACCAAAATTATTAACTAAAATAGAAATTCTTCTTGATTATTATAGTGTAATATAATGTTATGCAAATTAGTAAATAATAGCTAAATAAAATAAAGAAAGTGACCCAAACAACTAAGTAAATATAAATGTAAAACCCTAATGTACAAAAGAGGCTAGAAATTTCTTATATGATTTGATGAAGGTGTGAGGCTATGTCGTAGTGTGAACTGGGAAAACATGAGGAGGAAACGACCACATAGAAGCCTCAAAAGTATAGATTTGAGATTTTTGGGTGGACTATGGTGCCTAGAGAGGGACGGGGTACTGTGGGCATACTGGTCTCGAGATTTGGGTGCCCTCATCTACATAAATAATCTAAAACCCTCCTCTAAGGTGGCGTTAGATGTTTTCTATAGTTTCTTCTTGTCACACTAACTTTTCTAAACTGCGCTAGATGTCACTACAAACCGGAGATGACAAAGAGACCTCACAAAACCAAGACAAGCATCAAACTCCTAAAAATTAAAGATGCATATAAGGGGTCGATCGTCCTTAAAGCAGCCACAATGGTGGACTTACTAATCGATCGATGCACTACATCTCGCACTGATGTAGTTCTATGTGTGTTTGTGCAAATTGTGCCCTATGTTGCTCTTGTGTCAATCGTACTTTGTGAAATAGCTAGTAATAACTAGATGTAGAATGTAATAAATGTGTGTATGGAAATAATAGACTCCCCTCCTATGAAGTGTGATGCAGATGAACCAACCTTGTGTGCCTTGTGATGGAGCTAGATGGATGCAATGTAGCTTTAGGTGTCTTTGATGGATGTAACTCTAGATGGTGATAGTAAGTTCTTAGTGCTTGGTCCCTCATTATGGTCTCATAACTTTATATTTATATGGTTTTCTTGTTCTAATTTCGTAATTAACCCCGAAAAGGCTGACCACCAAAAAGATAGAAAACTCAAACGACTAAAAAGTGCCCAAAAGGTACAAGTAAAGTGTAAAGAGGATCAAGGCACCCAGAATGGGACCAAGGCACACCTGGGTGCCCTAGTCAAAAGTAGAAAAACATAGAATGACAAAACATACTGGGTGAATGCAGGTGTAAGATCGAAAATATGACAACAAGCAATGTAAAAATGGCCAAAGACATGGGTTAATTATTACTCTTTTTACTCAAGAACCATATGAATAGTAGTATGAGACTGGGACTAAATATTAACTCAAAGTGTGTGATTTAGTGACTATAAGGTGCTCATGAAAGAAAAGAGTGAGAAGGGCATGTGGATGATCACTATTTTGTGCAACTACTTAGATTATTGTAAACCAAAGGTTACCACACCAAAGACCAATCCATCACCCAAAGACCAAATCGCCACCAGAGGATCTCAGTAGCACATGCGTAAGATTTTGCATTCCCTTTGAGAATATAAGGTGTGGAGAGATTCATGTTTAAATATTCTACCTTGATGGAAAATGTAAAAAGTTCTTCAAGAAACTACGGAGCTAGTTTGAGAACTCTAGGGTGAAATTGAATTCCTAAGGGAATATGTGAGACTCGTGAATGAAACACTAGGGAGTTCATGGATTGAAAAAACAAAAAGGGATGAATTCAAGGAAGTGTTCATAGTTTTGTGAACTAAAGGATTGATTTCACTGCTTACCCATTAGTTAACTCATTAGATTCAAAATTTAGTACATGGAAAACATTTGGGTCATGTGCAAAACAAGAATATTAATGTAACCATGGTCGAGGAATTTGATTGTGAAATACTTGTTGATGCATGCATAGATTACTAGATATTGGTGGATATAGGAGCATAGGTTAATATCTTGAAATTTTATGAATGGAACAAAAAGGTGCAAATTTTTCTCCGTCCCTCTCTACATGTCTTGTTTACGGCTAACAAGACGCACATCATGCCTATAAGAGTGTTAAAAAATGTTAGCATTAGCATTATGGGAGTTAAGTTTCATGGTTATTTTGAATTCTTTGGATTGGAAGAAGCGTATAACTTTTTAACACTACTTGTTCGTCCTTGGTGTTATTCAAACAATGTGAATCTACGCTTTAAGAAGTGATACATTAGATTCGAGAATTAAACACAACGTGTAATCAAACTCATAGATGATAAAAGGGGGTCCCTTCATAGAAAATTTTGAATAACATGATGATTTAGAGCATCTTTACAGATAGAAGCGAAAGGGTTAGGGCATTTCAACCCAAACAAAGAAGGACAAGCACATTGGTATGACACGCAATCCATAATGAGACACAACTAATGTGTCATATGATAATTGGCACATGGCTCGTATGAGTTAATTGGAAGATATTGTGGCACAATAAATTTTAAATAAGTATTTAACATGTCATCAAAATTTAAATAAAAGTATATTAAACAAGTGGGAAAGTAGAATAGTAATCATATATAATAAGTTCATGGTGGATAAGATGTCTAATCCTTTTTAAAAGAGTTGGAAAATTACACTTTGCTCAAAAAAACATGTGTAAACTATATAATACACAAAGTTAGAGAGACAACAATAGGATGGTGTGCGACTCATATCCATGTTCTTAAAACATGGGATCAAGTTAGTGAATCCATGTGCTTTTTGTTATGAATATGTCTAGTGTTCACATATTCAATATTTACCATAGGTAAATATTTCAGTTATATTGTTATTATATATTGTTTCAACAACAATATATTAATATAGGTTGGTTGTACCCATTAAGTTATTAACGGTATATTTAGCTGTATGACTTCCTGTTTTATAGGAAATTGTTTTCCTATTGTAATGGCTATATAATAACTAAATGCATTATTCATGAATATAGAACATAATTATTATTTCGCTGTGCAAAACTCAGCCCAAATTATTATTTGGTATCAGAGCGATGAGATCTACGTGAGAGTGAGGGGCACTGTACATACTTCACAATTGTCCCGTCCGATGAGCATATTATTGTTTTGGTTTTAGAATAGCTACAGATCTAGGTTTTCTGTGATGTTGTCCACATAGATCTGAATTTCTGCAGATTATATTCCTCAGATTTGTCACCATCCTCGAACCGTGACTTTCATATTGATTGCATCAATGAATACAAGCTTCCACGTATGCATTCCTAATATTTTTTAAAAGCATTTTCAGTCCCGTAAGTGCTTATTCAAATAGTTGGACGTCTTCTTGAATACAGTGGTTCGATTCACTTGTGAGATCTCCATTCGCTGTATCACTGAAATTCAATCCACATTGGTCTTATTTTGAGCACTGGAAAAAGTAATATATGTTCTAATGCATGCTAAGTACCAACGTTTCAATTACATGTGGTTTTGATTGAAGGGATTGTACATATATTTTTGGTACAGCCGAGAGTGCTGGGAAAAAAATGTTGCATTCAGCGACTCCACACATTAATCACGTTCTAGAGTACTTTCATTGAATCTCTCGCCTATCCACCCAGGGCAAATGGTGCATCCACTACTCAGCCATGTTTATTTTTAAAGGTGCTTTCATGGAGTCATAGAATGTTTTTAGTTTGTTATCAAGTTTACTTTTAAATAGAGTTTGAGTCTTATAGTTTTTGTTTATAGTGGTCGTCTAAATTTCTAATAGATAGCTAATATTATTAGCTATATTAGAAATTAAAGAAATTTAGAGGTTTCTTAGTTTTATATGTAATAGTCGTCAAATGTCATTTGTGTCAAGTCAAAAGTTTGTATAGTTATTTGTTTTCATTATTACAGTGTCCATTATTAGTTTTATTTTTGTTTTTGTTTTTATTTATGTTATGTTGTTTCACATAGTTGGTCAAAATGAAATGGTCAAAGTCATATAGGTGATTTTAAGATTTTTCATATAATTGTTTTGTAAGTTTTTGTCATGAGTCAAAGTCAAAAGATTTTCAAAATTAAAAAAATGCCTCAAGGATGCATTATCATTGGAAGGCAACATCCAAAAAGATGTAAAGTACTAGGATAAAAGAATTCGCAAAAATCTTGAAGCAGGATATGATGGAGATACCGAATCGTAAAAATCTCGACCACAAAAATGTTATAGCACGCAAATATATAAAAAGATTCAAATCCAAATCAAGTTGAGTTAGCAGATATTGATTGGAGGATGGAAGCAATGGAGGTACAAGGACAATCAAGATCCTCGAGTTCGTCACTAGCCTCGTGAGGCCACAAATCGCTTTAATGACACAATTTGTTGTGTGTGATGAATAAGAACATATGAGCATCCTTGTTCTTGTGTGCGTATTGTGTTTGTGTTCCCCCTGTGATGATGATGATGTGGAGATTTGTACCATTGATACTATCGCGGGAAGTGTTCTTAATCGATTGACTTGATGGTTAATGTGAATTAGTTGATGGGTTCCAACTCATGTATTCACCTGGATAGGTTGATGGGCCCCTATTCATGGATGATGTAGTTCCCAAGTTCCCACCGTCGTTTGAGGATCGAAATCATGTGCACACTACGTAGCGACATCCTCGTTTGGTTGAAGATGGTGTTTTTCTCCAATGTTCACACTAAGTGGGAGAATGTTAGGAATATTTCTAGTGCTCACATATTCAATATTTACCATAGGTAAATATTTTGGTTATATTGTTATCATATATTGTTTCAACAAAAATATATTAGTATAGGTTGTATGCACCCGTAAAGTTATTAACAGGATATTTGGCTATATGAATTCGTGGTTTATATGAAGTTGTTTTCCTATTATAATGGCTATATAATATCCAAATGCATTATTCATGAATATAGAACATTATTATTATTTTGTTGTGCAAAACTCAGACCAAATTATTACTTTTGATTTGATAGGAACAACATTATGCACAAACCAGACAATTATAGTGGAATTACAAAGCTGAAAGATCATTCAAAGAAGTACGAGGAAGTTTGGAGAACAAACATGCATTTAATAAAGTTGGATTTATGGACCCATGTCTTGTTAGGAATAATATTAGTGCTTCACATTAATACTTTTATATGAAATATAATAAATTTTGTCTAGTGGTTGTAACCACTTACGTAGATCGGTTGTGGGGCAGATTTACAGGATGAATAGTTGAACAAAATCCTTTTTTATAGTAATAACTTTAACTATAAATGTGTATCATGTTGTCCATGAATCAATGAAGAAATTAGTATTGTGTGGTTTAAGTTTCCACAACTATATCATTTACTTCAGAGCGACTTATGGAGTTCTAATAATTTGTGAGGGGCAGTTGTACTTCTCCATTGCCCTATGAATGGTGGCTCTCTATTGTGAAGATATTTTAATTAGTAGCATTTTAGCCGTAGAATTCCATCATCTCTAACGCGGTCATTCCCTCAGCCTGATTCGTTCTTGTCATTCATATATGCATTGACGTTTTGTATTCTGCTCCAGCAGTCCCATGTGTGTCATCATTGATCAAACTCAAGGATAGTTTTGAATCTTGCATGCATTCCTCATCAAATGCGTGTGGTGGCATTTTCAGCTGAGCAGTGATTATTAAAAGATATTCTACACTCAAAATAAATTATATCCTTGTATCAGCTATCAATACAGCGCAGCAGAAGCATGGTGATTCCCATAGTTCCAAGGTGAAGGACATGACAGATCTTACACTTGTCTGATTTGGTAATTGCTAAAACCAAGCCTAGCCACAATTGGTTGAATACTCAATTGGTGAGCCCCATCAGCAATGAACCAGTATGGATCTGCGAAAGTTGAGCACAATTAAGAACATATATCCGTTATCAAATATATCCAAATTTGTATGAGCGTATATGATTGGAAGTACAGTGGAGTACTGGGTGATTCGAATAAGCTTCACGTGTTCTCAAAGTAATTAGACTACATTTGGTTTTCTTAGCATTGGTGTTTTGGGTGTTTGCACACTCCGTGTTTCAAAACCTGTGCGGACTGAGCGTTCCCTTTCAAAAGCTTCCCTCACTTATCAGCTAGTCCACGTGGATATTTGGTATTATTCATTTCTCTTGTATTGTTTGTAGAGTTGATTCATTATTATGAGTTTTTTTAAGGATATCTCCATGCTAAAGTTTGTTAAATAGTCTAATTAGAGTTTATAGCTATTTTTTATGCTCAATTTAAGGAATCCCTTTGTGGGCATGTTTCAGTTAGTCTAGTGTCTTCAATGTGTCAATTATTTGTTCGTCATTTTTTAAAAATCAAAGTCAAGTGTCGTCTTGTTAATTTTGAGTCATTGTTATAAGTGTCATTGTAAAAAATATTATTTTTAAATGTCTTACGGACGCATTTTTGGTTTTACCTGATGTATGAAAAATAAAATGTTTCACAATGCAAGAGAAAAGAAAAGAATAAGTTCAATTTGGAAACAAATGTCCTCCGTGTTCACATTCAACTAAGTTAACAAAGACGTAAACCGGAGGTTGGCAAAGAACGGAGGATCGAGGGCGATCAAAATGGCGGGGCCGCATTTTGGTATGGTGACATCTCTTTTTCAGTTATGTGGTGTGTGTAAAATAAAATGGTGTGTGGTTTCCTTCCCATGTTATGATTGAAAAGAGGAGAATGTGTATTTTGGAATCTAAGAATAGTTGTATAGAAGGGCAACAAAGCCGGAGTGATCCTCCGACTACTAACATTCTTTGACTTTCAGACTTCTTCATCTATCGGCCAGTGAAAGAGAGTTCACTGGAAGTGAAAGCAGGAACTGTTGAGTTCACATATGTAGGTGTATTGGTGGAAGTGTGGTCATCTGGTAAGGGATTCACTGTGGTGAAGTAGATTGATCATGTGCGATAAGATCCAAGACAACAATATGCAAACCTAAAAGTATATGGAAGCATATGATTCTATTTCCATTTCTTCATATGTGCTTTCTTCCCATGTTCACACTAAGGGGGAATGTTAGGAATAATATTAATGCTTCACATTAATAGTTTTACACGAAATATAATAACTTTTGTATAGTGGTTGTAACCACTTATGTAGATAGGTTGTGGGAAAGATTTACGGAGTGAATAGTTGAACAAACTCCTTGTTTATAGTAGAAATTTTAACTATAAATGTGTATCATTTTGTCTATGAATCAATGAAGAAATTAGTATTGTGTGGTTTAATCCTACTACAACTATGTCATGTCTTTTATCATACCTTGCTTGTTTAGCCGCACAATTGGTACGTAGGCAATGAAGCACATAGCAAAACTTCTAAGTGGGAGACATTAATTTGGTTAATTGTGTACACACTTTTTCATTTACCTCTATCTCGCCTATGGTTGATCATTCGCCCAATGCATAAAGCACACCATTTTTGGAGATTATGTTATAATAGAAGAAGGCATGTTATAATTATGCAAGGAAAAGGGTTTGGTATTGCCAAATACTTTTAAATAATGAAGTATAAACAATGATTCGAGCAAAGAAGATGATGCAAAGTGGCTAGAATGAAATTGGTGATGCAAGGGAAAAGAACATATGGTGTGACATGTTGATGAAGGGAACAACAAAAATCACTTGAATATAGATATTTATTATAAATCAAGGGAAGTTATTGATAATAAGGATTCAAACACAACACCCTATCATGAATTTTTGAAATATATCGAGGTGAATATAGGAATAGATAAGGAACCAAAAATTGTGACAATTGGATATTATTGGCCGAAGAAGAGGTCATCAAGATTACTAAATTTTTGTACAACTATGAGGATTATTTCCCATGAAGCTACCAAGAAAGGAAGGGACTACATCCATCATTGGAAAAA
This sequence comes from Taxus wallichiana var. yunnanensis, assembly GCA_018340775.1. Taxonomy (NCBI): domain Eukaryota; kingdom Viridiplantae; phylum Streptophyta; class Pinopsida; order Cupressales; family Taxaceae; genus Taxus; species Taxus wallichiana. The sequence continues at coordinate 493,874,063 of CM031239.1, forward strand.
ATAAAAATCAAGTTAATTGATGGTGCAAAACTCGTGTAAAATAGACCATATAGGATGAACCCAAACTTACACACCAAAGTGAAAGAAGAGATTGATAGTATCTTGGCTACGAGAGTTATTATCCAATGAAGGATTCATAACAAATCATTTTGATGGTTATTACTATAAAAAAGAATGGGTGCATCAGAATCTACATGGACTATAGACAATTGAACTCAGTATGCATAGTATATACTTTCCCATCACCCTTTACAAAAGATATTTTGGAATTTTTGAGGGTAGAAAATATACACATTCACATATGGGTTTTTAGGATATCATCAAGTTTATATCATAGAGGAAGATCGTGAAAAGACGAATTTCGGGATAAATGGGGATTAGTTTTGTACACAATAACACCTTTTGGGCTTAACAATGCACCAAAAAAATTCTCGCATACTACAGTAGCTACCTTTGAGGATTTTAACCTCAAATTCCTAAAAGTATACTTGGATGATTAGACAGGTTTATGGGCATGTCAACAATCACTTGTGATAGTTTATGCCTTATGTTTGAATGTTGTAGGAAGTTATAGATTTCATTAAATTTGAAGAACTATGACTTCGCAACACCTTTCAAAATTATGTTGGCGTAGATTATTTGCAAATAAGATTTATTGGTAGATCTGTAAAAAAATAGCAGTAATTGTGCAATTGGAGATTTTAAAAACACAAATAGAGGTATGTGAATTTCTTGTCCACTATAGGTATTATCAAAATTTTATTTAAGGATATGCAAAAATTTCTAAGAAAGCAAGAAGAGTTTGTATGGGAAGAAGAAATACAAATAGTATACTCAAACTTTGAGTGAACCCATATTACAATTCTCATACTTGAATACTCCATTTCATGTTCATGTGGAGGCATCGGAATAAAAATGGGATCGATTCTTGTGCACCCTAGACAAGAAAACATGGACCATCCGGTATTTTTTGTGTTCACGAAATTAATAAAGGTGAAACAAAACTATACGACCATAAATCTAGAAGTTCTATCTATGGTCTATGAGCTATGAAAAAAAAATCAGTATTTGTTAAAGAATGCCATCTATCATCATGCCCATAATTTCAACCCAAAACTCATCCCAATAATCTCATAAAATTAGGGTATATTTTTTTAATAGTATTATTTAAATATTTAATTGTTATCCCAGCTCATTAATCATTATTTTCCAAACCAATAAGCTACGTAAGGGTCTATACGATAACCATACTATTAAATTTCACAAATAAAAGTAATTAATTTTACTACGATCTCCTCCACCAAGAGAGTATACAAATCATCCTTGTATTATATTGCACAAAGGGTCCCGTCATGTGTTATAAGATTATCCCCATAAAGAGGTCTAGTTGTAGTCACAAAATCATGCACTTTAGATATTATTTATTCCAATTTCATACTACTATTTAGAAGGTTCTTGAGTGAAGAAATTACTAACTAACCCCGTCTTTTGGAGATTTTATTTTATTTTATTTCATCATTCTGACCTTTTTCAAATATATGCCCATCTATTTTAGTCATTTACCAATATTTTAGCCTCGACTAGGGCACCTAAGCCAATACTAGGGCACCCACAAGGGCCCCGGTCATACCATGGATGTCCCAATCCTTCTTGAGCTTTCCCACCACGTTTTGGGCTCTTTTTAGTTGTTTCTCATTCTTATCTTTTTGGTGGTCAACAATTTGGGTTAATTACAAAATGAGATCAAGATAACCCTATAAATATAAAGTTATGGGGCCATAATGAGGGACCTAGCATTATACACTACTATCATCCAACTAGAGTTGCATCCATATATTGCATTGGAGATCACTTGCATCCACATAGCTCCATCACAAGGTGCAAGGCTAGGACATCTGCATCACACACTTCATAGGGGAGGGATTCTATTCTATTCCATGTACACATGCTATTACATTTTCTACATTTAGTTATTGCTCGCTACTTCACAAAGTGTGACTGACACAAGAGAACCTAGGGCACATTATACACACACTCACCAGAACTACATTTGGGTCTGAAATGTAGTGCAACGCTCAATTAGTAAGCCCATTTTTGTGGCAACTAAGGTCAATCCAACCCATTCATTTGTATTTTATTTTTTAGGGTTTTGATACTTATTTTGGTCTTTTGCAGGTCTTTTCATTCATCTTGGAGTATCAATGACATCAGAGCATCACAGTGAACTTGATGTGACAAACAACAAGGGTTTTGGACCATCTTCCGAACCTGTGAAGATCAATTTTAGAGCTTTTACATAGACCAAGGTGCCTATTTGGCATACTAGAGCACCCATAGACACCCCAATCCCTCTCCAGGTGCTACAGTCTAAATAGATACTCCATATTCATCCTTTTCGGCCTTCTACACGATGTTCATGCTTCTAAATTTTCCATTCACCTCTCGTGACATAGTCTCGTGAGAATCATCCATTCAGTTGAGTTATTTTATCTTCCCTCTTGCACATTAGGGTAGCATTTCCTTTTGCAAAGTTGGTTAGGTCATTCACATACTTATTTACTACATTTATTTACTTTATTTATAGTTGTTCATAGCTTAGATTAACTACCCTCGTATTCACATTTTATTTAATCATTTTGGTGAACCCGGCCATCTCAACACTACCTTTTGACAATGTCATCTCCCTATCAAGTTATGACTTAATACTCTTATTCTACCTTCGCAACAACTAAATTATCGGGCACATTACTATTGTTTCTTATTTCATGTGTGTGTGTACCCAACATCCTCCACGTGTTGTCACACCTAGGGCTGATCTATCCATCAATTTTGTTACTCCTCATCATGCTCGTCCAAATCCACCTACGGCTCCACTCGCATCTATTCCTCCACCCATTACTTCATCACCTCCTCCCACTACTTCTAAGGGCTATGACATCATTGAGCAACTTAAAAATACGCCTGCTAAGATCTCTATTTATGAATTATTGTGTAATGCACCGTATTTTTCATAACACGCTAGAAGCTTCCCTTCATGTCATTCACATTGAAAGTGATAATTCTACAGTGGCCTTTGCAATTCTTATACGAGTCTCTTCTAAGTTTACCACATGTTATATCTTTCACTAATGAGTATTTTTCACATTTTGCTAAAAACAATACATGTTCTCCTTTGCTTATCACTATCGTTATAAGCATTACTTACATTAAACAAGTTCTCGTTGATAATGGATAAACCATTAATTTATGTGCTCACTCTGTTTTATAACAATTAGGTATTAGTGATGACTTAATCTATAAGATTTCTACCATAATTCACGATTATGATTCTACCACTCACTCATGTCTAGGGACTATCTCATTATATATCCGTGTTGGGCCTAAGATTTTTCTCACTAAATTCTATGTTATCGACGTCTCTTTTCAGTTTAATATCTTGTTAGGAAGGCCTTGGATTCATGCAATGCATGCAGTTTCATCTACTCTTCACCAATGTGTCAAGTTCTTACATAATGTTTATGAACATACCATCACCGCTTGCTCTGAGCCATTCAAATATTGTCGCATAGATCCCATTACTTTTATGCCCATACCACCTTTGCAACACATTCCATATAGCAGCCTTGACACATATGACATTGGTCAATCTAGCGCTTCACATTCTCCTTCTACCACTTGCAACGCTCCAGCTATATCCACTCACACCATGGCTATTATCTCACCTACGGTATCAGCTCCTACTAATGTCCCTTCTCCACCTATCGCAACACCCTCTATTACTCCACCTATAGTGGCACCTACCAACATACTTGATAGTGCTACACAACATGATGATGCTCACACTGACTATTCTGATGACGAAGTTGATGCGCTATCAAACTTACGGATGAAGCATTAGGACAACTCAATTTCAATCCTCTTGGCATAAATGACTCTTATTTTGAAGAAACCTTTGTGGCCGATGGCCCAAGTGAATATAGGTTCAAGACCCCTCCCTCCACTAATGCTATGGTACTATACCGAGGGTCTATAAATAGTGTAGACGTTGTTTCATCTTCTCCTCCACGGGTTACAGCTCCGCTTACCTCCTTTTACATGCACATTATTCATCAACAGGTCCTTTTGGCAACACATCCCTATCGATCCTACTTGCTTAGACACTATTTGTACACATGATAGTTTGGTTAGGTTTGGCATGATGCTTAATGACATCTTACCACCACTTCATTCGCCACATCTTTATCATGGCTATTTTTATATTATAACAACTTATGGATTATGTGTCTTTCATTTTATGGTCTTTGTTTCACGTTCTCCTCATGACTCTCCACTCACACTTGGACAATTGCTTGACTATATTGGTGGTATAATAGATTTTCATCACTCTTTGCTTACATTTCCTATGCCTTTTGGAAATATTTCTATTCATAATGATTATTCCCTTGTTTACACTCCAAATATCTCTCATTGGCATGCTCACGGTTTTCCACCAATTACCTTTACTAATGAAGAATATGCAATGAATGTATACACACTCCATCGTGATGGGTCCTTATATGGACTTCATTATTCTATAGCTTATCGGGTTTTTATGCTTCCCAGTAGGTTTTGATCATGACAATGATGATCTCCTTGATAATGGCACATAGTCCTCTTCTATATCATACACTTGGGGGTATCACATCTCATACACCCCCACATTAATTCTAGAATCTATCATATTTGTATCAATCTTCTCAAGTAAGCATACTCATCCCACATTTTAGCATCGTCATTACCCGATGACACACTCTTGTGCTTTGGTTCACACTTGACTGTTGAGGGCTTACTACACATGAACCCCACACACTGCACAATAGGTCTTACACACCGCATCTATTCACATATCGTGCATTATACATCATACATCATATTAGTCGTCATTATGCATATATCATACTTCTATTGTCTAGCATTACATATTATTCATCATATTCATACTATTAAGTTATTTACACATATTACATTGCATTCTACACATCATGTCTCTACACTACATCTCACATTATTTGTCTTACATTATACATTCTACACTTCATCTACACTGTACATCTCCATCCTACGCATCTTTTACATACTATAATAGTATTCATCACATATGAGTCTAGCATTATATCATCCTACATACTACATTACTAGTCTATCTACATACATTACATGTCACTCTATACATTACACCTTACACATTCTACACATCTTACATTTACATTCTACACATAGCATATTTACACATTCTACTCATCACATGGTTATCACCTATATTATATTGTATTCTACATGTTGCACTCACTACCTAATGACACACTTTAGTTCCTCGGTCCATAGTTGACTATCGAGGGTTTACAAATCATATGGTCATTACATTCATCACGTGCTTATCATTCCCCTTTCATCATGCGACATTTCTAGGATAGTGAGACACACGTATAGGCTAAATCATCACTTAATCTATCATCTTATAATGGTATATGCTTTAGGCTACATCACCACTCCCTATTATTCATCTTGTAGTGGTATATGCTTTAGGATACATCACCACTCCCTCCTATTTATCTTGTAGTGATATATGTTTTAGGATAAATCATCACTTCTTCCTTCATATTGTCATCATATATGCTTCAGCTATAGGGTTGACTCACACATCTCTTCTATATATCACATATCATCATCATTACACATATACACATTCATCACAATGTGCTAGACACAACACGCACTACTCGACCATGTATCGACGGTGCACTCTCATTTACTGTTCATTCTTAACTACTGAGGGGGGAAACTAAATGAACCTCACTGCATACATTTCCATTCACTTGGGGAGCACATATCCCCTATCACTCCATTTTGCATTCCATTCAATCCATCCACAACGTATTGCATATTATGGTTACTTTTACTCTTGCTTACTTTTGCTTGTTCATGGTCACTTTATTACACATGTTAGTTAGATTACTTGTATGTCATTTATCTATACCATCAACACATGCACGTTCACATATTTTTATAGTTTTTATCACGATATAGGTCTTTTACACATAATATGGATGCTTTCCTTGTACCCTTCCTACACTTTTCACTTAGGGGCATCCACATTCGCTCTCATAGGTGCTATTTTTTCATTTCATACTTAGCATTTTACATTACTTGGTCATACACGCTTTTGGTATACTAGTTATCTTTGTAACATGCTAAAGTGTGCTCCATGTGCAGCATTTGTTATGCAAGGATATTTGTGTCCATACTTGTTTGTTACATTATATGTTATTGTTTACTTATTGTTTGTGGGCCTTACCCTTTGTTTGGTATGCACACTTGTTTTTTGTTTGCGGCCATGATGGACTTGCGTGTCTTGGGACATCGTGAACAATGTCCTATGTTTGCAGCCCACTTTTTGTGGATTACTTTGTTTTCTTGCGTGTTTACACTACTACTTTTCTTAGTAGCTTTTATATTGTTTGTGTGGATTATACATTATTTTCTATATGAATTTTGATTTTTGCTAACACTTGTCTTTGGCTAGCCTTCTTGTTCATGCGTGCCTTGGTTTCTACCAAGTACTTTCTAGGGTACAAGTACATGTGGTTGGTCCTCTTTTGGGGCCACATTCTCCTGTCAACGAAAAGTTTCATATGCCCCCAAAGAGGGGGGCATCATTTGGGGTTTACATACTAACATAACACATTTACACCAGTTCAGTTTAGTGCACTTTCCGCCCTTGGCATTGTGGGTTACATACAACAAGTGGGTTCAGACCAGTCTACAAACCCCATACACAGAAAATTTTACAATACATGGTGTCCTTAGCATTTTGGGGAAGAAATTATAGGCTCGCAGGGTTACAATAGGTGTGCCTTCCTATCTACTTCAGCCAGGTTACATCGAATCACCCATAAAACTAGGACGTACATATATCTCTTCACACACATTTAGGGAAGCAGTTAGATCTTGAAGGATACAAAGGAATTCCTCATTACACTTCTTTGGCCTATGGCATCGAATCACCCAAAAACCCCAACAAGACAGATATCCTTTTACACTCTCTTTCTTGACATAGATCATGTGTAAATGTTACATTTAAACTTTTTCATTTATGTTATTTACGTTTACATACTTTTACATGTGTCTTTTACATTACGTTTTTAAACATACATACATATTTGACTACTTGATTGTTTTCTCCTTACAAGTCCTGCCGTATGAGAAACAAGCAATCAAATGGGGGAAACAACAACAACAACAACAGCCAAGTTAACAACAAACACTCTGTGGAAACACACACCATACTAACCATGTAGGTACATCATGCATCAACAACCACACACGCGTTTCCACCCTAGGTTCACTCTCATCACTTTTATTTACACATTTTTATCTTTAGTTTCTCGATAACCTATTATATAAAATCACATATGATGAATGTTAAAAGGATACAGGTGGTAGGTTGTGGATTGAAACATAGGCTACCTTCTTGAATTAGCTCTTCCGATTAATCATGATCTAGTATTTTGATGGATTTTAGGGATTAGGTGGGTGCCTACTAATATAAAAGTAGATCACGGGGTTATGATTTTAGGATGTATATTATTCCTACCGCATTAATGTTTACCGATGATCAGAAACTACTTACACGTGAGACTCTATATTTCCCCATTGTTTACCACATATTCCTTCTCGTGAAGGGTAGAGAAACTCTCAATATTTGAGAGGTGTGTTGGGATCCATATGGCTCATGGTTAGAGATAAAGTGCTCCAATTATGTTATTTCTCTTGCTACAGGTTGGACAACAAAATGATTCTCTTCTACACATGCCATGAAATTTTAACGTGAAAATTATATCATTGTATTTTTAATGTGATTCATATAAAATGAATAGGAGTAAAATTTTACCTTGTAAAATCAAAATTTGATGATTGCATTGTATAAGTATTAAAATATTATATGATTGTATTGAATATGAATGATGGTTTTATTAAGTAAATTTTAGTCAAAAGATGAAGACCTTAGATCATGAACACTAATGACTATGTAAAAATGTAATGAAAAATTGTGGATATGTTATGTTAAACCCAATTCACTAGAACACTAATGACAAAATCTATCTTATGGATAAATTTATGTGATGAATTTTTGTTAGCTGTTATAATAGAAATGGATAAGTAAATTAATTTTTAAGTGAACTTCATTACAGGAATAGATGCTCAAATTATTACTTGGTTTTTAAGCTCCGTAGTTATGATTTAGTATTACATATTCATTGGTTTTAATTAAACATTATGATTTATGTATTAGTGGTTGATTAAATAAACATGAATTCACTTGTAATTTATATAAATAATATTGAATAAATGTAGGTTATTATTGATATTTATCCGTTGACAATGAAAATGTATGTTAAGTAGGAGTCATTTTTCCTTTCGTTGGATGATAAGTGATCCTAGATTTCATTTTATCATTGTATTTCAAAAAATTAAGAAATTTTTTGTGGTAAACCCGATATGGGTTAGATGTTACATCTTAGTATTGGAGCTTAGGTTCAACGTTATGACCTATATGTCTTCACTACGTTTTCCAAGGTTGTAATTATTTTTCTTGTCATATGACATGATTTGAAATGGAATGAACAAGGGAAACATCAAGAAGTGGTGAAGCTAATGAAGACCATTCACATGAATGAAATTAAAATTTTCACATAAGAAGCTACAAGGAAAAAACAAGAAATTTTGGGTCATATTCTTGCCTTATTGACTAACACCGAGACAAGATTTTTGCACGTGAGTGGAAGGCCTCGATGAGGAGGAAATTACTAGGAATAATCATGGAAATGAGGTAGAACAAGGTGATAAATGTGCCATAAAAATTCTCGTGATCATAATGTTGAAAAGGAGCGGATTTTCTATCATCAATATTGCCTACATGATCTGAATTTGAATATCCAAACAAGAAGAAGTTGTCGTTCTTCTTGTATTCTAGACCAAGATCCACCGATCCTTTGAGATATCTCAAGATGCGTTGTGCTACCTTCCAATGAAAAACTTTGGATTCCCGCATGAACCTAGATAATTAGCTCACCGTAAAGTTGATATCCGGTCAGAGTATGTCAAGTAAATGAGACTCCCAATCAACTAGTGATAGAGAGTAGAGTTTACCTCAGAGATGGATCTCGAACGAGATAACTCGCAACTGCTCTCCATAGGTGTAGCAATGGTGTGCAATACATCATCCTAAATTTCTTGAGTGTTGTCTTGGTATATTTCATCTCTCATTCCTCACTTTGTCTAGTCCACCAAAGACATTTTCTACTACAATATTCATGGACATTAGGTACGCATCTCTATCTACTTTATGTTACCAAGCTTTTCGCTCACCAACATAAAGTGGGGGAAAATGTAGTCACAAAATCATGCACTTTAGATATTATTTATCTTGGTTTCATACTACTATTTAGAAGGCTCTTGAGTGAAGAAAGTACTAATCAACCCCGTCTTTTGGCCATCTTCTTTTATTTTATTTCATCATTCCTAACATTTTTCATATATATATCCCTCAAATGCTTCGGTCATTTATCATTATTTTATCCTCGATTGGGCACTGGCCAATACTAGGGCACCCACGAGTGGCCCGGTCCCACCATGGGTGCCTCAATCCTTCTTGAGCTTTCCTGCCCCTTTTTGGGCTCATTCTAGCCGTTTCTCCTTCTTATCTTTTTGGTGGTCGGCCATTTCGGTTAATTATGAAATTAGATCAAGAGAACCCTATAAATATAAAGTTATGAGACCATAATGAGGGACCTAGAATTATTCATTACTATCATCCATCTAGAGTTTCATCCATCTATTGCATTAGAGATCACTTGCATCCACATAGCTCCATCACAACGCACAAGGCTAGGACATCTGCATCACACACTTCATAGGGGAGGGATTCTATTCTATTCTATTCCATGCACACATGCTATTACATTTTCTACATTTAGTTATTGCTCACTACTTCACAAAGTGTGACTGACACAAGAGCACCTAGGGCACATTATGCACACACTCACCAAAACTACATTTGGGTCTAAAATGTAGTGCAACACTCAATTAGTAAGCCCACTGTTCTTGTAGCTGAGGTCAATCTGAACCATTCATGTGCATTTTTTATTTTTTTAGGGTTTTGATACTTCTTTTAGTCTCTTGCAGGTCTTTTCAATCATCTTGGAATATCAACGACATCCAAAGTAGGGCGGAAAACTTGATGCGACAGATAAAGCAAGGGTTTCGAGACCATTTATCAAACCTATGAAGATAAATTTCATAGCTTTTACACGCACTCAGGGTGCCCATTTGGCATACTAGAGAGCCTATAAGCACCCCGTCCCTCTCCAGTGCTCCACCCGATAGATACTCTAGATCCATCCTTTTCGGGGCTTCGCACACTGCTCCTTCTCCCAAATTTTCCAGTCACCTTTGTGACACAGCCCACGAGCATCATCCATTCAACTGAGTTATTTCCTCTTCCCTCTTGTACATTACGGTTAGCATTTCCTTTTGCATAGTTTTTTAGGTCATTCACATACTTCTTTCTGCATTTATTTACTTTACTTACGCTTTTCATAACTTATATTAACTACCTTCATATCCACATTTTAGTTCATCATTAGTCAAACAAGGTAAGAAAATAATTTAGTTAAGGGTTAGGTTCATTAAATTTGACATGGGTCCCATTTGTTCCCATCCAAATGAACCCATGCCTTGTTGCACCCATAAGTAATTTAAAAATAATTTAAAAATTAAACTTATTCACCCAAAAGAAAAGGGAAAAGGTGAGCCCACTTACTCACCTACCAAGTAAACCTAGTCTAACTGGTGAAGTATAAATTATAGCTTAATTTAGAGCCTTTGGATCAAAGAAATCTCCACCTTTGATGTTATGTGACTAAATCCCCATAGAAATATTTAAGTAAATAAAATGGATTAAATAATTTAATATTTGCCTAATAGTGGGTAAGTGAAGAATAAAGATAATTAAAGTGAGGCATAAAAGATGTTCCCAGAAGTTAAAAGACTGTTAAAAGCATTATGCTAGAAATAATCATGTATTATGTTAAAATCAAAAGGTGTGAATGGAAAGATATGTCCATTGTGAAAAGCCACCTTCTCAACCCTATAGAAAGGGAGTAAAGTTATTCAAATGATATATGTGTGCAAGTGTGTGGAAATCACATGAATGTAATATGATCTATATGAGAAAAAGACAAGAAATAATGTTTTGGTCCATTAGGTAAAGGACCTGGAGACTCATAAAATTCCAAATAACAAGAAGACGAGGAGCTACTAAGTGGGTCCAAGGGGTGGCATGGAGTGCACATCTCGATGTCTTGGCCAAGGCTAAGTGAATTTGTTTTTGTATTGTGATGCGAGACTATGTATGGTTCTTCATTATTGAGTGCGGTCTCATTGATAACTTACCTAGACCAAGTGGCTATGGAAGAATTTTATCTTTAGATATGTATTCAAAACTTGAAACTATTAATAATGAGTTTACATTATCGATAGTTTTTATTTGAGCTATGAATGTTATCGAATTTAGTGTTTATATCACACATTTCAACATAAATATGTTATGTTTAATCTATTTATTGTTGTATAAATATGAATCAAATATTTGGAAAATAACCACATCACATTTGGTGGTAGAACTTTGGTCTTAAAGGATCTCAGTAGGGTCTATGTTTTCAATATTTATACAATTGAGTCATTGTGTCTTCTTTGTGAAATATGTCTCGTTATATCTTCTAGATTCACGTTCTCTAGTTCTAATTTGCTCTATCTTATGAAAATATACCCAAATATCTCTTTCATCCAAATTTTAAATTTTTTTTGAGAACTACAATTTCCCCATAAATTTTTGAATTGCAAATTCTTGAATGTGATCGGTTTCCTCCCACTATTTTTCTATATTCATATTCAAATATGAGTGAGCTACATTGTTCCAAACTCAAATTGTGTATGAACAAATACATATTTTATACAATCACTTAAGATTAATTAGGAAAGAGAGATTGATTTATTTGTTGATATAACTTGGCCTCGTCATGATTGATTACAAATAGTCTTAATTGATTGATCAATCATAAGTAGTGTGGACTAAGTAACTCCAATGTGATGTAAGGTTAACTTGTAGCCTCTCTTATTATCTCAAGTAGTATATTTCTTTATTTAAGTGCACATATCTTGCATTATTCTATATGTAAGCAAGATATAATTTTTTTGTTTTTAAGAGTATTTAAATAGTCCAATTTCTACAAGAAATTGTTTCCATTTGCACACTTGAGTTTTTTTGAGTTACCTTAGATTGTTTATTTATCATTTTTTCAAATTTTCACACCTTAAAAGTATGAAAACCTCTTTTATTTCTTATGTAACCTTACTGTTCTCGTGTTTTGGTATGAAATCTATAGGTGTTTCTTTATGTTTCCATGTATCCGTAATCATTTTTCTTCACCCATATTGAACCTTAAGTGATATTTACCAACAGTGACATCTCAGGTTATTGGTCTGAGTAACCGGGTCCTATCATTAGTCAATTTGGTAATCTCGTGGTTTTGCTCTCGCTAACTTTTGAAGTTGAGATTGTTCATACCCTGAGAACACATCAATGGCCCACACTATGCACATCTATTATTGGGTAACGTGTCCACTTCATAATCCAAGACTATTCACACCACATTAGAATATAGATGTTATCTCTGCAATGCTGACATCGACCTTCACGCTATATTAACTAGTAGTTGTTTCTAACGATGCAAGGGTACGCCACGAACCAACATATTACACAAAAAAGTTAAAAAGAGAAGGAACGGTCATGTGAGAGCACACCTAGCTCTCAGATAGCCCACAAAATTTACACTGATTTCCATATTCTTCCTTCCAAAGAGACAACTATCACAGAAACATCGTCATGATATTTATGGCGATCTCCTTGAGGTATATCCCTACATTCACATACAAAGTTAGTATTGTGAAAGCATGAAACTATATAGCAGAGGTCAGAAGTCCATACCTACATTCACATACATATTTAGTATTGTGAAAGCATGAGACTATATAACAGAGGTTACAACAAATTTGTAAACAACAATTGCAATCGTAATCTATTATATTTTTAAAAATTGTTACCTGCTTTCTTTGCCCCATGAAAAGGACCTCCTCAACAAGATGTTGAGCAGGATCTACATTAAGGAAATATGACTGAAACCATTCTACATGATTAACCACCTCTTCATTAGTAAAATACTGATAAAGCCCATCAAGGCATACGAACATTGTTGGCAGACATTATTACAATTTTCATGAAGAATAAGTTGTAGGAGCATTAAGAGATGCCTGTACTAATATGGCCAAGATTTGGAGGAAGAAGAAGCATTCAAAACAGTATATATAGCAGCAAAATCCAAAGGCATCATGGTAGGCAAGCCTACAAACTCATGTACCCACGTAATCGCCCCTTTATGCTAATGAAAAATGAAAGCCTACATAATGCGGAACACGAATCATATAGGCCTGTGATTTTTTTATTTTCAGGAACGAAATTCCAATGAAAGCCGTTAGTCAAGCTACATAATCACCGCAACAGGAGCCAATTAAAATAAAAATCAAATGCAAAGGGACAGGAAAAGAAACGGAACAGAACAACGTCACAAAATGAAGGATGAAAAATAATGGGAATGTCTCCCATAGTAGAAGACGCCTATGGTGTAAATATGATTTTTGGTGTTGGTGCTTGATAATAATCTCGCCCATTTTGTTGAGATTTGATTTTTCTATCTTCTTCTCATGTTTGGTTTTCTCGTAAGTTTTGTCAGGTGCTCTCTATTTTTCCCGTTTATATTACTGTTTTTCCTCATTTGGGTAGAAGGTCTGGTTATGGAGCATACTATTTTAAAATTTCTCTTTGGAAGCAGACTGGTTTTTATCTGAAACGGGATTGTTTCCCTTTGGTAAAGGTTTTCCTCAGTCGTGTTTTGTTTTTCCGTTTCTCTCGCTATGTCATCTGTTGTACGTGGAAATTTTTAATTGGTGTGGTGAAGCGTGTTCAATTTGAAAACTTGCAATTTTCCTATGAAATTCACAAACTATAGCTTTGGTCCTGTGGCCCGACGAATATTCATGACCATAAAGCTAGCACAAATAAAATTTTCTTTCCGCCCGAAGGTGTACACTTGGCTCAAAATGAATGGATGCGGGGATGTAGTGCATAGTTGTATTTATGCACTTTAAGGAGAAAAGATGTTAAGAATATAAAAAGATCCCTGAGGTTTGCAGAAGGACACATGATTTTGGTTTTAAAGAAAGCGGAGAAGCAGGTCATCAAGGATTTCTAGTACTTTTTGGTCTTATGTAAAAGAGGAGGTAAAATTTCAAAAAATGCCCACAATTCTACTAACATCAAGGTATGGTTACGTGTCATGCCTGTGTTGAAAGTAAAAAGGCGACGGGTGGGTCAAAGTTGTCAAAAGTGTAAAAGTTTTAAACATTGCAAAATTGCAAAAAGTGCTCCCAAAGCCCGTGTTAGTGAAGGTTTTCCACGTGGATGACTCATTTTCAAATTTGAGAAGGGTACAACGAATGATGATGCAATGCATTTATTTCTACCACCATCAATGCTTTTACTCAAAATCAAGGACATTTAAAGTTTACGAATGCATTCTTCATTTATTATTAGTTTGTTGGTTCTTGTTGTTTCTATCAAAGTGTCTTATTGCAAGATATTGTGATTTCAACTGTGGAACTCGACTAGAGAACCAAAGGATTATAGAAATTATTGTTTTAAGTTTGAATTGCTCTGGGTGCTCATGGAAAACTAGTAAGAACTTGAAACGCTTGTGTTTTCCTCTTGTTGGCAAGGTCAATTGAGATAAAGTTAGGGTTTTTCAAAGATGAATAATTTTCCCTCTTCATTCTCACTTATGTCGGGAATCACAAGCAATCTGGATAAGATTACAGATATAGATTTAATGGGTGCTGATCTAAATGAATTCCTCCAAAGGTTAAGTGATCCCCATAAAATTGAATCTTTGAAACCGATTCAAGAAAGCCGCATTGTTGAAGTTGGTGTCATCCCACCTTTTGTTCATTTCCCGGAGTTAGTATGGCACTGTGCCATGAATTACAATCCTGAAAATAGGGAGGTGTTAGATGGAAGTGGGGATGCAGTATTGATGTTAACACCATCTGCCATCAAAATTATGTTAAAATTGCCTATTATCACAACCCCAATCACCATAGGCATTAAATTGGTTCTGGGCGATTATCAAAAAGAAGAGGATTATGCCAAACTTATAAGTTCAAAATGGCTCCTCACAAAAAAAGACAACTATTAGAATCCCTAAGAAATTGGTTAAGGCACAGTTTACTGAGGAGGCAAAAGATCTTATTGTACTATTGAGCCGAATGAATGGCAGGTCTAGAAAATATGAATGAATTTAAGGAATGGATGACTACATACATGTGGATTATCTTGAGAGAAAAGGAAGTATTTGTTGGGCTACCTTCATTGTAGAAGCACTTCATGAACACATGGTAAATCTGGTAGCAAAAATTGAGATGGGAGAAATTACAGACCTTGAATTCTATATGATGACATACCTCATTTATAATGTTGTTGGCCAAAAACATTTCCTAGGGTTGTCACCACGTGCTGATTTCAAGCAATGTATAATGCATTAGATTTTCCCTCACCGCAACTAGCTAGCTAGAGTGGAAATGTAAGGTTAGTATTGAATAATTCTTTTTCGCACCAATTATCTATCTTTTTGAACTAGAATGGGGACATTACAGAATCTCTCATCAGGCCAAACATGTAATTTTGGAATATGGTTGCTAATTTATTTAGTATAAGAAGTTCACATATATAAGAGTCAGTGGTTTTGAAGGTAAGCCTTATAAGTTTCCCTGGTATGTTGATGAAAAACTTGTTTTATGTGAGTTGCAAGGCAATTGACTCCTGTACATAAGTTGATTACTGGAAGGCATAAAATAAATATCAAGTTCCCCATTAGAATTAGAAGGTATTCATGTCCTTCCATCATAAAGGCTAGGCTGATTGGTGAGGAATTGAAGAAATTTAACATGAACAAGTTTGAGGTAAGGTCAAATTATGATATTAGATGGGTGTTCACAATATTGCAAATACCTTTGATCATGAGCCCCATTTCAAGATTACTTGGATGAATTGTAGAGATGAGGAAGAAGTCAGGTTAAGAGACTTTTCCAGAATGACCTTGTCACAAATAATTGACTATAAAATTACAATTATCCCAGAGGGGATTGTAGATGATCCTCACACAGTAAGTAGGTTCTATATCGATCAGAAAGTGGAGGATCAACCTATTTCTCCTCCAGACTGGAATGTGGATGAATCTGATGATCCTTATTTGAGAATAACTAGATGTTATGAGGAGAACTACAAACTGGTTGACTCAAAGAATATTGATCTGTCAATCTAGAATACAAAGATCTTAAGCAACTTCAGAATTTGGGAAATCTGAGTGAAGATATTCCACCCCTGAGGGAGGATGCAGAAAAAATGGACCCACTAGGTGGAAAATCCCCTCAATTGCCAACTAAAAGGCCTACTCCTAAATTCATTGATGAATGGACATCAACCGCTAGTGGAATTGGCACTTCTGTGTTAGTTCTCATGTAGAATACTGAAGAGATGCTTTTAAAGTCTATGGAGAATGCTCCCATTACTTTTGCAGTGCCCCTTCAGGAAAAAGGGAAAGGTCTAGCATCACAGGTGGCTCATCCAAGTGTCTCACCTAAGCCACATAGTACTGAAAAATTAATGAGTGGAGCCATTACAAGTGGTCACATTCAGCCTAGGCCACACAAGGATGAAAAAAGAACAACACCAGATTTGAAAAATTTTGAGCGGACACACAAAAAACCCAAGATTGTCCACTAGCCAGCCTTGGTAAGAGTGGGTGCCCATATGCCAAAAAAATTTCAAACACAGGGATGGGGTAATTGATCCCCAAAAATGGAGAAAACTAATATCTTCCAAAGAAGCAGCAGGATGCATCATTGCCACATATGGAGCAATCAAATCCTATGATCCCTCCTTCACCCTTCATGAAAAAAGTAATGGAATGCACTCAGAACCCGTTCCCCTAGGAGAATACTCCAATTAATCTGTGGACAATCATTTGTTACTCCAAGTATGAAAATTCCTGAAGCTCTACTTGTTAGGGATATCAATGCACCTCCAGTTGAAATAATGCATGAATTTGTAAATGTACAAACTGAGGTAATTGATGTAGATGTTGGTGAGGGATTATCCATGTTGGATGCACTTAGTTTTCTATTGATGAACCCATATTAACACCAGTGGATAGTATTAAGGTAAGTAAGGAATCAGAAAAGCATACTCATTCACTAACAACTGAAGTAAGAAATCAGGAAATAAATTTGTCTTCCCAAAACAAATGGTTTTGGAAATGGATAAACCAAAATTATTGGTTGAAAAGGATATTAATACTTGGATTGGTAGTAGATGAAGTTGTGTCCACTTTTGTTGAGGTCACCAAAACTAATGACTTTCCTCAAGAAGGAAAATTGTCTTTTGAAGAAAGACTGAAAATGGCACAAGATACAATTACTGATGAGGAAATCATTATTGGTGGAAACTCACAACTTTCAATGGGAAATGTGGAGTTGTTTCCAGTGGAACAACCTGCCATGACATTGCTAGAGGTATCATTAGGGCATGAAGATAGTAGTTTGGCAACTCAACCAGTTTCTAGAGAAAAGGAACCCATAGCCCAAACTTTGATACAAAAGGGAAAATGGGAAGAAATTTATTCCACCATGGTTTTAGCTGGAAGAAATGAAAGATTTTCCTTTGAATATTAATAAAGCTCAGGTTAAATATGATCAATCTGAAATTCCAGACCAGAAAAGAAGCATCCGGAAGAATCAATAGTACAAAGTGAAATTGGCATAGGGACCCTTGAGGTAAGTGTCCAAGAAAAGATAGAATCATTGGTACAAAAAGAACAGAAATATCCAAGCAAATAGTAATTGTTCCTAAGAAATTCCAGCAAGGATCACAGAAACAAAAGCTAGAACAAGTTTGAAAAAGGGATGGATCAGTGAATTGATTTCAAATGAAGAAGAGACCCTTCCTATGCAAGTGGTTGACCTTACTGCTATGTCTTTTCCAAAGACAGTGAGAGTCCCCAAAAAGGCCAAGGACTATCACAAAGACTCATACTTGATCATCTGGAGCAAGGACCTTAGAGATAACAACTCCTTTCGAGGGTAAGACAAGAAAAGACATAACTGCTGATGATTACAACATTCAAATTATTCCCTTGGGAAAGCCTTGAAGGGAACAACTAAAGCAAGGAGTATATGAAGCAATAAGTGATCTTCTACAAAAATTTGATGAAGATGGAATGACGAAAAATAACTAAAGGATCAAATTAAGGCCTTAAGTTCATGTTTACAACAATTGACAGGGAAAACTAGTCATAAACAAGCAAGTTCCCATGTGAATACCCTTGAGGATATAAATAAATTAAATAGTGTTCTTAAGAAGGTCCAAGCGGTGGACACTTGGATTGAACAATTGATTGAGAAGGGAAAAGAAGCTATTACAAAGGCAAGGTCAAAATATGAGGACCTCAAAAGTCGACTAATGGAAATTGATGGAATAATTGAAGAGTGTGACAATGAGATATTTTACTTGGAAGGAACTCTCCCCAAAATTGACCGCATAACCCAGCTTAGTGATGAGCTAGTTGAGTAAGAAAACATCATACCAATAGAGTACAAAGGGAGCCAATATGCTCTTGAAGAATTGTCAAAAATCAAGGTTAGATACCTTGAATGAAATCAAGAAAAAACTTGAATCCAAATAATACTGGGTCGATGATTTACTTGATGCTATTGATCGGAGATTAGAGGACATGGTGGTAGAAAAATTCAAAAAGAGTTATGGGGACTTAAAAATTTATTTCTTACTTGACTCCTTTGAAAATAATATCCAAGAAAGTGACTTCTCCTATGAATTTATTGAAACTATGAGGAAGATTGAGAATAGAATTGAGGAATTGAAAGCCAGGCCACTGGAATATAAGCAAAAAATGGCCCAGTGTATGGATTCAATAACAAGGAAAACATTGATTTTCCAGCACCACGTTGGACCTAATGAAGATGAAACAAATGAATTATTCTAGAGATATGATGCTTATATGGCAAGGCTACTAGAGGAGCAAGATGCAAAAGAAAAGGATGAAGAGGAAGAGGATGTAGGCACAAAAGATGATAAACATGCTTAGGCACATTCTTCCTTAATTTGTATTATTTTTCACACTCCATTAAACTGATATTGTGAAATGATGTTTCTGATGCATTAAAATGTAATTATCTTTCTGAAATTTTATTGTTTCTTTGTTTCAATTGAAAGATAAAAAGATATAGTAGTTCATAGTGGATTAGATTAAAATTTCACACATACTTGGAATAGACATGTGAACTATTAATATTCTTGTATTGCTTGCAATTTGAACGAAAAACAAGATAGGGTTCTATAGGGGCCCCTACCCTTGATAGTGAAAGATGTATACATGCCAAAATGGAGACAATCAAGGGAGA
The DNA here is from genome assembly GCA_018340775.1 of Taxus wallichiana var. yunnanensis. Lineage (NCBI taxonomy): Eukaryota > Viridiplantae > Streptophyta > Pinopsida > Cupressales > Taxaceae > Taxus > Taxus wallichiana. The sequence goes on from CM031239.1 coordinate 493,893,749, forward strand.
ACAACACTCAAATATTTTTCATCTGTCTCACATAGTCTCCTCCCAACAAAGGAAGTTTGTTCAAAAGTTTTTTTTTTCTCAGCACAAACTCGTCCGAGCCTTGTGTTGTTTATATAAATATGATTGACCGGCCAAGTCCCCTGGACATACCCATATCCATCAGTGACTCCAAAGTCATCCTAGGGCAGTTCATAATTTGTTCAAGCTTGATTTTCTTTTGATGGGACGACACCCAATCCAAAATGTCTAGACCACCTGAGAAGAAATCCGTTTTTTCCTTTCCCCTTGTGAAGGGTTGACTTGCTAGGATTACTTTGAGAGGGAATGTTTGGAGTGATAAGAGGGGCAGGCACCACATGTTGTTGGTTAGATGAATTGTGAGGCCTTGAGCTAGTTCACGACTTCCCATTTCCTTAAAAGGGTGGGTTATCCCTCAGAGAAGGAATTAGTTGGGGTCCCAGAAATTCTTTCTCAGAGGAAGAAGCATAATGCATCAGACATGTAGATAACCGAGTTGTAAACCTTCCTCTCGCTTATCCCGAGCTGAGGAGAGTGCTTCCCTTGAGTGACGAGTGGATATTGATTGGTCCTCTTCTCCATCTGATATGATAATTGGAGGCTGAGGTTGTGTTTCACCCTTCCTCTTGCTCAAAGATGGTGTTGACGTTGGACCTGGTGGCAGAGACACAACTTCCACTTGTTTCTTTTCCAAGGAGTGAATCCTCTTCTCCAACTCGTCCACCTTGTTGGAAATGGTAGGCACTGTATCGATGGAGGATTTATCATACAATACATATGATTCCTTAGGAATCTCTTTTGATACAAATTCCTCATTGCATAAAAAAGGCACTGAAAACTGGTCTACCCAGAGACTTGAGGCCTCCTTTCAACCTAGTATTTCTTTAAATCCTCAGGCGTTTTCATATGTTCCCATCTAAAAATATGGAAATACATAACCTAGAAGGATGCAAACACAAGGTTGATCCTAATTAACCGAGAAAGAAGTGCTAACCGACTTGTCGGTATGTTAGGGGTCCTCTGGTATCACCCACACATTCTACATTAAACAGAGCCCTGAAAAAAGCTTCATCAGGACCACTCAAATCAAAAATATGATTTAGGTCTTCTGAAGAAATCTCTTTTAGGCTGTGAGCTACAAGCACTTTCACCATTTTCTTGATTGAATTCCTTATGTTTAGAACAAGAAAGAAAACATGTGTAGATAGTGAGGAAATACCAGGATTTATAGATGGAAGGATGCATTTGGTCCTGTGTTAATAAAATATTTCCCATGGTGTAAACTAGATTTTCTCGATTCGCACGAGAGGTGATTAAGTATTTGAATGGAATTAAGAATGAACAGATATGGTAGTTCAATAAGATTTGAAAACATCATGTGTGGTATTTAAACCAGTAAGACATGAAGTGGAGTGCATTGAGCCCAAGAAGGATTTTGAAAGATGAGTGTAGGTGTGCGTCATGTCAAAAGCATTTGGAGATGCTCAGTGATCATTTGAAATGATTATTTAATCAAAATTGGGAGGGAACATTTCAAGTAGCCTGCCAAAGGTGACAACCGACATCCCAGTCAGACACAAGTGGAATACATCGAAAAGAATCATGTTTTGTACACCTGGTAGTATAGAATGAAACTCATAAATATCATCTTCTAGAACAAATTTGTAACAAAAAGTATTCCCAGAATATTCTTGTTTTGGGGGAAGATTTGAAGTGAAGAGAGTGATATAAAAGCATGAAAAAATCATGCCAAAGGGGGTTAATTTTTCTGAAATTTACTCAGAGAGAGAAAAGGAGAGAAAAGCCGAGAGAAGCCATTTTCTAGAGAGAACTTATTTGAGAAACCAATTATTTCTTGTGTGTCTTTAAAATTGATCATGTCAAGATGGTTGCAGATGTATAGCCATTGACAAAACTTTGAGATTGTAAACAAACTTTCCCTTGTTGATCAAATTTTGAAAAACCTTGAGTAATTCATGTTAATCATGAACTATGTTATGTCTATTGTCATTTTGAGATATTTTCAAATAGTTATCTATGTTCCTGTTGCAATCTTACATTAGGAATCCCTTTGAAATCACACAAAATATTGTCCTCATGACAGTATTGTGGCATTTGTAATTACATTATGAAGAGATATTTCATTTCATGATGCAATAAGCGATTTAAATTCACTTTACTTTCATTTCAGTGATACAGATTGTTTTTCAGTTTATGAGTGTATCATAAGCGTGATATAATAGGGACTTCTAAGGTTTAATTAAGTCTTTAGCATGAGTTCTTATGTTAAATCCTTGAAGAATGTGTGAAGCCGTGTGTCTTTGAGCTTTCATAGATGCACAATTTTCTAGTTGAAGGTTTGTCTTGACTATTTGAAGCTATTTGTCATTTTGCCTTGTGGATCTGTCAACATTTGTTTAAATTTCTCAAGGATTCGGTATAATCAACTTTATCCTACTTAACTTCCCAACCATAAAACGCATATCCAAAGATATATCATACATGAACTATCCTTGCTTGCACTGTGTATCCACAAATGATAAAGAAGATCATTGAATTCATCCATCCTTTACTAAAATATGCAAGTGCAATCAGTTTTTATCATTTCCTTTAGTGACTTGGGCCTTATCTAGAGAACATCTTCATTTTCTAAAGTGACAACTCGTGAGAGTTAGGTTATGTTGTATTGGCCATGTTTTCTTGAGGTCTCCTTCAAAATATTGCAAAGGAATAGTCAAATATTACTAATTCGTTGATGATTTCCATTAATACAGTCACAAAATGGGTCCTCTCACCTTGGTTGAAGGCACAACCTAAAGTAGTAAGGGTAGGTCAAACTCTTAGCATGGTGATACCCAGTCCTTTCCAAACCAGAGTGATAAAGAGTCATCTAAAATCCATCCCCGACTACAAAACGACTCCTATTATGATTTTTTTGTCTCTAAGCATCTTGATCAAATTGTGATGCTGCTCGGTTTAAAAGGGAGGATCAATTTGGGTACCAACACCGATCCAAAGGCCACTACCGGGATTATTTATACAAATACATACACGTACTCAACCCAGTAATGTTTCTTATATGATTTAAGTGTAAATATGTTGTTTAAACATTATCATTTGTTAGGATTTGTAAGATTTGTGCGAGATCAAATTTTATTGTGTAGTATTTCCATTTTAGCAGTTATTGCACTAAATTTGTATCATTAGCGATAAATGTGGGTAAAGGAAGTTCGGATCTGGTAAGCTTTGTAAAAATTAAGCATTGATAGACACTTAACAAACTACTTATAGTGAATTTTCACATCTAAGGTGAGAATCCTTGGTGGCGACTCCCAATTGGTTTGAAATTTTTATAATTACCAGTGTCTTAACTTGTGTCAAGTGAAATTTTTCATTAATACTTGCAAAGTTGGAGGGAAGAAGGTATTTCTTCACTAGGGATCCTATTAGAAAGTTATTTCCAAAACTAGGAAAAGAAAATTCAGAAGGAAAACAAGTCTGGAAAGTATTGGGAAATCAAGAATCGGGGAAAAAGGTGACACCAATTTTGGAAAGTGATAAGCCCGTAGTTGAAGATTAAAAATATGATGGGGAGTTCCTTCAAGAAGACAGATAACCTGTTGATGAATGCGTAGTTTCTCAAGAGTCGGAATATAATACTAGAAGTAAGGTTGTCAAAGGGTAGGGCAACAAGACAAGCCAAAAATTCCAATTCTTACTAATATTCGAAGGAACCCCTAAAAAGATACATCCGGAAAAGGCCTAATTACCCCAAATAGAGCTTGTATTTCTTCCCATGCCCGGACTATGAAAAATCCCATACTATTAAAAGAAGTCATGAATCTCCCTCCTAATATTGTCCTACCCAAATATATTCCTTGTGACATAGCCCAAATCTTAAGCCGATCAAGGTTCTGTTCCCATTTTTGAATTACTTAGCATCCCCGAGCATCGAGAAAGGGCATTTGAATATTTGGGATTTAAGGAAGAGAAAACTACCCAGGGTAAAAGTGTGAATAATGTGGAGATTCCTCCTATCATTGTAGAGTTAGAAATACCACAAGCATTGGAGGAACTAGGAGAATCACCTGAGGTGTATTTGGGTACTTCTCTAGTAGAATCTCAGCTTGACATGGATCCATTTTATACCACCTTAATTATTAAAGATAGGATGGTACATAACGCATGTTTGATTCAGAGCCTCATGTAATCTAATTCCCCTTGAGGTAATGAATTAAATATCAAAGTAATAGTAGCTTTTGGGAAGTGTACTTGGTATGGATTCAAGAGAAGTATCGGTGATTGGGTATGTTAAACGATTAGTAGTACAACTAGCAACTTATCCAAGAAATTGCTTAACCATGAATGTAGTTATTTTGGATTGTCTTGCCAAATGGGGATGTTGTTGTCAAGAAAGTGGGCTGCCATTGTAGGAGGAAGTGTGAAAATGGATATGTCATACGTGACCATACCAATAGAAGGGAGTCTTGTGAAATTTTATGGTGAAAAGAAAATGTTACATCTGATTGAGGACCCTAACAATGCTTCTTATGAAGTATTGTACACATGACGTTGATGTTGATAACTTTGTGGGTTATGCTGATTTTAAGGAGCATAAAATTGACAAGTGCAAGTATCCTGAGTAGGTTGGTTCTCCTTGGACTCTGATGTTTGATGGGGATTGTTCTAGATCTGGTAATGGTGCTTTGGTGTTGTCCTAATATCTCCAAGCCAAGAGGAATTTAACTTTTCTTTTAAACTCAATTTTGAATGCATAAATAATATTTCTGAGTACAAAGCACCGCTCTTGGGTTTAAGGATTGTCTGGAAGTATGGTATCAAAGACATTATTGTTAAAGGAGATTTGGAATTGGTGGTTAAGCAATTTTGCAAGTTGTATGCAACAAAGAATCGAGAATGAAGCAATACAAGCATGCAGTTTGGGATTTCATTGAAATTTTTGACTCCTTCAATATAGTATACCATGAGAGAAAAGAAAATGTTGTAGCAGACAAATTTGCGTATTAGGATCTAGGTTTGAGAATTGTACAGTGTCTCCTTATTGTGAATATGATATTGAAGTATTGACTAGGTCGTTTGTCCCTGATAATATCAAGCATTGGCAAGTTTTTGAAGATGATGCCTAGGTTCAAAGGTTTTTACAAAACAAAGGAGAATTTACCAATCAAAATATGGACTGGGAACCAATGGTTTGTGCAAGTGAAGAAAAATAGACCTTATTTGGTAAGGACATTATTCAATTGAAAACCAATACTATTCCTAGAGGTTTGGTTGCACTGGAATCAAATTTTGATAATGTTGATCGCATTGTTAATAGACACATGTCAGCCTCAAGAGATGTTGAAGAACATAACCTAGGCACAAAAGATAAGCCTAGAATAATATGGCTAGGTAGCAACTTGGGTAGAGAGGAAAATAAATCATATGTCCAATTGTTAAAAAAGTACCAGGATTGCTTGGCATGGTCATATTCATAATTGAAGGCATATAGGGAAGACCTTTTTCAGCATGAGATACCCCTGGAAGCTAATGCCAAGCCGTTTAGGTAGAAGCAAAGACCAATTAATCCACTCCTTTCCCTAAAAATGCAAGAGGAGTTAAAAAAGTTAAGGGATGGAGGAATTATACAACCTACAAGGTACTCTTCATGGGTAGCAAACTTGGTACCTATTCGAAAGAAAAATGGGGACATAAGATTGTGTGTTGATTTTAGAAATTTAAATAAGGCATCAATCAAAGACAACTATCCCTTGCCAAATATGGATAACATGTTGTAATTGGTTACTAGTTCGAGTTGTTGTCTACTTTGGATGGTTTCTCTGGGTATAACCAAGTGGTTTTGAAGCAATCGAAAGAATCAAAACTGCTTTCACTACTCCATGGGGTACCTATGTGTACGTTAGAATGCCATTTGGCCTGATGAATGTTGGAGCCACATTTCAAAGAGCAATGGATGTAGCATTCTCAGGATATATAAATGACTTCATTGTTGTGTATCAGGATGATGTGACAATTTTTTCAAGGAAAAGAAATGATCACCTACAGCATTTAGAAAAGATGTTGTTAAGATGCAGGGAATATGGTATCTCACTGAACCCTAAGAAATGTCATTTTGGGGTTCAAAAGGCAAAGTTTCTCGGACATATTGTATCAAAAGAAGGGGTCATGATTGATCCTGAGAGAGTGGAATCCATTGGAAAAGTTCCTATTCCAAGAACCAAAAAGGGAATTCAATCCTTTTTCAAACAGATAAATTTTATTAGGAGATTTATTTCCAACTTTGTTGAATTGACTATCCCAATCACTAGTATGTTGAAGAAGGATCAAAGTATCAAATGGGAAGAAATAGTTATTCAAGCCTTTACTAGGATCAAGGAAGCATTGAAAAATGCCCCTGTTTTAGCAGCTCTTGATTATAAAAAGGCTTTCCAAATGTTTTCCTTTGATTTTGAGAATATCATTGCATTTTTTTTGTTGCAAAAGGATAATGAAGGAAGCGAAAGGCCAATTGCTTTCTTTAGTAAAGCATTATAAGGGGGAGAACTGAAATATACTATCATGGAGAAACAGGGCTTTTCTTTGGTGAAAGCCACAAAAATCAGAGGCCATATATTTTAAGCTCTAAAGTAATAGCTTATGTCCCTCATACTATGGTTAAGTATATCTTGTCGAGATGGAAATTTCAAGTAAGAGATGTCGATGGGTGAATAAGTTGCAAGAGTATGACATGGTCATCCAAACTATGAAATTGGTTAGAGGTATAGCCCTGCAAAGCTGATGACGAAATCAATTTGTAAGTAGTTGAGATAAATGAGGTTGAAGAAGAAGAGGTGAATGTTCTTAAAATTTTGATAAACTATGTTTGGTACAAGGATGATATATTTTATCTCAAACATTTACAATTCCCTAAGTATTTAAGAAAAAATCAAAAGAGAGCACTTAGGTTGGCTTCCCAAAAATATATCATCACTGATTATGGGTTGGCTTGGAAAAACCCTAAGGGAGTTCTCTTAAGATGTATCACTGAGGACAAAGCCCGAAAATAATTGTTGATTTCCATGGAGGAGTTTTTGGGGGAATTTCGTAGGAAGAGTAATGTGACTGTAAGATCTTAAGGGTTGGTTACTGGTGGCCAACACTTTTAAGGATATAACTTTATTGGTAAGAAAATGTGAAAGTTGTCAACATTTCTCAGGAAGATTGAAAGCTTCAGGATCTCTCCCTTTGCAGCCAGTATCAATTGAAGCCCCTTTTAAGCAGTGGGGAATGGACTTTGTTGGGGAGATTTCATATTCTTCAAGTGCAGGCCATAAGTGGATATTGGTGGCCACTAATTACTTCACTAAATGGGTGGAGGAAATCCCCACTAAGAAGGCAACCCACCAAATTGTTATGGATTTCATTTTAAATCATATAATTTACAAGTTTGGAGTGCTTGCTAAAATAGTTGTTGACAATGCTATGAGTTTTTGAGCTAAACCTTTGGTAGCCATGTGTCAGGAGTATGGGATAAACTTAGCATATGCTTCTAATTACAATCCCCAAGGTAATGGACAAGCAGAGTCAAGTAACAAAAAATTGTTGAAAATAATCAGGAGGACCTTGGAATTAAATAAACGAAAGTGGGGTGAGCAGTTGAAATTTGTTATTTGGGCTGACAAATTACTATTAAAAGAGCTACTAGAAAGAGCCCATTTGAATTGGTGTATAGAACTCAAGCTCTCCTCCCCTGCATATGAAATTATCTTCGTATCAATTTATCTCGACAATTGGAGGACCAAGAGATTAGTCCCTATGATGCACGTATAAATCAAATTGTTAAACTAGATGAATAGAGAAGAGAATCCCATCAAAGACATGTCAAGTTTAGGGAGAAATTGAAAAAATTATTTGATAAAAAGGTAACCCCAAGATTTTTTCAGTGTGGGATATCTTGTGCTACTCCAGGATAGGAGACATGAGGATAAGGGAAAACATGTAAAATTTAATGCATTATGGATGGGCCTTTATTCTATTCATATTAGGATTGGCGAGCATACCTTCTTCCCGAAAGATCTAGATGGGGAATTTCTTGAGTTTCCTGTTAATGGTAGGCACTTGAAACATTTCCTTGACTGATTTCTCAGAACCAAGGTACGCATCATTATACATTGTACAGTTTTTGGTTTTGTTTTGTTTCTACGTTTTTTTTTTTTCTATTTTGGTTTGTCCCGGTCCTTGGTGACCGGTTTTTGTTGGTTTCTTAGTTTGTTCCTGGAGGGTTGGAAATTGTTACTCTACTTTTCAAGTTGGTTCTTGACTCCGTGGCCTAATGGATTTTGGCACATGGTCTGTTGTTTTTTGCACTTTGTTTTATTCTTGCGGCACTCGCAGGGAGTGCCCATCCCCAAGTCAAAGCCGGTGTTAGTGCTCGATAATAATCTTGCCCATTTTGTTGAGATTTACTTTTTCTATCTATTTATCATGTTCAATTTTCCCGTAAGTTTTTCCAGTGCTCTCTATTTTTAACGTTTATATTTTTGTTCTTCCTCCTTTGGGTCGAAGGTCTGGTTATGGAGCGTACTATTTTAAAATTTCTCTTTGGAAGTAGACTAGTTTTTATCTGAAACAGGATTGTTTCCCTTTGGTAAAGGTTTTCCTCGGTCATGTTTTGTTTTTCTGGCTTTCTCTCACTATGTTTTTTGTTATACGTGGCAATTTTTAATTGGTGCAGTGAAGCGTGTTCAATTTGCAAACTTGTAATTTTCCTATGAAATTCACAAACTACAACTTTGGTCCTGCAACCCGACGAATATTCCTCGAATATTCATGACCATAAAGCTAGCACAAATAATTTTTTTATTTCCACCCCGAAGGTGTACACGTGGCTCAAAATGGTTTTGGTTTTAAAGAAAGCGGAGAAGCGGGTCATCGGGGATTTCTAGTACTTTTTGGTCTTATGTAAAAGAGGAGGTAAAATTGCAAAAATGCCCACAGCTCCACTAACATCAAGGTATGGTTACATTTCATGCCTTTGTTGAAAGTAAAAGGTGGACGGGTGGGTCAAAGTTTTCAAAAGTGTAAAAGTTTTAAACATTGCAAAATTACAAAAAGTGCTCCCAAATCCCACGTTAGCGAAGGTTTTTCCACGTGGACGGCTCATTTTCAAATTTGAGAAGGGTAAAATGAACGGTGATGATGCAATGCATTTATTTCTGCCACCATCAATGCTTTTACTCAAAAATCAAGGACGTTTAAAGTTTATGAATGCATTCTTCATTTATTATTAGTTTTTGGTTCTTGTTGTTTCTATCAAAGCGTCTTATTGTGAGGTATTGCAATTTCAACTGTGGAACTCAACTGGAGAACCAAAGGATTGCAGAAATTACTTGTTTTAAGTTTGAATTGCTCAAGTGCTCATGGAAAACTGGTAAGAACTTGAAACGCTTGTGTTTTCCTCTTGTCAGCAAGGTCAATTGAGATAAAGTTAGGGTTTTTTCAAAGATGAAGACTTTTCCCTCTTCGTTCTCACTTGTGTTGGGAATCACAAAAATCTAGATAAGATTACAGATACAGATTTAATGGGTGCCAATCTAAATGAATTCCTCCAAAGGTTAAGTGATCCCCATAAAAGTGAATCTTTGAAATCGATTCAAGAAAGTCACATTGCTGAAGCTAGTGTGACATCCTGCCTTTTGTTCATTTACTGGAGTTAGTATGGAACTGTGCCATGAATTACGATCCTAAAAAGAGGGAGGTGTTAGATGGAAGTGGGGATGCAGTATTGACGTTAACACCAGTTGCCATCAAAATTATGTTAAAATTTCCTATTATCACAACCCCAATCACCATAGGCATTAAATTGGCTCTGGGCGATTATCAAAAAAGAAGAGGGATTATGCCAAACTTATAAGTTCAAAATGGCTCCTCACAAAAAGACAACTATTATAATGCCTAAGAAATTGGTTAAGGCACAATTTACTGAGGAGGCAGAAGATATTATTGTATTGTTGAGTTGAATGGCAAGTCTAGAAACTATGAATGAATTTAAGGAATGGATGACTACATACATGTGGATTATCCTAGAGAGAAAAGGAAGTATTTTTTGGGCTACCTTCATTACAGTAAGCACTTCATGAATTCTATATGATGACATACCTCATTTATAATGTTGTTGGCCACAAACATTTCCCAGGGTTGTCACCATGTGCTGATTTCAAGAAGTGTCAAATGCATGATATTTTCCTCAGCTGCAACTAGCTAACTGGAGTGGAAATGTAAGGTTAGTAAATGATTCCTTTTGGCACCAATTATCTGTCTTTTTGAACCAGAATGGGGATAGTACAGAATCTCTCAGCAGGCCAAACATGTAATTTTGGAATATGGTGGCTACTTTATTCAGTATAAGAGGTTCACATATATAATAGTCAGTGGTTTTGAAGGTAAGCCTTATAAGTTGCCCCGGTATGTTGATGACAAACTTGTTTTATGTGAGTTAACAAGGCAATAGAACTATTGGTTGAAAAGGATATTAATACTTGGATTGGTAGTAGACGGTTGTGTCCACTTCGTTGAGGTCACCAAAACTAATGACTTTCCTTAATAATAAAAATTTCTTTTGAAGAAAAACTGAAAATGACACAAGATACAATTACTGATGAGGAAATCATTATTGGTGGAAAATCACATCTTTCAATGGGAAATTTGGAGTTCTTTCTAGTGGAACAACATGCCATGACATTACCAGAGGTATCAATGGGCATGAAGATAGTAGCTTGAAACTCAAATTTATTTCGAGAAAAGGAACCCATAGCCCAAACTTTGATACAAAAGGGCGAAGGGGAAGAAATTTATTCCACCATGGTTTTAGCTGGAGAAGCAATGAAAGAGTTTCCTTTGAATATTAATACAACTCAGGTTAAATATGATCAATCTAAAATTCCAAACCAAGAAAAGAAGCAACTGGAAAAATCAGTAGTACAGAGTGAAATTGGCATAGGGACCCTTGAGGTAAGTGTCCAAGAAAAGATAGAATCATTGGTACAAAAAGAACAGGAAATATCCAAGCAGATAGTAATTGTTCCTGAGAAATTCCAGCAAGGATCGCAGGAAACAAAAGCTGGAACAAGTTTGAAAAAGGGATGGATCAACGAAAATAATTTCAAATGAAGAAGAGACCATTATTGTGCAAGTGGTTGATCTTACTGCAATGTCTTTTCCAAAGGTAGTGAGAGTCCCCAAAAAGACTAGGACTATCACAAAGACTCATACTAATTCATCTGGAGCAAGAACCTTAGAGATAATAACTCCTTTCGAGGGTAAGACAAGAGAAGACATAACTACTGACAATTACAACATTCAAATTATTCCCTTAGGAAAGCCTTCAAGGGAACAACTAAAGCAAGGAGTATCTGAAGCAGTAAGTGATCTTCTACAAAAATTTGATGAAGATGGAATGACGAAAAAACAACTAAAGGAGCAAATTAAGGCCTTAAGTTCATGTTTGCAACAATTGACAGGGAAAACTAGTCATGAACAAGCAAGTGCCTATGTGAATACCCTTGAGGGTATAAATAAATTAAATAGTGCTGTTAAGAAGGTCCAAGCAGTGGACACTTGGATTGAACAATTGACTAAGAAGGGAAAAGAAGCTATTACAGAGGCAAGGTCAAAATATGAGGACCTCAAAAGTTGACTAATGGAAATTGATGGAATAATTGAAGAGTGCGACAATGAGATATTTTACTTGGAAGGAACTCTCCCCAAACTTGACCACATAACCCAACTTAGTGATGAGTTGGTTGAGCAAGAAAACATCATACCAATAGAGTACAAAGGGAGCCAGTATGCTCTTGAAGAATTGTCAAAAATCAGATTAGATACCTTGAATGAAATCAAGAAAAAACTTGAAGTCAAAAGGAACTGGGTCAATGATTCACTTGATGCTATTGATCGGAGATTAGAGGACATGGTGGTAGAAAAATTCAAAAAGAGCTATGGGGACTTAAAAATTTATTTCTTACTTGACTCCTTTGAAAATAATATCCAAGAAAGTGACTTCTCCTATGAAGTTATTGAAACTATGAGGAAGATTGAGAATAGAATTGAGGAATTGAAAGCCAAGCCATTGGAATATAAGCAAAAATGGCCCATTGTATGGATTCAATAACGAGGCAAACATTGATTTTCCAGCACCACGTTGGACCTGACGAAGATGAAAGAAATGAATTATTCTAGAGATATGATGCTTATATGGCAAGGCTAACAGAGGAGCAAGATGCAGAAGAAAAGGATTAAGAGAAAGAGGATGCAGGCACAAAAGATGATAAACATTCTTAGGCACATTCTTCCTTAATTTGTATTCTTTTTTCATACTCCATTGAACTAATATTGTGAAATGATGTTTCTAATGCATTAAAATGTAATTATCTTTCTGAAATTTTATTGTTTCTTTGTTTCGATTGAAAGATAAAAAGATATAGCAGTTCATAGTGGATTAGATTAAAATTCCACACATACTTGGAAGTACATGTGAACTATTAATATTATTGTATTGCTTGCAATTTGAACAAAAACAAGATAGGGTTCTACAGGGCCCCTACCCTTGATAGTGAAATTTGTATAGACGCCAAAATGGGGACAATCGAGGGAGAACAACACTCAAATATTATTCAATTTGGTCTCATAGTCTCCTCCCAACAAAGGAAGTTTGTTCAGAATTTTTTTTTCTCAGCACAAACTCGTCCGAGCCTTGTGTCATTTGTATAAAGATGATTGACCAGCCAAGTCCCTAAACATACCCATATCCATCACTAACTTCAAAGTCATCCTAGGGCAGTTCATAATTTGTTCAATCTTGATTTTCTTTTGATGGGACGAAACCTAATCCAAAATGTCTAGACCACACGAGAAGAAACCCGTTTTCCTTTCCCCTTATGAAGAGTTGACTTGCTAGGATTACTTTGAGAGGGAATGTTTAGAGTGATAAGAGGGGCAGCACTACATGTTTTTGGTTAGATGAATTGTGAGGCCTTGAGCTAGTTCCGCTTCCCATTTCCTTAAAAGGGGTGGGCTTTCCCTTGGAGAAGGAAGTGGTTGGGGTCCTTAAATTGTCTCTCGGAGGAAGAAGCACAATACATCGACGTGCGGATAATCAAGTTACAAACCTACCTTCGTTATCCTAAGCTAAGGAGAGTGCTTCCTTGAGTGACAAGTGGATATTGATTGGTCCTCTTCTCCATCTTATATAATAATTGGAGGCCGAGGTTATGTTTCGACCTTCCTCTTGCTCAAAGACGGTGTTGACGCTTGACTCAGTGGCGAGAGACACAACTTCGCTTGTTTCTTTTCCAGGAGTGCATCCTCTTCTCCAACTCGTCCACCTTTTTGAAATGGCAGCACTCTATCGATGGAGGATTTATCATATAGTACATATGATTCCTTAGGAATCTCTTTTGATACAATTTCCTCGTTGCATAAAAAGGGCACTGAAAACTGGTCTGCCCAGAGACATGAGGCCTTCTTAAAACCCAATATTTCTTTAAATCCTCGGGTGTTTTCTTGTGTTCCCATCTAAAAATATGGAAATACATAACCTGGAAGGATGCAAACACAGGGTTGATCCTCATTAACAGAGAAATAATTTCTAACCGGACTTTCCGGTATGCTAGGGGTCCTCTGGTATCACCCACACCTTCTACATTAAATAGAGCCATAACAAACGCTTCATTAGGACCACTCAAATCAAAAATATGATTTAGGTCTTCTGAAGAAATATCTTTCAGGTTGTGAGCTACAAGCACTTTCACCATTTTCTTGATTGAATTCCTTATGTTTAGAAAAAGAAATAAAACATGTGCAGATGAGGAAATACCAGGCTTTATAGATGGAAGGATGCATTTGGTCCTGTGTTAATAAAATCTTTCCCATGGTGTAAACCATATTTTTCTCAGTTCGCATAGAGGTGATTAAATATTTGAAAGGAATTAAGAACGAACAGAGCTGGTAGTTCAGTAAGATTTGACAAACATCATGTGTGGCATTTAAACTAGTAAGACGTGAAGTGGAGTGCACTGAGCCCAAGAAGGATTTTGAAAGATGAGAGTAGGTGTGCGTCATGTCAAAAGCATTTGGAGATGCTCAGTGATCATTTGAAATGATTGTTTAATCAAAATTGGGAGGGAACGTTTCAAGTAGCCTACCAAAGGTGACGACTGACATCCCAGTCAAACACAAGTGGAATACATCAAAAAGACTCATGTTTCGTACACTTGGCAATATAGAATGAAACTCATAAATATCATCTTCTAGAATAAATTTGTAACAAAAAGTATTCCCGAGAATATTCTTGTTTTTGGGGGAAGATTTGAAGTAAAGAGAGTGATATAAAAGGATGAAGAAATCATGCCACAAGGGGGTTAATTTTTCTGAAATTTACTCGAGAGAGAAAAGGAGAGAAAAGGAGAGAAAAGCCGAGAGAAGCCATTTTCTGAGAGAACTTATTTCAGAAACAAATTATTTCTTATGTGTCTTCAAAATTGATCATGTCAAGATGGTTGCAGATGTATATAACCATTGACAAAACGTTGAGATTGTAAACAAACTTTCCCTTGTTGATCAAATTTTGAAAAACCTTGAGTAATTCGTGTTAATCATGAACTATGTTATGTCTATTGTCATTTTGAGATATTTTCAAATAGTTATCTATGTTCCTGTTGCAATCTTACATTAGGAATCCCTTTGAAATCACACAAAATCTTGTCCTCATGATAGTATTGTGGCATTTTCAATTACATTATGAAGAGAGCTTTCATTTCATGATGCAATAAGTGATTTAAATTCAATTTACTTTCATTTCAGTGATACAGATTGTTTATCGCTCTTGAGTGTATCATCGAGTGTGATATAATAGGGACTTCTAAGGTTTAATTAAGTCTTTAACATGATTTCTTATGTTAAATCCTTGAAGAATGTGTGAAGCCGTGTGTCTTTGAGCTTTCATAGATGCACAATTTTCTAGTTGAAGGTTTGTCCTGACTATTTGAAGCTATTTATCATTTTGCCTTGTGGATCTATCAACATTTGTTTAAAGTTCTCAAGGATTCGGTATAATCAACTTTATCCTGCTTAACTTCCCAACCATAAAATGCATATCCAAAGATATATCATACATGAACTATCCTTGCTTGCATTGTGTATCCACAAATGATAAAGAAGATCATTGAATTCATCCATCCTTTACTAAAATATGCAAGTGCAATCAGTTTTTATCATTTCCTTTAGTGACTGGGCCTTATCTAGAGAACATCTTCATTTTCTAAAGTGACAACTCGTGAGAGTTAGGTTATGTTGTATTGGCCATGTTTTCTTGAGGTCTCCTTCAAAATATTGCAAAGGAATAGTCAAATATTGCTAATTAGTTGATGATTTCCATTAATACAGATCACAAAATGGGTCCTCTCACCTTGGTTGAAGGCATAACCTAAAGTAGTAAGGGTAGGTCAAACTCTTAGCACAATGATACCCAGTCCTTTCCAAACCAGAGTGATAAAGAGTCATCTAAAATCCGTCCCTAGCTACAAAATGACTCCTATTATGATTTGTTTGTCTCTAAGCATCCTGATCAAATTGTGATGTTGCTCGGTTTAAAAGGAAGGATCAATTTGGGTACCAATTAAAATAAAAATCAAATGCAAAGGGATATGAAAAATAAATGGAACAGAACGGCGTCACAAGATGGAGGACAACAAAATAATGGGAATGTCTCCCACAAGAGAAGACGCCTACGGTGTAAATATGATTTTTTTTTTTAAGTGTGTGTGACCTTTTCAAACCGTTTTATTAATGTGGCATTAAAAAAATGTTTAAGCGATATTGAGTACCACTCAAGTGTTACAACTTGTCTCGTATTGTTCACTGCTAAACCTCTTTTCTCACTCTTATGTGAATGTTCCTTAGTTGATTTGAATGAAAATGTAGGAGTGTACGGAAGGCATGTGAATTATTTGACAAAATACCTTAGAGAGATTTTATCATGGAATACATGGCTACTTTCCAAGTTGGAACGAGGAAATGTCATTCACCCTCCACGAGGCCTCCCTTCAACAGGACCGCCTGCTCCTTACTGTCCAGATATGGAGCGCCACAGTTTGGGGACCTCATCCGATCGGCCATGTGACCGTGCCCCTCAGAGACTTTCTTCTTAAGCAAAATGGTATGCTCAGCAGCTACAAGTGTCAGCTGGTAACCCCTTCGGGAAAGCCCAAGGGATCCTCAGCCAGGGTTCATTTTAAGAAACCTCTTAGAAATAGGAGGTGGAAAATACCTGGTGAATATCCTCGGAACCGGTTTTACGGGAAGGCAAATTTTTGGGGGTCCGCAACAAATTTTTGGGGTCCGGCAACAAATTTTTTGCCTAATTTTTAAGAGGTGTGACAAAAGATTGCAGACGCGCGACAGAAGATTTTTTTCGCACATCAACAAGGTGGTTGATGCACGTCAATGAACCTCAGCGTGCATCAACGACCTTGTTGATGCGCATCAATGAGCCTCTCGGCGTGCGTCGAACCACCTTGTTGACGCACGTCAACAAGGGTGTTGTCCTAAAGACGTCGATGAGGTTCGTTGACGCGTGTCAACCACCTTATTGACGCGCGACAAAGAAATCTTCATCACCGCACGTCTGCGGCCTCTGCTTCCCCTGTCGCACGACAACAAAATCTTTGTGTCGCGCATCAACAAACTCTCTATCACGCATCTACTTCCTCCACACTCCTGTCGACGTCAAAAACTCTTCATGTCACGCGTTAACAAAATCTCCATGTCGCGTGTCAACAAACTCTATGTCAATCATCTCTGACCTCTGCTCTCCTGTCATGCGTGTGTAGTCTTTGCCCTCCTGTCGTGCATTTACTGTACTTGATAATACATATGCCCCTAGGTGGTATGAGTGATCTAGTAGTGTTCTACCTGGTGAATAATCTAGGATTATATAGTGGATAGTTTCAAGGGTAGGTGAAGCCGACCCCTAAAAAAAATTAAACTGTAATTTTTAGGCGAACAGGTCACTGACCCGCGCCAGAAAATTCGCCTTTTCAAATTTTTCAAAAATGGAATATTCACCATATTACGAATATTCGCCACTAAAATTATCCCCGTCCTCAATTTGTCTCTCAAGATTGGCTACAAAACTAAAATTCAGGTTAAGCAGCATACACATGATCCACAATCACATGCAATACATACCAAGAACCACTTGTATGCACAACCCACTTCTCAAGCACTTATGCGTTGTCATGTTTTTACTAATTCCTAGTCATATGTGTGATTCTCCATCCAGTCAAAAGTGAAAATATATTCTGCCATTTTTTACCTATTTAAATTAATTATATTATTTATTTGACACTACGAAAGAGCTCAATAACCTTTTTTAATCCTTCTTTACTAAAATATTTTCCATTGTATTGCGACACACTGTAACATGTTATGGATATGTCTAAGCTCCAACCTGCAACACTACTCACAATATCACAAGACAATCAAGGCCGACGTGGCCAAACACATACGATGTGCATACAAGAAAAATGGCATAGGCCGCAAATAATAGCATACACTCGCAAACAATGTCAAGCAAAGTGTAATAAGAATCCATGGTGGCATATAGACTGCAAAGTAAATGATACACATGAAGCACCCATTAACATGTTAGAAAGATATAAAATATGTCAAAGTGCGTATGTATCAATAGGATAAGTAGTGTACTAATAAGAGTAGGAAGTAGTAGAAAATGAAATAATAACACTTGTAATGTATAAGAGTAGTAAATTTAGATGCCCCCAACAACCTCGATGGGACTGGTAAGAGGTACAATGATAAGCATCATTTTTACATGTAAAGATATGTAGGAAGTCTCCAATTACAATGAAATACCAAGTGAACGTGTATGTGTATATAGAAAAGACATTGACATACTAAGTATCCATCTAGCATGGGAAACAAAGTGTAGATGTAATTATAAGAAAGAAAGAATATGTAATGCCTCGTTCGACATTACTCCAGTTCATACTTCGGTGACCTTGTTCTAAGCATTGACGTTGTTGTGCTTCCATTTATCATTAGTCGGCTTCCCGACCTTATCGCGAAAAATAATTAGCATCCTCCCTCTTCGTCGTGCCTTCTTGTGTCTTAGCTCCTTAGTTATAAAACCACGATAGTTTCTTCCACGTCTACTACATCTATACATGTTACTTCTAGCGGGTATCTCCTCTTAGGCCTCATGCTACACATGCTACTTCTAATGGGTCTCTCCCTCTAATGCCTCATACTATGTATTTTGTTACATATGTTACTTCCAGGTGGGTCTATGTTAATTGGTTGCAATCCATCATTTTCCATTATTCGTCTGGCTTTCCTAGCTAGATAAATTACTTTCCACAGATTATCTTCCTCGAATCCTTGTGTCAATTTCGGAATACTTTACTAAGATATCTAGAAGCCTTGATAGGCAACCAACAATAACATTTCTCAAAGAGCTCTCTATCCAAACAGCTAAATCATCCACGGTGTCAACCTCCAAAACTCTGCATCATTTGTACAGGCTATACTTTGGCACTATTGCCATCCAATCCATGGAATCATGCAACTCAAAATTTCACTCAATCTTGGCAAAAACATTTTCTTCACAGATCTCTCCCAGTAAGTTGTGGGCTTTGAGTACCATTGCAGCTTCCTGGGACAACTTATTCACACATTCGACATAATCCTCACCTTGAGTTGAAACATGAGGCTCTGGGTGCATTGTTTTCAGCCTGTAGAATTCTTTGTCACAATGATTAACTTGGCGGGCTTCTGTACTGAGACTGTCCATAATATCAAATCTACTGATATAGGAGTTATCCATCATATTTATCGAATCCCATGCTTCACAACAAACTTTCACGACAACTCCTACACTCTTAGATTTTCGGCCATGAAGTTGAATGATGACATCCAGTAATGACTTTGCAAGCAATTGGCCTTTTTTCCTTTCGTATTTCCACTGTGACGATGACCTAACGTCAACTTAGCATCCAATGCTCGACTCAACCTCTTAAATAGGGAACTAAACACTGTCATGGACGGTTATAATTTCACCAAGACAATGACAACAATATCGCTGAAGACTTGGACGACACCAAATAAAACCTAGTGTCGAGAACCCCGGACATTCTACCTTAGACAACGTCTTTAGGCATAATTACATCCTATCTAGCCTTTCTTACACCTCAAGTGCAATTGCTAGCCTACAAACAACAACGACGTAAGGTAATGAATCAGAAAGTCAAAAGTGTTTAGCACCAGCGATAAAATGGATGTACTTACGAAGGCATTGTACTTAAAAGTTACTTTTGCTCCATTTGTATATAATGGACGGATTCCGAGGGTACGAGGAAATGTCTGACCCTCCGATTGTGAAGCTCTTGCCGCTTCATTGACAAGTTCAGATGGAACGAATCAGCCATTGCCACATACAAACAAGCAGCTCCCACAACTCCAACAAACAAATGATAGGGGCAAAACTAATCCAATCAAATGCAAAGGGACATGAAAAAGAAACGGAACAGAACGGCGTCACAAAATGAAGGACGACAAAATAATGGGAATGTCTCCCACAGTAGAAGACGCCTACGGTGTAAATATGTTTATTTGTTTTAAAAGTGTGTGTGACCTTTTCAAACCGTTTTACTAATGTGGCATTAAAAAATGTTTAAGCAGCGTTGAGTACCACTCAAGTGTTACTCTTTATGTGCATGTTCCTTAGTCGATTTGAATGAAAATGTGGGAGTGTACGGAAGGCATGTGAATTATTTGACAAAATACCTTTGAGAGATTTTATCATGGAGTACAATGATATCAAGATATGCACTAAACGGGACTATTGATAAGGCATTGTGCACTTATAAGTAAGTTCGTTTAGAAGTTGTAAAGTCAATCTTCACAACTTTTTCGAGCAAATTTTTAGACATACCTAAATAGGATCTTTAAAACTAGGCATGGACATTCATCATTGAATTATGGAAAAATAGATTTTTGACATAATATATTGTGTGGCAGTCTATTTTTCATATATATTAGTTTTTCAAGACGTTTATCCACTTACGGATAGCTATCAATGTCTTGTCCTAACAAATTTAGAATTAAAAATTATTGTGTTTTGATGACTGTCCATTTAGAATCTATTTGTATATTCCTAGACTAATTTTGTAGGAATAAGATGTAAAGTTATAATGTGTTGTTGTGATGATGTATCACGGCACATTATGGTTGATTCCTTTTCTTGTTGATAAATTGGCACTCTTATGTAATTATGGAAGAATGAGTGGAAAATCAATGTGTGTAGAATACCCAAAATTAATGGAGGAATCAATATATATATATATAAATATATATATGACTTAAAGAATAAAGAGACTTACAATAAAGAGTGAAAAAGAAATATCAACCATGTACAATCTATACGAAATTATTTTCTAAATTGGAATAACAACTTAATTCTAAATTTAATTTTGATAAATTTTGTTAATAAATACGAGGAAGAAATCTTAGTAACACTTGAAACCAAAGAAAATATATGAACATAAAAATGAAAATGTTTCAAACTTGGTTTCGTACATGCTCCATTACCCAAGGTATACCCAAGTAAATACTTATTGAGCTCTAGATTATATTGGAAGGTTAGGTCACATATGTGATTACCTTTATTACGCCGAAAGGCGTTCCTTCAGCTGGGTTGAACCTGAGGGGGCTCTGACGCATGTCAGAGAGGCGACGGGCGAGATGCAATCGCACAGGACGACGTTGATTACGGACGCAATCCAACCCTCCATGCGAAAACCCTGACAGTGGCGGGATTTCCAGTGTATCGATAATGGATCGAGGTTCTAGTTGATCGTAGCAGGGGTTGAGGACATGAATTCGCTGAATAGAGAGTTTGTACCAAATGAGCCGAGGGGATTGCATAGGGCCTGTCGGAGAACCGAGATTGCACAAAAGGCTTGTTGAGATCTAGCTAGAGGTCATGCTCAGGGACCGAGCAAGAACTTCGAGCCTTTCAAAAACTAGGAGGATGACCTAACATTCATCAAGCGGGCAATGATCCGATGCAAAGATCAGTGTTGAATCTTAGATCTGACCTTTGTACTGTTCAACAGAAAATATTTTTGCGGTACAAATCTTCACAAAAGTTGCGATGTAATGCCCTCATGGATGTTGTTTTGACATAAAATAGGGTTTTAGGCACGTCAGATCCTTTTGTGAATTTTGGAAGAAAAGGGGGTTTGCCTCCTGGTTTCAACGCCCAGAAGAAAGGATGTTCGTAGGGTTCGAGACCCACTGCAAGCTCTCAGATTTGGTCAGTGGAGAGGACGACGGCACCCATGAAATGAGCACAGCTGATCTTTTATCTCGGTGGGTAAGAAATTACAAGGTCCCTCTGTCGCCGGTTTTAGGTTGGATTCGAGGTATATCTGCTGGGAGGGCAAGAGCGGGAAAATGGGAATTATCTATGGAAATGCCTCCTCAGAACGCATAACATCTATTTGTGTGCTCTCCAGGTGTTTCCAAAAGTTTATAATAATTCCTTGGGCTCCATTCAAAGCGGAGACATGCAAGATTTGTTCAAAAAGAAATTGATGGGCAAGAAGAGGTGCGGGAACGTCAGTGGAATGAATAGAGGAAAGCCCTAATATCTTTTTCCCTCTCACGCCCTGGCGTAGTTTCTCTTTGAGAAGCATGAGGCAGAGGAAAGAGTTGAAGTGGTAGAAGAAAATGTATGCGCGGATTCCCATCTTTGAGGCCAGGTTCAGATGGTAGCTTTCCACTTCAAGAGATTTTATCCAGATGATGCCCTCTACATAACCTCAGATACGAAAACAACGATCACGTAATAACTTGAGATGGAAAGCTATTTTTTCTATCTGTCACCTCTGCAACTTTCATGGTGTCAATGCGGGAAGAGGAAACCCACTAAATGCATTCATATTCATTTTTGCCCGGGATAAAATGTTCGTCAGAGATGAAGAAATTGTGGAAATGTGATCCAGAGAAAGGATTTTGGTAAAATTGAGAAAAGGAATGAGGTGGCTCCATCCACAACCTGCATACATGACAACAACAGATTTTTGTCTTGGCTTCCTTCGCTCCATCAAAAGCCATGCACAACTCAAATAATTGGTAATGGATTTTATTGCTTGAATCTATTTTATACTAATTCTCTAAACATATGAATAATTAACAGGAATCTCCCTTGCCAAAAAGAGTCACTTTCTTACTTATTTATTGTGTCTGTCATACATATTTTCATTTTAGAGCATCGTCTTCTTCTTTCAAGAATTGTTATTTGCAAAGGAACCATTTGAAGTAAATTCTCACAAAACAGCTAAGTCGTGCAATGTTTTCTTATAGTTTATAAACTAGCTATTGTGGGTTTTGGAAGAAACAGATTATGATCCCCTCCTCTGTTTCATCATGTCTACTACCACAGAAAAACCATCATCTATTTGCTATGTTTTCTGTTTACATGGATCTGCAGTTTTTTATTTTCTAGCCATCATAATATGAATAGGAATCAAAATACATTATTTTTTAAACTCTCCAAATGTATTAGAATCACCCTTAACACACACAATATTTAACAGGGTAAATAAAAGTTGTTGTTTTGAAGTTTCAATGATTTTGTTTTGGTGTAGGGTATGTTTTGATAAGACACAGAGTTTCAGCTTGGAAACTACAGAAGGAGAAAAAAATGTTGAACATGCTTGTGTAATGTTGGGAGTTTTGAAGGTTTTAGTGGATATTTTAGTCTCAGATATGAGAAATGCAACCGATACAAACCAAGAAGTAGCTAAAAGTGAATTTATATCCTTGCTTGAGCTTTAAGATTCTCTAGAGCAGTCTTCTTGTAGAAAGCAAGGAAATGCAACTCGAAAAGTCCCTATGAAGGCTCATTCAAAGCACAAAGGACAAATGCAGGAAGCTAGGAAACAATCCAATCTCAACTTGAGGCATAGTTCTCCTCAAGATAGAGTCCCATTTTTTATGACCTCAAACATTTCTCACCTCTTAGAGGCTTCAGTGAAGTTAATGAGTACGACTATCTCTTCTGGTCAGCCAACTTCCGAACATTGAAGCCAAGGCACAACACTGAAGCAAATTACTAATCACTTATAACTCGTACCGTTTTCTGTAAAAAAATGTCTTCGTAATCTCAAGGTAATATTGATTGAGTCATTTGAGCAATGTGAATATCAAATTCTGTTTAAGGCCCTTGTCAACAGTGATATAAAAGTCTTGGGTGGTTCTCTGTTGCAAATAATTTGTTTATTAAAATCAACTTTGAGCTGAACTTCAACCCATCATAAACCAAGGAACAAGGAAAGAAAGGGGAAAAAAACATCTGATGAAGCAGGGAGGGACTGATCCATACAACGATTCTTTGTATGGATATGCTATGTAAGTTGAGTTTTACAAAATATAGTGTGACTGATATACGTAAGGAAATGTTGTCTGTACCAAGCAGCGGGGAAGATTCTGTATGTGAGAAGGATATTGAAATGGGGAATGTTTATGCTATTGAAATCGAAAGTCTAGAGGCTAGGCTGGTATACCTATTTTTGTTGAAGAAGATTCGTCCACTTCTAGTTCAGTTTCTTTCCCTGTCACACTTCCGAGAGTTTGAGGTAACATCTGGATTCTGCACTTTAGTATAGCTGTACTAGTGCTTGAAATGGACATGCTTTGTGTGTCTTCTGCAAAATTACTAGTAATACTTCTTGAACCATGTCTAAAGCAACTTTGCATGTTTTTGTTTGGTATTCTAATGTTAAGCTGCGCATTCAATGCATTCACAAGAACAACACTGGCATTATGATGTTCAAGTGTTTTACATGTATTGTTTGTTTCCTTGCACCCATATCTTTCTTGTAACTTACATATTATATGACACTAGATTCTTGAAACAACATAACAATAGTGCCATTCATGCTAAATTCCTCTTCTCGAGGTTTGAACTTTGTAACATAATAAATTATTAGAAAACCATGGTGAATCACCATAATCAGGGTTCAGTATTTACTGAATAAATTAATATAGGATGACTACGGTCATTCTTATGCCATCAGACATGCCCTTTTAAATTCTATATAGCATGTAATGTAGTTATGTAGTTGTTCGGTTGGTAATTGTTCAACCAACATGTAGCTACCTATCTCATAATAAATACACCCTACCTGAATCATTTGAACAGTGCAGTTTGCCTTCTCTAAATTCTTTCTTCTCTTTACATATGCTAACAACTTGAAAAGTTCTAAGGCCTTTTCAACAGACCCAGTTTTTTGCATTTCATACAATCATGGCAGTCCATGAGACCACACATATTTTAGGCATTTTGTCGAATAATTCACATGCATTGGGTATGCCTCCACATTTGGCATACATGTTTACCCAGGCACCTGCCAACACATATACTCTCTAAAAAGAACCAGGGTTGTTAATAATTATTAAAGATTTTAATCCTTCACTTTTACTTGCCTTTATATTTGCTTAGACCTTTTATGGCTGTACTCAGAAAGCAATTTCCTGTTGTTTTTTTTGTTTTTTGGTTTTTGTTTTTGTTTAGTTTATAAAAGACAGGTTGGTATGACACTAAAACCTGAAGAAGCCGCAAAAAGCATTCCATTTCTGCCATATTTAAGTGCTGCCATACTGGTGCTGGTTCTTGAGGGGGAGGAAAATGCCTTGTTCTAAGTCTCCCATTTTGACAGAGGCTGAGAGGATGTTGACAACGGTTGTGGGCTTTGGCTTTACACAGGCTGATTGCATTTTCCTGAAAAGTCTCAAGGCCTTTTCAATAGACCCCTATTTTTGCATATCCCAAAATCTTTGCAGTCGATGAGACCACATATCTTTTAGGAATTTTTCCGAACAGTTCATGTGCGTTCTATATGCCTCTACATTTTGCATTCATGTTTACTTGGGCACCCGCTGACACATCTAAAAAAATGCTAAAACGAAGGTGGTAACCTCTTGAGAGTGATTACCACCACGTCTTCTTCCATTTTCCAATGAGTAGCATTTAATTGTTCTTTACTACCCTTGAACTTTACTAAATGGTCTTGTAAAGATTTATTTTTATCCATTTTGATTGAAAACAATACATTCTTAAGGAAGAAGGCTCTTCTTTTTTATTTAACTCCTTTAATCGCTTCCAAATAGTTGAAGGATCTTCACTAGCCT
The DNA here is from genome assembly GCA_018340775.1 of Taxus wallichiana var. yunnanensis. Taxonomy (NCBI): domain Eukaryota; kingdom Viridiplantae; phylum Streptophyta; class Pinopsida; order Cupressales; family Taxaceae; genus Taxus; species Taxus wallichiana. Next base: position 493,919,036 of record CM031239.1, read on the forward strand.
GCACTTTTGGTAGTATTTCATTAGTCAAAAAGTGTTCTATTAGCATCACCGCTTCTCTTTTCCACCCCCAAAACTTTGTTTGATCATGTATTTCTGTCGCTTGTCTTGTTTCACTCCCTAACACAATTTGATCCAAATACCTCTACTCAAAAATAGCCAGCATTTGTCATTTATATATAATTCCTCCTAGAAAACATTTGGTTACCTTCCAACATTATATTAATAAACCAACAATTTTTTTGGAAAAAAATTTCAACCTCTTTGCTGTTGATTTAAAAAAAAATTGCTGCTGAAATAGAGACAGTCAAAAAAATATGTATAATTTGGGATCCTGCTGAAACTGCTGCTCATGGTACCTTGTGAGAGTAAAAGGCTCAGTACCAATTGTATAATTTGGGATCCTGTATAATTGATTGAATCTTCATTTGGTATTGGGAATGCTCTTGACAAGTTCCCCTTGTGAATCCAAGGGATAACCTTTGCAAGCATAATCAGACCGATTTCCATGGATGCTAAATTTTACAAGGTTGAGTGCATTTTCAGATAGATGTGCTTCCACATGGTTAGTTTCCTTTGTTATTGCAGAAGTTATTAGCAAATTCTTGGTTGGCTTTGTAGATTTTCGTTTGGCTGTTTGCTTCTATTTAGAATAAAGGATATCACCTAATTTATCCCCATCCATACTATGAGAACTTAGGAAATGCCCTTTATAATCTTTTGGAATAACACATGCCTTCTTGTTGAGATATAATTGAGCATTTCTGATGCGAAACCCCTCTGTTACCTTTATGGGTTCATAGACAAGTCTCCTGTTTTGTAGATAATGCAAAGAGTTTTCTGTTTCCCAGTCAAAACTTTGCATACATGAACTATTACCGACATCACCCAAATTATTCTTTGAATTATTTTGTGGGGTATTATCTCCTACTGTTTGAGCCACAAATTCAAACCCAGAGATAACATGTTCAGCATGCTGGTCAGAAATGCCTATCTATGCTAGAGAGTGCTTTTTCTGAAGGGAATGAGAGAAACTGGATTTCGTTATTGCATGGATGCCATTTGATTGCTCAAGTTCCCATGCTTTCCTAGGATTTATAGATGTAGCTTTTTTGTGTACAATATTCTCATTGGACAAGTTTAGCAAATTAAGATCTTTTGGTTTGATTGTTTCTTCCACCTGTAATATCATTCTGTCAGTATTATATGCCATGTGACATCTCTATTCATTATCATCTAAAAGATTGGACTTGTCATGGTGTGAGTAAGGTAAGTCACTCCTTAAAGGAACGATATCTCTAATCACATTTGAGTGGGAAATATCTGTACTAACATTTTCCATTGTGAGGATTTGAATAGGGGTCTCCAATATTCTCTTCTTGAAGCATTCCACTTTCTTTTACTTGTGTGGTACTAATAGAAATGATCCCTTTCTCGGCCCTATCCTCTTTAGGAACCATCATCGTAGAAAACCACCAATTACTTTGTGGTAGATACTGAATTTTTTCCCTATCTGTTACTACAAAGCTGAGGCTATCGCAATAAAAATTGAAGGATAACACTTCAATGATTCTGATGATTTTTTTATAACTTGTGTTTTTTTATGGGAGGTTGGAAAGCACATGAAAATCAATCTGATATACATAATTGAATAGTTGCAAGTACGGTAGTTGCAGAATGCAATGAAAAAATATTTAGGATTATGTACTGATAAACTTACATTTGTGCGGAAGACAAGTTCTAAAAAAAAAACTCTAAACCAGACTGTGTTTGAAAAATGAGCCAGCAGCTAAACATCGACCACACATTTTAGAGTAACATTTTCTCCATCACCTCATGATCAAATGACTCACTCAATCGTTGGAATTTAAAGAGCACTGATTCACCATATGTTTTTATCAGTGGCTGACATCCTCATCCATAACCAGGACAATGTTTAATACTATAAAACTTACAAGCTAACCCAATCCATGTGATTTTAGGGTCTCCAAAAATTTCAATCTTCCCACTGTCATCTTCTTTGTTTTTATTTTTAGCGATTCTATATTCTCGCTTCAATGGCAGACCTTGTGGATAGATGTGATGGACTCAATGCAACCCAGACTATGGCAAAAAAACTACAAAAACACAAACTCAATCCAAACCTATCACTTGGGAAGAAACAAATCAAAAACCAACTTGCATTTCCTTGGTCCATAGAAAAGGTCATCATCTTTTTGTCATACAAAAGCCTAGTTCAACATCTTACTTTTCAGTACGAAAAGTCCATTGAAATCTGGGTGTTAGGCATTGAACCAAAAAGCAGAAGGGTAAGCTGAGACTAATGGGAAAATAAAACTGAACTATGGGAAATACCATTCAGAATACCGGTATTTGCCATATAGATAGGTGTGTCAATGTAATTGGGTTTCTACTGCTCCTAAGCTTGGTGCCTATCATGACTGTATCTCAGTGGTCGTTGCTGAAACTACAAATCAAATACTATTGAAATACAATAGACGTGATCTGTATTGGGAAATCTACTGAATTTAGGAATAAAACCAATAGAATTGAAGATGTGTAATTGGAGTATTTGCAAGTTTTTTACGAAGCCTGATAAGGAAAAGACATTAAGTTTCATGTGTAGTTAACTGTAGAACAAATTTAGCTACCTAGGTTGATACCTTTACCCAATTATTAATCAAAAAATTAATAAACTATGAAAGGAACCATTCCTCGTGAGAATATCCTGAATATAGACAGAGCAACTGAAATCATAAAAAGCGAGCAATATTTACAAATTCTGTTAAGGCCAAGCCTAAAATATGTTCCTTGTTGCTATTTTGTCAAACAATTGGTGACCCATCAGTGAAAAACAAATGGCAAAAAAGATTTTGGCCTCCCCGTATCAAAATGGGGCGCTACATTCAAGGGATGAAGCCTACCCAATTTAGCAGTGACATAATTGCCCTTTTATTGACCAAGGATTTGGGTGTTAGGAAAATTGAAGGGCTGATAGAGATTATTTGAAATGGCGATGGCAGAAGTATAATGTATTTCAGCATGGAATTTATATTCAAAAGAAGAGTCAATGTTTAAAAATGGTGTTTGATGCCGCTGAATTTGTAATATATATTGGAAAATAAGATGAAGCATTTAGAGAATTATTTCTTCCTCACCTTAACATTTGTTTACCAATGAGGTCCTGGTTAATTGTTGAGTTCAAAACAGGTAATGACTTTATATCCCAGTTTAAGCCTATTTCACCCAAATGACAAATCTGTTTCGCTGAATAGATACCCTCAATGTTGTTTACAATTGAAAGAAGAATGAAATGCCTATGAATGGGTGTAAAAGTCTGACTTGGTAACAAATTTTGGCAAATAAATTACTGTCCATAGAAATTGAAAGGGGTTATGTAGAATTAGGTACAAGAGACGACAGAAGGTAGCATTATAATTATCAATGGCTTGTATATGGTATTTCATTCTGCGATGCCCTTCGAGGGGGACAGAAATGCCATTTTCCCAGACAAATTAAACAATCTGTAAAGTGGTGGAATGGAATATGGTTGCAATCAATAAAAACAGTAATTTCCAAGAAGTGAAAACAATAATTGTGTTCTTTATTGGTATTCTGTCAAACAGTTAAGGGCCCATCATAAGGGGGTCAAATCCACGAGGACCAGGGCACGAATGGCAGGAGCAACATGTGCTCACTAGGATGCGTTGTTTATGGGCTGCAACTGTTGAGGGACCTGGCACATTTCTGATGCAACCTGCTTCAGGGCAATGGCTGCCTCGGAATGGGGTTTGTTTCTAGGGCTTCTTTTATGTTTTTGAAAATGAAGTTGATATTGTTTATTAAAAGCTTTCACAATGACATAGTGTCTTTGGGCTTATAGAGCTAAGTAGATAATCTGAGAGGCCATTCTTTGCACAACCAGCTCATGGTAGAATGCCCATAAAATTAAACCCTAGCGTTGAAATCTCTGGCTTTGAAAGGAGAAAATTTCTCAATGTACAGAGCAGACTCAGGAGAAGATAGAAAGAGTTGGCTGCCATGGACAGACAAATGTTTTTTTATTTTTTTTGGGAAGTTGATGAGGAGGGTCGATTTACATTGGCAGATCCTTATTGACAATGGTCATGGATTCAAGAACTCATCAGCTGCCATGAGTTCAAGAGTATGCATGCAGGTGTGCTCAGAACTTCCAATAGCTGAACCCTCCTCAAGAAATTGCTGCTGCAAATCACTTTGGGCTGTATTCTTGTTTTTTCATCCAAGTGGTCTGTGCTACACTCTGAGCTTTAGTTATAGCAATTAAGTTTGATTTTGGTCAATTGTTAATTTCTGTAGGCGATGGTGAAGAAATTACCAAGGCTCAGTGTCTGAAGTGGCGCGTTTTCCACAGCTTAATCAATGGTTTCATTACCAAACTATGAAGCAAATGTCTAACACTCAGAGTCTGTATTATCCTAGAAAGTCTGTGGTTTATAGGCAATCTTATTTTATCAAAGCACTTAAAGTTTTCAAAAGTATCTTTTCTTTTATTGCCGCTTGCAGATACCATTAGGACATGGTTAAAGCAGTCAGTTTTAACTTTCAAGCTGGTCTTCTACAATAGATCTGCAAACAATTTTTTTTTATTTACCTATAAAATAAAATAATGCATACTCTTCTGTCTAAAATGTTCTTCGACCAATTGGATTGAAGTTTTTCCATGTAACTTTCAACAGAATTTGGGAAGTAAGGGAAATGCGCATTTTAACATAACCATTTACTTTCAAGATATCATCTAAATCTGAAAACGTAAATTTTACTTGTATTAGTTCTTCTTCCCCAGTGACCTGCATGGTTTGACATGTGTTTAAGACACCCAGATGTTAGAAATAGAAAATAGACAGTCAAAAAGTTTGTAAGTGTGAAAATTTTCAAACGTACATGTGAGAACTATACAAACAAACCTTCGTATCATCTGGAATCGCAGTAGAACTATACAAACAAGTAGGCAATCGGCTGTTATTGCCAAGCATCCACTCCCTAACTGTTGCACTGCGCAAATATGGCATGTCTGGAAGTAGAAGTCTCTGAAACGCAAATGGAATAGGGAATGATTGGTAAAAGCCCAATTTCCAATAACGCCAAGTGTTCCGTGTTATCAAGGCACCCACCATTGGGACATTTGCTTTTATAAGATGTGATCCAATTCGATATACTGGCACTATCAGTCCATAACTACTGATGATGCGACATGATAAGCCTTGTGAATCTGCAGACTGCTTGGTGGTAGCTGCAAAATGAATTTCGAAGCCCCTGGTGATTGCCTCTTTTGTTGCTATCTCGAAAATTATCTGTGGGTCTTGATTACCATGATTATTTAACTGTTTATAATCCCCAGCTAAACCATCCACTTCAGTATTACTGTGCTTCTTCAATTGCTCCACAAATTGTGTAGGATTTAGACTGTAATCTCTAGCATGCTGTCATGGACAATCCTCATTATTGCACTTACCACGATGCTCAAACTTACAAAGTGGCCAGAAGGGATTAATGACATGACTGCAGATAATTGATTTGTCAGGTATTCTGTCTGCAGTAATAACATTGTTGTAGATACTGTATGACTTAAACATATCTAAAGGACTCTCATAAAGGAGAAACTTTGGAACATATTCAGGCAAATCCTGAACCACAAGTTGTGTCTTCTTTCCACAAGAACTTCTGAAGAATCCAGAGCTACTTGAGAGAATTTCCTTTGCATAGCTAAATACGACCTTTAATTGAAAGAAGCCATCCAAAACTCTCTCGGTGGTTGATCACTAGCATCTTCATAATATTTTCTTTTACTACTTGAATATTTACGTGGGTAAAATTTTCTCCAAGGGTCTTTTGAGCAGCATAACCACAGACAATTTGTTGCACAGGGTCTTGATTTTCCATATAAGCCGCATCGGATGCTGCAGATCTACCTACAATTGAATACTTAAAATCTGTCAATAAATTTCCAGAAAGTATATGTTTGTGATAAAAAAATACTACAAAAATCGTTTTGGTGCTCTTTTTATTCTTCTCAGAAAACAATATTCTCCACAAACATTATTCCGTAAATGTCACTCTATTTGTCCATTTAGAGTCTTATCAAGTTAGATGTCCATCTGAAACATGATTTGCATGTTTTTAGTTTATTTACATTTTATGTATTCAACACTTATCATACCATTGAAATCCGCAAGCATTTTCAAATCTGACAGCTTATGCTGTTCACAGTCTGGGTATCCACCTGAATTTCCTGAAGTTGCATGTTCCTTAATTGAGTTCTTCCATACTGCAGTAGTTTCTTTTTCTGCAGCGCAACCTTCATCAATACTGCTGCCAGAAAGACACCTGTCCTCGTTGCTTTCTTCAAAATTAACCTTTTCACACTTCAAATTGGAAAAATTTGTAGCAAATCTCTTATTTATGGTCTTCTCAGACACTATATCGCTAGCAAGAGAGTTCTCGCTATGGCATGTATCAAGCACTACTACCATGCACAACATTATCAGTCAGGTGTCGAACAGTAATTGTCTTATTTATGGTCTTCTCATACCCTATTCCAAAATCACCACTTTGGCATAGGCTGTCGTGATGTTGGCAAAGGTGGTGGAATTTTTCTATAAGTCTGCCAATTGTATTTGCTTGAAAGTTTCTAAATCCTTTTCAACAAATCCATTTTGTGCATAGCCTGAAATTAATGTTGTCCTCGCAAACACGTTTCTTCGAGACATTCTCTCAAACAGTTCATTTGTCTCGTCTATTCTTCCACATTTTTGCATGCATGTCTACAAGGGTTGTTGCAACTACAACATCTGAATGGAGCTGCAAATTCTGTTTTTATTTTGTTATGATCAATCAAAGATGTTTTTGGAAGAACAGTTGGGTGGATTTTATCATCTCTACTTTGAAATCTTGAGCCAACTCTTCTTTTTCTGGAAGCAAGGGTGCTATATCAACTTCTTGTTCCAACATTGATGGTTCTAACTGCTTTAGAAAATCTATAGTAATTATGGAGTACATGCTCATATAACTGGGAATTTCCAGTTTGAGTTTTCCCTATATTTGCTGGATAGTTCTGATTGGACTGTATCTATTTGGCTAGAGCTTCTTTCCTGTCCCCTTGAGATGGTCCTTACTCAAATATGCCCGTAGCATGTTTTCTTTGAGCTATTTGGAGACAATTACTTTGTCATTTTTCATTGGCTTTAGCTTGAAGCAAGTGCTCTTGTACCTGCTTATTAACTCGCTGAGCTATTTCCATGAACATGATGGCTTGGACTTGTTCATTGATCATTCTCCTTTCCTGCTCCATCTCTATCATCTTTCCTAGATACACATCAAATGGTGTCCGGGACAGGAATTCCAAAAATGTTTGAAAGTAGATTTGTTCATCCTCCTTTTTAGCTATATGAATGTTGCAGAAATGACAGGCTCTCATTCCGGTTTTGGGTGTTTTTGATTGTATCCTTTGAGCATATGAACACATGTCTGCTTCACATTTTCATTTTTTTATCTGTTTGTAGATGAAAGGCAGTGCCATGTTTGAATTTAATGTCCATTGTACACCGAAATATATTTCGAAAGCTGCTTTGAAAGCTACTCTTACAGTTAGATATGATTGATTCCAGCCATGCAAAATATACCAAAATATACCCATTTATTTTCAAAGAATAATTTGGTTGCTTTTTGGTCTGTTATTTTTGTTGAAGTTATTCAAGCTCTCCAGATTGTGTAGTTCAATACAGACTTTTCTCATCCTGGCCTACAAAAGCTTGTGGTCAAGTTATGCTTGGAGGTGACTATACTCTTTGTTATGTGAGCTTGTATCATCAGAATAGCTTCAAGTATAAGCGCAATGTTATTATGTATTGTCTTTTCAAGTTACCCGTCACATTATGCCAAGGATCAACATAGGCATGCCTTGTTATTAAAGATGGTCTTTCTTATGAAAGGCTGAGGGTTTTTTGTTATATGTTTAATTCAACCTCATTATTTTAATGAGATGTTTGTCAGTTATAAATTTTCAAGTGACAGTTGATAAACGTAAAAAGTCATTATAATTATTGTTTTGATGTAGACTACAGATGAGTTGATTGGTGCTTTTGCAATCAATTAGTTTAAACTCCATTTTAAAGGTAACAAAAAGATGGTGCTTCAAAGTTATTGGGTAACACACTTAACCTTTTTATGCTTGTGGAATGTTGGTGTTTTCTTCTCTTTAAAATAAATAAGAATTGAGATGCACAGAATGGCTAAACAAATGAGATGGTTTTCACAGGATTGACAATGCATTGTATCTGATAGATGTGTGGTTTTTATCTTTGATACCTGAATGAGGAAGTTTCAACGTGTCAAAAGGTAATATTTGGTTCAGCTTCAAGTTTTTTATTTGCATCTTGGCAATGTGATCCCTGTTGTCCTGAGGCTGGCTTGCTTGCTTGCAATAGCTTCTCTCTATCCTTCACAATCTTGTTACATGTATAGTGAGGGGTTAGCTTTCGGTTGGATTTGGTGCATGTCTTGTTTGAATAATTTGTAGTGGTGGTATTTCCCTTTGAATTGACACACCAATGTTGATGTGGTGTTGCTGCTTAAAATCTAAAGCATTTGAGGCTGCTGGAGAATTCTTTCTTCCTGCTAAGTATTCTATCATGGGTGCTCTTGAAAGGTAGGTGTCTTCTCTCTCTTTGAGTCAAACTTCACTGGCACTTTTCCTGTGACCTATGTTTCTACTGTGTTCATCATATTTCTTTGAGTCAATACCAATAACTCTTCTTGTTCCGTTGTAGATGCTCAATATATATTCATTACTTGTAAACACATGTTGTGAGAATTGAATGCCAACCTTTTGGGGGATATACAAGCTTAAGTGTACAAAAAACTTCTTTGGTCTTCCATATGTGTGCACCTTATTCACATGTGTTGTTTGGCTACTTTATGGAGCCCCATTTGCTAAACCACACAACACTTTTTTGCTCAAAATAAATGGCGCGGGTTTCATTTTGGAGACGTTTTATGTTCGATCCTTTCCGATTTTTGCCTCTTAAGAAAAAAAAGGTATGTTATTATATGCCACTTATGAGATAGGGATTTTAACACATTTAATGGTTTCTTAGATTCTATACTTGGATCTATAAATGTAATTGTAATATTGTTGATACAAAGATTTTAATCTATTCTTGCAGGTGATAACATTGGGGTTGATAATAATAATGATATTGGCTTTTGTCACGTTACTTACAGTTAATATTTTCTTGTTGCACACGTACAAGATCCAAACAGTTATTGGTTGGATTTTCATGCGTGATCCTCTCCATTTTTATGTATGCCTCCCCATGATTTTTTTGGTAGGTATTTATTCTTATTCTCTTCTTAGTATAGATTGCTATAAAATGTGTACAATGATTCTTTCAAGAAGGTTGGTGATTTCGTTTCTTATTTTAGGTACTTGTTATTAGAACCAAAAGTGTTGATTTTATGCCATTTTTAACATCCTTATTTAACACCCTAAGCACGCTTGTCTGGTTTGGATACTCTCTAATCACTAGGGATATCTTTTTAGCAGTGTGCTTCTATTATTTCTCAATGCCATTTTAATTTATAGACTCAATATTTTTCTACAAGGACTATTAGCAAAGAAACAAAAAATTTGCTTGGATGGCAGGTACATATGATCACCTGGATATTTATGTGTTGGGGATGACAAGAAAACATGCATTTTATCATACAGGTATATGAGTGCACAACTTAGCTTATTCATTTTGTGCGAGGTTTTAATTATTGTCTTGGTTTAAATGTAATTTGTGAATACTTTTGGCAGAACTGGAGTAAAATATGTGTTCTAAATATCTCAAAATCCAATGCACCTTTTTTGTTATCGATAATAGAGTATTGTATCAAAGTTGATACAATCAAAGTGAAGAACATGAAGATGACAATTGTCACATAGAGGCTATTGCTCAAAATAAAAGTGAAGAAAAAGAACCTCAAATTAGAACCAGGGAAGTAGACAGATCGCTTGAAGCTGGTGGTGGAGAGGTGTTCATATTGTATGCAAAGGGTTAACAATAACATTTACGCACTCTTTTCTATTTTATCATTCTATTTAAAGGGTTAACGGCATTTAGACACCCTTTTGTATTTTATTTTATTTGATATTAATAAAATGTTTGTGTACCTATTTGTTGGGCACAAGATTCAAATCAAATTGTTTTTAATTTCTAATATTAATTATAGCATCCTCAGTGCATTACAATCTTGCCATTTCCTATTTACCTTATGTGACCCTTCCTTTCCGCTTCTTCTTCTACAACATGCTCCAATGTACATCTTTGGTTTGTTATAATATATAATATTATCTTCTGCCCCTCTCTTCGTTGATCTATACATTATCACACTTCAATTGGTTTTTTTCAGCATTAGTTTCTATATTGCTTTCTCTTGCTTCTTTCCTCTCCCGCTGTAGCCATTCTTAGGTTTTTCATTACAATTTAATTTTCAACTCCCCATTTCCATTTCGGCGTTCACATCGCACACCTCGCGTGCGATTCATAGTGAATATCATAGAGAGCTTTCTATATCCCGATAATATGAGATAAGGGTTATGTGTATGGATATGATATTAGACTGTGTTGGTCAATGTGATCTTGATTAGTATCCTCGAATGTTGCACAATTGTCTTTGTATTTGTGCATACATAGAATTGTGAGTTGTGTAGTAAAAGTGATTAAAACTTGGAAAGTTTAGCATAGTGTGTTATTGAATTTCTTTACTATGGTGAAAAGAAGGTGTTGATAACCTTATTCCTTATTGATGCATGTCCATTTTTAAAGTACTATGATTGGAAGGTGCTCTATGCTTTTACATTACAATCATATATGTTTAGATTGATTGTCATGCATAAAGTGCAATGTGATCATTGTGGTAGTATAAACCATTCGAGCTTTCTCAAGGAAAACCGTTAAGAGTTGAGAGAAATGGATTTAGGTTTGAGGAATATTATTCATAATAAATAAGAGGATAATGTAGAGTCCTATGTTTTAAGTCCTTGGTGGGTATAATTTCATGTTATTCTTGGAAAGTTGATTATTCTACTAGTGTTAGAAACCTTGATAGTTAGTGATCATGGATAAGGCATGGAAAATGAAATCATTTTGTAAACTCGAATTTTACCACATATCATGAAATGTTCTTAATGTTGATAAAATCGCAAGATGATCTAGAGTGAACTAAGGTTATAAAAAATTATTTTGGTGCGATCATACTAACATTTGTGCACCGAGTCCCATCAAAATGTCATAGCTAGGTACATTTAAGTCAAATGAGTGACCAAGTAGTTTCTTATAAAGTATTCTTGTGACTGAATGAATAATTTTGTGATAAAGAAGTATTATATGTGTGTCACAAGACATTTAGTGATTCCCATCTTGTCCACAATAGAGACATCCAATAATGAATTTGTAAAATATTTTCTTTACAAGATATAGTCCAATAGAGGATATTTAAATTCTATAGGGGAGAGACGATCCCTTATATTTAGCAATTCATTTTGTCGATCAAATTTAATCCACAATAAGACACATTACTTAAATCAATTCTTAATCGAAATACCTTATCACATGATTTGATGATTTTTTATACTTGATATGAAATGGTGAATCTTATTTGTGATATGTCCTTACTCAGGTGTTGAATAATGTGATATATTTAATACTATCTTAAAGTTGATAGTAGTACATGTTGCTTTAGCTAATGAAATGGTGATATTGTGACTTATGGTGTGATATTTTCTTGATCCTATAGATGTGCTTTAATAAGGAATAAATGAACTAAGATATTACATAATGAAATAATTTTGCAACTAAGAGTCAAATTGAAATTAAATTTTGTGATAGTAATAGCATAACTTGGAAAGAAGTATGGAAATATTTGAGATCAAAACTTGTCTTGGTTAACTAATCATGTTTGTGTTATGTGTGTAAGATAAAACTTGTGCTACTGAGAACATCAACTAAATTTATAGGGGGATAATATTACATGACTAAATACCCATAGAAATATTTAAGTAAATAAAAAGGATTAAATAATTTAAAATTTACACAAGTGTGTGTAAGTGAATAATAAAGATAATTAAAGTGAGACATAAAAGATATTCCCGAGAAGTCTTAAAAGCTTTATGCTAGAAATAATCATGTATTATGTTAAAATCAAAAGGTGTGAATGGAAGCATATGTCCATTATGAAAATCCACTTTCTCGAATTCTATAAAAAGGGAGTAAAGTTATTCAAATGATATGTGTGTGTAAGTATGTGGAAATCACATAAATGCAATATGCTCTATATGATAAAAAGACAATAAATAACATTTTGGTCAGTTAGGTAAAGGGATGGAAACCTATAACACTCTGAATAACAATGAGATGGGGCACCACCGAGTGCGTCCAAGGGGTGGCACAAAGTGAATATCTCAATGTCTTGGCTAGGACCAATTGAATGTTGTTTTTACATTTTGATACGAGACCGCATTTGGTTCCTTGTTATTGAGTTTGGTCTCATTACTCGCTTAGTTAGACCAAGTGGTTGTGGAAGAATTTTATCTTCATATATGTATTTAAAACTTGAAACTATTAATAATAAGTTTATATTATCGATCTATGTTATTTGAGCTATAAATGTTAACATATTAAAAGTCTATAGTACGTATTTCAATGTAAATATATTATGTTTAATCTATTTATTGTTGTATAAATATGAGTCAAAATATGGAAAATAAGCACATCACATTTGATCTCTAGGGTTTCTAAAAATCCAAAATCATCCTTATGATTTCTATTACCTTTCATTTTCTCTTTTCCTTTTCTTTTTTTTCTTTTATAATGTTGTAGGTTGAGGAGGAACTTTCATGGAGTCTTATATGTTTATTGTTATTCTATTTATTTTATTATTTGAAAATACCCTTATTAGGAGGTAATGTGTGTGTACGGACACATATCATTATTATTTATTTAAAATTCACATTGAAAAAGGGTGTCTGGATCCATTTGAGGCGCTTGTGTGAGAGTGTATACACACATATATACATACACGCATGCACACACGCGTGTACACACACACATGGTTATGTAGGGGTGTGATTAGGGCTGCGTAGGGGGCGAAAGAGGAGAGGGTTGTGCCACGCCAAATGGGGACTATGTTTACTGTTTAAAAATGCAATAATTTTGGGGTTTGTGGCTAGGTCGCGCCCCCATTGTAATTTTTGTAATATAGAATAAAACTTATATATATGTCTATTTGTACATCTTCTAAAAAAATTAATTTGTTTTAAAGAAGAAATTCATATATTAAAACCTCCTTCTATATATAAAAACATATATTTCATAATTAAACTTGTCCCTTCTTTAAAAATATATACAAGACATATACATACATACATATATACATATACATATACATACACACACACACACATATATACACACACACGCATGCGCATGCACACGCATATGTGGGTGTGGGTGTGGGTGGGTTGTGGGTGGGTGTGTGTGTGTGTGTGTGTGTGTGTGTGTGTGTGTGTGTGTGTGTGTAAATAAGTTTACAAGTAAATATATATTTCACCATTCCTTTCTTAGAATGAGGAGATTATAATTTTTCCCTTTGTAACCAAATGAATAAGAGATTATATCGATAAGTGAAGATCCTTTTTGAATCAATAGATTACAACATAAACATAGAAGAGTGATAAACAAAAACACAACTTCTTAAATCATGCAAATATAACAACTTTTATTCCATTTTCTCTTTTTGCAAATTTTAATCAATCAATAAACTTGCGCTTTGGCATGAGCTAAGAGATAACCAAATCCTTCACCACCAAAGACATACAAAAGACAAAGGGGCAAGAGGGCAATTTTGTCTGATAGACCGGAAAATCCCAAAAGGCTTCGAGTTGAGGCCATTGATAGAAATTTGAGCAAAAGCATCTATAAAAGCATATTGACGAATTGAATAAAAATGGGTCCAAAGCCAAGGGCCTGAAGCATGGCGAGAATGAATGGCCATTCAATCCGATCATAAGCCTTCTCAAAGTCAATCTTGATAAACATGGCAGCTTGATGAGATCTGCGAGCCCATTCCATGCCTTCCCACACCATGATGATGTTATCCAAGATGAAACACCCATGTATGAAGCTCGTTTTCTCTGGTTGAATAATAACAAACATAAGATTGTGTAATCACAGAGCTAACACTTTGCAATGATTTTATAGGAGACATTCAACAACATAATCGCCACCAATAAGTGATTTGCTCAGGATCTCCTTGCTTAGGGATAAATTTAATGTTTCCCTTATTAATGTGTGGCCCTAGGGATTGGTTCTGAAATCCTTCAAGATAGACCTAAAAAGGTCTTGCCCAATAGAATCCCAAAGAGCTTTATAGAATTCACAAGGGAATCCATCACAACCGATGCTTTATCATTAGCCATTTGCATAGTGGCTTCATGGAGGTCTTCAATGGTAAGCATTCTTTCGCAAATCACCTTTTGAGCCTCTGAAAGCTTGATGGCACAACACCCAAACATTGGTCAAGAGCGGCTCGATGAGCCAGTAAGGGTGGTTGAGCTTGAAAGATGAGCTTGTAATGGCGCACAAAGGCTTGTAACATAAGTTGTGGGTTAGTAATTCAAGCTCCATTGTCCATGATAGCTCGATCTATTGAGAAGGATTTCTGGCTCGAAGAGAAAGAAAGAATTCTTTCGAAACCCGATCTCCAATCTTGAGCCAATGCATTCGAGCTCGAGATCTGAGCGCCTCTGGCATTATAGTTATCCGTAATTTGGATTTGATGTTAGAGTGTTACAACTTGTAATCGCAAAGTGTCGAGAAGGATTGTCTTGAAGCACCACCGTCCGCCGCCGAGAGCCGAGGTGTTAGCAGTGTATGAGCGGCACCGAATTTTTACCAACAGGCCATAGATTCTAAGAAATCTAGTAGTCCTGAGTCAAGCACATCTTCCCACCATTATAACCAATTGGTTTACATAGGTGGATGAAACCACTGATAGTGATTGGGTCGTGGAGCTAAATTCCAAACCCGCTTGATATGATTAACAGTGGGGCCATGTTGCATCAAAGTAGTATTAAGAAAGAATTGGCCTTTATGACAAAATGGGCGCGCATCATGCCAACATATACAAAATTATATAGAGAGTGGTCTGAAAGGACAAAGTCAGGCATGACCTCCACTGGCATAGAATAAATGCTATCAAACTCAAAAAGTTTTGAGCTGATAGCATGGCCCTGTCAAGCCGTTTAAGAAGCGATCTATCCCTCCACGAAGATTAGACCACATGTACCAAGCTGCAGAGGTGGGAAAGTGAGATGCGTTAGGATCAAAAATCTAAATTTATTTCACATGAAGTACCACACTTCCCTTTCACCAGGTGTCCACCTCATAGGCAAGTGGCCACATTTATCATTTAGAGATTCTATAATGAAATTACTTCTATAATTCAGATTAAGAGCAACAATAGAGCACCAAATAACACAATATTTCAGAATAATGATCTCAATATGCAATTAGAATAGCTTCGCCACTTCGAGGGGGCAACCTCCAAACCATATAACAAGACTCAAATGCTCAAATGATAATGAAATACTACCTATAATCCCCTATATATACTATTCATATGCTATGGCCATCACCAAGGCCGACCTATTAAGCATGAGAAAGTATAAATGATATAATAAAATGATATGGTAAGCCACAAGTCGGCTACTCATATCCTAATACAAGCAATAGGTTAAGGGCGTAGCATATTCAACCATATTAAAATCTCCACTTATTACCCAGTAGGCATCGGGAATGGAGTTGGTTATCCACCACCATAGATCGGCCCTTTCGGTTGCATCATTCGAGGCGTAAATATTTATGAGCCCAAAAGGGTGGCCATCAATATTAAAGAGGACCCATATGACACGATTGGTGGGGTCGATTCCATGGTCAATTAATAAGGGACGCCATTTAGGAGAAAAAGTGAAATTAATCCCCCACGCCCTACTTCATGATTGCTATAGAAAGCCAAGTTGTCATGCCAAATGGATTTACATACCATCTGTAATTGAAAACCTTTAATTTTTACTTCCTACAAAAACAAAACGCTTGATTTACACATCGTTGTTGAGTTTCACGCACCACATATTTACGACAAGAGTCTGTAAGACCCCTAACATTCCAAGATAAACAATTCATGGGAAACATTGGTTAAGAGCCATATCCCCATCCTCTAAGCCATCAAGGACATCATATTGATTGTGCAAGAAACGACAAGATTATGTCTTGTAAAAATCCCGCAAATCAATTTTTTCTATTCGGCATACTCAATGTTGTATTCCGCTTCGATGGAATCCACACTGCGTGTTGGGCTATGGTCCCGAGAGATGTGAGAGGGACTTTGGGGTCGTTTGGAAGGCCCTTGTGAGTTGTTTCGCGTGAGTGAGTAGGGGAATCAATGCGGGATGGGGACGTGAGAAACAAAATTTGTCTGGTCCATGAGAACCGACACCACAAGGGGTGTGCTGGAATACTTTGGTAACAAGGTAGGTGAGATAATAGCAGCAGCTTGGTTCTTCAAACTAGTTGTAGGTTCTTTGACACCAATCAGTAGGTTCTTTAAATTTAATATTGAGAGATTACTCCTTAACAATTGGTTCCCGATGGCCATGGGAGCCAGAGGCTTTGGATTGTTGGGCTTTGTTCTTGTTTCATTGCCTCTGGAACTTGCCAACATTTCTCTGTTGGGGTTTGACTAGCTCGGAGATATTTTGGCACAGGCGCTTACAGAGAACATAGAGTAGACAATTTCTGATCTTATGATCAAATGCTTGACAATGGAAGCAAGTGTTAGGTAGATTGATATACATGACTGCTGGGAATAGTGTTTATCGCCCATTTGAATATCCACAAATTCTTTGAGATCCTGTGAGAGATCAATCTCAACGCATACTCGCTTCGAGGACGAGCATGGTAAAACTTATCTTTCAGCATACTACCCGCCTTGTGTCAAGTGGCAATTTATGGTAGAAAATGTACGCATGACAAAGGAAGACTAGGAAATTCAATCCATATAGGCACTTTAAGGGCGGTATATTCAGATACCACAAAGTCCTTGTGCTAGGGTGTTAACACAAGCAATGAGTTACGAACATACCAAGTGGCTTGCTTAGCCAGAATATTGGGCGCATTAGCAGGGTCAGAGAAACGAAAAGAAAGAAAGCCTTGTCATGTTTTGAAAGCTATCCAGGCAAACCCCATGAGGAGTCCAGACTATGTTAGCCCATGATTTGAGCATGCTTTCAAAGGGGATTCGACCCACAAGATACCCACTGAGGCAAAACTGTTTTAACCATTAACAAGCAACATTAAATTCAAGAATGGGAAAAACTACATCTGGAGGAGAGAGATTACCTCATGAAAAACCTTCGGACGAACTTCCTAGGGTGCTTCACCAGACGGTGCCATTGCTCGCTCCACTATCTCCCCGCCGCAATAAACAATCGAGTTTGAAGATGGCGAGGTCATTATATAGGGGACGCCCAGAGGGCAAAAACCCTAGGAGAGACTATAGCAATAAATTCTCGCAGAGCCCGAAAAGCCACTGGTATGATAATTAGGAAGGGGGAACCCTAGAAAACCGACACCACGAGGGGCGTGGCTTTGAATACTTTGGGTGCAACAAGGTAGGCGTAGATAACAAAGCGTGCTGGTTCTTTGAAACCAATTGTAGGTTCTTTGACACTAGTCAGTTGTCACGCTTTTAGCCTAATATTAAGAGATTTTTCCTTAACAGCCTGCTCCCGATGGCCATGGGAGCCAGAGGCTTTGGATTGTTGGGCTTTGTTCTTGTTTCATCGGCCCCGAACTTGCCAACATTTCTCCCGTTGGGGTTTGACTAGCTAGGGAGATATTTTGGCCGCAGGCGCTTACAGAGAACATAGAGCGACAATTTCTAATCATATGATCAAATGCTTGACAAATGTAAGCAAGTGTTAGGTAGATTGATATACATGACCATTTGGAAATAGTGTTTATCGCCCATCGAATATCTACAAATTATTTGAGATCCTGTGAGAGATCAATCTCAACGCATACTACTCTTTGAGGACGAGAATGGTAAAACTTATCGTTAGCAATTTACCCAAGTAGAAAATGTACGCATGACAAAGGAAGACCAGAAATTCAATCCATACAGGCACTTTAAGGGCGGTATATTCAGATACCACAAAGTCCTTGTGCTAGGGTGTTAACACAAGCAATGAGTTACTGAACATACCAAGTGGCTTGCTTAGCTAGAATATTGGGCGCATTAGCAGGGTCAAAGAAACGAAAAAGAAAGAAACCCTTGGTCATGTTTTGAACGCTATCCAGGTAGACCCCATGAGGAGTCCAGACTATGTTAGCCCAGGATTTGAGCATGCTTTCAAAGGGATTCGACCCACAAAATACCCAATGAGGCAAAACTGTTCTAACCATTGACAAGCAACATTAAATTCAGGAATGGGAAAAACTACATCTGGAGGAGAGAGATTACCTCATGAAAAACCTTCGGGACGAACTTCCTAGGGTGCTTCGCGGCAATGGTGCCATTGCTCGCTCCACTATCTCCTGCCGCAGTTGAAACAATCGAGTTTGAAGATGGCGAGGTCATTATATAGGGGACGCCCAGAGGGCAAGAAACCCTAGGAGAGACTATAGCAATAAATTCCCACAGAGCCCGAAAAGGCCGCGGTATGATAATTAGGAAGGGAAACCCTAGAAGAGCCGACTCCAATTTTGTGCCAAAGTTGCAGAGCATTTTTCTAGGAATCAATTTTTGCAATTGAAACACATCAATTCTATAAATTTTACGATTGCTTGATGTGCACAAAACAACGGCTAAAATCAATTCATTCAAAAACCTAAAACAACGGCTAGAATCAATTCATTCAAAAACCTATAAAATCAATGCATGCTATCCATTTCCTATGTCAGCCGCAAGAGGTTTCCATCCGATTTGGAAGACTTTCCATCCGCATATGTTTATATAGCTAGAATAGCTTACTCGTAAAGCAATTCTATGATAGACATGTGCATAAATATGTGTTCATTATTTCCCAAACTTTCTTCCTTGTTTTCAATATTTAAAGCCGCCACGTTTCATTTTGATATCGCGCTTTCCGCTATATTTGAGATTGCGTTTATGTTAAGAGCGAATCCTTTGAAAATTAAAGGTTTTACCAAAATCTTTATAAAGTGGGAAATCATTGCTTTGACAATTTAAACCAGAATTATGGGCTATTGACCAACTTTAGCATTTGCCAAAATATTCGCACATAGGCCAAGTATAGCTTGAGTTATGCTACCCACCGACCAACTGGTGCGAAGTGGACAGCTGGCCAAAAGGCATCTTTGGTTGGTACAAGCCCGTACTACAAATTCTCTATATCACCACATCCTGAATTTTATAATACTCCATATTCTACGGTACATATCTATCACTTTCTTATAAGAATAGTGCTTATAAATTTTAAGAACGGTACCTATGCAAAATATTAGGGCTTGATATAAATTTTATGCGTTTAAAATTATGTAAAATGTATTGTATATATTGTTCAGCTTAAACTTCTTATATGTTTCTAAGATTAACTAATCAACCAATCAACGATAAATCTCTCTTAAAAAATAGTATTTAAAATTTATTAGTTTGATCGGTTTTTGCAAATACATGATGGATAGACTCTTCCTACATATATAGGTGGGTTTTATTGTTCGGTGAGACCTCTTAGGACTATTTAAGACAAGTGCAAGACCATCCAAATGATCATAGCCACTTATTTTTAGGTTTTCTTACTCTTTCTCTTCACATATCAAACATGGGGGATATATGTTGCATATTTCTTCACCCTCCGCATATTCATTCTTCAACAAGACCATTCACTTTTGGGTGTCAAAACTGTTGTATCATTTCCACTACCTTCCCCATGTGCAACATCCCATGGATGTGTCTAGAGTCCTCGAGTTGTCTAATGAGATGACAACTCTGCTTCATGTTATTCCTCTCACTCACAACACAACATGTTAATTATTTTTCTCTCTAATTCTCAACTTTTATTCTTTTTGTTGGGGAAATCATCCATGTTTATAGATGTTTTAACTTTTTATGTTATGCAAAGCTAAAAGAAATGTTTGGATTGAGTTGGGGAATGATTGGAAAGAGAAGATGTGTGAGAGATGAAAACATATACAAGCTTCCCTATCTCGCATGTGATGGTGAAAGAGACTTTGCGAATGCATCCACTTGCTCCCTAGTATCATGGACACCAATTTGCGTGATGGAATGTTTTGGTAATAACATTGTTAAGCTCCAAAACATATATGTCCATATGTAGCATAATGTTTTTATATTTCTATTAAGAATACAATCATCAAGTTGAATTTTTATGGAGCAATAGATTCTTTTGTTATTAACAAATTCTAACTACTTCGGTTTTGTATATTTGAAATTTATGAAGACTTTTTGTATTGTAGGGTTATCCAAGAAAGAAGAGTTTAGGTTGTAGGTGTAGTGTGGAAATAAAAGATTGAGTGGTTTTATTTAGTGAGATTTACAAGGGATTTATTGTTCCAAAGGTGACACCAAAAGCATGGTTGATGCAATCTTTACATTTTCGGTTTTAAAAACATTTATGGGTTTATTTTAATTTGTTTTTTTTCTTAGGGAATCGATAATTTTAATGTTTGCGGTGTTTTAATAAATTTAGGTTTTATAAGCCACATATTTTTCTAACATTTTTTTAGTTACATTATTGTTTTGTAAAATGTAGAGCTTAATGATAAGTTTATAGTTTTAATGGTTATTACAACCTTTCTTTTGTGCAAGTAACAAGGCATTGTGTTTAGTAGCTTACGAGGGTTATGTTCCCATGTTCCTTCAAGAACTTTGCATTCTTCTTGACCTAATCAAGGCCATAATCACAAATTATGTTTTTCTCATTTCAAACTTGTTTCTAATGTATTTAGGGCTTATAAGGATAAATTGCTTGTTTTCTTATACAAGATTTGTATTTTGACATGTGGGCACCGAATATGGTGTGAGAAATTTTCTTTCTAGTAATCCTCGCAGTTATTTTATGTATAAATAACTTGATTTTTAATTAAGAATTGTATTATGTGGAAATTGTGCAAACCGTCTTATATATTTTCTAAAAGAAGGTTATTGTGTTTTTACTATGAATCCGTCTATTTATGAGCCCTTCAAATCTATCTTGTAAATTATATTTGATGTTTTTTAAATTATAATTTTTATTATTAAGAAACCTTATTTTCCAATATTTACATTTTTTTCTTTCATTAGATTTAACTAAATTGTGTGTGTTTTTAGTTTAGTGGTGCATGGGCAAAAAGCGTATTCATAATGAGCTTGAATACTTGCAAAATGACCCCACCCCCATCATGGATCAGAGGGCTAGTGGACGAGGACCTCTTCCACCGGCAGAAACTATTATGGGCCCAAATGAGATCCCTTATGTTGGATGGATCTTTTTTTCATGATCCATTTCCCTCTTGATTACTCCTTCAAAATTTTAAAGGTTAACCTCAAGACAAATGTAACAAAATTACATATAGTTAAAGACGCCAAAATAATTTATTTGAAAAAAATTCTAGTTGAACTCTTAATTATAGTTTTAATGGACATGTTATAGCTAGTTGTATTTGTACAAATTCAATCTAGTAATTCTACTGAAAACACTACCAAACCTAACTATGATATAAAAATGAACTTCCTCGACAAAATGATTGGATGCAATCTAGGTTTTTCATAGTTATACATTTCTTGAACAAGATTAATAATGTGAATATTATTGTGGATTTGACATTGTAATTGTTTTTAATATCCAAGTAGTCCACTACTAGATCTCTCATGAGGGAGAAGAAGCTAAAATATACACATTAAATTTGTGTTAAAAAAAAAAAATTAGTTCTAAGGAGAAAACAAAAACCCATCATTTTAATTGAAGAGATCCTTTAATGTGTCCCATACTTCTTTTTGAGTATCCTTTCCTTCAGTGTGAGCTTAGAATGCTATTTTAGGTTTAACTCGTAAACTTGTTTTTTTATTATATGTTGTGGCATAATATTTATGTATATGAGTTAGTCCATATTTGCACCATTATAAAGGTGCTTTTACTCTTGTTTCTAATAAATTCATTATTATGTTATTTTATTTTTATGAGACATTTTATTTGTTTGTTTAAGTATTTTGAAGATGACTATTATATAGTTATATATATATATATATATATATATATATATATATATATATAAAACAAGGTAAAGAGATATATTGAATATATAACAATTGATTTAAACATCTCATCTTCTAATCTCTTATTTCATTCGAAACTTAACAAATTTATTTATAATTTTATATTCTAAATAAATTTTAGATGTTGTAAATTACATTATTTATATTCAATGCTACACTAATAATCATGAGAATTCAAATATCCAATCATGCCAAAGATTCAATTTAAATATGACTAGTATATTTGTGTAAAATGTTTAACTTTGTATATTCTTATAATAACGCATACGATATTTCGAAGAGTTCCATGTATTTATTATATTGAGAGGAATAAACTCTGTTATAACATATGAAAAAAATTGACTTTAAATTTGAGTTCGTTGGAATTTGACATCCATTTCATCACCCTATAAAAAATAAATTTTCTAATAATATCTCGAAAATAAACCAAAAAAATTGACCTTATATTTTTCCCAAAAATATACACTTGAAAATAAACATAACACAACTAAATATGAAAAAGTATAATAAATGGAAAACCTTAGAAATCGATCTCTAATCTACTATAAATAATATATTAATATGTCTATATAACTCGACTAGCTTTTAACCATGTGCATAAATATGTGTTCATTACTTTCCAGACTTTTTCATTGTTTTCGTTGTTCATATTCGCCGCCTTTCATTTTTGAGATCGCCCTTTCCGCAATATTTGAGATTGTTAAAGATTGTTTTTAGCACATTCTGTATAAAGTGGGAAATCATTGCTTTGACGATTGAAACCAGGATAATATTCGCCAAGAAACTCAAACATGGCATGAATTTATATCCTACCGACCAACCGAACGAAGTGGACGGCTGGCAAAAATTAGTATCTTTTCGTCTGTAAATTCTCTTATATATTGCCGTGGCCTGAATTTGACAGTACTCCGTGTTCTAACAGTATTTGGAGGAGATCTTCAACTGTAACAGTTTGGAGGGTGTTGTATTACATACAGAAAATGGGAAGAGCTCCGTGCTGTGATAAAATGGGGATCAAGAAAGGGCCGTGGAGTAGTGAAGAGGATAGGAAGCTCGTCGCCTACATACGCAAATACGGCCATGGTAACTGGCGGGCTCTGCCCATGCAAGCAGGTCAGGACTCAGAACCCCTCACCTTTCTTAATTCTATTTACAGTAACCTGTTCTGTTTAAGATGTATCATTGTTTTAATTCTATGGCCAGGACTTATGCGGTGTGGGAAGAGTTGCAGACTGAGATGGAGTAATTATCTCAGACCCGATCTCAAACGGGGAAATTTTACTCTCCATGAAGAACAGACAATTGTTCAGCTTCACCAAATTGTAGGCAATAGGTGAGATGATTCAAACAATATCGAATATATTATGATGTGAATGTATAGTAGTCAATAGCTGTTTAGAAATCATATTTTTCCATATTTTCAGAAGGATCTTTATAGAGAATCCGCTTTTAAGTGAATGCAGGTGGGCGAAAATCGCGTCGTTTCTGCCCGGAAGAACAGACAACGACATTAAAAATGTATGGAACACTCGTCTCAAGAAGTGTTTGAATAATGTTACAACGTTGCCGGAGAAATTCGAGGAAAATTTTTGTGATGAATCTAATTTTGTACGTGCTGAGACGGATGCTAATTCTTTTCTTGGACAGCGTAATTCCGAGATGGAACAGCAGCTATTTATACGCAGCGACTATTGCAATTCTGTCAAACCCAGCATTCCAGCAGAGGAGAATATAGAGGTTTTGGGGTTTAATACCGTTGAGAGCGATAAGAAGATGAGATCAGTAGCTGATTACATAAACTCCTTAAAACTAATACTCGATATTAATGATGAAGATATCTCTCATGCAAATTTAATGTGTTAGAAAAACATTGGGAAGGTCTCATCTCATTTCAATTCCATCAGCAGTAGCATTGCTGTGTAGAAACAAGAATTGGAGATCAGAGGACTCAGAGTAGAGTAAATCACAGACACCCCTTTCAAATTAAAATGTTGTATTTTATAAGCTGAACAGGATTTTGTTAATATCGTTATGTAACATGCATGCTTCTTAATTGTCAATGAAACAGTCGAGTAGATCCCGTCAAACACATAAGTTTTCTGTTTCTTTTTCCTTTTGGAGGATTCCCTCATCAAGAGAGTGGCAATTAAGCACTATCCTTTGGCGGCGTGAAATTAGTCGAGTGCTTAACAATCCTAGTGTAATGTAATGACTGCTCATAAGACCTACATTAAAATGACTAAAAAGCACCAGTCAAATCCGAGAGTAATTAATAAATCCACGAAAAGAGCACCATGGTTACTCATCAAGGGCACCGGCTATTCTTCCAATAGAATGTACTTATGCCCATTTAAACATATGCACCCATTCTATACATACGTATTATGTGCCCCATTTCTTAATTTTTTTTTGCAAAGGGAGAATGTATCTATGCCCATTTAAACACATGCACCCATTCCATGCATGTGTCGCATGCCTCAGTACTTAGTTTTTCAAGAAAAAAATTGGTTGAAAAACATGTTGTATTTTCCAACCCCGTGACTCGTTGGTTTTCAACGCCTAGTCTTACCAACTGAGTTGTAGCAGTCAAACAAAGGCATTCTATCAATAGAATAGTTGTCACCTCATCGAGGTTGTACTTGGTAAACATTTTAGGATGGTTGATTTAACCCTAAACATAAGAGTTAAGAGTTGGGGGTTAATGTGGTTCTTATTTATTTATAGGATTAAGGGTTAGTAACAAATAATATATTAAAATAATCAATAAATATTATTGTATAAACCAAAGTATATTATTATTAGTAATTTACACAATAGAATATTAGAAACAATTGCAAGAAGATGAACATACAAGGAATAAGAAATAGGGTGCATTTAGATTTGAAAATTGATTAGATAGAGTTGTATGATTGTGTAAGCTAGAAATGATCTGCAAGTGTTTTGTCTCTAATTTTGGGAGTGCAAACTAAGGAGGAAAAAACCATTGGGGTCAGTATGGAACCATCAAGCAATTATGTGCGTGGAAAACAATTTTGTATGCAAATGAGATGGTATTTTACAACTTTCATTAACCTCACGATCACCGTGATGTGTGTTGCTCTAAAACCTTAGGTATTGCACATGTGGCAAACCCTCTATATGATGTAAAATAGTAACAAACCATAATCATGAGTAGGAGACCTCGCAAAATCCTTAGTGGTTGGGTTCAAGAGAAATTCGTACACCACCTACGTTGGCAAAACCCCGAGGAGGTCACAAACTACATGTACTTTTCCACCTAGCATGAGCTATCTATATAGATACAACTATCTTTGGCAATATGATCACTCGATAATGTGTTAATGGCATGATGTACATTGCGAATGACTTGGCCCAATAGTTTGTAGCATAGAAGATTGACTCAATAAACTAGTTGAGTGTGCTTCAAACTTGTTTAGGGGTTCATACTTGGGTGTTTTGTTTTTCGGTATTCATGAGAGCTTGGAGTGCTTTAACAATGATATTTACAATAGGTGCTTTTGAAAATGCCACGTGAGTAAATAAGTACACTACACTCTCCTATCTAGGAATTCATAGGTATAATTTCACGTTAAAACCGATCCATAACAAAAGTAAAAACCAATAGAAAGATATCATATTGAGAAATTGACCATTGGGGGATGGGAACAAAAATTAGTTTTGGACCAAACTATTTGGAAATTTGGTCCCTCTTTAGTAGTCACATATAGACAGGGAGTTAAGTGCTAAAAAATAGACACGACATTTGAGGTGATAGATTGTGATTACACCATAAAAATAATAACATGTGATATGTATTAACTTAGCATATTGTATTGTTATAGTAAATTAGTAAGGATTCATATCATATACATTCAATTTACACGATTGGAAACTAGGGTTTTGCAAGCATAGTTACTCAATAAACAAGCAAGAGTATAACTAGGGTTAGAGAGATCACTTAGTTGGGTTCAACATATGTTCTAGATGTGTCATGAGTGGATCCGGGTAGTGTTTATACTCATGAAGGTGCTTAGAGCCTCGGTGTGGCCTTTTCATACTTTGAAACGAAATTGTCCAACTCGGTCTAAACCATCCAACAACTCCATATATAGAAATTGATGGTTCCATACTCATAACTAGTGCACTTCCCGATATAATTATAGTTCCTGTAACCCTTACATCTCCAAATGTATATATGAAACCCTAACTTCCTCTGTGAACACACTCAAGAAACATTAGATAACAAAAAAAGGTTAGGTTCTTGAGTTAGGTTGGCCTCAATGGTCAACCCTAGCTAATACTAACTACTTGTACACTACATTTGAAACTCCATTTACTTCTCCTAGTGCACATGTGTATGCAAATTAGTCCCTTTTCCTAAGATTTTCCAATATGCCTCAAATTTGATGCTAGGCTAACTATGCCCCATAGTGGAACCCTTTTATGTAGATGTAAAACACTTGAAAATTAGTAATTTCCCTCTTGTGATGTGTTTATGAGATGTGATATGATAGTTATTTGATCATTTCTAGATATTGCGTCGGTGGTAGTTAGATATTAAATTATCTTAGCAAACTTGTATACATAAGACTCTTTCACTTTGAAATTTAAATATAGTGGTATGCAATGTCAATCTAAAACATAAAAATGAAATGAAAAAAATTAACAACAAAGACCAACAATTAAAAAGGACCCAAAACCAAAAGGGGAAGAAAATCTTAACTACAAATGAAATGGTTGGATGGTTTCATCTAAAACTAATGGTTTAGTACAATGAACAAAAAAAGGAAAATAAGAAAAAGAAAAAAATCCAACGATCTCTATGATACAACATAATCAAATGTGCAAGACCACATCAAGATAATAATAAAAATAAAGCAAGCCAAATGACCAAAGACCGACACAAGAACTTGTACCACTAAACTCTTATTTCATTGTTCAAGACTCGCTTATCAGTAACACCTCAAATAAATTTCCCTAAAATTGAAGATTTTTTTAACTACATAAATCTTCATATTCAATCACATAAGTGAAATAAATATTATTTAGAGAAATCAAATATCAAACTTGATTACTAAATATTAATTTAGTTTGATCCATCTGATAACTCTTCTGTGTATAAACCTTGTGCAACTAAGAAGGGTTATTCAATTCTCCCTTCAGTCCACTCATTTAAGAGTAATCATACAATCTTTAGTATGTTTAGGTTTACCTTTTTCAAGGTTGAGACATCTATGTTTCTATCCTTAAATGTCTACCACAAAATTCAATCTTTGTATTCCTAGTATCTAACATATATCATTAAGGATACGATGAACAGACAATGCAATCAACCACTTGCATTACTTTAGCCAAAATTTTCGCATTGTGTATAAATAGCATATCTCGAGACCGCACAAATTCTAGAGATATAGTCTTCTGTCACCAAACATTTATCTCGACACGTTATCTAAATCTTTTTTTTTATGAAGGTGAACTTGTTAAGAAGGAGGAAGTATTCTTTACATGACCATCTTCGTAGATGAAAATATATTTAACTAACTTGGGGTTCTTACGGAAAATGGAGAGACCACGTAATGGAACTCATTCCATTACGTTCGTGAATAGGAAGTAGATCATGCTAGATATTATGAAATGCCAAATGTATATTTCATTTATAATGACTGTACATGTAAGCAATGAAGCTATGAAGTAATCTCTTGAGTTGATTATCCTCCTTGATGTATATGATCATAGGGTCCTCCATCTATAGACTTTACCTTTTCATTAGGTTACAGTGGTGTTATATGATTTCATGATGAAATCTTGTATGAAAGAAGGGTTGATGACCTTGATGTAAATTTGTAATTATGAAATTTCTAATTAGGGAGTTATGCTTGAACATTGTAAAAAAATTGTATTAAAGAAATTATGAATACTTATTTGTGTTATTATGTGTATCAAAAGACATTGTCTTCCTTGTGATAAAGGCTTATAAATTGTGTAATAGAATCTCTTAGTAATCCATTAATTGGTCACTAGACTCTTAGGGTGAAAGAATAAGATAATACTCATTATGAGATCTTAAGGAAACTAATATTAAGGTGGATTTTAATAAATAGTAGCAAGGAATGAACCAAATAGAGTATCATCAATTGCCATATGGGATGTTAATATGTTAAGGAAGTACAAGAGTACTAAATGGAAATAGTAATGATATTATCTTTATTTCATAATAGGAAGTTATTATGGAAATAGATATCAATCTAATCATATTTAACAATAAAGAAGTATAAATATTCAAAACAATTATTCAAGAGTTATTAACTCCTTAGGAATCAATAAATAAACACTTATGAATTAAGGATGTTAATACCTCTAATTAAGAGACTGATTAGTATACTAAGTCAATTTAATTGCTTAGTGGTTCATAATCCCATTAAGATGAGTTTATATAAAACAACCACTAAATTAAACTATAACATCGATAGAATAAGAAGCCCTTACTAACCTCATATGACTAAGTTTCAATTAAATAACCCTACTCTCAAGGTATAATAGTAAGAGGTACCGAGGCTACGGTAGTTCCGAAAAATGGAAAGAGGACGTAATGGAACTCATTCCATTACGTGGTCTCTCCATTTTCTGTAAGAACCCCAAGTTAGTTAAGGATATTTTCATCCATGAACATTTTCATGTAAAGAATACTTCCTCCTTAACAAGTTCACCTTCATAAATAAAAAGATTCAAATAATTGTGTCGAGATAAATGTTTGGTGATGGAAGACTATATCTCTAGGATTTATGTGGTCTCGAGATACGTTGTTTATGCACGGCATGAAAACTTTGGCAAAAGTAATGCAAGTGGCTGATTACATTGTATGTTCACCATATCCTTAATTATATATGTCAGATACCGAAATATGAAGATTGAATTTCGTGGTATACATTTAAGGATAGAAATATAGTTGTCTCAACCTTGAAAAAGGTAAACCTAAACATACTAAAGATTGTATGATTACTCTTAAATGAGTGGATTGAAGGGAGAATTGAATAACCCTTCTCAGTTGCACAAGGTTTATACACATAAGAGTTATCAGATGGATCAAACTAAATTAATATTTAGTAATCAAGTTTGATATTTGATTGCTCTAAATAATC
Organism: Taxus wallichiana var. yunnanensis; assembly: GCA_018340775.1. Classification (NCBI taxonomy): domain Eukaryota; kingdom Viridiplantae; phylum Streptophyta; class Pinopsida; order Cupressales; family Taxaceae; genus Taxus; species Taxus wallichiana. Next base: position 493,948,549 of record CM031239.1, read on the forward strand.
TTTATTTCACTTATGTGATTGAATATGAAGATTTCTACAGCTTAAAAGAAAAATCTTCACTTTTGGTCCAAATTATTTTGAGGTGTCACATTTTGGTATCAGAGTTAAGGTTCCATCTCTTGACTTAATGGGTTCATTATGCTAATATGAAATTACTTCTGTTTTAATAGAACATAATGGTAAGGATAAGAATGAATAATGATGCTACACCAACTCAACAAATCATGATGGAACAACTAATGAAAAATTGGATGAAATACTCTTAGTTCTCCAAGATACCCGTAACCGGATTGTTTCCTTAGAGCAATAGGTTAGGGTGATAATGAGAATCATGTGGAGGAACATGAGGAGGAACCTGAGGAAGAACATCATCCCAGGCAACAAGATAATGAAAACCACTTCAAGATAATAAGAAAGCTCGCATGACTATTGAATTGGCTAAGAGATATAAAAAGAATTAGTCCACCAAAGTTTGATGGGACTTCCTTAGGGGATGGAGTAGAAAATTAGTTAAGTGAAATGGAAAAGTACTTTGAGGTGAGAGATTTTTCTGAAGAAACCAATGTTGTGTGGGTAACATTTCAACTCTCTCACGAAGCTTCCACTTGGTAGGACAAACGAAAAATAGAACTAGGAAAGGAAACCTCGGTCATAACCTAGAACAATTCAAAGGAAATTCCCACAATGTTGGCTACCCCACCGTATTTTGATCGTAAAATGGTAGAATTCCATAGTTTAACTCAAGGGAAAATGTCGGTGGACTGGTATTGAGAATGTTTCACTAGAATTCTAAAATATGTTCCTCAATATCAAAGGGATGAGAAGTTTAGAGTTTGAAAGTTCATCTTGGGTTTGAATCCAAACATAGGGGGTGAAGTGGATGTGCATAGACCATCCACTATGGAGATAATTTTTTAAAAACTATAAAATAGGAATAAAAATTGTGTGGAATATTTGTTGCAAGGGAGGAAAAATGAAAGAAAATAAATACTGACTCCTCACCTTCCTTTGTTAAAAAGGACTTATATCGCTTTTTTATTTGATACTTAGAGCAACTAAATGCTTTATTTCTTCTAAGTTGGCTTTAAAATTGTCTAGAAAAGCTAGATGCATAGAAAATTCATGTATTGTTAGATATGGTAATAACGATGTCTATAGGGTTACTCAATGTTTATTTGAAGTAAATTTAGAACTACCTCGAGTTTACTACAAAACTCGAACCTTTTATAGCTCCTTTAGGGACTTATGATATCAGTAGTGGGCATGAACTCGTTGTCTTAGCACCAAGCCTCTCGTATAGATTTCCTAAGAAAACAAATAATATGCCTTGATGATCAGTATGAAAAATAATAGTCTTACAAGGGGTAAGAAGAGATAAATCTCTGTTATGCGATTGAAAAAGGAAAAAAACAAAGTTTGCATATTATATGCAATAAAAATAACAGATTCTAGTGATGAAAATGAACCAAAAAATAGAATATTACCCTCTTTTAAATGAATTCAAATATGTTTTTCCTAAAGAGATACCAGGTTTACCCCAAAACGAGAGTTTGACTTTTTCATAGACCTCAAACCAAGAACTGAGCCACTGTCAAAAGCACCCTATAGAATGACTACTACAAAGTTAGTGGAGTTGAAAGCACAACTTCACGAGTTGTTGTCCAAATGATTGATCCACCCAAGTGTATCACCTTAGGAGCACCAGCAATCTTCATAAAGCAGAAGGATGGATCTTTAAGACTGTATTGACTATCGAATGTTAAACAAGGTAACTATTAAAAATAGATATCCCTTGCCTAGAATTGATGATATTTTTAATCAAATGAGGGGTGCCTCAATTTATTCAAATATTAAACCGTGATAAGGATACTATCAGCTTGAAAATCAAAGATGGAGACATCAATAAAACAATTTTTATAACATGTTATTGGCATTATGAGTTCACGGTTTTACCGTTCAAACTCACTAATGCACCTGCACCCTTTATGAATTTAACAAACAACATGTTAAATGGGAATACTTACATCAGTTTTTGTTAGTATTCCTTGTTGATATTCTTATATATTCAAAACATATCTAGAGAAATATGATAAACATCTAAGAACAATTTTGCAGATTTTGAGGTAGCATAAATTGTATGGAAAGTGGTCCAAATGTACATTTTACAAAAAATAAGTACAATATCTAGGTCATATAATTAGTAAAGAGGGAATTTTAGTAGATCTATCCAAGATAGAGGTTATTCTAGAACGACCATCTCGTAAAGATGTACATGAAGTTAAAAGTTTCATGGGACTGACTCGTTATTATAGGAAGTTTGTCAAAGACTTCTCTAGAGTGGTAGGTCCAATCACTACCTTGCAAAGGAAAATAAGAAGTTTGTGTGGGATAATAAGTGTGAAGAATCCTTCAACTTATTAAATCAAAAGTTAACTTCAACTCCAATCTTAAGATTTTGGATCCAAATGGGAATTTTACAATAGTAACAGATGCTTCAGAGAAGGATTGGGAGGAGTCCTTCAAAATGAGCATGTAGTAGCATTTGAAAGTATGAAATTATAAATGCATGAACACAACATAGCAAGTTTGGAGACATTATCTGTTAGGGAAACCTTTTGAATTAAAAATAGATCATCTGGGTCTGAAATACATTTTCACACAACCAAACTTAAATGCAAGACAACACAGATGGTTAGAATTTCTATCACATTACGATTCTGATATAAGTTATCTAAAAGGAAAAAGAATCGGCAGTAAGCAGATGCTTTAAGTCATAGGAAGCATATATTTTTTTATTGTAACTTTAAGAACTCGGTTCAAAGATGAAATTAGAAAACAAATTCAATCATATTCTTATTATCAACAAGTTAAAACTGCACCAGAAAAAAATCCTTGTGACAAGAGGTATGATGGGTTCAAGGTTGAACATGATGGAATTTTGTGTTATTTCAGTATAATATATGTACATATAGGGAATGAATTAGAACTAAAGTACTTAAAGAATTTCATGATGCACCTTATTCAGGTCATCCGGAGTAACCAAATTGTTAGCTAACATAAAAAGATAATACTTCTGGAAAGGAATGAAAAAGGATGTAAAAATTATGTGGCTCACTACTTAGAATGTCAAAGAATCAATGTGGAACATTTACACCCGAGAGGACTATCGTATTCAAATAATTTACCGCATTATAAGTGGAAAGTAATTAGCATGGACTTTGTCCAAGGACTACCCATGTCAAAAAATAAACATGATGTAATATTGGTTGTGGTGGATAAGCTCACTAAAGTGGCACACTTTATACCTGGAAATCTAAAATATGATTCATCGGTCTTGGCAAGAAGATTCGTTCAAGAAATCTTTAGATTGCATGGAATACCAAAGCTGATCATATCAGATAAAGATCTTATAATGACATTTAGATTTTGGTAGATGCTTCATGTCACCTTGGGAACAAAAGTGAATTTAGGTTCAGGTTACGACCTAGAAACTGATGAACAGACTAAAAGGGTAAAGCAAGTCCTAGAAGATATGTTGAGGATGTATTGCATGGATCAACAATACAGGTGGGAAGAATATCTTCCTTTGGTGCATATAATAATACTTATCATTCATCTTTGAAAATGGATCTATTGTATATATATCCCCCCAGGTAAATATAGACAAAAGAAGAATATGGAAATCAAAGAAACTAAAGATGTCAACATGAAAAGGATGCGCCTGAGCATAGATCAGAAGGTGTCGACACGGAAAAATTCATGCCCTAGCATAGGTTGAAGGCGTAGATCAGAAGGTGTCGACACGAAAAATTCACACCCTAGCGCAGGTTGAAGGCGTAGATCAGAAGGTGTCGACACGAAAAAGTCGCGCCTTCAGCGCAGTTGAAGGCGCAGATCGAAGAAAGGTGTCGACACGGAAAAGTCGTGTGCCTGGCAGCGCAGTTGAAGGCACAAATCAGAAGGTGTCGACACGAAAAAAGTCACACCCTAGCATAGGTTGAAGGCGCAAATCAGAAGGTGTCGACACGGAAAAAGTCTCGCCTTAGCCGCACTTGAAGGCGCAGATCGAAAGGTGTCAACACAGAAAAAAAGTCGCGCCCTGCGCAGTTGAAGGCGAAGTAAAAAGATGTCGACATGAAAAAGGATGCACCCAGCAGACAGGTAAGAAGGCACAAGTAAAAATATGTAGACATGAAAAGGATGCGCTAGGCACGCTTAAAAATATGTCGACATCAAAAAGAATGCATACAGTGGCACAGTAGAAGGCGCGGTAAAAGATGTCGACATCAAAAAGGATGCACCCAGCACAGTTGGAAGGTGCGGTAAAACGATGTAGACATCAAAAAGGATGTACCGTGGCATAGGTTGGAAGGTGCATCTTCAGGAGGCGCAACATTTTGAGCATTGACACCCCGAACCCGACAGAAAGCAAACCCTAACCCAGATATTCAAATGGCCATAACTTTTCACAGGGAGCTCAGATTCACGCAAGGTTGGAATTTTCAGAAATCTTACAAGGTCCTCTGCCCAACTACGATTGGATATCTTTAATTAGGTGAGAACAAGTTCTTCAAAAATGCAAAATATAGTTTGCCATTTTTTTTGGGTTTGTTAGGGTTCTCACCTACCACCATAATGAGATGAATTAAATACAACCTGGAGGTGGTTGGGGTAGATTTGGAATTCCTCTCTCTTCCCTCTCTCATTCTTCCTATAAATTTTAAGGAGGGGCTTCTTTCTAAAGGTTGGACATTCTTGTTTTGCCCCTCCCTTCTTCTCTTTGGCAGGTGAATTTGTGGAGTTCAAACCTCCCATCTAAAACTGTAATGCAACTTTGCCTCTTGGCATTTTGTAGTGTATTGTATCAATCTTTGGAGCAAATAATGCATGTCTATGGATGATTCTCAACCCTCTCTATGTTCATTTGCATCCTCCTGATCTTTCACTACAAATTTGGTTATTTGTGCATGATCTTGCATTGCATTTTAATGGTTTGTGTTTATTGGCAAGACAGGTGTTCTTCATTCCTCGGTGCATCACCTTTGTTAGTTTAGGTTTATTTTTATGCATCTTCTTACCTCTTGGCAAGTTAGATTAGGTTTTTGAGTAAACCCTCTACATTTTTATGTGTGCATCTGAACAGAGGAATAGGAACCGGCCTTCATCCGGAGAGCTTTCTTGATTCACAAGGTCCCACACTTGGGAAAAGCTCCATGTTATGCAATCGCACTGAGAGTCTCAACCCATCGAGTTGCAGACATTCAGGGGTGTTGTGATTCGCCATCAATAGTTTTGGCATGCCCGGTGGGACCAAGAGGTCATTCCACAAGATTTGAAGGAATTTTCAAGAAATTTGGACTTAGAAATTGCAAGTTTTACAATTTCAAATTTTTCACCTTCCAAGCTGAACTCAAAATCAATTTTCAAGGGCTTAACTTGCTCAAAACAAGTCAAAATTTCACCAGTTGATAGATCGGGGATAATCTTCAAAAGGGTATTCTTAGATTTTTGATATTTTGACTTTCAAAATTTCATAGTTTTTAGTATTTCAGGTTTTCCCAGGTGTCGAGCATGTCCCAAGTTCGACACGGTGTATTTTAGGTTTTGTAAGTTGCCTTGCATGACCTGAGTTTCACCTATACCTTTCGGGGATTAGTAGCTACACAACAAGACCCGATAACCGAATTGAAGAACTGTATCTTTCGGGTCCTTCAAAGTTTTAAATTCTATTTTTAATATTGTCAGGTTTGGTGTGTAACTTGGCAAAATCTAGCCTTTTGAGGCTCGTTCTCTAACACATCTGGCGACTCCGAAGGGATAGAATTCAATGGTGTAGTAGAAAAAAGTTGCCCGGCACATGAGAAGAATTCGAACCAGGTCTGATACTCGAGAAGAGGGGCTATTTTTCTACTTGCAACTATCACCAGGCAGAGGAAGGAGAGGAAGAGGACCACAAAGATCACCATCTCCACCTAACCGGACTTTGTCTACACCTCCACCTGGTAGACCTTTTCTCACATCAACCAGAGTTCTTAGGCCAATCATAATGGCACATCTACCACCGAATCCCTTTGTCAATTTCACGGGCAGTAGTCCACTCACCCTAAATGCTCAGAATCAGGTTCCGGTTGCAGCGCTAAAGAATATCCCCTATTTCATAGGAGAAAATCATACTACTCCTATTGACCACATCCAGGATATTGCCAATGCATGTGCAATCCATGAAATAAATGAAATGGATGTTGCAGTCAAGTTGTTGGCTTCATCTTTTAAAGGTAAAGCCTTACAGTGGTTTAGGAGCCTAACAGCAGGGTCTATTACGAATTGGAACCAACTTTGTTCAGCTCTTTGCAACCAATTCGGGAGAGGGCAGACAATTTGTCTTTATTGGAACAACTGACGACAATCAAAAGAGCTCCTAATGAACAAATGACAGATTTCAACTTCAGATTCCAACGGACATGGGACAGGATTCCAATAGTTGTTAGACCAACCACCGAAGGCACATTCCTTTATTTCTTAAAGGCTATAAATTTAGACATAGCCATGATGATCCAATCAATGGGAGGGACAACGCTGCTAGGGGCCTATGACATAACTATCAGAGTAGAGAACTGTTTGATCCAAGCTGGCAAGCTTGCACCAAGGCCACCAATGCCTCTCTATCCGGATATGGGAAATCCTACAACCAGTCAAGCACCAGAGTTGAATCCCATTCCAACTCCTAGAAATCAAAGCAATAATGAGGCATCGACTTCTTCAAATACTTCAAAGGAATTGCAGGAGGTTATGAAATAGTTGCAGAACCTTGGAAATGAGCTGGTGACTATCAAAAGATAGCAAGCTCAAAGTGCTAGACCGTATCAACCTCAAGCGCAGTACCAGGCTAGGCCCCCATACCAACAAAATAGACCACCAACTCAGGCTGCAAATCAAAACCAAAACCAGGGACAACCTCAAGCTGCCAGGCCATTTCGACCATATGATCCAAATGCAACAACATCCTCAAGAGCCTTGGTTCCAACACAAAACAACATGGCACAAGAGTACAACTGGTGTTACCCTTGCAATCTACCTCACAATCAGTCAGCATGTTTCAATGGTGCACTAAATCAAGCCTTGATGGTGCAAACCATTGGTGTGTCTCAAGAACCAAGCCAAGTAGGGAATCAGTAGCAAGAAACACAACAAGAAGCACCTCCAACAGAAACCACGTTGGCCAATTGGCAAACGGAAGACTTTTGTGGAGTTAACCAATAGCCTTTTCAAGGCATGGTTGTCAACACACGGTCAAAGAAGAGAAGCATAGAAGAGGGGAAACCGTCTAATCCAATTGTTTCTCAGCCCACTCCTACACAACAAGGGGTTAGTAGACCAAATGCAGTTCCAAATGTGCAAAATCAGCCTAAGGTACCTGTTGTAGCAACACATGCACCTGTTCAAGCTCCAGAAAAGGTTGCGCCAAGTAAGGGACAACAAAAAGATAGATCATCCCCTTTCAACATCATCGATCAAATGAAGAAGACACATGTGAACATTTCCATGTGGGAATCACTGGCGATCTCAGGGCAACGAGATTTATTGCAAGCTGCAATGGCTAATTGGTCTACGCCTCGAATGTATCAAACCGGGGACAGGAGAAAGTTCTCACTAATGCAGTGCAACTGGGTGGGGGTCAACCAAGCAAGAATTTGAAGCCTCCACCATTCTATGTGTCATTGGTTGTTGGAAACCACTTGGTACACAACTGCATGATAGATTCAGGGGCAAGTAGTTCAGTGATGCCGAAGCAAATAGCGGATCAACTGGGGTGCAAGTATGAGCCAGTGTTGAAAGGAGTAGTACAACTGGATGGAACAATAGTTCAAATAGTTGGGGTCATAAAAGGGTTAAGCCTAACACTACATGCCTGTCCTAATGTTACAGTTCTACAAGATGTGTCTGTGATTGACCTTCCGCCACTCTTTGCGTTGTGTCTATCAAGAGACTTCACTACAAAAATCGGTGGATATTTATCTGCAGATTGGTCACACATGATTTTCAAGATGAGGTATGGGGCCAAAGCAACAATCAGGTCAGAACCAATTGCCAATTTCCATATTGAACCTCATGTGCCAAGTCCTATCAATGCAAATTGCTCAGCCTTTGATCAGGAGGAGTGTTCAAATGATCTAGAAATAGGTACTAAGGTCGAGGGAATTCCTGATTTGACTTTGGATGAATGGGAAAACAAGAGTCATGAATTTGACCCATACAAGGAAATTGAAGAATCTAAATTGGGTGTGTATTGTGTACACGAAGAAAATTCACCCATTCCCGACATCATTCAGCCTGAACAAAAGGATGACAACGAAGTTTGGCAACTATTTTTCGATGGTTCGAGAAGCAGACAAGGTGTTGGAGGTGGTGCAATGTTGATTTCACCACAAGACATCAAATATTTTTCAGCTTTTCATTTCCAGTTTTCCTGTTCAAACAACACGGCTGAATACGAGGCATTGATTCATGGACTTCATTGGGCCAGGAAAAAGGGCATAAAGAACTTGCAGGTGTTCGGGGATAGTGAGCTAATCGTCAACCAAGTCAGGGGACAACATGCTACAAAGAATGACCTGCTGAAGAACTACAAGAACAGGGTATGGGACCTCATTGAGGATTTCAAGAAGCTTTCAACATCATGTCCATACCCAGGAAGAAAAATGAAGCCGCGGATAGGCTCATAGCAGTTGGAGCAACATTTGATGTGGTTGACAACATCAGAAGGGAAAAAACACAACCACATATCCATGTGATTGTGAGGCCAGCAGTTCCAGATAATAACACAAGCTGGCAGGTGTTTGAGAATGATCAACAGATCATCAATTTTTTGCAAGAAGAGGCTGAATTCTCAGCTAGGAATCAAGACAGACTAGAGCAGCAGTACGGGGATCAAGTAGTGCAGCTGCGGACAAACAAGCTTCCCAAGGGTTTAGTAACATTGGAGTCTATCTTCAACCCTAACGACCAGTTCCGTAAGGAAAAGGCTAACATACAGGTCAAGAGAGAAGATTCGAGCCAATTCCAGGTTGGGGAAGGCAAAACACTTCAAATTGGTAAAGTGGCCACTGAGCAGGAGAAATCAGATTTCATATAGCTTTGCCAAGAATTTCCAGATGTCTTCGCTTGGAGCTATGAAGACTTGAGAGGATTCAATCAAAGTTGGCACAACATACCATAGAATTGGATCCAGATGCTAAGCCCATCGGCGAAGAAGCAGAGACCAGTCAACCCTCACATTGAGCCTCTAATGAAGAAAGAGCTAAACAAGCTAATAGAGGCAAGCATTATATTCCCGATCAAGCACTCAAGTTGGGTTGCAAACTTGGTTCCGGTCAGGAAGAAGAGTGGAGAAATCAGGTTGTGTGTGGACTTCCGAGACCTCAACAGGGCATCTCTCAAAGACCATTACCCACTTCCTTCAATGGAACAAATATTGCAAGTGGTATCCGGTTCGGAGAGATTCTCTCTCCTAGATGGCTACTCAGGGTATAATCAGATAATGGTGAAAGAAGATGACCAGTTCAAGATGGCTTTCACCACCAAATGGGGCACCTATGCCTACAAGAAGATGCCATTTGGGCTATCAAATGTTGGAGCCACTTTCCAAAGGGCAATGGATATGGCATTCAAGGGATTGATCAATAAAATAGTTCTGATATATCTTGATGACATCACTGTATTCTCCAAAAATGCAGCGGATCACCTCTTTCATCTGAGGCAAGTATTTCAGAGGTGTAGAAGATTTGGGGTATCATTGAATCCCAAAAAATGCATATTCTTGGCTCACGAAGGAAAACTTCTAGGCCATATTGTTTCAAAGGAGGGGTTGACGATTGACCCAGAAAGAGTTGAAGCAATTCAAGTGTTGCCATTGCCAAGTCACAAGAAGGCTCTTCAAAGCTTCTTAGGAAGGATCAATTTTGTCCACGCAGGTTTGTTCCAAACTTTGCAACTCTCGTAAAGCCAATAACACTGATGTTAAAGAAGAGCATGGCATTTAAGTGGACATCTGAAGGCAAGGAAAGTTTTGAGGCAATAAAAGAGGCTATATCTCAAGCTCCGACTCTCGTCAATCCAGACTTCTCCAAGGACTTCATGCTTATATGCCTTCGGTGGTGGAGACACAATTTTACTGCAATCTGGTGTACAAAAAACAAAGAGGGATTAGAAATAACCGATTTGCTTTCTTCAGTCAAGGCTTGGAGGAATACGAAACTAGGTACTCTTTCATTGAAAAGCATGTCCTTGCAGTGATCAGGAGCTTAAAGAAATTCAAGCACCTAGTCTCAAACAACAAGATCCAATTGTTGGTCTCTCATGCGGGAGTCAAGGACTTCCTTCTAAACAAGGATCTGAATGAGAAACATGCAGGATGGATAACTCGTGTCATGGAATATGACATCAAATCAAGGTCACAAAACTAGTACGTGGAAAGGGACTATGTGAACAACTAGCTTTGAGTCGGCAAGTTGAAGCAGGTGATGAAAAAGAGACTATCTTGGTACTACATGATGGTCAAGAATAGGAAAATGATGATGTGCCCTCTCCTTGTTGGACTCAAAATATGATACACTTCCTACAGGTAGGCCTATGCCCTCAAGAAATGAGCAAAGCAAAAGGAGATACTTTAGATTACAAGCCATTCCATATGTGCTTGTTGATGGTGTTTTGTTTAAGAAAGACATCAATGGAGTTCTATTGAGGTGCATTGGGACAGGTCAAATTGAGAGGGTGTTACGAGATTTTCATGATGGAGATTCCGGAGGACATTTTTCCCCACGAGTAATAGCTCTCAAGATAATGAAGGCGGGTATTATTGGCCCACAAGTGTTCAGTGACTGCTATACATGGATAAGAAAGTGCAAGAAATGTGCACTCTTCACAGGCAAAGAAAGACTAGCAGCACTTCCATTGCACCCAATTTTGGTTGACCAACCATTTATGCAATGGGGATTGGACTTCATCGGGGTCATCAATCCAAACTCAAGCCAAGGCCACAAGTGGATTCTCACGGCAACGGACTATTTCACCAAGTGGACCGAAGCAGTAGCGCTCAAAGAAGCAAATGAGTCTAACATACTAGACTTTTATGAAGGAATAGTGACCAGGTTCGGTGTGCGACCACTATCATATCAGACAATGCATTGGCATTCATAGGTTCCAAGATTACAGAATGGGCTATCAAGAATGGAATCTATTTGAGCACCTCTTCAAATTATTACCCACAGGGTAATGGATGCGAGAGTCCACGAACAAGAATTTGCTAAGAATCATCAGAAGGACTCTGGATGAAAACCAAAGGACATGGCATACCAAGCTAAAATCAGCGTTATGGGCTGACAGGATAACGCCAAAGAGGTCTACAGGTAATTCTCCCTACAAGTTGGTCTATGGGAAAGAGGCAGTATTGCCTATATCATTAGAATTGCCACATTGGAGCTCATGAAGCAGTTGGAGTTATCTGAGTTCGAACCAATGGAGGCCAGGTATGCAGAGTTGATGGAATTGGAAGAAATCAGAGAACATGCAGTTCAAATGATTGAGAAAGATCAGGCCTTAGTAAAAATATGGTTTGATAAGAAGGCAAGAGCAAAGACCTTCCAGGAAGGGGACCTAGTTCTGAAATGGGATGCAGATCGGGCAAAACTAGGAAGGCATTCCAAGTTTGATGCCATTTGGAGTGGCCCCTACATGGTCACGGGATGTAAAAGTAGTAATGCCTTCCTAATTGTCTACATTGGATGGAGAAGAACTCCCATTCCAGTTAATGGAATCTATCTTAAACATTGCTACTAAAAGGAAAAGGTTTACCCTTGTAAATATTAGCCTAGATTTTCAATTCCTCTAAGTGCGGATGCACATTGTCTTGTTGTAGTTAGGTTTCAATTTCCCTAAGTGCTTGGCACAGGTTTTGTTGCTCTCAGGTTGAATTTCTATAGTTCAGCATGCTCTCGGAGAAGGAGTTGCGGTATCAGGCTCGGGATCAGATATCAGGTTGGTTTCAAGTTATTGCTTATGACTCCATGCCCAATGGATTGCTAAAAGGCCACTGATCTTCTACCTAGCAGGCAGGTGATCCCGTTGAGTCACCAAATTGTTGTATATATCTCCCCCCAGGTAAATATAGACAAACAAAAGAAGAATATGGAAATCAAAGAAACTCAAATGTTTACATGAAAAGGATGCGCCCAGTGCATATCAAAAGGTTTGCCCCAGTGTCGACACGTCGAAAGTGTCGACATGGAAAAGTCACGCCCTCGCGCAGGTTGAAGGTGCAGATCAAAAAGTGTCAACATGGAAAAAGTCACACCCTAGTGCAAGTTGAAGGCGTAGATTAGAAGGTGTCGACATGGAAAAAGTCACACCCTAGCGCAGGTTGAAGGCGCAAGATCAGAAGGTGTCGACATGGAAAAAGTCGCGCCCTAGCAGGTTGAAGGCGCAGATCAGAAGGTGTCAACATGGAAAAATTCACGCCCTAGCGTAGGTTGAAGGCATAGATCAGAAGGTGTCGACATGAAAAAATTTGCGCCCTGGCTCAGAGTTGGAAGGCGAGTAAAAATGTCGACATGAAAAAGATGTGCCCAGCACGGTGCGAAAGATGTCAACATCAAAAAGGATGCCACCATGCACCGCAAGTTGGAAGCGCAGTAAAAAGATGTCGACATCAAAAAAGGATGTTGACATGAGGATGGATGGAAGGTGCATCTTCAGGAGGTGCAAAATTTTGAGCGTTGACACCCGAACCCGACGAAAGCAAACCACGACCCAGAGATATTCAAATGGCCATAACTTTTCACAGGGAGCTCAAATTAACGCAAGGTTGGACTTTTTGGAAAGATTACAAGGTCCTCTATCCAACTATGACTAGATATCTTTAATTATGTGAGAAAAAGTTCTTCAAAAATGCAAAATACAGTTCGCCATTTTTGGGTTTGTTAGGGTTCTCACCTACCACCATAATGAGATGAATTAAATACAACCTGGAGGTGGTTGGGGTAGATTTGGAATTCCTCTCTCTTCCTCTCTCATTCTTCCTATAAATTGTAAGGAGGGGCTTCTTTCTAAAGGTTGGACATTCTTGTTTTGCCCCTCCCTTCTTCTCTTTGGCAGGTGAATTTGTGGAGTTCAAACCTCCCATCTAAAACTATAATGCAACTTTGCCTCTTGGCATTTTGTAGTGTATTGTATCAATATTTGGAGCAAAATAATGCATGTCGTGGATGATTCTCAACCCTCTCTGTGTTCATTTGCATCCTCCTGATCTTTCACTACAAATTTGGTTATTTTTGCATGATCTTGCATTGCATTTTAATGGTTTGTGTTTATTGGCAAGACAGGTGTTCTTCATTCCTCGGTGCATCACCTTTGTTAGTTTAGGTTTATTTTTATGCATCTTCTTACCCTGTCTCCTTGCAAGTTAGATTAGGTTTTGAGTAAACCCTCTGCATTTTTGTGTGCATCTAAACAGAGGAATAGGAACTGCCTTCATCCGGAGAGCTTTCCCAATTTGCAAGGTCCCACACTTGGGAAAAGCTCCATGTTATGCAATCACACCGAGATTCTCAACCCATCGAATTACAGAGATTCAAGGGTGTTGTGATTCGCCATCAACAGATCCTTTTGAAGCCTTATATGGTAGGAAATGCATAACACCCATTAACTAGGATAGTATTGAGGATAGGAAATTGTGGGAATTGAAATGCTAACTAAAACAAAAAATAAATGAAACTTATATGGAACGATTAAAGGAAGCAACGATATACAAAAAGTTATGTTTAAAAAGAATAGAAAGGAAGTTTAATGTAGGAGATAAAGTATTTATGAGGGTGAAACCCAAAAAGAGTTCCATTACTTTTGGAAAATCTTCCAAGTTATCACCTAGATTTGTTAGACCATTTGAAATTTTAGAAATTATAGGTCATGTAGCCTATAGGCTAGCTCTACCTCCTGCATTGTCCAAAATGCACGATGTCTTCCATGTATCCTTGTTGAAAAAGTATGTTGCTGATTTAACACATGTATAAAATTGGGATTCATTTCAAGAAGAGATCCTCGAATCATCACAACTTGAGCATGTAAAATGTCTTGAAACACATAATTTGCAGAATCTAAGAAACTATGAAGTTTCACAATGTAAGGTCCAATGGGACCAATACTCAAAAAAATGCAACTTGGGAAAATATGGAAGACTTACAGGTTGTTTTTCCATTTTTGTTTAACTAATATTGAAAAATAAAATACTTATAATATTGTTATTTGGTTTTAAGTGGCCATCTGAGTCATGATTACTTATTCAGCTTTGAGTTACTATTCTTAAAAAATGTATGTACATTTCTAGAAATCTTAATTGTTGTAATGATTAAAATTTTTAAAGCATGAATAGGTCATCAAGACAATGACTCTTTTTAGTAGGGAAGTATGTAACATCCTACTCTTTTAACCCCGAAATTTTGTTATCTCTTAAGCGGTCAATTAAACATGATCAAATGGTATTATCTCACCAACCGGAAGTCTTAGCTCGCACAGGTAAATCTATTAACATTTGATAACACCACTGGTTAAGGTTCAAAAATTTTGATTGATGATTGTTAAGAATGGTATGAAAGGAAATGGTATTTAGTTTGTACATGTTTATATTGTTGAATGAAGGCATATGTGTGTGTGTGTGTGTACACACACACACACACACACACACATATATATATGATATATGTATATATGTATATGTATATGTATATGTATATGTATATATATGTATGTATACACACACACACACACACGTGTGTGTGTATACATATATATGTGTATATATGTATATATGTGTATATACATACATACATACATACATATATATATATATATATATATATATATATATATATATATATATATATATATATATATATATATATTGGTTATTTGTTGGTGTCATATGCATTATTAATACAAGGATACGTATTTAAATGACGTTAATGAAAGCTTAGACTTTTAAATACTAAGGTTAACAAAATGGAGATAGATGTTTGTGTGTGTGAATGGTTAGTAAAGACGTGGTTTATACCTTAATGGTCCTCGACATATTAAAAGGGGACATTACTAACCTAGACCTAAGGGGGAACATGGTGAACATAAGCCTAGACCTAGGTGGACACCATGCGAGCTAGACTTGAATGATCTTAAACTAGCAAAGTTAAACAAGGTTGGAATGTGGCTTACGTGGCAAGTAATGTGTAAGTAATGGAAATTACGTGGAAAATTAACAAGGTGGCAGGGTTTTTGGTTTAATGGCCATTAATGAGGTCGGGCTCCTCAAGATCAGTTAGCTTCCTTGAGAAGCCAACTCCAATTTCATTTTTACGCTCATCTCTCTCATGAGCTAGATTTCCTTTGTTTTGGTTATTCTCGCTATTTTTCCGGGAGGTAAGGAAATGGGATCTCTCCACCACTGCACTTTTTTTTCGGCCATAAGCATGATTTTGAGCTTAAATATGGAGCTATTTTGTTGCAAAGACGAAGATTTCATCTCCAATATTTTTGCTTTTGATTTTAAGGGAAGTCAGAGAGGAAAAAAGGAAGTTTGGTAAAAACATGCATAAGTCGCATGAGCTCCTTCCTTAATCTCTGTAACATGTTTTATGATTTGATATTGGTAATCTGGTGTTTTTGTTGGTCTACTTGCTAGAAAACGTGGGTATATTGTTATTATGTTCTTTGTATGTTGTATATTGCCTTACATGTCAAAAATGAGAGCTGGGTATTGTTATTTTCCTTGTCGAGGATGAAATATAATCTGGGTTGAGTTAAAAAGAGTCTATAAAATAAATATGAGTTAAGCTTAAGTGATTTCATGGAGATTTTAATATCTACTAATTGTGTATTGTTTGTTTTTTCTTGAATGTTAAGCAAAAATATGAACTGGTTGTGTACATAAAGTCTGTGGTATAAATGTGAGATAACCTAGTTAATTTCCTGCCATGTGAAGAAATAATTAAATGGGTATTGTTATTTTTCTTGTGATGAATGGTTTACAAACATGGTCAATTTATATGGTGTTTAAATAAGGTGATATGACCCAGTATAGTTTCTTACATGGCCATATGAGGAAATATTAACTAGGTGTGTTATATTTTAAAGGAGATGGACTAAATCAAGAATAGTTGAAAGTAGATTTGTAAATTGGTTTATGAACTTAAAAGGTATATCATTGATTTGGTAATTGGGCTTCATTTTAGTTGGCTTGCATTATGTATTCGAGGAACTAGAACATATTCTATTTTACATTGCAGGAGCAACACGACCTAAGTATAAGTATTTTTTTTAAAATATAAGGGAGATGAGTTCTAGGTTCTAAGAAATCATATTGTGTTGAATGTGATTGCTTATATTGAATGGAAAAATAGGTGGTGAGAATTAGAAGGTCGTTTTGGTTGGTGCATTGATTTTTAATATGAAAAAGAGTACGCCAAACCCGACTGCATCAAGAAATGCTTTTCATTCTTTAGAATTTTAGATCCTTGGTAAAGTTTATTTTTTTAGATTTGAGTATACAAATCTTTGTTGGGTATGGCAATGGTTTGAATTTCTTCAATAATACCGAGTGAGCTTTTATCTAGTGTTTGAGATATTATCATATGAGTGAATACTTGTTAAATTTTTCTTCTATTATTATTTAAAACTTGTACTTACATATTCTGGAGATGTGTTCTGAATAGGAGAATGCACAAGTTATATAATAAGACATATTTTTGGGAAACATGAGATTAGGGAAGGTTGAGTTTGAATGTTTTCAAAGGATTCTTATGCACATTTGTAAACGATAAGTGTATTTGTTTAATTAATTTGCAAATATTGCATGGAAATATGGTTGTCAAAAGTAAGTAAATGGGATTTATGTATATTTAGTTGTAGAATGGAAGGGTTATACTGATTGAGCAATAATGGTTTCGATCATGTGCTTATTTAGGGACTGATTATTTGTGATAAATTGTGAATATGTGTTGTATGGTGGTCCTGTATCTATATTCAAGAAGTTTGAATGAGATTATCCTAGTAGGGACCTAAATTTTATGGAAAGAACATCGATTGACAGATGATTGAAAATTTTTATTATGGTTGTTATACTATGATGACTCTATTATTGTTAGTCTAATGAAAGTTCGGTATATATAGTGTTATCTAAATTTTGGTCCAAACAAATTGTAAATATCTTATTTTATCAATTATGTTCAGAGAATAGGAAGTAGATCATGTCAGCTCTTATGAATCGAAACATGTATATTTCATCCTCAACAAGGAAAATAACAATACCCAACTCTCATTTTTGGCATGCAAGGCAAGTATACAACATGCAAAAACATAATAATAATAGTATACCCACATTTTCCAAAAGCGAGACTCAACAAAAACACTAGATTACCAATATCAAATCATAACATGTTACAGAGATTAAGGAAGGAGCTCATGTCTCTGCTTATACATATTTTTACCAAACTTCTTTTTCTTCCTCATGTAACCTCCTTAAAATCAAGAGCAATAACACCGGAGGTGAAATTATTCCTCTTAAATGCAACAAAAGAGCTCTATATTCAAGCTCTAAATCATATCTATGGAAGAAAAACAAGCGCAAAGGGAGGAGAGATTTCATTTTCCCCACCTCCCACAAAAATAGCAGAATAACCAAAGCAAAGGAAACTGAGCTCGTGAGAGAGAAATGAGCGTAAAAATGAAATTGGAGTTGGCTTCTCGGGGAAGCTAATTTCTCCAAACGAGTTTGGCCTCATTAATGACCATTAAACCAAAAAACTTACCACCTTATTAATTTTCACCAAATTTCCATTGCTTACCAAATTACCTGTTGATGAGGATCGTCAATCCTCGCATTAATAATGTCAATCTAGGGCTAGTGTCCGATGGCTGTATGCATTAAGAGAAGAAGATATTGGAAAGAAAATCCTTTAAACACAAACCAAACTTGCATAAAATAAAATCACACATGCGGAAATTTAAATGCACACTTGTAGAAATGTAAACACACTTGCATAAAGGAAATCACACTTCACACTTGCAGGAATAAAACACACTTGCATAAATTGAAATCACACTTCACACTTGCAGGAATAAAACACACTTGCATAAATTGAAATTGTTGAATGGGAAATAAGCAAAATTAAATGAAACACCTGCAGGTTTACAACAGATTGAATTTTCACAATACGAAGATAAAAATAATACAACATAATGAATTAAAGACAAATGAATAAACATAAACATGAATTAAAGACAAATGAATAAACATAAACATAAGTACAAAGATCCATCTTCCTTAGAATGAGTGGCCAGCTCATTCCTTGGAAGAGGATTTAAATCATACTTCTGAGATCTTAAAACTACATAATATTTGAGAGGAAAGAACATATATTTATTTCTTGGGAGAAAAGCATTACATATCTAAGTGTGGAAGGTTGCATTTATAATTTATGTGTCCAACCAACTCCTTATTTTGGGAGATACAATCTGATCTTATCTTTATTCTAATCCTAACAACTAATATTTCATCTCCACAAAATATGGAGAGAGATATATTATTGGAGTCAAAGTCTTATCTCACTTATTTTAGGAAGATTCACTCTCAAATCTTCTTCTTGCTCTTTGGTAACAAGAATCATAATGATTTTTTTCCTCTACATTATTGGAAGGAGTATTTTCCTCAAAATATGATTTTGACCAAATACCTTTCTTGGATTTTCCATTTGACTTTGTTTTTTTTTACTGTGGAACTTTTGACGCTTGTTTGATACACTTTTTCCTTGGACTGCAGTTCACTAACAATTGGATTTATCTTCATTGCTAAAACCTGTAGCAAATATGAATGAGGCTTTTTTTAAACACACTTCTATGAACAAAAACCTCTCTCAGATTTTCCATTTGACTTTTCTGTTTCTATTTATGGAACGTTTAGTGCTTGTCGATACACTTTTCCTCGATCGCAACTCACTAAAAGTTAGATCTCTCTTTATTGGAAAAACCTTTAGAAAATATGAATGATATTTTTGTTAAACAAATTGTTATAAAAAAACCTCTCTCATATTTTCCATTTGACTTTTTTGTTTTTTGTTTATGGAACTTTTAGCGCTCGTCTGATACACTTTTCCTCGAATTACAACTCACTAAAAATTAGATCTTTCTTCATTGGTAAAACCTATAGCAAATCTGAATGAGGTTTTTGTTAAAAACATTTCTATAAAAAAACCTCTCTCATATTTTCCATTTTACTTTTTTTTCCTGTTTATGGAACTTTTAGTGCTCATTTGATACACTTTTCCTCGACTGTAGCTCACTAAAAGTTAGATCTCTCTTCATTGGTAAAATCTGTAGCAAATATGAATGAGGTTTTGTTAAACACATTGCTATGAACAAAAACCTCTCTCATATTTCCCATTGGAATCTCTGATTTTTCACAATCCCTCAAAAATTTTCATTCTGTTGATGCAAGTTCCGGAACTAAAGTTTTCATTCCTTTTATGCAAGTTCCGGAACTAAATCTGCAAGTTCAAACTAAATCTGCAAGTTTCGAACTAAATATGATTTTTCCACGAATTGAAAGTTCTGGAACTAACTTTCATTCAATTGATACAAGTTCTAGAACTAAATTTGCAAGTTCCGAACTAAACCTGTGAGTTCTAGAACTAAACCTACAAGTTCTAGAACTAACTCTGTGAGTTCCGGAACTAACTCTACGAGTTTCGTAGCTAACTTAAAACAGCTATAACTTTTACATGCAACCTCGATTGAGATGATTATTTTTTTGAACTTGCATAATTTTTCGAGAGGAATATGAATATGAAATCAGATTTGATTTTAAATGTACTATTCATGATCAATTCTACTTTTCCCAATACTAGCATTATCTTTCCTTTATGACCTGCATACACAAGACTTTGCATCTTTTCCCAAATAATCAATACGATTAGTCAACAAGATAGACAACAAAAGATTTCTAAAGAATGAACAAGATATATATCCTATACTCTATATTAAGCAAACTATAAGTTCCTAGATTACATTTAAATCCACTTTCAAAGGTAACTTGGAAGGACAAAATAATGGTAATTTATGGCCAATTTATGGCCTCATCACTGCCATGTAATCCACATTCTAACCTTGTTTAACTTTGCTAATTTAATATCATCCAAGTCTAGCTTGCATGGTGTCCAACTAGGTATAGGATTATGTTCACCATGTCCCCCTTAGGTCTAGGTTAGTAATGTTCCATTTTAATATGACATGGAATATTAAGGTATAAACCATGTCTTTACTAACCATTCACACACTCACACATCCATTTTATTAACCTTAGTATTTAAAAGTTTAAGGTTTCATTAATGTCATTTAAATATGTATCCTTGTATTAATAATGCATATGCCACCAATAAATAACCAGTGCCTATATGTATTTGTATGCCTTCATTCAACAATATAAGCATGTACCAAACTAAATACCATTTCCTTTCATATCGTTCTTAACAGTCATCAATCAACTTTTTCGAACGTTAGCCAATGGTACTATCAAATATTAAAAGATTTTTTGGTGTGAGCTAAGACTCCCAGTTGGTGACCTCATACCATCTAATCATGGCCAAGTATCGCTTAAGAGATAACAAATTTCTAGGGTTAAAAGAGTAGGATGTTACATTTATATGAATAATTTTCTAAAATTTTATATAACAATACTTTGCACCAAATTTATGTGTTTGCACCCCCTTGGTTTAGTGAATAACATTTACTACTTTAAAGAAGAGAAAATAGTCTACCAAATAGTGTTGAAGTAGAGAAAAATGTTAGGCACATAGAGGGATTAATGAGAGCATCCCGAATGTTTTGAGATCCATCAATTGACCAATATAAAGATAGGGAGAAATTTTTGTTGGTGTCAAAAGATATTTGGACATATAAATATTGAAATTATGCTTGTGGAGAAATGGGGGTGATCAGTCCCAAATTTGTGAAATAGGTAGTTTAGAGTTAAGAGGGATTTAGGTATCCTAGAACCAAAGTAGGGTGTTGCAGGGCATTATAGTTACCCTAGAAATCATTCTATGAAAAATGAGTTAGAGGTATGTTTCCATTGGGATTTCTAGTCACCCAAAATATTTCAATCATTAGACCACACCATTGAAGATTGGTCCCAAATGAGAAAATCCTATAAATTTAAAAGTAAATGATGCCTCATGCCCCCACATGCATTGTATGAGTGTAAATAATTAAAATTAGTATTGTAATTATTAAGTTTTCCCTCGCAATCATGAAAAATATAGTAGTGCCTTGATTTGAACTTAGTACTTTTATTATTTTTACATCCCCGTGTTTGGATTTGACCATTGTGTCATTAGATTATCTCCTTGTACTAATTTGTATGAGAGAAGTGTTTCACCATTTTCTTTATGGATTTGACGAAACAGATAAGGTGATGGGCCAAGGAGGAATGCTTGTTGTGATGGTCGGTTTAAAGGTCGTGCACACATTCTGACTTCTCGATCCAATGCTAACTACGAGAGCTTCCTTTTGGCTAGGAGGAACTACGTGAAATAAACAACAATACCACAAAAGAGAGTTAAAAATATATGTCAGTGGGCTGCCTAGCGTGTGTTAGATCCAGGAAGTGTGGTACTTCCTTGGTGGCAGTCAACCCACTGTTTAATATAACTAAATCTAAGAAATATCATAAATAAATCGTGTCCTACTGTAGTTGATATGATTTATGTATCTCATCCAAATACAATAAGTAAATCTAATATAACAAGCTAGGTTATGATCAGATCTAGAAGTAGGGTACGTAATCAAGGTACTGGAATAGGTCAGGGTCAGATTCTAGGTAGCTTGGGTTTCTTAGATGTAGGTTTTTAAGTTTATGTTATTGGCAAGATTACCAAATACAGAGACCGACATCGGTGAGGTATGACCGACGACGGTTAAGAGGGAACCGATGACAAGGTTAAGGCGGGATGGTAGAAATTCAATAAACTGGGTTTTGGGAACTTTTTGAGGTAAGACAGTGAGTGTGAGGAAAATGGCTAGGTTTGCAACGGTGTTGGGGGTACTCAGAGGTATTTAGGGATCAAGTGTAGGTGATTAAATTATTGTGGGTGATGGAATGGTTGGATTCACAGAAGGTAACAAGGGTGGGATGAAAATACAAATAGATGTTGATAAACAGAGATGAAGAAACTTTGTAATATGAATAAGTATGAAATGATGTAGGTTAGAGATACACTTACTGGTGTTTGCAGATTTGATGGCTAGATGATGGTGATGGTTGATCTGTGGAATGGTTCTTAGTGTCGTGTAGCAATGCTTCCCATAATTCTACCGTGAATGCAAATACCTTCATATTTGTCTTGGTGTTGGCTATGGCTGTCTGGATGTGTGAAAGGGCTCTATTTCTTGCTTGCATGTAGATCTCCTTTGTTCCAAAACTCAAGAATGTGGCCAACCTCCAAAACAAGGTTACCAAAATGAATATATGGTAACCGACAACGGTTTAGGGTGACCGACATCAGTTTAGGGTTAACCAAATCGGTTAAGGTGGGAAATCCTAGGTTTACTAAAAATGACAGATCTTGCAATCTCTTGGCCAACTCTATCTATTCTCATGGATCAAAATGGGATTTTACACTTAGATAACCGGGAATGTTGTTAGAGGAAGAATAGGCATGTGATTTTAGGGTTAGACTAAGTCTTGGTTAATTAAAGTAAGAAAAGGTTGAGTCCTAGTTAGTTAGGAAACATGCTAAGAATAGGTCCATGATGAGGTGTCTAGGTGAGGTGGAAATTAGTTTGAATAAAGGTAATTAAATAATGAATGAAGTGAGGATGAGTATTACTTTAATTATAAATAATTAAACTAATATTAATGTGGGGTAAAAGGGTCATGGTTAGGTGAATATGTTTAAGTTGGCTATTCGAAAAGGGACCAAGGGGAGTGTGACCCAATTTTGGTGTCTACATTTTTCCCCTTTTTTTGCGTAGCTTGTATTGGTAAGCGACGCTGACAAAAACAAGAAGTGATTGCCCCATGTGTGGGTGAAGGTGATCCCCCTCAAACCAGGCATTGATGAGGTGTAATATGGAATCGGTGAGTGGTTTGATAAATGTGTAGTTGGTGAAGATAGGTGGGAAAGGGTATGAGTACTATGGGAAAGGGTGATGGTCAAGTCGGGTAATAGGTAATAGGTCGGGGTCAAAATCGGGTCACGGGTAATGGCAATCAAATGCACACACGTATAGATTACAATATGGTACCAGGTTGAAGAGCTTGCAAACTCTACATCATCCAAGGTCGATAGGTTTATCCAAACAAGGGTGAAGTGTTTAGGTATCCAAGGTATAGGATATGGTCCGGAACACAACGTAGGTCAGGTGTAGGAATGTTTAGGTATGTTCCGGTACACCAAAGGTTTGGTCGGGATAAACGGCACGACAATAGGCAAGGTATGGTTGTTAGGATAAAACAACATAGGTAATAATATCACAAGGTATAAATGAGTACATAAGGTCAATGGTCACACCAAGTAGGCCAGGTTCAGGAAAATAGGTCATGGCATAGGTAAGGCCAAGGTATAGGTAGAATAACAAATCCCAAGATGCAACAAAGGAAATGTAGGGGTAGGTTGAGCTTGTAGGTAGGGTTCAATGGGTGTCCTGGAATGATAAAAGGTGTGTAGGCCTAATGGTTGCAGGAAAAAGGAAGCTTAGCAAGGCCAAATAGTTATAAGGGTTTACTGATGTCGGTTATAAGGTGACCGACATCGATCGCTAGGCACAAATATGACCGCACCAATTAACTTGGGTTGGGTTTATAAAATAAAAATTTTGTATTTTATGGAATCATTGTTGTGTTGTGACTTTGGAGAAAATGATAGAGCTGTTTGACCTTTTTGTACTTTTTTCGAGAGAGAAGGATAAAGCATTGTACTCGGTTGAGATGCAAAGTACGAGTTGGTGAGAGGAGCTAGGGAGATGGGTCCACGAGCTCAGGGGGATCAATTTGATTGGTTGGAGTAGAGGAGTGGATTTGGTGATTTGGGCATGGCAGAGGTGGGAGAGGGTTTGGGTGGGCCACCGGTGCAGTGGCCAAACATACCACCACACCGACGACACTACGATGAGGTAGGATTCGATCCTAATTTGTCATTTGTTGTTAAAATAGGTTGGTAAAATTGGTGTTGGGTAAAACCGTGTTAGGTGGGGGGTATAATTTTGAATTTTGGTTAAAATGTTGCAATGAGGGAGGGGAGAGGTCCTAGGTAGGGTAAATAGGGGTGGGGAGGGGTTTAGGTTAGGTTTGGGTAAGGTAGGATAGGGTTCTAGGTTAGATTTGAGAATTTTGGGAGAAATAGGGGGATTTTTCAGATTTGGTCGCTACGAAAATGACCGACATTGGTCAAGATTTGGTCGATGTCGGTTGTCATTGAAATAGGCATCGGTTAAGTAGCAGGTGGTGATACCAGCTTATGATGGACCGATGTCGGTCGATGTGACCCGATGTTGGTGAGTTTCAAGAAAAATAGATCAAGAAACAAGGTAGGGTGGGAGAAAAAGATAGGCAATTAGGTGGAAAGGCAAGTTTATTGAGAATGAGTAGGGTAATAGGTATAAATGGTACGAGTGGATGGGTGTAAAAAGGGGTAATCTGTAGGGTTGGGGTACAATAAGAAATAAGGGTTTGGGAATAGGTTTTTCGGGTAAGAGATGTGTTGGGTATGGTGAAGGTTTAACAATGGTATGATTTGTTGGGTGCAGGCTAGGGACCAATTCACGGATGAGAGATAGAGTACCACCTTTGTTACTAGTGGTATGAGGGAGCATGATGGTAGAGGAGTGGCGTCACGTTATAGATGTCGGCCTTATTAGGGTCAAATGATATAGGCACATAGTTCGAGCCGAGCTTGATGGTCGCACTCATCGATAGATGGGATTCAATGACCAACACATTTCATCTACCAATGGGTGAGATCACAGTCACCCTAGAGGATGTGTACAGGATATTACGGTTACCGATAGTGGGGATGCATGTGTATTCTATTTCGTCATAGCATCAGAGCATCTAATGTTGACAGTGTTTGGGGAGGGGATGGCAGAGATGAGGTTCCACAGTCAGCAAGCTTTGAGCTATGGCGATATGTACACATCCCATCTTGAGGAGATGAGATTAGTGGTCTTGATCATGGAGGTAGTGTGTTGTTTTGCACTACCAGATGCGGAGGGTGGGAGATTCCCATGGGCACTGATGGGGGTTCTCCATGACATGATGAAGATAGGACATGTTTTCTTGGGCACCAGCCTACTTGGTGTAGTTATACAGGGAGTTGTGGGCCTACGAGAGGCTTCGGAGGTTTAGTTTGTGTTGCACCTTTCTTCTCCATTATTGGGCATATGAGCACATCATATGTGTGCATCTAGTTGGTATGCCCTGACTGGATGCATTCGAGGCGGGCTTTGTTCAATTTGGCTACATGCATTGGGTGCCTATTTTTGGAGAGCGTATTGTTGCTCGGGCTACACACGATGTAGCATACTACCGACGTATATTAGAGGGGTTATCTAAAGTGGACATTATTTAGAGGCCATAGGTTGGCTTCCCATCATACATGAAGATGGTGGCAGAGTTGGATGAGCTGCCGCAACTCAGATGGATAGAGGGGCGTCATGTCGGAGAGCACGAGATGATACCCATAGACAGGGTCCGACAGTAGTTTGGGTTTCCCCAGGATGTGCCTCCACCATTTCCTCAGTATAGGAGAGATGACGTGGAGAGGCCTATGCCTCTACCATAGCCATCGCTTTGACAAGGCAAGAGGAGCAGGCTATGGATCGGCGGATTGATGATGTCGTAGTTATAGATAGATATAGGCAGTGGTGGTCAGTGCAACTATGAGCAGCACCACCAAGGCCAGGGCAGCCAGACTTGGCGACCCTTACAATTCAGAGGATACTTTGCAGGGCAGGTCACCACCTTACAGGCCCAGATTATAGGTTTACATGGGAATTTGACATGGTCTGAGGCACAAGTGGCCACATTACATGCATAGGTGGTGGCTTTATAGGCCCAGTTGCACTAGGAAAAACACTCACACACATGGTGGATATGGAGACAATAGACAGTGCCTACCTTGTAGACACTGCAGTAGAAGATTACAGGGCCATTTAGCCACCGTCAGGCATAGATGTGACCTTACAAGCCAAGGTCGTAGCATAGGCACCGGCACGAGATCGAGGACGGGTCCCATGGTATAGGTACATGGTCCAAGACTGATGGCGCCGCCACAGATAGTACCGATGGCCAGGTTCAGGGATTCTAAAAATGAGGCACGGTATTATCAAGACCATCTAACTACCACGGGGATAGATGCCCCCTCGTATGCAAAGTATAGAGCCTAGTAGGCCTTAAGTGAGAGGATTATATCTTGTACACATAGTGTAGAGAGTACAGGGGGCCGGTGAGCCCAGAGATAGGGTCAAGGCGAGGCGATGAGCTCACAGAGGCCAGACGTAGTTGTGGGTCAGGTAGAGGTTGTACCAAGACCCATACAAGGCTGAGAGATGCTAGCGGGGTGCCACACTGGGGTAAAGGAGTAGGAGACAGATGAGACTGGTATGGACATTAGGTAGGGTTGTCATCACCAACTCGACACTATGATAATTCTTCACCGGGAACTCCTCGTGCTATGATTATTTACTAATGCGCAAACTTTAGTTTGGTGGATGTAATCTGAAACACAACAACAAACATAGCATAAGAATACCATAGACTATGATACGAAGGAATGATGACAAATTTGAAATATAAGTGTAAATTATAATATCAACATGAAATTTTTACAATCTCACCCATGAGGTACTTCAAGTGTTACTGACTTCACTTGCCTTCCAATAATAACTATGGGAGAAACTTCACAATGGATTCTTTAACACGCCTTCTAAATGATGGCTTCCTTTATACACTTACTCATACAATATTTCTCACTACTTCTCTCTATGCTATATGAGGGAAGGTGGCCTCTTTATTTATAGGAATTCAGGCTTATCCACCCTATCTCTAAGATATGATAGAAAATCTCTTCTGGCCAATCATATTCCATGCCTAAACTCTTTCCTTTACATGTAGGCTTATCTTCTAAGATAAGATAAACCTTATCATCTCACATGGGTTCCACCTTTTTAGTCTTTTCCACAAATAAAATACACAAAATATTTATGACATCACTCTTTGTCCTTATTACAAATATAATATTTCTAATTCCTAATCATGTAGACCCTACTTCTCTACTTACCTCAACTTTGACATTTTAACATTACTGGACCACTTACGAAAAATATTTACTTTTTACCACAACATTCCTTTTGTACTTTGATTGTTACCGTACTCTACTTTATTGGTGGCACCGTACTGACGGTGTCGTTATCTTCTATCGGACACCACTACTAATCATACTTAACAACATCCAATTCCTAATACATACAAATAAAATAGAAATTACGGAGGAAAATTTTAATGTCGACATTTTCCCCCTTCCTAGCTTCTACTCCGTCCTCGGAGTAGACTATTCTGGTGCTTGGAAAATATTTAACTTATCATGGTTGACCCATTTCGTAATGGGAGTGCCATCCAATTCCTCCAGTTGATATGTACCATTTTCATGCACAGCTGCTATTTTGTAGGGCCCCATCCATTTGGGAAGAAATTTTCTCTACCTTCTTTTTTTGTATCTGGAATCATATACTAGAACCAAGTCATTCACATGAAATGGAGACCAACGGATATTTTGATCAAAGTATTCCTTCTGCTTCATTTTCTTCTTATAGCTTGTATCCTTTGCTATTTCCCTCATTTCCTCTAGCAAATGAAGATGCACCAACCTTTCTTTTACTGAATCACTTTCATCCATCCTTTCATTTTTCATAACTCTCACAATGGGAATATCAAACTCAATAGGAAGAACTGGATCAATGCCATAAGCCAACTGAAATGGGGAGTATCCTATTGCTGACTTTGATGTTGCCCTATATGCCCACAATGTTGCATGAATCCTTTTATCCCACTTATGTACCTGCAAGGCTGCATCTTTTGCTAGAATTTGACATAACACAAAATTTATTCATTCCACTGTCCCATTTGTGCTTCGCTTGTATGTTGTTGCCTTCCTGTGCTTAATAGAAAACTTGTTGACTAGGGCTTCTACCACCTCATTAATGAAGTGGCTTCCTTGATCTGTTACAATTTCTAATGGGCAACCAAATCTAGTGATAATGCGTTCATATATGAACCTTACCACTTCATCCATGGAAGTTGTTTTCAATGGCCTAGCTTCAACCCACTTGGTTAAATAATGTGGCAACTACAATATACTTATTTTGGTGTGGGGTAGTTAGAAGTGGACTACAATGTTTATTCCCCACTTTTCAAAGAGACAAAGTGGAAGAATAGGGCATAATGGAGCTGATGAAGTCTTACGGTTACCATGTGTTTGACAAATATCACATGTCTTACAATAATTATAACAATCTCTAAAAAGAGCGGGCCAAATGATAACCTACATCCAATATCCTTCTTGCTTTGTAAGTTGTCTAGAGAAGTGTCCTCCATATATACCATTGTGGAATTCTTCTATCAGCTCCTTCCCTTGATCACGTCCAACTCGCCCTCTTATGCACGTCCATCGTGTCCTGTTCAAAATAATACTCCATGCGAGAATAGAATATGGACGATCGGCTTGAGTAATCTTCCTCTTAGTCTTTGCATTGGCACCATCAAGAAACTTGAATTCATTCGAGATAATTCTAAATATATATGTATTCACTAGGGATTGTGTCAAGGGATAATAATTTCGCATCTGGGAAATCATCATCATCACAAGATGAACGTAAACAATCATAGGCTCGAGAGAGTGCATCTGTATTGACATGCTTCTTTCCTAGCCTATCTATAATATCAAATTCAAATTCTTATAGCAAAATTATCCATCTTGTTATCCTCCCGATGGGTTAGGCTTATTTACAATATATTTTAGAGCACGATGATCTTACAACTATAAATTTCTGCCCTAAGTAAGTAATTTCTAAACTTCTTTACAAGTAAAAATGATAGCTAGAGCCTCTTTTTCATTACAGATATAATTTACCTCAACCTCAACATCGCTCATTTGTCTCGCTCCCAAAGTAAACTGGATGATCATTCCCATTTTCATCCTTTTGGCTCGTAGTACTTCCTAGTGTTGCATCTAAGGCATCGTATACACAATGAATGGCTTGCTCCAATCTGGATTCTTTAAAATGTGAAGACACCGGGGCTTCCTTCATTGTTCAAAAGCTTCATGTGCCTTGTTTCATGGTTCATAAGTAACATCCTTCTTCAAGAACTAAGTTAGTGGGTCAGGCAATCTTTGAGAAATTCTTGATGAACCTTCCATAGTAACCCACATGGCCTAAAAATGATCTCAACTTACTTCTATTCATAGGAAATGGTAACTCTTTGATTTTGAAACTTTATCGTGATCGGTGCAATACCATCTCTGGATACAACATGCCCTAACAAAACACCTTTAGAACATCCAAAGACACACTTTGTAGGGTTTAGTGAGACTTGTGCTTCATATCACCTTTGAAATGTTGTCTCCATCTAGTGCGGTGGTCCATCTTGCTCCCATAGATGCAAAAACATCCCGTAAAATACTCGATGAAGTTCCCAATGTAGGGTTCAAACACCCTATTCATCAAGTCACTGAACGTTTCCGGAGCATTACACAACCCAAAAGGCATAACTCCATAAGCAAACGTTCCCCAAGGAGTGGTGAACGTGGTCTTCATCTGATCTTTCTCCGCTATACGAACTTGATTGTATCCACTATATCCATCAACAAAACTATAGCACTCTTGGCCAGCTACTTCATCCAAGATCTGATCTAAGAATGGAAGAGGGTAATGATCCTTCTTTGTTGCCTTATTGAGCTTCCTATAATCAACACAAATGCATAGCTTCCCATTTTTTTATTGAGATCACAATGGGAAAAACTCATTCTGAATTCTCCACAGCAAATATGAATCCTACATCAAGCAACTTATCTATTTCTTATTTTACAATCTTGGAAAAATTAGGATTCATTCTATATGGCATTTTCTTTATGCGCTTAACACCATCTACCAAATCAATAGAATGTTCTACCCAACTTACTTGATGAGTTCCTTATAATCAAAAGTGAATATGTGTATGTACCTTTGAAAGAGCCGGAGGTAGGATTCCTTCTCACTCTCCATCACAACATCACCAATCTTTACTTGTTGGAGACGATCATCAATTTCTTCTTCGATAATTTGATGGGTTCATGAGTCGATGTGGTGGAAGGATATCCATGACCAAACATCAACCTCACTTTCTTCATCTTCTGTGTCCACTTCACTCGGTACTAGAGTAATCGAGAGGATGTCTAATCATCGCTTTCTTCACTTGAATCCACAGTTCTGTCTTATGATGCTTTGAGGATCACGTTTATCTTCACCCTCTCTCTACCACGTCCAAGTGTCATGAAGCCTTCATTCCGTAGTTTCTTGCATGAACTCTCCTTAGCCATGGTCTTCCCAACAACATTAGGTACGCAATAAGCATACCATTTTTCATCACCCGAAAGTCTACCACACATACAACACCCATAATGATATTGCCACATTTGAAACTACACCTTCTGGTTTAGTTTTTACTTTATTTAATGACCTTAACATAAGTGTTGAGGGTGATCAATTTTAAACCAAACATATTCATTACAGGACTCGGTCATTACATTAATGGCAGCACCTCCATCAACTAAGACATCATGAATTGAAATACCATTACATAATACCTCACCATGGAGCATAGGGATCCACCTCTCGCCTCCAAAACAGGGACCTCAACCTCCTTCCTTCATCGAGCATTGAGTCCACTTCGCAGCTCCCACCTCTTCTTAGAAGACATAGCCAAGAGTTGACCATATATAATATTTACAGCCTTTTGGATGATCTTCTAAGATGGAGTATGGTCCTTGTCCTGTGAAATCGAAAAATCCCGCACACCCAACTTTCTTCTCCTATATTTCTTACTAGTTTTTCCTTTCATCTTCTCAGGATCATTTCCATCTTGGTTATCTTTTTCTTCTTTCTTTTTGTTACAAACACATCTACTTCATTATTTATGCTCTTATCTACTACATCAAAAGAATTCACAGTGCTTTCCCTTTATCATTATCTCTTGTACTGTATGTAGAAGCTCTATCTAGATAATTATACTTATAATGACCCTTTTATAACATCTATAACATACAACTTCAAAAATATTTCTTTTAAAACCTCTATCTCCTCCCCGAGAACTAAATTTTTTTCCTTGAAGAAGATTAATAGTTAATCGCCCATCTTCCCGAAAGAGCAGATCTTCATACTCATTAGATGTACTAGGAGAAAGATTTGTGCTCACCAAGAGTGGTTGTGGATTATGGACCAAAGGTGCTTTGGTGTAGGCTCTACTTTAGCAACAATTTCTTTGGGCTCCTCTTCCATGCTTTCTTCTTACCTTCTTGCAATCTCCTTTGCTTGTTTAATGGTAGCCGGGCGGTCATACTTCACTCGTTGTCTCGATCTCTCGGCTTCATCCCAAGAATGAAACTGCTTACAGAGGAGATTATCCACACCATTCATCAACCCATCCGCTAATCCTTCATTCCGAGATCTGGGCATTGAGCTTCCTCCTTAGCTCTAGAACACGAGCATGATAATCCCTTATCTTCTCCTTCTCTCCTTGGGATAGCTTTGTGATATCAATCATGAGATCTGCATATTTCTGTTATTCACCAAATTCTTCAAGAAAACTTTCAGTTAATAAATCCCATGAATTTTTCACATTATCACCTAGTGTTTCAAACCACCTAAGAGTTGAACCATCCAAAAAGGTAGGAAAAAATTCAGTCCATTGTTCCCTTCTTATGAGGCCATTACAAATGCAAGATCATTTAAACTCTTGAATGAAAGAGGAAGCATCTTCATTAGATTGGGCTGAAAAAATAGGAATCTTCCCCATTTTTAAAAGTAACCACAGTGAAATACCAATTCACAAGTACAATCAATAAACTTGTGTGCACAAATAATTGGACTCACTACAATAAAAATGACTTTACACCTTTCTACAAGTAAAATATGAATGACCACAAGAAAACTTGACTTACTCATGGTAAAAGCCGACTTTACTGTGGTAAACATTGTTCATGGTAAAAGTGAAGTTATCGTAGTAAATACTATTCACAGAAAAAAAGTAAAGTTCTTGTGGTAAATACTATTCATGGTAAAAAGTGACTTTACCATGGTAACTACTATGCACGCACGTAAAAACAAGGCTACCCTCCAAATGATTTCGACTAAGGGGAATATTTCTCCGTAAAATCCACCAACGAGAAATGGTCCCGTGAATGAAACCAAAATGTCATCACCAATCCAAAGACTATGATAACTCTTCACCAAGAGAACTCCTCGTGCTATGATTATTTACTAATGCACATCCTTTAGTTTGGTGGATGTAATCTAAAACACAACAACAAACATAACATAAGAATACCATAGACTATGATACGAAGGAATGATGACAAATCTGAAATATAATTGTAAATTATAATATCAACATGAAATTATTACAATCTCACCCATGAGGTACTTCAAGTGTTACTGACTTCACTTGCCTTCCAACAATAACTATGGGAGAAACTTCACAATGGATTCTTTAACACACCTTCTAAATGATGGCTTCCTTTACACACTTACTCATACAATATTTCTCACTACTTCTCTCTATGCTAAATGAGGGAAGGTGACCTCTTTATTTATAGGAATTCAGGCTTATCCACCCTATCTCTAAGATAGGATAGGAAATCTCTTCCGGCCAATCATATTCCATTCCTAAATTCTTGCCTTTACATGTAGGCTTATCTTCTAAGATAAGATAAACCTTATCATCTCACATGGGTTCCACCTTTTTAGTCTTTTCCACAAATAAAATACACAAAATATTTATGACATCACTCTTTGTCCTTATTACAAATATAATATTTCTAATTCCTAATCATGTAGACCCTACTTCTCTACTTACCTCAACTTTGACATTTTAACATTATTGGACCACTTACGACAAATATTTACTTTTTACCACAACATTCCTTTTGTACTTTGACTGTTACCGTACTCTACTTTATTGGTGGCACCGTACTGATGTCGTTATCTTCTATAGACACCACTACTAATCATACTTAACAACATCCTATTCCTAATACATACAAATAAAATAGAAATTACGGAGGAAAATTTTAATGTCGATAGGGTGACGATTAGTCACCCTATATGTTCAAGATATAGATTTTTGTATATTTTTATTTATACCACTGCGCATGCCGAAGATAACGAGGATGTACATGAGAGTTTTTGAGATTTTGATTATTATACTAGCCTACGTCTTTGAAGATGTTGAGACTGTATATGAGAGGCACATGTATTGATTTTGCTTTTGTGCACATATGTATGGACACATAGATTCTAATGATTTTTATAGAGATGGTGATATTTATGGTATGATGTTGTGCTTATGTGTGTAATTTCCAGTGTTATTGTTTATGTGATGGAAACTAGGTGGATTAGGTATGATTGAGTCAAGGTCATAGGCATGATTGAGTGAGGTCACTTAGGCATGGTGGAGTCAAGTTGGTTTATGAAATGGTGGAATCGGTTTAATTAGGCATGGTGGAGTTATGTCGATTAGGCATGGTAGAGTTATGTCAGTTAGGCATGGTGGAGTTAGGTATAGGCATGATGGAGTCAGGTCATAGGCATGGTTGAGTCATGGTTTATGGTTTTGATTTAAGTTCCAAGTTATTGGTAACATGGGAGACAAATGGTGATGTTTATGCATGTTATGGTTTAAATTTCCAAATATTTGCTATGGTGGAAATATAAAAATGATAAATGAATGATTTGATGAAGTGGTAAAAATGTTTGTTAATTGGTGCTTGTTTGGTTTAATTTCCAATTGTTGATATAAAATGGAAACTAACTAAGGTAGAATGTGAATAGGAAAATGAAGGGAAATTAGTTAGGGTAAAGGGTGGTCGAGCTAACCTCCAAGGGCCCCATTCCCTCGAAGTGTTGCCTACATATCCTCGGCAAAAAAAGGGGGCCTCAAGCCAATGTAGTTCTCCCATAAGCTAGGGAAGAATATGATGAGGTAGAGGAATGGGTTGGTAGGTTTTAGGTATGATTGAGTGTAGGTCATAGGCATGGTTGAGTCTTAGGTGATAGGCATGGTTGAGTCATTTAAATGTAGGTGTCGATGGTCTGGTCCTGTATAGGATAATCAATAAGTAATGAGGAAGGTGAATGGTAAGTTATGGTAAAAGAGCCACTTAATTAATAAGAACCCTAATGATTCTACCTTACCCAAGATGGGCTTATGAACGTAAGACCCTAAAGGTATTGCATAATGGACTATTCTAAGGGTGAAGAAATTCACATGATCACGAAATGTCACAGTTACGGCAAGTCCCTTGAGCAGAGAGAAAATTAGGGTGAAAAGGCAATGAGGTGAAAGTGGGTGGTTTAGCATAACTTAGTGTACGATGGTATGTTTACGGGAAAGAAACCCATGCTCAAAAATAGGCAAGTCCATGACAAAAAGTTATCATTTTATTCATTTGTTTTTTATAGACTGATCGATGTGGGAAGTCTATATGGGATGAGTATATTATCTCCTTGAGGTCTTCATGAAGTTGATTGATGCGGGAAGATTCTGAACATTTTATTATATTTTTGTAATGACTTTATATAGTTGTCCTTCGAGGGAGTAGTCTATTTATAGTGGCGAGATAAGAGATGTCCTTTTTGAGGGAGTCATTTGTTTGATGGAATTTTGACTCAAGGAGTTGAATCCCATTTTGTTTTTGGACGTTTAAGTCATGGAAAAGACTATAGAGGAAGATTAAGTTCTTGTTTAGAATACAAAACCATAGTACACAGAGATTAACTATGAAAAATATGAAAAGTATCCATGAGAATCATGTTATGAGTAGAGTCGCGATACTCATTTTGAAGACAAGACTAAAAGGTGATGAGTAATCACATGATTCTTGTTTAGTCATTGATCCTCAAAATGTGTAACATGGAAGGTGAACAACACTCAAGGGACGAGCGGTCAATAGATAGAAGGTGATATAGGACTTGATTTCAACAATAAAATGGTCAAAGATGTAAGGCGTTGAGGGCTCAGGTTCAGGTTTACCTTCGAGTGAAGACAAATGATAAGCACCTGATCCATAGGCATGAGTAACGATATAGGGTCCAAGCCAATTAGGAGAAAATTTTCCCCGTTTAATTTTCTTTTCTTTGGTTACATGTTGATTTTCCTTTAGACGAGATCACCAACCTAGAAGGTCCATTCATGGACACGTTTTTCATAGGCACGCTTGATACATTTTTAGTAGATTTGGAGATGGTCAAGAGCATTGAGACGACGTTCATCTAATAACTCAAGTTGTATTAAACAATCATGGTGAAAGTCGTTGTCGTTGAGCATATCTTGTAGTGAGATGCGGAGAGATGGAATCTGGACTTTGAGAGGTAAGATAGCCTCAATACTGTAGACCAAAGAGAAAGGTGTGGCAGCAGTCAAAGTGTGAATACTAGTGCGGTAAGCCCACAAGGTGAAAGGAATGTGTGTATGTCAATCCTTCCCAATATCGTCAACTACTTTCATAATAATTTTGTTCAAGGTTTTATTGGTTGATTTTGCTTGGCCATTTGTTTGTGGGTAATAAGGTGACGAGAAATTGAGTTGAATGCCAAAAGCATCACACAACTTTCATAGGGTTTTATTTTTGAATTGTTTTTTGTTATCAGTGATGAGACGGTGAGGGACACAAAAGTGAAAAATGATGTGATGGTTGATGAAATCACATATATTCTTGGATTTTGTAGAGATGAGGGGAATGGCTTCTACCCATTTAGTGTAATATTCAATAGCAGTTATAATCCATTGATGGCATTGTGAAGAATGAGGATTGATCTCTCCGACGAGATCCAAACCCCATTGAGAGAAATGTCAAACATCTTGTGCGACACTAGCAAAGCATGAATAGGTATGTGATGAAGATTAGCATGTTGTTGGAATTTCACAAAATGTTTGACATAGTCATAATAGTTGCGGTTTAGGGTTGGCGATAATAGCTAAGGGGAAGAATGCATTTA
The DNA here is from genome assembly GCA_018340775.1 of Taxus wallichiana var. yunnanensis. Classification (NCBI taxonomy): domain Eukaryota; kingdom Viridiplantae; phylum Streptophyta; class Pinopsida; order Cupressales; family Taxaceae; genus Taxus; species Taxus wallichiana. The sequence goes on from CM031239.1 coordinate 493,984,885, forward strand.
GCGGCAACTAAACCACTAAAGTGGCCTCGACAAATTCCATCATGAACTTCCTTGATGGTGTAGGGAATTTCAGAACTTGTAAGGTATCGTAAGAGAACACCATCGAAGCCGCACTTATAAAGGAGACCACCCATGATGACATATAGAGAAACACTTTTAAGAAAGGCTCATTGTCCATTACGAGGGAGATCAGGAGGTAGAATGGAAAGGGAAAGGTAGTCTGCAAATTGTTTATACCAAAGGTCATGTGGGTCAGGTGCAACGGTTCCAACGGAGTTGACCTCTCGAGATAGATAAGAGGGTGATTGTAACCTTTGTATTGTGACAAAGATTTTGGAGTCAGCAGTGAAGCGGGTATCTAAGAAGCCATACATGCCATAATATCTATAAATTTATTGGTAGAATGGGGGTGGTTTGAATTTTGTAATGATCAAAGGTAGTTAAAAGTGTGTCGACATGACATTTATACTTTTGCAGTATTTCATTACGACACTGGTATATACCATTGACTTGATTTACAACTAGTTGGGAATCACCAAAGATATTAATTGATTTAACATCTAGGGAGATGGTGGTTGAAGGCCCAATATGAGTGCTTCGTATTTGGTGATATTGTTTGTGCAATAAAAATCTAGTTTGAAAGATAAATGCATGGGTTCACCACCAAGAGGAATGAGGATAACACCCACACCACCCCCATGTTGACATTTGGAACCATTAAAGAAGAGGGTCATGTGGTAAGTGGTATCGTCCAAAGAGAGGGTAGTAATGGATTCGTCGGGAAATCGAAGTTAGATGGTTGATTTTTGGAAAGAGGTGCGTCCTCCAGTTGGTCAACAATGGCTTGGCCTTTGATAGACTTTTTATGGATGAATTCAAGGTCAAGGTCAGCAAGAAACATGAGCCAGTGTGCAGCACGCTGATATTGGTAGGGTTTGGCATACATATAATGTAGAGGGTCAATGTTAGTGACAATAAAAGGTTTTGTGGTTGAGTAGGTAATGATGTAGTTTATTGGTGATAAAAACTAAGGCTAAGAAAAGTTTTTCAGCATGGGTGTACCTAGTTTCATAATCCAAAAGGGTACAAACATGTAATAAACCTCTTTCTCTCTATGTTTCTCATTGCGATGAGTGAGCATGACACCTAAGGAATGGTCGGTAGTAGAAATATATAGGTAAAAGGGTTGGTCATTGTTAGAGTATGTATTTACCTTAGCTCATTTTCACCTAGGTACATTATTTACCTTTATTGTATTTATCCTCACCCACTTATGTGTGTGGATATTTCTTTTTATTTATTTAGATATTAGGAGATATTATCTAGTTGTTAGGTATAGTTCTTTCCTTGATCTATGGTATTGACTAGTTCTTTCCTAGATCTATGGTATTGACTAGATCCTTGATGTCTAGTTCTCTCATAAATCTATGGATTTGACTAGTTCTTTGATGACTAGTTCTTTCCATGATTTATGGCTTGATATATGACCTTATTTGACTGGTTCTTACATTGTTATTCCTTGCCTATATAAGCAAGGCCCATTCTCATTGTATCTCATTGAGTTCCATAATAATATATGAGATTGTTGCTCATTTGTTTGCAAAGGTTTTGCGTAAAATTATTCTCGTGAAAAGCTTTCATCTTATTTATAGTGGTGTTTGATTAGCATCTCGTGTTCTTGGCTTGAGTACGGTATGGTTATCATTCCTTTTAGTCATCCTTATGAGGAATGAGCACTGGTGGTTGAAGAAGGTATTGTTTTAAGGCGTCAAAGGCTTTATGACATTCATCCTCCCATTTGAATGAGACGTCCTTCTTGAGGAGATGATGAAATGGTTGACAGCTGGTCGGGAAGTCTGCGAGATAAAATGACAAATAGATTGTAACTTACCTTACAAGCTTCAAAGTTGAAAAATATTAGTAAGTGGAGGCATCTTGAGAATAACCTTCACTTTAGCAAGATCAACTTCTATGCCACGCAAAGAAATGATGAAACCAAGGAGTTTTCCTAAAATTACCGCAAAGACACACTTCTTAGGTTGAAGGTGAACGCAATACTTGATGAGGCGATCAAAGATGACCTTAAGGATTGTCAGTGTTGGATTTGACAAGAAGTTCATATACGTAATCTTCCAATATGTGATGCATGATGTCATGGAAGATATAAGTCATGGCTCGTTGATGTGTAGCACCAACATTTTTAAGGCCAAAAGGCATGACTCGATAGCAGAAGGTCCCCGAAGGAGTGATGAAGATAGTTTTGTGTTGATCTTATGGAGCAAGTAGTATTTGATTATAACCTGAGAAATTGTCCATGAGTGATAACATCTCATGGCCAGTGGTGAGATCAACTATTTAGTCAATACTGTAGAGGAAAGTCATCTTTAGGGAGGTGAGGATGAGGTCGTGGAAATCCGTGCAAATGCGAAGTCCCCTATCACTTTCGTGATAGGGACGATGTTAGAAATCAATTGGGGATAGTCAATGGGTAGGATAAAATAAAATGAGAGAAGGCACTAAAGTTATTCTTTAACAAGGAGAAAAATGTGAGGATGCATTTTCCGTAGCTTTTATTTTATGGTTTTGGCATCAGGAATGATTACGATATTGTGGACCACAATTTTTGGGTCAATACCGAGCATATCAACATAGGACCAAGCAAAAGCATTGATATGGTCCCGGAGGAAAGAAGTAAAAGCTTCTTATTCAGCAAAGTATCTAAAGATTGGCCTATCTTTAGAATGTGTGGGTCAAATCCCAGTATTAATGTTGATTTCGATAGTCTATTCGTTCAACATGGTCTATGTCTCAGAAGGTAATGACCGGTGAATATAAGAATCTTCCGCACAAAGGTAGGTGAGGATAGACTTATCGTTCTAACATTGAACGACATTAATAGGTGTATCGTCATCGATCATGTCAAAATACAAGAAGGGAAGAGAAGAGGGAGCCTCACCATCACGTTGATAAATCAGATTTCCCAGGGAAATCATGTTTACGAAGAAAAAAAAAGTTCTGAGGAATAGATTTGGGATCTATCGACTCTGTGGGTGAAGATGGTGACGTTGGTGAATGGGGTGGAGAAGGTTTTTCTTCCTTAATGAGGTCAACGCGGGCCTTCTTGGAAGGTGGTGCAGCAAATCCAATACCACTATGATTGTTGTGTTTATGGGTGGTACATGAAATGACAGTATGGCAGCCTTGTTCATAAAAACCGAAGCCAAATCCTTTCCATGTGCAACAATGAAGGAAAGTGTGGGCGAAGTGATGGTTAGTAAGGGATTGGAGGTCAGATGAAAACGATCATGTTTGGGATGGAGGTTTGGGTGAATAAGTGGCGATGATCAATTCCCCATATGTTAAATTAGTGCGAAGGCGGGAGTACCATAAATAAAAACCTCACCTGCATGATAGTCATAACTAGGGTAATCGGCGCAGGTTCCCATACTCTTGTGGAGTTAGAAAATGTGTTGATATTGTATAGGTGGTACTCCCCCAAAGTGAGGCATTAAAAAACACCTTCTAAGGGATTACTATTCGATATGTGGGTGGTGGGGATAGACAACTCACTAGATGATTGGGGAAAAAGGGTAGTGGTTGGTTGGGAAGCAGAGGACTCACCACAGAGGCTAAGGCAAAAGTAGGAATAGAAGAGTCGGATGCAAGAGAGGTGGCGGAAACATTGGTGGATGGGGTCGTGGGTGAAGGAGAAGTGGGGGTAGTAGCAAATGCCTTGACTGGTACAAGTACATTGTTGGGCAGTACAACATGTTACAAGTTTTGAATGGCGATGGGTTAGCGAGGATGGTATAGTTATGTCCTGCATGTTTGAATTTTACACAACAGTGTAAATTTGAAGGGACACAACCCATGACATGAATCCAAGGTCTGTCGAGCAATAGGTTATACTAGAACTCCCCCTCTAAGACGTAGAATAGTTCTGGGATAGTGCGAGGGCCTGGATGAACATGAAGGATAATAGTGCAAGAGTGGAGGTAATAAACGTCATTCAAGGAGAACAAAGCATAATGGGGTTATTATGCATACAATTAGAAGGGATATGCATTTGATTATATGCATGGGAGGAGATGATGTTAATGTTAACACCACCATCGATCATGACACATCGTATACGTATGTTATCAATATAGATGGAAATGAAAAGGGTGGGATCAGGGTCATCCGACCGGTGAGGTACATGTTAGTGCAAAATCACAGCACCCCCAAATGAATCGTCGATCTGCGCTTTTCTAAGGCATATTCATTTGATTCGATTCACATAACATTGAGTTTTCTCCAAAGTGTGAGACTTTGCAAATGGGAAAACTCTCCAAATTAAATGTTGGTTCCTACTCCTCTGTTTAAGTGCATGCATGGAAACTTGCAGAGGACCTATTCCTAAACCTAATATAAGTTTTACCAAGGAGACAAGGATAAAAGGAATACAAGAAATCAAAACTAAGCTACAAGGTGATGCACCAAAGGAATGATGAACATTAGTTTTGCTGATAGACACAAACCAACAAAATGCATACAATAATCAAGCACAGATAACCAAATTTATAATGAAAGACCAGATGAGAGCAAAGGAGACAAGGATCTAAAATCAATCACAAAGGTGTTTTATTACTCTGCGCATTGACACAATACATTACAAATTTCCAGAAGGTAGGAAACATATTGCAATTTAAATGGAAGGTCTGAACTCCACGAATTCCTTTGCCAAAAGGAAAGGGGAGCCTACAAAAACAAAATAATGTCCAACCCTTTACAATGAGTTTCGACCCTACTTTTATAGATTCAACACAGAGGGAGAAAGAGAGAGAAGTAGGAAAAATAGTTCCAAGCTCAACCACCGCTATTAATGCCTCCCATAAAATCTTCCCCAAATCTGTCTTGACTGCATCAATTTCTTATTCGGCGCCTCGAAGGAGGAGGAAACGGTGGATCAGATCAAATCCGATCTAGTTGTTGGGGCAAAATAGATCCTGCATTAATGGCCCTGAAGACGTTTCTCCATTTTCTCCCACCTAACCTCCCCAAACTTAAAGTTTCAGATCTCCATGGTGTAGACGAGGCCAAGATCTTTCCAACGGTGCCATATTTTCTGATTTTGAGCCCCGAGTCGAAAGATATGCCCCTTCAAAGTTTGTATTGGGTCCGTACAAAAAGGCAGGGAAAACCAGTTTGAAAAATGGGCCCCTTTTTAATATGGGACATGTGGAGGGTTGGTGCATATCGAGGGCGGCCTCTGTATTTTCTTTTGGAATAATGGGGGCCGACACGTGGTTTCTTTCGTGACATGCTCAATTTTTATGTTTTTAGCTAAGTCCTTTGCTCGGCAGGGTCATATTTCTGACCGGGGACACGCAGCTGTCCGCACTTGCTTGAAAACCTTCTCTTTATTTGACCCTTGAGTTAGCACCATTTGGACACTTGGCACTCTCCATCACCTGCCACCACCATGCATTGACTATTCAACCCAACTCTGTCCCCTTTTTGAGACTGGATGCGTGGAGGCTCCATGCTCGCTTAAAAGCCCAATCAAGATTTTCCTTTGAAGGAGTGTTGGGTTAACACTTGGAAGCCTCCGTAGGTCTTTGGACTTTTCAACGACCTCCCTCTTACCTTTTCGGACCTTGGACTATGTGGTAAACGGCACTTGTTTGAGCCTCCGCTTTTGGATTTACCCTTGGAGATGCGTCGCTTGGACACGTGGCAGTCTCCACCAGCACTTCTATACTTAGCCTTTTTTTAGGCCCGCCATGTCCACCTTTTGACCTCTATTGACCATTTTCTACGTGGAGGGTTGGCACAAGTTTGAGTCTCCACCTTGGGCTCCCATTTTGGAATTACTGAGCCGACACTTGGCCCCTTCCGCTGAGTCAAAGACTTTTCAACGGCCGTGTAACTTTTTGGAGCTCTAGATGCGTGGAAGCCTAACACTCATTTGAGATTCCCTTTTTGGATTCAACTTTGGAGAAGCATCATGCTGACACGTGGCTCTCTCCACTGTCTCCTCCATACTTAGTCAATTTTGGACTCGTTCTGAATCTGTTTTGAGCCCGAAGACTTCAGATCTTTGTCGTTTCTTCTCTTTCTTGCTCTTGGCTTCTCTCTGACACTGCTCCTCCTTTTCTGGACCCTATTATTCTATTTCTGAGCCCACCTGTAACATGTTAAATAGATTTAAGACATGGATTTGCTCGACAGAGCCATTTCTTCTCTTTCTTCTTATATAGGGTCGTTTAGTCTTTCGCAGCCCCGCCACTCCATTGTTGAGTCCTTCTCGACTTTTGCTTACGAGATTAGAATCATGATTTCTCTAGTTCTTTCGTGCGGGGTCGTGGCTGATCCAATACTTTTCCCGGGGGGTGAAATATGGATAACAATTTGGCAACTCACAGGGGTATCTACCTGCTAGATGAAAAGACCAATTGCCTTGTCATATTCAAGTTAGGCATGAAGTCAAAAACAATGATCCGATCACGATCCTACCCCTAAATAGCGAGCCCAACTTTTTACACTCTCAATTTTTATAAGAAATCTCAAAATGATGGTTTCGAGAGGGACTTCATCTGTCTCTGAATGGGTTGTGCAAGAGCAAAAAAAACAACACCACAACTATATACAAAATTTGAAATCATACATGCTCCAAGTAGAACATGCAGAGCGTGCAAAGCACTTAGGAGAAAAGAAACCTAAACTACAACAAGACAATGTGCACAAGCACTTAGAGGAATGAGAAACTAAACTAGTATGTACAAGGTGAGAACTTTCCTTCTAGTAGCAATGTTTAAGATAGATTCCATTCACTGAATCTGCAACTCTTCACCATCTAATGTAGACAATTGAAAGCATTGCTACTTTTACATTTTTTGACCATGTAAGGGCCACTCCAAATGGCATCAAACTTGGAATGCCTTCCTGGTTTTTCCCGATCTGCATCCCATTTCAAAACTAGGTCTCCTTCCTGGAAGGTCCTTGTTCTTGCCTTCTTGTCAAAGCATCTCTTGATTGAGACTTGATCCTTCTCCATTGTTTGAAGTGCATGCTCTCTGGTTTCTTCCAACTCCATCAGCTCTACATACTTGGCCTCCATTGGTTCAAACTCAGACATCTCCAACTACTTCATGAGTTCCAATGCTGGCAACTCAAGTGATATAGGCAACACTACCTCTTTCCCATAGATAATTTTGAATGGAGAGCTGCCTGTAGACCTCTTGGGTGTTTTCCTATCAGCCCATAAGGCTGATTTGAGTTTCATGTGCCAAGTTCTCTGATTTTCATCCAGAGTTATTCTGAAAATTTTAGTAGGTTCTTGTTTGTGGACTCAGCTTTGCCATTACCTTGAGGGTAATAGTTTGATGAAGTGCTCAATTAAATCTTGTTCCTAACGGCCCATTCTGTGATTTTGGAACCTATGAATGCCAATGCATTATCTGATATAATGGTGGTTGGCACTCCAAACCTGGTCATTATCCCTTCATAGAAATCTAATATACTAGACTCATTAGCTTCTTTGAGTGCCACTGCCTCGGTCCACTTAGTGAAATAGTCTATTTCCATCAGAATCCATTTGTGGCCTTGGCTCGAATTTAGATTGATGACCCCATGAAATTCAATACCCATTGCATGAATGGTTGGTCAACTAAAATTTGGTGCAATGGAAGTGTTGTTAGCCTTTCTTTGCCTCTGAAGAATGCATAGTTCTTGCACTTTTTGATCCATGCATAGCAGTCACTAAACACCCTGGCCAATAATAACCCACCTTCATGATCTTGAGTGTTGTCACCCGTGGAGCAAAATGGCCTTCAACTGCTTCATCATGGAACTCTTGTGACACTCTCTCAATCTGATCTGTCCCAATGCATCTTAATAGGATGTCATTGATTTCCCTTTTGAACAAGATGTCATCAATAAGCACGTATGGGATGGCTTGTAGTTTGAAATGTCTCCTTTTTGTTTTACTCATTTCTAGAGGACACATGCCTATTTGTAGGAAGTGCATAATACTTTGAGTCCAACAAGGAGTGGGTACATCATCATTTTCTTCCTCTTGACTATTTTGCAGAACAAAAACAGCTTCCTTTTCACCACTTGCTTCATCTTGTTGACTCGAGGCCACTGTTCACACAATCCCTTCCCACAAACCAACTTAGTAACCTTGATCTCAATGTCATACTCCATGACACGAGTGATCCATCTTGCATGTTTTTCATTCAAATCCTTGCTAAGAAGGAAGTCTTTAACTCCTACATGGGAGACTAACAGTTGGATTTTATTATTTGAAACCAGATGTTTAAACTTCTTTAACCCTTTGATCACTTCCAGGACTTGCTTTTCGATGATGGAGTATCTCACTTCATAATCTTCTAAACCTTGGCTGAAGAAGGCAATTGGTTACTTTGTACCTTCTTTGTTATGTTGTATAAGATTGTAAATTGATTGGAGAAATCATGTCCTTAGCCACCAAAACTTATTTGATGGCCTCAAAACTTACCCTTCCTTCATTGTCCACCTAAATGCCAAGCTCTTCTTCAACATCAACGTTATTGGTTTGACAAGGACAAAGAAAGTTTGGTATAATCCTGCAGACAAAATTGATTTTTCCTAAGAAGATTTGAAGAGCTTTCTTATGGATTAGCAATGGCAATGCTCTTATTGCTTTAACTCTCTCTAGGTCAATTTTCAAACCTTCCTTTGACACAATATGGCCTAGAAGCCTTCCCTCATGGGCCAAGAATATGCATTTTTTAGGGTTCAATGATACCCCAAATCTCCTACATCTTTGAAAACACTGTCTTAGGTGAAAAAGGTGATCTAATATTTTTGAGAACACAGTAATGTCATCCAGATAGATCAATACTATTTTGTTGATCATCCATTTGAATGTCATATCCATTGCCCTTTGGAAAGTGGCTCCAAAGCATCAAATAATCCAAATGGAATTTTTCTATAGGCATAGGTGCCCCATTTGGTGGTGAAAGTCATTTTGAATTGATCATCTTCTTTCACCATTATCTGGTTGTACCCTGAGTAGCCATCTAAGAGAGAGAATCTCTCTGATCCAGACACCACTTGCAAAATTTTCTCCATTAAGGGGAGTGGGTAGTGGTCTTTGAGGGATGCTCTGTTCAAGTCACGAAAGTCAACACACAACCTAATCTCTCCATTCTTCTTCCTGAATGGGACCAAATTTGCAACCTAGCTTGAGTGTTTGATTGGAAATATAATACTTGCCTCTATCATCTTGTTTAGCTCTTTCTTCATCAGAGGTTCAATGTGTGGATTGACTTGTTTCTGCTTTTTACCTGGATGGGCTTAGCACTGGATATAGTTCAATTATGTGTTGTGATAACTTCGGATTGAACCCTCTTAGGTCTTCATAGCTCCAAGAAAATACATCTGGAAATTATTGGCAAAGTTGCATGAATTCATACCTTTCTTGCTCAGTGGCCACTTTTCCAATTTGAAGCATTTTGCCTTCTCCAACTAGAATTGACTCTGAATCTTCTCCTTTGATCTGTATGTTAGCCTTCTCTTTTCAAAACTAATCATTAGGATTGAAGATAGATTCTAATGTCACCAAACCTTTGGGAAGCTTGTTTGTATGCAATTACTACACTACTTGATCTCCATATTGCTACTCTAATCTGTTTTGATTCCTAGCTGAGAATTCAGCTTCCTCTTGCAAAAAATTGATGATCTTGATCATTCTTGAACACTTACCAGCATGTGTTGTTATCTGGCACTTTATTGGCCTCACAATCACATGGATATGTGGTTGTCCTTTATCCCTCTTGATGTTGTCAACCACATCAAATGTTGCTCCAACTGCTGTAAAGCCTATCAGCAGCTTCGTTCTCCTTCTTGGGTATGGACACAATGTTGAAGGCTTCAAAATCCTCAATGAGATCCCATACCCTATTCTTATAGCTTTTGAGCAGGTCATTCTTGACAACATTTTTCCTTTGACTTGATTGGCAACCAGTTCACTTGTCACCAAACACTTGCAGTTCTTGATTCCTCGTCTTCTAGCCCAATGCAATCCATGAACCAAAGCCTCATATTCTACTATATTGTTTGAACAAGCAAAATTGGAAACGGAAAGTCTGAGTAATATTTCATACCTTGGGGTGACACAATCATATCCCCTCCTCCGGCTCCTTGCCTACTTCTCAAGCCATCAAAGAACAATTTCCATACTTCATTGTCATCTTTGTGTTCCGGCTTAATGATGTCAGGAAGAGGATGATTCTCCTCATGCAGGTAGTAGACTCCTAGCTCATATTCTTCCATCTCCTTATAGGGATCAAAAGCATGTCTTTTGACCACCCATTCTCAAGAGAGTCAGGTCCAGGATACACCCCACCTTGGTATCTACTTCACAAGTGTTTAGGAGGTCCTCCTGATCAAAAGCCAAACAATTTACATTGATTGGGCTAGGCACATAAGACTCAATGTGATAATCCATTATGGGCTTGGATTTGATTGTGGCCTTCACTCCATACCTTGTTCTAAAGAGCATATGCGACCAGTCAGTAGACAAATAGCCTCCAATTTTGGCAGTGAAGTCCCTAGACAAACATAATGCAAAATGTGGTGGCAAGTTTATGATCGATACGTTACTGTCTGATCACATTATGGGGCATGCAGAGTGAGGTTCAAATCCTTGATGACTCCAATATTTGTCATTGAACTATCCCATCCAATTGTACTACCCCTCTAGAGATGACTTCATATTGGAGACCCAGTTGATCAGCTATTTGTTTGGGCATTACAGAACTACTTGCCCCCAGAGTCAATCATCTAATTATGCACCAATTTGTCCCCAATGATTAATGAAACATAGAATGGAGGAGGTCTCAGGTTCTTACCTTTTTTCTCTTGATGGTTTCCCCCAGGTTGAGTTGTATTGGTAAGCACTTTCTCTTGTTGGTTAGGGGGTTGATTTGAGCTTGACCAATTGGCCATAGTAGTCTGCAATAGATCCCTCTACCTGGAATGGCCAGTGACTCCCATAGTGAAATGTTCACACTTGTCTTCTTCATTTTCTCAATGATATTAAATGAGCTATCCTTCTACTGCCCCTTCCCTAACACATTTTTTTCTTACACATGGGTTGTTACAACCGGTGCTTGAGTGGATTTGGAAGGTGGCTTGGATTGGCTCTACATATTGGGAGTTGTATTTTGAATGCCAATACCTTGTGGAGCAATGGAGGATTGAGGATCACCTGAGTTTGGTGAATGTCCTTCTCCAATATTTCTCTTCTTGGACCGTGTATTGGCAACTATACTTTGAGAAGGAGCTTGATTCATTCCACAGAAGTCTTCAACTTGCCAATTGACAAGCATAGTTTCACTTAGAGGTCCCTCTTGCTGAGCTCCTTGTTGCTGATTTTCTTCTTGGCTAGGTTCTTGTGACACACCAATGGTTTGCACCATCAAATCTTGATTTAGTGCACCATTGAAGCACATCGATTGATTATGTGGCTGATTGCATGGGAAACACCAATCATATTCTTGTGCCATGTTATTTTGTGTTGGAACCAATGCCCTTGATGTTGAAGTTATGTTTGGATCATATGACCTAAAAGGTCTAGCAGCTTGAGGTTGTCCTTGGTGTTGACTCGATTTACACTGAAATGGGTGATCTATTTTCTATTTTGTTGATACAGGGGTCTAGCCTTATATTGGGCCTAAGGCTGATATGGCCTAGAACTCTGAGCCTACTATCTTTTGATGGTTACTAACTCATTCCCCAGGTTTTGAAGTTGTTTCATAACTTCCTGAAGCTCTTTTGAGGTGTTAGATGATGAGGTGGAGGCTTCAGCTAAACTTTGACTCCTGAGGAGTAGGTATAGGAGCTAATGTGGGTGTTTGGCTGGTACTTGGGTTTCCTAATTCGGGGTATAGATGCATGATTTCCTAGGAGAAAATTTTTCCAGCTTGAATTAAATGATTCTCAGCTCCTATGGAAAGGCTATAGGCTGCAGGTAAGGTTGTGCCCCCCATTGACTAAATCATTAAAGCAATATCGAATTTAAAGCTCTAAGAAAGTATAAGAAGGTGCCTTCTTCAGTGGGCTTTACTGCCACTGAATCCTATCCCAGGTCCATTGAAATATGAGGTTGAAATCCATCAACTACATCAAAGCTCTTTTGATTATTGTCAGCTGCTCAACAAGGATACGTTATCTCCTTTTTCTCCAAACTGGTCGTGAAGAGCTCTACACAGATGGTCCCAAGTTTGAATAGAGCCTGTTGCTAGGCTCCTGAACCATTGTGAAGCTTTACCCTTGAGTGAAGAGGCTAACAACTTGACTGTAATGTCCATCTCAATGATCTCATGGATTGTATAGAAATTTGTAATGTCTTAAACATGGTCACTAGGAGAAGTCTAGTTTTCTCCAGTGAAATATGGGATGCTCTTTAATGCTGCCATTGGACTGGATTTTGTGCATTAATGCAAGTGAAATTGACATAAGGATTTGGCTGTGCCATCCTGATCGGCTTGAGCACCCTTCTTGATTGAAAGAATGGCCTACTAGGAGGTGTTGATAAGGCTCTGTTTGGTGGAGATAGAGACCTCTGGGCTCTTCTTCCTCTTCTCTTTCTGTCTGGAGACAAGTGTAGGTGTATAAACTGTCCTGCTTCTCTTGTTCTTAACCTTGTTTGTATCCTTCTCATGAACTTGGGAAACTTGGACTACTGAAACCAATATATTATGTCCTTTTTGAGTCAATGATGTGCAATTCTTAAAAGCTTCTTAAAAGCTAGAATCACAACAAGTGCACATCAATCTTACTGTAATAAATGATGGAGACTTCTTTGTCCCACCGGCATGCCAAAACTATTAGTGCAAAATCACAACACCCCCAAATGAGTCATCAGATCTACTTTTCTAAGGAAGATTCATTTGGTGTGATTCGCATAACATTGAGTTTTCCCCAAAGTGTGGGACTTTGCAAATGGGAAAACTCTCCAGATTAAAGGTTGGTTCATATTCCTCTATTTAGGTGCATGCGTGGAAACTTACAGAGGACCTATTCCTAAACCTAATCTAAGTTTTACCAAGGAGATAGGGATAAAAGGAATACAAGAAATCAAAACTAAGCTACAAGGTGATGCACCAAAGGAATGATGAACATTAGTTTTGTTGATAGACACAAACCAACAAAATGCATACAATAATCAAGCACAAATAACCAGATTTATAATGAAAGACTAGATGAGAGCAAAGGAGACAAGAAAGGATCTAAAATCAATCACAAACGTGTTTTATTTCTCTATAGATTGATACAATGCATTACAAATGGCCAGAAGGTAGGAAATGTATTGTAATTTAAATGGAAGGTCTGAACTCCATGAATTCCTTTGCTAGAAGGAAAGGGGAGCCTGCAAAAAAAAAGAATGTCCAACCCTTTACAATGAGTTTCAACCCTGCTTTTATAGATTCAACATAGAGGGGAGAAAGAGAGAGAAGTGGGAAAAACAATTCCAAGCTCAACCACTGCTATTAATGTCTCCCATAAAACTCTACCCCAAATATGTCTTGACTGCATCAACTTCTTATTCGGCGCCTTGAAGGAGGAGGAAACGACGGATCATATCGAATCCGATCTAGTTGTTGGGGCAAAAAGATCCTACATTAATGGCCCTAAAGATGTTTCTCCATTTTCCCACCTAACCTCCCCAAACTTAAAGTTTCAGATCTCCATGTGTAAGCGAGGTTGAGATCTTTCCAACGGCGCCAGATTTTCTAGATTTCAAGCCCCGAGTCGAAAGATATGCCTCTTCGAAGTTTGTATCGGGTCCGTACAAAAAGGTGGGAAAACCAGTTTGGAAAATGGACCCCTTTTTAATATGGTACACGTGGAAGGCTAGCACATGTCTGAGGGCGGCCTCTGTATTTTGCTTTTGAATAGCGTGGGGCTGACACGTGGTTTCTTCCGTGACCTACTCAATTTTTATGTTTTTGGCTAAGTCCTTTGCTCGGCGGGGTCATATTTCTTGACCGGGGACACGTAGTGGTCTGGCGCTTGCTTGGAAACCTTCTCTTTATTTGACCCTTGAGTTAGCGTCATTTGGACACTTGGCACTCTCCATTAGCTTGCCACCATGCATTGACTATTCAACCCGACTCTGTCCCCTTTTTGAGACTGGACGCGTGGAGGCTTCGCGCTCGCTTAAAAGCTCGATCAATATTTTCCTTTGAAGGAGCGTCGAGGTTGACACTTGGAATCCATCATAGGTATTTGGACTTTACAACGACCTCCCTCTTACCTTTTCGGACCTTGGACTATGTGGCGAATTGGCACTTGTTTGAGTCTCCTTTTGGATTTACCCTTGGAGATGTGCCACGCTTGGACACGTGGCAAACTCTGCCAACACTTCTATACTTAGCCTTTTTTGAGGCTCGCCATGTCCACCTTTTGACCTTTGTTGACCATTTTCTATGTGGAGGGTTGGCACAAGTTTGAGTCTCTACCTTGGGCTCCCATTTTGGAATTACGTTGAGCCGACACTTGGCCCCTTTCGCCAAGTCGAAGACTTTTCAACGGCTGGTGTAACTTTTTGGAGCTCTGACGCATGAAATCCTGGCACTCATTTGAGCTTCCTTTTTAGATTCAACTTTGGAGAAGCGTCGTGCCAACACATGGCTCTCTCCATTGTCTCCTCCATACTTAGTCAATTTTTGGACTTGTTCTGAATCTATTTTGAGCCCGAAGACTTCGAATCTTCGTTGTTTCTTCTCTTTCTTTCTCCTGGCTTCTCTGTGACACTACTCCTCCTTCTCTGACCTCTGCTATTCTATTTCCAAGCCCACCTATAACCTGTTAAATAGATTTAAGACACGAATTTGCTTGATAGATCTATTTCTTCTCTTTCTTCTTCTATAGATTCATTTAGCTTTTCGCAGGCCCTGCCACTCCATTGTTGAGTCCTTATGCGACATGTTTGTAGGATTAAAATCTTGATTTCTCTTGTTCTTTCTATACAAAGTTGTGGCTGATCCAATACTTTTCCCAGGGGGAGAAATATGGATAACAGAGATATAATCTCCTCATTAGAGAAGCTGAGGGTAGTGACTTGAGAAGTGGGCATGGGGGTAGAAGAAGGAGATGATTTGGTAAGCGAGGCCACTTGGTGAGGGGTAATAATGGAGGCCACCGGTGTGGGGTCATCTAGTAAAACTTCAATGGATTATAAAACCTTGATAAGGGCTTATCTATGAGATTCAGAAGTTTGGACGAGATCATACAAAGACATATTTAGAGGAGACTGATGTAATTGTTTTATCATTACACAATGGGTGACCTCACCAGAGATAGGGTATGTAGGTCCGAGATGGTGATTTTGGGTGTGGGTTTAGATGGTATATTGGGCACGGGGTTGGTTGATGGGCTAGTTTCTTTTTCTTTGCCTTTGTCTTTCTAAGCGCAGGTGGCAACGTGAACCATGTTAATCGAGGGGAGGTGGATGGAGAGGGTGTGCCATGAAAGGTGTAACAACATGAGGGAAAAAACCCTAACGGTGGATAAGAGCCTTGTGAAATGAGTAGGGTGCACTGACATTTGGGTGGTGATTTGGCCAACTCTCTAATACGGACCATGTTGATCTCAAACTTTGGAGGTGGATAAAATGGTTTTGGGGATGGAGATACTAGTCACTGAATTGGTAAAAGACAATGATGTGGGGTGATAGGTGAAGGTGGAACATAGTCCTCATCAAGAAGTTCATCATCGTCAAAAAAAATTTCATGAGGACAAATTTGGAAAAGAACAGTCTTCGTGAGCCTTACATATGTCCTAAAGACATGATGATAGGCACAAATCATGGTTTCATCAAACCCTTTTGGTTTGGGTTCGAGAGGATCGTAAGGTCAAAGCAGCGGTAATGTGATGATGGAAGTCTCTAGGAGATTAGTTAAAATTTTGGCGTATGACGCCGCTAACATATCATAATGGGAAGTGAGTGTGGGTTTGGGTAAAGGTGTGGATGATCGTGAGGGTAGAGGCTTTACAGGCGGGAATGGGTTGGTCCAATGGTTTGGTAAGTGGTATGGTCTTATGTTTTGTTGGCATCTTCTTGGGTAAAGGTGGGGTAGAAGAGTTGGTGATGGAAGGTTTCGTTGGTTTGAATACCTTATTAGAGGGTAGTGGATTCTTATCTTTGGGTTGCACCTTCTTGGGGAAATGTGACACAGAGTACGGGATGTAGAAGGAAAGCGGATGGTGATAGAGGGACCGAGTTGCGGTGGAGGTGGTTAGTAGAGGTTGGGTAGATGACATGGGTTGAAGTAGTATAGGTAAGGTTGGGGTTATAGTAACTCAGTAGAGGTATAGGTATTAAGAAGTGTACGGGTTAGGGTAAGGGTGTTTGGTTTTGGGTGAATGAGGTGTAAGAAGGCTCGTGATGCGGAATAGGTTGTTTAGCTTTTGGCCCTTTGGGTAGGTGTTTCACCTTTTTTCTTAGAAGCGTTGACGAAACAGATAGGGTAACGGGCGTAGGAGGAATACCTATTCAAATGTCAATTGATGGTTTGTTGCGCGCGTATGACTTCCGAATCCAAAGTTGATCGTGAGAGCTTCCTTTTGGCTAGGAGGAACTACCGGTAATGAAAACAAGACCACCGGAAGGAATTAAACAATATGGGCAGTGAACTACCTAACATGTGCTAGATCTAGGAAGTATGATACTTCCTAGATGGCTTTCAATCCACTATTTTAAACAATTCAATGTTGTAAACAAAGTAAATCCTATTGTTATTTTAAATGATTTAGGTATCTCACTTAAAACACAATAAGAAAATAGATTTAATCTAACAGGCTAAGCTAGAATAGAATCCAAAGGTCAAATGATTGGTTCTGGGTCTTTGCAGGTCTGATAAAGGTCTCAAGTAGGTCACAGGTGAATGAGGGTGAGATAAAATTAGGTGGGTAGGTCTCTGTTCAGGGTTGTGTGGGCAAACACAGAGATGGTGTCGGTCAGGGGTGACCGACGGCGGTTAGGTATAACCGGTGCCGGTTACTGTGAGATCTGGAAATGTCACAGAACGGGCTTTTGGTCTCCTTTTTGATTACACAAAGGACTTTGGTTGGTCGAGACGGTGTATTGGGTGACTGGAGTAGGCTTTTGTGAGGTTTTAATGGGTCTATAGAGGTGGAAATATGGAGAAGGTCAATAGGGAGCAAGATAAACAATGGATGATAAAATGATGATGAAATGAAATAACCAGGAAAGTATGATGTTGTACTTACTTGGATTCCATTCTGAAGGCCTGTGTGTGAGGGATGGAGGTGCTAATGATGGGTTTGAAGGTTATAAGTGATCACCAATTGAAGAAAAGCTTCTGCATGGGCTGCATGTACACTCCTCTTTGCTTGGATAGATTAGATCATGGTTGGGATGGCTGTGCAGGAGAAGATGCTCAATCTCCTTCCTTGGATGTGAGTTTTTCTTTGGAATTGGCTCTCTGAAGATGCGTTATCTCTCTAAGATGTGTTCTTGCTCATCAACCTCTTTTTCTTCTAACTTCCAACTTCCAACCTTGAGAATAAGGTTGTTTTGGGTTAAAAGGGGTAACCGATGGCGGTCCGCTTAACCGGCATGGATTAGGGGTAACCGACATCGATCAAGGCAAGATTTCCTAGGTTTACTAAACTAGGGAGATCCTCCTGATTTCCTTGGATCTTGTGTCATTATCCCATGGATTAGACTCGGAGCCTCTTGTGAGCATGCGGGAATGTGGTTAGAGGGAATGTAGGCATTGATTTTTAGGGTTTGGGTAAGTCTTAGTTAGTTATGGGAACTTGCTAAGAATAGGTCTTAGGTTGAGTTGGCTTGGTGAGGTGTCTAAGTGAATTGTATGTGTAGATATTATTTAAATAAGATATTTAAATAATAAATATAGTGAGGATAATGCATTAATTTAATTAAATTAATTAAATTAATATTAGTGGGGTGAAGGGGGTCATGGCTAGGTAAATGTAATAAAGGGTGCTTATATGTCGAGGGATAAAAGGGGAGTGTGACCTAATTTTAGTGTCTACATTTTGCCCCTTTTGTTGCATAGCTTGTATTGGTAAGTGTTGCTTAACAAAAATAATATGTGGTTGCCCCATGTGTGGGTGAAAGTTATCCCCTCAAACCAGAACCGATAAGGCAAGGTCAAGCAAAGGTGAGTGGTTTGATAAAAGGTAAATGTGAGGAAAAGGAAAGTGGGTACGGGGAAAAGGGTGAAAGGTCTACTCGGGCAATCTAGGTAATGGGTCAGGGTCACAGGTAGCAACAGTCAAACGCACGCACACGTATAAACTGTAGCACGCTATGGGTTGAAGAGCAAGCAAACTCTACATCGTCTAAGGTCGATAGGTTTATCCAAACAAGGTTGAAGTGAATCCGGTATCCAAGGTATAGGATATGGTCAGGAAACACAACGTAGGTTAGGTGCAGGAATGTTTAGGTATGTTCTGGTACACCAAAGGTAGGGTCAGGATAAACGGTCATGGAAATAGGCTAGGTAAGGTCATTAGGTCAATCAACACAGTAACAGTGTCGTAAGGTATAGCAAACACATGAGGTCAAAGGTCACTAGCGATGGTCCAGGTCCAAATATCTAGGTCGCGGCATGGGTAAGGCCGAGGTAGGGGTAAAATAATGAGTCCCCAAAGGAGGACAAATGGAGGTAGTAAATGATGAGGTCAAGAAAGGTAAGGTAAGGGGTTGGGTAAAGGGTGGATGGGGTAAAGAGCAAGGTAGAGGGTGGGGTAAAATGGAAAAGTAGGGTCAATGTGCAGGTAAGTTTGACCAGGTGGCGGTCATGGATAACCGACGTCGGTATAGGAAAACTGACGATAGTTAGGTAGGGCACGGGACCAATGTCGGTCAAGGGGAACCGACGTCGGTTAGGTCGGGTTTTGTATAAAAACAAAAATCCATATTTTTATTATTCATTTGTGATTTGTGAAGTGAAGAAACGACAAAAAAAGAGAAAAGTGAGAAAAGTGTCCGGAGGAAATGGGACAGTGAGCTAGCAGTGTGATTTGACAATGGTTGGGTTGGTGAGTAGCGGGTCCACGAGATCAGGGTGAGAGAGTTGATTGGTTAGAGGTTGTGGGTAGATATTCGGGGATGGCAAAGGCTGAGAGGGATTGCAAGGACCACCAAGATGCAATGGTACGTGCGCCGAGATGGCAAATGCGATGTGACAAGGTAGCGCCTAACTCTATAGGGTGAATTAGATAGAGTAGAGGTTGTAATAGTTGTTATTTGTAGGGTTTGGTGGGTTGTTTGTATTTTGGGGGTGGGAAAAAGTTAAATCGGGTATGGAGGGGAATAACGGAGAAAAAAAAGGGGGAAGGGTAGTAAATTGGATAGGTGGGGTGGGTAGGGGTTTTGGGGTAGTGTAGGTCATTGTAGGTGGGGTAAAAGGGACAGGTAGGAGGGTTTTAGAAAATAGGGGGGTTTGGGAAGTAGCGGATTTTTCCGCGACAGTGATTGGCATCGGTCAAACTTGGTCGGCGTCGATCAAGTAGAACCGGGATTGGTCACCTAACAGGTGGCCGATGCCGATTATGTGGTAACCATGGTTGGTATAGTTGAACTGGTATCGGTCACCAAATAGGTGACCGATGTCGGTTTAAGGGTGACCGAGTCGGTTAGGATGAACCAGCACCGGTCGATTTTAGGCACAAGGGTCCAAAAAATGATGTAGGTTAGGTGGTTGAGATGGGTAGGGTAAAAAATAGGGTGGTGGGTAATAATAAGTGATGAATATGGTCATGGTAAAGGTAGATTAATGTTGTGTTTTGGATTAGATGCGGGGAGATTACAGTTACATATGCGGGACAAGGTTCCACCACTACTGGTGACATTGCGCGGCTTAGCAAGCCCTTTGGAGCTACAACACATGGAGGTAGTGGGCTTGAGTGGTATTCGGTGCTACCGACATGCTTGTTCGGCAGCCTAGTTTGATGGTCACACTCATCAATAGATGGGACTCCGTGACCAACACATTCCACCTTCCGACGCGTGAGATGACTATCACCCTGGAGGACGTGTTCCGGATTCTGAGGTTACCCATATTGGGGGCCCAGTGTACTCTATCTCCTTTGAGGCCTCAGAGGAGTTGATCGGGACAGTATTTAGTGAGGGGGCGGCAGAGCTAAGATTCCATAGCACCATTTTGAGCTCTGGCGAGATGTACCTAGCCCGTCCGAATGAGACGAGGCTAGTAGTTTTATTAATGGAGGCAGTGTGTTGTTATGCACTTTGCCCGATGCAAAGGGTGAACGCTTTCCCGATCACTAATGGGGCTACTCTACGATATTATGGTGCATGAGACATGCTTTGCACAGGCACCAACATTCTTGGTGTAACTATACGAGAGTTGCGTATGGCGTATGGACAGTTGCGTAGGTTTAGCATGTGTTGTACATTTATACTACACTGTTAGGCCTATGAGCACATAGTCTGTGTTTGACCTATCAGGATGCCCCGAGTAGATGCATTCCCACCGAGATGTGTGCGGTTGGGATATAGGAGATGGGTGCCGGTTGCGGGGAGAGCGGAGGTCGAGATAGGTTGACATATGATGTGGCCCATTTTCGGCGGTTATTGGAGGGTTGTCAGAGTGGACATTATTTGGATGCCATATGTGGGATTCCCCTCATATAGGCACATGCATGAGGAGCTAGCTGAGCTCTAGCTAGAGAGGTGGATAGAGGGTTTCCGTGTCGGGGAGGATGAGATGATCTCGGTAGATAGGGTCGATGGCGATTCGAGCTTATGCAGATATCCCTTCGCCCTTCCCACAGATCGAAGAGATGACGTGGAGGTCCCTACCTCTACCACAGCCTTCAGTGCCTACAAGAGAGGACGAGTAGCCAGTAGATCGGTGGATTGATGACAACAGATGCACATATAGGTATAGGAAGTGGTGAGCGGCTCGATTCACGAGCCATACCACCTAGGCAAGGTAGCTGACTTAGCTACTATTACAGTGTAGAGAGATGCCCTATAGGGGTAGGTAGTGAACACTAATCACACAG
Source organism: Taxus wallichiana var. yunnanensis (assembly GCA_018340775.1). Taxonomy (NCBI): domain Eukaryota; kingdom Viridiplantae; phylum Streptophyta; class Pinopsida; order Cupressales; family Taxaceae; genus Taxus; species Taxus wallichiana. The sequence goes on from CM031239.1 coordinate 494,005,945, forward strand.
ATAGGTATACTGCAGACACAGCTGGAGGGGTCAGAGGTAGAGGTAGCAGAGCTATGAGTACATGTGGCTAGTCTGCAGGCCCAGATGGCGGAGGGAGAGGGTGGAGGTGATGGAGGAGATAGAGATAGAGATGGTCAGGTGGCAGCCCTCACCGGCTCGAGTGGCAAGTTTATAGGGCCAGCTAGCCATAGCCTAGACACGGATTGGGGCCTTACGAGTCCGATACGAGCAGCACGAGAAGGGGACACCATCACGGGGACGAGGATAGAGGCACCACCACGAGCACGAGGAGCTGGTCCCGGTTCACATCTTGCCGCGCAGGTAGCAGTATAGGGGCCGAGACCTATGGGACCACCACAGACCATGCATGTATCCAAGTTACGGGATGTCCTAGGTGAGGCAAGATATTATCAAGACCAACTCATGGCAGCCAGGATAGACTTCCTCTCTTATAAAGAGTACAAGGCACAGTAGGCGTCTAGTGAGAGGACAAGATCCCGCACACATAGTGAGGAGATCACATGAGGGCAGTGAGCTCCAAGGCTTGATCAGGGAGAGGCCACCAGTGCATGGCGGCTAGAGCAAGGTGATGTGCAGCGAGGGGGCACGAGGAGGCCGAGGTGTAAGTGACACGAGAGATGGAGGACATCCGTGAGATGTCGATATGCGGCCTCCCGATTTTTGATGTATACTAGTGATTATTTTTATATATATATGCGGCCTCGTGCCAAGATAGTTGTATTTTTATTTTATTTTGATCACATACCGGCTGCGTGCAAAGACTATGAGGATGTATGAGTGATTTTGTTGTATATTTTAAGCGATACCAACTTTGTGTGCCAAAGATTTTTGTAATGATTCATTTATTCATTTCTTTTTGTATATATGAGACCACCTGCGTGCAAAATGATGACATTTTGTATTGTAGATCGGTGCAAGCGTGTCGACATTTTTGAGATGATGGACAAGATGAGATAGGCATGTATTTTGAGATACACATTTATTGATTTATATGATGAGATTCATGGTATTTTGTGATGTGTTAATATGTTTATGAGATATGAGATATGGATTTGTGACTTTGATATGGATGGAAATTAGGTGAGTTAGGCATGATGGAGTCAGGTCGGTTTAGGCATGGATCGAGTCAAGTTATAGGCATGGATCGAGTCAGGTTATAGGCATGGTTAAGTCAGGTTATAGGCATGGTTAAGTTAGGTTATAGGCATGGATCGAGTCAGGTTATAGGCATGGTTGAGTCAGGTTATAGGCATGGATCGAGTCAGGTTATAGGCATGGTTGAGTTAGTTATAGGCATGGTTGAGATCGGATTATAGGCATGGTTGAGTCAGATTATAGGTATGGATCGAGTTAGGTTATAGGCATGGTGGAGTTAGGTTATAGGCATGGATTGAGTTGAAAGTAGGTTTAGTTATGATTCATTATGTTGGTAATGAATGATACTATGGGTCATATGTGAAATGTTCTATAATCTATGCATAGTGATGATAGAGAGATGGTAGGTGTAATAAATGTATGTTGTAGTAAGCAACTTGTTATGTATGTGGCTTAATTTCTAATTTTGTTATAAAAGGGGAACTAAGTAAAATGTGATGTAAATGGTGAGTTAGGCATGGTTGATGAATTGGTTTAGGGTAGAGAATGGCCGAGCTAACCTCCAAGGGCCCCATGCCCTCGGAGTGTTGCCTACATAGTCCCGGCGAAAAGGGACCTCAAGCCGATGTAGTTCTCCCATGAGCTAGGGAAGAATATGAAAATGAGTTGGTAGGTTTGTGGGCATGTTGTGGGTTTAGGTTTAATAGGTGTGGGTAGATTATAGGTAAAATGATGTAGGTGAAGGCGATTATGGCGAAAAGGGAGGATTACCCCAAAGGTAAGCATCGAGTACCAAGTCTTGTATAAGGTAATCAAAATGTCAACAAAGATGGTTAAAAGATAAGAGGGGGCAATAGAGCCACCTGATTGGGTAGGATCATACCGAGTAGATCATACCTTGAAGGGGGTGATGAACACAAGACTTGAAAGGCATTGCACGATTAACTGTTCTATGATGAAAGTAGTCACAGGATCACCAAATGTCAAAATTCCAAGATGTCCCTTGAGGCGATGTAGGAAATGAGAGTGGAAATGGTAAGGTGGGTGAAAGGTAGTTAATTTTATATGTTTTGAGTGATAGGGCTTTTAGGTAAGAGGTCCGAGGTCACAATGGGCAAGTCCATGACTACAAAGTTTTTTGTTGTTGTTGTGATAGATTGATCGATGTGGGAAGTCTATATGGGATAAATAATATGGTACTCCTTGAGGTCTTCGTGAAGCTAATCAATGCGGGAAGCTTCGGTTTCTCTCATTTTATTTATTTTTAGCTTCACATAGTTGTCCTTCGAGGGAGTAGTCTATTTATAGTAGTAATTTTGTCGAGAGGAAGATGTCCTTTTGAGGGAGTCATCTTTTTATTAGAAGTTTGACTCAAGGAGTTTGGTCCCATGTGAGGTCTTTGAAATCATGGACAAGACCAAGGTGAAGGATAGGACTCTTATTCAAAAGGCAAGGTGGAACGACCATGGGATCTCATCTAAAGGTAGACGAAAATTATCCATGAGAATCATGTTATGTGCAGTGTCATGGTACACATATTCAAGAGAAGAGAACAAGTGACGGGTACTCACATGTTTTTGTTTAATCGTTAGGGAGGTGTATGGAGTGAATAATGCTCAAGGGATGAGTGTGGAGAGAGACAAAAGGTGAGGTAGGACAATGAGTCAATAATAGAATGGTCAAGATGTAAGGCGTTAAGGGGCTCAGGTTCGGGTTTACCATCAAGTGAGGATAAACGATAGGCACCCGATCCATAGGTATGAGTTATGATGTATGGTCCAAGCCAATTAGGAGTGAATTTTCCCCGTTTACTATTTTCTACTTTGGTTACGTGTTGATTTTCTCTCGGACAAGGTCACCAACTTGGAAGGTTTTTCATGAACACGTTTGTCATAAGCACGCTTTGATATGTTGTTGGTAAACTTGGAGGTGATCCAGAGCGTTAAGATGACGTTCATCTAATAACTCTAGTTGTGCTAAGTAGTCCTGATGAAAGTCATCATCAATAAGCATGTCATGGAGAGAAATGCGGAGTGAGGGAATCTGGACTTCGAGAGGCAGAACAACCTCGGTACCGTAGACCAGTGAAAAGGGTGTGGCCATAGTGGAAGTGTGAATACTAGTGCGGTATGCCCATAGGGAAAAAGGAATGTGTGTATGTCAATCCTTCCCAGTATCATCAACCACTTTCATGAGAATTTTGTTGAGGTTTTTGTTAGTGGATTTGGCTTGGCCGTTGGTTTGTGGGTAATAAGGTGATGAGAAACTAAGTTGAATGCCGAAGGCGTCGCAAAGTTTTTGCAGTGTTTTGTTTTTGAATTGTTTTCCATTATCAGTGATGAGGCGATGAGGGACACCAAAGTGGCATATGATGTGATGGTTAATGAACTTACATATTTTCTCAAGTTTTGTGGAGATGAGTGGTATGGCTTCCACCCATTTTGTGTAGTATTCGAGTATAGCGATTATGATCCATTGATGGCATTGGGAAGAATGAGGATTGATTTCTCCAACAAGATCCAAACCCCATTGAGAGAAGGGCCAAAGGTCACGAGCAACCTGTAAGGTATGGCTGGGTGTATGATGAAGGTTGGAATGTTGTTGACATTTCACACAATGTTTGACATAGTCGCAACAATCATGGTTAATGGTTGGCTAGTAATAGCCTAGGCAAAGAATACGCTTAAGCAACAAAGAAAGCCACTAAAGTGACCTCCACATATGCCATCATGAACCTCCTTAATGGTATAAGGAATTTTAGAACTTCAAGCATCGTAAGAGAATACCATCAAAGCCACGTTTATAGAGGAGTCCCCTGGAATGACAAAATGGGAGACCTTTTTAAGGAAGGTGTGTTGTACATTACAGGTGAGATCGGTGGTAAGATGGAGAGGGAAAGGTAGTCGAGTATTGTTTATACCAAAGGTCACTCAAGTCGGGAGTTACATTTCGATTGAGTAAACATCATGAGGTAAATAAGAAGGTAAATGGAGGCATTGTATGGTGACAAATATTTTGGAATCGGCAAGGGAAGTGGGTATTTGGGAAGCTAAGCAGGCCATGGTATCTACAAATTTGTTCGTTGAACATGGAATGATTTGAAGGGTATAACGATCAAAGGTGGTCAAAAGTATGTCTACATGATGTTTATACTTTTGAAGTATCTTGTTACAACATTGGTACATACCATTGACTTGATTCACAACCAATTATGAATCACAAAAGATGTGGATTGATTTGACATCTAGGGCATAGGCATCCCTTGGAGACCTAGTATGAGCGCTTCGTACTAGGCAATATTGTTGGTGCATTCAAAGTCTACTTTGAAATACAAAGGCATGGGTTCCCCATCTAGAGGAATGAGGATAACATTGGCCCCACCCCGCACTGACACTTGGAACCGTCGAAGAACAGTGTCATTTGGTAAGGGGGTTCATCCAGGGAAAGAGTAGCAATGGACTCATCGAGAAAAGTCAAAATTAGAGGGTTGGTCCCCAAAAATAGGTACGTCAGCCAGTTGGTCGGTGATAGCCTGGCCTTTGATGGACTTTTGGTGAATGAATTTGAGGTCAAGATCAGCTAAAAACATAAGCCATCGCGCGGTGCACTGATTTTGATAAGGTTTGGCATACATGAAGTCTAAGGGATCGGTGTTGGTCACGACATAAGTTTTGTGGTTGAGTAGGTAATGGCAGAGTTTGGTGGCAACAAAAACTAAGGCTAAGCAAAGCTTTTATGGATGGTTGTATCGGGTTTCATAGTCCAAAAGAGTATGGCTTATGTAATAAACCGCCTGCTCCCTGTGTTGTTCATCACAATGAGTGAGCATAGCTCCCAAGGAATGATCGGTAGCTGATATGTATAGGTAAAAAGGTTGATTGGCTTTAGGTGGAATGAGTATGAGTGGTTGGAGAAGGTATTGTTTTAGGGCCTCAAAATCTTTGTGATATTCATCATCCCATTTAAAGGAGACATCCTTCCTAAGCAGATGATGAAATGGTTAACATCGATCAGATAATTGTGAAATGAAATGGTGAATGGACTGCAATTTACCTTACAAGCTACGGAGTTGTTTGAGGTTAGTGGGCAGAGACATTTCCATAATGGCCTTGAATTTAGTAGGGTCAACTTCTATACCATGGAGGGAAACAATAAATCCCAAGATCTTTCCTGAGAGAACTATGAAGATGCACTTTTTAGGTTGAAGGCGGACGCAACATTTAATGAGGTGGTCAAAGATGGTTTCGAGGATGGCAAGGTGCTCGGCAAGATGACGTTTAGATTTTGCCAAGAGATCATCCACGTAATCTTCCAATATGCGATGCATGATATCATGGAAGATGTAAGTCATAATGACGCTGATATGTGGCACCAAAGATTTTTAAGGCCAAAAGGCATGACTCGATAGCAAAAGGTTCCCTGAGGGTAATGAATGTGGTCTTGTGCTTGATCATCCGGAGCAAGCAAAATTTGGTTATAACTGAGAAGACATCCATGAGTGAGAGTATCTCGTGACTAGTGGTGAGGTCAACCAGTTGATCAATACTGGGCAAGGGAAAGTCATCTTTCGGGCAGGCTAGGTTGAGGTCACAGAAGTCCGTGTAAATGCGGAGTCCCTTGTTGCTTTAGTAACAGGGACAATGTTAGAAATCCAACGAGGATAATCAATGGGTAAGATGAAGAAAACGGAAAGAAGGCATTGAATTTCTTCTTTGAAGAGAAGAGCAATGTGAGGGTGCATTTTCCTTAGCTTTTGTTTGATAGGTTTGGCATCGAACTGTTACGATATTGTGGACCACTATGGTGGGGTCAATACCGGGCATGTCTCTATGTAAGACCAAGCAAAGCATGGTTATGATCTCGGAGAAAAGAAGTGATGGCTTCATGTTTAGTAGCATCTAAAGATTGTCTAATCTTTAGGATGTGTAGGTCATCCTGAGTATGAATGTTGATCTCGATAGTCGATTCATTCAACATGGTTTGCATCTCAGATGGTAACGACCGATGAATATATGAGTCTTCTGCACCAAGGTAGGTGAGTATGGATTCATCATCTTGACATTGAATGATGTTAATTGTAGGTGTGTCATCATCGATCATCTCAGGATACAGGAATGGGAGAGTGGAAGGGGCCTCACCTTCGCGTTGATAAGTCAAAGGCCCCAAGGAAATGGTGTTTATGAAAAAAAAGTTAGGGGGGATAGATTCAGGATCCATCGACTCTGTTGGTGAGGGTGGTGATGAAGGTGGAGTGAGTGAAGGTAGTGATGAAGATGAAGGTGGAGGAGGGCTAGGGTCTTTAATGAGTTCAATGCGGGCTTGTTTGGTAGGAGGTTCGGGAAGTCAATACCACTACGGTCATTATGTTTGCGGGTGGTACATGGAATAACGGTATGGCAGCCTTGCTCATAAAATCCAAAACCAAAACCCTTCCACGCACAAAGTGCAGGAAGGTGTGGGAGAAACAGGATGATTGGTAAGTGATTAAAAGTCAGCGGAAAATGGGTGGGGCTGTGATGGTGGTTCAGGTGTGTAAGTGGTAGTATCAAGTCCCCCATAGGTGAGACTAGTGCGAAGATGAGGAGGACCATAAAGGAGGCATTCTCCTATACGGTGATAATAGCGAGGGTGTTGGTGAAGGCTTCCATACTCGTGCGGAGTAAGGAATGTGTTGACACTATATAGGTGGTACTCCCCCAGAGTGAGGCATTGAAAAACACCTTCCAAGGGATTAGTGGTTGGTATGTAGGTAGCTGGTATGGATGATGTGTCGAGGTTGATGCGGAGGTGGAGTTAATGATTGGGAAGCTAATGGGTCAACCGTGGAGGTTATAACAGTGGTAGGAATAGAGGAGGTATGTGTGGTGAAAGCAGCAGATGTACTGGTAGGTGGAGGTGTAGGTGAAGCGGTATTGGTTGTGGAGGTAGATGGCTTGATAGGTATGAGCACATCATTGGGTCGGTATAACATGTTGCATGTTTTTCAAAGGTGATGGGTCAAATTGGAATGGTATAAGTGTGTCCTTCATGTTCAAACTTTACACAATGATGCAAAGTGGAAGGAATGCAACCCATGACATGGATCCAGGGTCTACCAAGCAACAAGTTATATTGGAATTCCCCCTCCAAAACATAAAACAATTCTGGAACAGTGGGGCCACGTGAATGTGAAGGATGACAGTGCCTAGTGTGGAGGTGATAGTGTCATTGAATGAATGCAACATGACCGGATGTTTATGCATGTAATTTTCAGGTATGTGCATTTGAGAAAATGCATGGGATGAAATGATGTTAATGCTAGCGCCTCCATCAATCATCACACGGCGTACCCATATGTCATCAATGTGGATAGAGATGAAGAGGGCTAGGTCCAGGTCATCATTTTGGTGTGGCGTGATCTCCTCCTTTGAGAAGCTAAGGGAGGCCACTTGGTGAACAAGGTGAGGTGAGGATGAAGGTGGTAATTTGGTGAGAGAGGCTACATGATGGGGTGTGATAATGGAGGCTACGAGTGTAGGGTCATTGGGTAAAACCTCAATAGATTGAAGAACCTCCATGAGGGCTTGATGATGCAATTATGAGGTTTGGATGAGGTCATATAAGGACATTGTGAGGGGAGATTGGTGTAGTTGTTTGAGCATGGTGTGATGTGTGACGCCATTAGAAATGGGGTATGCGGGGCCACACGGATAGTTATTTTAGGAATGGGTGCAGATGGTATGTGGGGTATAGGATTGGTTGGTGGGTCAGTTTCCTTTTCTTTTCCCTTTTGTGCATGGGTAGTGACGTGTATCATGTTGATTTGAGGGAAGTTGTCAAATGGAGAAGGTGTAGGGTGAGTGGTATAACGACATAAAGGGAAAAAACCTATTAGAGGAGAAAAACCTTGTGAGGTCAGTTGGGCGCAACGACATTTGGGTGGTGGAGTGGCAAGTTCTCTAATGTGAACCATGTTAATTTCAAATCTTGAGGGTGGCTCTAGGAGCTGTGAGGGTGGAGGTTTTGGTTGTTGAGTGGGCAGTGTGGGGATGGGTGTTGGTGAAGCAGGATCCTTGTCAAGAAGATCATCGTCATCAAAGTTGGTTTCTAGTGGACACAATTGGATAAGGATGGTTTTCAAGGCCTTGTAGCTCTCCACATCATGCCCTGGCACACGATGGTATGTGCAAATTTTAGTATCATCAAACCCTTTTGGCTTGGGTTTAAGGGGGTTGTAAGGTCGGAGTGGCGGTAATGTGATAACAGAAGTCTCGAGGAGGTTGGTTAAAATTTTGGCATAGGACCCTGCTAGTGGATCATAATGGGAAGTGAACGTGGGTTTGGGTGTAGGTGTGGTTGATTGTCGGGGAATTGTTTTTGGAAGAGTAGGAACGGTTCGAGCTATGGGTTTAGGTGCCATTGTGGTTTGAGATATCGGTCAGGTTCGTTTGGGTAGGGGTACAGTAGATGGACAGGTAGGAGGGTGTGTGGTTGTTTTGACTACCTTATTATGGGGTAGTAGGGTTTTGTTTTTGGGTTGCACCTTCTTGGGTAAAGGTGATGTGGGTGTACAAGGTCGAGAAGGAAAAGCAGATGGAGGAAGAGGGCGAGTTACCCATGGGGATAATGGGGCTGCTGTGAAGGTAGATTGCGTGGGTCGTACTTGGGGTGTGAGGAAAATGACCAAGTGTAGTGGGTAGTGAAGCAATAGCTGAAGGTATTGGAGGTATTGGTGGTAAAGAGACTACAAGTGCGGGCGTAAGTCATGTTGTGTGTCTGGGTAGGTTAGAGGTTTGTGAGGAAGGAATGGGTTGTTGTGTTATTGGTTTATGGATGGATGAAAGGTGCTTGACCATGTTCGACAGTGAGGTTTTAAATGCGAGATGGGACAATTGCGGGCATGATTGGTGTTGTCGGGGTATGAGGTCAATGAGTTTGTTTCTTTGGTTTGGGTGTCAGAGTAGGTGTGGTTTTGACATTGGAGGATGTAGCTAAATCCAGTTTAATTGGTGGATGAGTAAGGCTGGTGGTCGGGGTGACCCCTAAAGTGGTAATAGGTTTAGTTGAGGCAAATGTTGTGGGTGTGGGTTTGGGTTTAGATGTAGGTCGGGTTATGGGTAAGGGTGTGGTGTGAGTGCTAACGGGTATCGTGGAAGGGGTTGTGACAACAGTGAGTTGTATTTGGTTTGATGGGTTGAAATGTGTTTGGGTAGATAGTGGAGGTATCAGTGAGGGATCTTTGCATCTGTGTTGAGACAGGGAGTAAGAGGTGCCCCCATAATAAAGCCCTATCCACATAATCTAAGTGATCGGCCAAACGTGAGAATGGCACGTCTGTGGGTGGAGTTGGTGAGGACCTAATGGGAATTCCCGTAAAATGCATCTTAGAGACGGGAATTGGCCAACTTCACTTTCTGGGTAAGAGAGCCAAAAGTAGGTCTGTTGGATTTTGGGTAGCAGATGGAGAATGCTCGCCAAGAGGCAAAGGTATCTCAACCGGGTCTATGATGGGTGGAGGAGATGATGGGAGCTCCTCTATAAGTGGAGGAATGGATGGGTGCTCCTTTGTGGGTGGAGGAGGTAATGGGTGCTCCTCTATGGGTGGAGGAGGTAATGGGAGCTCCTCTGTGGGTGGAGGAGGTATTGTAGGTAAAGGTTCTCTAAGTGGAGAAGCCAGGGGTGAGATGGTCTCAATGTTAGCGGAAGACCCCTCTCGTAGGTGATGAAGGAGATGAAAGGTGTTCCTCTATTGGTGAAGGAATAGGGGAGGTAGGTTCCAATGTGGAAGGAGGATTTCGGGCCAGGATTTCCTCTATGGAAGGGATGTGAGGTAATTAAGAGGTGATAGGTACCTCGTTAAAGATAGCGTGAACCTCACGGGTATGGGTATCGTGAGTTGATGTCTCATCGGTTTGATTGGATGAAGGGGCATGGTTGGGAAATGATTTTTTGAAGATTTGTAGATTTTGGTTGGGGTGGCGTTGGGATTATCCACAGTTAACTCACCTTTCTCGAGCATTTCTTGGAAAATATTCTTGAAAGTGATGCGATTCATCCTTTCACTATGATCCTTTACTCGGTGATAGTTACAGAAATCATGTTCTTTATACCATGCGGGCATGGGGCAAGCAGGGTCAAAACCAGTGTGGGGTTTTATGGGTGGAAGGGTGATGGCTCCAGCTTTGATAAGATTTTCTAAGACAGAAGAGTAAGGTTCCCCAATTGGGGTATATTTTCGTTGCTCTTGTCTGAATCGAAAAGCCTGGACAAGTGATAGATTAGATGAGGGTGTAGCTTGATTTGACGGATGAGTTGGGCCGGCCTTGAGTACCACTACATTAGCGGTGCCCTTAGTTTTGGAATAATTGGTTTGTGGTTTGGAAGAAGAAGAGGTTTCATTCAACTTGAATGTTGAATTCTTATTTCATAATTGGATTTTCTTCTCTTCGATGGCTCGAATCTCTAACTTTCGTGCCATAGTGAATGCCTCATCAAATGTTCGGAAGGTTTGGACTTGCAAGGTCGGGGAGATATGTCTAGCGCAAGCTCATGTGAAGAGCTTGATGAGTTCATTTTGTGGTAGTTGGAAGGTAAGTTGATTGATCAGGCTACGCCAAAGAGCGACAAAATCTGCAATGGATTCTTCCTCATACTGACGTGTGGAATATAGATCGGTCATGGTAACCTTCTTGACAATATTGATAGAGAAATGATCCAAGAAGGCTTGGGCTACATGATTGAATGAGAATATAGAGTGTTTGGGTAACCCACTATACCAATCTAATGCAGGTCCAGTGAGGGACATGGGAAAAGTTCTCAAAAGCAAGGCATCATCATGAGCGATCAGATAACACTCATGTTTGAATGACCGCAAATGTTGCTAGGGGTCTTCTTTGATATTTAAGTGATTGAATTTAGGCATTTCCCAATGCATAGGGTATGAATGGATAGGAATGGATGGGTGAATAGGCTCATTGTAAATCTTGTCATAGGTGAGAGTGTTGCAGGAGCTAGAAATCAATGCCTCCAATGTCTGCATCTTGTCCAACATCAATTTAATTAGGTCATTGGTGGGTTGTGATGATTGAATGCCTCCTATAGCGTGAGGAGGTTGGTTTTGGGCATATAATGGGGGTGGCATTCCAGTGTATGGGGTCACATGTAAGGCGGTGGAGAAGAAGAGCGGTGAAATAGGGGTACATACCCTAAATGAATAATAGATGAAATAGGCGGTTGTTAGTAATATGCATATGGGGGTGGAAGGGTCGTGGTAACCCTAGTGGCAATATGGGCTAATGGTTGTGGAATGGAAAGAACCATGTTCGAAATGGGGTAGGAATCACGACACTTTGGAGGTGGGAATGTAGCTACGGTATGTATGTATGAAAGGTAGGGGTGTATGAGGTTGTGTTTGGGTAGTCGCCAAGGGTATGGTGGATGTGATGGGTTCCATAGAGGTAATGACGTGGCAGATCATAGCGGGTATAGAACCTAACTGTGAAATGACTAGGGGTAAGGTGGGTGCGGGTAGCACGGAGCCATATGGGGACGATGTGGAAGTGGGTGCGAGATTCGGGGGGATAGATACGAGCATGTTGTATATCAACTAACCCGAGGCGTCTCGAAGTGGACGAGTGGGAAAGATAAAACCTGCAAGGCAAGGTTCTCGTTAAGGAGTCGTGCAAACTCCTCGTCTCCGATGTAGCGATAGTGGTAGGTTGGATGGGATCCATGGCTGGTGATAAAATAAAAGGTGGTGAAGACTAGGTGGGAGTGGTTGACAACCGTGTGGAATACGAGGGTGCTTGCTTGTCTTCATGTCAAAGCACCATGTGAACCAGTATTGATCAGGTAGGGTTGCTTCTCTATAAATTATATAAAGAACAGTAGGAATAGGTGAATCTGGTGATAAAAATGGATGAAGTAACAAATGGTGGCTGGAATTTGAAATAGGATAACCGATGTCAGTTAGGAAAAACCGACGTTGGTCAAGGGTAACTACTGCCAGTCACTGTATAAAATGGACAGTGAGTAAACATCGAGGCAGAAGGTAAAATCTGACAGGTATGCCAAATCTGGGGATGTTTAAAACATCAATGGGAATAATGACAGTGATAGAGACTATGAAAAGTGGAAGAAAGTGGAGTAAAATGTCCTTTTGAGTAGATTAGCAAAAGGACCTGGAACCGACGTCGGTTGAGTATAACCAATGGCGGTCAGAGGTAATTGATGATGGTTACTGTGAAATTGAAACAGTGATGAAAGAAAGTGGTTGTGAATTAAAATTTGATGAGAATCAAACCCGAATTTTGGGAATGATGATGATATGGCCCATGCACACTCGGTGAAGCCAAAATACACCAAATTGTGATGAGGAGCGTGTAAGGATGAACAAGAAAGTGACGAACATGATCTCTTACCTCAAAATGCAATTCAAGCGAAAACACTAAGAAAATGTGATCCTAGGAGTGTCGTCTCTATTATGTTTGTGTAGCTTATGCTATTTAGGACTGACACATGAATTGTGAAATAGAGTTTTTGGTGAGGATGGCTTCCTACGAAGAAGGAGATCTAAAAGGTGAGGTTTCAGGTATGTTATGGTGGGGGTGGGCTTCACTCTGAAGTATGACTCGACAGAGTAGTGAGCTGGGTGCCCACTGTGTCGATCATGTGATCACCTACAGCTTCTTCCAGGTAAGATGTTGTTTAAGAATGTATGTATTTTGAATTTTTGTGAGGTTTGGTAAGACTCGTAGAAAGAGAAAAGGATAGAAGTGTTTTTCTATGATTCATTTGTCAATCATCAGCTGGTCATGACTTCTAGCATATAGGTTGCCCTCAATTAATGTGAGCTAATGCAATAAATCAGAATGGAAGGCACTTGTTTTTAAACCCAAATTGAAAATGTGAAATTGGATGACACAATAAGATGAATAGGAAGAGGGATGCTCTTTCACTACAATACAAGAAACATGAAGAAATGGCTCTTTTAATTACACCAAAAGAAAAGTTTCCTTTAGAGCAAATAGAAAGGAGAGGTGGATTACCAAAGAAGAAAATTAGTGTGCATGCTTTTTAGAAGGGAAACAAACACACAATTTTTTCCTAGGAATGAATGAAATGTAAGGAACCCCGGATGGGTCCCACCGGGTCGTGCCAAAATGTTTCACCTTTTTTCTTAGATCGTTTCTTAGAAGCATTGACGAAACAGATAGGGTAACGGGTGTAGGAGGAATACCTGTTCAAATGTCAATTGATGGGTTGTTGTGTGCGTATGACTTCCAAATCCACAATTGATCGTGATAACTTCCTTTTGGCTAGGAGGAACTACCTGTAATGAAAACAAGACCACCAGAAGGAATTAAACAATATGGGCAATGAACTGCCTAGCATGTGCTAGATCCTCGAGAAGTATGATACTTCCTAGATGGTTCATCGATCCACTATTTTAAACAATTCAATCTTTGTAAAATAAGTAAATCTTATTGTTATTTAAAATGATTTAGGTATCTCACTTAAAACATAATAAGAAAATAGATTTAATCTAACAAGTTAAGCTAGAATAGAATCCAAAGGTCAAATGATTGGTTTTGGATCTTTGCGAGTCTAATAAAGGTCTCGTGTAGGTCGAGGTGAATGAGGGTGAGATAAAATTAGGTGGTTAGGTCTTTGTTCGGGGTTGTGTGGGCAAACACGAGAGCCCGGTGTCGATCGGGGGTGATCGATTTACTTAGGTATAACCAATCTTGGTTCTTGTGAGATCTGGAAATGTCACGAACGGGCTTTTGGTCTCATTTTTATTACACAAAGGACTTTAGTTAGTCGATGGTGTATTGGGTGACTAAAGTAGGCTTTTGTGAGGTTTTAATGGGTTTATAGAGGTGGAAATATGAATAAGGTCAATAAGGAGCAAGATAAACAATGGATGATAAAATGATGATGAAATGAAATAACCAGAAAGTATGATGTTGTACTTACTTGGATTCCGTTCTTGAAGGCCTGTGTGAGGGATGGAGGTGCTGATGATGGGTTTGAAGGTTGCAAGTGATCACCAATTGAAGAAAATCTTCTGCATGGGCTGCATGTACACTCCTCTTTGCTTGGATAGATCAGATCATGGCTGGGATGGCTGTGCAGGAGAAGATGCTCAATCTCCTTCCTTGGATGTGAGTTTTTACTGGAATTGGCTCTCTGAAGATGTGTTATCTCTCTGAGATGTGTTCTTTCTTGTCAACCTCTTTTTTTTCCAACTTCCAACTTCCAACTTCTTGAGAATAAGGTTGTTTTGGGTTAAAAGGGTAACTGATGGCGGTCCGCTTAACCGCCATGGTTAGGGGTAACCAACGTTGGTCAAGGCAGGGATTTCCTAGGTTTACTAAACTAGGGAGATCCTCCTAATTTCCTTGGATCTCGTGTCATTATCCCACGTATTAGACTTGGAGCCTCTTGTGAGCATGCGGGAATGTGGTTAGAGGGAATGTAGGCATTGATTTTTAGGGTTTGGGTAAGTCTTAGTTAGTTATGGGAACTTGCTAAGAATAGGTCTTAGGTTGAGTTGGCTTGGTGAGGTGTCTAAGTGAACTGTATGTGTAGATATTATTTAAATAAGATATTTAAATAATAAATATAGTGAGGATAATGCATTAATTTAATTAAATTAATATTAGTGGGGTGAAGGGGGTCATGGCTAGGTAAATGTAATAAAGGGTGCTTATATGTCGAGGGACAAAAGGGGAGTGTGACCTAATTTTAGTGTCTACGAGTAAGAAGAGACTGTTGGATCAGGGTTGATGGATGGGGCCCTAGGATGGATGGAAAGGGGAAGGTGAAAAAGGTGTGGTAGGCGAGACCGGTGTATGTGGCCTAGGAGGTTGGGTTTTATTTTTAGGTGGAGGGATAATGTTGGTGCGGGTTTGAGATGATGCTTTGCTAAGTCCAATTTGACAGGTGGGTGAGTAAGGCTTGATGTCGACATGACACCCAAGGTAGTGATGGGTCTAGCTATGGGTGAGGAGAGAGGTGTGGGTAGGTTTTTAGGTTTGGGAATGGATTTAGTTGTGGGTAGAGGTTTAGATGTAGGTAGGGATGATGAAGAAGAATTTGTTTCAATAGGCATGGTCAATGTTGATCTAGTTTTTGAAAATACCCTTGGGTATATTGTGGAAGTATCTTCAAGCAACATTTGCATTTAGGTCGAAAAGGGAGTTGAAGACGTCCCAGGCATGGAGTTATCAACGTAATCCAAGCGATCGGCCAGCCATGAAAACAAGACTACTGAAGAAGAGGATGGAGTTGGTTTGGTGGCAATCCCTGTAAAATATGTTTGTGAGACAGGGAATTGGCTAGCCTCGGACTCTGTGGGTAAAAGAGTCGAGATCATATCAATGGGGTCCTGGGATGCTGAGGGAGAATTGCCCCCAACAAGTAGTGGCATGTCTGATGAGTCTCCCATGGGTAGGAGAGATAATAGGTGTGGTGAGGTAGACTTCTCCCTTGGTGGAGGAGAAGGCGATGATGATTCTCCTATGGATGGGAGAATTAACAGTGTTGACTGTTCGGTAGTTTGTAAAGTAGACGGTGAAATGGCATCTATGGAAAGTGTGGGTTCCTTTGTGAGAGCGGGGAGATATGAGGGGGACTCCTCTATGAGTGAAGGAGTAGAAGAGGTATGATCCTCTGTGGGTAGGGGAGATCATGCCAGTATTTCCTCAATAGACGAACGAGGTGGGATTTGAGGAATAGTTGGTATGATATCAAAAATCATGTGGACTTCACATACATTGTTGTCGTTGGATGAAGGTTCATTATTTTGATTAGACGATGGTTTATGATTAGGGAACAACTTTTTAAAGATGTGCAAATTTTGATTTCTTAGACATATTTGGGTTGTCCATGACAAGGTCTCCATTATCTATCATCTCTTGGACAATGTTCTTGAAATTTATGCAGTTACCATCACTATGGCCTTTGACACGATGATAATTATAGTAGTCATGTTCTTTATACCATGCAGGCATAGGATGGGTAAGATCGAAACCTGTATGAGGTTTTATGGGAGGAAGTGTAATGGCTCCAACTTTAAGAATCTTTTCCAAGACTAAAGAATAGGGCTCTCCAATTGAAGTGTACTTCCATTGCTCCCATCGAAGCTGAAAGGCTTGGACAGGGAAATATTGGAAGAAGGTTGGGCTTGATTAGAAGGATGAGATGGTCCTGCCTTGAGGACTACCGCATTGGCAAATCCTTTGGGATTTGAATAGTTATTTTGAGGTTTTGAAGATGAAGAAGAGTCATTTGATTTGAACGGGGTGTTCTTGTTTCATAATTAGATTTTCTTTTCTTCAATGGCGTGAATTTCCAGCTTTCGTGTCATGGTGAATGCTTCATCGAAGGTTTAGAAGGTTTGTACCTATAGAGTTGGTGAGATGTATCTGGCACAAGCTCTTATGAAGAACTCAATGAATTTAGTCTAAGGTAGCTAGAACGTTAATTTTTTTATAAGACTTGCCAACGGAAAAAAAATCTACGATAGATTCATCTTCATACTGTTGGGTTAAATAAAGATCGGTCATGGTGACTTTCTTGATAACATTGATTGAAAAATGGTCTAAGAAAGCTTGGGCTACTTGATTAAAGGAATAAATGGAATGTCTAGGTAGTCCACTATACCAATCCAATGTTGGTCTTGTCAAGGACATTGGGAAGGTTCGTAGGAGCAAAGTGTCATCGTGGGCGATTAGGTAGCACCCATGTTTGAATGACTGCAAGTGTTGTTGCGGGTCTTCTTTACTGTTGAAGTGATTAAATTTAGGAATTTCCCAATGTACAGGGTAGGGGTGAATGGGAATAGATGGATGGATAGGCTCATTGTAGATTTCATCATAAGTTAAAGAATTACGGAGCTAGAAACATATGCTTCTAAGGTTTGCATCTTTTCCATCATCATTTTAATGAGGTCATTGGTAGGTTATAATGAATGGGTACCCCCTGCAAAAAAAGGGGATTGACGTTGAATGTATAAGGTGGGTGGTATATTAGTGTATGGCGGTGCTTGAGTATGAGAAGCGTGCGGGAGAATAGAAGTAGGTGGCACATAGCTAGAACAGTGATAGGCGAGGTCGGGGTTGTTGGTAGTATGTGTAATTAGGTGGGGTAGTCATAACTCTCTAGTGGTGATTAGGGGTAAGCAACTGCATGGGATAGAAAGGATGAGATTCGGAAAGGGGTGTAGGTTGCCGACACTAGAGGTGGTTGTGATGTAATAGGTATATGTGAGGTAGCGGGTGTAAATGGGGCTATACTTAAGGCGGTTGTCGGAGGAACCATTGACGTTGCAGTGTGATAGATGACGTAGATGTTGCAGTTATAACGGTTGTGGGACCTAACTAAGACACCACAGGTGGTAAAGTGGATGATGGTAGCATTGAGCTGGTGCTAGCTTATGCAGAGGTGGGGGTGAGAGAAGGAGGGATAGATATGGGCATGTCGTATATTAACTATCCTGAGGAGTCCCGGTGGATGAGTGGGCAAGATAGTATTGTAGGGTTGTGGGGTTCTGATCAAGGAGTCTTGTGAACTCCTCATCACCGTAGCAATGGGGATAAGTTGAGTCGGATCCATAGGTGACAAGATGGATGGTGGTGATGGACTAGGTGGGAGTGGCTGACAACTGGTGTGAAATACGAGGGCGTTAGTTTGGCTATGAGTCAACACCATGTGAATAAGTGTTGACCTGGTAAGACTGTATTCTGTAAATGACACAAAAAATAGCAGAGATGGAAAATAATTAATTATGAGAGGTAAATTGGTAGGTGCTTTGATTAACAATCAAAAAGATGGACCGACACCGGTTAGGCCAACTGATGATGGTCACGATAAGAATCGATTTCTTTATGAAAAAGTAACGATTTGAGCAAGTGAGACAAAAACTAGGAAAAGTCAACTGGGAAGCTATATTTAGTTAATAATATCATAATGCAGAGGATATGGTGATATCCAGAGATTTTAAAATGAAGATGAGATGAGTGCTCTTTGGTTAAACTGACCAAAAACACGGGAGGGAACTCGACACCGTCGAGATAAACCGATGACGGTCAGATGTAAACCTATGTCGGTTACTATGAAATCTGTAGAATGAAGAAAAATTACTTTCTGTGAATTAAAGTTGAATGAGACACCAACCCAGAATTTTGGATATGGTAAAAAAATAAGACCTGACACACTCAAAAATAGTCAGAATACACTAACTATGATTACAGTGTGAAAGGAAAGAAAAATGGAGAATATTACCTCACGCCTCAAAACGAAAGTCACGAACAAAGCCAAGAAAAACATGTAATCCTACAAGTGGATTTAGTGTGTTTATCTTATGTTATTTAAAGATTGGCTGTGAATTTAGAATAGAGTTTTTGGTTGGGAAGGCTTCTTATGAAGAAGGAAATTCTAAAGGTGAGGTTTCATGTTATGTTTTGATGGGCGAGCCTTTCTCTGATGGGTGACTAGACAGAGATAACCAGTTGGGTGCCCACTGTCAATCCTCTGATCATGTGATCGTTAATAGCTTCTTCCAGATGGGATGTTGTTTAAGAAAATGTGTAAATTTCAATTTGTGTAATTTGGCAAAGATAGAGAAGAGAGAAATGTGCTTTCTATGATTCAATTGTGTCAACCATTAGTTGGTCATGACTTCCAGTGTATAGGTTGCCCTCAATTTTAATGTGAGATATAATGCAACAAATCAAAATGCCATGCAAGTGTTTTAAACCCAAATCAAAATGTGATATTCGATGTAGCAAGTGATGAATAGGAAGAGGGATGCTCTTTCACTAATGCAATGCTAATGAAAGAAAGACATATTCTTTTTATAGCACCAAAAACACGATTGATTTTAGACAATAGAAAGAGGGGAAGATTCTAGAGAAGAAAATTAATGTGGAAGCTTTTTAAAAGGGAAACAAACACAAATTTCACCTAGGAATGAATAAAATGCAAAAGAACCCCTGATGGGTCCCACAGGCGTGCCAAAATGTTTCACCACTTTCTTTATGGATTTGATGAAATAAATAAGGTGATGGGCCAAGGAGGAATACCTATTGTGATGGTTAGTTTAAAGGTCATGCACACGTTCTGACTTCTTGATCCAATGCTGACTACGAGAGCTTCCTTTTGGCTAGGAGGAACTACCTGAAATACACAACAAGACCACAAAAGAGAGTTAAACAATATATGTCAGTGGGTTTCCTAGCGTGTGCTAGATCCAGGAAGTGTGGTACTTCCTTGGTGGCAGTCAACCCACTATTTAATACAACTTAATGTAAGAAATGTTGTAAATAAATAATGTCCTATTGTAGTTGATATGATTTAGGTATCTCATCCAAATACAATAAGAAAATCTAATATAATAGGCTAGGTTATGATCAGATCTGGAAGTAGGGTAGGTAATCAAGGTGTTAGAATAGGTCAGGGTCAAATTCAGGTAGCTTGGGTTTCTTGGATGTAGGTTTTTAAGTTTCATTATTGGCAGGATTACCAAATATAGAGACTGATGTCGGTGAGGTATGACCAATGATGGTTAAGAGGGAACCGATGATGGTTAAGGCGGGATGGTAGAAATTCAATAAACTGGGTTTTGGGAACTTTTTGAGGTAAGATAGTGAGTGTGAGGAAAATGGATAGGTTTGCAACGGTGTTGGGGGTACTCAAAGGTATTCAGGGATCAAGTGTAGGTGATTAAATGATTGTGGGTGATGGAATGGTTGGATTCATAGGAAGGTAACAAGAGTGGGATGAAAAATACAAATAGATGTTGATAAACAGAGATGAAGAAACTTTATAATCTGAATAAGTATGAAATGATGTAGGTTAGAGATACACTTACTAGTGTTTGCAGATTTGATGGCTAGATGATGGTGATGGTTGATATGTGGAATGGTGCTCAGTGTTGTGGCAGTGCTTCCTGGAATGCTACCATGAATGCAAATACCTTCGGATCCGTCTTGGTGTTGGTTATGGCTATCTGGATGTGTGAAAGGGCTCTGGTTCTTGCTTGCATGTAGATCTCCTTCATTCCAAAACTCAAGAATGTGGCCAACCTCCAAAACAAGGTTACCAAAATGAATATATGGTAACCAACAACGGTTTAGGGTTGACCGGCGTCGATTAAGGCGAGAAATCCTAGGTTTACTAAAAATGACAGATCTTGGCAATCTCTTAGCCACTTTGTCTATTCTCACGGATCAAAATGAGATTTTGCACTTAGATAACTAGGAATATTGTTAGAGGAAGAATAGGCATGTGATTTTAGGGTTAAACTAAGTCTTGGTTAATTAAAGTAAGAAAAGGTTGAGTCCTAGTTAGTTAGGAAACATGCTAAGAATAGGTCCATGATGAGGTGTCTAGGTGAGGTGGTGGGTTGAGGTGTCTAGGTGAGGTGGAAATTAGTTTGAATAAAGGTAATTAAATAATGAATGAAGTGAGGATGAGTATTACTTTAATTATAAATAATTAGACTAATATTAATGTGGGGTAAAAGGATCATGGTTAGGTGAATATGTTTAAGAATCGAGGCATTGATTGATGAATTGAAACTTGATTGTATATATTAGTAATAAGTTGAAATATCGATTGACTATAAATATGAAACTTGATAATTCAAAATTAATTTCATTTGAATTGCACCTCGAGTGACACACTATATCATGTGTTAGAGGATCCTTGAGACTACATTTTGATAGGGTGATGAAGGTCTTTTAGAAATAGGAATATGGGAAGTTGGTGAGTGTTTTGGAACAATGGTTTAGGTTAAAAATAGATGTACAATTTTATTTTTGTAAAGTTGTAGATTTGAACAATTTTTAGTAAGATTGGGCGAAATCATAATAGTGCATTTTCATCCTATAGGGACGGAGCTATCAGATTCAAGACATTTCCATCTTCTTTATGACATTTCCATCCTTGTTCAACGATTTCATTAAAAAAAAAATCCGTTTATGGATAACATGGTCTAAAATGGGGAGAATTAAACAATGAATATTTACATCATTGAGAGCAATGATTTGTTAAATTATTTTATTGAGATAGTTCTAATATTTTACGTATTTCTTGGTTCTATGAATGTGGAGAGATATCGTAGGCGGGGAGTATTGTGGAGGTTAACACATGGAGGCATTACTTTAACTAGGTATGCATGATTCTTCTTGGGACTTGTTGGCTCCTAAATTTGTACCAAGGTTAAAATGAGTGAAGAAAACAAGATAGATCGTTGTAGTGAGTTGCTTCTTCACTTGGAATAGCAAATTTAAGGTCAACAAATGGGAGGGTGGTTAACCTCCTACTCTTCAAGCTCTATGAAACCTAGGGGAGAGACCCTTTAGGAACCCAAATGATTTTTAATGATGTGAGTAGTGCTAATATAATATAGCATACCCCCAAAACAACCTAACCACTATGAATTCCCAGCCATTTGGTAGACCTTTGGTTGGAACATCACAAAGCTACTTGAAACTAGGTAATTGTTGTACTCAAATAGATGATAATGACAAAGATATCCATAATTATTAAGCTAATTGATCTCAATACCAACAAAATATTCAAATGAAAGCTTATAAACATGAATCCAAAGTTATAGTGATTAAAACTATAATGATTTGCAAATGGGTAAAAACATATAAGTGTGTCCCAATTGGTGGCCAAAAATATTTAAAAATCTGACTAATAAATAAATATCTAATATTAATTTAAAAACATTAAAAATTCAAATAAATTATGGATGCACTATGCCTTGGTATATTTAAGTAAGAAAGTGATTAGATGAACAATGATCAATGATTAGATCCATTGGGTAAGGAGTCACACACATTTAAACCAAATGAATGAATGATGACCAAAAGAAAACAACAATCTACATAATGTTACACATTGCACCATGAATTCAGAAAAATAATCGAACATGATCCTACATATACCATTCATTACCCATTAGTATAATTCATTACAAGATGACAACACCGTGATATTGGTAAATTTTCAAAAAAATAGAGAAATGAAGATATGTAAGGATTTTATAACTCAAAGACTCGACCTATGTCTACACAACACAAACAAATGCATAATTACAAAACAATGATCTACACAAATCAAATCATTTTAATAATGTTGCAAAACTTGCTCAACACCCTATAAAATTTGCTCTTTGAACCAGGAAATACTATCATTATCCAAATGCTCATAAAACTGGAAAATAAAGTGCTCAATTAGAACAACCAAGTTTTCTCAATAGACAAAATTTCATCGTGGAGAATTTCTTCTCCAATTTATAAAAAAAAGGTACTTGAATATTCTCTCAAAATCAATCAAAGGCTGAGGATAAGCCAATTATCAACACTAGATGAAAATAGACCATCCACCAATGAAAGAAGAGATAGGAGCATGCTTAGAACACCTCTATCAAGTCAACCTAGAAGGAACAGAAGGTTTGCCTTGAAGTGAGCTAGATTTGGCACAAAAGTGAAATAAGAGAAAACACAAATAGTAATCCATGAGAGAAAACCCATGTGCACCCTCGTTATCGGAGAATGAGTGAATAAGAGACTACAATTTGTTGATCGAACCAATATTTCACCTCCAAATCACCATTGGAGCTTATTTCTTTGATTTGTAGATTATTTAACTCTTGATGTGTTTTGGTGGGGCCTTGAAAGGAGAAACACTTCGTAGACATCACCTAGGAGGAATTAGAACAACCCAAAGGCATTTAAGAATGATTATAGCAACGTTAGACTGAAAACAATAAGCAAAAGGTGACAAGAACGATGTCAAGAAAATATTCAATATTTTTGCACCATTTTCCATGAAACTAATATCAATGCAAAGCTCTCTCTAAGACCTTTCTAATAACACCGATTGCGGGTAATTTAGAGCCACAAGTCATAAGACATGAGTGAAAATCTAAAGCTCAATCATGCCTCCATTGACGTCTCGAGCTTTGTTTTACAAAGGATGAAGTCATTAAATTTAACCCCTTAAGAAAATCCTACACCCAACTCGCCTATTGCCACATTATTGTCATTTATTTATGCATTGAACCTTGGCTTTAACCAATTTAAGAAACGCAACCTCAATCGGTTTCACCATTCACCGTAAAGTTTTTAAGGCTTCATCTTTGGTCTTACATACCTTTGGGCCAGTAATGAGTGACACGTGGTTTTCATTAGTGCCACTACTCACACGGGCCTTTGGAAAATTGATTTGTGTGTCCTTTGCATTGTTGATCATTGACACTGGAAATCATCAAATTCCTTTCTCTATTAGTAGCTTGAGACTATAAAACTTGTTGATTTCCACTTGTTGGCCTATGACACAATGGAAATCCAATACCAAGGAAGGACCCACTAATTCCTGCCATGCATATCAAATTGGTATTTAGAAAAATCCTAAGCCAAAAATATAAGTTAAAAGTTTTTGTTATCCTAAATTCGCCCCCCCCCCCAAGAAAATTTGGTCGAGACAACTCCTGCACATAAGGGAAATATGAATGAAACAACTCAGACTCGCGAGCTCACATTCCAAGATGACAAACAGGTTACAGGTGGGCTCGGAAATGAAAGAGCAGAGCCAGCAGAGAGAGCAATGTGTCCTAGCGGCGCTTCTCTAAAGATGAATCCAAAAAGAGGAGCTCAAATGAGTGTCACTTCTCCACGTGTCTCAAGCCAAAATAGAAGCGAGAGAGCAAATGGTCAAACGAAGTCAAAAGGTGGAGCTTCGTGGCTACGGAAGTATTTTGAGTTTTTGTTTTTTGTGCAAAAGGGAAAAAGATAAGTTGCAGACCTGCAAGCCCAATTTTTGCTCTAATCTGGCTGCCACGTGTCCCATATCAAAAGGGAAGCCCAAACGAGTGCCAGGCTGCCACGTGGCCCTGGTAGGTGAAAAATGAAGAAGAGTCTTCCAGGCCATTAACACAGAATCCAATCTCTTCAACTACCAGATTTGATTCGATTCAATCCGTTGGGGAACCAGAAGTGACATATTGTGGGCAGATTTGCAGAAGGCATTGATATTCAGTGGTTGAGCTTTCAAGGCAGGATTCAATGCGTATCTCATGGTGGTTGGAGCAGGATTCGAATTTTCCCTCTTCTCTCTCTTTTCTTTCTATATATACTGTAACACTTCTCGTTTGAGAAGGGGAGACATTGTGGGCATAGAGAAACTTTGTCAAATTTGTTTCTTGACGCCATTTTTGAGCAAAATGAACCTTCTCTCACTCATGGAAAATGTATTTGTGCCTCTATTCCGAAATGTAATGGTGCGCACCTTCTAAAGCAATAAAAACATGTATCTATGGTGTTCTTCAACCTTTTGCATCGTTTTGTTGTTTCCTTGTGCCTCTCCCTTCCAGATTTGTTTTTTTGTGCATGTATTTCACATTTGCAGGTGCAGGCTGTTGTGTTTCATAGAGTTTAATGGCGAATTTGAATATCCTGGGCCATGTCACTTCATCGACCTCCCTCATCTCCATTTTCTCTATTTCTTTCTCCCCCAATAGAATATCTCACTCCTTATTTGGTGTTATCACCTCGTTAGTGTAGGATTTCCCTCTTTATGCTCTCTCTCTCTCTCTCCTTGGTCCCTTGGAATTGTTCGATTAGGAGTAGATAGTCGTATTTCCTTCCTTAGAAGTAGTTTAGTGCTAGGATTAGGAAGAAGAAGCCAGCTTTCTCCAAAGGGCCATCTCAATTCCGCAAGTCCCACAGCTTGAGAGATGGTCCCATGTTATGCAACCACATCAAATGAGTCTACCTTAGAAAAGTAGATTTTTAGAACTCATTCGGGGGTGTTGTGATTTTGCGTTAACAGTTTTGGCACACCTGGTGGGATGGGTTTGAAGAACCTTACCACTTCACTTCATCATGTTTGATGTGATTTTGGTGAAGGTTTCAGCCTTTGGGGGCACTTTCAAGCACATCTGGTGACTCCATCTGGTCAAAAACCCATTCTCTAAGTTGCAAACCTTTTCCATCCATTTCCACTCATTCCATCCATTTTATTCTTCCATCTCTTCCATTTTCTCCCATTCCATGAGGTTGTGCAATCATGACTTCATTCCCTTCAAGGAACTCACACTTACAACAATACAGTCCACCTCCAATGTATTTCCCAACTCCTCTAGATCAACATTATAATCAGATCCAAGACCACTATGCTTACCCATATGAGCAGAGTCAAAATTAGTTTGGCCATGGAGCTTATCAAGAACAAGGGGATGCATATAATGGTGATAGTTATACAGAGGATGTTGATCTATTGGAGAAGATTCAAAAATGGAGGCTGACATGGTTCAATTAAGGGCAACAGTTCAAACGAGGGCTTTCAAAGATTGGTTGCAGGGCACCTTGTCCATGGGAAGGCCCTTTTCCAAGACACTATAGCCCTCAGGAGAAGCTGGACTTCATGATTGGAATGCTACCCCAACTTGCACAATGGACAGAGAGATAGAGGCCTATAAACTTGGTGCTAGGCAGCCTTGTCAATGGGTAAATCCTACACCATTATCTGGTAATTTTCTCTCTACTCCTCAAGGCACCATCTCAATTTGGGCTTCAATTTCCAAGCTTCCCATTGAATGTTGCCCCAAGTGTGAAATCCATTTCTCCATCCCCTAGTCTTCCACCTCATCTCAATTCTTCTATCCTTTTCCCTTCCAAACAGTCATCCCCTCTAAACAAACAAGAAGTTCCACCTCCCTCCCCACCACAAACAATTGCAAAGCTGGTTGAATCCCAACCTGCCACTCCTCTTGCTTTCCCAAGCCCATGTTGGGAAGAGACTCAAGAATCCAGTCAAGGAGAATAGCAAGAAGAGGAGCCCAACAGAAAAGAAATGATAGACAATCTGAAGAGTTGGGCTACCAAATTTGGGTTTGAGGTCCCCTTGATGGTCCCCTTGATGGTCAAGCCAATGGTGATTGAGGGAGGTCAAAAAAGATGAAGAACAAGAGGAGGAACAATCAAAGCCCCATGAAGAGGAGGCGGTGGGAGAGATCAAATCACTCAATGAAGAAGGCATCATTGAAGATTTTTGGCTTTCATTTTAAAGGCTCCGATTTGATTGATGAACCCATGATGGAGGAGGACCATACAATTTGTGAGGCCCCAAGTGTGTGGAGCAGGCTAAAAGAACCTTCACCCTTCCTCCCACTTCATCCCCTTCAAGCTCTGATGTTGAAGAAGAGTTTGATCTTTCAAACTTCATGTTTGAGAGTGAAGGGAGCCATGGTGATCAAGTTACAGATCAGGAAGGCACCATGGAGGAGGTAGAGCACATACAACAGACAACAAGGAGGCAGACTATCTATCAGACTTGAGAGATTTCTTTGATGAAGAGATTACATCATTCACTCCTCCATCCATCTTCCATGCACATGAACCTGCTGCCATGGAGGAGAACATTCAGGAACAACATCCTACACTCCATAATGGCCCTCTGGAACCAAGATTGGAAGACATGACTCTTCCATGTTCTTCACAAAAAGAGGAAGGGAAAGAGCAGAAGAGTTTCACCACTTCTTCCACGCCATTCACCCAAGAAGGTCCATAAGAAGACTCCATTTTTGGAGTTAAATTTTAGAGAAATGGGCACATCCAAAGGATTAAACCGTGCCCAATCAGGTACTTGGCTTCATTAGAGCCAAAGGAGAAACCAAAACCAGTCATGCCTACTTCAGGGCATGAGGATGAGCATCAAAGTACCAAGGGTCATCATCAACACCTCTAGAAGTCCGATGCAAGTCAGCTTAAGGAGGTATTTTCCATTAATGTTGATACCTTGATGATTTGGGTGGAGGACCGGCTTATTGTCAGTTTTTCACTCATCCAACCAGCCATGTTCAGTGCCAAATTAGTTACATGGCTGCCATTCTTGAGGAAGGGAAGTTATTTCTCCCTGTGAGTTGCAGAGCTTTGTTTGAGCTCCCTTTACTCTTGATTAGAGTAGTGTAGGTAGGTTTGTTTTCAGCAAAATAAGTGCTTTTGCACACTCTACATGTTCCATTTGGAGCATGTATGATTTTCGATTTGTACATAATTTTTGGCATTGTTATTTTGCTCTTACACAAAGTGTATTCATTGGCTATTTGGTGAAGTTCAACTTCAATTTTTAGTGGGTTTCAAATGGCTCAAAGTCGAGTTTCAAAGCTCATATCAAGTTCATGTTTATCAGGCAGACTCCATGTCCAATGGATGCTTCAAGGCTACTGGTCTCTTCATCTAACAGCCAGATGTCCCCATGAGTCGCCAAATTGTTATCCCAAATTCGCCCCATAAATTTGGCCAAGACAACTCCTACACATAAGGGAAATATGAAGGAAATGACTCAAACCTGCAAGCTCACATTCTAGGATGACAAACAGGTTACAGGTGGGCTCGAAAATGAAAGAGCAGAGCTAGAAGAGAGAGCCATGTGTCCTAACGACGCTTCTCCAAAGATGAATCCAAAAAAAGAAGCTCAAACAAACCTTGCTTCTCCACATGTTTCAAGGACGAAACGGAGGTAGGAGAAAATAGTCAAACAGAGTAAAAAAGGTAGAGCTTCGGGGCTATGGGAGTATTTTGAGTTTTGCGTTTTTGTGCAAAAGTGCAAAAGATAAGTTGCGGACCCACAAGCCTGATTTTTTCTCTAATCTGGCTGCCACATGTCCCATATCAAAAGGGAAGCCCAAACGAGTGTCAGTGCCGCATGGCCCTAGTAGGTGAAAAATGAAGAAGATTCTTCTAGGCCATTAACGTAGAATCCAATCTCTTCAACTACCAGATTTGATTCGATTCAATCCGCTGGGGAACCAAAAGCGACATATTGTGGGTGGATTTGTAGAAGGCATTGATATTCAGTGGTTGAGATTTCAAGGCAGGATTCAATGCGTATCTCATGGTGGTTGGAGTAGGATTTGACTTTTCCCTCTTCTCTCTCTTTTCTTTCTATATATACTGTAACACTTCTCATTTAAGAAGGGGAGACATTCTGGGCATAGAGAAACTTTGTCAAAAAAATTCTTGACGCCATTTTTGAGCGTGAAACCTTCTCTCATGCACAGCAAATGTATTTGTGCCTCTATTCCAGAAATGTAATGGTTTGTGCACCTTCTAGAGCAATAAAAACGTGTTTTTGTGGTGTTCTTCAACCTTTGCATCGTTTTGTTGTTTCCCCGTGCCTCTCCCTTCCGCAGTTTGTTTTTGGTGCATGTATTTCACATTTGTAGGTGCATGATGTTGTGTTTCATGGAGTTTAAAGGTGAATTTGAATATCTGGGCCGTGTCACTTCATGTCGACCTCCCTCGTCTCCATTTTCTCTATTTCTTTCTCCTCAACAAAATATCTCATCTCCCTTCTTTGGTGCTATCACCTCGTTAGTGTAGGATTTCCCTCTTTATACTCTCTCTCTCTCTCCTTGGTCCCTTGGAATTGTTCAATTAGGAGTAGATAGTCGCATTTCCTTCCTTAGAAGTAGTTTAGTGCGAGGATTAGGAAGAATAAGACAAATTTCTCTAAAGGGCCATCTCAAGTCTTCAAGTCCCACAGGTTTGAGAGATGGTCCCATATTATGCAATCACACCAAATGAGTCTCCTTAGAAAAATAGTTTTTTTTGAACTCATTTGGGGGTGTTGTGATTTTGCGTTAACAGCTTTACTACACACGGAGGTCCCGATGGATGCCACGTGTAAGGAATCCATCTCATGTCTTTAGGAAAATACGTCAAAGAGCTCAAAGGCATATTATGTGAGCATCTCATTTTTTTTTGGTGTTTTTATAGTTATATTAGAGGTATGAACTAATGAGATAACGTTTTTTGGTACAATGTTTTTGTTATGGATGGAAGATTTTTGGGGGTTGGTTTTGAAGGGATTAGTTTTATATTTAAGTGTACGAGTCTTTGTCAGGCATCTATGTTGTTTTTTAAACACTTGGTTCAATTAATTTCTAAAATTGTTTCATAATTATGATTTTTAAGGGCATAGATTGGTTACTTGGTTTTACTTAAGGACCTTTATGGGATTTCAAGTGTTCAACTATAGGTTAATACATTCATGGTCATGGCAACTCAAAACTATAGTTTTAATATGTGTTTTTTTAGTGTGTTTCTTCAAGGTTTGGCTAGTGTGGGTGAGGAGCGGTGACTTTAAAGTTATCTCCATTGTCCACTCCGTGGACTATTACTTTAGAATTGATTTATGTACTTTCAACTCTTATATTTTAATTTTTGTTTGAATCTTGTACTTTGCATCATACTCGTTTTCCTTCTTTGAATTTTTTCACTTAAGGAGAGAATTAAAAAGGCTTGGTTCCAACTCCCTCCCATTAATGATGGCGATGAAAATAAAGTTATGGTGAGATTAATATAAAAGTGTGTGTGTCAATTAAAAATTATTGCAGAGGTTCATACCCAAACATTTAGTATGGCTTGAATAAAGTGGACTCAAACGGAATCATTAGGAAAATCTTTTGCCTATACACCTTTTGTCTATGTTCTCCTTTTACTCTTTATGTTAAAAATTTTCTCTTTGAGGGCCCTTCGAGAATATGAAACTTACTTTCATCTTTGTGTAGACACTTATTTTTGGTATAGCACCCCTTCGTCATCTCACATTCACGCTATTTCCATTCTTGCATATTTTTTTTTTAAATTAAATAAAATCTTATTTAATTGCTCACATTATTTGATTGATTATCAATGGGCTCCATATGGACCCATTTGATAATTCAATTTTTGGAATCATCTCCCATCTCTCACAAATTATTTAAATCATAATGCATATCTCCGACACCTTCTTTTTAAAATGAAATCTTTATCTCACCCCCATTCAAATCATGTCCCCCACTTTGCCTAATAAGTCAAAATATGGGACCCACATGATCACATCATATCCCTAACTCAAGTTACGTTACTTCACCCTGGGTATCATTTAACTTGCAGTTTAACCTCACATCCAATCTATAAATATGGGTTTTTCCCCACATTTCAAGGACCCTGGATGGAAGACTTAAAAAGAAGGATATATATTTTTAGATGGAGCATATATTTTTAAGAAAAAAGAGCGATTTTTAAGGGAGGAAAGAGGATATATTTTTGTTTTAAAAGGAGAAAGCTCGACAAAGTGTCTCTTATCTTGCCATCTTGATGCCCGATTCATTTCCCTAATAGGACATAAGCTAAGTACTCTTGTTATTTCTTTGTCATTTTTACTACATTCACGAGTTATTATTATCTTGTCTCGATATGGGATTGACATCCTCCAGGGAGTTGAAATCCTCTTGGAACCAAAGCACTATCCGGGCAACCCCGCATATTGTGTTCTAATCTTATCTCATTTAGTTTTACTGATCTATCTCCTTTATATCATACATATGTTTTCTTTGTGCCGTGTCTTCCATCTCCATCTCCAAGTACAAAGCCCTTGTATACTTGACGTGGTCTCGTGTTTCTTGATTACTCGTACACTCATCTGGACAAGAAGCTGGAAACGCAGATCAACATTTGGCACTCTCCGGTGGGACCAGATCCAAGATCTGGTCATATTTGTTTGTTTTTTTCTTTTATTCACCTCGTGCAAGTTTGGTGTTATCTTTTTCTGTAGCAGAGGTTTGTGTCGTCTTCAAGGTAAGTACTCTTCTTGTGCTTAACTGGCTTGGTATTTAGTCTCAAGTTTAGTTTTATTATTAAATACATAATCCTACCCAAATAAAAATAAAAATAAAATTCATATGTTAGGTTCTACTCGCATGGGGAACAAAATCCAAAAATAATCGTATTCTCTGACTTTTTGTTTGCGGTCTTAGTTGTACCATAGATATAGATCTTGTTTTTCGCAATTATAAGAATCTATAGTCTTTGCAATAGTCCATATTCATTTGATTTTTAAACAAAAAAATTCGTAGTTTTGTTCTTGTTTTACGTGTACTATAGAATTCATTTTTTATATTTAATTAAATAAATGATTAAAAAATTAAAATAAAATCATTTTTTTTTTAAAAAAAATATTGTTATTATCCTAAGCTACCCCACATCCCAACTCTCAACCCATCTCCCGAGCCACCATCCTCTACACCCACTCAGGCCATCTCCCTACCTGACTTAACCCGTTCTCTCACCGCTTCCCTCACGAAGCTCCCTACCTATCTACCCGTTGAATCCCTTCCATTCATCTCCCTTCTACTCAACCCATCCGACACCGAGTTCATCACTTGTCTCCCATGCAGACCCACCTCTTCCCACGTCCCTTCTTTCCACTTCACTTTGCCTCGGCCCTCATAGTCCTCCCACCTCCTCTGCCTCGGCCGCATCCTCCAGCCCCCATCTCCACCAACCTCCTTCACCTTCTCCACTCACCCGAGCTCCCATCCATCTTCCCTTCCATCCCCAATGCAGAGCTCTTCTCTCCTCTACCCGCTTCCTTCAGTCTCTCTCCCTGCAAACCACACTACTCCACTCCACCACGAGCTATCTTGACTCCCATTCCACACCCCCGTCCACACCTAATTCCTCACCCACCTCTCTCAACTCCTCAGCTACCATCCAACACTGCACGCACTTCCCACTTCTTCCAATCCTCACCGCTATCCTCTCCACCGAGCCACCATCTCCTTTCCCTGTCACCATATACTCATGAACTCCACTCCCGAATCCCGCATATCTCTCAGCTTCCACATGTCTCCCTGTCTCCTTTACCCCTCAACCATCCTCTCAACCCTGTTTTGGCTCCACAATACATCCCCGAGCTCTCTCCTTTCTCCTGTGCCCTCATCCCACTCGGCTTCCGTCATCTGCCTCTCCCACTTGACCATCCACAGGCCCCATGAGATCAACATTTGGTTTGGCATTTTTTTTTCAAAGCAACTCCATGTTACCACAGCTCCTTGAAGCTCACTCAAATTGCGCAAAATTTCCACATAGAGAATGTGAGTCTCCACACATACTCGCATGATTCGATGCTTGGTGCCTCCAACTATTTCCAGTTCTATTTCAAATTCACGCAAACTGCACACTTCTGAATTGATAGCTTCCCAAACTTCACACAAATTCACGCAAACTATCCTTATAGCAGTTGGCTTATAATTTTTTAGAACACATTTCCACTTTTTTAAAAAGAGTGCATGCAATGCTTTATGAGTCGTGATCAATTAGTCGAGGCCCCTTTACAAACAACTTTATAGCCAATTTTATATTCCTAGTTTAAATTTTTTGTGATTCTCATTATGTAATCGACCATGTGAAGAGCCACGTCCATGTGTGATATGACTAATCGGTTTCAATCTACCCGTCCTAGATTCAACTTTTGACTTTTTATTCCTAAAGTTTTGATTAGATTTGATTTACTTTTCCATCAAAACGATCTATCATCTTTATAAATTGATGCCTTTTGGCAACACTCTTCCCCACATAGAATGACCCCTTGGTGCTTGTGGTGGTGGGAAGTCAATTCGTTGGTCCCGCACATGTGGGTGAGTAAAGTTGAGACACCTTTTGCATGCCTGACTAAAAATAATCCAACTTTAGCATAGACACCATCCACAATCTATAAAATGCCCGTGTTGTTCCACTTGAAGCACTAGATGCGTTCCTCATCTCGAGTCGATTTTGAATCGATTAATCTACTCCACATTCTTTTTGTTAGATCCATTTCATAGTTCCTTGCATAGATTATTATTATTATTACGAGATAGTTTATAATATATCTTAGCATTTAATCATTTATTTCACCGTTTGTTTTATATGTTTATTTAATTCATAGTTTCTTTAATCATTTATTTTAATAAGAAAACCAGTCTTTAGTTTATAGTCTATTAATAAACTATAGTTTATAGTTTATAGCATTTAATCGTTTATAGTTTATTAATAGCTTTTGTAGCTTATTTCCTTTCATTGTATATGAACAACGATCTATAACTTTTTTAATTAGTTTCATTATTATTATCTTGCTTCTTTTGTGAAGTAACTTTTGATAACATTTATATCTTCTTTCTTAACCATATCAACTAATTATATTTATCTTATTTTCGGTGAAATCAACAAATTCAAGATCATCAAACAACGTCGTCGAGATATCACTTTCTTTGCAAAAAAAAAACTTATTAGCCTCATCTGCAATGCTAAATAGTGCCATTTTAAGGTACCTAGGTGCTTTAGGTCACTAACCAAGGCTTCTAAATACATCACTATCACGTACAATCAAATAACTAGGAAGCGCGTTCTCCAGTATTTCTCATTTTTCCTATTTTCTCTTTTCTGCATCAAAATTTCCCTTTTAAGTGTCTATACATATACATCGAATATCACATTTCATTTTGGTCTAAAATGAACCTTTTGCATCCTGCCCGATCACATAGCTTAAGTAAAAGAATTTAACTCTCTGCATTTCACTTATCACACATTGCCTGAGACTGCACAAACATAACTAACACATCCAAACTCTCCTCTCACCTATTTAATTGATTGGGACCTAACACCCAACGAGTAATTGTCTCGACATCTCCCAATCCATAATTGCTCAAACCACCTTAGACTCCTTTAGGAACCTCCATTACTTACTTTTTTTTTTTTCACTCACATCCTCTAAATTAATCATGATGCTAAAAAATATCTTGCTTGATTTATTTGTCAACAACATACACAAACAGATGTTTCTCTATTTCACACCTATTGTTGCTCTCTCCCAAATCGAGACAAAATAACTATTTGCTCTATGAAATAAAGTTATTTCCTTCATGATCTCACTCAACAGATTCTAAATGCAAAACCACACCTTCAGGTCACCCAACCTTTAGTCTCCATGGTTTCACCTCATGAGAACCATGTCATACAAAATTGTCCCCACCATGACACTAACCCTCATATCCCTCGTCAAGCCAATCTTCCTAAACTGATTAGATACACTCAAATCTCCTCCTAACCCCATGTATGACTTCTTACTCCAAAATCCCCTACAATCTCTCAATCCTCCCAATCTCCTCAATTGGTGGATCGCATTCCACCCACATCCCTTTTTGTCAATTCTATTTCATCCGCCACTAGTATGCCCATCAAAAATTTCAGCCTTTGAATACCTACATTCCTACCCATCCTATGCTCCAACAATCTCAACCCCTTAACACTCATATCCCTACTTATCATCTACCACAACAACCTACCCAGCTTCAACGAACACACCATATTCCTATTATTCAAAGTCAACCTATGCAACAATCCCAACCTGTGACACATGTTAGTCTTTACCAAGTAGTCCCTCCAACATCTACATATCCACAAATTAATCAATTGTCTTACCAAACCATTCTCGCAAATGTCCTATCCACAAACTTATCAACCATCTTATCAGACGCTTCACCCAATACCCACACACCAACAAACTTATCATTCGCCTTATCAAACTACTTTTCAAACCACACAGCCAATCCAATCTCAACCTTACAATACCTTAACTAATTCAATTCATGCCTTAATAAATCGGTTAGCCAGTTTAGAAACCCTTACCGTACCACCCAAGAACACCTTATCCTATGAACACATTTGTAATGAACCCATTCATCCGTCGGTCTCAATCAAACCCTACCCTCCTCGTTGGAAACTTCCTACATTTAATAAATTCAATAATAAAGAAGATCCCCAACAACATCTCCTCGCATTTAAACATGCATGTTGTCTTATTATGCATGATCATGATCTACTTCTTCGCACTTTCCCTATGTCTTTGTTTGGTCCCGGGTTGGACTGGTACCACAGTATCCCACGACATTCCATATTCTCTTTCACTCAACTTACACAGTTGTTCTTAGAACACTTTTCTATCAATATCACATGCAAGACCACTATCACTGATCTATATACCATTTGACAGTATGAAAATGAGTCCATCGCCGACTTTGTTGCACGATGGCATGTTGTTATAAACCAACTATCCTTCACTATCCCACAAACCGAACTCATCGAATTATTCTCACGTTCGTGTGCCAAACATATATCATCCACTTTGCAAATCCAATCATTCTGAACCTTTGATGAAGCTTTCACAATGGCTTACAAGCTCAAAACCCGTGCCATTGAGCAGGGTCATCTTAAATTAAGTTCAACTAAATCAAAATTTGAATCCACTAAACCATTCACACATAATGGCGAGTTCAAGGCTACGGCCAACATTGTGGTCATTGAACCCTCATCCCCATCTACACCAAGCACATGGTCTCAACAACGATCTCCTCAATCAATAACCAACTACACTCCTTTAGGAGAATCATACAGTTCTATATTTGATAAGTTAATGAGTGTAAACTCTATCCAACTACCTCCCATACGACCCGTGGACAACTCGCAAGCCAAGCCTATTTGGTATCATGAGGCCCACTTTTGTAAATATCATCGAGTCAAAGGTCACGACATTGAGAGATGTCATTCCTTCAAAGATCGTGTCCAACAACTTGTAAATCAAGGGGATATCCAAATTGATACCTCCACTACACAAACTAATCAACCACCAACGAATCACATCACCCCTTTACATCTCAACTATCAAATGCTTGTATGGTTGACACTGTCAATCAAGATCCCATCTTGTCACCAACTCCACATGTTCCCATAGTGGACATTATTCCCATCCCTTATTCAGAACCTATCACACCTACATCAACTTTCACTACTGTCCTAAATATGTACCTTCTCCTACCACCCTTGCACATCCACATCAAATTCAAGTATACCATCCACTCCCGTCACTTCAAACATACCTCAATATACCATATTAGATTCATCTTCAACACTTATTTTGGGGCCACTTGTATCCACACATCCCTACATCTCTCTCATCTATTTCTTCACCCATATCTGTCTTTATGAAATAACTAGTCTCTTCTACTTCTACATCCAAAATGCTCCCGCATTCGCTACATTACCCTTACCCATAAGGTATACTCCATCGATTATCACATCACTCACATCTCCACATATTCAAAAATGCCTACATCTTTATCTACCCAAGCCACCCTTATACCCATCATATCAACAAGTCCACCTATTTCTATCTTGACACCCTTGCCCGTGGCCACATCACCTAGTCTACCCCAATACTCTTTACCCAATCCTTCTATCACACCAATCAAATCCTCTCAACTGCAACCCTATCAAAGATACCTTTTCAAATCACCTATTGTACCAACACATCTACCTAAATCAAATAAAGATGCTTTACCTTCTCCCTCTACAAAATCATCTCTTTCCATGCCCAAATCGAAACAATCCATGTCTCACATAGATATCATTAATCGCATCATACAAACACCTATATCTTCATTAACATCTTCGTCTTGTTTTAGAATAGTTTCTCCATTAATAACCACACCACCGCTATCAGATCCTCCGGTTGAAATTATTGTCATCCCTGCTAGAGGTAAATCTTCTCGGTCAAAGTCTAAGGCTCAGGGCAAACATCCCCACAGTCCCCTACGCATCCACGGAAACATTCAAGTTTTCCCTCTTCTCAACAATCCAATGCCACAATATCCATGTTAGGATCAGTTTCTCCATCTACAACATCTTGCAATAATCAATCCACATCCAAACAATATCATCCTTCAACCAAATTTGATTTTTCCTCCAAAACATGAAATTCACCCATCCAATCTACATCCATGTTTTCTCCTAACTCCAAGCTGAGACATCCTATCAAAACCCACAAAAGTTACCTTCCCCATGACACTTCAATGGGGTCATACGCAAACATTTTTCAACATTTAACTCGAACATCTGCCATCAAACTTCCTCCTATTAAAGCCTTCAATCCATATGGTCCCAAGCCATCATGGTTTAATCCTAATTGCAGTTGTGCTTATCATCGTACCCCAGGTCATGACATCGAACATTGTAAGGCCTTTTGGTCAATCATCCACAACTTTATTGAGAAAGATGATTTCCTCGTTCAGGGGAAAGTTCCTTCTTCATCCACCTTGAATCCAATCCATATCCAATGTGTCAGATCTCCCATGATCCCTCCATCCACATCATCCCTTAATATTCATCCAGCCCATGTCATTCCTCCTAAGGAATGCCTGTCATTGTTCATCAATGTCGTTTATCTTGCTAAACACACTTGTGGTCTCCCATCGTTTACCCCATCCAAATCTAAAACAGCAGGTCTCATTTAAGCTCTTTCGACATCCTTTACCTCCTTCACATTTATCTTATTGGGGGAATAACCTTCCCTCTCCCTTGAACACATCATCCGTACAAATCCCTTGTTACTAGGGGACTTCGCTCTTTGACATTTTTTTATCTACCTTATTCACACCCATCCAATCTAAATTAATTATATCTAGATCATCATCTCATTCTAAGCCCTCCTTCGAGGCCATATTTGTTCTTTTATGTTTGTGATCCTTTTGGGAGTATCATCTTTTTCATTGAAGCCCTCCTTTGAGGCCATATTTTTCTCTCCATTGAGGGACCTTTTTCTCTAAAAGTCCACCTTTGTGGCTATATTTGT
Source organism: Taxus wallichiana var. yunnanensis (assembly GCA_018340775.1). Taxonomy (NCBI): domain Eukaryota; kingdom Viridiplantae; phylum Streptophyta; class Pinopsida; order Cupressales; family Taxaceae; genus Taxus; species Taxus wallichiana. The sequence goes on from CM031239.1 coordinate 494,043,553, forward strand.
GTCTCCTTCGGGACATCATTTATTTCATAAGCCCTCCTTTGAGGCCATGTTTCTCTCTCCATTGAGGGACATTTTTCTCTAAAATTCCACCTTTGTGGCTATATTTGTGTCTCTTATGGGGCACCATCTATTTCAAGTCCGCCATTGTGGCTATAGTTGTGTCTCCTTCAGGACATCGTTTATTTCATAAGCCCTCCTTTGAGGCCATATTTTTTTCTTTTACGTTTATGCTCCTTTTGGGAGTATCATCTTTTTCATTAAAGCCCTCCTTTGAGGCCATGTTTGTCTCTCCATTGAGGGACCTTTTTCTATATTTGTGTCTCTTCTGGGGCACTGTTTGTTTTAAAGTCAACCATTGTGGCTATATGTGTGTCTCTTTTGGGACATCATTTATTTCATCAAGCCCTCATGTGCAGCCATGTTTGTCCTTCTATGTTTATATCTCTCTTAGGGCATCATCATTTATTTTCATCTAAATCCACCATTGTGGTCATATGTTAGTTTTTATTTCTTGCTTAGCTATCATATCATCTTATTGCAACTACATTATCTTCTCTCTCATGGTGGTAAACCAGAGATGCAACCTCTTAACGCATTGCACTTGCGACCAGTCTAATGTTAGCATATCTACCAATGAGAACTCGGTTACATCTTTAGATTGTTCTTCCGTCTTTAGCCCCTTCCATTTGTCATTGTAATAATCTAAATTATGTGGTCCGCCTTCACTACTTTGATGTGACACCGTCACCTTCTCATTCACCTATTGCAGCCATGTGAAGGGTCCAGGGTGTCTCTTGTACATTCCTTATCCCCTCTTAAGTGGTTTACTTAGTTATTCCCAACTCTCCCCATGTGAAGCTCAAACTCAAGTATGCAAAGGCAAAATCAAAGTTATAAAAATAGATTGATCCTCAAATTTATTCATGTAAATACAAAAAGAAAAGTATACAAATCAAAATCCAAGAAAAATCAAAAGAAATAGACCGATCCCTCGAAGGATGGATATCATATTATTTTTGCCATCTATATTATGTATAAAGTAGACCATACCCTTGAAGGATGGCTACTCTGTTATTATGGCATCTGGAAGGTTTTCCGCATTGATCAACCTTCCTTTATCAATATTTTCCAAAATCTTCCCGCATTGATCAACTTTCTACTATTTTTCTTTCCCTTTTCTAGAGCTGGGGCATAGACTTAAGGAACACCACCTTTAGAGATCCCTCTTCCCGTGTACAAGTCACATCTTCAATCCCTTTGTCATGTCAATATTAGGATTACGAGCATCTTTCATCCATATTTCCCTCATGATCTTTTGGTATAACTAACTATCGTTGGTTATGTATTAACACCTAATATTGGCTACCAGTGCAATGCCTTGAGTAGTAACCTTTCTTGTTTATCTCCAATCTAGTTTGAAACATAGTTTCCCTGTATGCCCTTGCTACAACTATGTTCCATTCATCTCATCCAAATCATCTTTTATAAAAATCACATCAAATTTCACACTATGAATTTTATATCTATCCATCATCTCCATGAATGCATTTACAAATACACTCTTCGGTTTGTGAATTCTACTTGATCGCCGTTGTAGTTTGCGAATCCTACTTGAGGATCCTTCTCAAGGCAAGTTCATTATCTTGCAGCTCCTTATCTCTCAACATGTTCAACAATGTCTTTGATCCATTGCTCCTCGCTCTCCATGTCCACTCATCACCATTTGTCTCCACATCATCCTTCTCACCTTTTTGTCCCCTTGCACGACGCTAGATATCTTACTCGTCTTTCCTCTTGAGTTTTTCTTTTACTCTTCGCTTTCAGTTTGACAATCTTACTTAACCATCCATATAGCCAGAGAACCTTAGTTAAGGTATATCTTCTTCCTTGATCCTCCCGTTGTATAAGCTTCTCCACCATATCCTCTTTCAAAAGATGATAATCACCACCACCACGCAAGCATCCCAGTTAAGGATTTCCCTTACACTCTCTATCTACATTGTATATGTTCCTCCATCCATTCATGTCACACTCCTTTGTTTCCTTGTTATCACCTCCTTTCATCTCTTGTTCCATTTTGGTATACACTGCTTAGTCTTTTCATCATTCTTCTTCTTCTTTGGTTTGGCGATCCTACTTAGCCATCTCTGTCGCAGGGTAATCTTACTTAAGAGTTTCTCTTAAGAATGATTGGTCGTCTGATCCTTCCATCTCCCTTCATCTCTTCCTCATCTTCTGTTTTCCGCCTCTCATCATACTCATCCATTCCAACTAACCCTTCCACACTCGCATCCAATACAATGTTGTCTTTCTCCTTCCATATTGTCACTGCCGGTTTGGTGATCTTACTTAAATCATCCTGCGGCATGGTGATCTTACTTAAGAGTCTCTCTTAAGCATGATTTTTCATCCTGCACTCCCCCACTACTCCACATTCTCTCCATCTACATTTTCTCAAAGCATTCCCCATCATCACATCCTCTCACCTCCTCTTTCATTCTCGCAAACACCACTTCCTACTGGTCCCTTTTTCATCTCCATCATCCGTCGCTGGGTAATCTTACTTAACTGTTGCTTCTCCATTCATTTTGTGTCTTGTTTCTTCATTTTTCTCTCATTCATTCTCATCCACTGCATCCTCTCCTCATCTTCATCTTCCTACACATTGTTATCCTTCCTTTCTTTACTCTTTCCACTCTGTCTTCTAGAGTTCTCCCATATCTACTACCCTTTTGGCGTAGTTTGCAACTCTTGTGCAACTACTAGTTTAAAGATATATGAGAGAATATATATATATATATATATATATTGGGGGCTATGTCACAAAGTTTGTTGAATTTCAGATAATAAATTCAAATTTTAATAATTTCAAATAAAATAAATAAAATTCATTAAAATTTGGCTAGAAGTTTGGCGTTTTTGATTTTGTATACAAATGGGTATAACCTATGTGATTTTCACGACTATAAGTTTGCAAATGTTCATTGACAAGCCACCATTTTCAAAATAGAGTGACATTTTCTATTTGATGCATTACACGCTACAATTGTTGAAGATCCCTAACATCTTGTTTGTAAATTTATTATTGTGCGGCCTATGTGGTCTTGATAATATATACAGTTTTTTGTGTTACAAGTTATAGTATGAACTTGTGTTGCAAGCTACTGATCTTGACTTGTGTTAAACTCCTTCAAACCACATTTCTTCACCACCACTGTCTTTAGATGATTTTAAATCCACAGGTTCACATTTTAGATAAAACTTACAAAATATCAAAACCTAAACTTAAAACAAATTTTTATGCTTTCACTTATATTACCCTAATGCATGCCTTGTGCCATCTTAGCCTTTCTAGGGTTTTCCTCTCAGTCATATCATAGTGAAACCCGACTATTTCCCCACCACTAAGGTGGTGATTTGCCTATAAATGGCCAACTCTCCTTCCATTACAATGACTATTACAATTGGTGGTGAAAATGACTCCCAAACGTGCGTGGAAATTTGTGTCGAAAGTCTACAATGAGGTATGGATTTTGAATCCTCCCCGGATGTTGTTATTTTTGATGAATGTTTAGACCTTGTGGTCAAGTGGTATTGTAATAATTGCCTTATTACTTATTTTTTGGTTGCATTCCCTCATAAGCCTACCTTCAGAACTAGATAAAGAACCATTAGGAGTCCAACGGTATCCTAGTTTTAGGTATTGTAACCTCACCAAAGGGTTTTATCTCTTTTCCTTTCGCGAGCCTTCTCAGCTCCAATCCCTTCTCGGTTTGTTGGTACTTGGGAAATACCATGTTAGTGTTTTCTCAGTGGACTCCCGACTTTAGCCCCACTAGCCAAGTTTCGTTGAAAATTCTAGTTTGGATTGAACTTTCGGTCTTCATGTTCATCTTTGGTATTTCCTTCCAGGGATTGTAAAACCCAATGACAGGGTGATATGCCATGAACAAGAGCATTTTTACGCTCGTCCTAACAAGCGTGTATGTGTCAAATTTGACCTCGCAAAAGATCTATGGGACCACTTGGATATTCAAGTTGGTTCCCTGTGTATCTCTCAAAAGGTGGTTTATTTTAACCTCCTAACACGTGTTTTTGCTTTCAAGTCCTAGACCACCGCATTCGTGACTATCCTTGCTATCTCATTTCAAGCTAGTAGTGATACCACCCGCATCACTACTAGCTTGACACCAACCGATGGTGGACTATGGTGGAGAATAAGAAGGGCTCTGGTATAAAACCCACTCTTGTGGTTTTCTACCCACTATCCTTCACCCCTTCATCCAGGATGATTCGGGCTCGAGCCACCCCGCTCATCGGTTTCCATTCCTTCCAAACCCACGCAAAGTCGACTTCTTCCTTCAAGTTTAGAGAATACTAGGAATCATGCTTCAACTTCTCTTCCTTTGCAATGCTCTCGCAATCCACTCTAGAGGTGTCCCATAACATGTGAGGAGATAATGGGGTTAAGTGTCATTCCATTCAAGTTGAGATTTCTAATTCAGACCAAATCTCACTTACTAACAATTTTTCCATTCTTAGCTCGGAGGATGGTATTACAGACAGGTAGGGGGAGTTTGATATGTCTAATTTTTCATGAATTTCATCTCATGGAATGTTCGGAGTCTTACAGAGCCCTCTTGTAAATACTCTATTTATTTATCTTGTCAATGTTTAAATGGCCTTGATATTATTTGTTTATAGGAAATTAAGATTTATGGTTTCTTGCTTCAGAATACGCTAACTTGCATTGCCCCAATTTTTTCACATTTTAATACTCAACACATTGATGGAAAAGGTGGTGCGAGCATTTCCATTGTGCTTAAATTTTTGGCCTTAATTACCTCCTTAGGCCAAGATCCTTCAAATCAAGTCGTGTGGGTGATTATGGTCATTAATGATTTTTTTTTTGGTATTCTTAATGTTTATGCTCCTAATGATGGCTTTGAAAGAACAACTTTACGGAAATGGTTAGGTGATAACTTACCTTTAGCTTATTTGTGGTGTGTGGTAACTTTAATAAGATAGAGCATCCAAATGATACATTCGGTGCCATCCCTATTCGTTGGTGTGTGTCGGCGAGCGTGCGACATGATATTTCTTTAAAATTTGTTGGGGGCTTTCCAATCTATTACTCAATCAACGACATGAATTTAAGGCCCAAGCTTGGTATACTTGGACCAATCTTTAAGAAGGATATGATCGGGTTTTTAAAAGGCTTGATCATGTACTTCTTTCACAATAGACTATTTTTTATTTTGACACGCAAGGATCCTCACCTATCACGATATGGTCAAATGTGTTGTTGTTAGATCATCATCCGATCTCATTTAAGGTTAATTGGCATGAGGCCTATTATCACCGAATCACAAAGACACCCCTATGTTCATACAAGTGCATATACTTGAACTCACGGTGTGATTGGATAACATAGGTACTATCTCCAGTTGTGGGACTTGCTACTTGAGATAGACCTCCGAGAGAAGTTGGTTCTTGCTCCTAAACTACCCCCACAATCTACTCTAATGTAGGGTAAAATAACTATTCTAATCTAACTTTTCAAGGGACCAGGGAGAGAGAATGCATAAAATGAAATCCTACACTAAAGCGGTGATACACCAGAAAAGGAGGTGTGAGAGTAGTCTTCCAATGCGTGAGATACGAAGCAAAGTGCACACTAGAAGGGGTGATGACAATTCTCCATAATCTAGCAAAATGCATTCACAACAACATTTCAAACATACACAATGATAATGGATCCCTGTAAGAACATAAAAATAGACACAATATTCTTGTAATCAAGGTTGAAGGGGAAAGAAGAATGCAAGAAAACACAACAAGGGAAGATGCATCCACAAACTTATATTTTATTGCTTCTGATATGCACTGGTTCAATCAGCCTAAGATAAGGACCTAGATCACCATGCAAGGAGTCCACAACAAGGGCCTGTAGCACATTGGCTTCACAAAGCAATTTTGGTAGAGCTTTGCTACAAAAACTACTCCTTTTCAATGAGCCCAACACTCCAATTTATAAGAAAATGAGAAGAGAGAGAGAAGGGGAAAATGGAAATCCTGAAATTTGTCCTTCAACCACTTGTAAGAGGCATTAAATGGAGTGAAATGATTGTGTGTTACTTGAAAAAGGCTCCCCATACTGTCCCAGGTGCTGCAGCAGAGAAAAAATGATGACCATGTCTCTTAATTGCACTCCCAACTACCAAATAAAACACTGTTATGAACCTAGCCACGTTTTATGAAAAATCCCCACCGATTTCTCATCAAATTTGGAATTTATTGATTAATGTGTGTCGGGCTCGGAGCCACGATTCCAACGGTACCAATTTTGTGTGATTTTCATTGAGAAATGCAAAAGTTATGGCCTTCTGAGTGCGGGCAGCTATTTTGGGTCTGCAGGGCGTTTTTACGTCATTTGACGGAATGAGCATTAATCGATTGGAGCCGAATATGTTTATTTTATTTAAATATATCTACACTCATTAAAAATAATAAATCATCGTGCTTGTTATAGAAAGTCCAATTTTGTGAAAATCGAAGCTCGGAGTCAAAAGTTATGGCCGTTTGAAGTTTCGAGAGTCAAACGTTGACTTTTCCTTTGAGTTGCGAGATATTGCGGCAAAATCGGGTCCGCGTGTCACTGTCTTGGACACATTATTCCGCATCGGTCGATTCGGGCTTCCTTGTCCCCCTTTGCGACCTTTTTTCCTTTGCGCGTCTCGCGCGTCCCGCGTGTACTTTTGTCCCGACTGTCCCGAATGAAAATCTCTGCACCGCCCATGATTGGTGACTTACGGAAAATCGACCGATTCGCATCCCGCGCGTACCGATGTCCCAACTGTCCCGCGGACCACCTGGGACAAAAATGTCTGACTTAGCCAATTTTCTTTGTATTTTGGCATGAAATTGGTACGACAAGCGTCAGTGCGACCATTATTTAGATGACCGGTACGATCCGCACCCTTCAGACCCGTAATGCTTTAAAACAATCCTATGACCTTATTTTTTGCATTTTTCCTTTTTTTTAACTCGTTGGGATTTTTTCTTGAATGGGAGAGTTAGAGAAATGTCCGAAGGGGCCCCAAAAACATGATTTTAGGCCTTGAATCAATCTTTTTGCTCGGGACTGAAGAATTTGATGTAGGTTATCAAAATTACCTTGAGGGGTGAATTTTGGATAACGAGCCCCTTTTAAAGCTCCTTTAAATCAATTCCTTCTCAATGTCTCATTGTTGAGTCATCTGTGGGTGGTCCCACTTATAGCTAAGGTTTAGAACATGGTGCCATGTCTGTCATTCGTTGCCAATGGAATGAATGGTGGGACACGACAATTCCACACACCACCTATTTCCTTTACCGCTTCGGCAAATAGGTTATTCGGGTTCGTAAACGGGTAGACTCGGCTCTTCACAAAGAATTTAGAAGGAATTCGCTTATGTTTAAGGCTAACCCTTACGACACCCCCTTGATTCAAGTTGCTGAAATTCAAAGATAAGCTCAAGCTCATTAAATCTCATTCGGTCCGCAGATGTGCATATCCTAGGTCGAGGTTGCACTTACTTAAGGTGGGAAACAAAGCTTCTTCAAATCCCTCTGAGCCAAACATGCTTGTTAGCAGATAAAAGCTATCCATGATTCACATCAACAAATCACGAGTTTCCTAAGATTTCTACTTCCTACGTTGAGCATTATCGGTTAGTCTTCCAAGCTCAAGTGGTTACGATTGAGCGAGTTGCCATCTTACAATAATGTATCGAGGTTGTGCCAATAAAGCTTTCTCTAAGGAGAGGGACCGTTATAATGCCCCTCTTTCTTTGGACAAGCTCTATGTCACCTGTTGTGCTGTTTGATGATAAATCTCCAAGGATGGATGGTTTCCCTTGTGAATGTTACAAAACAACCTCGGTCTTTTGTTGGCCCCGATCTCGCTTCGTTTCTGATGAAGCTCTCCAATTCAATTCTCTTAGGAGTTTCATTAATCAAGGCAACATTAAATTCATTCATAAGGCTAGAGATCCAAAGCGGATAACAAGTTGGAGTCCTTTCACCCGGTGTTAAATGTTTCCTACAAAATTCTTGTCAAGAGCTTTAGCTCTTCGTATCACCGATCTATTACCTAAAATTGTTTGCCTTGAGCGAGACAAGTTTTGTCAAAGGTCAATACATTCTGGATAATCTTCTAGTTGTTTGGGAGGGAATGGAGTGGGCTCGGCTTTCTCTGCAACGTTCGTTGTTTCTCAAAATTGACTTTGAAAAGGCCTATGATCATATCAGTGGCCATTCACATTGGTTATGCTCATAGCCTTAGGTTTTGGGGAATTCTTCACTTCAACGATACAAACTATGTATTCTAATGCATTTGCTTGCCTAACCATTAATGGTCATAAGTAGGCTATGATTGGCCTCTTCCGCTTTATCGGACAAGGGTGCCCTCTTGCGCGAACCTTGTTCGTTCTTGCCCGATGCCTTAGGCTATCTTATTACTCACCATGCTAATCAAGGTTGCATTTGGGGGATTTTCCTTCCAGATCATGTGATGCAACTTATTAATGGCCATTTCGCCGATGATTCCTTTCTAACTCTAAATGAGTCTAAACAAAATTTGGCTATGATGTTTAAGCGCTGGATAATTTCGCCTCGCGTCGGGATCCAACATTCAAATGACTAAGGCGTTGGGATATAGACAGAGTTGTTTATTGATGCCAAATTGGTTGAAATATTACTGTGGAAATGGATTGGAAGAGGCGAATAATTTAAATACTCAGGCATTCCTTTTGCCTTGATAGAGACTCAAAGAACACTATAGCGGTATGTGATTGTGAGAGTTGAGTCAACGCAAAGTTTCTCGGTGGTTTTCAAACCCTCTCTCTTCTGGAAAATTTCAAGTGTGTAACAAGATTATGGCTGCCACCCACGAGTATTATTCCGCTTGTTGGTGTCTTTCCCATGCCTCCTTCGACAAGCTTGCCAAGTTGCTTTGGGACTACCTTTGGTGTAAAAGTTCTAGTTCAACTGGCTTTCATTGGGTGGCTTGGGATGTCTATTGTCTCCCTATGATCAAGGTGGCATGGGAATTATTGATGTGTATAGGAAAAGTGTGGCTTTATGTTCTAAATGGGTCGTGTGATGTCTCTTAGGAAATCAAGCTTGGGAAATCTTGTTTCGCCATTGTATTGCTTACCGTGCTCCTAGGACAAAAATGTTGGAACGATATCGCCACACCTTGATTATCACTAGGGTCCCGGTCAAGATTTCTAGCACTTTCATGGCCAAAATCATATGAAAAGCGTTTGAGTTGGTGAAACCCCTGATATGTTGGATTGGCGACGACTTTCGTACTGGGCTTTCATTCAATTCTCAAAACATATGGTGGTCTCCCATCATCACTGATGATAGTCTTTCGCTTGCAGAAACTCTGGGAATTCTGACTCTCTAGCTCTCTCATGAAAGGAATTCACACCATTCTGGATTTGATCTCCTATAGAGACTGGATGCCATGGCCCGAGCTCAAGACAAAATTTAATCTTGCCAATTCGGACCTCTCATCTATCTGCAAAATTCAAGAATTGATGCCTGACGTTATGCTCCACAAGCTTGGGCTTAAACCCCTGGATGCATGGTGGCGGTCTAAAGATGGAACCAATAGATTTTCTTCTTCCGCTAAAATGTCGCCACCATTTACCAACTTTTGAGCCCTCTCTCACCTGCCATTGCCAAACTTAACGCTCGTTGGGGCCTACACTCTACTCATTCCACCTGGCTTCGCAAACTTTCCCGTGCTTGGAATTCTCTTCTTGAGCCCAAACTTAATCATTTTATGTGGTGTCTTATTTATGAAGGCCTTCTTGTCAGCAAAATATTAAGTCACATTGGCATGCCCAATCCTAAATACCCTTTTTGTTCCAACCTAAATCTTTTAAGCATCTTTTTTGGTCTTGTCCACAGTGTCTAGGCCATCTGGTCTTGGATTCATTTGCTTTTTCAACCCTTCCACCCTGAATTCTTCCATTGGCGTTTGGCCTTGTTTGAAGACTTCAGCGCGTGGCGTCATTATATTGATACTCTATGGCAACTATTTAAAGCTTGCGTTTTATTTCATTTTTGGAAAGCGTGAAATTCTATGTTATTCCAAAATGATCATTTTGTTGCTTTGTTTTCCACTAATGACAAAGTGGTTATTTTGTCTACTGTGTGCATATAGATTCAAGCTCAGCAGAGAAAATTTCCCTAGATTTTTCTCATTTGTGCGAGTTATTTACACACTTTGGGGGTGCGCGCACATGATGATTCGGGTCCCGTAGGACCCTTTGCCTTCGCCACCTCGGTCATCTCTGCCTCCACTAGGACCATGTTGTAAGAGTCACTCTCGTAGCCACTGTTCTACCTCTCCTCGAGACACCCTTCAACTCCATCCTCTTCTAGTCCGGGATGGAGCTCGCCTCCCAAGGGCAAGGGCATTACTAGCTCTTTGCGGTGGGCCTCTCCTCCACCTGGCGTTCAAACTTTGGTTGGCTCTTCGCCCCCTTGTTGGGGGATAATTATTCCATTGCAGACGTAGATGCCCGACCAGGATGGTTGGCGGGGGACCCTCCTTCGGTCAAGCCATCTAGTGGAGTGTACATCCCTCCCTAAGATGATCCTCCCCCTCCTCTCAGTGGCGGCTTGTGCCTAGTGCTCTCGTTTCTTATGTAATTCTCGTGCTTTCTGTTTTCCCTTTGGGTGTTTTCTGTTGCCTACGTGACGTTTTTGTGGGACCGTGAGTTCTTGATCGCCCCCTACTAATGTAACTCTCTTATATTTTTTAATATAATGGACAATTCCAATAGTAAAATTAAAACAATGAGTCAATGTCTATATTTACTTTAGACTACATTATATTTAAATTATTAGATTCAAAGTCTTAATTTAACTTTTTAATTTTTGTGTTTAGTTTTATATTAGGTTTCATTTTTTATGCGCTTATTTATTTTCATGAATTTTATTAACTTGGTAGGCATACGGTTAGTTTTTTAAAGCTTTAACGGCTATTTTCTAAATTATAAAATTATACTTTATGAAAAAGTATAGACTTTGTTATTGTTTATAATTTGGTTTGTGTTAACTATTTATTATTTAATTTTATATTTTTAATATATTTTAAAGTTAAAAAAATAATTTACGGATAAAATAATAATAAAAAGTTGGGGTTTGCTTTTTAAGTTATAAATTTACAATTTATTAATTGTTGGACATTAGTTATAATTTATAACTTGGGTATTGTTTATTTTTATTATTTAATTTTGAATTTTTAATATATTTTTAAGCTAAAAATTTAATTTATGGATAAAATAATAAAAATGCAGATTTACATAATTTAAATTTATTTCCTATTTTCTTCTCCCAAATTTTATCGGTTGATGAATTTGCATCGAATTTTATCCCCCACAAATACGAACATGAACACAAACACAACCTTGAACCTGGTGACTTAGTTATGGGGTAAACTAGCAATTGCACGAGTTACAAATTATGCCAGAAGGGATGTCAAATTGAAGTGTATGTTGATCAAGAAAAAATGTAGGTGCGTAATGGAAGTGTGTGAGTGATAATACTCTTGGGACTGTAATAAAGCTCAATCAATGTTTCCAATATCTATTATTTCCTTGTTTAGTGGCATACCTTATGGCTTATGTATTGCTAACACCTATGTTATTTTGAGTGACAATTTGTTAATGATTGTTGTGTGTAACATGAGAAATCGGAAAATCTAGGGGTGTTGATATCTCATGGTCGTCCAAATTATTTTTGAAGTCAATAACTACATAAATTGGAAAGTATTTTTGTAAGTCACTAAGTATGTTTTGATTCTTGTCTTCTTTTGTTAGACCTCTCAGTATTTCTAATATAAATTAATGTTTTTGAAACAATAATTATTGGTTAAGCATCCTAAGCTTATCTTGACCAAAAGGGGTGTTAATTAATTATGAGGTTGTGTTCTTAAGAAGTCTTCTTGCCTTGTATTTACTAAGAAAAATACATAGTAATCATTTATCAAGGAGGCCATATGATTCGAGACACAATAAAATCTCATAAAACATGATAACCCAATACATAATAATAATAAAATGTAAGAAACTTCTAACCATTTAGGTAGATTCTACAATTTAGTGTATTTAACACTATATAATTAAAAATAATTGTAATCAAAACATGGTTGTCACTCATTATGAAGTGAGTATTACTCATAAGCACAATGTCGACAACTTGTTATAATAATGTAGGGGTAGACAACAAGTTTAGATCAAGATTCTTTTTGACGCCCTCTATATAGCTATTGTTATTTTGACCTAACTAAAGACATTTTCACTTCACTTAATTATTAT